>OX451739.1:1513998871-1515338625 GCA_948472305.1 Vicia faba
GAGAGCATTTCTTGGACTTGGAGTGTGAAGATGAGTTGCAGGAAATGTCATCCTATTCAAAATGAGCTTTGGATGGAATTTTTATGATAAACCATGAGGAAGTTATGCCTTGGTCAATTTGCAGTTGACTTTTCAACTGTCCAAAAATAGAAACTTTTGCATCTTGAGACTTTTTGAGCCATGCTTTGAGAATCATGATCAAGAATTGATCAAATGATGATTGTGGCTTCAAAATGAGATGTTGACCAAAAATTTTGACTTTTGACTGTCAAATGACCATTTTGCCCCTACAGTTGACTGTGCAGCAATCAGGGTTTTTTGATTGTGCAATTTGATGCTGTGAGTCTTGAAACTTGCCATATGGGTGCTTGACAATGTTTATGGGCATGTGGGACTTGATTGGACCCTTGGAAACCTCAATTTCTTTTCCAGAACCAAAACCCTAATTTTGACTGTGTTAGGAGGCAATTGGACTGTGCAACCCTTGAGGGATTTTGAATCATCTGGAGATTGATCTTGACCAATCTTGAAGAATATGGGAGGGCAAATTTTGGGGTACAACAGTTGCCCCTGTTCAATCTTCTTAGACCTGAGGATGTAGATTGGCTGGCGTGCCTTTCGTAATCTGAAGGTGGAAGATGATTGAACACTAGAGTGCCCAGAAATTTGCACTCACATAGTAGAGTATCAGCAGTGTGATAGCGGGAATGGGCTTACAGATGCCATTTGGAGATATGATGGATAGGAGGATGGGCTTATAGATGCCTTCTGAAAGTGTGACAGTACCTTGTCGGGAATGGGCTTATAGATGCCATTTGGAGACTGTTGGTATGTGGATGGGCTTACAGATGCCATCTAGGTGTCAATCGCGTAAGAGATTCCTTAGCGAGAATTTGCGTACCTGAGAAAAAGGAATTACCTGGCCTGTTACAGGGGTTGATCTTCAAACTCTTTATATAGACGTGCCCTGGCTGGATACAGGAATCGAATCTTCAAACTCTTCAGACGTGCCCTAGCAAGATACAGGAATCGAGTCCGGAGAATATAGTCGTCAACAGATACACCCTGGCAGGATACAGGAATCAGATCTTCGAACTCTTCAGACGTGCCCTGGCAGGATACAGGAGTCGAGTCTGGAATTAGTCGTCAACAGATACTCCCTGGCAAGATACAGGAATCGGATCTTCGAACTCTTCAGACGTGCCCTGGCAGGATACAGGAATCGAGTCTGGAATATAGTCGTCAACAGATACACCCTGGCAAGATACAGGAATCGGATCTTCAAACTCTTCAGACGTGCCCTGGCAAGATACATGAATCGAGTCTGGTAATGTAGTCGTCAACAGATACACCCTGGCAAGATACAGGAATCAGATCTTTGGACTCTTCAGACGTGCCCTGGCAGGATACAGGAATCGAGTCTGGTAATGTAGTCGTCAACAGATACACCCTGGCAAGATACAGGAATCGGATCTTCGAACTCTTCAGACGTGCCCTGGCAGGATACAGGAATCGAGTCTGGTAATGTAGTCGTCAACAGATACACCCTGGCAAGATATAGGAATCGGATCTTTAGTTGCGGCCATTGATAGTAATCATCTTTGTACTGACCTTTGTCCTGAAAAGACAAAACGTTAGTTGTATGCGATGTCATGTTGTATGGCATGCGTGATGTTCTCAGAATAAATGAGATTGTATGTTTACGATGCGTATGTGCATGCTGTAATGTATGAAGATATGATGTTTATGAATGTATTTTCTTCTAGGAAAGTAAATCCTTGACGAATGCCGGGAAGTCAAATCCTAGGCTGATGTTGAAGAGTAGCGCTCTTTGTTTCCGCTGGGGATGATAGTTGCAAGAATACCGGTAGGAGAAGCTGACTCCGATGGGGAATAAACTTGGCGAATAGATTACTCTGCGGGAGTGAACTCTGTGGGGAAAGAAAGGCACTTTGCTGAGATGCTAATGATAACTCTGCTGGGGATACCATTGATACGTTTTGTTGGAAGAATTGATGAACTCCGCTGGGGGATAGGAAGACTTCGTCGGGGACGATCTTTCCGCGGCAATTGGCTGAGGATAACCCAGTTATACCCTGGTGGGGAAATAACCTTTGAATAAAGCCGGGATACGCGTTCGTGCTCTGCGGGTGACAAGCTTCCAGAATCTACTGGGGATAAGCTTCCTGCTGGGGAGATGGATTCCACTCTCATGGGGAAACTTTTTAGATTGGACTGGGAAATGGCTCCACCGAGCGTTCGTATTCCACCGGGGAACAATCTTAGATCAAGACTGCCGGGGATGCTTGTTAAGAATGTCTGTATACTCCTGGGGAATGTTGAGATCTACTGGGGATACCCAACTTTCTTAAGGCTGACCGTATATTAACTCTGCTTGGGGAGAGTGTTGCCGACTTGCTGGAGATATTGTTCCTTGTTAGGGTTGGTGAGAGACCACCTGCTTGGGAGAGAATTGTTGAATCTTGGCTCACTCTCTGGGGAATTAAGGCATCTTGGTTATGTTCTTCAGCTGAACTTACCTTGGTACCTTGGTGGACAGAGCAATTAGATCGCTTAGACAACTCATTATTGCCCCTGTTTCTAATGTTACCTGTAATTAATCCTTTGTTTCGTATGCAAATATTTATGAGTTAGCAATTAGTGTCAAATGCATATATCACAAATTGAACCTTGGACGTTCTTCGCAAAACAAAACAGAAAAAGGAAAAACAATTGGCAATTGGCCTGAAAAGTGAATTTGTATTGATTTTTGAATCTGCCTGTAAATAGGCGTTTATGTACAAGAGGCTGACGTCCTAGTAAGAGAACGCCGCCAAACAATAGAGTTTATACAATTTGTACAAAGAAAACAAAACAACTATGTGAAAAGAATAATCCCACTGGGTTCCAACTCTGCTATTGCCTCTATATCTTCGAGCGTCTCATCACTTGGCTGCTTAGTTGACGATGAAGCTGACTGATCGATGCCGTCTGAACTTGATAGTTGATACCGGATTCTGGATGCAAGGTGATCCAATGAGACATAATATTACGCTTTAATCCCTAACTTTTGCCTGGACCGCCCTTTCGGGTTTTCAGTCCACCGGGATACCCATTTTTGCCCAAGCCGCCTTTTCAGGTTTTCGACTTGCCGGGTGTACAGATTTTTTCATTTCATCCCTCATTTTGCCCGAACCCTTTTGGTTCGCCGGGAAGCCCTAATTTTTGCCTAGGTATGTCAACCTAGCGGGTCTTTTATCATGCGTAGTATCTTTTTACTATGTCTGCATTGGCATGGTGAGGAAGGTCGTCACCATCCATGGTGGTTAGAATCATGGGTCCTCCTGAGAACACATGTTTAACCATAAATGGCCCTTCGTACGTAGGGGTCCATTTTCCTCTGGGATCACTTTAAGGAAGAATGATGCGTTTGATTACCAGGTCCCCAACTTGATACTCTTGTGGTCTGACTTTCTTGTTAAAGGCCTTGATCATCCGTTTTTGGTACGTTTGACCATGACATATAGCAGTGAGTCTCTTTTCGTCAATTAGATTTAACTGATCAAGTCGAGTCCGGATCCAGTCATCTTCGCTCAGATCTGCATCCTTCATTATCCGGAGAGAGGGTATCTGGACTTCAATTGGCAAGACTGCCTCCATGCCATAGACCAAGGAAAAAGGAGTTGCCCCGGTTGACGTTCTTGATGAGGTACGGTACCCATGAAGAGCGAACGGTAACATCTCGTGCCAATCTTTATAGGTCACTGTCATCTTCTGCACAATCTTTTTGATGTTCTTATTAGCTGCTTCTACAGCCCCATTCATCTTCGGCCGGTAAGGAGAAGAGTTGTGGTGCTGTATCTTGAATTGCTCGCAGAGCTCAGTGATCATCTTGTTATTGAGATTGGTACCGTTGTCAGTAATGATCCTTTCTGGGATGCCGTATCGACAGATCAGGTTATGCCGAATGAACCGTGCCACAACGTTCTTGGTTACAGTAGCGTAGGAAGCTGCCTCAACCCACTTTGTAAAGTAATCGATTTCCACCAGGATGAAGCGATGCCCGTTGGATGCCGTAGGTTTAATCTCTCCGATCATATCAATGCCCCACATTGCGAAAGGCCAAGGTGCTATCAAGACATTCAGAGGAACTGGAGGAACGTGCACCTTATCTGCATATATCTGGCACTTATGACATGTCCGAGAATGTTGGTAACAGTCGGCTTCCATTGTGGACCAGAAATATCCTGCCCGAAGGATTTTCTTTTCCATGGTGTGTCCACTGGAATGTGTTCCGAAGGTACCTTCATGTAGCTCTGCCATGATCCTTTCTGCTTCAGTCTTATCCACACAACGCAGTAAGGTCGAATCATGGTTTCGCTTGTACAGAACGCCGTTGCTAAGGAAGAACTTTGCTGCGAACCTTCTCAGAAACTTTTTATCATTGATGGATGCACCTTCAGGGTATTCTTGAGTTTCTAAGTACCTTTTCACCTCATGATACCAGGGTTTTTCAGTTACTACCTCAGCCTCAAGATCACAACAATATGCAGGTTCGTCCAGTTTCCAGATAATGATCCGGGGAGCCTCATTGTCCCACTTGACTTTGAACATAGAAGACATCGTAGCCAGTGCGTTCGCCAACTGATTCTCCTCTCTTGGAAAGTGTTCAAAAGTGATCTCTGAAATGGGGGATCAATGTCAACACACATTCTCTGTAAGGAATAAGATTCGGATGTTTTGTATCCCACTCGCCTTTGATCTGATTGATCACGAGAGCGGAATCTCCGAAGACACTCAGAAACTTGATCCTTAAGTCAATCGCAGCTTGAAGACCCATGATGCATGCCTCATACTCCGCCATGTTGTTGGTGCAGTTGAAACATAGCCAGGCAGTAAGTGGAGTATGAGTGCCTTGAGGGGATATGATCACAGCGCCGATACCGTTACCCAAAGCGTTGGAGGCTCCGTCAAAGTGCATAGACCATCGGGATCCTTCCTCAGGTCCTTCATCTGGTCCAGGTACTTCACAATCAGTCACTATCATGATGCTCTTGTCTGGAAACTCGAAGTTCATTGACTGGTAGTTGTCCACTGCTTGGTGTGCCAAATGGTCTGCCAACACACTTCCTTTGATGGCTTTCTGAGTCGTGTACTGGATGTCGTATTCTGTCAAGATCATCTGCCATCTTGCTATTCTTCCGGACAGGGCAGGCTTTTCAAATATGTACTTTATCGGATCCATTTTTGAAATCAACAGAGTAGTGTGAGTCAGCATATACTGTCTCAGCCGGTGAGCAGCCCATACCAAAGTGCAGCAAGTTTTCTCGAGCAGTGAGTATCGGGTCTCACAGTCGGTAAACTTTTTGCTAAGTTAATAAATGGCGTGCTCTTTTCGACCAGACTCGTCATGCTGCCCCAACACACACCCCATTGAGCTGTCAAGTACTGTCAGGTACAGTATTAGAGGTCTCCCTTCAACCGGTGGCATAAGAATGGGTGGTTCTTAGAGATACTCTTTGATTCTGTCAAAAGCGGCCTGACATTCATCATTCCAACGTACCACCTGATCTTTCTTCAGCAGCTTGAAGATTGGTTCACAGGTAGCAGTTAGGTGCGAGATGAATCGGGCGATGTAATTCAGACGTCCTAGAAAGCCTCTGACTTCTTTCTCTGTCTTGGGAACTGACATCTCTTGTATGGCTTTAACCTTGGCAGGGTCCACTTGAATACCTTTGTCACTTACGACGAAGCCTAGCAACTTTCCAGATCTTACCCCAAATGTGCACTTGTTTGGGTTCAACCTCAGCTTGTACAACTTCAGACGGTCAAACAGCTTTTGCAGGTGGTCAAGGTGTTCCTCCTCCGTTTGGGACCTTGCAATCATATCGTCGACATACACTTCAATCTCATGGTGGATCATGTCATGAAATAAATCAACCATGGCACGTTGGTAGGTTGCCCCAGCATTTTTCAACCCGAATGGCATGACCTTGTAGCAGAAGGTGCCCCACTGAGTAACAAAGGTAGTCTTTTCCATGTCTTCAGGAGCCATCTTGATCTGATTATACCCTGAAAACCCATCCATGAAGGAGAACACCTTATGCTGAGCAGTATTGTCAACCAGAACGTCGATATGAGGCAGAGGGAAGTCATCCTTGGGGCTTGCCCTGTTCAAATCCCTGTAATTGACACACATTCTGACCTTACCATCTTTTTCGGTACCGGAACCACATTGGCAACCCACTGAGGGTAAGAAGTCACTGCTAGAAAACCGGCATCGAATTGTTTCATAACCTCAGCTTTGATCTTCTCGGACATCTCTGGACGCATACGGAGAACCTTTTGTTTAACCGGAGGGCAGTCTTCCTTGGTAGGCAAGTGATGGACCACGATGTCAGTATCCAACCCAGGCATGTCTTCGTAGGACCAGGCGAAGATTTCCACATAATCATGCAACATCTGAATCAACCGTTGTTTCACGCTGAGCTCCAGATTGGCACCAATCTTAACTTCCTTTCTATCTGTCTCAGTACCCAAATTCACCGTTTCCACTGGCTCTTCAAGTGGCTGAATGGCCCTCTCTTCCTGGAGTAACAGTCTTGCAAGCTCGCCAGGCACTTCGCAATCATCTTCACCTTCGTCTTCGGCTAAGTTGATCGGATTTTCGAAGTCATAACTGGCAGTAGCAGAGTCGTTACCAGTGAGATCCAGAGTGGATTGAAACCTGTATGGGTGAGTGTGTGTAAATATAGCTGTTTTGCAATATATAAAGAAAGAAAGAAAGGGAGCACAAGATTTGAAATGCGAAAAACGTCCAATGTATTTATTCATGATATATGGAAATGACAAGTAATATGCCCTCACAAATGAAGCCACGGTGCCCCGGGTAAGACACCGGGCCAAAAAGTTTCAATTTATTGTTCATTACAAAATTAAAAACAAAGGAATTCATTACTGCGTAACAAAAGTAACAGGTATGTGGTCTTTTGCCGTCCAATTGTTCAGTCCACCGTCGGTCGTCGGGTAGATCCAGCTATCAAACTCTGATTCCTCCGCATCGCCTTCAATAGCATTCACTCCCGGGTTGGTGATGATAACGGGAGGTCTTCCGGTCCTTGCTTTGCGTACAGCCCTCTGAGCCTCTGCAGTAAAACCCATCCCAAACTTGTCAGTCTTAGGAGTAAAATCAAGGAGCCTGCCCCAGTTAGCACATTCACCTTTCTCAATCACAGCCCGGGCGTCCTTTAAGGAGGCCATATTCAAAGGAAAGTCTTCTTCAATTACTGTCTCAGCTGACGCCAATGTTGGAGGTACCTCTTCAAAATGTTGAAAGGGGGTTTCAATAAACTCCCCGTACATCTCAATATACCGGAATGAATTCAGATGACAAACCATGCATTCTTCCTCCCCCTGCACTGTAACAATTTTCCCTCTGACAGGGTACTTGAGCTTCTGGTGTAGAGTGGAGGTCACATCCCCAGCCTTGTGAATCCAAGGTCGACCCAGCAAACAGGAATAAGATGGACGAATGTCCATCACATAGAATGTTGAATCAAAGACTTGAGAACCGACCCGAATCGGAATGTCCACTTCACCATGTACCATCCTCTTCGACCCGTCAAAGGCTCGGACAATGATGTTACTAGGCTTCAACTCCAGACCCTCACAATCCAATCTGTCCAAGGCCTTCTTGGGCAATACATTCAGGGAAGAACCGGTGTCCACCAACATGTGTGCGAGAGTAGTGCCCCCGCATTCAATGGAGACATGCAAGGCATCATTGTGGTTCCTTCCCTTAGCGGTAAGATCAGCATCCAAGAAACCCAAACCATTGTCAGCGGTCAAATTGGCCACACAATCAGTGAATGGATCTGCAGATGTCTCTTGTGGCACATGGGCTGTCTTCAAAAATGAAATCAGGGCCTTGGCATGGGCCTCTGAGCAAAGCAGCAATGATAACATGGAGATCTTGGAGGGGGTATGCCCAAGTTGTTCAACGACGTTGAAGTCGCTCTTCTTAATAATCTTGAGGATTTCCTCCATCTCTTGCTGGGAGGCTTCAACATTGACAGTCTTTGGTGCCTCCGTCCGGGCAGGCACATCAGCACTCCCTTTGCCCCGAGCGTCAGATGACTCGGCAGCAGGGGAAGCAACTTGATCAGAAGGGGAAACAGGTGCACTCGTAGGTGTTATGATAAGAAGTCTTCGGATAACTGGTGGCGCAATGTCAGGCGAGAAGAGCCTGCCACTGCGAGTAACTTTGGCGGGACCAGTGATGTTACTGATACCGGTACTGGTGTTGAACTCCTGCTTCACTCCAAGTACATACACATCTGCCCCATAATGCCATGGGACAACCTTGTCAGATTCATAGGGGAGGGGCCCCGGAACAGTAATAATGATGGGTGCAACAGACATGATTTTGACTGGCTTCCTCGGGGGAGCCTTGGTAGGATTATTGAAGATGGTGACAACATATACTTCTTCAGTAGGAACACTGGGAACAACGGTCTTCTTGAACAAAATTTCCTTACTATCCAGCAGGCTTTGGACGCCTGATTTCAGCAACGGACAACCAGCAGGGGAAACGGCACACAGAAGGCAACCCTTGCTACAACCCGAAAATAAACCGGCTAGTAACAAGTTCCTCTTAACAATCAACAAAGGGGTGGCAACATCAACCACAGAAACTGCATACAAGTCTTCCTCAATAGCATTTACTCCATGCTGGGGCATAGGAGCAGTCACAACATTTGGCCTCTCGGGTGCCTCAAATTGTATTTCCTTCGCATCAATAAGGTCCTGAACCTTATTTCTTAGGGCCCAGCAATCATCAGTAGAATGCCCTGGGCTATCAGAGTGATAAGCACGGCGGGCATTGGGATTATACTTTGGAGAGGTCGTGTTTACCACCTTCGGAGCCTCTCTGACGGTTACCAAGTTGGTCGATAGCAGTTGCAGTAAGATTTGTGACAAGGTCATACTAAGCCGAGTATATTCTCTTCTGGGTCTCTCACCCCTTGGTTGGTTAGGTTGCCGAGGAGCGGCAACAGGCTTTGCAATAACCACCATGTTGATAGCTTGGCGGCGTTCTGGTTTATTTTGCCTCCTAGGCCCATACACAGCACTGGCTTCCTTTTTGAAAGGCTCCTTCTTAGAACTTGAGGACGCACCTTTCTGAATTTTCCCTGATTTCATGCCAGCTTCTATTCTTTCCCCAGTCAGAATGAGGTCTGTAAACCCTGCAGACGAATTGCCAATGAGATGATTGAAGAACGGCCCGGATAGGGTCCCCAAGAACATGTCCACAAGTTCACGGTCGGTTAATGGTGGCTGCACCCTGCCAGCCAGGTCCCTCCACTTCTGCGCATACTCTTTAAAACCTTCTCCCGATCCTAGCGACATACCCTGGAGTTGGGTACGTGTAGGAGCGAGGTCGGCATTATACTGATACTGCTTGTAAAAAGCAGTAGCCAATTCCTCCCAGTTACGAACCTTGGTTCCATCCAGCTGATAGAACCATTCGAGATGAGTCCCTGAAAGACTCTCCTGGAAGAAATGGATCCACAAGTTCTTGTCCACAGTATACGGCTGAATCTTCCGCACATAAGATCTGAGATATAGCTTAGGGCAGGATGCCCCGTCGTACTTTGCGAAAGATGGTGCTTTGAACTTGTGTGGGATTACCACACCAGAAGATAGGCCCAAGTCTCCGAAATCCAAACCAGGCACTTGTTGAATTTCCATGGCATTCAGACGGTCTTCCAACTGCTTGTACTTGTCTTCAGCTGGAGGATACTGCTCCTCATTGAAATCAGTCTCGTTGTCAGAGACCACCGGACTAGGAACCCTTCCCCCCTGGGGACTGCCTTTCCCCACAGAAGAACCAACTTGATCAACCTCATTCTGCAGTGTGTTGCCAAACCTCCGGCCCGTGTTGAATAGTACAGTTCTCTTCTTCTTCTTCTTAACCAGTAGAGCCTTCAATTCCTCTTGACCTTGGGCCAAACTCATGATCAGCTCTTGGAATTGGGCGTTCTGAGCCTGGAGGGCCTTGATGGACTGCTCGGTAGATGATTCAGGGTTCATGATGCTGAAATAAACAGCGAAGAACGTTAAGCAACCAGAAAAGAAGAGTACCTGCTATGCACATGATGCATGATATATGTTTATGCAATGCATTCAAGGGTTCGAAAGTTCAAATTTGTTGTAGACAAAAAGGAACACACGTTATCATTAAGAAATAATTGTTCAATACATCAAGGCCTCATGGGCAAACATTACAAAGTAAATCAATCCCAAAAGACACTGCGCATCCTCTTTGGAGCTATGTAAGTGTTGAGAGTCTTTTCCTCGTGCAGTAGGCGGGTGAGCTCCAAGACCTTCTTTTCACTAGCATGTAGACTGGACTCAAGAGAATTCCGTTCTTCCTTAAGCTGGATCCAACTTTTCTGCATTTCTTCCCAGGATGTAGGCATATCAGGATGTTGAATGGTGTAGGACACCTGTCCTTCCAATACTGGCTCTTTGATCACAGGGAGAACATGAGGGTATGGCATCACTAACTTCTGGGAGCGGGCTCGTACCCACTTGAGATAAGGCTCCAACGGGATGGAATTCCTGTGCCCCAGTGTCTTGCTGTCTACCTTGTTGGGCATCCTCCAAGCTCTGATAAATCTCTGGCGAAGTCCTTGTGCATCGTTGTCGAATTCAAAAACTATGTCAGGAATTAACATGTCATGAGGGCCGTCCCTCCGAGCATAACCAAACTGTCTCCAAGCCAGACACGGGTTGTAAGTAATACCTCCTCTGATTCCAAGTAAAGAAACATTAGGAAACTCCCCGCAACGATCAATGATAGTGACATCCTCTCTGGACCGAGAGCACCAATGTATATCTGCATGTGTAAGAGTCATCAATCGTTGTGACCATCTCAAACCCCGCTCATTCTTCAGAACTGATTGTGGAAGGTGCGAAATAAACCACCTTCCCAAGAGGGGAGTGCAGCACACAAGAACACCTCTTTTTCTCATGGTTCGAGTTTAACATGAGTGAAGGATGTCCCCAAGCAACGTAGGTATAGGATTCCTGGACATGAAGATCTTGACAGCACTGATATCTATAAGCTGATCTGGATTCAGGAACAACACCAGTCCATAGACAAGGAGGGCCACAACTTCTTCAAAGGCTTGTAGGTCAAGGGAGTTCCAACACTCTTGGGCCTTCTCAAACAGAAACCTGGCTAAGAACCCTTTGATACCACTTCTAACTTCCCAATGTCCCTTGATGTCAGATGGTTATAAGCGTAAGGCTTTAGCAATCTCTTCAAGTTTGGGTTCCTTTTCCGTACCGTTGTAGGGTAGCTGACTAAGGATAGGGATCTTCAGAAGCTGGGAGAACTCTTCTAATGTAGGCACCAGTTGATAATCCAGGAAAGTAAAACAGTGATGCAAAGGGTCAAAGAACTGGAAGAGGACCTTTATCATATCTTCTTCAATGTTGGTGTTGACCAAACTGATGAGTCTTCCATGCCTCTCACTGAATGAAGAGTTCTCCGGAATCCTGGATATAAGTTCATTAAGCTGAGGAGGGATCCTTACAAGACTGATCTGAATTGTCTTTCTGTGGATAGTTTCCATTTCCTACAAAACAAGAACAAAGATGAAGATTCGAACCCCTGAAATGGTTAGTCAATGCATATGATGCTATATGATGTTATGATGCTATGATTAAACACACCACAAGTATTCACAAGAAGCAAACATGATAAGGTACGCAACTCACACCACAACCCTTAGAGTTTAGGCCAGCATGGGGTCTAGGTATTACCCTCTTGAAGTTGGTGGGCTCAGACCTGTCCTATCAGAAGTAACCGAGTTCTAAGGGTCCCAATATCATTGGATTGCTTTCATTGTTCATCGTTTCGATTTAGCCACTGAACTGGCGACCGAAATATTCCAAGAAAACAACCCTCAATTGAGTGTAGTATCGAGTATCAACCAACCTCAGACTGCACCAAAGTC
Organism: Vicia faba; assembly: GCA_948472305.1. Classification (NCBI taxonomy): domain Eukaryota; kingdom Viridiplantae; phylum Streptophyta; class Magnoliopsida; order Fabales; family Fabaceae; genus Vicia; species Vicia faba. The sequence goes on from OX451739.1 coordinate 1,514,010,898, forward strand.
AGTTATCTCACTACCCTAAAGAGGCCAAGATGGTTCAATTAAGGTTCCTAAGGTCAGTTGATGCTTCACGACACCACGCGGCGACCCCGTACTCTCCTTGACTGAACTCAAGGGTTACCGATACTCACCAAAGTGCCACATCAACGTAGCAGACTGCTTCAACCATGTCGGTATACCCCGCACAGTTCCCCCACAGTCTTGTTGCTACTTTCTAAGAAGGTATCCCCCAGATCCGGGTTAGGATCTATAGAACTCCCAAGACAGTACCCACAATAATAAAGCAAACAATTCAGCCAATTGAAAACACAAGTGATCTTAGTCCTAAGGCACACCTCACTTTATAAGTATTCCCCAGCAGAGTCGCCAGTTCTGTGATCGGTGGATTTAGAACTGACTGTTTAACGCTGGTTCGCGAAATGTCGCGGAAGCAAGAGTCGCCACCGTCTTTTATTTTCTCCAACATGGACAGGACAAAAGCACAGCAAAATTCCTTATGAGATAGTTTCTCGGTTCGGGAGGTAGATTTATAGAAAGGGAAGGTGTTAGCACCCTTTCTACCCATGGTTATCCATGGGCTCTTAGATACTTGCTCATTGTGTTTTCAAAAGGTTTTGCTTTTCAATTGTGAGTGGGTTTGAAAAAGTTTCGTTTTAAGATTTCTGAATAACTCTTGTATCAGTCCTCAAGAGTGTTTGAAAAATTGTTTTGAAAGCTTTTTTTTTGAAAGTGTCGGTGTGAAAAGGTTTTGATTTGTTTTTGAATAGAGCAAGTATCCATGAGTCATCTACCTACCCTAAGGAATTAGGCTGTGTAAATGTCCTTAAAGTAGTGCCATCCCACCATTGAGAGGTAGGTAGCACCACCGTTGGAGGTGTTCGGGTCAATTCGTTTGTAGGGACAGTGTGGTCACCAGAGCAACAGTAGGACACCTTAGAAGCTACCCTTATGCCCTTGATCCTTTTTTTAATCCGAGGCAACCGTTTCGAGGCAACTGAATCATGGACATAAGGACTTACTAAAACGTCCTATACTCAACGACCACGTTTCGAAGGTAAGGCAACAGGTGAGGCGTACCCTAGAAGTGGTGTGTGAATTTGTGTTATTTTCATGTCAATATTTATCTTTGATCAGGGCATTTGTGAGCTACGAGTTATTTTTAATTAGCCATACATTCTTCCATACAATTTAGCAGTTTAAGAGTGCGGAAATTTAAATGCGGAAAGATAAATCCTACGCTATTACAAGGCGCGGGTCTATACATCGCCAAATTACAAAGACCCGTTTTAATAAAAATGCGGAAAGTAAATAGACCTAATTACTATTACAAGCCTTGAGCAGTTACATAATATTCAAAAAGAAAAAAGAATAACGTGCTAAAGAATAAAAGTTAGGACGTCCGAGGGTTTTAACCCTTTTGAAATTAAATTGAAATTAAAGTCTAATTAATTATTTAATTAAAGAAAAGAACTTGTTTTTTATGTTTTTGGTTTTTTTAATGAAATAAAGAAGAATTAAAATTGGAATGAAACCCTAATTCTAGATTGTTTTTAATTATTTAAGAAAATACTCAAGTTAATCTAATTTACACTAATTGATTAAATTACATGTTTATTTACAAAAATATTTAATAATTAATAATAATAATAATGAGAGAAAATTGTTTATTAAAAAAAACATGAAAAGGTCAAAAACCCTAGTTCTACTTATTTTATTTATTAAGAAAAGATTAAAGTTTAAAACCTAATTTACTAAATTAATGGTTAGAGTTTATTTACAAAAATATTCTAATAGTGAAATTAATAAGAATTAAATATTAAATATTTTTTTGATTTCTGATTTTTTATTATGAAAATTATTTTAGATGAATTAAATAAAACAATTAAAACAATTAAAACAAATTAAAACAAAAAAGAAAAGAAAAGGAAGTTAAAAAATAGAATACAAACATTGGGGGGTGTCTGGCCCATTTTGGAGGTTTTTTGAACTAATTTTGGCCCATTGAACAAAGCCTTGTTGACTTTCAGGAATTACATGCTTGATGGTTGACCCAGGTGTATGATGGTCCTCCTTCTGTGGCCACTAGATTGATCTCACGTCCACTTGGCAGGCACAGGCATGGGCGTGCATGGTAGAACGTTGGATGGAAACTGCATGGGAATATGCTAAGACAAAATTATTGAACATATGGGGGACCTGGGAATCGAACCCAGGTCCCAGCGCTGGAAGGACACGTTGCCAACCAACTGAGCTATTGCGTTTCTTTGTTAATATAATGGAGTGTGATTATTATATAAAAACAACAAGCGTTAGTGGTATGAACAAAAAATCACGCGCCAAATTTGAATGCCCCTATCACATGATGACACGCTGGCTTTCTTCTTCGTTTACCTGCAAATAGAAAACAAGTAGTGGGGGTTTTAAACCCCCACTAAATGGAAACTGGGAAAATAGCGATTAGAAGATGCCTAAATATAAAAGGGCGCGAGGTCATCAAACGATTTGCTTGTTGCCACGAATTCAACTGTATAAGTCTGGTGGTCTAATTTTTCCATATATGAGAACCCCTAATTTGGAGCTTCTGAAATCCTAGGTTTCATCAATGGTGAATCTCGTTTCAAGCATTTTTAGGACAATTAAACTATGCCAAAAGTTTCAAAAGATCCTTAGTAGCAAGAATCAATAATTAAAACATATGAATAATGCATGGAAATCAAAAATCGATTATGGACATATTCATGAAAAGGGTGATTCTGTTCTATCGATTCTTGGAGTATGGGGACTGGAAAATGGTTGCAATCGATTCCTAGCAATGTCAGGAACGTATTAGAATGCTTTTTATGCTTTGAAACGTGCTCTAACTATGAAATCAGTTTCACAATTTCCTTGGAATTTTGGCAACTTTGTTCTCTCTTTATGAGCAGTTTTTCGTGTCTGCTTGCATTAGGTTAGGTCTTGCATATGTACATGAATGAAATTAGGTCAAGAAACCAGCCCAAAGATCCATGAATTGATGATTTCAATATTTGAATTTTCCATATCTTTTTCAATCTTTTTTCCATGCAAATCTTGCCAAATATGGATGATCTTGTCCCCTTGAGATGATGCACGAAATCTCTTGCATATAATGAACATATTTGCTGCACAAAAAAGATTTAAAACCATTATTTGATATTTTTCTCATATTTAAATCTAATTAAATGAATTAATAAGAATAAAAATTTAATTAATTAATTAAAAATAAGAAAATAAATCCCTTTGAGCTTAATGGGTCGTGCATATGCTTTGGGTAATGATTCAAGAAAGAAATTGAGGCCCATTAGCATTTTTGAAGTGTTTGAAGCAAAGTTGACTTTTCAAAGTTCCCAAACATTTCTCAACTTCTCCAAGGCATATCTTGCTCAATTTTGAATCTATGATCATGTTCTTGGACATTTTGGAAAGGTCTTGAAGTCCTCTAACCAATGTATTTGGTCCCATGTCATTTGGATTTACCAATCTCAAGTTATGGTCTTTGACTTAAAGTGCCTTTTTGTTGACTTTTGAAAATGACCTATAATGTTGAAATTGATAACTTTTTGCGAGAGCATTTCTTGGACTTGGAGTGTGAAGATGAGTTATAGGAAATGTCATCCTCTTCAAAATGAGCTTTGGATGGAATTTTTCTGATAAACCATGAGGAAGTTATGCCTTGGTCAATTTGCAGTTGACTTTTCAGCTGTCCAAAATAGAAACTTTTGCATCTTGAGACTTTTTGAGCCATGCTTTGAGAATCATGATCAAGAATTGATCAAATGATGATTGTGGCTTCAAAATGAGATGTTGACCAAATTTTTTGACTTTTGACTGTCAAATGACCATTTTGCCCCTACAGTTGACTGTGCAGCAATCATGGTTTTTTGACTGTGCAATTTGATGCTGTGAGTCTTGAAACTTTCCATATGGGTGCTTGACAATGTTTATGGGCATGTGGGACTTGATTGGACCCTTGGAAACCTCAATTTCTTTGCCAGAACCAAAACCCTAATTTTGACTGTGTTAGGAGGCAATTGGACTGTGCAACCCTTGAGGGATTTTGAATCATCTAGAGATTGATCTTGACCAATCTTGAAGAATATGGGAGGGAAAATTTTGGGGTACAACACTAGTGTTGTGTGATTCCTGGTGTTTTTCCTAAAGATATTTGCGACTTGCCTCTAGAGTGTAGATATGAGTTCAGTGAGAGTAGAGAATTGATGTTTTTATCTGCTAAGCAAGTAGGATAACTCTTGCGATATGAGGCTCAAATGTTTGCATGTTGTTTACTAGTGATTTCTGACAAACACCTGCTAGTCTTCTAAATCTTATGCTTTGGTAACTTACAGGATCAACTAGATTAATCCTAGGACATAGTCTTAGTGTTCTTACAGTCTGATTCGAAAGAAAACATTGTACGAATAATAACAAGATTTTTCTATGGTTATAATTATCTTAAGATGTTTAAAGTTTGACTATGAATCTTACATATGACTTTAAATGGAATAATATGTGAATTTTTAAAAACATAAAAACAATGATTAATAAGAAAAGTTTAATAAAATTGTTAAAAGACAAGACTGGAAATGAAAAGAGAATAAAAGTGATTAAAGACTTTGTACTGAGAAGCTAGTTCTGAATAAAACTGGTGGTGTTCTTACACATACATTATCAACAAACTCGTTTCTCTCGCTCCGGTACTTTGAGTATAATATGATTTTGTATACAATTTTAAAACTTCTTTTTCTGATATCTAAGACTTCTATTTATACTGATTTGACCCTAACGGTCCTTCTACGAAAACATGCCACGTTCGAAGATTGCATGTCTTTTGAACCATCAGACTTCCACGTGTTTCTTTGGATAAGATCAAAGATTTTGAATTCAAAATCTTCTTATTTTCGAAGCGCCAATTTGAATAACATGACGGTTGAAATATCTTACCTTGTAATGCTTCGAATAACTTATATTTCCATAGTTCGAAAACAAACCCTTCGCTAACAATTCAACATAGTAAAACTCTTTACTAGCTTTTCATCAATCGAAGACTCTGTAAAAACCTTCTCATACTTTCTCTCGAAAAACTTTTTCTTCGATCAAACACCTTAATTATTCAAAACTTGTTTAATCGAAATTCCCACCTAACAAATTGCCCCCTCAAAAATGTGTATTTCGTTACATAGAGAAATAGTCATTTTTGAATAACAACCTGGAATTTCGATGAATCATATATTCATACTAACCACTTCTGACTAATAACAACTTCTGATGACATCTTCAGAAACCTTCTGACTTTGGAGTGTTTGAATATGAGTCTGGATCAGAAGATGAATATGAAATTTCTGAAGATGAGTCAAAATTAGAAGATGACTCTAAAGGTAAATATTTTAGACAAATCCATTTTGGCAATTAATTGGATCACCATTTTGGCCATACATACTTTTATTGCTTAGTCCCTTGCCATGATTTTTACTTCCTACAAAAATAGTTTATACTTTTTTAGTATTTCCCATTTACGTTCAGGATTCTTCGATCCTCAGCTAACTCCTCTACTTCGTAAGCGTTGTTAGAGAATGCCTTTAAGATTCGAAGGATTTTCCCAATGTGGGGACCATTTTTCTAACGCTTTATTCTTTCGATCCATAGGTAAAATGACTTTCCATACCAAGTCATTTATAATAAACATCTTGCCTTTGAGCCTCTTATTGTATGCTCTTGTCACTCTTTCCTTTTGTCTTCTCAATCTTTCTAAAGCATGTAACCTTTTTTCATCCAAATCTACTAATTCATTCATCATCATTTCCCAATAAAGGTCAGACGGAATTTCCTCTTGTCTTTGAATCCTAACTGATTGTAAGTAGATTTCGATCGGAAATACATCATCAAACCCAAACGTGAGTTAGAAAGCCGTGGTATTAGTTTCTTCTTTAGGGGAAGTTCGACAAGCCCATAATGCTTGGTCCAAAGTTTTGTGCCAATTTTTTGGCTTTTTTCCTACATGCTTCTTTACCAACCCAATTATCACTTTGTTGGCTGCTTCGACTTGTCCATTCACTTGAGCATAATAAGGTATGGATGTCAATAGTTTGAAACCTATTTCCTTGGCGAACTCTTGCATCTTTCGACCGGTGAAAACTGATCCTTGATCTGTTGTGATACTCTCTGGGATGCCAAATCTATAGACTATATGTTTCTGAATAAATTCGATAACAATTTCTTGATCCACATTCACTAAAGGTATTTCCTCAACCTATTTTGTAAAGTAATCTATACCTACCAAAATATACCTATGGTTTTTAGATGAAGCAGGTCGACTTTCTCCAATTAGATCTAGCGCCCAACCTCTGAAATGCCATGGTTTAATAATTACATGTAGTTCACTTGCTGGCGCATGTTGAATACCAACATGCTTTTGGCATTCTTGACATCCCTTAGAAAACTCTATACAGTCTTTGAGCATAGTAGGCCAATACATTCCATATCGAAATATCATCCACTTCATTTTATGGCCTGCTTGATGGGCTCCACATGCTCCACTATGAACACTAGATAGTTCCAAATATGCCTCACTTTCTCCTAAGCATTTTAGCAAAACTCCTTCAGGGGTTTTCTTAAACAACTCATTCCCCATTAAAATATAAGACAAAGCTCTATATTTAATCTTTCTTTCTATATCTATCGAAGGATGTATGAGGTAATTAAGAATTGGATTTCTCCAATCTGTATCTTCTAAAGTGTTAGTGACCAATACTTCGAATGTGTCTTCATTAGCGTAACGTAACTGGGTATTTTCCAGATCTGTTGGAGACAATCTCGTAGTCATTGCTTTTCCTCTAACTTTGACCAACTTTTTTAGTTTCTTTTTAGTCACTTTATACCCTGATGCTATTTGTGCTAAGACATTTTCCTCTTGATTTTTTATTCTAGGGACATGCTTTATATCTGCATATTCGAATGTTTTGAGTAATCTATTCGCCATAAAAAAATACATAATCAAATTCTTTTAAGCACTTGTACTCCTTCGTCAATTGCTTTACTACTAGCTCATAATCTCCTTTGATTTCGAATCTTGTTGCCCCCAACTCCAACAAGGCTTCAAGTCTTGCAATCAAAGCCTCGTACTCTCCTTCGTTGTTTGAATAAAGGGGCCCTTCGATTTTGTACTTGAGTTTTGTTGGGATTCCATCAGGAGAAATTATTAGAATTCCAACTCCACTTCCTTTTTGGTGGGTAGAGCCATCTAAGAACAATCTCCAAGGATTTAACTAAACATAATGTTGAGGGTTTTCGACCATTGCATGGTCCACAATGAAATCTAATACTACTTGACCCTTCATTTCTTTTAAAGGCATGAAGGCTAAAGAATATTCAGTAAGGGCCAAGGCCCACTTGCCAATTCGACTGTGTAGTATTGGCTTTGATAACATATGTTTGATAACGTCGAAATGTGAAGACACATATACATCGAAAGTGTTAGAACACAATTTGATTCTACAACCCTTGATTAGAGTTTTGATGATAACAAAATACAAAGAATAATTAAATTCAAAGATATATACAAAGAACAAATATGCTCCTTAAAATTATGTTTTGTATATGCAGAAGTTCTAATGAAATCAGCATCAGAAGATCAGCAATATGTGCTACACGCTGAAGCTACCAGATTATACGCTGAAGCTTGATGACCAGAATCTGCACCTAAATAAGTACACTCTGACTCTGATCAAAGACATCTTTACCAAGTCATCAACACTCTGAAGCGTTATCAGCAGTTAAAGCAAAGAAGACTCTGAAGCATTATTAATTATTCAAGACAGAATTAAATGCTAACGGCTTTCTTCAGACAAGATATTCTTCAAAAGGAAAGTGTGTTATTATCATTAAACTTGCTTTATGGACAATGTATCTTTGCCTTGCCTATATAAACAAGTCTGCTTGTAAAAAGAAGCACGTACATACACACACAACAATTTGCCAAGCTTTCCAAACCATGCATATTCAAAGCTTTAGCAAATTCATTTTATTCCAAGCTTAATTTGTGTAATTATCATAGTTGTGATATATTGTTTTGTTAGAAAACAACAACACACTCTTGTTCAATTATTTGTAAAAGATTTCCTTGAGATTAACCGGCTTGTGGTTGTACTCAAGAAGACTTTAACAATTGTTAAAGTAGCTGTTGTAATTCTTTGAGAATAGTGGATTAAGACCTCGTTGGAGAGAGGCGAAATCACCTTGACGGGTGGACTGGAGTAGTTTAAGATCAAACGAACCAGGATAAAAATACTGTGTCTTCTAGCTGTTTTTATTTGATCAAAGTTTTTCAATTCAACCCCCCCTTCTTGTGTTTTTCACATCTTCAATTGGCATCAGAGCGCCTGGTTTTGAGCTTAAACACTTAATCGTGTCAGTACAAGATCCAGCATCAGAAAAACACAATGGCAGAACCAAGTCAAAACATCAGCAATGACAACAATGAAGAAAGGGACAGATTCAGTGGCAAACCTCCAGTCTTTGATGGAGAGAACTTTGACTACTGGAAAGACAGAATTGAGAGTTTCTTTCTGGCCCATGATGCTGATCTGTGGGACATGGTGACTGATGGATACACGTACCCAGTGGATGGTCGTGGTCAGAAGATTGACAGGAAAATGATGTCTGATCAGCAAAAGTGTGAGTTTAGAAATCATCACAAGGCCAAAACAATTCTTCTCAGCACAATCTCATTTACTGAATATGAGAAAATATCAAACAGAGAAACTGCCAAGAATATGTTTGATTCTCTGAGAATGACGCATGAAGAAAACATTCAAGTCAAAGAAACCAAAGCCCTTGCGCTCATTCAGAAGTGTGAGGCATTCAAGATGGAAGATAATGAATCAATAGAGAATATGTTTTCAAGATTCCAAATTCTCGTTGCTGGTCTAAAATTCTTGACAAAGGATATTCCACTGCTGATCACATTAAGAAGATCATCTGAAGCTTGCCAAAACAGTGGAGGCTAATGGTCACAGCGCTTAAGCTAGCAAAGGATCTCAACAAAATCTCTCTGGAGGAACTTGTCAGCTCCCTCAGAAGTCACGAGATAGAGCTAGAAGTAGATGATCCTCAAAAGCAAGGTAAGCCATTAGCTTTAAAATCTAACAGAAAATCTGACTCTAAAGTTTTGTAGGCTGTGGAAGAAACCTCTGATGGATCCTCATCAGAAGAAGATGAACTGTCTTTCCTCTCTAGAAGGGTGAACCAACTATGGAAGCAGAGGAAAAGGAAGTTCAGGAATCCCAGAAGATCAGAAAATCAGAATGAACCTTCCTCCAGATACAGAAGGTCAGAATCCTCCTCTGGACACAGAAGATCTGAAGGCTCTTTAGGATACAAAAAGCCAAACAACAAAGACATCATCTGCTATGAGTGTAACGAGCAAGGGCTCTACAAAAGTGACTGCCCAAAGCTTCAGAAAGAGAAGCCCAAGAAGAAGTTTATCAAAGAAAAGAAGAAAAGCCTCATGGCTACATGGGATGATTCTGACACATCTGAAGCTGACTCAGAATCAGATGATGAAAGAGCAAACATAGCTCTCATGGCAAACGTATCTGAAGATAGTGAAGCTTCTGGTTCAGACTCAGAATCAGATACAGAATAGGTATTCCCGGACTTTACTATAAACTTTACTAAGGCTGAACTAGCTGAAAGCCTTAATGAAATTCTGGAAAGGTATTAGCAGATCAGAGTCAAATTCAGAAACCTGAAAAGGAATCTTGCTTCTGACTCTGATAAGACTGAGAGTCTCAGATTGGAGAATTCTGAGTTAAAAAAATAAAATTTCAAAATTAGAAAACCAATTGCAAAACTCTCAGATGGAAACAATCCATGAAACTCCCAGCAATACTGATGAGATCATCAAAGAGTATGATCACAACTTTCAGAAGTTTCTAGCTAAAAACATAGACAAAAGCAAAATGGCTTCAATGATCTATGGAGTTAGCAGAAATGGAAGAAAAGGGATAGGATATCAAGGTAAGGTACCTACACCAAAAAATGCCATGGATTTAGTTATAAAACGTACTCCACTTAATTCACACTTTATATATGGGCACACACATGACATAAAATATACAAGTAGTGATTACTCTGTCAAACCAAAATTCAACCAGAGTTTTGGTAAAACTAACAACTCAGGACCCAAGAAAATGTGGGTACCTAAAGATAAAATAATACATGTGGAAGATATCTTTAGCAGCAAAGCAAAGGCACCAATCATGGTACCTGGACTTTGGCTGCTCACGACACATGACAGAAAGAAGGCATATGTTCCAAAGCCTGGAACTTAATCCTGGAGGCCACGTAGGCTTTGGAGGCAATCAGAGAGGAAAGATCATTGGCTCTGGAACAGTAGGTAATGGAAATCTTCCCTCTATAAGTAATGTTTTATTAGTTGATGGATTAATGCATAACCTGTTATCCATAAGTCAATTAAGTGATAACGGTTATGATATAATCTTCAATCAAAATTCATGCAAAGCTGTTAGTCAGAAAGATGGGACTATCCTATTTAATGGAAAGAGGAAAAACAACATTTATAAAATCAAACTTTCTGAACTGAAAAGTCAGAATGTAAAATGTCTTCTGTCTGTTAACAACGAGCAATGGATCTGGCACAGAAGATTGGGACATGTTAGTATGAGAAGAATATCTCAGATTAACAAACTCAATCTGGTCAGAGGACTTCCTAACTTGAAGTTCAATTCAGATGCTCTGTATGAAGCATGTCAGAAAGGCAAGTTTGCAAAACCTACTTTCAAATCCAAAAACGTTGTTTCCACCTTTAAGCCATTAGAACTTTTGCACATTGACTTATTTGGACCAGTAAAAACTGCTTTAGTCAGTGGCAAGAAGTATGGGTTAGTAATCGTAGATGACTATAGCAGATGGACATGGGTAAAGTTCTTAAGGCACAAAGACGAGTCACACTCTGTGTTTGTTACCTTCTGCAACCAAGTTCAGAATGAAAAAGATCTTAGAATCGTCAAAGTCAGAAGTGATCATGGTGGTGAATTTGAAAATAAAGATTTTGAATTATTCTTTAATGAAAAAGTCATTCTGCATGATTTCTCTTGTCCTAGAACTCCCCAGTAAAATGGAGTTGTAGAACGAAACAACAGAACATTGCAAGAAATGGACAGAACCATGATCAACGAGACTAACGTTGCTAAGATCTTCTGGGCAGAGGCAATAAACACAGCGTGTTACATTCAGAATAGAATCTCCATAAGACATATTGTGGAAAAGACTCCATATGAATTGTGGAAGAACAGAAAGCCCAATATTTCTTATTTTCACCCATTTGGATGTACATGCTTTATTTTGAATACAAAAAATTATTTGAACAAGTTTGACTCTAAAGCACAAAAAGTGTATTATGTTAGGACACTCTGAACGCTCAAGAGGGTACAGAGTATACAATACAGAAACACATATTGTTGAAGAGTCAATCAGTGTTCGGTTTGATGATAAGCTTGACTCTCAAAAGTCAAAGCAGAATGAATTCCTTGCAGGTATGGAAGTTGAACTCACAGGTACTAAAGACAACTCATTAGAGGCTCCCAACAGAGACACTCCCTCAACATCAGAAAGAGTCACTGCAAGCAATCCAGCACCCTCTGTTGATCAACTCCAAAAAAGACCATCCAGAAGCAGCATTGATCACCCAGAAGAAACAATTTTAGGAAGAAAGGAAGATCCAATCAGAACAAGATCTACTTTCAGAAATTCTGAAGAGTCTCTAATGGGATTGGTTTCTCTGATTGAACCAATAACAATTGATGAAGCACTTCTAGACAATGACTGGATTCTGGCAATGCAAGAGGAGCTAAATCAATTCACCAGAAATGACGTATGGGATCTGGTTCCCAAACCAAAAGGATTCAACGTCATTGGTACAAAATGGGTGTTCAGAAACAAGCTGAACGAACAAAGTGAAGTCATCAGAAACAAAGCACGACTAGTAGCACAAGGTTATAGTCAGCAAGAGGGGATAGACTATACAGAAACCTTTGCTCCAGTCGCCAGGTTAGAATCTATCAGACTTTTAATATAATTTGCTGTTAATAAAGGCATCACTCTGTATCAGATGGATGTTAAGAGTTCATTCTTAAATGGCTATATAGAAGAAGAGGTATATGTGCACCAACCCCCTGATTTTGAAAATTCCAAAAATCCAGAATATGTTTTCAAACTAAAGAAGTCACTCTATGGTCTGAAACAAGCTCCCAGAGCTTGGTATGAAAGACTAAGTAACTTCCTATTGGAAAAGGAATTCACCAGAGGGAAAGTGGACACAACCTTGTTCTGTAAGACAGTTAAGAATGACATCTTAGTATGTCAGATTTATGTTGATGACATCATATTTGGTTCCACTAAACCCTCTATGGGAAGAGAGTTTGCTAAATGTATGCAGGCAGAGTTTGAGATGAGCCTAATGGGGGAACTAAAATTCTTTTTGGGCATTCAGATTAATCAAACTCCCGAAGGAACTTACATTCATCAGAGAAAATATGTCATAGAACTTCTGAAGAAATTTGATCTCTCAGAATGTAAGCCATCAAGGATTCCAATGCATCCCACGTGCATTCTAGAAAAAGAAGAGGTATGCAAAAAGGTAGAATAGAAGGTCTACAGAGGTATGATTGGTTCTCTTCTCTATCTGATGGCTTCAAGGCCTGACATTCTATTCAGTGTTTGCATTTGTGCTAGATTCCAATCAAATCCTAGAGAATCTCACTTAACAGCAGTTAAGCAAATTTTGAAGTATCTGAAAGGTACTGTTAATTTGGGTTTGTTTTATAGAAAATCAAGTGATTACAACTTAGTAGGATACTGTGATGCTGATTTTACTGGAGACAGAGTAGAACATAAAATCACTTCTGGAAGCTGCCAGTTTCTGGGAGAAAATCTGATCTCATGGTCCAGCAAAAGACAATCCACAATAGCTCTATCAACAGCAGAAGCTGAATACATAGCATCAGCTGGATGTAGCACGCAAATGCTCTGGATGAAAAGTCAACTTGAGGACTTCAATATATTTGAGAGTAACATCCCTATCCTCTGTGACAATACTTCTGCTATTTGTCTCAGTAAAAATCCTATCTTGCATTCTAGGGCTAAGCATATAGAAATAAAACATCATTTTATTAGGGACTATATTCAGAAAGGGATTCTCAATTTAAAATTCATTGACACAGACCATCAATGGGATGATGTATTTACAAAACCTCTTTCTGAAGATAGTTTTAACTTCATTCTGAAACATCTCAGCATGAAGCTTTGCCCAGAATAAACTGTTTTATTTACATATCTTAATCTTCAGAATTTTTGTTATTTTCTGTGAACTGTTGATCAACCTGCCTTCAGAATTTTAGAAGCACATATTGTATCAGAATCTATCCATGAAGATCTGAGTGTTTCATTTCAAGGATAGAAGTGTGCTGTTCACGTAAGTAAACAGTTTTCATCCACTCATCAGCTACCTTCTGAGGCTGAACACGCGTTCAGTTTTCTGAAAGGTCAAAAGTGCTGATTGGATGCATTGAGACACATGTCATGGGTAACCGTTCAATATCTTTCTGAATCCCCTAAAATCAGCTGTCATTAATGCTTATAATCATTACAATTTATTTCTCTCTCTTGCAGTTTATGTTTTCAAAATCTATTTAAACGCATTTCTCACTCTTTACACTCTTTCACTTTCACTTTCTCTCAATCTAATTGTTTTCTGCTTGTACTTTCAAAACCCCTTCATTTTCTTCTCAATTTTTTCTGTGTGAACATGGCTTCCTCAAGCATCCCAAATTCCAGTACTCAGAGAACAGAATCCATGGAACAATATGAAGAACCGCTCAGAACTTTCCTCATGCCCATTGACAACTTAGAAGTGCTTTCAGAACTGATCGTGGATTTTGAAAGTCTTCAAGAGAATGGATTCAATCTGTTTGAAGAAGTAAAGGATCAAGGATGGAACAAGTATTTTGACTGTCTTCTAGGTCCAACATTACCAATCCTTGTGAAGGAATTTTAGATTCATGCTTCATCCTCCAACCATCAAGTCACTTCGTATGTAATGGGGAAGAAGATAGTCATAACTGAAGACCTTATTGCAAGATTGATAGGTTACAGTGGTGGTGGCGTAAGGTGTATAGACATGGCTGAAAGATGTGCTGATGTCTCTTCAATTGCTAGAGAAATTTTCACTTTGGGTCTTCCCTCCAGCAAGATAAGGGATCTGAAGGACCATCACAAAATATGGTGTTGTACCCCAAAATTTTCCCTCCCATATTCTTCAAGAAATTGCCAAGTCAAGCTTCAAAATTCCCCAAGAGTGCAAAGGCCTCCTAACAGTCAAAATTAGGGTTTTGGTCCTGATCAAGAAAATGAAGTTTTCAAAGGTCCAATCAAGTATCACATGCCAACAAATATGGTCAAGCATCCTCATATCAAGTTTCAAGACCTACAGCTCAAAATTGCACAATCAAAAACCCTAATTGCACTACAGTCAACTGCAGGGGCAAAATGGTCATTTGGCAGTCAAAAGTTCAAATTTTTGGTCAACATATCATTTTGAAGCCACAAACATCATTTGATCAATGCTTGATCATGATTCTCAAAGCTTGGCTCAAAAATCATCAAGATGCAAAAGTTTCCTTATTTGGACAGTTGAAAAAGTCAACTGTAAATTGACCAGGGCATAACTTTCACATGGATTATCAGAAAAATTCCATCCAAAGCTCATTTTGAAGAGAAAGACATTTCCTACAACTCATCTTCATACTTCAAGTCCAAGAAATGCTCTCACAAAAAGTTATCAATTTCAACATTATAGGTCATTTTCAAAAGTCAACAAAAAGGGACTTTAAGTCAAAGGCCATAACTTGAGATTGGTAAATAAAAATGACATGGGACCAAATACATTGGTTAGAGGACTCAAAGACCTTTCCAAAATGTCCAAGAACATGAGAAAAGCTTAAACATTGAGCAAGTTATGCCTTGTGGAAGTTGGGAAATTTTTGGATATTTTGAAAAGTCAACATTGATTCAAATGACCTAAAATTGCTAATGGGCCCATTTTTCTTCCATAATTCATTGTCCCAAGCATGCACACGACCATTAGGCCCAAAGGGAAGTTTTTCTCCATTTTTATTTATTTATTTGAATTTTTTATTATTAATAATTCATTTAATCAAATAAATATATGAAAAATACTTAACCTAACTTATCAAATCTTTTTGTACATGTAATAGGCTCAATGATTCGTGCATGATCAGATTTGGAAGGAATTGAATTGATTGGACATGATTTGTACAAAAATAGCATGAAAAAAGATTGGAAAAAGATCTTGAAAAATCAAATCTCAAAAACCATGAATGCAAAGGATTTGAATTGTTTTTCTTGACCTAATTCACTCTATACTTAAGCCTGATCACAAACCTAATGCAAAAAACGATTGAGCTGCGCAGAAAAGCATACACCAAACTTGAAAATTTTGCCTAAAAACTCAATTCTGAAAACTTATCTGCAGGTCGTTTCAAGCCACAAAACTCATCCTATTGCCTTCCAAGGACATCAAGCAATCTTTCTGGATCAAAAGCATCAATCCTAACCCCTTGAATCATTGTACAGAAGTCCAAATTTTCTTACTTTTTTTCATAATCGTGCCTTACAATTTACGCACATTCATGGCATTTTGTTTATAGATTCATGATCAGTGATGTGTTTTAAAGCTAACCATGTGATTTGATTGAATTATTATGCATGGTATACGATTCTACCATTATCACGTTTTAGGGTTTACAGGATTTCAAATTAGGGGTTTTAAAATGAGGCAAAATTGGGACACCACGGTACCATGGTCATGATCAGCGCATTTGGACGAAGACAAAGCCACCCTCGCGCTCAATTTATGAGCGTTCCTGGGCTATTCGCTATTTTCCTAAAAGTGGCCAAGAAGAACACTTGTAAAACCGTTGCCTAATATGTTTATGTTTCAGGAACGAGGAAGAAGAAGATGCGTGGCTAGCAATGATTGGTCCTTTTAAAATCAGCGCGCGCTTTTCTGATTTAGGCCACTAGCGTTTGTTTTGTTTTATAATAATTGTCATTCATATAATATACAAAGTAACAAAGTGGATCAGCTGGCAAGGCATAGTGGTGGTAACGTTCATGACCTGGGTTCGAGCCCCAGGTCTTCATTATTTCCATATTATTTTTCAACTAATTATCCTATGCAGTTTCAACACAATGAGCGTACTATGTAGTCCACCATCAAGCTTGCCACGTCTATCTCAAGATCAATCAGAAGGCTAGAATCTGGAGAACACCATAGGCATAAGTCAACGAAGCTACACGTGGTCAGTAAAGTCAACAATGCCAGGACCTTAATGGGCCAGAATTACCACAATTTCACCTCCTATTTGGGGTCTGAACCCCCTTGGTTTGCAATTCTTTCTACTTTCTTTATTTTTTTTATATTTATTTTCTATTTTCTTTTTAATTATTGTTTTATTAATTAATTTTATTATTTTCATAAATATAAAAATACCATAAAAAAATCAGAAAGAAGAGAAAAAATATAATAAATATTTTATTTTAGTATTTTCATAAATAAATTGTATTAATTCATTTAGTTATTAAATTAGGGTTTAATTTAATATTTTCATAATAAAAATCTAAAAAACATAGAATTTAGGGTTTAATTAATTTTCATCTTTTTTCTTTTATAATAATTAAATATTAGATATTTATTTTTATAATTAAATTGTATATAAAAATTAGGGTTAATTTTAGGTTAAAAACTTCAACATTTTTTAATAAATTAAAAATAATTAGAATTAGGGTTAGCATCTTATTTTAATTTTAATTAACTCTCTTTTTTCATTAACATCATAAAATACCAAAAAAAAACAATTTTCTTTTCTTTTTTAATTAATCAATGTCACCATTTAATTTAATTTTGCAAAAAGGGTCCAACGCCCTCGTTTTTAATTCTTATTAATTCACATATTTATTTTATTTCGTTTAAATATTTATGTATCTCTCCCGAAGCCATGTAATTAATTTCTTGCACTTTTAATACTTTATTTTCTTTACTTTCTTTATTTTTCTGTCAAATCGGGTTCGAGAAATTTTGGCGATGTGGACCCGCGCCTTTTGTAATAGCTTAGAAATTTTACTTTTCTCGCACTTTTAACTGTTAACAATCGCATGCAAGAATGAATGACAAAAAAAATAAAAACAAACGCATAGATCACTTTGACATGAACAAGATAAATGCAAATGAACATGACACACAAATCACACACCACCCCTAGGGTACGCCTCACTGTTGCCTTGCCCTTCGAAAGGTGATCGTCGAGTAGAGGATGTCTTAGTAAGTCCTCATGATTCGGGAACCTGGCATGAGGGTAGCTTCTAAGGTGTCTTCCTATTGCTCCGGTGATCACCATGTCCCGAACCTCGAATTGACCCGAACACCTCCAACGGTGGTGCTACCTACCTCTCAATGGTGGGATGGCACTACTTCAAAGGACATTTACACAGACGAATTCCTTAGGGTAGGTAGGTTCTCGTAGATACTTGCTCTAACTTCAAAAACAAATTCAGAAAATACTTTTCACACCAACACATTTTCAAAAGCTTTCGAAAGCATTTTTCAAACACTCTTGAGGACCGATACAAGAGTCGAACTGGAATTTTCAAAGAAACTTTTTTAAAAACCCACAGTTGAAAAGCAAACAAACCATTTTGAAAACACAAATGAGCAAGTATCTAAGAGCCCATGGATAACCATGGATAGAAAGGGTGCTAACACCTTCCCTTTCTATAAACTACCTCCCGAACCGAGAGCGATCTCTTTAAGGAATTTTTCTGTGCTTTTGTCCTTTCCATTTGGAGAAAATAAAAGACGGTGGCGACTCTTGCTTCCGCGACATTTCGCGAACCAGCTTTAAACAGTCAGTTCCAGATCCACCGATCACATATGGGCTAAGATAATTCTGGATGCATAAACCACAGGAAGCCAACCAGCTCTCCTGACTAAATAAACATTGATCAGCAGTTTCTGATCTACTTCATCTCCCAAAAGACTAAGGTGAATCTGGCTCACTTACTATTCAATCATCTGAGGACCAGTGTTAAGGAGACTAGAGAAGATGAGCGCACCAAAAGGGACTGGATACCCCTTGGAAGGCTCATATCAGATATTCTGACAGAGAATAGGTCGATAGAGCATCTAACAGAAGCACACGAAATCAGTTCTCTAGAGGCAATTGCTGGGAAGCCATTGAATGCGGAGAATCTGAAGAAGATGAAGATTATTGAGAACATAAAGAAGGAACCCAATGTTACTTATTTTGCATCCATTACTTCCATAAGAATCCCTCTGGATGATTTCCCCATGTTCTCAGAAATTGACTCCAAGCCTGAGATTATAGTCATATATTTGGATGCATGCAAAGCAGATGGAACTGCACCAGGACTAAACATTCAGGACTTGCAACAGGCGGCTCCAGAAGTTGTACTGAAGAAGAACAAGAAAAGAAAGGCAGCAGTAGAAGGATCATCCCAGCGGACTCCCAAAGCTGCTAAAAAGAGAGGTAATCCTTCTTCTGTAACTATTTTAGAATCAGTATCTTTATCAACAACTGGCCCCTTACCTACCCATTCAGAAATTCCTACCCTACAAACGTTTGATGATTTTGACATAGGGTTTGACCCTTCAGAAACTCTAAGTCTTAGAGAATCTCACTCCCTACCTATCAATCCAAATATTGAAACAACTCAACCAGAACTTGCAAAAGTTCTGTCAGATATTGAAACTTTTGACCAAAATATTTCTGCTCCCTTACCAGAAAATCCAAACTCTGAAACCACTTCAGAAGCACCACAACCAGATATTCCCCTCTCTCCATAACCAGAAATACCACAACCTCCATCTCCTCAACCAGAAATTCATCCACCTTCTCCACAACCTGATCAATCACAACCACAAGTTAAAACTTCTGAGGTCCAACCTTCTGAATCCTATGAACCAGAACCTCATAATGTTCAACCCAACCAAACTGTTGATTCTGATACCATTCCCATTCCTGGAATCACTGAACCTCTGGCCATCCGTATGCCCCTGACCGTTCTGGATATTCCCCAAATTCCCTCTTCACTAGAATCAACTCCACCAAATTCCCCAACTAGTCCAATAATTATACCAGACTCTCCCACTCCCTCACCAAAGAACAATCCAGATGACAACGCCAAAACTGTCATTGATTTAACTGTTTTTGAACGTCTTGCTTCCATAACCCACAAAACAGCCATTCCAAAACCAAAACCACCTGAACCCACACCAGATGTTGGTACTAGTTTATTAATGTTTGAAATAGAAATGCTGAAGTGGATAACTTCCCTGAAGCAAGCTAGTCTTGAGATGATTAATCATGCTGCTTTAGATTATCTTTGGACAAGTTTCAGAAAATGGATAAGTTTTGAAACTCATAAGATGCAAGAACAGAGCAATGGACAAGTTCAACAGAATTTCAGTAATCTGCTAAAGGTAATTGAAGATCAAGTTCTGAGCCAACTGCTCAAGGAAGAAGTTCTCCCTCTGGATAATACTCCCTGGTCAGAACATCGTCCAGCAGACAAAGTCCAACCAGAGTCAGAAGGTCTCATTCTGAGTGATACTCCAGAGCAGATGATTCCTACAGAGGATCTGGTTCAAAAAGATGACGTTGCAGAATGCTCTGAGAAGCATCCAGTTACTGAAGATTCTCTAGCTTCCTCCTATGAAAGGCAGACTCTGGAAGAACTTAAGAGAGCGCATATTGTTATGCATGAGGATGGATAAACATGATGATAAAATTTCGGAAATCAAGAGCATGTTAAGAAAACAAGAGGAAACCAACATCCAGATCAAGGGCTTGTTGGAAGCTTTGTTCACGCGCCTTCCTCCTCCATCTTAGATTTTCCTTTATTTTTAAAATCTGTTTATCTGTAATATTTGTTCTACATTGCTACTGATCTGAACCTCTTATCATTGCTTCCTATTTTAAATATAAATCCTTTTTAGCTCTGATTATATGTTCTTTTTGATAACTGACAAAAAGGGGGAGAAAGAATAAGATATTTTCAATAACGGATTACTGAGACATAAGTCTCAAACATTCTGATCTACTTAATTTCTTTCTTCTGAAAAGCTTGAACAGGTACAAAACTCTGATGAAAGACGTAGTCAAATTCTGATGCTCAAGGACTCAAAGAATTTAAGGGAAGTAATCAACTCAGGGGGAGTTTTTCTTCTTAATTCTATACTTTTTATTCTTTATTTCTAATTGAAAAATCTAGTTTTTGTCATCATCAAAAAGGGGGAGATTGTTAGAACACAGTTTGATTCTACAACCCTTGATTAGAGTTTTAATGATAACAAAATACAAAGAATAATTAAATTCAAAGATATATACAAAGAACAAATATGCTCCTTAAAATTATGTTTTATATATGCAGAAGTTCTGATGGAATCAGCATCAGAATGGAATCAGCATCAAAAGTTCAACAATATGTGCTACACGTTGAAGCTACCAGATTATACGCTGAAGCTTGATGACCAGAATCTGCGCCTAAACAAGTACACTCTGAATCTGATCAAAGACATCTTTACCAAGTCATCAACACTCTGAAGCGTTATCATCAGTTAAAGCAAAGAAGACTCTGAAGCGTTATTAATTATTCAAGACAGAATTAAATGCTAACGACTTTCTTCAGACAAGATCTTCTTCCAAAGGAAAGTGTGTTATTATCATTAAACTTGCTTTATGGACAACGTATCTTTGCCTTGCCTATATAAACAAGTCTGCTTGTGAAAATAAGCACATACATACGCACACAACAATTTGCCAAGCTTTCCAAACCATGCATATTCAAAGCTTTAGCAAATTCATTTTATTCCAAGCTTAATTTGTGTAATTATCACAGTTGTGATATACTGTTTTGTTAGAAAACAACAACACACTCTTGTTCAATTATTTGTAAAAGATTTCCTTGAGATTAACCGGCTTATGGTTGTACTCAAGAAGACTTTAATAGTTGTTAAAGTAGCTGTTGTAATTCTTTGAGAATAGTGGATTAAGACCTCGTTGGAGAGTGGCGAAATCACCTTGACGGATGGACTGGAGTAGTTTGAGATCAAACGAACCAGGATAAAAATACTGTGTCTTCTAGCTGTTTTTATTTGATCCAAGTTTTTCAATTCAACCCCCCCTTCTTGTGTTTTTCACATCTTCAAAAAGGATTTATATGATATTTGAGTTTTTTACAAGAGAAGTATAAACAAAGACAAAGCTTTTCTATAGTAGTAAATCTTTTCTCTGCATCATTCAAAACTCTACTTAGATAGTAAATGGCTCTTTCGATGCCATTTTCATCTTCTTGTGCTAGCATACTACCAATAGTAACATCAGAAGCATATATGTATAATCTCATTGGTTTCCTTCCAGAAGGTGGTGACAAGATGGGAGGATTCATCAGATATTGCTTGATTTTATTGAAAGCTTCTTGATGTCCTTCGTTCCATTCGAACTTTTCTTGTTTCAAACGAAGGAGAGGAGAAAAGGCTTAAGTTTGACCACTTAGGTTTGAAATGAACCTTCTCAGGAAATTTATCTTTCCTAAAAGTGATTGTAACTCCTTTTTAGTTGATGGCGCTTTCGCTTCCATGATAGCCTTCATCTTGTTCTGATTGATTTCTATTCCCTTCTTGTGAACCATAAAGCCCAAGAAGTCTCCAGCCTACACAAAGAAGGCACACTTGAGGGGATTCATCTTCAAGCCATGTTTTCTCATCCTTTCAAATGATTGGTGAAGATGATTCAGATGACTTTCATATGATACAAACTTTATCACAATGTCATCTATATAAACATGCATAAAAGTTTCTATATAATCATGAAATATTGAATTCATTGCCCTTTGATAAGTTGCCCCATCACTTCTTAGGCCAAAAGGCATAACTACCCACTCATAGGTACCTATCGCCCCAGGGCAACAAAAAGCTGTTATGGACACATCTTCCTCAACAATAAAGATTTGGTTATATCCAGAGTATCCATCAAGCATACTAAGGTACTCAAATCCTGCGGCTGAATATATTAGCATTTCTGCCACAAGCATTGGATACTCATCTTTAGGAGTTGTTGCATTTAAGTCACGAAAATCTATGCATACTCTCAATGAACCATTTTTCTTAATAACAGGAACTATATTGGAAATCCATTCGACATACCTTGTGGTCCTGATGAAATTGCAACGAAGAAGTCTTTCAACCTCTTTTTTAATCTTTGAAAGAACATCTGGGGTGAACCTTCTAGGCGTCTGCTTGATAGGCTTCTTTCCTTCTTTGATTGGCAATCTTAATTCGACCAGATCTCTTTTTAAACTAGGCATTTCGCCATAATCCCAAGTGAATCAATCTTTGTTTTCTTTCAGCAATTCAATCAACTTCGTCTTCAATTTGGGATCTGTTGTACCCCATTTTCCCCCCTAAGATCCCTTCATCATACTATGTTGATTCATTCACAACAAGATCATATTAGGATTCTTGGTTCCCCTCCCTATGTTTAGCTTTGCTCTTTGAGGAATCACCAAGCACATTGACTTGTGTTCTTTTGTGATCATGAATATTTTTTGTCTTGATTTCTTCTCTTAATTAATAAAATGAAATGTTGGTTTGTCTTGCTTGTTACTCATGTAGGTAAAGGCAATAAGATTTAACAAGTTGCTCCATGGGTTCATGAGTTTATTTTCATGCCCTAGTCAATAAAGCTTGAGAATTTCAAACCTCACCATTGGATTTGTTTTGAAAGAAATGGCATGGCAAGGTTATTTTGGTTCACCATATTTCAAGGTTATCAAATTTGGTTGAAAAGCACAAGGGATTGATTGGAGAAGTTGTCATGCTTTGACAAGGCTTTGGTCCCATTGGTCACAAATGCATATTTCTCTCAATTCTCAAGATATGGAAGTAGTTGTGATTGCTATGAGTTCTTATTATCATCCTCAATAACTTATATTTACAAAGCATTTGTATTGGTACAAGAAGTTTGTTCAAAATTGTCAAAGTTCCTCAAGGCATGTTTCTTAATCTAGGAGCTAGGTTTTTGAACTTCAAAGGAGTATATCTTGCTCATCTTTTGGTATTTTGAGTGATTCCAATGACATCCTTCTCTTCAAAGGGTTATCAACAAATCACTTCAAAGGTTCCAAGGAGTTTTCATGTGGAAGAAACTTGATGAGGAAAAAAGATTACAAGTCCTCCAGATGAATCCCCAATTTTTCATGTGTGACTTTAAATGATCATAACTTGGTCAATTTTTATCACCTTGAGCCCACTCTTTTTCCATAATGATCTTGAAAATGTGAAATTTATGCCTTCTTTCATGTGAAAAGTGATAAGATGGATGAAAGTTTTCTTAAGGATACAAAAGATTATAGGTCATTTCATGATTTTTTGCCAACTTCAACAATTCATAACTCTCTCAATTTTTGGATATTTTGAGTGGTTCAAGTCCCAAAATGTCATTCAAGAGGTATATTTCATGCCATCTTTTTTGTTCAAGAGCAAATTCCAAGTGGAAGGCTATGTTTAGATGTAAGACATTATAGGTCATTTTTGAAGGAAAATTTGAAATATTTCTAAGTATGGAAAGTCAACCCTTTTTCTCCAACTTTGACTCAACACAACTTTCAGCTCAAGCATCCATTTGATTCCATTCTTTTTCTATTGCAAAGCTTGTAACCACATCTTTCTAAAGCATCAAGAATCATGCCCTAAGACTCCTTGAGCTGAGAATGCCATGACTTTGAAGTTGGTAACTTGGAATTGAAGTTTCATCTCAAGTCATATTTTGAAATCTTTGTTTTGGCTTCTAATCACATGTTTTCCACACATTTATGCCTCTAAACATGTTTAATGAAGTTCCAGAATTGTTTAACACAACAAAACACACATTTTGGATGAGTTTTGATCAAATTAGAAGTCACACTTTTCTTGTTTGCAACTTCACATGATTTTCCTCCAAACTTCATAATTTCACACGCTTGGACATTCCATTTGATTCCCTATAAATAGAGGGTCATTCCCCGTTCATTTCCTCAAGCTTGGATAGCCAGAATCACCCTGCCAAACTTGTTCCATAACTCAGAATTCAGCAACTTTGAAATCCATATACAAGCCTTTTTCAATCCAATTTTTTCATCAATTCACCTTCCTTGATCTTCCCTGAAGCTAACCATATAATTACATTCAAGAATCGTGCCCTATATTGCTCCATAGAAGTCTAGTTTCAGAGCTCTGCAACTCAACTTCAATAGGTAGATTCCTTCATCAATTCTTCAAAACTTTGATATCATTGTGATGCTCTCATTGCCCAGGTTCTAGTCGCAACACTTGCTTTTTACTGGAAACACGTTTTGACTATGAAATTCCAATTCCCTTTTCAAAACTTTCCTTCCAAATTGCTTGAGCTACAATTTATATAAATTTGGCACGAGGGTGTGGTTGTCTTCGTCTTGAAGAGACGAAGCGAATGACATAGGTCTGAGATTCTGATTTTACAGTTTGAGAGACCTGCAATTCATGTTGGCTGGAGGTTGAAGATGACCAATGTGCCATCTTCTAACCAATGATGGTGTGCCACTTGTTTTTTTTTTTAATTTTGATTTTATTTCTGATTCTATGCTTTATTCACTAATGACCATGATATGCGCAGTGCGCCAGATCCTTTGGATATGATTACTAACGCATTTTGACTCTCATCCAATGGTCCACATATTTTTGACTTTTATTTTCTTTTCTGATTTTTATATTTAATTGTTTTAAACTTCAAAAAATCATAGAAAATTCATTTTAAGTCCAAAAAATCTGAAAATATTATGAAAATTATTTTTGATTATTCTCTTTCTGATTTTTATTTTTTCACAATTTAATTTTGTGTTTTGGTATTTTTTATAAATTTACACTTTATTTGAATTGTTTTAAATGCTTAAAAATACTTTTATGCATTTTTAAATTCTAAAAAAATTATGGAATGATCCAATGATATTGTGACAAATATTGGTGACTTTATTTTATTTTTGTTTTTGACTTTGTTATTTTTTTAATCATTTTTGGTTTATTTTACCCCTTTATTTTAATTTTAAAAATAGTTTCCGACTTTAAAAAGTTACCAAAAAATTTATAAAATCATTTGAGTCCTTTTCTGATTTTACTATGGTCTTACTTTTTATTTCTTGATTAATTTGAACATAATTATATTTTTCTCTTTTATTTCTATTTTTAAACATTATTTTTAAACCTTTTTGTATATATTAAAATGTAATATTATTTTGTGACTATTTTCTGGCTGATCTTGGGTTAAATTTTTTATCATAAACTTTATTAACATCATTGGATCCATGGTGTTGAGTCTAACTACACAAAAATGGATGAATGATTTTAATAATAGTTTGGTTAAATTTAATCCAAAAGTGGTTTGTATATTCTCTCCCACCCCTCTTCATCTTATCCCCTTCTTATTGCACTAAATGTTGTTGGAGCATGATCTCTATATCAGGTCTCAAAAAAAATGGTGCATATATTTCTATTGACCAACCTCAAAATAGGTGCGACTTCTATATAAGTCCATTTACGATTGCTTAACATAGCGCTAAATTTTGTCCCGATTCGAATAAATGATCATTTGTGGCCCAAACTTAGGTTTGCAAGCCCAAGTATGTTAATTTGATCTCTTTGATCCAATAACCTTGAGATTCATTGTGTGGAGGATTTGGTTCTACCAATCCTATAATGAATCTACAACACCTTTGGTCAACGCGGATCACTTAAACATCGTTGATCATTAAATGATACTCATAAGGATTCCAAATGAATGATATACTTGACAAAAAGCAAATGCAACTTATTGTATGGAGGCTTTGGTTCTACCAATCCTCTAATGAGTTCCAAATGCAAGTTTCAAGATGATCATCCAACTAACCATTAATCACTAATAATTGACTTTATCCTTTATTCTTTTATTATACGCCCCTTTTATTTTTATGCATTATTTACTTTTAGCATTTACATTTCATGCCATTTTCATCTTTGCTCATTTGAGTATTTACTTTCTTGTCATTTTTATTTTTTCTCACTTGAGTTTTATTTTTATTTTTAAAACACCTAATAATCAACACAAACCCTAAAAATCATTAATAATACTTGGACTATTTGGTTACTATCCTTGGCATTATGGAGCATTGGACTTTTTGGACTTAGGATTAGAAACCTTGACCTATGATTGGAGACCTTGTGATCTTATCTGATTATTTTGTCTGGAGCTCTTGAGGTTTTCCTCAAGACATTGGGTTGTTTGTTTATTTTGTATGCAGGTTATTGTGATTACACCATTTGTTTGTAATCTGGAATTCACCCGTATACAGCCGTTACTCTGGCCAATTTTTGTGAACACTTAATACACTTGAATTTTGGTTCTCTCAAGAGGTCTAGTATTTTTGCTTGTTTGGTTTCAATCTAAAGAATTGGAATTCTATCTTGGCTCATAGTGTCAAGTATTGGCTTCTTGTTGGTTATATGGTTCTTATCCCTAGCTTTTACCTTATGATTTAAGATATCCTCTGTTAGAACAAAGTTTGAATCTACTACCCTATGTTTAAGTTTTGATGATAACAAAATGAAAAGATATATTATTTATATGATTCATGTATGAACTATTTGCTACCTAAAAGTATTACGTTCTACTTTGCAGAAACTCTGATAGGTATCAGCAAGAGCACACTTAATCAGCATCAGAATATTGGTTCTTAACATCAGCATCAGAAGTTGCTATATCAGAATACCAGAATCAGAAGATTAACTCGTGTATGCTGAAGCTTGATGAACAGAACTGCGCTCAATACTCTGATAAAGAAAACAACAGTTCATCAGCAGTTAAGCAGAGTCAGAATGAGCCAAGCCAGAACATGCATTAAGTAAGCAACGGTACTGTGCATGGAAAGCAAATTATTACCAACAGCCTCATTCCAGACAAGATCTGCTCGATAAGGAAAGTTTGTTATTAGCATTGAATCAAGAATATTGCTCCAACGTTCAATAACCTCAGTGCTATATAAACAAGACTATGAAGATTGAATTGGCTAATGCTCTCCAACATCTTACACGCCTAAAAGCTAATCATAATCTTCCTTCTCTCAGTTTGCTAAACACTACATATCTCCTTATTCAATCATTGTTTAGCAATCTAGTTTCATAAGCTTAAGTTGTGTATACATCACAGTTGTGATACAGTTTTGTAGAAAACATTCACACCTAGATTTATCTTCTTTGTAAGAAAGTGTTTCCTTGATAAACCGGGTTGTGGTTTGCATCAAGAAGGCTTTAGCAGTTGTTAAAGCAGTTTGTAATATTCAGTTGAATATAGTGGATTAAGACCTCGTTGGAGAGAGGCGAAATCACCTTGACGGGTGGACTGGAGTAGTTTGAGATCAAACGAACCAGGATAAAAATATCTTGTTCATTGCATTGATTTTCAGTTTTACAATTCAACCCCCCCTTCTTGTGTTTTTCACTTCTTCAATTGGCATCAGAGCGCCTGGTTCTGAGCTAAAACACTTAACCGTGTCAGTACAAGATCCAGCGTCAGAAAAACACAATGGCAGGAAACTATTCTCACACCAGCAATGACAACCATGAGGACAGAGACAGATTCAGCGGCAAACCTCCAGTCTTTGATGGAGAAAACTTTGATTACTGGAAAGACAAAATTGAAAGCTTCTTTCTGGCACATGATGCTGATCTGTGGGATATGGTGACAGATGGATACACGCACCCTGTGAATGCAAGCGGTCAGAAGATTGATAGAAAAACAATGTCTGACCAACAAAAGCGTGACTTCAAGAATCACCACAAGGCCAGAACCATCCTCCTCAGCGCCATCTCCTATACTGAATATGAAAAGATCTCCAACAGAGACACAGCAAAGAACATTTTTGACTCACTCAGAATGACGCATGAGGGCAACGTTCAGGTCAAAGAAACTAAAGCTCTGGCGCTCATTCAGAAGTATGAGGCGTTCAAAATGGAAGAATCTGAATCCATTGAAACAATGTTCTCAAGATTCCAGATTCTGGTAGCTGGTCTCAAGGTTCTGGACAAAGGATACTCTACTGCTGACCATGTCAAGAAAATCATCAGAAGTTTACCCAAGCAGTGGAGACCAATGGTTACAGCTCTGAAGCTAGCAAAAGATCTCAACAAAATCACTCTGGAGGAACTTATCAGCTCCCTCAGAAGTCATGAGATAGAGCTAGAAGCTGACGAGCCTCAGAAGCAAGGTAAGCCTTTAGCATTGAAATCTAACAAAAAAATCTGAGTCTAAAGTTTTGCAGGCAGTTGAAGAAACATCTGATGGATCCTCATCAGAAGAAGACGAACTCTCCCTCCTCTACAGAAGAGTAAATCAATTGTGGAAGCAAAGACAAAGGAAGTTCAGGAATCCCAGAAGATCTGATCAGAACGAGTCCTCTTCCAGATACAGAAGGACAAATTCTTCCTCTGGATACAGAAGATCTGAAGGCTCCTCAAGTAGCAAAAAGCCAAACACCAAGGACATCATCTGCTATGAGTGCAATGAGCAAGGACACTACAAGAGTGACTGCCCAAAGCTTCAGAGGGAAAAGCCCAAAAAGAAGTTTGGAAGAGAAAAGAATAAAAGTCTCATGGCTACATGGGATGACTCTGACTCGTCTGAAGCTGACTCAGAATCAGATGATGAGAGGGCAAACATAGCTCTCATGGCTAACATTTCAGAAGATAGTGAAGCTTCTGAATCAGACTCTGAATCAGACACTGAAGAGGTATTTCCTAACTTTGCTGTTAATTTTACCAAGGCTGAACTTGCTGAAAGCCTTAATGAAATCCTGGAAAGGTATCAGCAAATTAGAGTTAAATTCAGAGACCTGAAAAGGAATCTTGAATCTGACTCTAATAAGACTGAGAGTCTCAAATTGGAGAATTCTGAGCTGAGAAATAAGATTTCAAAATTAGAAAACACTTTACAAAACTCTCAGAAGGAACCAATTTCTGAAACTCCCAGCAACGCTGATGAGATCATCAAGGAGTATGATCACAATTTCCAGAAGTTCCTTGCTAAACGCATAGATAGAAGCAAAATGGCTTCAATGATCTATGGAGTTAGCAGAAACGGCAGGAAAGGAATAGGATACCAAGGTAAGGTTCCTACACCAAAGAATGTCATGGACTTAACCATTAAACACACTCCTCTGAATTCACATTTTGTGTATGGTCACACACATGATATTAAATACACTAGTAGTAAGTACTCTGTGAAACCAAAATTCAACCAGAGTTTTGGTAAAACTAACAAATCTGGGTACCTAAGGATAAAATAATACATGTTGCAGATATCTTTAGCAGCAAGTCAGAAACACCAGTCATGGTACCTGGACTCTGGCTGCTCGCGACACATGACGGGAAGAAGGCATATGTTCCAAAGCCTGGAACTTAAGCCTGGAGGCCACGTTGGCTTTGGAGGCAATCAGAGGGGAAAGATAATTGGCTCTGGAACTGTAGGTAATGGAAATCTTCCCTCTATTAATAATGTTCTGCTAGTAGATGGATTAATGCATAATCTGTTATCCATAAGTCAATTAAGTGATAACGATTATGATATAATCTTTAATCAAAAATCATGTAAAGCTGTTAGTCAAAAAGTTGGGACTATCCTGTTTAATGGTAAGAGGAAAAACAACATTTACAAAATCAAACTTTCTGAACTAAAAAGTCAGAATGTAAAGTGCCTTCTGTCTGTTAACAACGAGCAGTGGATCTGGCACAGAAGATTGGGGCATGTTAGTATGAGAAGAATATCTCAGATTAACAAACTTAATCTGGTCAGAGGACTTCCTAATTTGAAGTTCAATTCAGATGCTCTGTGAAGCATGTCAGAAAGGCAAGTTTGCAAAACCTTCTTTTAAATCTAAAAATGTTGTTTCTACCTCTAAGCCATTAGAACTTCTGCACATTGACTTATTTGGACCAGTTAAAACTGCTTCAGTCAGTGGCAAGAAGTATGGGTTAGTAACCGTAGATGACTATAGCAGATGGACATGGGTAAAGTTCTTAAGACACAAGGACGAGTCACACTCTGTGTTTGTTACCTTCTGTAACCAAGTTCAGAATGAAAAGGATCTTAGAATCGTTAAAGTCAGAAGTGATCATGGTGGAGAATTTGAAAACAAAGATTTTGAGTCATTATTTAATGACAGAGGCATTCTGCATGATTTCTCTTGTCCTAGAACTCCCCAACAAAATGGAGTTGTAGAACGAAAGAACAGAACATTGCAAGAAATGGCCAGAACCATGATCAATGAGACAAACGTTGCTAAGATCTTCTGGGCAGAGGCAATAAACACAGCGTGCTACATTCAGAATAGAATCTCAATAAGACCTATTCTGGAAAAGACTCCATATGAATTGTGGAAGAACAGAAAGCCCAACATTTCATATTTTCATCCATTTGGATGTACTTGCTTTATGTTAAATACAAAGAATTATTTGAACAAGTTTGACTCTAAAGCACAGAAGTGTATTATGTTAGGATACTCTGAACGCTCAAGAGGGTACAGAGTATACAATACAGAAACACAGATTGTGGAAGAATCAATCAGTGTTCGTTTTGATGATATGCTTGACTCTGAAAAGTCAAAGCAGAATGAAGTTTTTGCAGGTATGGAAATTGAATTTACAGGTTCTGAAGACAAGTCATCAGAAGCTCTCAACACAGACACTCCTTCAACATCTGAAAGGAGGACTGCTAGAAATCCTACAACAGCTGCTGATCAACCTCAGAAGAGATTACCCAGAAGCAGCTTGGATCACCCAGAAGAGACTATCTTAGGAAAAAAGGAAGATTCAATCAGAACAAGAGCAAGCTTCAGAAACTCTGAAGAAACACTCATGGGACTTGTGTCTCTGATTGAACCTTCTTCTATTGATGAAGCACTTCTGGATAATGACTGGATTCTGACAATGCAAGAAGAGCTGAATCAATTCACCAGAAATGACGTATGGGATCTGGTTCCCAGACCAAAAGGATTCAACGTCATTGGAACAAGATGGGTGTTCAGAAACAAGCTAAATGAACAAGGTGAAGTCATCAGAAACAAGGCACGACTGGTTGCACAAGGTTATAGTCAGCAAGAGGGGATAGACTATACAGAAACCTTTGCTCCAGTCGCCAGGTTAGAATCTATCAGACTTTTAATTTCATTTGCTGTTAATAGAGGCATCACTCTGTATCAGATGGATGTCAAGAGTGCATTCTTAAACGGTTATATAGAAGAAGAGGTTTATGTGCACCAACCCCCTGGTTTTGAAAATACAAAACATCCAAAACATGTTTTCAAACTAAAGAAGTCACTATATGGTCTGAAACAAGCTCCCAGAGCTTGGTATGAAAGGCTAAGTAACTTTCTGTTAGAAAATGAATTCACCAGAGGGAAGGTGGACACTACCTTATTCTGTAAATCAGTTAAGAATGACATCTTAGTCTGTCAAATTTACGTTGATGATATTATTTTTGGTTCTACTAATCCTTCTCTTGGAAGAAAATTTGCTAAGTGTATGCAGGCAGAATTTGAGATGAGCCTCATGGGGGAACTGAAATTCTTTCTAGGAATTCAGATCAATCAAACTCCAGAGGGAACTTACATTCATCAGAGCACATACATCAGAGATCTTCTGAAGAAATTTGACCTCTCAGAATGTAAGCCATCAAAGATTCCAATGCATCCCACGTGCATTCTGGAAAGAGAAGAGGTAAGCAAAAATGTAGAACAGAAAGTCTACAGAGGTATGATTGGTTCTCTCCTCTATCTATCTGCTTCAAGACCTGATATATTATTCAGCGTTTGTATTTGTGCTAGATTCCAATCAGATCCTAGAGAATCTCACTTAACAGCTATTAAGCGAATTTTCAAGTATCTGAAAGGTACTACTAATCTGGGTTTGTTTTATAGAAAATCTAGTGATTACAGTTTAGTAGGCTACTGCGATGCTGACTTTGCTGGAGACAGAGTGGAGCGTAAAAGTACTTCTGGAAGCTGCCAGTTTCTGGGAG
The DNA here is from genome assembly GCA_948472305.1 of Vicia faba. Classification (NCBI taxonomy): domain Eukaryota; kingdom Viridiplantae; phylum Streptophyta; class Magnoliopsida; order Fabales; family Fabaceae; genus Vicia; species Vicia faba. The sequence continues at coordinate 1,514,043,141 of OX451739.1, forward strand.
AAAATCTGATCTCTTGGTCCAGCAAAAGGCAATCAACAATTGCGCTATCAACAGCAGAAGCTGAGTACATAGCAGCAGTAGGATGTAGCACACAAATGCTCTGGATGAAAAGTCAGCTTGAAGACTTCCAGATTTTTGAGAGTAACATTCCTATACTCTGTGATAATACTTCTGCTATTTGCTTAAGTAAGAATCCCATTTTACATTCTAGAGCTAAGCATATAGAAATAAAACATCATTTCATTAGGGACTACATTCAGAAAGGAATTTTGAATTTAAAATTTATAGATACAGACCATCAATGGGATGATATCTTCACTAAACCCCTTTCTGAAGATAGGTTCAATTTCATTATGAAACATCTCAGCATGAAAATCTACCCAGAGTGAAAATGTTTTAATTCCATATATTTATCTTCAGAATGTATTTGTTTTACTGTGAACTTCTGATCAATCTTCTTTCAGAAAGATAGAACATGTAGATTGTATCAGATGCAAGCCTAAAGATCTGAGAGTCTAAGCTCAAAGACAGACGTGTTGATCACTACATCAAACAAGTGTCATCCAATCATCATCAAATCTCTGAAGCAGAACGCGTGCACGCTTTTGAGAAGGCAAAACGCTGATTGGGTGCATTGAGACACATGTCTGGTAACCGTTTTTAAGTATCTTTCTCAAATCCCCCAAAATCAGCAAGCATTAAATGAAAGTAATCATATTTTTAAAACGTAATCATGATTTTATTTCTCTTTCTTAAAAACGTTTACTCTTTCAAAATATTTTGAACCCTATTTAAACACGTTAACCTCTCATTTTAATCTTTTACAGTTTCTCATCACTTCTCAAGCATTCTCTGCATTTTTCTGTGTTCATCTCTCTCAAACCCATTTTCTCAGCTTTTCTTCTCAAAATCTTTAAGTGTGAACATGGCAACCTCCAGCAGTGCTTCTGTAGGTTCTCAGAAGAAAGCATCATCTGAACAGTATCAAGTGCCATTCAGAACACTCCTCACTCCTGTGAAGAATCTTGAAGTGTTATCTGAATTGATCATTGATTTTGGAAGTCTGAAGGAAAACGGTTTTGATTTAACAGAAGAAGTTAGGGCACAGAAATGGGAAAGGTATTTTGACAGGTTGGTTGGACCAACATTCCCTATGTTAGTCAAGGAGTTCTGGATTCATGCGACGGCTTCAATGCATCAAGTCACCTCCTACATTATGGGGAAGAAGATTGTGATCACTGAGGATCACATAGCAAGGTTAATTGGTTACAGTGGCGGTGGCGTCCGCTGTATTGATATGGCTGAGAGATGTGCTGACGTGGGCGTCATAGCAGAAAAGATTTTCACCCATGGGGTGCCCAGCAGCAAGATCAAAGATCTGAAGGATCATCACAGAGTTTGGGCGAAGATAATTCTGGGGTGCTTCAACCATAGGAAGCCAACTAGTTCCCCTGATTACATAAATGTGGATCAGCAGTTTCTGATCTACTTTATCAATCAGAAGGTAAAAATCAACTTGGCTCATCTTCTGTTCAATCACCTCAGAACAAGCATGAAGGAAACCAGGGAAGAAGAAAGAACAAAGAGGGATTGGATACCCTTTGGAAGGTTGATATCAGATATTCTGACTGAGAATAGGCTGATAGAGCATCTGATAGAAGCTCAAGAGTTAAGCACCATTGAACCAACGGTTGGGAAGCCTCTGAACGCGAAGAACTTGAAGAAAATGAAGTTGATAGAGAATATCAAAAGGGAACCCAGCGCTACTCCTATTGCTGATATCACCAGCAGAAGAGTCCCACTGAGTGACTTTCCTTTATTTTCTGAGATAGAATCCAAGCCAGTGGTAGTTCTCATATATCTGGACGCGTGCAAAGCTGATGGTACAGATCCAAATCTGAAGATCAAAGATCTGCACCAACCTCAACCAGAAGTGACTCTGAAGAAGACGAAGAAAAGGAAGGCACCATCAGAAGGATCATCCCAGCAGACACCCAAGAAAAGAGGTAATTTATCTGCTGCTTCTGTTTTAAATTCTTCTACTATTCCAGCATCTATTCCACCCCCAACCTCTCATAGAATCTCAATCCCCATCCCAACAATAGATGAAACTGAACCAGAAGATGACCCTTCTGAGGCATTACAACTCAGAAGACCCCGAACCAAACATCCAAAACCAACAATATCAACAACATCAGCAATTGACAAAGTGCTGTCTGACATTGATCAACACACTTCTGATCACTCCTCCATTAATCCAAACTCTGAATCACAAATTGTCCCTTCTCCACAACCAGAACAACAGCAAGCTGCTGAAGAACCAGAACAACAACAACCTCTTTCATCCATTCCAGAAGAACCTCTTATCCCTGAACAACCAGAAATTCCAACAACTTCTCCACAACCAGCAATTCCGTCTCCCTCTCCTCAACCAGAAATTCATCCACCATCACCTCAACCTGAGTTTCATCACTCTGAAACTCCTTCTCCTCCACCTTCTGAACCTCATTCACCTCAACCATCACCTCTGGCAATCCAGCTGCCATGTGGAACAACAGTCACAATGGCCCAGCTGCCATCCTCATCAGAATCTACACCACCAAATACTCCCAAAACACCAAACAGTCCAATCATTATTTCTGATTCTCCCTCTCCATCTCCAAAACAAACAGCTCCCAAGCAAACCACCGAAAACCCCAGCAGGACCTTCATAGACTTAACAATCCTTGACCGTCTTGCTGATCTGAAAAATAAAATAGCCATTTCAAAACCAAAACAACCAGATGTTGGCTCTGGTATTATGAATTTTCAAACAGGTTTGCAGCAGTGGATTGCTTCTCTGAAGCAAGTCTGTCCTGGAATGATTGACCCAGCTGCCTCTGACCAGCACTGGTCATAATTCAGAATTTGGGTACGTGCTGAAGCCCTCAAGTTGCAGGATATCAACTATGAGCAGGCACAACAGAACTTCAGCAAGCTGCTGAAGGAAATTGAAAGTCAGCTGCCACAGGAAGACGTGCTCCCTCTGGACAGTGAGCCATGGTCTGAGAAACAGCTAGCTTCAAAGGTACAACCAGAAGAAGACAAGACCATTCAAGATGAAGCAAGTCAAGCAGAAGATGTTGCAGAAAGCTCTCAGAAGCTCCCTGCTTCTGATGTTTCTCAAGCTGCCTTGGACAGGCATACTCTGGAAGAGCTGAAGCTGAATGACATGCGCCTGCAGCAAAGGATGGATGAAAACAACCAGAAGATGAAAGAAAGGATGGATGTGCAGGATAGCAAGATAGACATAGTTGTCAGCATGGTACACAAGCAGAATGAGACTGCTGATCAGATCAAAGCCATGCTGGAGAACCTATTCACACGCTTTCCTCCCCAGCCTTAGTTTTTCATTCATGTCATTTTCATGTTTTCTTTGATTATCTGTTGTACTGTTTTAATATGTTTTGTTTAATTCTGAACCTTTTAATATGACAAGTTTTTCTGCCTTAACTGTTTTAGCACATCACTTACACTTTTTGATTGCTGACAAAAAGGGGGAGAACAAGAATGATATTTTAAATAATAACGGATTACTAAGACAGAAATTCTCGAACATTCTAACTCTGATATACTTGAATATGTTCTCTGTCTTGCTTAAGTCTACAGGTACAAGAAAGCTCCATGATACTCTGAAGACTAAAGCTCTGATACTCTGACCCGCTCTGATACTCTGACCCAAAGCAAAGCTCTGACAAGAAAAGCTCTGATATGCTGATCTAAAGCTTCTGATAGTTAAAGACTCTGATACTCTGATGTTCAAAGAAAGGCAAAAAGATCTGATCCTGAAGAACTCTTGGAATCAAAAAGGGAAGTAATAAATTCAGGGGGAGTATCTCTCAACTCTGATATCTCTTTATCCCTTATCTTTGATAACCTCTTACTCTGATACATCTTATCATTTAGTTACCTCTGATACTTTTTCACGTTATTTTCAATTAAAAATATCTAGTTTTTGTCATCATCAAAAAGGGGGAGATTGTTAGAACAAAGTTTGAATCTACTACCCTATGTTTAAGTTTTGATGATAACAAAATGAAACGATATATTATTTATATGATTCATGTATGAACTATTTTCTACCTAAAAGTATTACGTTCTACTTTGCAGAAACTCTGATAGGTATCAGCAAGAGCACACTTAATCAGCATCAGAATATTGGTTCTTAACATCAGCATCAGAAGTTGCTATATCAGAATACCAGAATCAGAAGATTAACTCGTGTATGCTGAAGCTTGATGAACAGAACTGCGCTCAACACTCTGATAAAGAAAACAACAGTTCATCAGCGGTTAAGCAGAGTCAGAATGAGCCAAGCCAGAACATGCATTAAGTAAGCAACGGTACTGTGCATTGAAAGCAAATTATTACCAACGGCCTCATTCCAGACAAGATCTGCTCGATAAGGAAAGTTTTTTATTAGCATTGAATCAAGAATATTGCTCCAACGTTCAACAACCTCAGTGCTATATAAACAAGACTATGAAGATTGAATTGGCTAATGCTCTCCAACATCTTACACGCCTAAAAGCTAATCATAATCTTCCTTCTCTCAGTTTGCTAAACACTACATATCTCCTTATTCAATCATTGTTTAGCAATCTAGTTTCATAAGCTTAAGTTGTGTATACATCACAGTTGTGATACAGTTTTGTAGAAAACATTCACACCTAGATTTATCTTCTTTGTAAGAAAGTGTTTCCTTGACAAACCGGGTTGTGGTTTGCATCAAGAAGGCTTTAGCAGTTGTTAAAGCAGTTTGTAATATTCAGTTGAATATAGTGGATTAAGACCTCGTTGGAGAGAGGCGAAATCACCTTGACGGGTGGACTGGAGTAGTTTGAGATCAAACGAACCAGGATAAAAATATCTTGTTAATTGCATTGATTTTCAGTTTTACAATTCAACCCCCCCTTCTTGTGTTGTCCGTATATCAAACATTCCTTCAACGCCTTCTGTTTCTCCCATGATTTATCTATCCCATTAGAAACCATTTGGGTGGAGAATTAAGAAATAAAGGGCATTGTTGCTCGGTGAGTATTCTTCTCCTGCTGGGTAGCATGGCCCTATGTTGGCTAGATTTCTATCGAAGTTCCTCCTGTCTACCTGATTCACTTCATTCATATAGTAACTTTGGTCTGCTTCTATATTTTCCACTATACCATCTTCTCTCCAGATGGATAGTCTTTGGTGCATTGTCGAAGGAACCGCTCCTATTCCATGTATCCATTCTCTGCCAAGCAGTAGGTTGTAATTTGCCTTTGCTGGAACTACCATGAACATAGTTGGCCTTGTAATTGAGCCGACTGTCAATTCTACCTGTATCACTCCTAATGTATGTCCAATCTTACCTTCATAATTCGAAAGAACCATGTTATGTGGCTTTACGTCTGTATCGAACATTCCAATCTTTTTCAACATGAATTGTGGCATTAAATTGACAGTTGTTCCTCCATCCACCAAAACCTTGTTTATGCCTACTTGTTCAACCCTGACCCTAATGTATAAAGGCTTTAAATGCCCTTTCATGCCCTGGTCAGACCTTTAAAAGAAAGCATTTTGTTCTTCGACAACCCCATTGGTGAGCACATAGTAGCAAACTGGTTTATGTTTCATCATTTCCTCCTCATCAACTTCTTCCTGGTCCTCTATTTCAGTTTCCTGGTTATATTCCTGAGGTAAAACTAATACTACATTACAATTAACATTAACGGACGAAACCCCATCAAATTCGAAATCGTCTGTTGACATTTCGTCTTCTTTTGTTAGGTTCTTCTGAACTTTCTCACTTGTGACCTTCTCTTCTGATGAAAACAACTTTCGAATCACAGGTGGCTTGTTTGAGTTCGCAGTGCTCAAAAGGAACTTGTTACTACTGGACTCCCTCATGTCCTTCAATGCTAGCTCTCTCAGCCTTTTTTATCCTCTGGTGCCTCCTCCATTGGGATCTGGACATTGGGTTTTTTCCTTTGTAGTTCTCTAACCTGTACGCCTATCTCTTTGATGTCTGAAACTGCTTTCTGTAGGCCATCGAAGTTCTGCCCCCCTTGGTTGAGACTTCTCCACTTTCCTCTTCTTGCCCCTGCTTGCGTCCATCTGTCCGTTGGTACTTCTGCTGGAAGTTTGAACGTGACTCTCATGGCTTTGAGGTGAGGACTATCTTTCCTTCTAGGGACTCCCCTCTTGTCGAAGACGTATATGTTGGGGTTGATACCTTGTTTGTCCTATCCATGGGTGAATGGAATTCTTTGAACATTTCAGCCATCTCCCTTTCATACACTTCCCCACACCTGAGACATAACAAACATTCTGTTTCAGATTTATAATAACGTACCAAAAAACCAAGAAGGCTTTCCCCTTGCTTTGGGTACACTTTCATCAACTGGCTTTCGTGCATCCAATTGCCCTGGGTTCTAGCATGCTGCACTCTTTCATAAGCCTCTACAACACTTCGATTCAAAGAAATGATGCACCTTAGACACACCCGCATCTCCGAATTCCTTCGATGACACCTCCAGAGGTATTCTCGTAGAGTCTCATTGGCCTTAGGGTAGCCAAAACTCATTTGTTACCTTTCCAGCTTGAGGCATCTTTCGACTTCTTCCATTTCTGGTGGAGGTTGGTTCAAATCCACCATGTTAACTCTTAGACTAGGACCTTAAAAAATCCTTATCTTCTCAAATTTGACTCTAAGGCCTTCAGTAGCCTCAGTTATTCTTCCCTTGGGGCCCTCAGTGGTCTCTGATTCACCATCACCTGCAGAAGTATTTTCAGCAGGGGTGTCAGTAGGGATTATGTTAGTTAGGCCTTCAGTAGCCTGTTTGCCATTCATGTTTGAGCCTTCGTCTCTCTTGGGGAATTTGTCATTCTTTTCTACTTCAATAGGATTCCTATCGTTTGTTGGTGTAAGAATTTTACAAGAGTATGGGGGTGCTTCTTTTAATTCAGCCAAATCTACTTCGAATTCCTCAAGATTATATATGTCATTGAAGGCTTCTGTTTCCTCTTCTTTGATTTCTATATAAGCTACCCTCTCTTTCTTATAATTCTTACTTTCCCTGGCCTTTTCTGCTTTCAAACATTCGATTTGTCGAACTCTGTCTGCTAATTGGGCCATGTCTCTTAGATAATGAGTATCTAGTTTCTTTCGAATGGAGTAATCTAATCCACCGGTGGATATTTCGACCAATTCATGTTCAGACACTACTGTGAAACATCTAGATTTCAATAAACAAAACCTATTTAAATAGTCATCAATAGGTTCAGTAAACTTTCTTTTAATGCTGGCTAATTCCTTCAGACTTATTTTAGTTTGCCCCATGTAGAATTGTTCATGGAACAATCTTTCTAAATGAGGCCATGTATCTATAGAATTTGGTGGCAATGTAGTGAACCATGTAAAAGCATTTTTTGTTAATGAACTAGGAAAATATTTTATCCTTAAGTTTTCACTATTTTCCAAGTCCCCTACTTCTATCAGATACCTGGCCATATGTTCGACAGTTGATTCGTTAGTATCTCTTGAGAATTTTGTGAATTTAAGGACTTTACGACCCCTTGGTAATTCTGCCTGCAAAATAAAATCTGTTAATGTAGATGTGTAATTTGGCCATCGAAACCCTATAATCAGGCCATTTTGGGACATGATTCTTTCGATCATGGTGGTTAAATTATTTTCAGCCAGCATGTTATCCTGCCTAACTCTATGAATCAGTTCTTCTGCATTTTGATCCCTGTTAACCATCACTATTCTTCTAGGTTGCTCCTCAGGGATCTCATTTCGAATTTATCGTCATTCTACCCTTGTCCCCATGTCTCTTTCGCCAACCTCTTGTCTTGGTGGTCGAACTTGGTTGATAGTGGGTTCTTCCTCTTGAACTGCCACCTGATTTTGCCTGTGTCAAACAGGTGTTTGTGGGGCTCCAAAAAAGTCTGTTATGAGCGCCATCTGCGCTAACATTTGCCGATATGATTGGGTATTCTCTTGGTTTTTCCTATTAATATTCTGGATCAAAGGAGAGAAAATGGTATTCATTTCACATGCAAGCACTGCTACCATGTCATGGTTACTAGTGCCCATTTGTTTCCTAAATGTTGCCTGAGTGTTAGTTGTGAGTATAGGCAATTGGTTTGACAATCCTTGGTTCTGCGTATTTCGACCCACATGGTTCATGCCAGAACCGGAGTTTTGCACTGGCGAAAAGGTTGTCATGGTAGGTTGTGTATGTGTGGTTGTATTATTGTGTAGTCCTGACATAAGGGAAGTTGGCATCCCGTATTGGGGTTGCTCCCTCCAAGTCTTGAAATTTTCAAATCCTGGTGGTCTAGGGGTTGCAAGTTGAGTCTGATTTCCCACATATGTCAACACATGGCTAGTTTGATTGCTCAAAGGGATCTCTGTCCTATTTGCAGAGATAGGCATGGTTGTCGAAATGTTTGTGGGTATGGCCCCTGTGGACCCAGGTATCAAACTATTTGTAGCCATCGATCCTGTGGATGTGGACATGGCTTATGACCTAGGAATCACAGTTGACGCATTCATCGAACTTGTAATGCTTGTGCCTGATCCTTGTGGAGGATTTTGTTCTCCATCATTGGCAGTATTAACCATCTTTCTGGTTTGTTTTCTTTTGGGTATTGGTTGTTTGTTGTTGGTTATCTTACCACTCCTAAGGTTCATATACTGGGCAAAAATAGGTTTGTAACAGAAACTGCTATAAAGACCCAAATCGAAATAACATAAACAATGTGAGTAAAACACTTTGACACTGTCCCACTGGGCGTGCCAATTTGTTTAGCAGTGATTTCTGACAAACAACCGCTAGTCTTCCAAATCTTATGCTTTGGTAACTTACGGGATCGACTAGATTGATCCTAGGACATAGTCTTAGTGTTCTTACTGTCTGATTCGAAAGAAAACATTGTACGAATAATAACAAGATTTTTCTATGGTTATAATTATCTTAAGATGCTTAAAGTTTGACTATGAATCTTACATATGACTTTAAATGGAATAATCTGTGAATTTGTAAAAATGTAAAAAACAATGCTTAATAAGAAAAGTTTAATAAAATTGTCAAAAGATCAGACTGGAAACGAGAAGAGAATAAAAGTGATTAAAGACTTTGTACTGAGAAATTAGTTTTGAATAAAACCGGTGGTGTTCTTACACATACATTTCAACAAACTCGTTTCTCTCGCTCCAATACTTTGAGTATAATATGATTTTGTATACAATTTAAACACTTCGTTTTTTGATATCTAAGACTTCTATTTATACTAATTTGACCCTAACGGTCCTTTTACGAAAACACTCCACGTTCGAAGATTGCATGTCTTTCGCACCATCATACTTCCACGTGTTTCTTTGGATAAGATCAAAGCTTTTGAATTCAAAATCTTCTTCTTTTCGAAGCGCCAATTCGAACAACATGACAGTTGAAATATCTTAACTTGTAATGCTTCGAATAACTTATATTTCCATAGTTCAGAAATGAAACCTTCGATAACGATTTAACATATTAAAACTCTTTACTAGCTCTTCATCAATCAAAGACTCCATAAAAACCTTCTCATGCTTTCTCTCGAACATCTCTTTCTTCGATCAAAAGCCTTAATTATTAAAAACATATATAATCAAAATTACCAGCTAACACATGTCCGTGGCAACAGTTGTATGAGGTTATACACGGATTACTGACAATTGATTAAGGTAATGATTGAGAGTGAATATCCATTTAAAAGATTTTACATTTTGATGGACCAACTAGTAGGTGAGTATGTCTTCAGTATAATCGATTTGAGGCCGGGTTACCTTTAGACTCGGATGAAGAGTGAGGATAGTTAGGGGGAAGATTTTGGAACTTCTGTAGGAATTAAGAATATTTGGATTAGTTAGTTCTGGTGTTTATTGAGGACATTATGATTTAATCCAAGTCAGAATAAGGGAATGTTGAAAGTTACAATTTGAATTAGTGTCGAAAGGGAAGAGACCCTATGCTAAGTTGTCAAGGTGTAGATCATTGTGTGAGTAGGTGATTTTTTTGAGCATTTTGTTTAGAATGATGATATTTGTGGATCCATCCCAAGTAGATACTGAAGAAGTGAAAAACACAAGAAGGGGGGGGGGGGGTTAATTGAAACTTAAAAACAAAAGAAGTAGACACAATATTTTTATCCTGGTTCGTTTGATCTCAAACTACTCCTGTCCACCCGCCAAGGTGATTTCACCTCTCTCCAACGAGGACTTAATTAACTAATCAAAACTGATTACAATGCTACTTTGACAACTTCCAAAGTCTTCTTGAGTACAACCACTCCCCGGTTTATCTCAAGGAAAACTAGCTTAATCAAAAGAAAATAATTTACTGTGTACTGTTGTTTTTCGTTATAAAAACTGTATCACTACTGTGATTTTACACAATTTAAGCGTATAGGTGAATATGAATGTTTGCAGCGTTTAAGATGTATGATCAGTCGTTTTTTGAAATCATAAATGATTTGTCCTTTAAGCTTGTTTATATAGGCGTGGAAATCTTGTCCAACATAAAGCATGATAATGGGCACTCAATGCTATTTCCATATTGAGAAGATTCTTGTCTGGATGAATCCGTTGCATATGATACTATCTTTAATTGAAAAGTAACGCTTAAGAACTAGAATCTTGCATGCTACTTTTACTTCAGAACATTGATGACTTAGAGATGTGAAGATCTGATGGTATATTAGACTTCTGTTCAGAGTCAGAGTATCCTTTACTTTAGTGCAGATTCTGATCATCATTCTTCAGAACATTCTGATTAGCTCAACTTGAAAGCTTTTGTGGCTTAACTTATGATGTTGTTTCAGTCAGAACTTCTACATATAAAATAAAACAAATTTAGAGTGCATATTTTTTATTTGTGTTTGTTATCATCAAAACTCTAATTAAAGGTTATAGAATCAAACTATGTTCTAACAATCTCCCCCTTTTTGATGATGACAAAAACTAGGATTTTCAATAAAAAATATAGAACAAAAAGCTTAAGAGAGTCTCCCCCTGAGTTGATTTCTCAGATAGAGATGAGTTACTTTCCTGAAGTTCCTTCTCGTTAGAGCTTTTTATGCATCTCCTTTTGTCTTTATCAGAATATGTTCCCGTTCAAGCTTTCAGAAAACATAGAAGTTAAGATATTCAGAATGTTTGAGACTTTGTCCCGGTATACTGTTGAAAATATCTTACGTTCTCCCCCTTTTTGTCAGGTATCAAAAAGCAATATAATCAGAGTCAAAAATATGGTTTATATTGAAAACAGAATGCAATGACATTTTTCAGAAACAAAGAGGATAAGATGAAAAATACAGATAAAAAGTTAAAGAAAATCTAAGAAGGAGGGGGAAGGTGTGTGAACAACGCTTCCAGAAAGATCTTAATCTGAGAGCTTGATTCTTCCTACTTTCCCAGAATGTCTTTGATTTATTTTGTTGTATCTTCTTCTTTGTCCAAAATATCCTTGATCTCTTTGTTTGTGCCTTCTTTCTTATCCAGTCTGGCATGGATTAAAGCATTCTCCTTCTTCAACTCTTCCAGAGTTTGCATGACTAGAGACGAAGTTGGTGTATCTTCAGGGGTTGCATGTCGATCAGAACACTCTGCAACCTCTTCTGATTGAACAACTTCTTCTGTTGCAATTACCTTTTCTGGAGCAGTAGTCAGAGGGTGACTATCAGAATTTGGTTCAATGGCTTCTGAATGTTAGTGCTCTTTCCAGGGAGCATTTTCCAGCAGAAGAATTTCTTTCTTGTCCCAGTGGCTTAGAACTTGATCTTTGAAGGCTTTCAGCTGATCACTGAAGTTCTGCTGAGCCATCTCATAGCTCAATTCTTTCAGCTTCTTGGATTCAATGTTGAACCATTTTCTGAATCTATCCCACAGAGAATCAGAAGCAGCGGGATTATAATGCTCTTGACTTGCTTGCTTTAAGAAGTAACCCATTCCTATATTTATGTTTCAAAAATCAACAGGTTCTTACCAACATATGATTTGGTTAAGGTTGGTTTAGGTTTGGGGATGGCAATTTTGTTTGAGGTGGAAGCTAGATGGTCCAGTGCTTCTAGATCAATGACAGTTCTGAGGTGGTCAGCTGGACGATTGATTGGTGAGGGAGTTGAAGAATCAGAAATCAGGATTGGTGAGTGAGGGATGTTTGGTGGTGTGGATTCATATGGTGAAGGTATTTCTGGAATATCATGAATGGAGAGAGGTAAATGAACCGTAAGAGGTTCTGTTATCCCAGGAATTAGGGTAGTGGTATCAGAGTCAGAAAGGGAGTCTTCTGATTGGTTTGCGGTAGCGTGTTGAATTTCTAGTTCAGGTGTTTCAAAATATGGATTTTTAGATTGAGGAGTGAGAGGGTTTTCATTTTCTGGTTGGGGTGAGTTGAGGTTTTGATGTTCTGGTTGAGGAGAGTGTGGTTGTGGATTTTCTGGTTGTTGAGTTTGAGTGTTTGGATTTTCTGGGATTGGTGAGGAAAAGTCTTGATCAAATAGTTCAATATTAGAGAGAGGTTCATTTAAGAAATTGCCAAGAGTTACAGATGGGTCAAACTATATGTCAAAATCCTCAAATGTTTGAGGTGAAGTATTTTCTGTTGGTTGAGGGGGAATGGTTTCAGATGTTGGAATAACTATTGATTCTACAACAGAAAGAAAATATGTGTTACCTTTCTTTTTCGCAACTTTGGGTGTCCTCTGAGAAGATCCTTCTCCTGTTGCCTTCCTCTTTCTGGATTTCTTTAGCACAACCTCTAGAGCTGGCTTGTGCAGGTCTTGGATGTTGATTTCTGGAATAGTCCCATCTTCCTTGCAAGCTTCAAGGTATCTGGATATAATCTCTGGAGAGGCATCTATCTCAGGGAATAGTGGAAAATCCTTCAGAGAAATTCTCCTAGAAGTGATGACCTTATGAGAAGCAATTGTTGGTTCCTTCTTAATGCTTACAATAATCTTCATTTTCTTCAGATTCTTGGCATTCAGAGGTTTCCCAGCAGTTGCTTCTAGAGTGCTGATTTCTTGAGCCTCTGTCAGATGTTCTATCAACCTGTTTTCCATTAGAATATCTGAAATCAATATTCCCAGAGGAATCCAATCCCTCTTAGTTCTTTCTTCTTATCTTGTCTCTTTCACACTTGTTCTGAGATGGTTGAAGGGCAAATGTGGAAGGTTTATTTTTGGTCTTCTTTGCAATGAAGTATATTAGAAACTACTGATCAATGTTGATGTAATCAGGAGAGCTTGTAGGCTTCCTGTGATTGATACATCCCAGAATTATTCTAGCCCAAATTCTGTAGTGATCTTTCAAGTCTCTCATCTTACTAGATAGCTGTCCAGAAGTGAAAATGACCCTAGCAATGGATTTTAGGTCAGAACACTTATCAGCCATATCAATGCATCTGACTCCGCCGCCATTGTATCCAATGAGTTTCCCAATCAAATCTTCTGTAATCACTATCTTCTTCCCCATAACATATGACGTGACCTGGTGGTTGGATGAAGTAGAATGAATCCAAAACTCTTTAACAAGAATGGGAAAAGTTGGACCCAACAGACGATCAAAGTATCTGTTCCATCCTTGTGCATACAGATTAAACCCATTTTCTTATAAGATTTCAAAATCGACGATCAATTCACAGAGAAATTCAAGGTTATCGACCAAAGTGAGTAGTGTTATAATGGGCTCCTCATATTGTTTAGTTGATGAATAACCATGAGCACTGTTGAGACTCTTGAGACTTGATGAGGATGCCATTGTTCACACGGATTCTTTGAAGAAAATTGATAGAGAAGGTTTTTTGAAAAACTAGAGCAAGAGAGAGTATTGAAGGTGGTAAAACGTGAATGAATGAAATAGTAAATTGAGTTTATATAAGTTCTTTAGAAAATGTAATCAGTAAGAAAGAGAAAATAAGTAATGATTATACTGAATTAATGAAACCTGAAATTAGGGGATTTAGTGAGATATTGAACAATTACCAATGGCAAGTGTCTCAATGCATCCAATCAGGGCCTTAGATCCTTCAGAATTTGAACGCTTGTTCAGCCTCAGAAGGTAGGTTGTGAAAGAATGACAGATGTTTGATGGTGTGAACTGCACGCCTCTATCCTTGAAATGAAAAGTTCAGATATTCATAGATAGATTCTGAGGCAACTGTACTCCTACCTTGTGAAGACAAGTTGATCATATGTTCACAGAAAACAATAAAATTCTGAGGGTTAGAATATGCAAATAAAACATTTTATTCTGGACACAATTTCACACTGAGACGTTTCAGAATGAAATTGAATCTATCTTCAAAAAGGGGTTTTGTAAACACATCATCCCATTGATGGTCTGTGTCAATAAATTTTAAAGTAAGAATTCCTTTCTGAATATAGTCCCTAATAAAGTGATGTTTTATTTCTATATGCTTAGCCCTAGAATGCAAAATGGGATTTCTGGATAGACATATGGTAGAAGTGTTATCACAGAAGATAGGAATGTTACTCTCAAATATGTTGAAGTCTTCAAGTTGACTTTTCATCCAGAGCATTTGAGTGCTACATCCAGCAGCTGCTATGTATTCAGCTTATGCTGTTGATAGTGCTATTATGGACTGTCTCTTGCTGGTCCATGAGATCAGGTTGTCTCTCAGAAACTGGAAGCTTCTAGAAGTGCTTTTACACTCTACTTTATCTCCAGCAAAGTCAACATCACAGTATCCTACTAAGCTGTATTCATTGGATTTTCTATAAAACAAGCCCAGATTAGTAGTACCTTTCAGATACTTGAAAATTCTCTTAACTGCTGTTAAGTGAGATTCTCTAGGATCTGATTGGAATCTAGCACATAAGCAAACACTGAATAAAATATCAGGCCTTGAAGCCGTCAGATAAAGGAGAGATCCAATCATACCTCTGTAGATTTTCTGTTCTACCTTTTTACTTACCTCTTCCTTTTCCAGAATGCACGTGGGATGCATTGGAGTCTTTGAGGGCTTACATTCTGAGAGGTCAAATTTCTTCAGAATTTCTCTAACATATTTTCTCTGATGAATGTAAGTTCCTTATGGAGTTTGGTTTATCTGAATGCCCAGAAAGAATTTAAGTTCCCCCATTAAGCTCATCTCAAACTCTGCCTGCACGCACTTAGCAAATTCTCTTCCCAGAGAAGGTTTAGTGGATCCAAAAATGATATCATCTACGTAAATTTGACAAGCTAAAATGTCATTCTTTAATGTCTTACAGAACAAGGTTGTGTCCACTTTCCCTCTGGTGAATTCCTTTTCTAACAGGAAGTTACTTAGCCTTTCATACCAAGCTCTGGGAGCTTGTTTCAGACCATAAAGTGACTTCTTTAGTTTGAAATCATATTCTGGGTGTTTGGAATTTTCAAACCCAGGGGGTTGGTTCACATATACCTCTTCATCAATGTAAACATTTAAGAATGCACTTTTGACATCCATCTGATACATGGTGATGCCATTATTTACAACAAAAGAGATTAAGAGTATGATAGATTCTAACCTGGCAACTGGAGCAAAGGTTTCTGTATAGTCTATCCCCTCTTGCTGACTATAACCCCGTGCCACCAGTCGAGCCTTGTTTCTGATGACTTCTCCTTGCTCATTTAGTTTGTTTCTGAACACCCACTTTGTTCCAATGACGTTGAATCCTTTTGGTTTGGGAATCAGATCCCATACGTCATTTCTGGTGAACTGGTTTAATTCCTCCCACATTTCTAGAATCCAGTCATTGCCCTGAAGAGCTTCATCAATTGTTGTTGGTTCAGTTAGTGAGACCAGTCCCATGAGGGATTCTTCAGAGTTTTTGAATGTTGATCTCGTTCTGATTGGATCATCCCTCTTTCCCAGGATCTTATCTTCTGGGTAAGCTATGCTGCTTCTGGATAACCTTTTCTGGAGTTGATCAACAGAAGGTACTGGAGCACTTGTAACATTTCTTTCTGAAGTTGTTGGAGCGTCTTTGTTAGGAACTTCTGATGAGTTGTCTTCAACACCTGTGAATTCAACTTCTATATCTGCAAAAGATTCATTCTGCTTTGACTTTTGAGGGTCAAGCTTATCATCAAATCTAACACTGATTAACTCTTCAACAATCTGTGTTTCTGTATTATATACTTTGTACCCTCTTGAATGTTCAGAGTATCCTAACATAATACACTTCTGTGCTTTAGAGTCAAACTTTTTCAGATGATCTTTAGTATTCAGAATAAAGCATGTGCATCCAAAAGGATGGAAATAAGAAATGTTGGGCTTTTTGTTCTTCCACAATTCATATGGAGTCTTTTCCAGAATAGGTCTTATAGAGATTCTATTCTGAATATAACACGCTGTGTTAATTGCTTCTTCCCAGAAGATCTTAGAAATGTTAGTCTCATTGATCATGGTTCTGGCCATTTCTTGCAATGTTCTGTTCTTTCGTTCTACAAATCCATTTTGTTGGGGAGTTCCAGGACAAGAGAAGTCATGCGAAATGCCTTTTTCATTAAAAAAAGTTTCAAATTTTTTATTTTCAAATTCTCCATCATGATCACTTCTGACTTTGACAATTCTAAGATCCTTTTCATTCTGAACTTGGTTACAGAAGGCAACGAACACAGAATGTGACTCGTCCTTGTGTCTTAAGAACTTTACCCATGTCCATCTTCTATAGTCATCTACGATCACTAACCCATAATTCTTGCCACTGACAGACGCAATTTTCACTAGTTCGAATAAGTCTATACGCAGAAGTTCTAATGGCCTAGAGGTGGAAACAACATTTTTAGCTTTAAAAGCAGGTTTTGCAAATTTACCTTTCTGACATGCTTCACACAGAGCATCTGAGCTGAACTTCAGATTAGGAAGTCTTCTGACCAGATTGAGTTTGTTAATTTGAGATATTCTTCTCATACTAACATGCTCCAATCTTCTGTGCCAGACCCATTGCTCGTTGTTATTAGAAAGAAGGCATTTTAGATTCTGACTTTTTAGTTCATAAAGTTTTATCTTATAAATGTTGTTTTTCCTCTTTCCATTAAATAGGATAGTTCCATCTTTCTGACTAACAACTTTGCATGAATTTTGATTAAAGATCATATCATAACCGTTATCACTTAATTGACTTATGGATAACAGGTTATGCATCAATCCATCTACTAAAAGCACATTATTAATAGAAGGAATATTACCATTACCTACTATTCTAAAGCCAATGATCTTCCCTCTTTGGTTGCCTCTAAAGCCCATGTAGCCTCCAGGTTTAAGTTTAAGGCTTTGGAACACATGCTTTCTTCCTGTCATGTGTCGAGAGCATCCAGAGTCCAGGTACCATGACTGGTATTTTAGCCTTGCTGCTAAAGAAATCTGCTACATATATAATTTTGTCCTTAGGTACCCATATCTTTTTGGGTCCTGGTTTGTTAGTTTTACCAAAATTTTATTTGAATTTTGGTTTGGCAGAATAATCATTACTAGTGTATTTAATGTCATGTGTGTGCCCGTATGTGAAGTGTGATTTTAGTGGTGTGCATTTTATAACAAGGTCCATGACTTTCTTAGTTGGAGATACCTTACCTTGGTATCCTATTTCTTTTCTGCCATTTCTGCTAACTCCATAATTCATTGAAGCCATCTTGCTTCTATCTATGTTTTTAGCCAAAAACTTCTGAAAGCTGTGATCATACTCTTTGATGATCTTATCAGCATTACTGGGAGTCTCTGATATTATTTTCTTCTGAGAGTTTTGTAAATCATTTTCTAATTTTAAAATCTTTTCTTTCCACTCAGAATTTTCTAATATAAGACTCTTAGTTCTTTCAGAGTCAGAGACAAGATCCTTTTTCAGGTTCTTGAATTTGACTCTGATCTGCTGATACCTTTCCAGAATTTCATTCAGACTTTCTGCAAGTTCAGCTTTAGTAAAATTAACAGTGAAATCAGGGAATACCTCTTCTGTGTCTGATTCTGATTCTGAACCAGAGGCTTCGCTATCATCTGTCACGTTTGCCATAACAGCGATGTTGGCTCTTTCATCATCTGACTCTGAGTCAGCATCAACAGTGTCTGAATTGTCCCATGTTTCCATAAGGAGTTTCTTCTTCTCCTTGAAGAACTTCTTTTAGGGCTTCTCCTTCTGAAGCTTTGGACAATCACTTTTCTAGTGCCCTTGTTCATTGCACTCATAGCAGGTGATATCTTTGTTATTTGACTTTCTGTAACTGGAGGAAGCTTCAGATCTTCTATATCCAGAGGAGGAATCAGACTTCCTGTATCTGGAGGAGGATTCATTCTGATTCTCTGATCTTCTCGGGTATCTGAATTTTCATTGTCTCTGCTTCCACAGTTGATTGACCTTTCTGGAGAGAAGAGACAATTCTTCTTCTTCTGATGAGGATCCATCAAAAGTTTCTTCCATAGCATGCAAAACCTTAGAATCACATTTTTTTGTTAGATTTTAATGCTAGAGGCTTACTGTTGTACCCCAAAATTTGCCCTCCCATTTCTCAATGATTTCTCATCACATAACTTTTGAAGCCCAAAATCCAGTTAGGGTTTCATCTGCTCAAGACTTCTCCTTGCACTGTGGACCCAAATTAGGGTTTATGTTTGCACAAAGATGTTTTGACCTAAAGTGCTTAAGATGACTTTCATGCTTCATATTGGACTCCCAAGTTTATCCATATCAAGTTTCAAGTCTTGATTCCAAGTTTTGCCCAGTCAATTGGACAGTTGACCTAGAAATCAGCTGTATTGGGGAAAAAGTCAACTGTGGCCAATTGACAGTCAAACCTCATGAAAATTGACCCACATCAACATTATGAACTCATATGGACCATTTGATCAAGTTTGGATCACAATTCCACAAGAAATTTGATCAGATCACCAAAAGGGCAAAATGGTCATTTTTAGGGTTTTGACTGCACAAAGGCAATTTTTGACTGTTTGACCCAACCAATGGCAAACCAAGCTCATATATGGACTCAAGGACCCCATGGAATTATCTTGACATGCTCAACAAACTCAAAAGATCCCAAGTACACAGGATTGACAGTTGAATTTCCCAGTCAATTGATCAATTTTGACTGTATACTGAAAAGTCAAACTTTGACTTTTTGGTCAAAATCAAGAGTCAAGATTCATTTTTCATCAAAACATGCCAAATCATGAAACTTGTTCATCAAGAAATCACAAAATGCAAAATTACGGTTAGAAATTAAAATTTTTCATAACTTAGAATTTTTCTAAGTTATAAAAAACCCTAATTTTTTCCCAACTTTGCCCCACTTTTTCACCAAGATCCATTTGGATTCAAACAAAAGTCAAAACATGAAAGTTGTAGCTTGTTTCATAATCTACAACTTTGATTCACAAAGTTTTCCATGAGAGTGTATTAGCTGACCATCTGGCTCATCAGGCTATCAAAGACTATCAACCCATGAGATTTGATTTCCCAGACGAGGACATCATGAATTTGGATAACGTTGAAGGTGGCGGACCGTATGACGGACCCGAAAAGGGACCCCGATGGACCCTGTACTTTGATGGTGCTTCAAATGCGCTTGGAAACGGTATTGGCGCAGTACTCATTTCTCCGGAAGGTTGTCACACGCCTTTCACGGCCCGACTTTGCTTCAGCTGCACGAACAACATGGCTGAGTATGAAGCTTGCATCTTTGGTCTCAAGGCTGCTATAGACTTGGGGATCAAATCTTTGATCGTCTTTGGGGACTCGGCTTTGGTCATCAGCCAAATCAAAGGAGAGTGGGATACCAAACATCCTAATCTCATCCCATACAAAGAACATGTCCTGACATTGTTGCCTCATTTCGAGCAAATTACCTTCGAGCATTTCTCGCGAGAAGAGAATCAGCTAGCAGATGCTCTAGCCACAATGTCCTCCATGTTTAAACTCAACTGGGATAACGAGGCTCCCCAAATCACCATCGAGCGAATGGATGAACCGGCGCATTGCCACGAGATTAATACCGAAGAAGTAGTGGAACAACCTTGGTTCCATGAAATCAAAAGGTATCTCGAGACTGGAGATTATCCTGAAGGAGCTTCCGTAAATGACAAGAAGTTCTTAAGGAAATTCGCTGCTAAGTTCTTCCTGAGCAACGGCATCCTTTACAAACGAAGCCATGATTGTGTATTGCTCAGGTGCGTAGATAAAGCTAAAGCAGAGTTGATCATGACTGATATACACAGCGGCACATTTGGCACTCACTTGAGCGGGCATACAATGGCTAAGAAGATCCTGAGGGCAGGCTATTACTGGTCTACCATGGAAGCTGACTGCCATCAACATTCCCGTACTTGCCACAAGTGTCAAGTCTATGCTGACAAAGTTCATATCCCTCCAGTTCCTCTCAATGTCCTGACTGCTCCGTGGCCCTTTGCAATGTGGGGAATTGATATGATTGGAGAGATCAAGCCCACGGCTTCCAACGGACATCGCTTTATCCTGGTCGCCATTGATTACTTCACTAAATGGGTCGAAGCAGCTTCCTTCGCCTATGTCACTAAAAATGTGGTTGCCCGCTTTATCAAGCAAAATCTCATATGTCGGTATGGTGTTCCAGACAGGATCATCACGGACAACGGTACAAATCTGAATAACACAATGATCACTGCATTGTGCGAACAGTTCAAGATTTATCATCACAATTCATCTCCCTATCGGCCGAAGATGAACGGTGCTGTTGAAGCTGCGAACAAAAACATTAAGAAAATCATTCAGAAAATGACAGTCACTTACAAGGACTGGCATAAGATGTTACCGTTTGCTCTGCATGGATACCGTACGACGACACGTACTTCAACTGGGGCAACCCCATTTTCTCTGGTTTATGGCATGGAAGTTGTTTTGCCTATGGAAGTCCAGATCCCTTCTCTAAGGATTATGAAGGATGCAGGTTTGAATGAAGATGATTGGATGCAGACTCGACTTGATCAACTCAATCTGATCGACGAAAAGCGACTTGCTGCTATATGCCATGGTCAGACGTATCAAAAATGGATGATCAAGGCCTTCAATAAGAAAGTCAGACGTCAAGTGTATCAAGTCGGAGATCTTGTAATCAAGCAGATTATCTTGCCGCAAAGTGATCCCAGGGGCAAATGGACTCCTACGTATGAAGGACCATTTGTGATCAAGAGCATATTTTCTGGTGGTGCAATGATTCTGACCACCATGGACGGCGACGATTTGCCGCACCCTGCGAACGCAGACATAGTCAAAAGATACTACGCATAAAATAACCCGACAAGTCGAAAACCCGAAAGGGCAGCTTGGGCAAAAATGGGCATCCCGGTGAACCGAAAACCCGAAAGGGCGGTTCAGGCAAAAGTTAGGGATAAAAATAAAAAAAATCTGTACACCCGGCAAGTTGAAAACCCGAAAGGGCAGCTTGGGCAAAAAGGGGTTTCCCGGTGGATCGAAAACCCGAAAGGGCGATTCAGGCAAAAGTTAGGGAATTAAAGCGTATGACTATGTCTCGTCGGATCACTTCAAAAACAATCTCTTCATCAACCAGTTCCGGGTTTCTGATCAACCCAGTCATCGGCAAACGAAGCATTGAATGAACAGATATTCAGAGTTGTGAAGGCTGTAGCAGAATGGAATCCCATGGAGTTATTTCACATAGCCATCTTTATTTTGTATAAATTTTTCAAATATTTACGACAAAATCCTCTTACTAGGATGATTGTCTCCTTTGTACAAATATACTCAAAGAAAATCAATACAAATACTTTTCCCCAGAAATTTGTGTCATTTCCTTCTCTTTTCTCTTGCACTATTTGTTTTATTTTGAGAAACGTCCAATGTTTTGTTAAATAGGCATATGCATTTGAAACATAATCATTTTCTTATGAGTCGGGAAAGAGGATTACCGATAGGTCAAAGGAGCAGTTGGATATCTTGATACCCTTCAAAGGAAGCCCCCGAGAGATTTGGAATCCATATCCCTAGCAAGTCTTGAAGCTCGCCCCCAGTAGATTCTGGAAGCTTATCCCCTGCAGAGCACGGACGTCTCTCCCGAGTTTTATTCAAAGTTATTCCTCACAAGGCCTTATAACTGGGTTATCCTCAGCTAACAACCACGGAAGATCGCGCTCGCCAAAATTCTTCCTATCCCCAGCGGAGTTCATCAAAATTCCCCAGTAATAACTTATCTTTGCAAATCCCCAGCCAGAGAATCCTCCGGAATTCAATTCCCCTCAGAGTTTAAGTTTCAGTGTCCCCAGCCGAGCTAAAGCTTCAAATTATCAATCCCCAGCGGAGCCAGACTAATGAACCTTTTCCCCACAGAGTTTTAGGAGAACAAACCTTGAGTCCCCAGTAAGGTCGCCAGAGATGCTTCCCGCCAAATTGAATATTCTCAGTCTTGCATCCTCAGCAGGAGTCTACTAGGTTGGTACTCCCCAGTAGAAGTCATCAGGAATTCCCCAGAGGTTTGGTATGCAACCTAAGCTCCTTATTCCCCAGTCACAGCCAAGGATTTATTCTTCCCGGCAGCAGTCACGATGCTTTTATCTTCAGCCATCCATGATTCATCTATCCCCAGCAAGACAGCTCATCGGCTTACATGCACATTCATTACATTCATATCATACCATTGATATCCCATATATTGCATCATACATTTCATGCAACATAATTTTGTGTCTAGCTAACATTTTGTCCTTTTCAGGATAAGAGTAAAAAGCTATCCTTAACAGTTTCAGATGCAGTTTTACACGGACTCATCATCAAGCAACCTTATACAGGTTCCTGTTCAAATTCAAGATTTCTGAAAACAGTTTACGGGTTCTCCAAGTAACGGATGTTAACCTATCACTTGTTCAGATTCTTCTCAAGACTTCTGAAAACAGTCTATGGGTTCCTCCCAACAACGGATGTCAATCTATCACTTGTTCAGATGCAACTTTTGAAAACAGCTTACGGACGCTTCCCAACAACGGGTGCTGCTCTATTGCTTATTCAACCCCAAGACTTCTGAAAACAGTTCACGGGTTCTCCAAGTAACGGATGTTAACCTATCATTTGTTCAGATTCTTCTCAAGACTTCTGAAAACAGTTTACGGATTCTTCCCAACAACGGATGTTAATCTACCAACTTGTTCAGACTCTTATCAACCTTTAAAAACAGTTTACGGACACTTCCCAACAACGGATGCTGCTCTATTGCTTATTCAAAACTTCGAGATTTCTGAAAACAGTTTACGGGTTCTCCAAGTAACGGATGTTAACCTATCGCTTGTTCGGTTTCTTCTCCAAATTTTTGAAAAAAAACAGTTTACGGATTCCTCCCAACAACGAATGTCAATCTATTGCTTGTTCAGACCCCCAATTCAGAGATGGTCCAAAGCTTGGACACCTTCCTGATGTTCCCTTCCAGATGGCATCTCTAAGCCCATCCCCGACAGGATCTCTGTTACCCTCTCAAGATGGCATCTCTAAGCCCATCTCTAAATGGCATCTCTAAGCCCATTCCCGCATTCATTGCTTTGACGAGTGCAAATTTCTGGGCACTCTAGTGTCCAATCTCCTTTTACCCTCGAGTCACGAAAGGCAAACTTGCCAATCTAACTCTTCGGATTCAAGAAGATTGAACAGGGCCAACTGTTGTACCCCAAAATTTGCCCTCCCATTTCTCAATGATTTCTCATCACATAACCTTTGAAGCCCAAGATCCAGTTAGGGTTTCATCTGCTCAAGACTTCTCCTTGCACTGTGGACCCAAATTAGGGTTTATGTTTGCACAAAGATGTTTTGACCTAAAGTGCTTAAGATGACTTTCATGCTTCATATTGGACTCCCAAGTTTATCCATATCAAGTTTCAAGTCTTGATTCCAAGTTTTGCCCAGTCAATTGGACAGTTGACCTAGAAATCAGTTGTATTGGGGAAAAAGTCAACTGTGGCCAATTGACAGTCAAACCTCATGAAAATTGACCCACATCAACATTATGAACACATATGGACCATTTGATCAAGTTTGGATCACAATTCCACAAGAAATTTGATCAGATCACCAAAAGGGCAAAATGGTCATTTTTAGGGTTTTGACTGCACAAAGGCAATTAATGACTGTTTGACCCAACCAATGGCAAACCAAGCTCATATATGGACTCAAGGACCCCATGGAATTATCTTGACATGCTCAACAAACTCAAAAGATCCCAAGTACACAGGATTGACAGTTGAATTTCCCAGTCAATTGATCAATTTTGACTGTATACTGAAAAGTCAAACTTTGACTTTTTGGTCAAAATCAAGAGTCAAGATTCATTTTTCATCAAAACATGCCAAATCATGAAACTTGTTCATCAAGAAATCACAAAATGCAAAATTAGGGTTAGAAATTAAAATTTTTCATAACTTAGAATTTTTCTAAGTTATAAAAAACCCTAATTTTTCCCCAACTTTGCCCCACTTTTTCACCAAGATCCATTTGGATTCAAACAAAAGTCAAAACATGAAAGTTGTAGCTTGTTGCATAATCTACAACTTTTAATCACAAAGTTTTCCCATTTGAGGCTTGTATCTCAAGTTACAAATTTTTGAATAAGGGCACTAAACCATTCTTAACTTAGTGAATTTTTGACCTATTTTGACAAGGTTTTCTACCCCACTTCAAGGCCATTTTCTATACACTTCCACTTGAAATTTCAAATTGCATTTCAAATATGGATTGTAGTACACATTCCAAGCTTTCCAAAATGTCCAAGAACTCATCAAACAACCTCATGACTTGAGAGATTCGAATTTCACAATTTGGCAAAAACTCACTTTTGAATTGGCTATTTTTCATGTTCATAATTTGTGCAAACTTCTCAAACCAGCATGCCCCTTGATTACAGGTCCTAAAACCATCCAACACTCAATAATTTAATGCATGTTCATTGTGCTAAGACCTTGTTTCATGAGCTAAAGCATTGTATGATGGATTAATCCCAAATTGGAAAAAGCATTATATCCATTTTTGCAAAAGTTTCACTTTATGTCATAATGCAATCCACAAGTACAAACCAAATCCAATTGGCACAAGATTATGGGCAAATCACTCTGATCAAGGAGAGATTATGCAGCTCATTAGAGGTCCCCTACTTGCCTAAAACACCAAGTTGGCTTTGCTTGCTTAAGGGTGAAGAAAAGTACCATAACATAGATCATCTTTCATCTCAGCATTAGAACACAAAAGCAAATATTGTAGACACATTCCAAACATCCCAACCAAGCTATTGCACGACCCTAACACCTCTCATACACTCCCAATCTCAGAATCATCTTCAAACTGCAAAAACAGGGTCATGCCTGCAGTTTGAGTGCCATCTTCCATTTCCCTCAAGCTCTCTTGCCCAAACCAGTTCACATACATTCCCTAGCACCTATGCAAGCTAACCATGACTTGAAACACGACCTGTAATCCCTCTAACCACTTCCACCATTTTCAGTTTCTTGTTTTGCAGGTGAAGTGCTCTAGCACGATTCAGAAGCTTTCAAGACAAAGTAAACATTGGAATAGCATCCCTGGACCTCAAGGAAGCTTTTCCAATCATCACCTTGCACTGAAGGCTCCCTCATTGCCAGATAGAACTTCAGCTGAACATGTATCTTGGTGAACTTCTATCTCTCTTATCAAGCATCATTAGCTCTAAGTTTGTGAATAAACAATGTTCTACTCATGCCACTGAACACGTACATGTTTTTACTTTTCATTTCTTTTGCTTGAGCTGTGAGAATTTGAGGTTTGAAAATGGCAGAAAATCTAGGTTAGGATTTGGGGGAGAAGAAATTCTCCCTCATCTTAGAGAGTTAGGTCAAGTTCTGCATATGGTTGGATTCGTCTCTTGATGCTGAACATTTTTTATGTTATGAGTTTTTATTAATAAGCCAGGAATTAGAAGTTAGAAGATCAAGAACAGGGCGCGCGTTTTTGAATTGTTTTTGGCTGAAGGTTGAAGACAATGTCTTCTTGGGCTGGGCCTGAACTATTTTCTTATTCACACCACTTTTTTTGGTTTTACACCCCTGAGCCCATTTGCTTCATTTTTAATGTTTTTTGACTTTTTCTTTTTTTTAACTGACTCATTTATTTTTTCTCAGCATATTAAAAATATAAAAATATTTTTCTCATCATTTTTTGAATTTATTAAGTATTTATTTGATTGTTTCTTTAGTTTGTACATAAATAAATAAATATATATATATACTTTTTGTTTAAAAATATTAAGATAGTACAAATATATTTTTATATACATTTTTATCTTATTTTTACTTCCTGAAAATATTTTATAGAAAATTACTTTTTTTATTTAAATATTAAATATTATTAACTAATACATATAATATACATTTTGTAAATAATGTAAATATATAGGTATATATTAATATGCTTAGGATAAAAATACCAAAAAATGTACATATTTTATTTTTTAATATTTAATACTAGAAAATTCCCTTTTTACAAATATACTATATTTTATTTTATTTTTGTATGTAAATAATAAATATTATATGAATTAATTGATTAATACCCCTTTGATTAAAAATTAGGGTTTTGCCCTAAAATTGAAAGTACTCCAAAAATAATCTTTTTTTTATTTCACATAAATAATATTCTTTTTTTTCATACATATAAAAATTCTTTTTACATTTTGCATATTTATTTCAATTTCCATTTAATTATACAATTATCTGTCTTGTAAATATTCAAAGAAAATGATGTAATAGTTAGGTTTAAATTCTTGTCTAAATATACCCCATTTGAAACATTGTACCCCCCTCCCCATATTATTGTGTTGTAATAGTGTAGGAATTTAAATTTCGCACTTTAATGCTTTCTAAACCTACCATGCTAGAATTAGGGTTTGTATGCGAATAAAACGAACAAAATAGTTTGACCTAACTCAAGATAAACAAGCATGAAAAATGGACAACACATTTCACACTTGCACCCCTAGGGTATTCCACTTTGTTGCCTTCAAATAATTGGGCCATATTGCATGTTGAATTTCTTTGGGTAAAACAAACAATCAAATGATCATAGTCCCTCAAAATGTTGCCTAAATGAATGATCAAGCCCCTTTTTAAGAAAAATTGCCCAAAGACATTTAACACTATTGCAATTATGGTCTAAACGATGACCCGCGCCTGTCCCTTTCACCTCCTAAGACAAGATTGTCCACCAAATGCAATGGTGGAACAAAATTGTCAAAAGGTTTAAAACATAACAAAAATCTTTGAGAAAACTTTAGGGTAGATAACTCTTAAGTACTTGTCAATTTGCCAAGAAAACACTTGCCTATTTTTCAAAACCCACTTCACAAACACTTTCAAAACCAACTTTCAAAAAACCTTGAAACATCTTTTCTAAAGACAAAACACCTTTTGTAAAACATTCGAGTAAAGAATTGTTACAAGGGTAGCCTATACAAGGCATCTTTTCAAAACATTTTCAAAACCACACATCAAGCACCATTCAAACAAATTGAAAACCAAGGCAAGTTGGTCTAAGCAAGTACCTAAGAGCCCATGGATAACCATGGATAGAAAGGGTGCTAATACCTTCCCTTTCTATAATCTACTCCCCGAACCCAAGAAAAATCTCAAAGGTTTTTGCTGTGCTTTTTAAACCTTTCCTTAGGATAAAATAAAAAGTCGGTGGCGACTCTTGCTCAACCGAAACATTTGCGAAAACAAACGTAAAACCCTAGTCAGTTCTCCCACCGTATCACAGAACTGGCGACTCTGCTGGGGAGTTCCTTTAAAAGTGGAGTAACCTTAGGGCTTAGATCACCCTCTTGCATGACTAATTGTTTGAATTGATTGCTTTATATCTTGGCTCTATTGTTTGGGTTTGCAATCCTCCACCCGGATTTTGGGAAACATTCATAGATAGCAATACGTTGTGGAAACTGTGCGGGGTATACCGACACGGTCGAAGCAATAGCTATATTAGTGCGACATATTTGTGAGTACCGGTAACCCTTGAGTTCAATCAAGGAGAGTACGGGGCCGCTGAGTGATGTCACTAAGCACTAATGACCTAGAACCTTACTTGACCATCTTGGCCTTTTATTAGGGGTAGTGAGATGACCGGCTTTGGTGCAGTCCGAAGTTGGTAGATACTCGATACTACACTCATTGAGGGTTGTTTTCTTGGAATATTTTGGTCGCTAGTTAAGTGGCTAAACCAAAACGATGAACGATGAAAACAATCCCGTGATATTGAGCTCCTTAGAACCCGGTTACTATTTATAGGACAGGTTTTTAAGCCAACTACACTCAAGAGGGTACTCACCTATGAAACCCCATGCAAGCCTGAAACTAGGGTTTGGTGTGATTTGCTTGTACATATGTTTTGTGCATACATCATAAACATCATGAAGCATCATATGCATTTACTAACCATTTCAAGGGTTTGGATCTTCATCTTTGTTCTTGTTTTGTAGGTCATGGAAATTCCTCGCAGAAATACCATCCAAGTCAACCTTGTGAGAATCTCTCCTCAACTCAAAGAGCTCACCTCAAGAATTCCGGAAAATTCATCCTTCAGTGAAAGACATGGTAGACTGCTCAGCCTAGTCAACACCAATATTGAAGAAGACATGATGAAAGTGCTATTCCAGTTCTTTGACCCTCTTTACCACTGCTTCACTTTCCCTGATTATCAGTTGGTACCCACTTTGGAGGAGTTCTCTCAACTCCTAAGAATCCCTATCCTTAATCAACTACCCTTCAACGGTACGGAAAAGGAACCAAAGCCGGAAGATGTTGCTCGAGCATTACATCTACAACCATCCGACATCAAGGGGCATTGGGAAACCAGAAGCGGCGTCAAGGGATTCTTAGCAAAATTCTTGTTTGAAAAGGCCCAAGAATGTTGGAATTCATTGGACCTACAAACCTTTGAAGAAATTGTGGCACTCCTTATCTATGGGTTGGTCTTGTTCCCAAATCCTGACCAATTGGTAGATGTCAACGCCGTCAAAATCTTCTTGTCCAGAAATCCAATACCAACATTGCTTGGGGACATCCTTCACTCATTTTACACACGAACAATGAGAAAGAGGGGTGTTCTCATGTGCTGTACTCCTATCCTTGCAAGGTGGTTTATTTCGCACCTTCCACAATCTGTCTTGAAGAATGACCAAGGCTCAAGGTTGTCCCAACGATTGATGACTCTTACTCACTCTGATGTGCATTGGTGTTCTCGGTCCAGAGAAAATGTCATCATCGTCGATCGTTGCGGAGAGTTTCCTAATGTTCCTTTACTTGGAATTAGGGGAGGCATCACCTACAACCCTTGCCTAGCTTTGAGGCAATTTGGATATGCACGGAGGGATGGCCCTCATGATATGTTGATTCCTAGCCTAGTTTTTGACTTCGACAACGATGCGCAAGGACTTCGCCAAAGATTCATCAGAGCTTGGGGAAAACTCAACAAGGTTGATAGCAAGACTCTGGGACACAAGAACTCCATCCCTCTTGAGCCTTATCTCAAGTGGGTACGAGCCCGAGCCCAAAGTCTAATGATGCCTTATCCTCATGTACTCCCAGTGATTAAAGAGCCCGTCAATGAAGGAGAGGTTCCCTACACCATCCTGCATCCAGACATGCCTACATCGTGGGAGGAAATGCAGAAAAGTTGGATTCAGCTCAAGGAGGAACGAAACACTTTTGAAGCTAGCTACTACGCCAGTGAAAAGAAGGTTCTAGAGCTTACCCGCC
This sequence comes from Vicia faba, assembly GCA_948472305.1. Classification (NCBI taxonomy): domain Eukaryota; kingdom Viridiplantae; phylum Streptophyta; class Magnoliopsida; order Fabales; family Fabaceae; genus Vicia; species Vicia faba. The sequence continues at coordinate 1,514,072,936 of OX451739.1, forward strand.
GACTCCACGAGCAAGAGGCCCTCAACACCTACATCGCACCAAAGAGGATGCGCAATGTCTTTCTGCCTTAAGAAGTTTATTTTGTAATATTTGGCCCATGGGGCATTTATGTACTAACAAATTTCTTCTTATTAATATGACGTGCGTTCTTCTTTGTCTGAAACAATTTTGAATGTTCTAAATCCTTGAATGCATTGCATACATAAGCATACCATTCATCATGTGCATAAGCAGGTATCACTCCAGGTTTCCTTATCTGTCTGCTGTTTATTTCAGTAGGATGGATCTCGAGCAAACAGTCAAAGACCTACAAGCTCAGAATGCACAGTTCCAGCAACTCCTGATGACTTTGGTTAAAAGTCAGGAGGATATCAAGACTCAATTGGGGAATAAGGACCCGGTGAAGAAGAAGAAAAAGAGGATTGGGGTGGCTACTTTGGGGAGAAGATTTGACAGAGAAGCTTGGAGAGTGCTTGAATTTCCTCCTACTTCTGATGAAGGGACTAGTAAAAGAGATGGAGTTACGGTGCCTTCCGAGTCTGATGCAGAGGAAGAAGAGGTTGAAGAGGATGAAGATTATTCTGACCAGCAATATCCTCCAGCTGATGATAAATACAAGGGTTTAGAAGATAGGTTGGCCGCCATGGAACTACAGAGAGTACCGGGTTTGGATTTTGAAGACTTGGGCTTGGTTGCCGGGATTGTGATTCCCCCAAAATTCAAAGTACCAGTGTTTGTGAGGTATGATGGGCTGTCCTGTCCCAAAATGCATCTCAGGTCCTACGTAAGAAAGATTCAACCCTATACAGCAGATAAAAACCTCTGGATTCACTTCTTTCAAGACAGCCTGTCGGGAGCTCAGTTGGAGTGGTTTTATCAGCTAGAAGGAACCAGTGTCAGAAATTGGGAAGATTTGGCCACCGCTTTCTACAAACAATACCAATATAATTCTGATCTTGCTCCTACTCGTACCCAACTTCAGGGTATGTCACTAGGAACAAGTGAGGGATTCAAAGAATATGCACAAAAATGGAGGGATTTGGCTGGCAGGGTGCAGCCTCCTTTAACCGATCGTGAGCTTGTTGATATGTTTCTTGGGACCCTATCTGGGCCATTTTTCAATCATCTAATTGGTAACTCTTCCGCGGGGTTTACCGATTTGATCTTAACAGGCGAAATAATAGAGGCTGGCATCAAGTCAGGAAAGATTCAGAAGGGTGTTGCTGCAAGTGTTGAGAAGAAGCCTTTTAAGAAGGAAACAACTATGGTATATTCTCAGAGAAGAGCAGGGAAGACGGAGCATCGGCCGACTATGGGGGCCGTAATGATTCAAAACACTCCGAGCGAGCAGCCTCGCTATAACCAATCCAGACCAAATCAGCAACGAGTGGAACGGCCACAACGGCAGTTCACCCGTATTAATATGACTCCAGCGCAGGTGCTTCCCCATCTATTGAAGTTGAATCTTGCCACCATCAAGGAGGCACCAAAGAATGTGAATACGTCCTCTCCGAATTATCATGCCAATGCTAAATGCGCCTACCATTCAAATAGTGTTGGACACGACACCAATGATTGTTGGGCACTCAAGCATAAAATCCAAGACCTGATAGAGGCTAAGGAGGTAGAGTTTGACGCTCCAGAAAAGCCTAATGTGATATCTGCACCCATGCCGAAGCACGGCCGAAATGTCAATGCCATTGAAGAAGATTTGTATGTTGCTGATGTCAGTGATCTGACTACTCCACTGCTAACCATTAAGTTGAACCTGTTGAGGGCCAGGATCTTCCCGGGATGTAAAGAAGACTGCTATTGTTGCTACTCTCTGCCGTTTGATTGTCCGCTACTGAAGAAAGGCATCCAAGGCCTTATGGATAGTCGACAAATTTTGTTCGAAAAAGTTTCTGCTGTTCCAGTTCATACTGAAGATGTCTCAATCATAACCATTCACGCCAATCTTTCCAAGGCCGTCAAAAAGCCTGTTAAGATTACACCAGCTGCAAAATCTGTTCCTTTGAAGATAACAATGCCAGGACATGTTCCCTATGTTTCTAAGAAGTCGATACCTTGGAACTATGGCGGTGACATCTACTACCATGGTATCAAGCAAATCGAGGTAATTGAAGAAAGTTCGGATGATGAAAGAGCCAGCATTAGTAACATTGCGGGCACCAGCAAAATCACCAGGAGCGGGAGAATATTTTCTCCAGAGATTGCCCCTCCAAGAGCAGTCTTTGGACCCTCATCAGCTAACGAAGTCATCCCTGCACCAATAAAACTCTCTGCTAGAACTCCTCTGATTGAAGACGTTGTTGTTCCTAGTACTATCTCTCCTACCGCTGCTGACAAAGGTAAGGGAATCCAAGATGAGCCCGTCAGGACGAGGGCTCAACCCTTGGTTATCCCGGAAACCTCCAAGAAGGAAATGGACGAGATTTTGAGGATAATCAAGAGAAGTGATTACGATGTGGTGGAACAGTTGGGGAAAACCCCCTCCAAGATCTCTATGCTGGCACTATTACTTTGCTCAGAAGCGCACGCTAAAGCCCTGATAAAATTCCTGAAGGCAGCTCATGTGCCCCAGGAAACCTCTGCGGATCAATTTCAAAATTGCGTGGCTAGCCTGACTGCGGACAATGGACTAGGTTTTTCTGATGCCGACCTAACCCCTAAAGGCAGAAACCACAATGATGCTTTGCATATTTCAATCGAGTGTCGTGGAACCACTCTTGCACATGTTTTGGTTGATACCGGTTCGTCGCTGAATGTTTTGCCTAAGAAGGCCTTGGACCGACTAGATTGTGAAGGGTTGGAATTGAAGCCGAGTGATATTGTTGTCAGAGCTTTCGATGGTTCGAAGAGAATAGTCCATGGAGAGGTTGAAATTCCCATCAAGATAGGTACTGAGGTGTTTAAATCCACTTTTTATGTGATGGACATCTGTCCGTCATACTCTTGCCTGCTGGGTAGACCTTGGATACACCATGCTGGGGCAGTCACCTCCTCCTTACATCAGATGTTGAAGTATCCTGTCAAGGGAAAGATCATCACTGTCCATGGCGAAGAAGAGTACATGATTAGCCACTTAAATTCTTTCCGGTATGTGGAGGTTGAGGGAGAATTCATTGAGACGCCGTTTCAACATTTCGAAGAAGTCCTTCCTGAAATAGCAGTAATGAAGTTGACGGCTGAGACACCAAGATAGATGGCCAGGATGGCATCTCTGGAGGATGCAAGGGCCGTAATAAAAGAAGGGAAGAATTCAGCATGGGGGCAGTTACCTAACATTCCGCATAAGACTGACAAGTTTGGATTAGGGTTCACAACCGCTGGCCAGAAAGCTATGCGCCGTGCGAAGATTGAAAGAGCGCCAGTCAAAATTTCTCCCTACGGAATCAACGCTTTGGAGGATGAGGATAAAGAAAGCAACATTGAAGAGTGGATTTATCCAACTGTCAAAGGAGGATTGAGCAATTGGGAGGCTAAGGACTTTGTCCCCATCACTTTTATTCATCAGTAATTTACCTGTTAAACATTTCCTATTTGGTCTGTAATATTTACTTTCAAAACAATCCGTACATTATCTTTTCACCTCCTGCCTTGCCCGGGGCATGTAGGTCTACTTGTAAGGGTTTTGATTATTTTTCATATTCATATGCCATGTTTAATGATTCATTGGACGTTTTTCATTTGATAAACTGCTTATGTTCATTTTCTTTCTTTTTGCATTTTTTGTTTAAGGATGGCTATCCCTTACACACACCCACACTCACCAATGCAGGTACCCATCCACTCTGGATTCCATGGGTGACTATTCTGCTGTATCTTTCAATAACTCTGAAGATCTGGTCAATCTAGCCGAGTATGAAGATGACGAAGGTTGTGAAGTACCCGAGGAACTAGCCAGGCTTCTGCAACAAGAGGAAAGGGCCATCTTACCGTATGAAGAGCCATTGGAAACTGTTAACTTGGGAACCGAGGAGGACCGGAAGGAGGTGCAAGTGGGTGCCAATCTGGAACCAAAAGTCAAGGAGCGCTTGGTACAGTTGTTGAATGAGTATGTTGAAATCTTCGCTTGGTCCTATGAAGACATGCCGGGTCTAGACACAGACATCGTGGTTCACCGTCTCCCCACAAGAGAAGACTGTCCACCGATCAAGCAAAAAGTTCGCCGAATGAGGCCTGACATGTCCGAAAAGATCAAAGCGGAAGTAATGAAACAATTCGATGCTGGCTTTCTGGCTGTTACGTCCTATCCTCAATGGGTCGCTAACATCGTGCCAGTACCGAAGAAAGATGGCAAGGTCAGAATGTGTGTGGACTACCGGGATTTGAATAGGGCCAACCCTAAAGATGATTTCCCGCTACCTCATATTGACATCTTGATCGACAATACAGCTCAGCATAAAGTGTTTTCCTTCATGGACGGATTCTCGGGCTACAATCAAATCAAAATGGCTCCCGAGGATATGGAGAAAACAACTTTTGTCACACAATGGGGCACTTTCTGTTACAAGGTGATGCCGTTCGGGCTGAAGAACGCAGGGGCAACTTATCAACGCGCCATGGTAGCTTTATTTCATGATATGATACATCATGAGATTGAAGTTTACGTAGACGATATGATAGCTCGGTCACAAACAGAGGAAGAACACCTTGAACATCTGGAAAAGATGTTTGCCAGGTTAAAAGAATACAAGCTCAGGATGAATCCAAGTAAATGCACTTTTGGAGTTAGGTCTGGTAAACTCCTGGGATTCATTGTAAGCAACAAAGGCATTGAAGTCGATCCGGCAAAAGTAAAAGCAATAAAAGAGATGCCTGCTCCCCGTACTGAAAAGGAGGTTAGAGGATTCTTGGGGCGCATAAACTATATTGCCAGATTCATCTCACATCTGACTTCTACCTGTGAGCCAATTTTCAAACTCTTGAAAAAGGATCAGGTAGTGGAATGGAACGACGATTGCCAAGCTGCTTTTGATAGAATCAAGGAGTATTTGCTAGAACCTCCTATTCTGATGCCACCCGTCGAAGGAAGACCATTGATCATGTACTTAACCGTCTTGGATAACTCAATGGGGTGTGTTTTGGGCCAGCATGACGAGTCTGGTCGAAAAGAGCATGCTATTTATTACCTTAGCAAAAAGTTTACCGACTGTGAGACTCGCTACTCACTGCTCGAGAAAACTTGTTGCGCTTTGGTATGGGCTGCTCGCCGACTAAGACATTATATGTTGACTCATACTACCTTGTTGATTTCCAAAATGGATCCTATCAAGTATATCTTCGAAAAGCCCGCTTTATCTGGAAGGATAGCTAGATGGCAAATGATCTTAACTGAGTATGACATCCAGTACACCACCCAAAAAGCTATAAAAGGGAGTGTATTAGCTGACCATCTGGCTCATCAGGCTATCGAAGACTATCAACCCATGAGATTTGATTTCCCAGACGAGGACATCATGAATTTGGATAACGTTGAAGGTGGCGGACCGTATGACGGACCCGAAAAGGGACCCCGATGGACCCTGTACTTTGATGGTGCTTCAAATGCGCTTGGAAACGGTATTGGCGCAGTACTCATTTCTCCGGAAGGTTGTCACACGCCTTTCACGGCCCGACTTTGCTTCAGCTGCACGAACAACATGGCTGAGTATGAAGCTTGCATCTTTGGTCTCAAGGCTGCTATAGACTTGGGGATCAAATCTTTGATCGTCTTTGGGGACTCGGCTTTGGTCATCAGCCAAATCAAAGGAGAGTGGGATACCAAACATCCTAATCTCATCCCATACAAAGAACATGTCCTGACATTGTTGCCTCATTTCGAGCAAATTACCTTCGAGCATTTCCCGCGAGAAGAGAATCAGCTAGCAGATGCTCTAGCCACAATGTCCTCCATGTTTAAACTCAACTGGGATAACGAGGCTCCCCAAATCACCATCGAGCGAATGGATGAACCGGCGCATTGCCACGAGATTAATACCGAAGAAGTAGTGGAACAACCTTGGTTCCATGAAATCAAAAGGTATCTCGAGACTGGAGATTATCCTGAAGGAGCTTCCGTAAATGACAAGAAGTTCTTAAGGAAATTCGCTGCTAAGTTCTTCCTGAGCAACGACATCCTTTACAAACGAAGCCATGATTGTGTATTGCTCCGGTGCGTAGATAAAGCTAAAGCAGAGTTGATCATGACTGATATACACAGCGGCACATTTGGCACTCACTTGAGCGGGCATACAATGGCTAAGAAGATCCTGAGGGCAGGCTATTACTGGTCTACCATGGAAGCTGACTGCCATCAACATTCCCGTACTTGCCACAAGTGTCAAGTCTATGTTGACAAAGTTCATATCCCTCCGGTTCCTCTCAACGTCCTGACTGCTCCGTGGCCCTTTGCAATGTGGGGAATTGATATGATTGGAGAGATCAAGCCCACGGCTTCCAACGGACATCGCTTCATCCTGGTCGCCATTGATTACTTCACTAAATGGGTCGAAGCAGCTTCCTTCGCCTATGTCACTAAAAATGTGGTTGCCCGCTTTATCAAGCAAAATCTCATATGTTGGTATGGTGTTCCAGACAGGATCATCACGGACAACGGTACAAATCTGAATAACACAATGATCACTGCATTGTGCGAACAGTTCAAGATTTATCATCACAATTCATCTCCCTATCGGCCGAAGATGAACGGTGCTGTTGAAGCTGCGAACAAAAACATTAAGAAAATCATTCAGAAAATGACAGTCACTTACAAGGACTGGCATAAGATGTTACCGTTTGCTCTGCATGGATACCGTACGACGACACGTACTTCAACTGGGGCAACCCCATTTTCTCTGGTTTATGGCATGGAAGCTGTTTTGCCTATGGAAGTCCAGATCCCTTCTCTAAGGATTATGAAGGATGCAGGTTTGAATGAAGATGATTGGATGCAGACTCGACTTGATCAACTCAATCTGATCGACGAAAAGCGACTTGCTGCTATATGCCATGGTCAGACGTATCAAAAATGGATGATCAAGGCCTTCAATAAGAAAGTCAGACGTCAAGTGTATCAAGTCGGAGATCTCGTAATCAAGCGGATTATCTTGCCGCAAAGTGATCCCAGGGGCAAATGGACTCCTACGTATGAAGGACCATTTGTGATCAAGAGCATATTTTCTGGTGGTGCAATGATTCTGACCACCATGGACGGTGACGATTTGCCGCACCCTGCGAACGCAAACATAGTCAAAAGATACTACGCATAAAATAACCCGACAAGTCAAAAACCCGAAAGGGCGGCTTGGGCAAAAATGGGCATCCCGGTGAACCGAAAACCCGAAAGGGCGGTTCAGGCAAAAGTTAGGGATAAAAATAAAAAAAATCTGTACACCCGGCAAGTTGAAAACCCGAAAGGGCGGCTTGGGCAAAAAGGGGTTTCCCGGTGGATCGAAAACCTGAAAGGGCGATTCAGGCAAAAGTTAGGGAATTAAAGCGTATGACTATGTCTCGTCGGATCACTTCAAAAACAATCTCTTCATCAACCAGTTCTGGGTTTCTGATCAACCCAGTCATCGGCAAACGAAGCATTGAATGGACAGATATTCAGAGTTGTGAAGGCTGTAGCAGAATGGAATCCCATGGAGTTATTTCACATAGCCATCTTTATTTTGTATAAAATTTTCAAATATTTACGACAAAATCCTCTTACTAGGATGATTGTCTCCTTTGTACAAATATACTCAAAGAAAATCAATACAAATACTTTTCCCCAGAAATTTGTGTCATTTCCTTCTCTTTTCTCTTGCACTATTTGTTTTATTTTGAGAAACGTCCAATGTTTTGTTAAATAGGCATATGCATTTGAAACATAATCATTTTCTTATGAGTCGGGAAAGAGGATTACCGATAGGTCAAAGGAGCAGTTGGATATCTTGATACCCTTCAAAGGAAGCCCCCGAGAGATTTGGAATCCATATCCCTAGCAAGTCTTGAAGCTCGCCCCCAGTAGATTCTGGAAGCTTGTCCCCTGCAGAGCACGAACGTCTCTCCCGAGTTTTATTCAAAGTTATTCCTCACAAGGGCTTATAACTGGGTTATCCTCAGCTAACAACCACGGAAGATCGCGCTCGCCAAAATTCTTCCTATCCCCAGCGGAGTTCATCAAAATTCCCCAGCAATAACTTATCTTTGCAAATCCCCAGCCAGAGAATCCTCCGGAATTCAATTCCCCTCAGAGTTTAAGTTTCAGTGTCCCCAGCCGAGCTAAAGCTTCAAATTATCAATCCCCAACGGAGCCAGACTAATGAACCTTTTCCCCACAGAGTTTTAGGAGAACAAACCTTGAGTCCCTAGTAAGGTCGCCAGAGATGCTTCCCGCCAAATTGAATATTCTCAGTCTTGCATCCCCAGCAGGAGTCTACTAGGTTGGTACTCCCCAGTAGAAGTCATCAGGAATTCCCCAGAGGTTTGGTATGCAACCTAAGCTCCTTATTCCCCAGTCACAGCCAAGGATTTATTCTTCCCGGCAGCAGTCACGATGCTTTTATCTTCAGCCATCCAGGATTCATCTATCCCCATCAAGACAGCTCATCGGCTTACATGCACATTCATTACATTCATATCATACCATTGATATCCCATATATTGCATCATACATTTCATGCAACATAATTTTGTGTCTAGCTAACATTTTGTCCTTTTCAGGATAAGAGTAAAAAGCTATCCTTAACAGTTTCAGATGCAGTTTTACACGGACTCATCATCAAGCAACCTTATACCGGTTCCTGTTCAAATTCAAGATTTCTGAAAACAGTTTACGGGTTCTCAAAGTAACGGATGTTAACCTATCACTTGTTCAGATTCTTCTCAAGACTTCTGAAAACAGTCTATGGATTCCTCCCAACAACGGATGTCAATCTATCACTTGTTCAGATGCAACTTTTGAAAACAGCTTACAGACGCTTCCCAACAACGGGTGCTGCTCTATTGCTTATTCAACCCCAAGACTTCTGAAAACAGTTCACGGGTTCTCCAAGTAACGGATGTTAACCTATCATTTGTTCAGATTCTTCTCAAGACTTCTGAAAACAGTTTACGGATTCTTCCCAACAACGGATGTTAATCTACCAACTTGTTCAGACTCTTATCAACCTTTGAAAACAGTTTACGGACGCTTCCCAACAACGGATGCTGCTCTATTGCTTATTCAAAACTTCGAGATTTCTGAAAACAGTTTACGGGTTCTCCAAGTAACGGATGTTAACCTATCGCTTGTTCGGTTTCTTCTCCAAATTTTTGAAAAAAAACAGTTTACGGATTCCTCCCAACAACGGATGTCAATCTATTGCTTGTTCAGACCCCCAGTTCAGAGATGGTCCAAAGCTTGGACACCTTCCTGATGTTCCCTTCCAGATGGCATCTCTAAGCCCATCCCCGACAGGATCTCTGTTACCCTCTCAAGATGGCATCTCTAAGCCCATCTCCAAATGGCATCTCTAAGCCCATTCCCGCATTCATTGCTTTGACGAGTGCAAATTTCCGGGCACTCTAGTGTCCAATCTCCTTTTACCCTCGAGTCACGAAAGGCAAACTTGCCAATCTAACTCTTCGGATTCAAGAAGATTGAACAGGGGCAACTGTTGAACCCCAAAATTTGCCCTCCCATTTCTCAATGATTTCTCATCACATAACCTTTGAAGCCCAAGATCCAGTTAGGGTTTCATCTGCTCAAGACTTCTCCTTGCACTGTGGACCCAAATTAGGGTTTATGTTTGCACAAAGATGTTTTGACCTAAAGTGCTTAAGATGACTATCATGCTTCATATTGGACTCCCAAGTTTATCCATAACAAGTTTCAAGTCTTGATTCCAAGTTTTGCCCAGTCAATTGGACAGTTGACCTAGAAATCAGTTGTATTGGGGAAAAAGTCAACTGTGGCCAATTGACAGTCAAACCTCATGAAAATTGACCCACATCAACATTATGAACTCATATGGACCATTTGATCAAGTTTGGATCACAATTCCACAAGAAATTTGATCAGATCACCAAAAGGGCAAAATGGTCATTTTTAGGGTTTTGACTGCACAAAGGCAATTTTTGACTGTTTGACCCAACCAATGGCAAACCAAGCTCATATATGGACTCAAGGACCCCATGGAATTATCTTGACATGCTCAACAAACTCAAAAGATCCCAAGTACACAGGATTGACAGTTGAATTTCCCAGTCAATTGATCAATTTTGACTGTATACTGAAAAGTCAAACTTTGACTTTTTGGTCAAAATCAAGAGTCAAGATTCATTTTTCATCAAAACATGCCAAATCATGAAACTTGTTCATCAAGAAATCACAAAATGAAAAATTAGGGTTAGAAATTAAAATTTTTCATAACTTAGAATTTTTCTAAGTTATAAAAAACCCTAATTTTTTCCCAACTTTGCCCCACTTTTTCACCAAGATCCATTTGGATTCAAACAAAAGTCAAAACATGAAAGTTGTAGCTTGTTGCATAATCTACAACTTTGATTCACAAAGTTTTCCCATATGAGGCTTTTATCTCAAGTTACAAATTTTTGAATAAGGGCACTAAACCATTCTTAACTTAGTGAATTTTTGACCTATTTTGACAAGGTTTTCTACCCCACTTCAAGGCCATTTTCCATACACTTCCACTTGAAATTTCAAATTGCATTTCAAATATGGATTTTAGTACACATTCCAAGCTTTCCAAAATGTCCAAGAACTCATCAAACAACCTCATGACTTGAGAGATTCGAATTTCACAATTTGGCAAAAACTCACTTTTGAATTGGCTATTTTTCATGTTCATAATTTGTGCAAACTTCTCAAACCAGCATGCCCCTTGATTACAGGTCCTAAAACCATCCAACACTCAATAATTTAATGCATGTTCATTGTGCTAAGACCTTGTTTCATGAGCTAAAGCATTGTATGATGGATTAATCCCAAATTGGAAAAAGCATTATATCCATTTTTGCAAAAGTTTCACTTTATGTCATAATGCAATCCACAAGTACAAACCAAATCCAATTGGCACAAGATTATGGGCAAATCACTCTGATCAAGGAGAGATTATGCAGCTCATTAGAGGTCCCCTACTTGCCTAAAACACCAAGTTGGCTTTGCTTGCTTAAGGGTGAAGAAAAGTACCATAACATATATCATCTTTCATCTCAGCATTAGAACACAAAAGCAAATATTGTAGACACATTCCAAACATCCCAACCAAGCTATTGCACGACCCTAACACCTCTCATACACTCCCAATCTCAGAATCATCTTCAAACTGCAAAAACAGGGTCATGCCTGCAGTTTGAGTGCCATCTTCCATTTCCCTCAAGCTCTCTTGCCCAAACCAGTTCACAAACATTCCCTAGCACCTATGCAAGCTAACCATGACTTGAAACACGACCTGTAATCCCTCTAACCACTTCCACCATTTTCAGTTTCTTGTTTTGCAGGTGAAGTGCTCTAGCACGATTCAGAAGCTTTCAAGACAAAGTAAACATTGGAATAGCATCCCTGGACCTCAAGGAAGCTTTTCCAATCATCACCTTGCACTGAAGGCTCCCTCATTGCCAGATAGAACTTCAGCTGAACAGGTATCTTGGTGAACTTCTATCTCTCTTATCAAGCATTATTAGCTCTAAGTTTGTGAATAAACAATGTTCTACTCATGCCACTGAACACGTACATGTTTTTACTTTTCATTTCTTTTGCTTGAGCTGTGAGAATTTGAGGTTTGAAAATGGCAGAAAATCTAGGTTAGGATTTGGGGGAGAAGAAATTCTCCCTCATCTTAGAGAGTTAGGTCAAGTTCTGCATATGGTTGGATTCGTCTCTTGATGCTGAACATTTTTTATGTTATGAGTTTTTATTAATAAGCCAGGAATCAGGAGTTAGAAGATCAAGAACAGGGCGCGCGTTTTTGAATTGTTTTTGGCTGAAGGTTGAAGACAATGTCTTCTTGGGCTGGGCCTGAACTATTTTCTTATTCACACCACTTTTTTTGGTTTTACACCCCTGAGCCCATTTGCTTCATTTTTTATGTTTTTTGACTTTTTCTTTTTTTTAACTGACTCATTTATTTTTTCTCAGCATATTAAAAATAAAAAAATATTTTTCTCATCATTTTTTGAATTTATTAAGTATTTATTTGATTGTTTCTTTAGTTTGTACATAAATATATATATATATATATATATATATATATATATATATATATATATATATATATATATATATATATATATATATATATATATATATATATATATATATATATATATATATATATATATATATATATATATATATATATATATATATATATATATATATATATATATATATATATATATATATATATATATATATATATATATATATATATATATATATATATATATATATATATATATATATACTTTTTGTTTAAAAATATTAAGATAGTACAAATATATTTTTATATACATTTTTATCTTATTTTTACTTCCTGAAAATATTTTATAGAAAATTACTTTTTTTATTTAAATATTAAATATTATTAACTAATACATATAATATACATTTTGTAAATAATGTAAATATATAGGTAATATTAATATGCTTAGGATAAAAATACCAAAAAATGTACATATTTTATTTTTTAATATTTAATACTAGAAAATTCCCTTTTTACAAATATACTATATTTTATTTTATTTTTGTATGTAAATAATAAATATTATATGAATTAATTGATTAATACCCCTTTGATTAAAAATTAGGGTTTTGCCCTAAAATTGAAAGTACTCCAAAAATAATCTTTTTTTTATTTCACATAAATAATATTCTTTTTTTTCATACATATAAAAATTCTTTTTACATTTTGCATATTTATTTCAATTTCCATTTAATTATACAATTATCTGTCTTGTAAATATTCAAAGAAAATGATGTAATAGTTAGGTTTAAATTCTTGTCTAAATATACCCCATTTGAAACATTGTACCCCCCTCCCCATATTATTGTGTTGTAATAGTGTAGGAATTTAAATTTCGCACTTTAATGCTTTCTAAACCTACCATGCTAGAATTAGGGTTTGTATGCGAATAAAACGAACAAAATAGTTTGACCTAACTCAAGATAAACAAGCATGAAAAATGGACAACACATTTCACACTTGCACCCCTAGGGTATTCCACTTTGTTGCCTTCAAATAATTGGGCCATATTGCATGTTGAATTTCTTTGGGTAAAACAAACAATCAAATGATCATAGTCCCTCAAAATGTTGCCTAAATGAATGATCAAGCCCCTTTTTAAGAAAAATTGCCCAAAGACATTTAACACTATTGCAATTATGGTCTAAACGATGACCCGCGCCTGTCCCTTTCACCTCCTAAGACAAGATTGTCCACCAAATGCAATGGTGGAACAAAATTGTCAAAAGGTTTAAAACATAACAAAAATCTTTGAGAAAACTTTAGGGTAGATAACTCTTAAGTACTTGTCAATTTGCCAAGAAAACACTTGCCTATTTTTCAAAACCCACTTCACAAACACTTTCAAAACCAACTTTCAAAAAACCTTGAAACATCTTTTCTAAAGACAAAACACCTTTTGTAAAACATTCGAGTAAAGAATTGTTACAAGGGTAGCCTATACAAGACATCTTTTCAAAACATTTTCAAAACCACACATCAAGCACCATTTCAAACAAATTGAAAACCAAGGCAAGTTGATCTAAGCAAGTACCTAAGAGCCCATGGATAACCATGGATAGAAAGGGTGCTAATACCTTCCCTTTCTATAATCTACTCCCCGAACCCAAGAAAAATCTCAAAGGTTTTTGCTGTGCTTTTTAAACCTTTCCTTAGGATAAAATAAAAAGTCGGTGGCGACTCTTGCTCAACCGAAACATTTGCGAAAACAAACGCAAAACCCTAGTCAGTTCTCCCACCGTATCACACTTACCTTGCTTCTGAGGCTCGTCTTCTTCTAGCTCTATCTCATGACTTTTGAGGGAGCTAACAAGTTCCTCCAGAGATATCTTGTTAGGATCTTTAGCCAGCTTAAGTGTAGTGACCATTAGCCTCCATTTCTTTGGTAGACTTCTGATGATCTTCTTTACGTGATCAGCAGTAGAATATCCTTTGTTAAGAACTTTCATCCCAACAACAAGAATTTGGAATCTTGAGAACATTGCTTCTATGGATTCACTGTCTTCCATCTTGAATGCTTCGTATTTATGAATGAGCACAAGGGCCTTGGTTTCTTTAACTTGTATGTTGCCTTCATGCGTCATTCTCAGAGAGCCAAACATGTATTTGGCTGTTTCTCTGTTTGAGATCTTCTCATATTTTGAGTATGAGATAGCATTGAGAAGTATTATTCTGGCTTTATGATGGTTTCTGAAATCACGCTTTTGCTGGTCAGACATCCTCTTTCTATCTATCTTCTGACCACTTTCATCCACAGGATATGTGTATCCATCAATTACCATGTCCCATAGATCAGCATCATGAGCCAGAAAGAAGTTCTCAATTCTGTCTTTCCAGTAGTCAAAATTTTCTCCATCAAAGACTGGAGGTTTGCCGCTGATTCTGTCCTTGTCCTCATGATAGTCATTGTTGATGTTTTGGCATGGTCCCACCATAGTGTTTTTCTAAAGCTTGGATCTTGTACTGACATGGTTAAGTGTATGAACTCAGAACCAGGCGCTTTGATGCCAATTGAAGAAGTGAACAACACAAGAAGGGGGGGTTGAATTGAAACTTAAAAACAAAAGCAATAGATACGATATTTTTATCCTGGTTCATTTGATCTCAAACTACTCCAGTCCACCCGCCAAGGTGATTTCGCCTCTCTCCAACGAGGACTTAATTCACTAATCAAAACTAATTACAATGCTACTTTGACAACTGCCAAAGTCTTCTTGAGTACAACCACACCCCGGTTTATCTCAAGGAAAACTAGCTTAATCAAAAGAAAATAATTTACTGTGTACTGTTGTTTTTCATTACAAAAAATGTATCACTACTGTGATTTTACACAATTTGAGCGTATAGGTGAATATGAATGTTTGCAGCATTTAAGATGTATGAGCAGTCATTTTTCGAAATCGTAAATGATTTGTCCTTTAAGCTTGTTTATATAGGCGTGGGAATCTTGTCCAACATAAAGCGTGATAATGGACACTCAATGCTATTTCCATATTGAGAAGATTCTTGTCTGAATGAAGTCGTTGCATATGATACTGTCTTTAATTGAAAAGTAACGCTTCAGAACTAGAATCTTGCATGCTGCTTTTAATTCAGAACATTGATGAATCAGAGATGTGAAGATCTGATGGTATATTAGACTTCTGTTCAGAGTCAGAGTATCCTTTACTTTAGCGCAGATTCTGATCATCATTCTTCATAACATTCTGATTAGCTCAGCTTGAAAGCATCTGTAGCTTAACTTCTGATGCTATTTCAGTCAGAACTTCTGCATATAAAATAAAACAAATTTAGAGTGCATATTTGTTCTTTGTGTTTGTTATTATCAAAACTTTAATTAAGGGTTGTAGAATCAAACTACGTTCTAACATATACAGTTCTACATTTAGAGACTCCCAAGTCGGTTACGAAGACAAGAAGCTTCTTGAGCTTAACTAGTTATTGCTGCAACTTGTTTGAGACGAGGTCAAGTACGAAATGATGTAAACGAAAGAATTGAGAGAATGAGATGTTTGGTACTAGGAAGGATGTGAAGATATTGAAGAAGCGCATGGAGATGCAACTTATGCTGAATAAGAATGATTAGAGTGACAAAGATTAATCAAACTATGGTGTTGTAGGTAAATTTGAGCATAAGTTCTAAAGAAAATGCTATTATAGTTTAGTAATGATGGTTTATGCGCCATCATGGTTGTCCGCTACCTATTAACAAATTGAGGAACTGATCACCCTTAATCTCTTATTGACAGTAGACGGGATCGTGTTGGATGGGATAAACTTATCTTATTAGCTTAATAGTGTGTAAAGTGTTTGACGTTCTATCAAGAGGACATCCACTCATCATTTCGGGTGAACCTAATGAATAAGTGACTTTGAAAGAGTTGGGACTTATTGAACAGTTCGGAGACTTGAGGTTGTATGCAAGGTAACGTCGCAGAGTGGAAAGTTGAAGTTATCAAAAGTGAAAAATGATTTTCTAGTGGGTATTAAAGAGAGTCAAAGGTTACGTGTGAAACTTATGGATCTGATGGTTGATGAAAGTCGAAATGAGGATAATGACTTTAAGGTAGATAATCAGAGTAGCACAGCTGAAGCATGATATGGTGCAGTTCGCTATGCGAGTGTGACTTGTTATGAGTTAAGGGTTAAACATCAGAAGCCTACGGGAATGATGCAAACCATTGGGCAATCTAGAATGGAAGTGAAAAGTGAGAGGTTTATATATTATTCGAGCCACCGCCATGTCAATAGATGTATCGAGTTACATGTTCAATTGAAATTGTAGCATTATTGTACTAATGTTATGTGCCAATGTTGTCAATGTTATGGTTATATTGATGTTCTTATGATGGTGTTGATGTGTGATGAAACGATAGAGACAATGTTCTTGTCCTGAAACTCTATGTTCTTAAATTATGTTGTTACCTTGTTATCGGGGGTTGGAGTTCGAGTAGCTCATGTTCAAGAGTGAATGAGATCCTAGGATGATGGGACAATGAGTGAATGAACCTATGTGTTCATAACTCGTTAGTGTTGCATCTTGTTAGATTATTGTGGTTAACAACGTGGAGTATTGATTAGTGATGATCGAAATGTTGCCAAACGTAATGCGGGAGTTGGAGAGAAAGATGCGAGAGTCATATCAAGAGTTGCGTACATCAAGTAAATTTTCGAGGACGAAAATTATTTAAGTGGGGGAGAGTTGTAACACCCAAAAAAATCATAATCAATTATTTAATTAGTTATTTGTGAGTATTTAGGAATTATTATGATTTATATGATGCATCACGGTTTTTGGTGATGGTATGTTGTGGGGTAGTGTTGGAATAATAATATATGAAGAGTATTTGATTAGTTTATAGTTATTTAGAATTTAAATAACTATTTGAGATTTATTGGATTTAATAATAATATTTAGAATTGATATTATAAAGGAAATTATGGTGTAGAAACAAGAAGGGCTAAATGGTAAAGTAATGTGGAATAAGTGAGGACATGATGGGAAGACCAATATTAGGGGTCTAAAGGTTAAGTTTGGTATAAGGAAGGTTTAAGAATTTTGATCTATCATTTTGTACGATATTTTTTTGAGAAAGAGGCAGAGGCAGAGGCAGAGGCAGAGCTAGGGCACAAAGAGGAAAGAAGGAGCATAAGAGTTTCAGTAGAGCACGGAGAGGATTCGATTTCTAGCAACAGTTTCTAAGGTAAGGGGTTTAATTGTGTTTATTATAATTGATATCGGGTTAAAGTGTTTGTAAGTTGTGTTTTGTGTGTTGATTTTGATGAGATTGGGGAAAACCATGTGTTGAATGAATGAATGAATGAATCCTTGAAAAATGTGTGATGTTGAGACTTTTAAATAAGTTTTATAGGCTGTTAAGAATATTATATAATCATAGGATTTCAAATTTTGAAACCGGTACTTTTAACGGAATCGAATTCGGAGGTCTGGAAGGCCTCTAACCATGGAAAATCATAGAAGGAGAAGTGCAGTATGGTTAGCATCGTCGGGCGACGAAAAGGCAACGCAAGTTTCACTGAGAGATGCAAAGGCTTCGCCGGGCGACGGATGGCAGAAGCGATGCAGCAGAAATCTTAAAAACACCGTAACTTGAGTTTCAGGAGTCTGATTGATGCGCCGTTTGAAGCGTTAGAAAGCTAACATGATGAACTATACTATGATTGAATTAAATGAGTGTTTTGATGCACGATTCCCATATATATATATATGTTTATGATATTTCTTTATTACATGTTGCTATACCATGATGTGTGTTATGATGATGCTTGGATACTATGATGATTAGTTTATGATAATGATGTTATGATGATGATATGATTGTTTTTGATGGTGATATGATGTCATGATGATATGATGATAATGATGTTGTGATGATGATATGATTTTTTGATAATGCTATAATGATAATTATGTTGATGGCCTAAATTGGCATAGTGTTGAAGGCTTATGCCCTGAAGTTGTATAATTATGTTGTTACATGTTGATGTTGCATGCATTCACTGGTGAGGGCTTATGCTCTATTATTGGGATGGAATGGAATTGTGTTGAGGGCTTATACTCTGGTGTTTCCCAATTGGCACTATGTTGGGGGCTTATGCCCTATTGGTACCACATGCATTTAGTTGTTTTCGGTTGCATTGCATTGCATTGCCTTGATTTGATGTCGTGTTGTATGAATGAAAATGTGTTTTCGATGATTTATGATGAAGTTGTGTATAGGTTATTATGATACAAATGTGTGAGTATAAAACTTGGTAAATGAAAATGTATAGATTTTATGATTGATGTTGTTTATAACTAATATATATTTTCCTTATATCTTTTATAATGAATTGTGATTACTCACCCTTTCTGTTTGAATGTTGCCTCCGCGTGGGTAACGCGCAGGTGATCGAGATTAGTTCATAGAAGATTTAGGATAGCTTGAAGTCTAAGTGTGTTTCTTTTGAATAAAGAGAGTCTTTCTCTGATACGTAACACGGGATTTTGGAATTTGCTATGTTTTTGCATTGTTTTATTGTTACGTATCTTAATTCATTCTTATGTTGAACTACGAAGTTTATGGAGAATGTTGTTATTAAAATCGTGATGCTATGAAAATGAATAATTGGATATTTTCGCTGTGTAAATGATTCTTTTATATGAAATGAAATAATAAAATGAATTGAGACTTTATGAATTTTTGAAGTATGTGACATCCTAGTTGTGTACTCTGATATATGTTGATATGATTATTATTATTATGGGAAAGTGGGTGTTATATTTACAACTTTGGCCTGTGTATTGGGCCTTTTACCTCATGTAACAACCCGCCCACCAAGATAAACACAAACAATCCATCATATCCAGTATATAGGAAAGATGAAAGTAAAATGCAATGCAAACATATACAGATAAACACATTTTTACAGATGATCAAGCTATAAAACTAAAATGAAATAAACACCCAATGAAAAGAAAGCAAACAAGAGCTAGGATTGACTCACTTAGGTTTCCCCAACAAAGTCGTCAGTTGTCACATCTAGGATTTTCATTGAAGTGCGGAGGAGGCAAAAAGAAGAGTCACCATCAATGTTATTTATCCCAAGAGAGGGAAAAGAAACATTGAGTAAACCTAAATAAGGGAAAGAACATGGTCTCATGACCAAGAGAAAGGGTAAGGAAGTCGATTATGCAAGGGGAAGGTATTAGCACCCGTCACGTATGTGGTACTCCATTGGATCCACTCAAGTTTGTTCTAATCAAAGGGTGTATAAATATCTAAAGTCTAATGCTACGGAAATGCATGCAAGGTATATACAAAAAGAAAGTTTTTATTAGTTGTGCCCACAGCGGTTGCGAACCTTTGTGCCTACGTACCACCTTTCGTGCAATAGGGGATCAGGACATTCATAGTTCACATAAAAATACGTTTTAGTTTGTTTTGTGTTTTTTATGAACAATGATAGCGAAGCATGTTCTTTTTGAAAAGGTTAAAAGAAAAATCCCGAAAAAGTTTTTCATTTGTTTGTGTTTTTTACCTTGAAAAATGATTTGTGATTTGAACCACATTAAAGACTATGATTGAAAGAAACACAAGGTTCGGGAATGGACCCTGTTGTACCCCAAAATTTTCTCTCCCATTATCCAACACATTCTCCTAGGGTTCTCAATTGCATGTTTGCTGAATGTTTGATCAGACAAATTCTCCTCATAAGCAGTTGACCTACAACTAGGGTTTCACTTCTCTCAAGGAAAATTGGACTTATAATTCCTAAGTGGAGTTCATGGTTTCTCATATGCCTGTAAGAGTGCTCATGTCATGTTTCAAGCCTTGCATCACAAGTTTGTTCAATCAATTTCTCAGATGATTGAAAATCAACTGTATTGGACAAAAAGTCAATTGTGGTCAATTTAAAGTCAAACTTCAAGATTTTTGGTCAACATCAATATTTTGAAGTCACATTTATCATTTGATCAAGGTTTGATCATGATTAATCAAGATAACTCAAGATTCATCAAAAGTCAAAAGTTACTAAATTAGGGTTTTCTTTAGAAGAAGTCAACTAAACTTTGACCAAGCATCACTTTCACATACTTCATCAGAAAATTCTCAACCAAATCTCATTTTAAAGGAAATTCAATTCTCTACAACTTTATCTCTCTAAGCTCAAGTTCAAAAAATGCTTCATTTGAGAGATATGGGTCAAAACATTACATGTCATTTTAAAAGTCAACAAAAAGACACTTTTTGTCAAAGAAATTTACATCAAGATAAAGTATTCAAATGGAAAAATGACCAACATATAGATAGTAGGGGACATCTTGAGGTTTCCAAAAAGTCTAAGATCACCTTCATATAACAAATTGAGAGAGATATGATTTGTGCAAGTTGGATAATTTTGAGAAAATGCATGAAATCCAATTTGAGCAAATTTGAATTTTTGGGCTAATGAGCTTATCTTTTAAGGTCCAAACATGTTCCTGACCTCATAATAGACTCTTAAATCCATTAATTTACTTTTATGTTTTTTTATTTCTTTTTATTTCTTTTTATTTTGATTTTTATTCATTTAAAAGCAAAATAAATCAAATAAAATATCAAATAAATTATACAAGGTGTGTGGATCTATTTTGAATCAAATCATGAGTCCAATATCACATAATCATGCTAAAAAATTGTAAGAGATCACGAAGATTGGATTTGGCACAAGATTGAGCTTAAAAAGATATGTTTTCATGCAAAAAAATCAAATCAAATATTTTGTTATGAAATACAAAGATTTGATTCATGTTTGTTGACCTAATATATGACCTATAAATAAAGACCACATTCATACAAGGGGATCATGAAATTTCCTCCAAAGAAAGTCTCAAGAAGAACCCTAAAAAATCTCAAAATCTCAACTTTTGTCAAAACTAGGGCAAACTTGAAATCAAAGATTCAGCCATCTTCAAGGCCAAGTGACCATTCAAATCAATTCCTGAGGTACCATAGAGTAAGTTAGGATCATTCTTGATGATCAAAAGTGCCTGAAACCTATATTCCATGCATCGTAGGTCTCATGTTTTTTTGTGAAATTCATATTTTAATATTCATGGTGCTTTGATTGAAACTAACAATTCTAATATGTTCCAGAGATGAATTAATGCATGTTTTCACATATATTATGCAGCGCCTATTCTCAAACACCAACGAGCGTTGGGCTTAGTGGCAAGTGATACAGTAAAAAGCCAGGAGGACGTGGGTTCAACACCCATCCCATGTAGTTTTTTTTTCCTATTTTTGTCATAACCTAATTTCTTTCCTTTTTCTCTTTCCTAACCCTATTTTTTTAAAACCAATTATTAAACTAACCTAAACTTTTTACTAATAAATTAGGATTAGGTTTTTTGAACTAATATTTAATTTTCATGATATATTAAATTAATTAACATTTTTTTAATATTAAAATTAATTAAAATTAGGGTTCTTTTAATCAATAATTAATTTTTGACATATTTTTTATTTACTAATTAATTAGGCTAATTAAAATTTTTCTAAATATTAAAATCAATTAGAATCTAGGTTTTAATTACTATTATCATTTAAATAATATTTAGCACTTTATTTTTCTGTACATATTATTTAACCCCTAGTAATTAGGGTTTGTATGGCAAGACTGAAAATAATCTAGAAAGCCCTAATCTCAAGATAAAATAATTGAATTAATACACTTTTCACATTTGCACCTCTAGGGTACCCTCTCTTGTTGCCTTACAAAATATTGGTCACGTCCCTCGAAAGTAGGGATACTTTAGAAAAACACCCTCGATCAAATCATCATCATATAAAAGATCATAGCCCTTTAATGTCCCTCGAGTTGCCTACGGAAAAATGATCTAATCCCTCGAGTTGCCTACGAATAATATGATGACAGTCCCTTACGAAATTGCTAAAGTATCCTTACATGTTGCCTTCAATGACCATACAATGACCCTACGCCTGTCCCTTCACATACAATAGATAGGGCTACCTACCAACTAATGGTATGGATAATACTATCTCTAAAGAAAAGGAAAAGTACAAGAATGACCTTGAGTGGGTAGAACTGTTAATCGCTTGCTCACAAATTTCTCAAAAAAACAAAACATTTTACACAAACACTTTCAAAGATATTTTTAAAACACTCTGTACACATTCTTGAGGACCGATATAAGAATCATTACAAAGTTATGCCTTACATTGGAAAATTTCAAAATATTTTTCAAACAAACACAAAAGGCAAATTTTCAAAGTGAGCTAAGTGATTAAGAGCCCGTAGATAACTACGGATGAAAAGGGTGCTAACACCTTCCCTTTTCATAACTTACCACCCGAACTCAAAATCTATCAAAGGTCTTTCCTGTTCTTTTCACCTTTCCTAAATATTGGACAAAAGAAAAGTCGATGGCGACTCTTGCTATCCGCACATTTGGATAAAACCAAAAAAGTCAGTTCTTCCACCGTATTACAGACCCCCCTCATGCTCCTCCCAATAGCTTAAGGCTTGTGACACATGGTTCACATCATTATTTATCAAGTGTTTTGACATTTTCATCAAAAAGAAGTTTTAGTTTTAACATGGATGCAAAAGAGAAAGACTAAACAAAAGGGGATCTCGATCCTACTTGTTGCCATGCTTGTGGACCTAAAGTTGATATCAAGGGAATTCTACCTAATATTGTCATACATGGATTCTTAACCTAAGGTCTATTTAGTTCAAACTTAGAGAACAATGAACTAAAGATCCTATAGGGAACATGGAAAACTCACAAAAGAGAAGAAGAAGAAGAATAAGAAAAGGAAGAAACAAGCAATCATACACTTAGATAAAAGAGAAAGCAAGTTAACATCACATAAGGAACTTAGACAAGGTACCAATAACATACTTACTTAGATAATCAATTAAAGATAGGAGAAGATATGATACAACATCACACAAAGATGATAACACATCAAGTATAAAAAGAAAAATAATGATGGTAATACACCTAAATAAAAGATGATAAAATATCAACAAAGCAATCACATAGGTAGATATCTAGGCAAATATGAGAGGAGATGATAAAACATCACACAAAGATGATAATAAACATAGAGTTTTGATGATAACAAATACAAAGAACAAATATGCTCCTTAAAAATATGTTTTATGTATGCAGAAGTTCAGATCAGATCAACATCAGAAGATAAGCCATAAATTATTACACGCTGAAGCAATCAGATTATACACTGAAGATTGGTGACCAGAACCTGCACTTAATTATAGTAAACTCTAATTCTGAACAAGAACATATCAAACTAAGTCATCAATATTCTGAAGCGTCATCGGCAGTAAGGACAAAAGACTCTGAAGCGTTACTGAACATTCAAGACATAATTAATTCCAACGGGTTTCTTCAGACAGGATCTTCTCCAAAAGGAAAGTGTGTTAATGACATTAAACTTGCTTTATGGACAACGTCATTACATTGCCTATATAAACAAGTCAGCTTGCAAAATGAAGCACATACGTACACACAACAATTTGCTAAGATCAACAACCATGCATATTCTAGCTCAAGCAAATTCATTCTTTATTCTAAGCTAAACCTGTGTAATTTATCACAGTTGTGATAAACCGGTTTTTTAGAAAAATAACAACACATTTTGTTTAATCATATTGTAAAAGAGATCCTTGAGATTAACCGGATTATGGTTATACTCAAGAAGACTTTAACAGTTGTTAAAGTAGCTTTTGTAATCTTGTTGAGATTAGTGGATTAAGACCTCGTTAGAGAGAGGCGAAATCACCTTGACGGGTGGACTGGAGTAGTTTGAGATCAAACGAACCAGGATAAAAATACTGTGTCATTAAGATGTTTTAGGTCCAAGTTTTCAATTCAACCCCCCCTTCTTGTGTTTTTCACATCTTCAATTGGCATCAGAGCGCCTGGTTCTGAGCTCAAACACTTAACCGTGTTAGTACAAGATCCAAGCATCAGAAAAACACTATGGTGGGACCAAGCCAAAACATCAGCAATGACAACAATGAAGACAGGGACAAATTCAGTGGTAAACCTCCATTCTTTGATGGAGAAAACTTTGACTACTAGAAAGACAGAATTGAGAGTTTCTTTCTGGCACATGATGCTGATCTGTGGGACATGGTGACTGATGGATACACGCATCCTGTGGATGGACGTGGTCAGAAGATAGACAGGAAAATGATGTCTAATCAACAAAAGCGTGAATTCAGAAACCACCACAAGGCCAGAACAATTCTCCTCAGCGCCATCTCATACTCAGAATATGAGAAAATATCAAACATAGAAACTGCCAAGAATATGTTTGACTCTCTGAGAATGACGCATGAAGGCAACATTCAAGTCAAAGAAACCAAGGTCCTTGTGCTTATTCAGAAGTATGAAGCATTCAAGATGGAAGATAGTGAATCAATAGAAACCATGTTTTCAAGATTTCAAATTCTTGTTGCTGGACTAAAAGTTCTTGACAAAGGGTATTCTACTGTTGATCACGTAAAGAAGATCATCAGAAGCTTGCCCAAACAGTGGAGGCCAATGGTCACAACACTTAAGCTAGCCAAAGATCTCAACAAAATCTCTCTGGAAGAACTTGTTAGCTCCCTCAGAAGTCACGGGATAGAGCTAGAAGAAGATGAACCTCAAAAGCAAGGTAAGCCATTAGCTTTAAAATCTAACAGAAAATCTGACTCCAAAGTTTTGCAGGCTGTGGAAGAAACCTCAGATGGATCCTCATCAGAGGAAGATGAACTGTCTCTCCTCTCCAGAAGGGTGAACCAACTGTGGAAGCAGAGACAAAGGAAGTTCAGAAATCCCAGAAGATCAAAAAATTAGAATGAATCCTCATTGAGATATATAAGGTCAGAATCCTCCTCTGGACACAGAAGATCTGATGGTTCTTCAGGATAGAGAAAGCCAAACAACAAAGACATCATGTTCTATGAATGTAATGAGCAAGGGAACTACAAAAGTGACTGCCTAAAGCTTCAGAAGGAAAAGCCCAAAAATATGTTTCTCAAGGAAAAAAAGAAAAGCCTCATGGCTACATGGGATGATTCTGACACATCTGAAGTTGACTCAGAATCAGATGATGAAAGAGAAAACATAGCTCTCATAGAAAACGTATCAGAAGACAGTGAAGCCTCTGGTTCAGACTCAGAATCAGACACTGAAGAGGTATTCCCTGACTTTACCATAAACTTTACTAAGGTTGAACTGGCTGAAAGCCTAAATGTAATTCTGGAAAGATATCAGCAGATCAAAGTCAAATTCAGAAACTTGAAAAGGAATCTTGCTTCTGACTCTGATAAGACTGAGAGTCTCAGATTGGAGAATTTTGAGTTAATAGAAAGAGTTTCAAAATTAGAAAACCAGTTGCAAAACTCTCAGAAGGAAACAATCTCTGAAACTCCCAGCAATGCTGATGAGATTATCAAAGAGTATGATCACAACTATCAGAAGTTTCTAGCTAAAAACATAGACAGAAGCAAGATGGCTTCAATGATCTATGGAGTTAGCAGAAATGGCAGAAAAGGGATAGGATATCAAGGTAAGGTACCTACACCAAAAAATGCCATGGACTTAGTTATAAAACGCACACCACTCAATTCACATTTCATATATGGGTTAACACATGACATAAAATACACAAGTAGTGATCATTCCGTCAAACCAAAATTCAACCAGAATTTTGGTAAAACTAACAAATCAGGACCCAAGAAAATGTGGGTGCCTAAGGATAAAATCATACATGTGGCAGATATCTTTAGCAGCAAGGCTAAGACACCAATCATGGTACCTGGACTCTGGCTGCTCACGACACATGACAGGAAGAAGGCATATGTTCCAAAGCCTGGAACTTAAGCCTGGAGGCCACGTGGGCTTTGGAGGAAATCAGAGAGGAAAGATCATTGGCTCTGGAACAATAGGTAATGGAAATATTCCCTCTATAAGTAATGTTTTATTAGTTGATGGATTAATGCATAACCTGTTATCCATAAGTTAATTAAGTGATAATGGTTATGATATAATCTTCAATCAAAATTCATGCAAAGCTGTTAGTCAGAAAGATGAGACTATCCTATTTAATGGAAAGAGGAAAAATAACATTTATAAAATAAAACTTTCTGAACTAAAGAATCAGAATGTAAAATGTCTATTGTCTGTTAACAACGAGCAATGGATCTGGCATAGAAGATTGGGACATGTTAGTATGAGAAGAATATCTCAGATTAACAAACTCAATCTGGTCAGAGGACTTCCTAACTTGAAGTTCAATTCAGATACTCTGTGTGAAGCATGTCAGAAAGGCAAGTTTGCAAAACCTGCTTTCAAATCCAAAAATGTTGTTTCCACCTCTAAGCTATTAGAACTTCTGTACATTGACTTATTTGGACCAGTAAAAACTGCTTCAGTCAGTGGCAAGAAGTATGGGTTAGTAATCATAGATGATTATAGCAGATGGACATGAGTAAAGTTCTTAAGACACAAGGAAGAGTCACACTCTGTGTTTGTTACCTTCTGCAACCAAGTTCAGAATGAAAAGGATCTTAGAATTGTCAAAGTCAGAAGTGATCATAGTGGAGAATTTGAAAATAAAGATTTTGAATTATTCTTTAAAGAAAAAGGCATTCTGCATGATTTCTCTTATCCTAGAACTCCCCAGCAAAATGGAGTTGTAGAACGAAAGAACAGAACATTGCAAGAAATGGCCAGAACCATGATCAACGAGACTAACGTTTCTAAGATCTTCTGGGCAGAGGCAATAAACACAACATGTTACATTAGAATAGAATCTCCATAAGACCTATTCTGGAAAAGACTCCATATGAATTGTGGAAGAACAGAAAGCCCAACATTTCTTATTTTCACCCATTTGGATGCACATGTTTTATTCTGAATACAAAAAATTATTTGAACAAGTTTTACTCTAAAGCACAAAAGTGTATTATGTTAGGATACTCTGAACACTCGAGAGGGTATAGAGTATACAATACAGAAACACAAATTGTTGAAGAGTCAATCAGTGTTAGGTTTGATGATAAGCTTGACTCTCAAAAGTAAAAGCAGAATGAATTCCTTGCAGGTATGGATGTTAAACTCACAGGTACTGAAGACAATTCATCAGAGGCTCTCAACAGAGACACTCCCTCAACAACAGAAAGAGTCACTACAAGCAATCCAACACCTGCTGTTGATCAACTCCAGAAAAGACTATCCAGAAGCAACATTGATCACCCAGAAGATACAATACTGGGAAAGAAGGAAGATCCAATCAGAACAAGATCAACATTCAGAAACTCTGAAGAATCCCTCATGGGACTGGTCTCTCTGATTGAACCAACAACAATTGATGAAGCACTTCTGGACAATGACTGGATTCTGGCAATGCAAGAGGAACTAAATCAATTCACCAGAAATGACGTATGGGATCTGGTTCCCAAACCAAAAGGGTTCAACGTCATTGGTACAAAATGGGTGTTCAGAAACAAACTGAACGAACAAGGTGAAGTCATCAGAAACAAAGCACGACTGGTAGCACACGGTTATAGTCAGCAAGAGGGGATAGACTATACAGAAACCTTTGCTCCATTCGCCAGGTTAGAATCTATCAGACTCTTAATTTCATTTGTTGTTAATAAAGGCATCACTCTGTATGGATGTCCAAAGTGCATTCTTAAATGGATATATAGATGAAGAGGTATATGTGCACCAACCCCCTGGTTTTGAGAGTTCCAAAAATCTAGAATATGTTTTCAAACTAAAGAAGTCACTCTATGGTCTGAAACAAGCTCCCAGAGCTTGGTATGAAAAACTAAGTAACTTCCTGTTAGAAAAGGAATTCACTAGAGGGAAAGTGGACACAACCATGTTCTGTAAGACAGTTAAGAATGACATGTTAGTTTGTCAGATTTATGTTGATGATATCATATTTGGATCTACTAAGCCCTCTCTGGGAAGAGAGTTTGCTAAATGTATACAGGCAGAGTTTGAGATGAACCTAATGGGGGAACTCAAATTCTTTCTGGGCATTCAGATAAATCAAACTCCAGAAGGAACTTACATTCATCAGAGCAAATATGTCAGAGAACTTCTGAAGAAATTTGATCTCTCAGAATGCAAGTCCTCAAAGATTCCAATGCATCCCACGTGCATTTTGGAAAAAGAAGAGCTAAGTAAAAAGGTAGAACAGAAGGTCTACAGAGGTATGATTTGTTCTCTTCTCTATCTGACGGCTTCAAGGCCTGACATTCTATTCAGTGTTTGCATTTGTGCTAGATTCCAATCAGATCCTAAGGAATCTCACTTAACAGCAGTTAAGCGAATTTTCAAGTATCTGAAAGGTACTGCTAATCTGGGTTTGTTTTATAGAAAATCAAGTGATTACAACTTAGTAGGATACTGTGATGCTGACTTTGCTGGAGACAGAGTAGAACGTAAAAGCACTTCTGGAAGCTGCTAGTTTCTGGGAGAAAATTTGATCTTATGGTCCAGCAAAAGACAATCCACAATAGCACTATCAACAGTAGAAGCTGAATACATAGCAGCAATTGGATGTAGTACGGAAATGCTCTGGATGAAAAGTCAACTTGAGGACTTCAATATTTTTGAGAGTAACATCCCTATCCTCTGTGATAATACTTCTGCTATTTGTCTCAGTACAAATCCTATTTTGCATTCTAGGGCTAAGCATATAGAAATAAAACATCATTTTATTAGGGACTATATTCAGAAAGGGATCCTTAACTTAAAATTCATTGACACAGACCATCAATGGGTTGATGTCTTTACAAAACCTCTTTCTGAAGATAGGTTTAACTTCATTCTGAAACATCTCAACATGAAGCTTTGCCCAGAATAAATTTTTTTATTTACATATCTTAACTTTCAGAATTTTAGTTATTTTCTGTGAACTACTGATCAACCTGCCTTCAGAATTTTAGAAGTACAAATTGTATCAGAATCTATCCATAAAGATCTGAGCGTTTCATTTCAAGGATAGAAGTGTGTTGGTCATATAAGCAAACAGTTGTCATCCATTCATCAGCTACCTTTTGAGGCTGAACACGCGTTCACTTTTCTGAAAGGTCAAAAGCGCTGATTGGGTGCATTGAGACATACATCATGGGTAACCGTTCCAATATCTTTCTGGATCCCGTAAAATCAGTTGTCATTAATGCTTATAATCATGACTAATTATTTCTCTCTCTTACAGTTTATGCTTTCAAAAATCTATTTAAACTCAAGTTTCACTCTTTACATTCTTTCACTTTTACTCTCTCAATACCTTCTAATTGTTTTCAGTTCGTTCTTTCAAAAACCCTTTCATCTTTCTCAAATTTCTTGTGTGAACATGGCTTCTTCAAGCGTCCAAAACACCAATACTCAGGGAACTGATTCTATGGAACAATACGAAGAACCATACATAACTCTACTCACGCCCATTGACAACCTGGAAGTTCTTTCAGAACTGATTGTTAATTTTGAAAGTCTTCAAGAAAATGGCTTCAATCTCTCTGAAGAGGTCAATGCTCAAGGATGGAACAAATATTTTGACCGTCTTCTAGGGCCAACGTTTCCAATTCTTGTCAAAGAATTATGGATTCATGCTTCCTCCTCAAACCATCAAGTTACCTTGTATGTCACGGGGAAGAAGATTGTCATTACTGAAGACCTAATTTCAAGACTCATCGGTTATAATGGTGGAGGTGTCAGGTGTATAGACATGGCTGAAAGATATTCTGATGTTGCTTCAATTGCAAGGGAAATATTCACTCTGGGTCTACCCTCTAGTAAGATTAGGGATCTGAAGGATCATCATAGAATCTGGGCTAAGATAATTCTGGGATGCATCAACCACAGAAAGCCAACCAGCTCTCCTGATTACATAAACATTGATCAGCAGTTTCTGATCTACTTTATCTCCAAGAAGACTAAGGTAAATCTCCCTCACTTGCTATTTAATCAACTGAGGACCAGTGTAAAGGAAACAAGAGAAGATGAGCGTACCAAAAGGGACTGGATACCCCTAGGAAGACTCATATCAGATATTCTGACAGAGAATAGGCTGATAGAGCATCTGACTGAAGCACAGGAAATTAGCTCACTAGAAGCAACTGCTGGAAAGCCTCTGAATACAAAGAATCTGAAAAAGGTGAAAATCATTGAGAACATCAAGAAGGAACCCAATGTTACTTATTTTGCAACCATCACTTCCAGAAGAATTCCTCTGGATGATTTTACTCTTTTCTCTGAGATTGACTCCAAGCCTGAGATAATTGTCAAGTATATGGATGTGTGTAAGGAAGATGGCACTGCACCAGGGTTAAATATCCAGGACTTGGATCAGGCGGCTCCAGAAGTTGTGTTGAAGAAGACCAAGAAAAGAAAGGCAGCAACAGAAGGATCATCCCAAAGGACTCCAAAAGCTGCTAAAAAGAAAGGTAATCCTTCTTCCGTTACTGTTTTAGAATCAATAACTATATCAACATCTGAACCCATAACTACCCAATCAGAACTTCCAACCCCACAGACTTTTGATGACATTGACATAGGGTTTGATCCATCAGAAACTCTAAGTCTAAGAGAAACTCACTCCCTTCCTTCCTATCAATCCAAACCCTGAACAAACTCAACTAGAACTTGCCAAAGTTCTGTCTGATATTGACTCTTTTGACCAAGTCATTTCAACTCCCACACCACAAAATCCAAATCCTCAAATCCCTGATAATCCAAACTCCGAAACTATAAAAGATGTTCCACAACCAGATATTCCACTACCTCTCTCTCCACAACAAGATATTCCTCATCCACCATCACCTCAACCTGAACAATCACAACCAGAAGTTCAAACTTCTGAGAACCAACCATCTAAGACCTATGAATCAGAACCTCACAATCTTTCAACCAACCAATCTAAATAACCTACTTCAGATTCAGATACACTCCCAATCCCCGGAATCACTGAACCACTTACCATTCGCATGCCTACCACCATCCTGGACATTCCATAAATTCCTTCTTCTATGGAATCCACACCATCAAATTCCCTAACTAGTCCAATCATCATACCCAACTCTCCCACTCCCTCACCCAAGAGCAATCCAACTGACAACGTAAGACTTGTCATTGATCTAACTGCATTGGAACGATTAGCTGATATATCTCACAAAACTGTCATTCCTAAACCAAAACCAACTGAACCCACACTAGATGTTAGTACAAGTTTGTTGATGTTTGAAACAGGAATGCAGGAATGGATAACCTCCTTGAAGCAAGCTAGTATAGAGATGACTAACCCTGCTACCTCTGATTATCTATGGACAAGTTTCAGAACCTGGCTAAGTTCTGAAACATTGAAGCTAAAATAACAGAGCTATGAACAGGTTCAACGGAATTTCAGTAATATGCTAAAGGTTTTTGAAGACCAAGTTCTGAGTCATCTGCTCAAGAAGGAGATTCTCCCTCTGGATAATGCTCCCTAGTCCGAACATCATCTCTAAGATGAAGTTCAACCAGAATCAGAAGGACTCACTCTGACTGCTGCTCCAGAAGAGATGATCTCAGCAGAGGAAATGGTTCAATGTGATCAAGCTGCAGAATGCTCTGAGAAGCGTCCAGACATTGAAGAATCTCCAGCTCCTTCCTATGTCATACAAACTCTGGAAGAATTGAAGAGAGTAAATACTGTTATCCAGGAAAGGTTGGATAAGCAGGAGGACACTAACAAAGAAATAAAGAGCATCTTGGGAAAACAAGAAGAATCTAACTCCCAGATCAAGGGCTTGCTGGAAGCTTTGTTCACACGCCTTCCTCCTCCCT
Organism: Vicia faba; assembly: GCA_948472305.1. Lineage (NCBI taxonomy): Eukaryota > Viridiplantae > Streptophyta > Magnoliopsida > Fabales > Fabaceae > Vicia > Vicia faba. The sequence goes on from OX451739.1 coordinate 1,514,105,018, forward strand.
ATTAGATTCTCTTCTGTTTTAAATCTGTTTATCTGTAACTTTTGTTTACATTGCTCCTGTTCTGAACTACTTATCATTGTTTCTTGTTTTTTTTAAAAATATAAATCAACTTTTTTTTGCTCTGATTATATTGCCTTTTTGATGACTGACAAAAAGGGGGAGAAAGTAGGATATTTTCAATAACGGTTTACTGAGACAGAAGTCTCAAACATTTTGAACTACTTAACCTCTATCTTCTGAAAAGCTTGAACAGGTACAAAACTCTGATAAAAGACGCAGTTAAACTCTGATGCTCAAAGACTCAAGGAACTTAAGGAAAGTAATAAACTCTGGGGGAGTTTTTCTTCTCTATTCTAAACTTTTTATTCTTTATTTTTTAATTGAAAAATCTGGTTTTTGTCATCATCAAAAAGGGGGAGATTGTTAGAACATAGTTTGATTCTACAACCCTTGGTTAGAGTTTTGATGATAACAAATACAAAGAATAAATAAATACAAAGAACAAATATGCTCCTTAAAAATATGTTTTATGTATGCAAAAGTTCTGATCAGATCAACATTAGAAGATAAGCCATAAAGTATTACACGCTGAAGCAATCAGATTATACGCTGAAGATTGGTGACCAGAACCTGCGCTTAATTACAATAAACTCTGATTCTGAACAAGAACATATCAAACCAAGTCATCAATATTCTGAAGCGTCATCAGCAGTAAGGAGAAAAGACTCTGAAGCGTTACTGAACATTCAAGACAGAATTAATTCCAACGGGTTTCTTCAGACAGGATCTTCTCCAAAAGGAAAGTGTGTTAATGACATTAAACTTGCTTTATGGACAACGCTATTACACTGCCTATATAAACAAGTTAGCTTGCAAAATGAAGTACGTACGTACATACAACAATTTTCTAAGATCACCAACCACGCATATTCTAGCTCAAGCAAATTCATTCTTTATTCTAAGCTAAACCTGTGTAATTTATCACAGTTGTGATAAACCGTTTTTTTAGAAAAACAACAACACATTTTTTTTAATCATATTGTAAAAGAGATCCTTGAGATTAACCAGATTGTGATTGTAATCAAGAAGACTTTAACAATTGTTAAAGTAGCTTTTGTAATCTTGTTGAGATTAGTGGATTAAGACCTCGTTGGAGAGAGGCGAAATCACCTTGACGGGTGGACTGGAGTAGTTTGAGATCAAACGAACCAGGATAAAAATACTGTGTCATTAAGCTGTTTTAGATCCAAGTTTTCAATTCAACCCCCCCCCCCCCCTTCTTGTGTTTTTCACATCTTCAGATAACACATCTAGTATCAAAGATGGGGGGAGGTAGATGATAAAACACCAAACACACATATATTAAGATGACAAAACATCAAGTCTCAAAGAAAACAGAAGGATGATAAAACATCAAGCACATATATATTAAGATGATAAAAATTTAAGTCTAAAAGAAAAGAGAAGGATGATAAAACATCACTAAATACACAAGTCAATATGATAGAACACATAAGAGATGGAGATCTCACAAACAAACTTGAAGAAGTGAAGAACGAAAGTGAGAGAGTAATGATAAGAAATTAAATAGGCATGGAATAAAAGCACATAAATGTATAACATAAGTTCTGGTCTTATTATGTTAAACACCTTGGACTGCCCTAAACACAACAACATAGGTTAAGAAGTAGAAGAACTTACCTAACTAGGCAAGTAGAAGTGCAAGTGTGCATTTATAAGACAAAACTTCAACACATGTCAAAAGCATCAATCAAAATGAGAGACAAGATGTGAATATATAAGTCTAAATATGCTTCAAGACATCACAAACTATCATAAAGAGATTACATGTTAACAAATATCATTTTAAACAAACAAGTAGGCATAATATAAGTAACAAGATGAGACTTGTATCTCAAGTAAGTGGAAAACCATGGATTGGAAATGATATAGAATCAAGAGGATATAAATAATATGTGGAGACATCCATAAGGGTCATACTTCAAGGGTATGGATGTAGGAACCATAAAAGAGAACAATTAGGCAAATACACTAGCTAGTGAAGACTTATGAGCCAAGTGCCTAACATGTCATGTTATAAGAAAGTGAGGTGAAGTGAAAAGGATGACTGAGTGTATAAGTCAGAAGTGAAAACATAAAGGACTCATTTTTATCACATAAACAGACTTTAGAAAGATTCATATCAAAGTCATACAGGGAAAGGATCACAATCAACCCTAAGTGGACATAAGCCCTCATGTAATGCTGGAAAACAAACAAAATGGAAAAGAAGAGGTAATGTGAAAAAGAATAGGTAAACATAGACATGTAACACAATTATTACAAACCTCATGGTCAAGAAGAAATTTAATTGGTCATTGAAAACATGGTTCTGTAGCGGTAGAAATGTTGAGATAAAGCCATTAGATTGACTTGACTCGCACAGATCAAAATAAAAATCGCAACCGCGCTTTATTGTTTCCAAAGGAATGGGAAAAGAGCGAATAACCCAAAAGAGAGAGGGGGGGGGGAATTCTAGGTAAGGGGGTTGCTTATGCAAAGGGAAGGTATTAGCACCCTAAACATGTACGGTACTCCGCAGGAACCTCTTTGAAAAATTTGTATATTTTGGATGTAAAATGTTGTATAAAAATAGATGGTGGTGACGAGAAAAGAAGTATATATATTTTTTATGGTCTTTGCACCCGCCGCGGTTGTGAACCTTTAGTGCCTATGTACCACCTTCCGTGCAATAGGGGATCAGGGTACACATAGTTCCTCTTTAAAAAAATTTAAAACACAAGTGTGTTGGTTAGTTTTAAGAGACAAGACATCATTGTCATTGTCCGTGTGGAAAACATACTTACTACCCACAATTATAAGAAAGGAGAATTTGCATCATCTCAAAGTGGAGGATATGTCTTGGATTTTAAAATCAACAATGCTTCACTCAACACCCAAGTGGAAAATATCCCACTTCACTACATATTGTAGAAGTATATTTGTTTGCATCACTACAAGTATTGACAAGAGTCTAACCTTTTGAGAAAAGTTTTTAAAGATAAAAGACAAAAATGGAAAAGTAGTTTGAATTAGGTTTATTGACTTTTAGTCTTTTCACAAAAATGTCAAGGTATTGTTAAGTTGATTAAAGTGTGATTAAGAAAATATTTTTGAAAATGCATGGACCTAAGTCCAAGTTTATTATAAAAGTGGTTCAAGTTTTAAAACAAGAAGATTTTTCAAAAGGAGGGAGAAGATTTTCGAAATTAAAGAAGATGGGAGGAGATGAAGAGACTATCCTAAAGCATAAGATAAAAGCAAAAGAGAAGAACCATCTAACAAAATAAGAAGCCAACATTTGACACAATGAGTCAATGTATAATTCCCATCCTTCGGATTTGAATCCAAGCAAATAATTAATAAACCTATTAGGAATACCAAGCTTCAATTTGCATTAAGTCTCCACAAAAATTGGGCAGAGTAACATCTGTACACAGATGAATTCCAGATCACAAATAAAGCATGTAATCAAAATAACCTGCACACAAAGCAAACAAACAACCCAATATCTTGGGGTAAACCCCAAGAACTCCAGACAAAATAACAATTGAGGTTATATAGTCTCCAGAATAGGTCAAGGCTTCTAATCCTAAGTCCAAGAAGTTCACAATCTCCATAATGCCAAGGATAGTAACCAAGTAGTCCAAATAACATTAAAGTCTTTTTTAGGGGTTAAGTTGGTTATTAGGTATCTTCAAAAAGAAATGAAAAGCTCAAGTGAGCAAAAATAAAAATGACATGAAGATAAAGGCTCAAGTGAGCAAATATAAAAATAGCATGAAATGTAAATGCTAAAGTAAATGGTACATAAGGTAAAAGCATAAAATAAAAACATAAAAACAAAGTTAATTGTTAGGAATTAGTGGTTAGTTGGATGACCATCTTGAAACTTGAATTTGGAACTCATTAGAGGATTGGTAGAACCAAAGCCTCTCAACAACAAGTTGCATTTTCTTTTTGTCAAGTATATCATACATTTAAGAATTCTCAAGGTAACACTTAATAATCAATGATGTTTAAGTGGTCCACTTTGACCAAAATTGATGAAGTTCCCTTAGAGGATTGGTAGAACCAAAGCCTCCTAACAATGGACCTCAAGGTTATTGGATCAAAGGGTTCAAATTAACATACTTGGGCTTGTAAACATAGGTTTGAGCCACAAATGACCATTTTATCAAATCGGGACAAAATTTAGCGCTATGTTAAGCAATCGTAAGTGGACTTATATAGAAGTCACACATGTTTTGAGGCCGGTCAATAGCAATCTTTGTACTTCATGTTTTGAGACATGATATGTAAATCATGCTCCAATAACATTTAGTACAATAATAATGGGATAAGATTAAGAGGAAAGGGGAAATGAATAAACCACTTCTGAACCAAAAATTTAATCAAACTATTATTAAAATCATTCATCCATTTTTATGGAGTTAGACTCAACACCATGGATCCAGTAATGTTAATAAAGTTCATGATCAAAATTTCAATCCAAGATCAGCCATAATATATAAAAGTAAAATTGTATTTAAAATAAAATATAAAAAAAGGTTTTAAAAATGATTGAAAAAAAAGAAAATAAGAGAGAAAAATAGCAACTATATTCAAATTAATCAAGAAAAATTAAGTAAGGCCATAGAAAAATCAGAAATGAACTCAAATATTTTTATGAAATTTTTGGTAATTTTTTAAAGTCAGAAACAATTTTTTAAAATTAAAAAAAAATAGAAAAGATAAACCAAAAGTAAAGAAAAATAGTAAAGTCAGAAATAAAAAATAAATGAGGTCACCAATATTTGTCAAAATATCATTGGATCCTTCCCTATTTTTTTCAAAATTTAAAAATGAATAAAGGTATTTATAAACATTTAAAACAATTCAAATAAAGTGTAAAATTATTAAAAAAAATGTTAAAACACAATAAAATTGTGAAAAAATAAAAATCAAAAAGAGAAAAATCAAAAAAAAATTCTATAATTTTTTCAGATTTTTTGGAGTTAAAATGAATTTTCTATAAACTTTTGAAATTTAAAACAATCAAATATAGAAATTCAGAAATAAAATAATAAACCAAAAAAATATGGGCCATCTGATTATTGTCAAAACACGTTAGTAAACAGATCCAGTGGATCTGGCGCGTTGTGCATGTCACGAACTTTATTTGATATCACACCTGGTCATTTATTTTTTAAAATAAAATAACTTAAAATGTGGCACGGTGGATGGAGTCTGACTCACTAAAGTAATCAGATCCAAGGGCTCCTGAGGCACGCACATGGTAAGGAAAGCATACTACATCTATTTCAAAAAAATAACGTGGCTACATGTCATTGGTTGAAGACGGACATGTCATCGTCTTCAACCTCCAGCCAGCCCCAAATCGTATCCCATAAACTGTAAAATTAGCAAACCAGATCGGTACCGTTAGATTTGTCTCCTCAAAACGATTCTAATGGTACCATCACGCCAAATTTACATAAACTATGCAAAGCTGTGTTTCAAGAAAACCAGAAAAAATAATGAGTACGAAAATCAGGGATATCTCACTCAAATCTCAATGAAATTGCAAACTATAAAGAGCACGAGGAGCAGAAGGATACAGAGAATAGATTAGTCTTTTATTTGGATCAATTTGACCAAGAAATATACCTAAACGAAGTAGTGAGAAGTTACTCTGAAACTGGACTTCTGTAGATCAATATAGGTCACGATTCTTGAGGATAATTGTATGGTTAGCTTCAGAGAAGTTCAATGAAGCTAACTGAATGGAGCTTTTGGTGTTTGAAGGTGAGAATGTAAGAAATCAAAAATTCAAATTCAGAGTTCGTGTGGGATCTGAACAAGGGTCAATTGGATATCAAAAGCTTTTGAAAATAGGTGGGATATGCATCTTATTTATAGGAGAGGATGAAACAATGCTTAAGCGTGCGAATAAGGGTGTAATTGAGTGAATTCGTGTGGACCTATAACATGAGGAATGTGTGACTTGTTTTGCATAAAAACTCAGCCAAATCACGTGTTTTATGATGCTAAACACTTTTGGAAAGTTGCTAAACATGATTAGAAGAAAAAATGCGGGCAAACTTGGTGATTAGAAGCCATATTGTGAATTTTCAATTCTGACTTGGGAGGAAACTTAGGTTTCAAGATACCATTTTTGAACCAATGGCATTTTTAATTCAAGGGGTCTTAGAGCATGATTCTTGAAGCTTTAGAAAGAGGATGTTACAAGCTTTACAATATGCAAAGAATGGAACCAAATGGATGCTTGAGCAAGAAGTTGTGCTGAGTCAAAGTTGGAAAAAAGAGACTGACTTTTTGTACTTAGAAAATTTTCAAATTTTTCTTCAAAAGTGACCTATAATGTTTTGAGCTCAAACAAGAATTTCCTCCAACATTTTGCCTTAATAAATGATTATAGATTGAAATAGACTTCTTAAAGAGAATTGTGGAACTTGGATCACTCAAAAATACCAAGTACTAAAAAATTTATGGTATTGCAAAATTTGTGAAAATTTATGAGATGACCTATAATCTTTTACATCCTTGAGGCATCTTCCATCCAGTTTCAAGCTTTGCAAACAAAAGATGAGTTGAAGTTCACTTACTTAAGATCATTATGGAAAAATAATGGACTCAAGGGGATAAAGATTGATCAAGTTATGATCATTTGAAGTCACACAAGGGAATTTGAGGGTTCATCTGGAGGACTTGTGATCTTTCTTCATCACTAAGTTTCTTCCACACCAAATTTCCTTGAAACTTTTGAAGTGATTTGTTAAAACCCCTTTGAAGATAAGGATACCTTTGGAATGAATCAAAAATACCAAAATATGAGCAAGATATACCCCTTTAAAGTTCAAAACCTTAGCTCCTAGAGCAAGAAAATGCATTGGGAAAACATTACAATTTTGATCAACCTTTTTGCAAAAATACCTTTGTTATGTGATTATAATTTGTTGGGGGTAATAAGGAGAAACCATAGCAACCAAAACCACCTCCAAATATTGAAAATTGAAGGACATATGTACTTGTGATCATTGAAATCCAAGACTTGTTCAATTGAGTCAAACTTCTTCAATCAAACCTTGTACTTTTGAACTAATTTTGATAACTTGAGGCATGATGAATCATAAAAGACTTTGTCATGATATTATTTCAAAACATCTTCAATTATGAGGCTTAAATCTCAATGAAGCTTTATTGAGGAAGGCACAAAAATGAACTCATGAATCCATAGATCAATCTTGATGGAATATATTATGCTTTCACCTACAAAATCAATAAATGGTGGCAAACACTCATTGTATTTATTAGTTGAAGGATACTCAATACAAAGCATAGATGATCATAAAATACAAGTCAATGTGCTTGGTGATGCCTCCTAGAACAAAATCTAGAGATAAGGAGAAGAACCATACCCTAATGTGAACTTGTTGTGATTGAATTGAGATGATATGATGAAGGGATCTTAGGGGAAAAATTTGGGGTACAACAGGTTCAAATACCAAGGTACTCAAACTAGCACCAATCAAAGTTATGATGTAAAGTGGAAACAAGTGTGTGATCAATTAAACATGGCATAATGTGTCAAGTAAGAGTGAGGTATGAAGAAAAATATATGTTAGAACACCTCATTGACCTATAAACATCCCTAAGGTATCACTACTAAAACACATACAAAGGTTAGTGCAAGATTTTGTCAATACCACACCCTAACATACTCCTAAAGTAAAGTGAAGCATAATAAAGGGATATATGAAGAGGGAATGTGATTAGAGGGTGTAAAAGAACATAGGTCATTAGAAAATGACCTCTAATATCATACATTTAAACATCACAAGTAAAGAGAGAAAGTTGCATACATGACACACAAGGGAAGTGACCAAAGGGGACAAGCAAACATGTTAAACTTAAACAAGTAAAGATCAAATTATAAAAGAATAATTTAAGAATTATAGAATGTGTGACCCGTATAATAAGTTAAATCAAGATGACTTTCAAGAGTAACCAAGAAGAAGATGAAAACTTCATGCACAAACAAAGTCACATAACTTGATGAACAACATCATTCAAGATGGATAATACTTGTCTTAAATCAACAAGATTGATGAAGAACAAGTAAAGGCAAAATGATACCTTATATGTAATAGGGTAATGGTTAATCCCTAATAAGATATCAACCATGAACTTAAAACTTTAAGAGATGTTAACAATATAACATACTCAAAGGTCATGATGAATTGGCAAAGTGTAGCCCCAAATGCACACAAATATTGTGACCTAAATAGATTAAAGTTAATGTTATTAAATTTTATTGGAAGTAGACAACATAAAGATACATTAATGGGACATAACACAAAAACTCATGAGGCAATCACTAATTAATGATGCTCAAAACACAAGTAAGAAAGTAAATGTAGCTTTTAATGTGTCACCATGTTGGTTAGAAAATGAGTGCTTAAACAAAAGGATCATAGAAGCATGGAGAATTAAGATGAGAAGAGAGTTTAAGATCAAAACTTAAGCACAAAGATATTGGACCCATGGTCCTTTAGAGGATTCAAAATCTATCACACACAAAGTAGGTCAAAACAAGAATGTGGCTCCTAACTTGTCATGATGATGAATTGACAATGAGATGTAAATCAAAGAAACAAAGGAGCTATGCATGAAATAATTTAAGACCTTAGAGGTCAGAAGCAAACTCAAAAGCTTTCAACAAATTTGGATCATGGTACTCAAGTAGGAGTGAACAAAGGCATCCTCCTAAACCATGACCACAAAAGATGAACAAATAACTTTAAACCAAGGGGAAATGATATGATACTTGAATGGTTCATAAATATGATCTCAAGCCTCTAACATGTGATGAGAATTAGTGAAGGAACTTGGTTCCTTATAGATTTCACAAGTGCATACCTTGTATCTCAAGTTACAAAGCACAAAAAACACCCTTTCACAATTTAATTCAAACAAAAATATGAAACAAACCTTCTAAAAATAAAACAAAATTGTTCATATATCCTCAAGGCTTATAGAAGTCAGAAAAAAAATACTTAGGGTTCTTGAATTTGGAAGGAAACGTGAAAAATGAAATTCAAATGTCCAAACTACTTGAGAAAACCCCAAACTAGAGACCCTAAATCAGATAATTTGTGAAAAATATAAAATCAAAGGGAAAAATTAAACAAAACTTAATTTTCACGATCCTAACACATTCAAGAACCCTAAACATCTTGGTTTTAATTTTTAGAAGTTGAGGAAATATGAGAATTAAATCAAGCTTCTAGCAAATTTAAGTGGAACTAACAAAATAACACTTATACTTCTCAAAATTTAAAATCAAAGGAGATTAAATGATAAAAATGAAATAAAATCCTAGGATCAACCTTATCAATATAAGGAAGCCAGAAGGTATTTTTGTAAATTTTGTAGGTTAATGAAAATTTAAGAATAAAATAAAAACAGTAAACTAGTGAAGAAAATACCTATTTAATCACATGAATTAATTAATTAACCATATAAATAAAAATGACCAAATAAAAATTATTTTCAGAAAATAGACTTAAAAAATAAGTATAAAATATTTTTTTTTGATAATTTTTGGATAAGTGAAAATATTAAAATAAAATTGATAAAACAATTGAAAAAAAATGAAAATTAAAATAGAAATAGATCTATTACACTTATTATATCTTCAAGCGCTGCAAAAAGCCTTTAAACATGTTCAATTATAAAATGCCTTGCAGTCTCCTCGACCTTAGAACAAGCCCTAAACATGTCTTTTTCGGTTTTTCTTCACACATTCAGAGCATCATATCTCTCTTGTTTCTCAATGAAATTGAAATTTGCAAACACAAAAACTGAAGTACTCAAAACATAGATCATCATAGCATCTTATATTTCATAAAATGATCAAGCAATCATAGAGAAAATCAAGCACAAACATCTCTAATTCACACTTTTTTCTGAAAATTTCAAACAACAAAAAATGCACAAATACTCCTAGCAACACATCTTATACCTAACGTATGGCTCAACTACATGATTACGAACATATTTATATCATTTTGAAAAACCTACATATATAGATGCAAGCATGAGAGGAAGAGTTTTTAGAAGTGTTACCTAGTGGATAAGCTCCACTGACTTCTTCAAACCGAGCAAAATTAAGAGAAACCAGAGATCTTCCTTTGGCTGGAGAATGCACTGAGAAATAGAGGGAGTTTGAGGACTTGCATAGCTTAGAGAGAAAGAGAGAGCTATATAGATAAATAGGGAGATAGATAGATCGATAGGGAGAGAGAGAGAGAGAGAGAGAGAGAGAGAGAGAGAGAGAGGAGAGAGAGAGAGAGAGAGAGAGAGAGAGAGGAGAGAGAGGAGAGAGAGAGAGAGAGAGAGAGAGAGAGGAGAGAGAGAGAGAGAGAGAGAGAGAGTGAGAGGAGAGAGAGAGAGAGAGAGAGAGAGAGAGAGAGAGAGAGAGGAGAGATAGAGAGAGAGAGAGAGAGAGAGAGAGAGAGAACTCTGAGAAATCTGATTTCCAATTTTTCTTTGCTTCTTTTCGTACTCCTTAGTGTGTGTATAAGAGAATAGAGTGGGGGTTTATACAAAGTGTTGGATGAGTGAGGGTGGAGGTCAGAATACTAACTATGGTTAATTTGGATTTTTGAGCAAGTTGAGTCACAAGATGGTCATGTGGTATTGCTTGCGTTTTATTCCTTTTTTATGGTGTGTAGCTTGCATTTTGAGTAAGAAAAATGAGGGTGAGGGAAGTATGAGTGTGATGGCATGTGTGTGTGTGTGTGTGTGTGTGTGAGAGAGAGAGAGAGAGAGTGATCAATAAGTTTGTACCATTCTCCACTTTTCTATTTGGTGATACATGCATAAAGCATGCATGCATGAGAGAGGCATTTGTCTGGCCATTTTAGGTAATAATTGCGATATGGTGCGTGTACATGTGATGATAACAAGCATGTTGTAAGAATATTTAAAGGAAATATGCATAGACCACATATTTCTCATGCAACCAAAACTCAACACTCGACCATCTTTAAAACCACCATAACTAAATCATCCTGGAATCAAATGAGAAGAGTTTGTGCTCTTTGGAAAGAGATAAACAAAGTGAAGAACTTTCATGTTGAAAGGTTTCTAGAATGAAGATTGGAAGTCCTTCAGAATTAGCTATGAGAATAGTTTCTATGAAGCTGAACATGAATCATGCAAAACTCCACTAAGTGTCGTGACCTTGAAATATTTGATGGAACTGACTTTGATCCATGATATCTCGAGCTATGGTTGATGAAATGAGAAACTTCCTAAAGCAAAGTTGGAAATCAAACATGGATCTTCATCTTTGATGTTGATGACATCAACTAAAAATGCTTATATGTTTCCTGAATCCGAGCATGAAAGTGGCATCATGAGAGTGCATATGTGACTGAGTGAAAAATCACTAAGTATCACAATTTTGACATTTGAAGTGTTCTACTTTAGACAATCACAACATGCTCATTTCTTGTCCAAATGATGTGTTCTTTATATGACTGGAAAGATATTGGAATGAAGAATAACTTTGACGGCGAAGGAATATTGAATTAGAGCCTGAATCTTGAAGAAATTTGGCCTGAAAGTCAAGAAGTTGAAACTGATTGAAAGGCATACAAAATTTCTCTAAGTTCCAAACACTAAATCTGAATGAGTGCATCACTTCTTGCTTAAGTAACTTGAAATACCGAGAATTTTTGTAGGTAGATCCCCAGGACAAAAATGAAGTTGGAAACTTCCTCTTTCCAATGACTATAAGTTTGCAAATTTTCATGGATGATGGAGAGAGTTACATGTCTTGAGAGATGGTAGGATGACCATGATAATGTCTTATACTTGGAAAAAATTCTTAGTTCCAAGAAGTCAACAAAAGTCAACATTCTTGATTTTATTTATTTTTTTGAGATTCCACTTGGAAAAATCTCAACCATTTAACATATTTGACTTATGGAACATGATTTTGACCTCAAAAAGTTTAGAGTTGACTTTTAGCTTCCACAATTGACTTTTCCCCCAAATCAATTGATTTGCAATCATCAGAACAATTGAGCTTCTTCTGATCAAAATTGATGCTCAACTCTTCAATCATAGATGCTTATAAACATGTTGAGAAGAATGGAATCAAGTGTAGCTCAAAAAGTCATAGATAGCATGGTTTAAACATAAACCCTAATTTTGAAACTTGTGTTAGGAGATGAAGTCATAAGCTCAATATTCTAATTCCCCTGAGTATGATGAAGGATCTCTTCAACAACAATGTCTCATATGATGTTGAGAGGGTATTAATTCAACAAATTGGCTCATACAAGCACCACACAATTCATCTGGACAAAACCCTAATTTCAAGAGATGAATAGGAGAAAATTGACCCACTTTGAAACACTTACAATTTGTAATCTTATGATGAACAAGTAAGACAATTGAGATGTATTGAGGTTTGAGAAATCCTTGTAGCTTGAGTGACCCAAAGGGTGAGGGCATGAGACCCTTTTGGCATTGATTGTCAACACAACCACCCTTTTATAACTTGTAGAAGAACATGAGAACCAAAGATACCTTGATCCCATCAAAATGCATGAATATGTATGATGAAACATAAGCCATATGATGTAAAAAGAAGAGGACAAATTTTAGGGTGCAATAACTGCCCCTATTCAATCTTCTTAAACCCGATAAGTGAGAAAAAGTGACACCTTTCCAACATTCAAGGTGGAAGAGGATTGAATACTAAAAGAACCAAAAAATTTGCACTCTAGACAAAGCAAACGCGCATAAACACTAGTAGCTGTATTTTCGTAATTTTTTTCCTTAAGTAATGGTGTGAAACAAATTGGATTGGAGCAAGGAGAAAGGTAGGAAAGACTAGTGGATACTAGATGTTACCAAGGAATTACAGTGGATAGTAAATTTGAAAGGTATGCCAATATAGATTGGACTATGAAAAGGTACACCAATAGAAATTAGAATTAACCCAAGAGGACTAGTGGAATGTACCAGGATGTAACTGAATCACACAACAATAATGAGTAGAGACTCAACCCAAGATAGGACTAGTAGAAACTAGAATCTAAATATAACAATAGAAATTATATCTGACGGGTAATACCAGAGTAATCTGGTCTCGATCAACAAGGTAGAATAGACACTGAACCAAAACCATTTGCACGCTAGTTGAATGCTGGTGGGGTCAAGGAAAGGTAACGAGTAAAGACTCTTCATTTATGGAGTACAATAAAGAATGTGCCAAGTAGAAACTGGTGTTCGAACAAGGTAATGAATAGACATTTGACCTAAGAGGAACTTGTAGGAACTAGACTCTTAAGAAGTACTCAATATGATAATAATAGATATTGGGTCCTATAGTAAGGTGACTAGAAAGTGCGTGTATTTCAAAAAGACACCTGTTGGTCTCGACCGAGGATAGTCATTAGATACAGAAATAATCAAAGGGGTGTAAGAGACATATGACGAGTAAAGACTCGTCTCAAGAGGACTAGTGGTAGAGACTATTCAAAAGATGAGGAGCGGGATAAAATCGGGTAGCACACACAGGTAACGAGTAGACACCTGACCTAAGAGCAACTAGTGGATACTAAGCTCAAAAGGAATACCAGGGTAAAACAGGATTCGAAAGGTACCCCAATAGACATTGGAATGGACCAAGAAGGGTAGTAGACACTTAACCCAAGAAAATTGTGCTAGGGAAGAACTGGACCATTACCAAAGATAACAAGTAGACACTCGACCTAAGAGCAAAAGAAATACCAGTGTAAAAATGGATTCGAAAGGTACACCAATAGACATTATAATAGACCAAGAAGGATAGTAGACACTTAACCTGATAAAATTGTGCTAGGGAAGAACTAGACCATTGCTAAAGATAATGAGTAGACACTCGATATCCTAATGGTAACATCAAAAGGATACTTGTAGGGGTGAAAACTGAGACACTGAGGATAAAGTGACCTTGCTTGGGGGATAATCCAAAAATTTTAGTAACTCCACCAGGGAAAAAGGGAAACAACAATGTCTTATATTTTTATGCATGTTTGAATTGTTTTTCTATGGAGTAATGTTTCAAAAGAGAATGAAAACAATACACTTTGAGGATGCAATGCAATGACACATGATTCTGCCAGAGAAACAAAGAAGGTATAAGGAACCGCTGAAGGAGATGAAGATTCTATACCAAGAAATCTCATTAATCACAACTTTCAGATGACAGATTTTCCGCTAGGCAGTGCTAGGAGAAGAAAACTTCAAGTTTTGTTAGGAAATCAACCAATAATTCTAGTCAGTCAAACTCTTTACTTGGGGAGACTCACTGGAGAGAAGTAGAAACTTCAGTGTTGCTGGGGAAATGACCCAAGCTAGGGATACTATAGTCATATGGAAATATGTTATTCTGGTATTGGAAAATTACACATAAGCGAGTGAATGACAATTCCTGGAAAAAAATTACACCAAACGTGCCCCAGGTATAGTTTGAAGGAATTTCACTTGAGAAGGTCCTTGTAGAAACTTGATACTATACTGACTTAAGATAAAATACCCAAGTGTATTCAAGCTTTGAATAGCATTCAAATTCTTCATGGACAGATTTGTTGAATCTCAACGTTACTGCTTCCGATTGTTTGAACTTTGAAGAGATTCGCCTCGAGATGACTTCTTGAGATATGTGCCATCATAGATGAGCTTCCCCGGTGTCATGAACTACGAAACACTGCCTCTAGCTAAACAATGTTGAATATGGTTTCAACGACGGTTGAGTAACCACCCTAACTAATCGAAATATTGAGAGATTCTTCGAATCTTGAAATAACTTCTCTAGATTGGCAAAACTTTGAAGATATTTCTCGACATGACTGTCCCAGATTTGCTGAATCTGTAAACTTCACTACTTTTTAAGGGTACACAAGATTGGGAAAACAACTTGCACAATGCTCAACAAAGTCTCTAGGCAGCATGCCCCTTGATGCTATTACTTCTCTTGAGACATTTAGCTTCTAACTCAATAGAGTCATCAAGTCTCTCTTTTAAGATTAAGCTCTTCACTGATGCTCATTGTGTAAACTCCCTTGATGTCAAGCAATTGTTTTGCATATAGAAAAATTTTATTCTGAGAATGATAACTCTAGTGCAAAACTTATGTAAGTCTAGAAGCTTTTATATGGAAAATGACATTGTGACTTCTTGTGAACGAATCAATTTTAGAGTGCAACACTTGAAAATTTTTTTATTTTTAAGAATGATAAGACAAGTATAAGATACCAATAGAGATATTTAGCACGCACCTTATGAGTCAGTTAAACACATATCATTTCAGTATGCTTTTGAATTAACCCATACTTCAGTTAGGATTTTTTGGGGTTGCAACGTGGCCTGGTTTACGTTTTTAGAAGAAAAAAAGATTTAAAGCTCAAAAATTATTTAGTACCCAACCATTCTCCATGATGTTCTCCAGTCTTAAGTTCAACTAACTCGATATGAGCATTCATCTCTTAAGAGGATTTTAATATGGTTGAGGAACCAACGAGGTTTTTGGACATGGCAGTCACTCTCACCTTTGTTATAGGTGTATGATCGCATGACTTTGTTCTTTGATGAGGATTTTTATTTTTTAATCCTTTTTTGCCTTTTAGGATTTTCATTCTTTTTCTTTTTCCGCTTTCCCAAATTTTTTCCTGAATGAATTCTTTTTGAATTTTGATTTTGAAGTCTAGCGGGATGCCCTATTTTTTTTGCATAAGTCACTTGTTTTCAAGTTCTCGACTTAGTGGGCTTTCTTTCTTTTTTTTTCTTCTTTTTTTGAACAAATTGTGTGATCTTGAGTCGTTCTTGACTTGTTGGAAAGATTGTCACTACCTCATTGCTCGGTCGGTGAGGGATAACCATTGTGATTTCACAACTTTATAAACCTCCTGATGTGAGGAATAACCATTTTGGTTTTGATTTTCAACCTCTCGACATGTGAAGGATATCCATTGTGGTTTCCTCGGATGCACACTCCTTTTGAAATCTGAACGCTCAATCAAATTAACCGAACACTACCCTGCCCCTGGATTAAAAATGAGGGTTTTTCTGAGCAGAAAAGAAACTCCTACTTCAAGGCTCAAAGGGGTTGGAAAGGGTCTATCTCCCTTATATCTCCAGTTTTTGGGGATTTGAAACAATATTTGTGCATCATTAACAAGGTCTTATTCAAAAGCACACAAACTAGAGATTTTTGTGTTTTTCAGTTATCGTCATGCTACCTTCAATCTTTGCCTAAGCAAAAGACTTGGTAAAGTTAGTAGTATAATACAATCATATCATTTTATGAGTGATAACGAATGGATGAGTGAAAATGAATGGATCACTTCAAGACAAACATACTCATTGCATTAAGATTAAAATTCAAAGGCAAACAAGTTTCTATATGCAAGCAATGTTAAAATACAAAAAAAACATAAATACAGAGGAAAATGCAGTAAAGAAACAAACGATTATCATAGTAGAGGAGATTTGACTCCGTCTGGACTTAATGTTTTTGACAACTTTCAGCAGTCTTGATGCTCACTCGGGAAAGAGATTCCCCTTCTGATTTGATGTGAACAAAACAGTCTCTGAATTGATCTAGTCTTGAACCTTATCTTTGGACGATATACCGTCTTCAATCGAATGGCCAAGTTCCCCAGTATGATATTCACAGAGGATTCTCTCAAAATATGGGATGAATGTTTTACCAAGCGAAATTGAAGACTGAATCATAAAGTGTCTTCTGTTTCATAGAAGAGATATTCAGTTGAGGAGAAAAAGTCTAAAACGGTTTGTCAAATAGGAATTGGACTTTGGAAAAGATGTCAAACAGGTGTTGGACTTTTATACTTCGAACCCATTGCATTCCTCGATATTATGACCAGGTGCTCTAGATTGGAAGACACTCCTAATATTAACATCAAAATCAGGGGTGAGGTTTATGGGGCAGAGGACCCAAATTACGGAACTTAATCAACTGAAACTCCAACAAACAAGGAAGTAAATGGACATAGGGCTTTGTTATTGGGTCAACCTGATGCTCAAGCTTCTTTTGTCTCTTTTGATATGTCCTTCCCCATGATTCACTTGGAGAACAAACACTGGTTGCAGACGAGGAGACCCAGTGTTGTACCCTAAAATTTGACCTCTCATTTTATTCAAGACATACTCCTAGAGGTCCTCAATTGCTCAAGGTTGACTAAGAATTGACTAGAAAAATTCTCCTCCTAAGGAAATGAACCCCCAACTAGGGTTTCAATTTTCATCAAGATGGTTGAGCTCCAAGGATCCCAAATGGTCTCCATTGTCCTAATATGTCCTCAAGATCATCCATGCCAAATTACATGCTTTGCTCAATAAGTTTGCTCAGTCAATTGCTCAAGTATTGGAAAATCAACTGTGCTAGGTCAAAAGTCAATTGTGGCCCATGTACAGACAAACTTCAAGATTTTTGGTCAACATCAACATTTTGAAGTGATATCCATCATTTGATCAAGGGTTTATCATGATTCCTCAAGAAATGCTCCTAACCCATCAAAAGTCAAAAGTGGCAAATTAGGGTTTTTATAGGAAAAGTCAACCAAACTTTGACCAAACATAACTTTCTCATACTTTATCAGAAATTTTCCAACCGAAGCTCATTTTGAAGAGAATCCAATTCCCTACAACTTCTCTTCATCCCTCAATTTCATGAAATTCACCATTTGAAAGATACAAGCTCATACATTACATGTCATTTTCAAAAAGTCAACAAAAGCCACTTTTTGACAAGACCTTTTACATTAAGATAATATCTTCAAATGCAAACTTGATAAAAAGAGGTATTGAAGTAGACATCTTAGGATTTCCAAAAAGTCCAAGATCATCATCATGAGATGAAAATTGAGCAAGTTATGGCTTTCCCAAGTTGGGTAAATATGGGAATTTTCAAGAATTATGCATTGAGAAAATTTGAAGTTTTAAGGCAAGGGCTCAATTTCTTGGACTTCAAGCATCTTCCTAAGTTTATATAGGACCTCTAAAATTATTATTTCCATGTCTTTCATTTGCTAACTATTTTATTCATATTTATTTTGGTTTATTTCAAATAAATATAAAATAAAATGTATAAAATAATTGGAAATGGGCTTTGAGCTTTGGGTTGATGTTTTGGACAGCCTAGGCCCATAAAATTTCGTGCAAAGGTGTCCCCATTCATTCAAATTCAAAAAAGGACAAGATTCCATGTCTTTGGCAAAGTTACAAAACATCATTCATGGCTTTAAAAACACATGTTTATGGTTGTTATTACCTTTTTCTCTTGTCTCCTCCCTCCTCTCTATATAAAGGACACATTAGCAAGCTTCAACACATGAGATACAGCCTGGAAAAGCTCTACAAATTTTGCAAAAATTATCAAAGTTGTAAAAATTCGCATTTTAGGTTCCAGCCTTTCTCAGTCCAAACAAAAGATCCAAATATATTCCTGGAGGCTCCCTGAAGCTTTTGCAATCATTAACAAGCCCTGAAACATCACAAAACGCCTCAATAAGCTCCATTTTTATATTTTCTAACTTGTTTCATGCAAATCAGGTGCTCCTCGTAGCTAGATGTGCATTATACACCATCATACATGTGTCATCAGATGTACATCTGATCAGATCTAGCGCACTCCATCTGTGGGCTCACCATGTGCCATCAAGACCAATCCACATTGGATCCAGAAGCAAACCTAGGTCTCTCCCTTCATGGCTCAGTGAATTCAACAACCACACCCCCACTTTTTTTTACTATCTCAGGCCCATCTAGTTTTTTTTGTAATGTTTTAATTTCATTTATCTTCTTTACTTAATTAAGCAAATAATAAAAAAACTCACAAAAAAAATTAGGCTTAGACTTTTTTTAAAATTAAAATAATGAAATGCTTTAATTAATTAATTAATTAAATTTTAACTACTTTCTTATTTTAAAATGAACTAGAATTTAGGATTTAATTTATGTTTCAAATGTTTTCTTAATAAAAAATGCAAAAATATTAGAATTAGATTAATTTCATTCAATATTTATTTTATTAAATTAAATTTAGATTTAGTTTAATTATTTTTTCTTGAAATAAATAAAAATAAAACCAAAACAATTTTTGTTGTTTACTTAGAATTTTCTTAGGATTTTTAGACGTAATATTTATTTCGCGCCCGTTATTTTTATTCTCGTATTTTATACAAATAATATAACTGGTTATGGGATGTAATGTCTATATTTAAGATTCTGCATTTTATTTTCTTGCACTTTTTTATGTAATTATCCCAAAGCGTTGTAATAGCCTAGGATTTAAATTTTCGCACTTTAAATTTATGTAAATATTAACTGTTAGTAACTAGGCGTGCATGATAAGTTGAAAATTAAAATGTTAGCAAACTTAATAATGCAAGATAAATAACTAAATCTCAACACACTTGCACATGCGCACCTCTAAGGTATCTCCCACTTTGGTTTCCTTTAAATAAAATAGTCATGAGGCACGAACGCTTTAGTAAAGACCCATAAATAAAAAAAGATCATAGTCCCTCTGTGATCGGTGGATCTGGAACTGACTGTTTAACGCTGGTTCGCGAAATGTCGCGGAAGCAAGAGTCGCCACCGTCTTTTATTTTCTCCAAATGGAAAGGACAAAAGCACAGAAAAATTCCTTAAAGAGATTGCTCTCGGTTCGGGAGGTAGGTTATAGAAAGGGAAGGTATTAGCACCCTTTCTATCCATGGTTATCCATGGGCTCTTAGATACTTGCTCACTTGTGTTTTCAAAAATGGTTTGTTTGCTTTTCAATGTGGGTTTAAAAAGTTTCTTTGAAAATTCCAGTTCGACTCTTGTATCGGTCCTCAAGAGTGTTTGAAAAATTGCTTTCGAAAGCTTTTTGAAAATGTGTTGGTGTGAAAAGTATTTTTGATTTGTTTTGAAATTAGAGCAAGTATCTATGAGAACCTACCTACCATAAGGAATTCGTCTGTGTAAATGTCCTTTAAAGTAGTGCCATCCCACCATTGAGAGGTAGGTAGCACCACCGTTGGAGGTGTTCGGGTCAATTCGAGGTTCGGGACATGGTGATCACCAGAGCAATGGGAAGACACCTTAGAAGCTACCCTCATGCCAGGTTCCCGGATCATGAGGACTTACTAAGACATCCTCTACTCGACGATCACCTTTCGAGGCAAGGCAACAGTGAGGCGTACCCTAGGGGTGGTGTGTGCGATTCGTGTGTCGTTTTCATTTATTTTTATCTTGTCATGTCATTGGTGATCTAGCGTTTATTTTTATTTTTGTCCATTCATTCTTTCATGCCTTGATTTAACAGTTAAAAGTTGCGAAAAGTAAAAGATTCTAAGCTATTACAAAAGGCGCGGGTCCACATCGCCAAAATTTCTTGAACCCGATTTGAGAGAAAAATAAATAAGGAAATAAAGATAAAGTGCGACAAATAATTTACAAGGCCTTGGGAGAGATACATAAAAATTAAGCGAAATAAAATAAATATGCGAATTAAATAAGAATTAAAACGAGGGCGTTGGACCCTTTTTGCAAAGTTAAATTAAATGATGAAATTAATTAATTGAAAAAGAAAAGAAATTGTTTTTTTTTTGGTATTTTTTGGTATTTTATGATTTTTATGGGAAAAAAGAATTAAATGCAATTAAACCTAATTCTACAATTTTTATTTTATTATGAAAACATATTAAAGTTTAACCTAAAATTAACCCTAATTAATTTACATGCAATTTTAATAACAAAAATAAATATTTAATTATTTAATTATGAAAGAAACAAGAATAAAAAATTATCATAAACCCTAGTTCTACAAATTTTAGATTTTTATTATGAAAATATTAAAACCTAATTTAAAACTAATTAATTAATGGACTTTATTTACAAAAATACTAAAATAAAATATTTATTATTTTTTCTCTTTTCTGATTTTTTTATGTGTTTTTTATATTATGAAAATATTAAATTTAATAAAAAAACAATGATTAAAAGGAAGTAAAAAAAAGTATAAAGAAAGTATAAAGAATAAAAAAGGTCTTGCAAACCTAAGGGGTTCAGACCCCAAATAGGAGGTTTTTTGTAGTGATTCAGGCCCATTAACCTTGGCCTTTTTGACTTTTCAGGACACGTACCCAAGCGTTGACTAGAGCCTACCATATTCCACAAATCCTGGCCCTTGAATTGATGAGATTAAACGCGTGGCATGTTTGATTGTAGGGATGCACAGTGCGTCTTTACACTGAACCTGCATGGAACCACTAAATGCAAAATAATATGAAGGGGGTGAGGACCTGGGACTCGAACCCAGGTCCTGAGGCTTAGGAGCGTTCTTCTCAACCAACTGAGCTGCATGCATATTCGTTAATATAAAAGGAAAACAAATTATATAATAAAAAACTGGAGTTAGTGGTGGTCTGGCGCGCAAATTCAAAAGAACCAATCATTGTTGGCCACCACATCGTCTTCTTCATTGATTTGTTTTCCTGAAAAAATAACAAACATTTAACGGGGGTTTTGAACCCCCTCAAAACATGCTTATTTGGATAATAGCGATTAGGCCCCCTTGGCATATAAATTAAGCGCGAGCATGCCATTCTTTTCGTCTAAGCGAGCTGGTTTTGTTCATGGCATTGATGTGTCTCAATTTTTCAGGGATGGAAAATGCCCAAATTGAAAACCTGAGAACCCTAGATGTCACTAATGGTGAATCTTCATATGGGGCACGAAAACAAAATTAAACCATTGGGTTAGCATTAGAATCAAACGATAAACATGAATCAAGCGTTAAAATTCACAAAAAATGCATGAATTGAGATGCACGAATGAGAAATTTTATTTGTACAGGTGAGATTGTTCTCACGTTTCTGGGCACGAGAGCTTGTGGTTTTTGATCCAAATTCCTTCTATGAAGCCTTAGCAAGCTAATGAGATTAAAATCTTGCCTTGAATCGCCCTAGAACTAGGTTTTCAGAATTGAGTTTTTTTTTTCAAAAAAGCTTGAGTTTTATTATGGGGTTTTTGCGCAGCTTAGGGGTTAGGAGGATTAGGTCTTGCTTGCAGCTTATGTATGGAGTGCATTAGGTCAAAAAACTTGATCAAAATCCTTTGCATTCATGGTTTTTGAGATTTGATTTTCAAAGATCTTTTTTTCAATATTTTTCATGCACTTTTGCTCTCAATCATATCCAATCAATTCAATTCCTTCCATATCTGATCATGCCCGAATTATTGAGTATATTTCATGCACAAAAAGATTGAAAAACTTAGGTTAAATATTTTTCATGTATTTAATTGATTTAAATGAATTATTATTAATAAAAATTCAAATAAATAAATAAAAAATGAATAAAAACTTCCCTTTGGGCCAAGTGGTCGTGCACATGTCTTGGATGGTGAATTGTGGAAGAAAAATAGGCCCATTAGCAATTTTAGGTCATTTGAATCAATGTTGACTTTTCAAAATATCCAAAAAATTCCCAACTTCCACAAGGCATAACTTGCTCAATTTTTAAGCTTTGCTCATGTTCTTGGACATTTTGGAAAGGTCTTTGAGTCCTCTAACCAATTCCTTTGGTCCCATGTCATTTTGATTTACCAATCTAAAGTTATGGCCTTTGACTTAAAGTCCCTTTTTGTTGACTTTTGAAAATGACCTATAATGTTGAAATTGATAACTTTTTGTGAGAGCCTTTCATGGACTTGAAGTATGAAGAGAAGTTGTAGGAAATGTCATTCTCTTCAAAATGAGATTTGGATGGAATTTTTCTGATAATCCATGTGAAAGTTATGCCCTGGTCAATTTACAGTTGACTTTTTCAACTGTCCAAATAAGGAAACTTTTGCATCTTGATGATTTTTGAGCCAAGCTTTGAGAATCATGATCAAGCATTGATCAAATGATGTTTGTGGCTTCAAAATGAGATGTTGACCAAAAATTTGAACTTTTGACTGTCAAATGACCATTTTGCCCTTGCAGTTGACTGTAGTGCAATTAGGGTTTTTGACTGTGCAATCTTGTGCTGAAAGTCTTGAAACTTGATATGAGGATGCTTGACCATATTTGTAGGCATGTGAGACTTGATTGGACCTTTGAAAACTTCATTTTCTTGATCAGAATAAAAACCCTAATTTTGACTGCTTAGGGGGCCCTTGCACTGTGCAACCCTTGGGGAATTTTGAAGCTTGACTTGGCAAATCTTTGAAGAATATGGGAGGGCAAATTTTGGGGTACAACAGTTGCCCCTGTTCAATCTTCTTAGACCTGAGGATGCAGATTGGCTGACGTGCCTTTCGTAATCCGAAGGTGGAAGATGATTGAACACTAGAGTGCCCAGAAATTTGCGCTCACATAGTAGCAGTGATGGTGGAAATGGGCTTATAGATGCCATTTAGAGGTTGATGAATAGGATGATGGGCTTACAGATGCCATCTGGATGTTGATCGCATAAGAGATTCCTTAGCGAGAGCTTGCGTACCTGCAAAAGAAAAATGAGTACCTGACATGTTGCAGGAGCTGGTCTTCAGATGCTTTGTATAGATACATCCTGACTGGTTACAGGAGCTGAGTCTGGAGCTTCAAACGGCGATGAATGAACCAGGGATGGTTACTACCTCAACAGGAACGGTGAGAGAACCTTGGAAACTTCTGCTTCAACAGCAGTTGTTGAGAGAATCTTGGTGGGAATTACCATCTCCGCAGTATTGGGGCGAGAACCAATAGGAAATTATAATCTCAAAAGCGGACGTTTGAGAAAAACCTGAAATGGAATTATCGTCTCCGCAGGATCGGGGAGAGAACCAATAGGAAATTATAATCTCAAAAGCGGACGTTTGAGAAAAACCTGAAATGGAATTATCGTCTCTGCGGGATCGGGGAGAGAACCAATAGGAAATTATAATCTCAAAAGCGGACGTTTGAGAAAAACCTGGGATGGAATTATCGTCTCCGCAGGATTGGGGAGAGAACCATAGGAAATTATAATCTCAAAAGCGGACGTTTGAGAAAAACCTGGAATGGAATTATCGTCTCCGCAACATTGGGGAGAGAACCATAGGAAATTATAATCTCAAAAGCGGACGTTTGAGAAAAACCTGAAATGGAATTATCATCTCCGCAGCATTGGGGAGAGAACCATAGGAAATTATAATCTCAAAAGCGGACGTTTGTGAAAAACCTTTGATAACTTCTACTGAGTCTTCATCAGAAAAATCTGTTTGGGGTCGATTTAACTGGACTAGAGAAGGCCTTGGACTGGATAAGAAACAGAGAATCTTAGGGTCGATTAACTGAACCGGTCTAGGTCTTGGAATGCCTTCAACTGGGTCTTTATCAGAAAAATCTGTTTGGGGTCGATTTAACTGGACCAGCGAAGGCCTTGGACTGGATAAGAAATCTTTGGAGTCGATTAACTGAACCGGTCTGGGTCTTGAAATATGATTGAGAATTTAACTGAATCTTTCCTGAAAGATAGAGGTCAGTCATATGCAATGCATGATATGGATCAAGCAATGATGTTCTCAACATAAATGAGATTTGTAAGATATGATGCGTATATGCATGCTATAATGATGTATGTGATGTTTAGGAATGTATGTTTTCGTCTAGGAAAGTAAATCCTTGACAGGTGCCGGGAGGTCACTCCTGGGCTGATGTTGGAGAATAGATTTCGCTTCTGCTGGGGATGATAGCTGCAAGAATACCGATAGGAGAAGATGACTCCGTTGGGGGATAAACTTGGCGAATGGAATATTCTGCAGGGAGAAAAGTACTCTGACGATCTTGCTGAGAAGCCATACTCTGTGGGGAGAGAGATGCTTTGTTGAGTTGTTGATAATAACTTGCTGGGGATATCCTTGTTGTATTGGAAGTGCTAATAGACTTCGCTGGGGATAAGAAGACTGTGTCGACGACGATCCTTCCGTGGCTTTTGGCTGAGGATAACCCAGTTATATCCTGTTAAGGAAATAACTCTTTGAATAAAGCCGGATGACGCGTTCGTGCTCTGCGAGGATGAGCTTCCAGAATCTACTGGGGATAAGCTTACTGCTTGGGGAGATGAATTCCAACTTTCCTGGGGAACTGGATTGGACTCTCCTGGGGAAGTTTTGAACTGCGGGGGAAGTGATTCCTTTGAACGTTGATATGCCGCCGGGGAACAATCTTTAGACCAAGACTGCCGGGGATGCTTGTTAAGAATATATATGCTGCTGGGGAATGTTGAGATCTACTGGAGGATACTCAACTTCCTTGAGATTTGATAACTCTTCTTGGAGAAGAATGCATTGACTGCTGACTTACTCTCTGGGGAATTAAGATGTACTGGTTATGTTTTTTAGCTGAACCTATCTTGGTACCTTGGAGGACAGAACAATTAGATTGCCTAGACAACTCTTTATTGCCCCTGTTTCTAATGTTACCTGTAATTAATCCTTTGTTTCGTATGCAAATATTCATGAGTTAGCAAATTATTGTCAATGCATATATCACAAATTGAACCTTGGACGTTTTTCGCAAAACAAAACAGAAAAAGAAAAACAGTTTGGCACTTTTAACTGAAAGATATATTTGTATTGATTTTTGAATGGCCTGAAAATAGGCGTTTTGTGTACAAGAGGCTGACGTCCTAGTAAGAGAACGCCGCCGAACAAAAGAGTTTATACAAGTTTTGTACAAAAGAAAATAAAACAGCTGTGTGAAATGAATGATCCACTGGGTTTCAACTCTGCTATTGCCTTTATATCTCCGAGCGTCTCATCACTTGATGACCTTGGTTGAAGATGAAGCTGACTGATCGATGCCGTCTGAACTTGATGTAGATATCGGATTCTGGATGCAAAGTGATCCAATGAGACATAGTATTACGCTTTATCCCTAACTTTTGCCTGGACCGCCCTTTCGGGTTTTCAGTCCACCGGGATACCCATTTTTGCCCAAGCCGCCTTTTCAGGTTTTCGACTTGCCGGGTGTACAGATTTTTTTCATTTCATCCCTTCATTTTGCCCGAACCCTTTTGGTTCGCCGGGAAGCCCTAATTTTTGCCTAGGCATGTCAGCCTAGCGGGTCTTTTTTCATGCGTAGTATCTTTTTACTATGTCTGCATTAGCGGGGTGAGGAAGGTCGTCACCATCCATGTTGGTTAGAATCATGGCTCCTCCTGAGAACACATGCTTAACCACAAATGGCCCTTCGTACGTAGGGGTCCATTTGCCCCTTGGATCACTCTGAGGAAGGATGATTCGCTTGATTACCAAATCCCCAACTTGATATTCCTGTGGTCTGACCTTTTTGTTAAATGCCCTGATCATCCGTTTCTGATACGTCTGACCATGACAGATAGCAGCAAGTCTCTTCTCGTCAATAAGGTTGAGCTGATCAAGTCGTGTCTGGATCCAATCATCTTCACTCAGATCTGCATCCTTCATTATCCGGAGAGAGGGTATTTGCACTTCGATCGGTAAGACTGCCTCCATACCATAAACCAAAGAGAAAGGAGTTGCCCCGGTTGACGTCCTAGCTGAGGTACGGTACCCATGTAGAGCGAACGGTAACATCTCGTGCCAATCTTTATAGGTCACTGTCATCTTCTGCACGATTTTCTTGATGTTCTTATTTGCTGCATCGGCAGCCCCATTCATCTTCGGTCTGTAAGGGGAAGAATTGTGGTGCTGTATCTTGAACTGCTCGCAGAGCTCAGTGATCATCTTATTATTGAGATTGGTACCGTTGTCTGTAATAATTCTCTCTGGGACGCCGTACCGACAAATCAGATTATGCCGAATGAACCGTGCCACAACAGTCTTGGTTACCGTAGCGTAGGAAGCTGCTTCGACCCACTTCGTAAAATAATCGATCGCTACCAGGATGAAGCGGTGCCCATTAGATGCCGTAGGTTTAATTTCGCCGATCATGTCTATGCCCCACATTGCAAACGGCCAAGGCGCAGTCAGAACATTCAGGGGAACTGGAGGAACATGCACCTTGTCTGCATAAATCTGGCACTTATGGCATGTCCGAGAATGTTGGTAACAGTCAGCTTCCATTGTGGACCAGTAATATCCTGCCCGTAGGATTTTCTTGGCCATAGTGTGTCCACTGGAATGCGTACCAAAGGTCCCTTCATGTAGCTCTTCCATGATCCTTTCTGCTTCAGTCTTATCCACACAACGCAGTAGGGTCGAATCATGGTTTCGCTTATACAAGATGCCGTTGCTAAGGAAGAACTTTGCCGCGAACCTTCTCAGGAACTTCTTATCATTGACAGAGGCACCTTCAGGGTATTCCTGAGCTTCCAGGTATCTCTTCACCTCATGGTACCAAGGCTTCTCAGTCACCAATTCAGTCTCGAGATCGCAACAGTATGCCGGTTCGTCCAGTTTCCAGATAATGATCCGGGGAGCCTCATTATCCCATTTAACTTTGAACATAGAAGCCATTGTAGCTAACGCGTCCGCCAACTGATTCTCTTCTCTTGGGAAATGTTCAAAGGTTATCTCTGTGAAGTGGGGGATCAAGGTCAACACATATTCTCTGTAAGGAATAAGATTCGGATGTTTCGTATCCCACTCTCCTTTGATCTGATTGATCACGAGAGCGGAATCTCCGAAGACACTTAGAAACTTAATCCTTAGGTCGATCGCAGCTTGAAGACCCATGATGCACGCCTCATACTCTGCCATGTTGTTGGTACAGTTGAAACATAGTCGGGCAGTGAGCGGGGTATGAGTGCCTTGAGGTGATATGATTATGGCGCCGATACCGTTGCCCAAAGCATTGGAGGCTCCATCAAAGTGCATAGACCATCGGGATCCTTCCTCAGGTCCTTCATCCGGTCCAGGTACTTCGCAATCAGTTACTATCATAATGTTTTCATCCGGAAACTCGAAGTTCATTGACTGATAGTCATCGACTGCCTGATGTGCCAAGTGGTCTGCCAATACACTTCCCTTGATGGCTTTTTGGGTCGTGTACTGAATGTCGTATTCCGTCAAGATCATTTGCCATCTTGCTATTCTCCCAGACAGAGCAGGCTTTTCGAATATGTACTTTATAGGATCCATCTTTGAGATCAACAAGGTAGTGTGAGTCAGCATATACTGTCTCAGCCGGCGAGCAGCCCATACCAAAGCGCAGCAAGTTTTCTCAAGCAGTGAGTATCGGGTCTCACAGTCGGTAAACTTTTTGCTAAGGTAATAAATGGCATGCTCTTTTCGGCCAGACTCGTCATGCTGCCCCAGCACACACCCCATTGAGTTGTCAAGCACTGTCAGATATAGTATTAGAGGCATCCCTTCAACCGGTGGCATAAGGATGGGTGGTTCTTGGAGATACCCTTTGATTCTGTCAAAAGCAGCCTGACATTCATCGTTCCAACGTACTACCTGATGTTTCCTCAGTAGCTTGAAGATTGGCTCACAAGTAGCAGTCAGGTGTGAGATGAACCGAGCAATGTAATTCAGGCGTCCTAAAAAGCCTCTGACTTCCTTCTCTGTCTTAGGAACTGGCATCTCTTGAATAGGTTTGACCTTAGCAGGGTCCACTTGAATTCCCTTGTCGCTTACCACGAAGCCTAGCAACTTTCCAGATCTTACCCCGAAGGTGCACTTGTTCGGGTTCAACCTCAGCTTGTATAGTTTCAACCGGTCAAACAACTTCTGCAGATGATCTAGGTGCTCTTCCTCAGTCTGGGACCTTGCGATCATGTCGTCAACATATACTTCTATCTCATGATGGATCATGTCATGAAATAAAGCAACCATGGCACGTTGGTAAGTTGCCCCAGCGTTCTTCAACCCGAATGGCATGACCTTGTAACAGAAGGTGCCCCACTGAGTAACAAATGTAGTTTTTTCCATGTCTTCAGGTGCCATCTTGATCTGATTGTAACCTGAAAAACCATCCATGAAAGAGAACACCTTATGCTGAGCTGTATTATCAACAAGGACATCAATGTGAGGTAAAGGGAAGTCATCCTTGGGGCTGGCCCTGTTCAGATCCCTGTAGTCGACACACATTCTGACCTTACCGTCCTTCTTAGGTACCGGCACCACATTAGCAACCCACTGAGGGTAAGAAGTCACTGCAAGGAACCCGGCGTCAAACTGTTTCATAACCTCGGCCTTAATCTTCTCAGACATCTCTGGGTGCATACGACGGACCTTTTGCTTAACTGGAGGGCAGTCTTCCTTAGTAGGTAAGTGATGGACCACAATATCGGTATCCAACCCGGGCATGTCTTCGTAGGACCAGGCAAAGATCTCCATATAATCATGCAGCATCTGAGTTAACCGTTGCTTCACGCTGAGCTCTAGGTTGGCACCAATCTTTACCTCTTTCCTGTCTGCCCCAGTACCCAAGTTTATTGTTTCCACTGGCTCTTCATGGGGTTGAATTGCCCTCTCTTCCTGAAGTAACAGTCTTGCAAGCTCGCCAGGCACTTCGCAATCATCTTCACCTTCGTCTTCGGCTAAGTTGATCGGATTTTCGAAGTCATAACTGGCAGTAGCAGAGTCATTATCAGCGAGATCCAGAGTGGATTGAAACCTGTATGAGTGAGTGTGTGTAAATACAGCTGTTTTGAAATATATGTAAAAGAAAGAAAGACAGAAAAGGAGCATAAGATTTGTAATGCGAGAAAACGTCCAAGATTTTCATTTATGATATATGAAATGACAATTTATATGCCCTCACAAATGAAACCACGGTGCCTCGGGTAAGACACCGGGCCATAGAGTTTAATTAATTGTTTATTACAGATACCAAAAACATAGGAATTCATTACTTAGTAACAAGAGAAACAGGTAGATTGTCCTTTGCACTCCAATTATTAAGTCCACTGTCGGTTGCCGGGTAAATCCAGCTATCAAACTCAGCTTCATCCACTTCATCCTCGTCCCCAATAGCATTCACTCCATGAGCAGGCAGGGGAGCTGTCACTACATTAGGCTTCTCAGATGCCTCAAACTGTACCTCCTTGGCGTCAATAAGATCCTGCAGCTTACTCCTTAATGCCCAACAGTCATCAGTGGAATGCCCCGGGCTGTCAGAATGATAAGCACAACGAGCATTTGGATTGTACTTAGGAGATGTAGTATTGGGAAACTTCGGAGCCTCTCTGACGGTCACTAGATTGGTAGATAGCAACTGTGGCAAGATCTGCGATAGGGTCATGCTTAACCGGGTAAACTCTCTCTGGGGTCTGTCAGCCCTTTGAGGATTGGTTGGCCGAGGAGCGGCATCAGGCTTAGCAATCATTACCGCACTGACAGATTGGCGGCGTTCAGATCTCTCTGATCTCTTGGAACCATATACAGCACTAGCCTCCTTTTTGAAGGGTTTCTTCTCAGAACTAGACGATGCACCCTTCGGAATCTTTCCAGACTTCAGCCCCGCCTCAATTCTCTCTCCAGTCAGAATCAGATCAGTGAACCCTGCAGACGAATTCCCAATGAGATGGTTGAAAAATGGCCCAGATAGGGTCCCCAAGAACATGTCTACCAATTCCCGATCAGTCAACGGTGGCTGCACCCTGCCAGCCAGGTCTCTCCACTTCTGAGCGTACTCTTTAAAACCTTCACTTGAACCTAACGACATACCCTGGAGTTGGGTACGTGTAGGGGCAAGGTCGGCATTATATTGATACTGCTTGTAGAAAGCAGTAGCCAACTCCTCCCAGTTACGAACCTTGGTCCCATCCAGCTGATAGAACCATTCGAGATGAGTCCCTGAAAGACTCTCCTGGAAGAAGTGGATCCACAAATTCTTGTCCGCTGAGTACGGTTGAATTTTCCGAACATAGGACCTGAGATGTAGCTTGGGACAAGACGCCCCGTCATATTTAGTGAAAGACGGTGCTTTGAACTTCTGAGGAATGATCACACCAGTAGACAAACCCAGATCTCCAAAATCCAGCCCAGGTACCTGTTGTATTTCTATAGCATTCAGCCTGTCTTCCAGCTGCTTGTAACGGTCTTCTGCCGGAGGATACTGCTCTTCATCAAAATCAGTCTCGTTGTCAGAGACTACCGGACTAGGACCCTTTTCTGCCTGAGGAGTACTCTTGCCAACAGAAGAACCAGCCTCTTCATGCTGCAGAGCATTGCCAAACCTTCGGCCCGAGTTAAACAGAACAGTTCTTCTCCTCTTCTTCTTCTCCTTCTTCAGGAGCAGAGCTTTCAACTCTTCTTGACCTTGAGCCAAACCCTTGATTAATTCCTGAAATTGCGCATTCTGCGCCTGAAGAGCTTTGATGGATGTCTCAGTTGATGATGAGTCAGGATTCATGATGCTGAAATAAACAGCGAAGAATTGTAAGCAACCTGAAAAGAGGAAAAACCTGCTATGCACATGATGAATGATATGTGTTTATGCAATGCATTCAAGGGTTCGAAAGTTCAAATTTGTTGTAGACAAAAAAGGAACACACGTTATCATTAAGGAAATCATTGTTTAATACATCAAAGCCTCATGGGCAAAATAATACAAAAGCAAATCAATCCCAAAATACACTACGCATCCTCTTTGGAGCTATGTAAGTGTTGAGATTCCTCTCCTCATGCAACAGGCGGGTGAGCTCCAAGACCTTCCTTTCACTGGCATGTAGACTAGTCTCAAGAGAATTCTGTTCTTCCTTAAGCTGGATCCAGCTCTTCTGCATCTCTTCCCAGGATGTGGGCATATCAGGGTGCTGAATAGTGTGGGACACTTCTCCTTCCAAGACTGGTTCTTTGATTACTGGGAGCATATGAGGATAAGGCATCACTAACTTCTGGGAGCGGGCTCGTACCCACTTGAGATAAGGTTCCAACGGGATGGAGTTCCTGTGCCCCAGTGTCTTGCTGTCTATCCTACTTGGCATCCTCCAGGCTCTGATAAATCTCTGGCGAAGTCCTTGAGTATCATTGTCGAAGTCAAAAACTATGTCAGGAATTAACATGTCATGAGGACCATCCCTCCGAGCATAACCAAACTGTCTCCAAGACAGGCATGGGTTGTAAGTGATGCCTCCTCTGATTCCAAGTAAAGGAACATTAGGGTACTCCTCGCAACGATCAATGATAGTGACATCTTCCCTAGACCTAGGGCACCAATGTATATCTGCATGTGTAAGAGTCATCAACCGTTGTGACCATCTCAAACCCCGCTCATTCTTCAAAACTGATTGTGGAAGGTGCGAAATAAACCACCTTCCCAGGAGAGGAGTGCAACACATTAGGACACCTCTTTTTCTCATGGTTCGAGTGTAACATGAGTGAAGGATGTCCCCCAGCAACGTAGGTATAGGATTCCTGGACATAAAGATCTGGACAGCACTGATATCTATAAGTTGATCTGGGTTAGGGAACAACACCAAACCATAGACAAGGAGGGCCACAACTTCTTCAAAAGCTTGCAAGTCAAGGGAGTTCCAACATTCATGGGCCTTTTCAAACAGAAACCTGGCTAAGAACCCTTTGATACCACTTCTGATTTCCCAATGTCCCTTGAGGTCAGATGACTGTAGGTGCAAGGCTTTAGCAATCTCTTCAAGCTTGGGTTCCTTTTCCGTACCGTTGTAGGGTAGCTGATCAAGGATATGGATCTTCAGGAGCCGGGAGAACTCCTCCAATGTAGGTACCAACTGAAAGTCTAAGAAGGTGAAACAGTGATGCAGAAGGTCAAAGAATTGGAACAGGACCTTGATCATGTCTTCCTCAATGTTGGTATTGACCAAGCTGATGAGACTTCCATGTCTTTCACTGAATGAAAAGTTCTCGGGAATCCTGGATATAAGCTCCTTAAGCTGAGGAGGGATCCTTACAAGGCTGACTTGAATTGTCTTTCTACGAACAGTTTCCATGTCCTACAAAACAAGAACAAAGATGAAAATTTGAACCCCTGAAATGGTTAGTCAATGCATATGATGCTGGATGATGTCATGATGCTATGATTAAACACACCACAAATATTTACAAAGACAAACATGTAAGGCACACAAGGCACACAAGACAAGCCCTTAAGGTTTAAGGCCAGCATGGGGTCTGGGTAGTACCCTCTTGAAGTTGGTGGGTTCAACCTGTCCTATCAAAGTAACCGGGTTCTAAGGGTCCCAATATCACGGGATTGCTTTCATTGTTCATCGTTTCGATTTAGCCACTGAACTGGCGACCGAAATATTCCAGGAAAGCAACCCTCAATTGAGTGTAGTATCGAGTATCAACCAACCTCGGACTGCACCAAAGTCAGTTATCTCACTACCCTAAAGAGGCCAAGATAGTTCAATTAAGGTTCCTAAGGTCTGTTGATGCTTCACGACACCACGCGGAGGCCCCGTACTCTCCTTGACTGAACTCAAGGGTTACCGGTACACACCAAAGTGCCACATCAACGTAGCAGACTATTTCAACCATGTCGGTATACCCCGCACAGTTCCCTCACAGTCTTGTTGCTACTTTCTAAGAAGGTATCCCCCAGATCCGGGTTAGGATCTATAGAACTCCCAAGTATCCCACAATTTAAAGCACACAAGGAAAACAATTGAAAACACAGTTATGAACTAACCCTAAGGTACACCTCACTTTAAGTTAAGTCCCCAGCAGAGTCGCCAGTTCTGTGATCGGTGGATCTGGAACTAACTGTTTAACGCTGGTTCGCGAAA
Source organism: Vicia faba (assembly GCA_948472305.1). Lineage (NCBI taxonomy): Eukaryota > Viridiplantae > Streptophyta > Magnoliopsida > Fabales > Fabaceae > Vicia > Vicia faba. Next base: position 1,514,138,797 of record OX451739.1, read on the forward strand.
TGTCACGGAAGCAAGAGTCGCCACCGTCTTTTATTTTCTCCAAATGGAAAGGACAAAAGCACAGAAAAATTCCTTAAAGAGATTGCTCTCGGTTCGGGAGGTAGGTTATAGAAAGGGAAGGTATTAGCACCCTTTCTATCCATGGTTATCCATGGGCTCTTAGATACTTGCTCACTTGTGTTTTCAAAAATGGTTTGTTTGCTTTTCAATGTGGGTTTAAAAAGTTTCTTTGAAAATTCCAGTTCGACTCTTGTATCGGTCCTCAAGAGTGTTTGAAAAATTGCTTTCGAAAGCTTTTTGAAAATGTGTTGGTGTGAAAAGTATTTTTGATTTGTTTTGAAATTAGAGCAAGTATCTATGAGAACCTACCTACCATAAGGAATTCGTCTGTGTAAATGTCCTTTAAAGTAGTGCCATCCCACCATTGAGAGGTAGGTAGCACCACCGTTGGAGGTGTTCGGGTCAATTCGAGGTTCGGGACATGGTGATCACCAGAGCAATGGGAAGACACCTTAGAAGCTACCCTCATGCCAGGTTCCCGGATCATGAGGACTTACTAAGACATCCTCTACTCGACAATCACCTTTCGAGGCAAGGCAACAGTGAGGCGTACCCTAGGGGTGGTGTGTGCGATTCGTGTGTCGTTTTCATTTATTTTTATCTTGTCATGTCATTGGTGATCTAGCGTTTATTTTTATTTTTGTCCATTCATTCTTTCATGCCTTGATTTAACAGTTAAAAGTTGCGAAAAGTAAAAGATTCTAAGCTATTACAAAAGGCGCGGGTCCACATCGCCAAAATTTCTTGAACCCGATTTGAGAGAAAAATAAATAAGGAAATAAAGATAAAGTGCGACAAATAATTTACAAGGCCTTGGGAGAGATACATAAAAATTAAGCGAAATAAAATAAATATGCGAATTAAATAAGAATTAAAACGAGGGCGTTGGACCCTTTTTGCAAAGTTAAATTAAATGATGAAATTAATTAATTGAAAAAGAAAAGAAATTGTTTTTTTTTTGGTATTTTTTGGTATTTTATGATTTTTATGGGAAAAAAGAATTAAATGCAATTAAACCTAATTCTACAATTTTTATTTTATTATGAAAACATATTAAAGTTTAACCTAAAATTAACCCTAATTAATTTACATGCAATTTTAATAACAAAAATAAATATTTAATTATTTAATTATGAAAGAAACAAGAATAAAAAATTATCATAAACCCTAGTTCTACAAATTTTAGATTTTTATTATGAAAATATTAAAACCTAATTTAAAACTAATTAATTAATGGACTTTATTTACAAAAATACTAAAATAAAATATTTATTATTTTTTCTCTTTTCTGATTTTTTTATGTGTTTTTTATATTATGAAAATATTAAATTTAATAAAAAAACAATGATTAAAAGGAAGTAAAAAAAAGTATAAAGAAAGTATAAAGAATAAAAAAGGTCTTGCAAACCTAAGGGGTTCAGACCCCAAATAGGAGGTTTTTTGTAGTGATTCAGGCCCATTAACCTTGGCCTTTTTGACTTTTCAGGACACGTACCCAAGCGTTGACTAGAGCCTACCATATTCCACAAATCCTGGCCCTTGAATTGATGAGATTAAACGCGTGGCATGTTTGATTGTAGGGATGCACAGTGCGTCTTTACACTGAACCTGCATGGAACCACTAAATGCAAAATAATATGAAGGGGGTGAGGACCTGGGACTCGAACCCAGGTCCTGAGGCTTAGGAGCGTTCTTCTCAACCAACTGAGCTGCATGCATATTCGTTAATATAAAAGGAAAACAAATTATATAATAAAAAACTGGAGTTAGTGGTGGTCTGGCGCGCAAATTCAAAAGAACCAATCATTGTTGGCCACCACATCGTCTTCTTCATTGATTTGTTTTCCTGAAAAAATAACAAACATTTAACGGGGGTTTTGAACCCCCTCAAAACATGCTTATTTGGATAATAGCGATTAGGCCCCCTTGGCATATAAATTAAGCGCGAGCATGCCATTCTTTTCGTCTAAGCGAGCTGGTTTTGTTCATGGCATTGATGTGTCTCAATTTTTCAGGGATGGAAAATGCCCAAATTGAAAACCTGAGAACCCTAGATGTCACTAATGGTGAATCTTCATATGGGGCACGAAAACAAAATTAAACCATTGGGTTAGCATTAGAATCAAACGATAAACATGAATCAAGCGTTAAAATTCACAAAAAATGCATGAATTGAGATGCACGAATGAGAAATTTTATTTGTACAGGTGAGATTGTTCTCACGTTTCTGGGCACGAGAGCTTGTGGTTTTTGATCCAAATTCCTTCTATGAAGCCTTAGCAAGCTAATGAGATTAAAATCTTGCCTTGAATCGCCCTAGAACTAGGTTTTCAGAATTGAGTTTTTTTTTCAAAAAAGCTTGAGTTTTATTATGGGGTTTTTGCGCAGCTTAGGGGTTAGGAGGATTAGGTCTTGCTTGCAGCTTATGTATGGAGTGCATTAGGTCAAAAAACTTGATCAAAATCCTTTGCATTCATGGTTTTTGAGATTTGATTTTCAAAGATCTTTTTTTCAATATTTTTCATGCACTTTTGCTCTCAATCATATCCAATCAATTCAATTCCTTCCATATCTGATCATGCCCGAATTATTGAGTATATTTCATGCACAAAAAGATTGAAAAACTTAGGTTAAATATTTTTCATGTATTTAATTGATTTAAATGAATTATTATTAATAAAAATTCAAATAAATAAATAAAAAATGAATAAAAACTTCCCTTTGGGCCAAGTGGTCGTGCACATGTCTTGGATGGTGAATTGTGGAAGAAAAATAGGCCCATTAGCAATTTTAGGTCATTTGAATCAATGTTGACTTTTCAAAATATCCAAAAATTTCCCAACTTCCACAAGGCATAACTTGCTCAATGTTTAAGATTTTCTCATGTTCTTGGACATTTTGAAAAGGTCTTTGAGTCCTCTAACCAATTCCTTTGGTCCCATGTCATTTTGATTTACCAATCTCAAGTTATGGCCTTTGACTTAAAGTCCCTTTTTGTTGACTTTTGAAAATGACCTATAATGTTGAAATTGATAACTTTTTGTGAGAGCATTTCTTGGACTTGAAGTATGAAGAGGAGTTGTAGGAAATGTCTTTCTCTTCAAAATTAGCTTTGGATGGAATTTTTCTGATAATCCATGTGAAAGTTATGCCCTGGTCAATTTATAGTTGACTTTTTCAGCTGTCCAAATAAGGAAACTTTTGCATCTTGATGATTTTTTAGCCAAGCTTTGAGAATCATGATCAAGCATTGATCAAATGATGTTTGTGGCTTCAAAATGAGATGTTGACCAAAAATTTGAACTTTTGACTATCAAATGACCATTTTGCCCCTGCAGTTGACTGTAGTGCAATTAGGGTTTTTGATTGTGCAATCTTGTGCTGAAAGTCTTGAAACTTGATATGAGGATGCTTGACCATATTTGTAGGCATGTGAGACTTGATTGGACCTTTGAAAACTTCATTTTCTTGATCAGAACAAAAACCCTAATTTTGACTGCTTAGGGGGCCCTTGCACTGTGCAACCCTTGGGGAATTTTGATGCTTGACTTGGCAAATCTTTGAAGAATATGGGAGGGAAAATTTTGGGGTACAACACCCTCGATGACCCTACAGTTACCTTTCGGTAAATTATCTAGTCCCTAAACGAAAATTGCTAAAGCTTCTCCACAAGTTGCCTTCGTGATTGTAAAACGTCCCTTCGATTGTCCCTCAACATTCGACGATAGGGCTACCTACTCACTAATAGTAGGATATCACTATCTAAAGGGTAGGAGGAAAAGAACATCCTTTTTCGAGTAGGTATATTGTTCTTAAGTACTTCCTCAAATCTGAATGTTTCACACTTACACACTTTTCAAAAACTATTTTCTAAAAAACGCTTTATCACACTCTTGAGGAATGATACAAGAGTTATCATAAAGAAAACAAAAACTTTCAAAACACACAAACACACAAACAGTTTTCAAAATGAGCAAGTACCTAAGAGCCCGTGGAAAACCACAGATGGAAAGGGTGCTAATACCTTCCCTTTCCATAATCTACACCCCTTACTTAGAAAATCTCGAAAAAGGTCTTTTTTTGTTCTTTTCTCCCTTTCCTTTGTTGGATAAAAGAAAAGTCGGTGGCGACTCTTGCTTACTGCGACATTTGCGAACAAAAAACGCAAACCAGTATTAAACAGTCGATTCTGCCACCGTATCATAGAACTGGCGACTCTACTGGGGATAATAATAAAGTGGGGTTTACCTTAGGGTCTAGATCCTTTTGCTTCTTTGTTTGTTTGTTTTCTTTACTTTAAGGGTATTTGTTTGGGTACTATGGATCCTACACCCGGATCTGGGGAAACCTTTTAGGTAAGTAGCAATAGATCATGGAAACTGTGTGGGGTATACCGACACGGTTGAAGCAATGGCTATGTTGATGCGACACTTTAGTTGGTACCGGTAGCCCTTGATTTAATCAAGGAGAATACGGAGCCGCTGCGTGGTGTCATGAAGCGTCAACTGACCTTAGAACCTTTAAATGAACAACTTGTCCATTAGGACGTAGTGAGATGGCCGTCCTTGGTGTATTCCCAAGGTCAGTAGATACTCGATGCTACACTCATTGAGGTTTTACTCTCGAGTTTTGTTTGGTTGCAAGTCAGTTGCCTATCGAACGAAATTTGTGGGAAAGATCAGTGATATTGAGATCCCTTAGAACCCGATTACTATTTATAGGACAGGTTGAACCAATCCAACTTCAAGAGGGTATTACCTTAAAACCCATACAAGCCTTAAACCTAAAGTCTTGGTGTAATTTGCTTGTGCTTGCTATATATGTGATTTCTTAGCATAATCATGACATCATAACATGGCATATCATACTAAATATTTCAAGGATTTTCTAGGGCTTATCTTTGTCTTGTTTTGTAGGACATGACATCCGCTCGCAGGAATGCCATCCAAATCAACCCTGTGAAAGTGCATCCTCAACTCAAGGAGTTAGCATCAAGGATTCCTGAAAGCTCTCCCTTGACTGGAAAACATGGTTGACTTCTCAATTTGGTCACTTCAAACCCTGATAAAGAAATTTTAAAGGTGCTCTTTCAATTCTTTGACCCGTTGCACCACTGCTTCATTTTTCTTAATTACCAGTTAGTGCCTACTTTGGAGGAGTTTTCTCAATTATTGGGAGTACCTATCCTTAATCAGCTACCATTCAATGGTACAGAAAGAGACCTAAAGCCTGAGGAGATTGTTCAAGCTTTGTCTTTACAACTGTCTGATGTAGTGGCAAAATGGGAAACCAGAAAAGCTGTCCAAGGATTTCCAGTTAAGTTTCTATTTAAGAAAGCTAACTATTTTTGGGATAGCCTGGATTTACAAGCTTTTGAAGAAGTGTCATCCCTCCTCATCTATGGGATGGTATTATTCCCTAACACGGACCAACTCATAGATGTGAATGCGGTTAATATTTTTCTGTCGCATAATCCAGTGCCTACCTTACTTGGGGATATTCTACACTATCTACATACTCGAACTCTAAAGAGAAGAGGGACCCTTCTGTGTTGCACTCCTCTATTATCTAGGTGGTTTATTTCGCACCTACCTCGGTCTGTCTTGAGAAATGAGCAGGGTATGAGATGGTCTCATAGGCTGATGTCCCTTACATATTCGGATATTCATTGGTGTTCTCAGTCTTTGGAGAGTGTCACCATCATTGATCGTTATGGGGAATTACCTAATGTCCCTCTCTTATGCATTAGGGGAGGAATCACTTATAATTATTGTTTGGCGTTGTGATAGTTTGGTTATGACAGAAGGGATGGTCCTCACGACACACTCATCCAAGGAATCACATTTGACTTTGAGAATGATGTTCAGGGTTATCGCAAGAGGTTCATTCGAGCTTGGGGCATGATAAACAGAGTTGACAGCAAGACATTAGGGCACAAGAATTCCATCCCTCTTGAGCCTTACCTCAAATGGGTGCGAGCTCGTGCTCAACGTCTTATGATGCCTTATCCCGCCATCTTACCTGTGATTATGGAGCCAATTGCTTAGGGAGACACTCCTTACATTGTGCTTCATCCTGACATGCGCATTGATTTTGAGGAGCTACAGAAATCCTGGATCCAACTCAAAGAGTAACGGGACACCTTTGAAACCCAATTCTATGCTAATGAGAAGAAGGTTTTAGAGCTCACCAGATTACTTCGCGAAGAGAAGAGTATAAACACTTACATTGCACCAAAGAGGATGTGTCTGTGGGAAGCTTGAGTCTTATTTTGATTGGAGGGTTTTATTTTTGCTTTGTTATTTCCCTTGTAAGCCCAAGAGGCATCATTGTGATCGATAAAACCTCTTAATGCAATTAACGTTTGTTCTCTTTCTGTTTAAGCAAATTTCAGTCTTAGAAATCCTTGAAAACATTGCATACATATATCATACATATCATTGCATAAGCAGGTTTCAAAGTAGGTTTCTCATCCTTTTTGTTGTTTATTTCAGCAATGGCTCTAGAACAAATAATGAAGGATCTACAGACTTAGAATGCCCAATTTTAACAGATGATCATGGCTCTGACCAAGGGGCAAGAAGAACTGAAAGCCCTGCTTGTTAAAAAAAAGCCAAGGAAACCAGCTGGTGTGGTGAACTTGGGTAGAAGGATCAGAGGACCAGTGTGGCGAGCCTCTGAACTGATAACTTCATCAAAGGAAGGAAACAATCAAGTGGAGGAAACAAGAGAAGAAGAATACAGTCCTGAAGAATTCGATGAAGAATCTAACTATGGGGTTGTCATCCCGCAAAAGTTCAAGGTGCCAGTGTTCTCCAAATATGATGGGGTCTCATGTCCCAAAATGCACCTCTGATCTTATGTGAGGAAGATCCAGCCTCACACTGCTAACAAGGACTTATGGGTCCACTTATTTCAGGATAGTTTGTTCGGAACTGAACTAGAATGGTTCTACCAGCTGGAAAGGGCCAACATCCGTAATTGGGAAGACCTGGCTGCTGCTTTCTACAAGAAGTATCAGTATAATGCAGACCTTGCTCCCACCCGTATACAACTCCAAAATATGTCTATGGGTTCGAGTGAGGGCTTTAAAGACTATACTCAGAAGTGGAGGGACTTAGCAGGAAGAGTCCAAACCCCTGTCTAATAGAGAGCTGGTGGATATGTTTTTGGGTACCCTGTATGGTCTTTTTTTCAATCACCTGATTGGAAGCTCCTCAGCCGGCTTCACTGAATTCATCTTGATGGGAGAAAGAGTGGAAGCTGGAATTAGGAGTGGTAAGATCCAAAAGGATGCATCCTCCAGTACAGTAAGGAAGCCATTTGATGGGAAGAAAGAGGTTAGTGCTATGTACAGTCAAAGGAATCAGGACAGAACTGAACATCATCCAGCGGTAAGGGCTGTTATGATCCCTAAACCTGCACCTACTCAACAAAGGAATAATTATCCTAGAACAGAAAGGCCGGTAAGACAATTTACCCGGATAAATATGACGCTGTCTCAAGTCTTGCCACATTTGTTAAAATCCGATCTGGTAACTCTGAGGGAAGCTCTGAAGAATCCTAATACCGCCTCTCCCCGCTACAATCCAAATGCTCGATGCACATACCATTCTGAGACTCCGAGGCATGACACGAACGACTGCTGGGCTTTGAAGAAAAAGTACAGAATTTGATCAAGGTAAAGGAGATTGAATTCGATGCTCTAGAAACTCCAAATGTCATAACTGCACCCATGCCCAAACATGGCTTGGGAATCAATTTTATTGATGTTGTCTCCGCCATAGAGGATACTGACAGTGACTATGACGCAGATAGATGGATCTTCCCTACTACCAACAGTGGACCCAATAACTGGACAGCAAAGGACTTTGTACCGATTACTTTTGTTCAAAAGTAATTGTCTTTCTTGTTTTTGGATATGTAATAAACAATATAAACTTTTTGGCCATGTGTCTTACCCGGGGCACAATGGTTTACTTGTGAGGGTTATCATGTTTCAATTTCATATGGCATTAATAAAGCATTGGACGTTTATGCATACAAATTTTGCGCTCTCTGTTTTTCTTTTCTGCTTTTTACTTTGTCTATACAGCTATGCTCTTACACACACCCACGTATCAAACTGCAGATCCATATCCACTATGGATCCCATTGATAACAATTTTGCTATTTCCGATTATGACTTTGAAAATCCGACCAACCAAGCCGAGGACGAAGGTGAGGAAGATTGTGAGGTACCCGGAGAACTGGCCAAACTGTTACAACAGGAAGAAAGGGCTATACAGCCTTATGAAGAGCCAGTTGAGACATTAAATTTGGGCACAAAAGAGAACACAAAAGAGGTCAAGATAGGTGCAAATTTGGAGCTTCGTGTTAAACAACATTTGATTCAGATGTTGCATGATTATGTTGAGATCTTTTCCTAGTCATATGAAGACATTCCAGGACTAGACACGGATATTGTGGTTCATCGTCTGCTGACTAAAGAAGATTTCCCTTCGGTAAAGAAGAAGGTCCACCGTATGCGCCCTGAAATGTCAGAGAAGATCAAAGTAGAGGTTATGAAATAGTTCAACACTGGGTTCTTAGCTGTCACCTCTTATCCCCAATGGGTTGCTAACATAGTCCTGGTACCTAAAAAGGACGGCAAAGTACGGATGTGTGTGGACTACCGAGATTCGAACAGGGCAAGCCCCAAGGATGACTTTCCGCTTCCCCACATTAATGTTCTAGTTGACAACACCATGCAGCACAAGGTCTTTTCCTTCATGGATGGTTTCTCTGGTTACAATCAGATCAAGATGGCACCTAAAGACATGAAGAAGACACCTTCGTCATGCAATGGGGAACTTTCTGCTACAAAGTGATGTCGTTTGGGTTGAAGAATACTGAAGCAACCTATCAGCGAGCCATGGTAGCTTTGTTCCACGACATGATTCACCATGAGATAGAGGTCTATGTTGATGTAATGATAGCCAGGTCTCAAACTAAAGAATATTATCTTGATCATATATAAAAGTTGTTTTATAGGTTGAAGACGTACAAGTTGAGACTGAATCCAAACAAGTGCACCTTCGGGGTAAGGTCTGGTAAACTCCTAGGTTTCATTGTCAATGACAAGGGTATTCAAGTAGACCCTACAAAAATGAAGGCTATACAAGAGATGTCGGCTCCTCGCACTGAGAAGGAGGTTAGAGGTTTCTTGGGATGCTTGAATTACATTACCAGATTCGTTTCCCATTTAACTGCTACTTGTGAGCCAATCTTCAAACTCCTAAAGAAAGATCAAGTGGTAAAGTTGAATGACGAATGCTAGACTGCCTTCGAGAGAATCAAGGAATACCTTCAAGAGCCTCTGATCCTGATGCCTCCGATTGAAGGAAGACCCTTGATAATATACCTAACAGTGTTAGATAATTCAATGGGGTGTGTGCTGGGGCAGCATGACGAGTTCGATCGAAAAGAGTACGCAATATACTACCTTAGCAAAAAGTTTACTGACTGTGAAACAAGATACTCACTGCTCGAGAAAACTTGTTGCACTTTGGCATGGGCTTCTCTCCGACTGAGACAATATATGTTGACCCACACTACTTTGTTGATATCTAAGATGGATCCGATCAAGTACATCTTCGAGAAGCCCGCTCTCTCTGGAAGAATAGCAAGATGGCAAATGATCTTGACCGAATACGTTATCTAATACACGACCCAGAAATCAATCAAGGGAAGTGTACTAGCTGATCATTTGGCTCATCAAGCTGTGGATGACTACCAGTCCATGAATTTTGAGTTCCCAGACGAGAATATTATACTAGTAACTGACTATGAAGAACCTGGATCGGACGAAGGACCTGAGGAAGGATCCCGATGGACTATGGTTTTTGATGGGGCCTCCAACGCACTCGACAATGGCATCAGTGTTGTAATCATATCTCCCAAGGGTTGTCATACTCCTTTCACTTCCAGATTATGTTTCAATTGTACCAACAATATGGCGGAGTATGAAGCATGCATCATGGGTCTCAAAGTTGCTATTGACCTGAGAATCAAGTTCATGATTCTAACCACCATGGATGGTGACGACCTTCTTCACCGTGTTAATGCGGACATAGTGAAAAGATACTACGCATAAATAAAGACCCACTAGGTCGACTGGCCTAGGCAAAAATAAAGGCATCCCGGTGAACCAAAAGGGTTCGGGCAAAAATTAGGGATTAAAACAAAAAAAACTGTACACCCGACAAGTCGAAAACCTGAAAAGGCGGCTTGGGCAAAAAAGGGTATCCCGGTGGACTGAAAACCCAAAAGGGAGGTCCAGGCAAAAGTTAGGGATTGGAAGCGTACAACTATGTCCCGTTGGATCACCTTGCGACCAGACTTCAATATCAACTACCAAGACTCAAACAGGTACCGATCAATCCAGTCAGCTTCGGACGAGTAGCAAAGTGATGAGACGCTCAAGGACATAGGGGCAATAGCAGTATTGAAACTCAATGGGATTATTACACATAGTTGTTTTCTATTTGTACACTATTTTGTGTAGTTTTCATTTCTTATGATGGTGTTCTCCTACTAGAATGTCAGTCTCTTTGTACAAAATGCTTGTTATAGGCGAACTTCAAAAACTCAATACAAATCATTCCTTGAAAGTATAAAACTATTTGTTTTATTTTTCTGTTTTGTTTTGCAAAAAAACGTCCAATGACTTATTTTTGACATATGCATTTAACTATGATTACTATTCATAAATACTTGCATAAAAAACAGAAAGACAGTTGCTAATGACTTTAAGAAACGAGGCAAAGTCTAAAAAACAATTTGCAGTCCCGACAATTACTCTTTCCATCATGGCACAGGGGCAGGGACAGTTTGAGACAAAGTCACCATTACATACGACCCCGTGACATCTATGTTCCTCACAGAGCAGAAACAACCAAAGTTTTGATCTCCTCCTTCCCCTAGCAGGAATTAATTCCTCCATCAAAGTTCCTTTAGAGAGCCGAAATCTATTTTCCCAGCCAAGTTTTATAATTTCAAACAGTCTATAAAATCTCCTCCCCGATAGAGTTTATTTGTTAAACTATGGAAGCTCGTTCCTCAACAGAGTTTATTTCTATACATCGGAAAGATCTTCCAACAAAGTATCCTCCCTTCACAGAGTATTCTCAAACAGAAAGAGGAAATCCCCGACAAAGCATCTCCATCCATCATCCCCAGTGGAAACAAAGGATTCAGCGTCCCAACGCTCTTCAGCAGCAGTCCGGGATTTACTTTCCCAGACTGGAAAATATTACAATAGCATCCCATATTCATACATCATGGCATGCACATACAGTATAATCTCATTTATTTTGAGAACATCATCGCACTGCATTTCATACATCATGACATTGCATATGACTAACTCTTTACCTTTTTCAGGAAAAGATCAAATCAACAAACACCGTTGACTAATTACGTGACCTGGTAGTCTTATCAAAAGCTACGTATAACAAAGGGTTATCTCAGGGTCTTCCTCATAAAGATGCCCTCACAAGACCTTCTCTGGTTCAGTCAGATCGACACTAAGATCTCTCTCATTTCTATTCCAGTTGAAGATATTCCAAGACTTTTGTCTAGTTCATTTGAATCGACTCTAAGATTCTTCTGATTTCTATTCCAGTCAAAGTTAATCCAAGACCTTCTCTGGTTCAGTCAGATCGACACTAAGATTTCTCTGATTCCTATTCCAGTTGAAGATATTCCAAGACTTTTGTCTGGTTTAGCTGAATCGATCCTAAGATTCTTCTGATTTCCATTCTAGTCAAAGTTAATTAAAGACCTTCTTTGGTTCAGTCAGATCAACACTAAGATCTCTCTAATTCCTATTCCAGTTGAAGATATTCCAAGAATTTTGTCTGGTTCAGCTGAATCGATCCTAAGATTATTCTGATTTCCATTCCAGTCAAAGTTAATTAAAGGCATTCTCTGGTTCAGTCAGATCGACATTATGATCTCTCTGATTCCTATTCCAGTTGAAGATATTCCAAGACTTTTGTCTGGTTCAGTTGAATCGACTCTAAGATTCTTCTGATTTCCATTCCAGTCAAAGTTAATCCAAGACCTTCTCTGTTTAGTCAGATCGACACTAAGATCTCTCTGATTCCTATTCCAGTTTAAGATATTCCAAGACTTTTGTTTGGTTCAGCTGAATCGATCCTAAGATTCTTCTGATTTCCATTCCAGTCAAAGTTAATTAAAGACATTCTCTGGTTCAGTCAGATCGACACTAAGATCTCTCTGATTCCTATTACAGTTGAAGATGACCCAAGACTTTTGTCTGGTTCTGTTGAATTGATCCTAAGATTTTTCTGATTCTTATCCAATCAAAGTTAATTCAAGACCTTCTCTGGTTTAGTCAGATCGACACTAAGATCTCTCTGATTCCTATTCCAGTTAAAGATATTACAAGACTTTTTTCTGGTTCAGTTAAGTCGATCCTAAGATTTTTCTGACTCTTATCCAGTCAAAGATAAATCAAGACCTCTGTTGGTTCAACTCGAATCGACCATTGATTTGTTACTGATTCTTTTCCGGTAGACCTTTTTCTTTTTCAATTAAATAGACACTAAGATTTTTATGATTCTTATCCAGTCAAAGATAAATCAAGACCTTTGTTGGTTCAGTTTGAATCGACCATTGATTTGTTACTGATTCTTTTATGGTAGACCTTTTTCTGGTTCAGTTAAATCGACACTAATATTTTTCTGATTCTTATCTAGTCAAAGATAAATCAAGACCTCTGCTGGTTCAACTCGAATCGACCATTGATTTGTTACTGATTCTTTTCTGGTAGACCTTTTTCTGGTTCAGTTAAATCGACACTAGGATTTTTCTGATTTCTATTCCAGTTTAAGAAACTGAAAAGCCTGGAGCACGACCAGATAACGGTTTAATCTCATTCCCCTATTATGTCGTTGTGAATCCTGGAATACGACCAGATAGCATTCAGCCTTATTATCCTCATCAAGTCACTATGAAGCCTGGATCCTGACCAGATAGCAGTTCACTTCCGTCTCTTTAGTCAAGAGATGATTCCCCAGTAGAGTAATGGATAACCGAAGCTCCTAGACTCTATTCCCCTAAAAACATTCCCCAACGAACTCCTCCTCGGACAGCAGGAACAAGAATCCCCATAAAGAGACTCCTTACGAAGTCAGCATATATTTTGGATGGCATCTTTAAGCCCATCTCCGACGACCCTCCGTCATATTCTTTGGATGACATATTTAAGCCCATCTCCAACAGTCTTCTATCATCTTTTCTAAATGGCATCTGTAAGCCCATTCCCAATATTATTCACCAACAGTCTCACTTCGGGTGAGTGAAAATTTTTGGGCACTCTAGTGTTAAATCATCTTCCACCTTCAGATCATGAAAGGCAGACAAGCTAGTCTGCATCCTCAGGTATAAGAATATTGAACAGGGGCAGCTGTTGTACCCCAAAATTTTCCCTCTCATTTTATTCAAGACATACTCCTAGAGGTCCTCAATTGCTCAAGGTTGACTAAGAATTGACCAGACAAATTCTCCTCTTAAGGCAATGAACCCCCAACTAGGGTTTCAATTTTCATCAAGATGGTTGAGCTCCAAGGATAAAAATGTTCTCTGTTGTCTTAATATGTCCTCAAGATCATCCATGCCAAATTTCATGCTTTGCTCAATAAGTTTACTCAGTCAATTGCTCAAGTATTGGAAAATCAACTATGCTAGGTCAAAAATCAATTGTGGCCCATGTACAGTCAAACTTAAAGATTTTTGGTCAACATCAACATTTTGAAGTGATATCTATCATTTGATAAAGGGTTGATCATGATTCCTCAAGAAATGCTCCTAACCCATCAAAAGTCAAAAGTGGCAAATTAGGGTTTCTATAGGAAAAGTCAACCAAACTTTGACCAAGCATAACTTTCTCATACTTTATCATACAATTTCCAAAAAAAGCTCATTTTTAAGAAAATCCAATTCTCTACAACTTCTCTTCATACATCAAGATCAAGAAATGCACCATTTGAAAGATACAAGCTCATACATTACAAGTCATTTTTAGAAAGTCAACAAAAGCCACTTTTTTCCAAGACCTTTTACATTAAGATAAATTATTCAAATGCAAACTTGATAAAAATAGGGATTTAAGTAGACATCTTGGGCTTTCCAAAAAGTCAAAGATCATAATCATGAGATAATAATTGAGCAAGTTATGGCTTGCCCAAGTTGGGAAAATTTGGGAATTTTCAAGAATTATGCATTGAGCAAATTTGAAGTTTTAAGGCAAGGGCTCAATTTCTTGGACTTCAATCATCTTACTAATTTTATAAAGGACCTCTAAAATTATTATTTCCATGCCTTGCATTTGATAACTATTTGATTCATATTTATTTTGATTTATTTCAAATAAATATAAAATAAAATGTATAAAATAATTGGAAATAGACTTTGAGCTTTGGGTTGATGTTTTGGATAGCCTAGGCCCATAAAATTTCGTGCAAAGGTGTCCACATTCATTCAAATTCAAAAAAGGACAAGATTCCATGTCTGTGGCAAAGTTACAAAACATCATTCATGGCTTTAAAAACATATGTTTATGGTTGTTATTACCTTTGTCCTCTTGTCTCCTCCCTCCTCTCTATATAAAGGCCACATTAGCAAGCTTCAACACATGAGATACAGTCTGGAAAAACTCTACAAATTTTGCAAAAATTATCAAAGTTGTAAAAATTCGCATTTTAGGTTCCAGCCTTTCTCAGTCCAAACAAAAGATCCAAATACATTCCTAGAGGCTCCCTGAAGCTTTTGCAATCATTATCAAGTCCTGAAACATCACAAAACGCCTCAGTAAGCTCCATTTTTATATTTTCTAACTTGTTTCATGCAGATCTGGTGCTCCTCGTAGCTAGATGTGCATTATACACCATCAGACATATGCCATCAGATGTCCATCTGATCAGATCTAGCGCACTCCACCTGCGGGCTCACTATGTGCCATCAAGACCAATCCACATTGGATCCAGAAGCAAATCTAGGCCTCTCCCTTCACGGGCCAGCAAATTCAACAACCACACCCCCACTTTTTTTTACTATCTCAGGCCCATCTAGTTTTTTTTTTGTAATGATTTAATTTCTTTTATCTTCTTTACTTAATTAAGCAAATAATTAAAAAAACTCACAAAAAAATTAGGCTTAGACTTTTTTTAATTAAAATAATGAAATGCTTTAATTAATTAGTTAATTAAGTTTTAACTACTTTCTTATTTTAAAATGAACTAGAATTTAGGATTAAATTTATGTTTCAAATGTTTTCTTAGTAAAAAAATGCAAAAATATTAGAATTAGATTAATTTCATTCAATATTTATTTTCTTAAATTATATTTAGATTTAGTTTAATTATTTTTTCTTGAAATAAATAAAAATAAAACCAAAAATATTTTTCTTGTTTACTTAGAATTTTTCTTAGGATTTTTAGACGTAATATTTATTTCACGCGCGTTATTTTTATTCTTGCATTTTATATAAATAATGGAACTGATTACGGGATGTAATAGTCTAGATTTAAAATTCTGCATTTTATTTTCTTGCACATTTTTATGTAATTGTCCCAAAGCATTGTAATAGCCTAGGATTTAAATTTTTGCACTTTAAATTTCTGTAAATATTAACTGTTAGTAACTAGGCATTCAAGATAAGACTGAAAATTAAAACGTTAGCAAACTTAATACTGCAAGATAAATAACTTAATCTCAACACACTTGCACATGCGCACCTCTAAGGTATCTCCCACTTTGGTTTCCTTTAAATTAAACAGTCATGAGGCAGGAACGCTTTAGTAAAGACCCATAAATCAAAAAAGATCATAGTCCCTCGATGACCCTACAGTTGCCTTTCGGTAGTGATCTAGTCCCTAAAATAAAATTGCTAAAGCGTCTACACAAGTTGCCTTCGTGATTGTAAAACATCCCTTCGATTGTCCCTCAACATCCGACGATAGGGCTACCTACTCACTAATAGTAGGATAACACTATCTAAAGGGTAGGAGGAAAAGTACATCCTTTTTCGAGTAGGTATATTGTTCTTAAGTACTTGGTCAAATCTGAATTTTTCATACTTACACACTTTTCAAAAACTATTTTCAAAAAAACGCTTTATCACACTCTTGAGGACTGATACAAGAGTTACCATAAAGAAAAGAAAAACTTTCAAAACACACAAACACACAAACTGTTTTCAAAATGAGCAAGTACCTAAAAGCCCGTGGAAAACCACAGATGGAAAGGGTGTTAATACCTTCCCTTTCCATAATCTACCCCCCTTACTCAGGAAATCTCAAAAAAGGTATTTTTCTGTTCTTTTCACACATTCCTTTGTTGTATAAAAGAAAAGTCGGTGGCGACTCTTGCTTATCGCAACATTTGCAAACAAAAAACGCAAACCAGTATTAAACAGTCGGTTCTGCCATCGTATCACACCCAAGAATAATAAGTTGTGGAAGAATTCATAAGATACCTCACGATTCGTAAGAGATCCCACAGGATGGGGAGGAATGATAGCTTCTGTTGCAACAACAAGTATATGATTACTTTCTCTTCTTAGCATTGTTTTTAGAATTTCCATAACCAGACTCATCTAAGTCTTCAACTTATTGTTTTCCTCTTTCAAGAGTTCCTGACCACGGGCCATAACTTGAATGTCTATCAAAAACATCTCCCAATGAACTTTCATTTTGGCCAATTCCTCACGAAGTTATTCCATGTCTGATCCCTAAGCACGAAGCGGTGAGTAGTCAGAATTTGCAATTCTGAAGAAAACCAAGTCTGAATATGAATCCCCATCTCTGAGCACTGTTATGAATGCATGAAGACGCATGAGGTGTATGAGTGGATACAGTTCCATTTTCAATCATTCTCAAGGAACCCACATGCTTTTAATTTTGATTTTAAGCAAGTAAGAGATGGGAAATCATAACACAAGGCTCACAAGCATGGTTCCTTAGAAAGGGAAATATCATGTGTGTTAAATGATGTTTACATGTTATGTATGCACTAATACAGGACCAAAGTTCCCATTATAATGGATAAATGATGTGTTGGTTCTTGATAATATGAATATCACCAAATCAAAGGTTTGGAATCATCTCGGAATATAAAAACCAAGTACCATGAAGATCAATAACAATATGGGATCAAGTCTCCCCAAACTAGATATTTGTTGTGTTGTCTCTGAATAACTGATGTCACTAGATCAAAAGTCTAAAACATACACCAAAATAACCAAATAGTCACCAACAATATATATAAGATCAAACACTCCACACTCACGGGTGAAGTCTAGGTCAAGGTAAGGTCAAAAGAAAACAGAGTCAACAGTTCTCATGAAATTACTATCTGAAGGATAGAAAAACACAAGAAGGGGGATTGAATTAGGGTTTTCAAAAATAAAATAGTATGACACGTTGGTTATCCTAGTTCGTTTAAACTCAAACTACTCCAGTCCACCCACCAAGATGATTTCGCCTCTCTCAAACGAGGTCTTAATCCACTAATGAAAACTTAATTACACAAACACAATGACTACCATCAATGTCTTCTTGAGTATAAACCACAACTCGGTTTCTCAAGGTATTACAAAATATAAATCAATAAAACTGTGTACAAATTATGTTTCTAAACAAAACTATATCACAACAGTGATGTATACACAAGGTTAAAGCACAAGATAACACTAGTAAAAATATTTCTTTTTGAATGCGCAATTGTGTTGTGTTGATTCTTCTTCATAGTCTTCTTTTTATAGGTGAGGCATAAGGGACATGAGAAGATGTATTTTGAAGGTTGATAAAGTGTTGTTAATGCACTTTCCAAAAATACAGATATTGTCTTGGTTTAGCCATTACTTTTTGATTTGTAATGAATGAGTTGTAATGCATTAAAACTTAGTTTCCTAAGGATCTTATCAGAATGAGAATATAATCGTTGAGATTTTAGATCCTTAGAGTTTCTTGATATTCATATTATTATAACTTGGATGAGACAGACACGTTGAAGCTTCTTTGCATTTTTCAGAGTAATGACTTTCAGAGTGTAGCTTGAGCTTAAGTGCTGAATCTTTAGAACTATTGTATAGATGAGTGTGTTGAGACTACTTTTGTTCTTCCAGAACTTCACTTATCAGAGTATCAGAATTTTACTTGCAGCATTGGTGCTTCAGAAGTTATAACATCATAACTTCTTCTATTTAGCGTGTTACACGGATTTACATCTACAACAGAGCTTCAAAACATAAATCTCTCATCAACTTCAATGCACTTTTTATTAGAACTTCTTTGCATATTTCAATACATTGTTAGAGAGCATATTTGTTCTTTATATATATCATGTATTTGTCATCATCAAAAATATTACTAAGATGTAGAACCAAACTATGTTCTAACAGTCTCCCCCTTTTTGATGATGACAAAAACTTGTTTATTTGGATAGATTACGTGAGAACATAAATAATTAGAGTCTCCCCCTGATTTGAATACTCAGATAAAGAAAAAATACTTCCTTGAAGATGTTCCGATCAGAGCTTTGTGATGGAAGTTCTGATAAGTCCATTTGATAGAAGTTACTTTCAAGAGATTTTCCTATTTTCTTTCAAAAGATAAAACAGAAGATATGATATTCAAAATGTTTGAGACTAAGTATTGGCACTGTTATATTCAAAATATATTAGGTTCTCCCCCCTTTTTTTTAAAAATAAAAAAATCAATAAAAACACGTAAAGATAACAAAATGGATTTTGTATCCAAAGTGGATTAAAATAGAAATAAGTAGATAAACAGAAGTTTGTGAAATAAGAAACAAGAACAGCAGAAACAAAAAATATATATAAAAACTAAGGTTCAAGAGGTGGAAGTCGCGTGAACAAGGCTTCCAAAAGACTCTTGATCTGATTGTTTGATTTTTCTTGTTTCCCAAGCATGCCCTTAATTTCTTTGTTTATTTTATCCTGTTTGTCTAGCCTTTCCTTAACAGTTGTGTTTTCTTTCTTTAACTCCTCTAGTATTTTCAAAACAAGAGAAGAGGAGGCTGTTTCAACAGAAGAACTCACATTCTCAGAAATCACTACAATAGATTTTTGCTCAGGAGATTCTCCAACTATTTTGCCTTTGTCTTTAAACACGACCAGAGGAAGAGGTTGAGGTTCAAGATATGGTTCATTATATTCTGATTCCTGAGAGGCTTACCAAGAAGTATTGTCTAGAAGAAGTAGGGGTTTCTTTACCCAATGTCATAGAACTTGATCCTTGAAGATTTTCAGGTGATCCCAGAAGTTTTGTTGAGCATTTTCATAACTGAGTTCCTTTAGCTTAAAAGATTCAAAATTAAACCATTTTCTGAACTAATTCCAGTGAGAATCAGAAGCAGTTGGGTTAAGATTCTCCATGCAAGCTTACTTCAAGGAGTTAACCCATTCCTGTATTTCCCGTTTCAAAAACCAACAGAGATTTACCAACATCTGATTTGGATAATTTTGGTGTTGGTTTTGGAACGAATATTTTATGTGAAGTTGTAACAATATTGTCCCAAGCTTCTAAATCAATGATGGTTCTGAGGGGATCTTCTGAGTAGTCAGTGGGGGGAGAGAGTCAGAAAAATTATAGGAGAGTTAAAAGGTGTTGAATTGTAGGGAGATAGAACATCTGGAAGGGAGAAAGCTTATGATGTAGTTGTGGAGATTATTGGTGGTTAAGAGATCATGAGTGGGCAAGTGATGCTTGGAATGGCGGACATGGTATCAGAGCCAATATTTTGATTTTTGATTTGGGGAGCTTCAAACAATGGATCAAATTGATCAATATCGGAGAGAACTTGTGCAAGTTCTGGCTGAGTCTGATCAAATTGGGTAAAAGGTGGATTAATCAGAGGATTATTTATAGGTATTGGGTGTAAATTTCTTGGTAAAAATAATCAAGGGTTTGAGGAGATGGATCTTCAGTAGGTTTTGGATATGAGGGGGTTTGAGATGTTGATAAAAATATTGATTCAATAAATGAAACAAAAGACGAGTTACCTTTCTTATTGGAAACTTTGAGGGTTTTTTTAAGAAGTTCCTTCTCCAGTAGCTTTCCTTTTGTTGTCTTTCTGGTAGCAACTTCCAGAGGTTGTTTCCCGAGATCAAGAATATTCACATCTAGAATCTTACTATCAGTCTTGCAGGCTTCCAGATACCCGAGGATAATTTCTCGAGAGGAGTCTGTTTGAGTGAAGAGAGGAAAATCCTTTAGAGGAACTCTTTTGGTGGTGATGACTTCCTTGGTGGTGAGTGTTGAATCCTTCTTAATTGTTTCAATTATCTTCATTTTCTTTAGATTCTTGGTATTTAGAGGCTTTCTAACACATGGTTCCAGAACATTTGCTTGTTGATTATTAGTCAGATGTTCTATCAGTTTGTTTTCTGTCAGACTATCTGAAATGAGCCTTCCCAAAGGAATCCAATCTCTCTTGGTTCTTTCTTCTTCCCTTGTTGATTTGACACTTGTCTTCATATGGTTGAACAAAATATGATGAAGATTAACTTTGCCTTTATGGCGATGAAGTACAGTAGGTACTATTGATCAATGTTGATGTAGTAAGGAGAGCTGGTTGGTTTTCTGTGATTGATACACTCTAGAATTATTTTAGACCAAATTCTGAGATAATCCTTCAGATCTTTGATTTTGTTTGAGGGTTGTCTAGAGGAAAATATTTCTTTTGAAACGATGGTTAGGTCAGAACCTTTTTCTGCCATTTCACTACATCTTATATAGTCGCCGTCATGACCAATAAGATCTTCAGTGATGACGATCTTCTTTCCCATGACATAAGATGTTATTTGATGATTTGATGATATGGCATGAACCCAAAATTCTTTCATTGATTTGGGAAAAACTGGACCTATTAGACAATCAAAGTATTTTGTACATCCTTGGAACTCAACATCAGGCGTTAGGTCATACCCATTTTCTTTCATACTCACAAAATCAACAATAAGTTTACATAGAACTCCCAAAAAATCAACAGAAGTGAGAAGAGTTCCTGAAGGTTCAATGTACTTTTCTTCATTATAAGAGGAAGAACCAGGAATGTTGATTTGAGAATCTTGAGACATTTGTAGAGAGGAAGCCATTGTTCACAAACTTTTAGGGTTTTGAGAGAGTAACAAATGCAGAGACAAATAGAGTGAGGGAAAGGGAAGACATGAGAGTTTTTGTGAGAGAGTGGGGTATAAATAGCCAATGGAAGAAAACAAGGATTTAAATTTAAATTTAAAAATAATAATAAACACAATGATTAAGTGCATTAATGATTTCTGAAAAGAAGGATACCGTGAAGATTTTGAACAGTTATCGATTTGACTCGCGCCTCAATGCATCAACTCAACTGTTTCATCCCCTTCAGATTTTGAACACCTGTTCAGACATAGAGGGTGACCTTGCGTTTAGAGTTGACAGATGTTGATATGGTGAACTACTTGCTTCTATCTTAGAAATGAAACATTTTTGGAAAATGTTCATATCTTCTAGATAGTTTCTGATACAAGTTTCCTTCTCACTTCTGTAGAACTTTTGTTGATGTTAAAAAAAATAGAAAGTTCTGAGGATTAAATATACAGAAACTACACTTTTACTCTGGGCATAATTCCATACTGAGGTGTTTTAGAATGAAATTAGATCTACCTTCAGAAAGGGGTTTAGTGAAGACATCAACCCATTGATGGTTTATGTCTATAAATTTTAAAGAAAGAATTCCCTTCTGAATATAGTCCCTAATGAAATGGTGTTAAATTTCTATATGTTTAGCCATAGAATGTAAAATAGCATTTTTAGAAAGACAAATAGCAGAAGTATTATCGCAGAGGATAAGAATGTTACTCTGATAAATGTTAAAGTCTTTAAGCTAACTTTTCATCCAGAGCATATGTGTACTGCATGTAGTTGCAGCTATATATTCAGCTTCAGCAGTTGACAGTGCAATAGTGGATTGTCTTTTTCTAGACTAAGAGATTAGGTTGTCTTCCAGAAACTGACAGCTTCTAGAGGTACTTTTTCTTTCTATTCTATCTCCGACAAAGTCAGTGTCACAGTACCTTACTAATTTATATTCTCTGGATTTTCTATAACAAAGACCAAGATTATTAGTACCTTTCAAATACTTGAAAATTCGTTTAACTGCTATTAAGTGAAATTCTCTAGGATCTGATTGGAATCTGGCACAAAGACAAACGCTATACAGAATATCAGGTCTTGAAGCTGTTAAATAAATGAGAGAACCAATCATACATCTGTAGAGCTTCTGTTCTACTTTCTTACTTACCTCTTCCCTTTCCAGAATGCATGTAGGATGCATAGGGGTTTTGGATGGCTTACTTTCTGACAGATCAAATTTCTTCATAAGTTCTTTAACATACTTGCTTTGACGTATGTAGGTTCCTTCTGGAGTTTGATTGATTTGAATTCCCAAAAAGAACTTGAGTTCACCCATCAAGATCATTTCAAATTCTTCCTTCATAGACTTTGAAAATTCTTTTCCCAAAGAAGCTTTAGTAGATCCAAAAATTATATCATCTATGTAAATTTGACACACTAGAATGCCATTTTTAAATGGTTTACATAATAAGGTTGTGTCCACCTTCCCTCTGGTAAATTTATTTTTTAATAGAAAGTTACTTAGTCTTTCAGACCATATAATGATTTATTAAGTTTATAAACATATTTTGGATGTTTTGTATTTTCAAAACTAGGGGGTTGGTGCACATAAACTTCTTCATCAATGTAGCCATTTAAAAAAGCGCTTTTAATATCCATTTGATAAAGAGTGATGCCATTATTTACAGTAAAAGAAATTAAAAGTCTGATAGATTCTAACTTGGCGAATGGAGCAAAGGTTTTTGTATAATATATCCCTTCTTGCTGACTATAACCTTGTACAACTAGTCATGCTTTGTTTCTGATAACTTCTCCTTGTTTGTTTAGCTTGTTTCTGAAGACCCATTTGATTCTAATGATGTTGAAGCCTTTTGGTTTAGGAACTAGATCCCACACATCATTTTTAGTAAATCGATTTAGTTCTTCCTGCATTACAAAGATCCAATCATTGTCTAGAAGTTCTTTGTCAATGGAGGTTGGCTCGATCAGAGATACTAATCCCATGAGCTATTATTTAGAAATTATGAATGTAAATATTGTTCTGATTGGGTCATCTAGAATAGGTCTTATTGAGATTCTATTCTGAATATAACACGTTGTGTTAACTGCTTCTGCCCATAAGTTTTTAGCAATGTTAGTCTCGTTGATCATGGTTCTGGCCAATTATTGTAAGGTTATATTCTTTCGTTTTACAACTCCATTTTGTTGAGGAGTTCTAGGACAATATAAATCATGAGAGATGTCATTCTCATTAAAAAGTTTTCAAATCTTTTGTGTTCAAATTCCCCACCATGATCACTTCCGAATTTAACAATTCTAAATTCTTTTTCGTTTTGGACTTGGTTACATAAAATAGAAACACAGAGTGTGACTCGTCCTTGTGTCTTAAGAACTTTACCCATGCCCATCTTCTATAGTCATCTACAATCACTAATCCATACTTCTTTCCTTTGATTGATGCCATTTTCACTGGTCCAAACAGATATATATGCATAAGTTCTAATGGTCTAGAGGTAGAAACAACATTTTTTTATTTAAAAAAGGGTTATGAAAACTTTCCTTTTTGACATGCTTCACACAGAGCATCTGAGTTGAACTTCAAGTTAGGAAGTCCTCTGACCAGATTGGGTTTGTTAATCTGAGATATTCTTCTCATACTAACATGCCACAGTCTTCTGTGCCAGGCCCATTGCTCATCGTTAACAGACATAAGGCATTTTACATTCTGACTCTTTAGTTCAGAATGTTTAATTTTATAAATGTTGTTCTTTCTCTTAAGATTAAAGAGAATAGTTCCATCTTTTTGGCTAACTTCTTTACAAGACTTTTGATTAAAGATTATATCATAACCGCTATCACTTAATTGACTTATGGATAATAGGTTATGCATTAATCCATCTACTAATACAACATTAGTTATATAGGGAAGTGTACTGTTACCAATCGTTCCAAAGTCAACAATCTTTCCTTTCTGATTGCCTCCGAAACCTACATAGCCTCCAGATTTAAGTTCCAGACTTTGGAACATATGCTTTCTTCCCATCATGTATTGAGAGTATCCAGAGTCCAAGTACCAAGATTGGTGTTTCAACTTTGTTGTTAAAGAAACATAGATGATTTTATTCTTAGGTACCTAAATCTTTTTGGGTCCTTGTTTGTTAGAGTTTCCAAAATCCTGTTTGAATTTTGGTTTCACAAAGTAAGAATTTCTAGTATATTTTATATCACGTGAATGTCCATATGTAAAGTGTGAATATAAAGGTGTGTGTTTTATAACTATATCATCAACTTTCTTTGGTTGATATGTTTCTTCACCCCTTGGTTTCATATATCCTACACCATTTATGTTGTTTCTGCTAACTCCATAGATTATTTAAGCCGTCTTGCTTCTATATATGTTTTTAGCTATAAATATTTAAAAGCTATGATCATATTCTTTTATGATTTTATCAGAACTATTTGAAACTTCTGAATAAGTTTATTTTTGAGCTTTTTGTAGTTCATTTTTAACAACATAGTTTTCAGTTTTAAGTTTAGAGATGGTTTCTTTTAGATCAAAGTTTTCTATTTTTACTTTCTTAGTTTCTTCAGAGTCAAATACTAGACCATGTTTCAGGATCTTGTTTTTGACTCGAAGTTACTGATATCTTTCAAGAATTTCCAACATACTATCTTCTAAATGAAAGCTAGAAAAGTAAGAGAATACAAATTCTGCTTTTGAGTCTTATTCTTATTCATATGAATCAGTGTCATCTGATATGTTGGCCATTAAGGCTATATTGGCTCGTTCATCTTCTGATTCTGTTCTAACTTCAGATGATTCCGAGTCATCCCATATTGCCATGAGACTTTTCTTCTTTTCTTTGGAGAACTTATTTTTAGGGTTTTCTTTCTAAAGATTTGGGAAGTCGCTTTTGTAGTGACCTGGTTCGTTGCATTCGTAGCATACAATGTCTTTGTTGTTAGATTTTCGGTATCCAGAAGATGATTCAGAGAGATTTCCTGTTCTTCTGGGGTTTCTAAATTTCCTCTGTCTGTGCTTCCATAGCTGATTGACTCTTCTGGAGATAAGAGATAGTTCATCTTCTTCTGATGAGGATCCACCAGAGTTTTCTTCTTTTGCTTGAAAAACTTTAGGTTCATATTTTTTATTAGATTTAAGAGCAAGAGACTTGCCTTTCTTATGGGGCTCATCTTCTTCTAGTTCTATATAATAACTTCTCAAGGGCTGATAAGTTCTTCGAGAGATTTATTTATTCAGATCTTTGGCTAGTTTTAAGGATGTGATCATGGGTCTCCATTTCTTGGGTAAGCTTCTGATTATTTTCTTTACATGATCTGCTGTTGAGTACCCTTTGTCCAGAACTTTTAGCCCAGCAACTAGAATTTGAAACCTTGAGAACATTGTCTCAACAATTTCATCTTCTTCCATTTTGAAGGCCACATACTTCTGAATGAGTGCAAGAGCTTTGGTTTCTTTTACTTGTATGTTGCCTTTATACGTCATTCTTAAAGAGTCAAATATGTTTTTAGTTGATTCTGTCTTCGTGATTTTCTCATACTCGATGTACGAGATAGCACTCAAGATAATTGTCCTGGCCTTGTGATGATTTTTGAAATCTTTCTTTTTTTAATATGTCAATCTTTTTCTGTCGATCTTCTGATTTCTTTCGTCAACTGGATGGATGTAGCAGTCAATTACCATATCCTAGAGATCAATGTCATGAGCTAGAAAGAAACTTTTGATTCTGTCTTTCGAGTAATTAAAGTTCTCACCATCAAATATTGGAGGTTTGCCACTGATTCTATCTTTCTTGTCATGGTTATCATTATGATGATCTGACTTGGTCCCACCATAGTGTTTTTCTTGCTAGGATCTTTTTCTGACCCGATTAAGTGTTTGCACCTAGAACCAGGCGCTCTGATACCAATTGAAGGATAGAAAAACACAAGAAGGGGGGTTTGAATGGGGTTTCAAAATATAAAATAGTATGACACATTAGTTATCTAGTTTGTTTTAACTCAAACTACTCCAGTCCTCCCGCCAAGGTGATTTCGCCTCTCTCAAATGAGGTCTTAATCCACTAATCAAAACTTGATTACACAAACACAATGACTATCATCAATGTCTTCTTGAGTATAAACCACAACTCAGTTTCTCAAGATATTACAAAATATAAATCAATAAGGTTGTGTATAAATGATGTTTCTAAACAAAACCATATCACATTAGTGATGTATATACAAGGTTAAAGCACAAAATAGAACTGGTAAAGATATTTATTTTTGAATGCACAATAATGTTGTGTTGATTCTTCTTCATAGACTTCTTTTTTATAGGAGAGGCATAAGGGACATGATAAGATGTATTTATGAGGTTGATAAAGTGTTGTTAATGTACTTTCCAAAAATATAGATCTTGTCTTGGTTCAGCCGTTACTTTTTGATATGTAATGAATGAGTTGTAACACATTAGAACTTTGTTTCCTTGGGATATAATTAGAATGAGAATACTACCGTTGAAATTTTAGATCCTCAGAGTTTCTTGATATTCATATTATTAGAGCTTGGATGAGGCAAACATGTTGAAGCTTCTTTGCATTTTTCAGAGTATGTACTTTCAGAGTGTAGCTTGAGCTTAAGTGTTGAATCTTTAGAAATATTGTATAGATGAGTGTGTTGAGACTACTTTTGTTCTTCTAGAACTTAAATTATCATAGTATCCAAATTTTACTTGCAGATTTGGTGCTTCAGAAGTCATAACACTAGAACTTCTTCTATTTAGCGTGTTGCACATATTTTCTTCTAAAACAGAGCTTCAAAACGTAAATCTCTCATCAACTTCTATTCACTTTTTATTAGAATTTATCTGCATATTTAAATACATTGTTAGAGATAATATTCGTTCTTTATATATATCATGTATTTGTCATCATTAAAACTATTATTAAGATACATAACCAAACTATGTTCTAACACTATCGTCGTTACACATTCATGATAACGATAGTACCCCATTTGAACCTCTTCTGAGCGTGGCTCTCATGATCGGACTTGATAGGGCATACACCTATTAGCTATCATGACTATCTAATCTATTCCTATGTGTTCCTATGTGTTTACAACTCTGGCCTGTGTATTGTGCCTTTTACCTCATGTAACAATCCGCCCACCAAGATAAACACAGACAGTCCATCATATCAAGTATATAGGAAAGATGAAAATAAAATGAAATGAAAACATATATATACAAACACATATCAATGAAAATAAAGCAAACAAGAGCTAGGACTGACTCACTTAGGTTTACTCAGCAAAGTCGTCAGCTATCGCGTCTAGGATTTTCATTGAAGCGCGAAGGAGGCATAAAGAAGAGTCACCATCAATGTTATTTATCCCAAGAGAGGGAAAGGAAACACAAAGTAAACCTAAATAAGGGAAAGAACATGGTCTCATGACCAAGAGAAAGAGTAAGTAAGTCGATTACGCGAGGGGAAGGTATTAGCACCCCTCACTTCTGTGGTACTCCAGAGGATCCACTCAAGTTTGTTCTAATCAAAGGGTGTATAAAAATCTAAATCCTAATGCTAAGGGAATGGATACAAAGTCTATACAAAAAGAAAGTTTTTATTAGTTGTGCCCACCGAGGTTGCGAACCTTTGTGCCTACGTACCACCTTTCATGCAATAGGGAACCATGGCACTTGTAGTTCACATAAAAATGTGTTTTGGTTTGTTGTGTGTTTTTTATGAACAATACTAGCGAAACATGTCCTTTTTGAAAAGGTTAAAAGAAAAAATCCGAAAAAGGTTTGCGTTTGTTTATGGTTTTACCTTGTAAGATGATTTGTGATTTAAACTACATTAAAGACTATGATTTAAAGAAACACAAGGTTCGGGAATGGACCCCCTCATGCTCCTCACAATGGCTTAAGGCTCGTGACACATGGTTCGCATCATTATTTATCAAGTGTTTTGATATTTTCTTAAGAAAGAATTTATAGTTTTAACATGGATGCAAAAGAGAAATACTAAACAAAAGGGGATCTCGATCCTACTTGTTGTCATGATTGTGGACCTAAAGTTGGGACCAAGGGAATTCTACCTAATGTTGTCATGCATGAATTCCTAATCTAAGGTCTATTTAGTTCAAACTTAGAGAAGAATGAACTAAAGATCCTATGGGAAACATGACAATCTCACAAAAGAGAAGAAGAAGAAGAAGAAGAAGAAAAGGAAGAAACAAGCAATCATACACTTATATAAAAGAGAAATCAAGTTAACATCACATAAGGCACTTTGACAAGGTACCAAACAAATACCTACATAAATAAGCAAGTAAAGATATGATAATAGATGATAAAGCATCACACAAAGATGATAACACATCAAGTATCAAAAGAAGAATAATGATGGTAACACACCAAAATAGAAGATGATAAAACATCAACAAAGCAATCACATAGGTAGATACCTAGGCCAATAAAAGAGGAGATGATAAAACATCACACAAAGATGATAACACATCTAGTATCAAAGATGGGGGGGGGGGGGGGGGTAGATGATAAAACATCAAACACACATATATTAAGATGACAAAACATCAAGTCTCAAAGAAAAGAGAAGGATGATAAAACATCAAGCACACATATATTAAAATGACAAAACATCAAGTCTCAAAGAAAATAGAAGAATGATAAGACATAAAGCACATATATATTAAGATGACAAAACATCAAGTCTCAAAGAAAAGAGAAGGATGATAAAACATCACTAAACACACAAGTCAATGTGATAGAACACATAATAGATGGAGATCTCACAAACAAACTTGAATAAGTGAAAAAGGAAAAGGAGAGACTAATGATAAGAAATCAAAGAGACATAGGATAAAATCACATCAAGTTATATCATAAGTTCTGGTATTATCATGTTAAACACCTTGGACTACCCTAAACACAGCAACATGGGTCAAGAAGTAGAAGAATTTACCTAACTAGGCAAGTAGAAGTGAAAGTGTGCATTTAGAAGACAAAACTTCAACACATGTCAAAAGAATAAATCAAAATGAGAGACAAGAGGTGAATACCTAAATTTAAATATGATTCAAGACATCACAAACTATCATCAAGAGATTACATGTTAACAAACATCATCTTAAATAAACAAGTAGGCATAATACAAGTGACAAGATAAGACTTGTATCTCAAGTAAGTTGCAAACCATGGATAGTAAATGATATGGAATAAAGAGTATATAAAGAAGATGTGGAGACATCCCTAAGGGTAATACTTCAAGGGTATGGATGTAGGAACCATAAAGGAGAACAATTAGGCAAATACACTAGCTAGTGAATACTTAGGAGCCAAGTGCCTAATATGTCATGTTATAAGGAAGTGAGGTTAAGTGAAAAGGATGAGTGAGTGTATAAGTCATAATTGAAAACATAAAGGACCCATTCTTATCACATAAACACACTTGAGAAAGATTCACATAAAAGTCATACAGGGAAAGGATCACAATCAACTCTAAGTGGACATAAGTCATCATGCAATGCTAGCAAGCAAACAAAATGGAAAAGAAGAGGTAATGTGAAGAATAAGAGGTAAACATAGACATGTTACACAATTATCACAAAAATCATGGTCAAGAAGAAATTTAATAGGTCATTGAAAACATGGTTCAAACACCATGGTACACAAACTAGCATCAATCAAAGTTGTGATGTGAAGTGGAAACAAGTGTGTGGTCAATTGAACATGGAATAATGTGTAAAGTAAGAGTGAATTAAGAAGAAAACACTAGATTTTATAACACATCATGACCTATAAACATCCCTAATGTATCATTACTAAAGCACATACAAAGGTTAGTACAAGATTTGGTCAATACCACGCCCAAACATACTCCTAAAGGTAAGTGAAGCACAAGAAAGGGATATATGAAGAGGGAACGTGATTAGAGGGTGTAAAAGAACATAGGTCATTAGAAAATGACCTCTAATATCATACATTTAAACATCACAAGCAAAGAGAGAAAGTTGCATACATGGCACACAAGGGAAGTGACGAAATGGACAAGCAAACATGTTCAACTTAAATAAGTAAAGATTAAATTTTAAAATCATAATTGAAGAATTATGGAATGTGTTACTTGTATAATAATTTAACTCAAGATTAGGTTCAAGAGCAACCAAGAATAAGATGAAACTTCATGCACAAAAAAAGTCACATAACTTGATGAACAACATCATTCAAGATGGATAATACTTGTCTTAAATCAAACAAGATTGATGAAGACCAAGTAAAGGAAAAATGATACCTTATATGTAATAGGTTAATATTTAATCCCTCATAAGATGTCAATCATGAACTTAAAACTTTAAGAGATGTTAAGAATATAACATACTCAAAGTTCATGATGAATTGGCAAAGTGTAGCCCCTAAATGCACACAAATATTGTGACCTAAATAGATTAAATTTAATATTCTTAAATGTTATCGGCAGTAGCCAACATCAAGATACATTAATATGACATAGCACAAAAGCCCATGAGGAAATCAATAATTAATGATGCTCAAAACACAAGTAAGAAGGCAAATGTAGCTTCTAATGTCTCACCATGTTTGTTAGTAAATAAATGCTTTACCAAAAGGATCATAGAAGCATGGAGAATTAAGATGATAAGAGAGTTTAATATCAAAACTTAAGCACAAAGGTTTTGGACCCATGGCCCTTTAGATAATTCAAAATCCATCACACACAAACTAGGTCAAAACAAGAATGTGGCTCCTAACTTGTCATCATGATGAATTGACAATGAGATGTCAATCAAAGAATTAAAGGAGCTATGCATGAAATCATTTAATACCTTAGAGTTCAAAAGCAAACTCAAAGGATTTCAACCAATTTGGATTGTGGTACTCAAGTAGGAGTGCATAAAAGCATCCTCCTAAACCATGATTACAAAAGATGAACAAATAACCTTAAACCAAGGGGAAATGATAGGGTACTTGAATGGTTCATAAATATGAACTCAAGCCTCTAACATGTGATGAAAATTAGTGAAGGAACTTGGTTCCATATAGATTGCACAAGTGCATACCTTGTATCTCAAGTTACAAAGCATAAAGAGCACCATTTCACAATTTAATTCAAACAAAAATATGAAACAAACCTTCTAAAAGTCAAACAAAATTATTCATAAGTCCTCAAGGCTTACAGAAGTCAGAAACAAATACTCAGGGTTCTTGAATTTTGAAGGAAAAGTGAAAATGAAATTCAAATGTCCAAACTAGTTGAGAAAACCCCAAACTAGAGACCCTAAATCAAATAATTTGTGAAAAAATAGAAAATAAAAGGGGGAAAATTAAAAAACAAATTAAGATTCATGATTCTTACACATTCAAGAACCCTAAACATCTTGGTTTTAATTTTTAGAAGTTGAGGAAATATGAGAATTAAATCAAGCTTCTAGCAAAAGTAAGTGGAGCTGACAAAATAGCACTTATACTTCTAAAATTTTAAAATGAAAGGAGATTAAATGATATAAATGAAATAAAAATCCTAGGATCAACTTAACAATGTAAGGAAAGAAAAGGTATTTTTGTGAATTTTGTAGGTTAATGAAAATGTGAAAATAAAATTAAAACATTAAACTAGTGAAGAAAACACCTATTTAATCACATGAATTAATTAATTAACCATAAAAAATAAAAATGACCAAATAAAAATTATTTTTAGAAAATAGACTTAAAAAGAACTTTTAATATTTTTTTTGATAATTTTTGGATAAGTGAAAATATTAAAATAAAATTGATAAACAATTGAAACAAAAATGAAAATTAAAATAGAAATAGACCGATTACACCTATTATATCTAAAAAGTGCTGCAAAAAGCCTTTAAACATGTCCAACTAGGAAATTCCATGCAGTCATCCCTGACCTTAGAGCAAACCCTAACTCGTTTTTTCTCTAGTTTTTCTTCACACATTCAGAGCATCATAACTCTCTTGTTTCTCAATGAAATCAAAATATGTAAACACCAAAACTGAAGTACTTAAAACATAGATCAACATAGAATCTTATATTTCATCAAATGATCAAGCAATCATATATAAAATCAAGCATAAACATCACTGATTCAAACATTTTTCCAAAAATTTCAAACAACAAAAAGGCAAAGATACTCCCAGCAACACATCTCATACCTAATGTATGGCTCAGCTACATGATTATGAACATATTTATGTCATTTTGCGAAGCCTAAATCTATATATGCAAGAATTAGAGGAAAGTTATGGAGTTTTATAAGTGTTACCTAGTGGATAAGCTCCGCTGGCTTCTTCAAACCGGGGAAAATTGAGAGAAACCCATAGATCTTCCTTTGGCTGGAGAATGCACTGAGAAATAGAGAGAGTTTGAGGACTTGCTTAGCTTCGAAGAGAGAGAGAGAGAGAGAGAGAGAGAGAGAGAGAGAGAGAGAGAGAGAGAGAGAGAGAGAGAGAGAGAGAGAGAGAGAGAGAGAGAGAGAGAGAGAGAGAGAGAGAGAGAACTTTGAGAAATCTGATTTCTAATTTTTCTTTGCTTCTTTTCATGATCTTCAATGTGTGTATAAGAGAATGGAGAGGAGTTTATATAAAGTGTTGGATGAGTGAGAGTGAGGTCAGAATACTAATTGTGGTTAATTTGGCTTTTTGAGCAAGTTGAGTCACAATATAGTCACATGGTATTGCTTGCATTTTATTCTCTTTTTGATGGTGTGTAGCTGCGTTTTGAGTAAGAAGAATGAGGGTGAAGGAAGTGTGAGTGTGGCAGAATGTGAGAGAGAGTGTACTCAACAAGTTTGTACCATTCTCACTTTTCCATTTGGTGATACATGCATAAAGCATGCATGCATGAGAGAGGCATTTGTTTGGATATTTTGGGCAATAATTGGCATGTGGTGTGTGTACATATTGTAGCAGTAGAAATGTTTAAGACTAAGCCATTAGATTGACTTGACTTATACAGATCAAAATAAAAATCGCCACCGTGCTTTATCATTTCCAAAGGAATGGGAAAAGAGCGAACAACCCAAAACAAGGGGAAAATTTCTAGGTAAAGGGGTTGGTTATGCAAAGGGGAGGTATTAGTACTCTAAACATTCATGGTACTCCACAGGAACCTCTTTGAAAAATCTATATATTTTGGCTATAAAATTTTGTATATAAAAACAAATAGATGGTGGAGGTGAGAAAACAAATATTTTATATGATTTTTTCACCAGCCGCGGTTGCGAACCATTAGTGCCTATGTACCACCTGTTGTGTAATAGGGGATCAGGGTACACGTAGTTCCTCTTTAAAAAATTTAAAACACAAGTGTGTTGGTTAATTTTATGAAATTAGACATCATCGTCATTGTTCGTGTGGAAAACATATTTACTAACCACAATCATGAGAAAGGAGAATTTACATCATCTTAAAATGGAGGATGTGGCTTGGATTTTAAAATCCACAAAACCTTACTCGACACCCAAGTGGAAAATATCTCTCTTAACTACATATTATAGAAGTATAGTTGTTTGTATCACTACAAGGATCTGACTAAAGCAAGTTGTAGCTCTTCCACATCATCCAATAGTGGAGGAGTGGTCTTCACAAACAAATCAGGCATAGGTGCTTCTCGAGAATATGAAATCTTCAACTGAATAGCTCTGGCTTGTACCCACTGAAGATAAGGCTCCAAAGAAACAACCCCCTAGGTCCCAAGTCCTTCCTACTCTTCCTGTGAATGTGAAAAAGCCTTAGCAATCTGCTCCGTAGTTTTCTTATGGTCTTCTCCCTCTTTCAGGAAGAAACTACTCAAATGAATACTTTTTGGTTTACCCTTCATCGGATATCCAACATGTCATCGTGTAAGAATAGGGTTGTAGTTAATTCCTCCCTTTGTACCAAAAAGAGGTACATTGGGGAAACTACCACAACTGTCAACAATCTCTACATCATGATAAACCTGATGATACCAAACAATATCTGAGTGAGTAACTTCCATAATCTTAGGATCCCAACGTGGTTCCTTCCTGACATGCCAAAAGGCATCAGATTGAGACAAATGAGAAGTAAACCACCGGTACAACAAAGGTGTGTAGCAGATAATCATCCCTCCATGATAAGAATCACGAAGATGAATAGAGTAATAAGTATCACCCAACAATGTAGGAACTGGGTTTCCAATCATGAAGATCCTGATGGCATTAATGTCAACAAATTTGTCCACATTAGGAAATAAGAACAACCCGTAACCAAGTAGAGCAAAAATGGCCTCAAAAGCGACTGTACTCTTCACCCTGGCAAAGTAACGAGCTTTCTCCAATAAGAACTGAGCTGGTAACCCTCCAATTCCTCCTTTAGTAGTCAAGTGGGCTTCAACCTCAGACTTCCCCAAATGGATCAAGACAACAATCTCATGTGGTTTTGGATCACCCTCTAAACCAGTAAAAGGAATACGATCGACAATAAGTAAACCTAGCAGATAAGAATACCCCTCTAGCATAGGCATCAACTGATAAACAGGGAATGTAAATCATCGATACATCGGATCATAGAACTGGACCAAAGTCGAGAGAATACCCTCCTTCATCCTGAGCTTCATGAGAGAAAGGATGGACCAATACTTCCTTCAAAAATCTACATAACACTCAATTTCGGGAATCAGACTCATCAAATCATCTATCTTGGGATCTTTGAAACTGTACTTTTCGGTGTTTCTTTTTCTAGAATCCATAGTCAAAAAGTAGCTGAGATATTCATAAATAGTCAACTCTTAAGTCGCTTGAAATAGAACGTCTTCAAAAGATGCTTATGAGTGCATGAATGCATAATGCAACAATCACACACAAGGTCATAAACATATGGTTTATAGGTTCAACGTCACGAGCATGAGGTCGAAGGTATTACCCATAAGGCATGGTCTAAAAGTTATCACCTGCCAAACAAGGTTCTAGAGGTTCCCAGAGTCTACATTCTTCCATCGGATATTACCAACTTCCTCATTAACTCGGTAATTAGTAATATTCTCAAGAAAAACTCGTCCGAGCGTAGTATCGCATGACAACTATTTCCGGATTACTCCATCATAGATTCCGCACTACACCTAAAAGGCCAAGATGGGTTAGGTAATCTACAGTCCTCAGTTTCGCAGGCTCCTAGGTCGAAAGCAGCATGTCTTCTTGATTACTTGGTAAACAAAACCACGGTCAAAGGGGCCTCCGTTGAGTGGGGAATCTCATGCCTCTTTTTTTGGGATTACTCCCTCAAAGTTAACATGACTATACCGCCCGTCCTATCTTAAATTTTCCCAAGTCCGGGTATTGGACTTATGAGAAATCCCCAAGCACCCTGAAAACCAGGATAATCCAGACAAACATATATACAACATATAACATATAAACAACAATAGCACATATACAGATATAAACAAAGATAAGCTCAACCCACTTAGGGATAGACCAGAAAGAGGTCAATCTCTCCCCATTGAAGTCGCGATTTTTTTCTGTAGCGGTAGAAATGTTTAAGACTAAGCCATTAGATTGACTTGACTTATACAGATTAAAATAAAAATCGCCACCATGCTTTATTATTTACAAAGGAATTAGAAAAGAGCGAATAACCCAAAAGAGGGGGGAAAGATTCTAGGTAAAGGGGTTGGTTATGCAAAGGGAATGTATTAACACCCTAAACATCCACGGTACTCCACAGGAACCTCTTTGAAAAATCTGTATATTTTTGCTATAAAATGTTGTATATAAAAACAAATAGATAGTGGAGGTGAGAAAAGAAATATTTTATACGATTTTTGCACCTGCCGCGGTTGCGAACCTTTAGTGCCTACGTACCACCTTTCGTGTAATAGGGGATCAGGGTACACGTAGTTCCTCTTTAAAATTTTTAAAACACAAGTGCGTTGGTTAATTTTATGAAATTAGACATCATCTTCATTTTCCGTGTGGAAAACATACTTACTACCCACAATCATTAGAAAGGAGAATTTGCATCATCTTAAAGTGGAGGATATGGCTTGGATTTTAAAATCAACAAAACCTCACTCAACACCCAAGTTGAAAATATCTCTCTTCACTACATGTTGTATAAGTATAGTTGTTTGCATCACTACAAGGATTGACAAGAGTCCAATATTTTGAGAAAAGTTTCAAAGTAAAAACCAAAGTGGAAAAGATGGTTTGAATGAGATTGGTTGACTTTTAGTCTTCTCACAAAAATGTCCAAGTATTGTTAAATTGATTAATGTTTGATTAAAAAATATTTTGAAAATGCATGGACCTAAGTCCAAGTTTATTATGAAAGTGGTTCAAGTTTAGAAACAAGAAGATTTTTCAAAAGGAGGGAGAATATTTTTGAAATTAAAGAAGATGGGAGGAGATGAAGAGACTATCCTAAAGCATAAGTCAAAAGCTAAGGAGAAGAACCATATAACCAAACAAAAGCCAACATTTGACATAATGATTCAATGTAGAACCCCATCCCTTGGATTTGAAACCAAGAAAACAAATAGTAAATCCCTTAAGAATACCAAACTTCAATTGTATTAAGTCTTCATAAAAATTGGGCAGAGTAATGGTTGTATACTGATGAATTCCAGATCACTCACAAAGCATGTAATCACAAAAACCTGCACACAAAACAAACAAACAACCCAATGTCTTGGGGTAAACCCCAAGAACTCCAGACAAAATATCAATCCAGGTCACAAGGTCTTCAACATAGGTCAAGGTTTCTACTCCTAAGTCCAAGAAGTCCATAACTCCACAATGCCAAGGATAATAACCAAGTAGTCCAAGTACCATTAAAGTTTTTTATGATTCAAGTTAATTATTAGGTATCTTCAAAAAGAAATGAAAAGCTAAAGTGAACAAAAATAAATAAGACATAAAAGATAAAGGCTCAAGTGAACAAAGATGAAAATAACATGAAATGTAATGCCAAAGTAAATGGTACATAAAGTAAAAGCATAAAATAAAGTCAATTGTTAAAAGTTAATGGTTAGTTGGATGACCATCTTGAAACTTGCATTTGGAACTCATTAGAGGATTGGTAGAACCAAAGCCTCTCAACAAGTTGCATTTGATTTTTGTCAAGTATATAATCCATTTTAAGAATGTCAAAGTAAATTAATGATCAATGATATTTAAGTGATCCACTTTGACCAAAATTGATGAAGTTCCATTAGAGGATTGGTAGAACCAAAGCCTCCTAACAATGGATCTCAAGGTTATTGGATCATAGGGTTCAAATTAACAAACTTGGGCTTGCAAACATAAGTTTGGGCCACGAATGATCATTTTCTCAAATCGGGACAAAATTTAGTGCTTTGTTAAGCAATCGTAGGTGGACTTATATAGAAGTCGCACCTATTTTGAGGTCGGTCAATAGCAATCTATGAACCATTTGTTTTGGTACATGATATAGAAATCATACTCCGATAACACTTAGTGTAATAAGAAGGGGATGAGATGAAGAGGGAAGGGAAAATGGATAAACCACATTTGAATCAAAATTTAATCAAACTATTATTAAAATCATGCATCCATATTTATGGAGTTAAACTCAATACCATGGATCCAATGATGTTGATAAAGTTCATGATCAAAATTCCAATCCAAGATCAGCCAGAAAATATGCAAAAATAAAATTGTATTTAAAATAAAAGAATAAGGGTTTTAAACTAATTAAAAATGAAAATAAGAGAGAAAAATGGAATGTATGTTCAAATTAATCAAGAAAAAATAAGTAAGACCATAGAAAAATCAGAAATGGACTCAAATATTTTTATAAAATTTTTGGTAATTTTTTAAACTCAAAAATTGTTTTTAAAATTTAAAGAAATAGGTAAAATAAACAAAAAAAATGATGAAAAATAACAAAGTCTGAAATAAAAAATAAATGAGGTCACCAATATTTGTCACAATGTCATTGGATCTTTCCCTATATTTTTTAGAATTTAAAAATGCATAAAAGTATTTTTAAACATTTAAAACCATTCAAACAAAGTGAAAAATTATAAAAAATATCAAAACACAAAATAAAAATGTGAAAAAATTAAAACCAGGAAGAGGAAAATCAAAAGTATTTTCCATAATTGTTTCATATTTTTTGGAGTTATAATGAATTTTCTATGAATTTTTGAAATTTAAAACAATTAAATATAAAATTCAGAAATAAAAAATAAAGTCAAAAATATGTGGACCATTGGATGAGGGTCAAAAAGCTTTAGTAATCAAATCCAAGGGATTTGGCGCGCTGTGCATATCATGGTCATTAATAAATATCACACTGGATCAAATATTTTTAAAATAAAACAACTTAAAATGTGACGCGTTGGATGAAGTCTGACTCATAAAAGTAATCAGATCCAAGGGCTCCTGATACACGCGCATGGTAAGGCAACCATATTATATCCGTTTCAAAAAAATAACGTGGCTGCATGTCATTGGTTGAAGACGGACATGTCATCGTCTTCAACCTCTAGCCATCCCCAAATTGAATCCTTCAAACTGTAAAATTAGCAAGCCAGACCGGTACCATTAGATTTGTCTCTTCAAGACGATTCTAATGGTATCATCGTGCCAAATTTATATAAATTATGCAAGACTGTGTTTAAAGAAAACCAGAAAAAATAGCGAGCACAAAAATCTTGGATATCTCACTCAATTCTCAATGAAATTGCGAATTATAAAGAGCACGAGGATCAGAAGAATACAAAGAGTGGATTAGTCTTTTATTTGAATCAAATTGACCAAGAAATACACCTGAACAAAGTAGTGAGAAGTTGCTCTGAAACTGCACTACTATCGATCAATATAGGTCACGATTCTTGAAAGTAACTGTATGGTTAACTTCAGAGAAGTTCAATGAAGCTAATTGAATAGAGCTTTTGGTATTTGAAGGTGAGAATGTAAAAAATCAGAAACTCAAATTCAGAGTACGTGTGGGATCTGAACAGGGGTCAATTGGCTATCAAAAGCTTGAGAAAATGAGTGAGTAATAATCCTTATTTATAGTTTATCATGATGCAAGGCTCAAGCGTATGAATTGTAGGAAAAATTAGTGAAATCGTGTGGACCTCCTAAGTGTGAAAAGTGTGACTTCACATGGCTCAAAACGCAGCAAAATGAATGGTTCAAGGGTCAATACTTGTTATGGCAACTTGCTAAACATGATTAGACGCAAAATTGATCCTTAAACAGGCTTGTAATTGGTTTTAAACTAATTTTCAAATCTGACTGAACTTAAAATTTCCATTTCATGATGCTGCCTTTATAACCATGGTGCCAATAATGTAAGGCACCATATGGTGTGATTTTATGAAGCACTTGCAAGATAAAGTCACAACATTTACAATATGCAAGGAATGAGATCAATTGGATGTTTGGTCAAGAAGTTGTGTTTAGTCAAAGTTGGAAGAAAAGGGCTGACTTTTCATACTTAGAAAATTTCTAAGTTTTTTCTTCAAAAATGGCTTATAATGTTTTGCATCCAAACATGGCCTTCCACTTGAAATTTTCTCTTGACAAAAAAAGATGGCATGAAGTAGATATCTTGAATGGAATTTGGAAACTTGAACAATTCAAAATCTCCAAAAATTGAGAGAGTTGTGAATTGTTGAAGTTGGAAAAAATTCATGAAATGGCCTATAATCTTTTGCATCCTTAGGGCATCTTCTTTCCATTTTCACACTTTGAACATAAAAGAAAGGTTGAATCTCACATCTTCAAGATCATTTTGAAAAAATAATGGGCTTAAGGTGATAAAAAATAATCAAGTTATGATCATTTGAAGTCACATGAAGGGGTTTGAGGGTCCATCTGGAGGACTTGTAATCTTTCTTCATCATCAAGTTTCTTACACACAAAATTTCCTTAAGACATTTGAAGTGATTGGTTAATTACCCTTTTAAGAGAAGAATGTATTTGGTATCACTCAAAAATACCAAAAGATGAGCAAGATATACCCCTTTGAAGTTCAAAAACCTAGCTCCTAGAGCAAGAAAATACCTTGGGAGAACTTTGCAATTTTTGATCAACCTTCTTGAACCAATACTTTTATCTTGAAAATAGAGGTTGTTGAGGATGATAATGAGAAACAATAGCAACCAAAATCACTTAGACATCTTGAGAACTGAAGGAGATATGCACTTGTGATCAATGGAGACAAAGACTTGTCCAATTGAGTCAAACTTCTTTAGTCAACCCTTGTAATCTTGAGCTAACTTTGACAACTCGAGGCATAATTAATCATGAAAGACTTTATCATGATGTTACTTCAAAATATCTTTAATAGAGGCTTGAATCTCAATGAAGATTTTGTTGAGAAAGGCACAAAGAATGAACTTATGAATCCAAAAGCTAACTTTGATGGAATGCATTGTGCTTTCACCTACATCAACAATAACTAGGATACACATACATTGTAATTTTTAGTTAAACAAGTCAAGGTGCTTGATGATTCACCATAGAGTAAGACTAAAGATAGGGAGAAGAAACAAAACCTAGTGTATGACTTTGTTGTGATTGAATTGATATGATATGATGACGGGATATTAGGGGTAAAAATTGGGGTACAAAACATATGATTAAAACAAGCCTGCTGCAAGAAAATTTCAAGGAAATATGCATAGACCACATATTTCTAATGCAACCAAAACTCAACACTCAACCATCTTTAATCCACCATAACTCAGTCATCCTTGAATAAAATGAGAATATTTTGTGCTCTTTGGAAAGAGAGAAACTAAGTGAAGAACTTTCATGTTGAAAGGTTTCTGGAATGGAGCTTGGAAGTTCTTTAGAATTGGCCATGAGAATAGTTCTATGAAGCTGAACGTGAATCATACAAAACTCCACTAAGTGTTGTAACCTTGAAATATTTGATTGAGCTAAATTTGATCCATGATATCTCGAGCTATGGTTGACGAAATGAGAAACTTCCTAAAGCAAATTTGGAAATCAAACATGGATCTTCATATTTGATGTTGATGACATCAACTAAAATTGATGTGTTCTACTTTAAACAATCACAACTTGCTCATTTCTTATCCAAATGATGTGTTTTTTATATGGTTGGAAAGATCTTGGAATGAAGAACAACTTTGGTGGTGAAGAAAGACTGAATTAGAGCCTGAATCTTGAAGGGCTCGAAAGTCAAGAAGTTGAAAATGATTGAAAGGCATCAAAAATTTCTCTAAGTTCTAAACACTAAATCTGAATGAGTGCATCACTTCTTGCTCAAATAACTTGAAATCCCAAGACTTTTTGGAGGTAAACCCTCATGGACAAAAATGAAGTAGGATACTTCCTCTTTCCAATGAGTTTAAGTTTGCAAATTTCCATGGACAATGGAGAGAGTTACATGTCTTGAAAGATGGTAAGATGACCATGACAATATCTTATACTTGGAAAAAATTCTAAGTTCCAAAAGGTCAACTTTCTTGATTTTCTTGATTTTTTTGAGATTCACTTGGACAAATCTCAACCATTAAACATATTTGACTTATAGAACATGATTTTGACCTAAAAAGTTCAAGAGTTGACTTTTTTCTTGCACAATTGACTTTTTCCTCAAATCAATTGATTTGTAATTATTAGAATAATTGAGCTTCTTCTGATCAAAATTGATGCTCAACTCTTCAATCATAGGTGCTTAGAAACATGTTGAGAAGCATGGAATCAAGTGTAGCTCAAAAATTCAGAGATAGCATGGTTTAAACATAAACCCTAATTTTGATCACTTGTGTTAGGTGATGAAGTCCCAAGCTCAAAATTATAATTCCCCTGAGTATGATGAAGGATATCTTGAACAAAGATGTCTCATATAATTATGAGAGGGTATCACTTTAACAAATTGGCTCATACAAGCACCCCACAGTTCTCTATCCAAAACCCTAATTTCAAGAGATGAATAGGAGAAAAGTGATCCACTTCAAAACACTTTCAATTTTCAATCTTATGATGAACAAGTAAGACAATTGAGATCTCTTGAGGTATGAGAAACCCTTGTAGCTTGAGTGACCCAAAGGGTGAGGGCATGAGACCCTTTTGGCATTGATTGTAAACACAACCACCCTTTCATAGCTTGTAGAAGAACATGAGAACCAATGATACCTTGATCCCATCAAAATGCATGAATGTGTATGATGAAACATAAGCCATATGATTAAAAATGATACTTATAGGCTTGTTAAATTACCTAGGCAAAAAGGGTAATTGAAAACAAGTGGATGCAAGTTGTGAGATTAAGATTAAAGGGTTGTTAGAATTTGATCAAGATTGTTGATTAGTGTTTCAACATGGTAGAGAGCAGTAATGTTGTTAATTTTTAAATTGGTATCAACTCGGTTTAAAGTCAAGGTGGAGATTGTTGTAAATTTGCCTTAAAATCTTTGTTGATTAATAGAAAGAAACATATTTTGGAGACTGCATTTACCGCGAAAATCTAAAGTTTTAGAAAGTCGAAAAATAGGAATCAGGAAAAAATCGATCGGTGAATAGTATTGTCCGTACAGATGAATAGTGTTGTCTGTATAGATGAATAGTGATGTTTGTACATTGAATAGTAATTTCGGGTTTTCAGGCTTTTTTGTTTTGGTCCATGGATCCATGTATAATTGGATTGTGATTTTGGGATTTGTTTGTTGGATATTTGCTATTATAAATTTGTATCTCTTATATGTTTGCACGTGTGACAATCTTAGAGCTTATAGCAACAACGGAGAGCAAGGGTTTAAAGGCATAGCATAAGATTTTGGCTATTCTCAAGGGAAACCTTACAAAGGCAAGGGTTTTAGGAACCTTTTGGGTTATCTAAGATTATTGGGAATTGGGAAACACTTGTTTACACCTTGGGATTGGGTTATTCCTACATTGAAGGTTAAAGAGGTTGAGAAACACTTGGGTAGAAAATAGGATAATTCTTGGGCGTATTCAGGGTTGTTCTTGGGAACTTGAAGGCGGAGGCTATTTTCTTCTAACTCATTTGTAATCTCTTGTAACCAC
The DNA here is from genome assembly GCA_948472305.1 of Vicia faba. Lineage (NCBI taxonomy): Eukaryota > Viridiplantae > Streptophyta > Magnoliopsida > Fabales > Fabaceae > Vicia > Vicia faba. The sequence continues at coordinate 1,514,182,113 of OX451739.1, forward strand.
TTTTTGAGTATATTGAATTGGAGAGATCCTCTCTCCCCCAGAGTATATCGTTTGATCGAACTAGGTAAACAAACCTTCGTCTTTCTCTCTCCTTATTCTGTTATATTATCGGTGTACACATTATTATTATTGTTGACCATTTATTTTGGTTGCTACTACTCTTTTCCTCACAAATTAATATTGAATTTTGTCGTAATTCACAACAAGATTCACAATAATATTATATGATTAATGCACTAAGTTCTCATAATTGCCCATCATGAAGTTTTTCAACTGACCAAATAATTGGAATGTTAAAAGATCAGAAAAACTACCTAAAGAAAAAGGAATTTAAGGCAGTTTCTGGTGTGCTATGTAACACCCTAAACCATGCACATAATTTATCAAATAATTTAATCAAATAAATTGCAACCATTTAAGGTGTCATACACAACAAAACATAATCTGCTCTGTAACACGGGTTACAATAGAATATTTAATACACATATTTGCACCTAGGATGTTTACACGACATCAACTCATTTGATCTATGACACATACTTATAAAATAAAACATTTAACCTGGCATCGCATGCTCACATTCTCTTAGGGTATCATCACATCAGAAAGATTATTAAAGCAATTAAAGACAATATTAGAATTTATGACATTTAGTCTCATAAACGTGAACTTCACAACATAAGCAAAAGGAGTTATGACAGTTAACTCAAAACAACTTAGATATCTCAATAAAATAGAATATTATTTAAGTCCAACATAACGACATAAGTATTAAATCAAGCGTTCTTCCCAAAAATCGATGTTACATGATCAGAGCAAGGCACCACTAGTAAATGTTAGAAATCCACCAAAATATATGATGAATTTCTATCAATCTTGATGAACAAGATTGTTGTCACCCACACAATCACGATGAAAATAAAATTAAAGAAGAAAAGAGATTTAGGGTTTATGCAGAGTAACTCTCTACCCACAAGCTGTGGAAAAACTTTTATTCACTTACAACTGCAAATACTGTGAGCGAATGAATTGATTACAAAAATAGGAGTTACTCCATATATTTAAAATTGAGCTTGCTTTCTTCCTAAGCCAAAAAAAGCCCAAAACTCTAAAAACCCAAAATACATAGAACTAAATCAAATCTAAACCAAATCTATGTGTAACAACTTCTTTGACACGCCTAACACAACTCGACATACTTCGACAACTTAAGCCTATTTCGACACATTTTGTGTCGAGCAACAACCTTCTTCGACACAAGGAATTAAACTTTCAACACACCACCTAATTCAGTATGTCTAAGTTATCTATATTCATCATAGCTATTAGTCTTCTGAATACTTCAACCTGCACACCCTTCATCATGATGTCTGCAATCTGATTCTTAGTTTTCCAGTGTTCCAAGTTCACCTTCACTTTTCTACCTGTTCTCGAAGATAATGGAACCTCATCTCGATGTACTTGCTTTGACCATGTGATATCGGGTTCTTTGCTAGATTGATAGCTGACATGCTGTCGATCTTCATGGTAATTGCTCCATGATCATTTCTTGTGATTTCTTCGACCAAGTTTACCATCCATGTTGCTTGACATGCACAAAGAGAAGAAACTATGTACTCTTCTTCACATGATGATAATGCCACTACTGGTTCTTTTCTCAAACTCCAAGCAACTGGTGCACCACCTAACATAAACACATATACTGCCGTGGATTTTCAATCCTCAGCATCATTACACCAACTTGAATCAATGTATCCCACTAACTTGTATTATTTTCCTTTATCAGATGAAGGAAATAAAATTCCATAGTCAAGATTTCCTTTTAGATACCTCAATATCCTCTTCATCGCTGCTAGGTGTGATACCTTTGGCTTATGTATAAATCTACTCACCAAACCTACATTATATGCTAAGTCAAGCCTTGTGTGACAAAGGTATCGTAATGAACCAATAAGTCTTATGTATATGGTTGAGTCGACATCATCTTCTTCTGCATCTTTCGACAGTTGCAGTCTTGGTTCTACAGGTGTCGAAGTCGAGTTGCATTCTTCCATATCAAATTTCTTGAGAATTTCTCCTGCATATCTTCTTTGATGGATTATCAAACCTCTACTGCTCTTGTAGAATTCAATGCCAAGGAAATATGAAATGTCACCCAGATCATACATTTCAAATTCCTTGTTGAGATCACCTTTGAAGTCTTCAATCTCCTTTTTACAACTACCTGTTATTAACAAGTCATCGACATAGAGACATAGTATAAGCAATTCACTATTGCTTCTTCTTACATATACTCCATGTTCAGTTGTGCACTTCACAAATTCCTTCTCCCTTAGAAAGCTATCTATCTTCTTATTCCAAGCTCTTGGAGTTTGCTTTAACCCATACATGGCATTATGAAGCCTGTACACATTTCTCTCTTTGACATGCTTCACAAACCCAACTGGTTGTGCAACATAAACCTCTTCGTCTAAGGGCCCACTCAAGAATGCATATTTCACATCCATTTGACATATGTGCCAACTATTCAATTATGCTAGACCAATAACCAACCTGATTTTTTCTATTCTAGCCACAGGTGCAAAGACTTCATCAATGTCAATTCCTTCCTTCTGAAGAAATAATTTTGCCACAAGTCTTTCTTTGTTCGAGTTAATTCCCCTTTGGGATTCAACTTCACCTTGTATACCTACTTGACATCAATTGCCTTCTTTCCTTGAGGCAATTAGAAAAGTGACCAAGTGTTGTTATCTTCGATGGACTTCAATTATTCATTTATTTCTTTCACCTACTTCGAATCTTTCAATGCTTCAGTTGCATTAACAGGTTCAACATCTGCATAGAAAGAATTATGTAGCAGCTCACCTTCATTATCGACTACATCATCTGATGTAATAACATAATCTTGAAATCTTGCAGGCATGTATCTTGTTCTCTAAGGTCTGCTTGGTCCCGATTGATCTATAACTTCCTCCTATCGAACTTCTTTTTTAACTTGAAGTGTTGGTTATTCAAATAAGAATCATACTGAATCTTTCTTGACATTTTCTGTACAATCCAATTCTTTAAGCTCATCTATAATCATGTCCATGCTGATCACAATCTGCTTGTTCACTGGGTCAAACAACTTGTAACCTTCTGTCAAATGATATCCTAATAGGATCATATGACTTGACTTGTCAACAAGTTTCCTTCTCAACTAATCTGACACATGTCTATGTGCAATAGATCCAAATACCATCATATGACTCTGTAGCGATATAAATGTTGCGACTGAGCCATTAGATTGACTTGTCTCGCACATATCAAAAAATAATCTCCACCGCGCTTTATTGTGTCCAAAGGAATGAGAAAAGAGCGAATAACCAAAAAGAGGGGGAAGGTATTAGCACCCTAAACATCTACAGTACTCCGCAGGAACCTCTTTGAAAATTTGTGTATTTTCTATAGATGTTGTATAAAAATAGCATATAGAGATGAGGAAAGAAGTATTTTTTGTGATTTTTGCATCCTCCGTGGTCGCGAACCTTTAGTGCAAACGTACCATCAAAAGGATATATATACAAGATATACAATTCAAGGTGCTTGGTGATCCCTCATAGAGAAACCTAAAGATAGGATGGAGTAGGAGTAGTACCCAAAACCATAATGTGTGATCTTGTTGCATTGTGATGGTATGAGATGATAGAGGAATCTCAGGGGTAAAAATTAGGGTACAACAGCTGCCCTTATTTAAGTGTCTTATATTCGGAGATACGAAGATCAAAATCTTCGTGTTGACGCGATTGAAGATACTTAAATATAAAACAAGCTTTATTTTTGTCCCTAAGACTCCATGCAATGCTTATGATTATAAATGCAAATGAACAAATCTAAAAAAAGACACAAGACACCACTGGGGATGTAGGAAATAAAAACAAGGATCAAAAGAAAAACCCGACCAGGAAAACAAACCACTGGTGAACAAAAGACTAGACTCTATTGGGGTAAAGCTCAAAGAGGAGATAAGGTGTCATCAACTCAAAGTTTTAAGAGAGGATGTATGGGATAAAAGTGATCGACAGATGACTGTGAACTATCCACTCATTGAGGAGATAGCAAAAAAAGTAACGTTGATCCATCAGGGAAAGAAGTGGTAAGATAATACTGGTAAATACCAATATTAGGGTAGGTAACAAATGATTAGCACCAGTACTCACGACCGGGAACAAATGAACTTCTTCAGTGTAATATAATCTCAACGACGAACTATCTCCCATAATGATGAGACTACCATTCATCGGAAAAATATCTCAATAACGAACTACCTCCCATAATGACAAGGCTATCATTAATTGGAGTAATAAATCTCGACAACGAACTACCTTCCATAATTACTAGGCTACCATTCATTGGAGTAACAAATCTAAACAACGAACTACCTTCCATAATGACAAGGCTACCATTCATTGGAGTAGCAAATCTCAACAACAAACTACCTTCCATAATTACAAGGATACCATTCATTAGAGTAATAAATCTTAACAACGAACTACCTTCCATAATGATAAGGCTACCATTCATTGAAGTAACAAATCTCAACAACAAACTATCTTCCATAATGACAAGGCTACCATTCATTGAAGTAACAAATCTCAACAACAAACTACCTTCCATAATGACAAGGCTACCATTCATTGGAAAAAGATCTCAACAACGAACTACCTTCCATAATGACTAGGCTACCATTCATTGGAGTAACAAATCTGAATCTTCTCTGGAAACTGACAGATTTATTGAGGAAGTACATGTTTCTCAAATAAAGAGACCTCTCACTTGTTGTTATGAGAAGGAAATGCCAATATATTCCCTTTTAAGAGATAAAATCTTCACGTGAAAAATAAATGCACATTCTCAAACTAAGGCTCAAACTTGTCGAAATCAAAATAATAATATTGTCGGGGACCACAGATTTAATCCAGAAATAAACCGGAATGAATCAGTCAACCAAAATAACACCTTATGAGAAATAAACTCAAGAGAGAACCACTTTTTATCCAGACAAAGAGCTGTACAGGGAGGCTAAAGCAAAAATCTTCCACGAGGGATAACTCAGTGGGGAAATTGAAAGAATATACACTTTCCGCTTAAGGTTGACACTCTACTGGAGAGAGGATAACACAACTATGCAAAACAGAGTAATATGCCAACAAAATATTAATGAATTCAAATGAGCAATGATTTGCTAAATTCAACTATGCATGATGTATGCATGAATGTATGAATGTTATTATGTATATGCTGACAAAACAGATATATAACACGGGGGATAACCAGACAAAACCAACTTGGGTACAGTCAAAACTTGGATAAATCACATCCAGGATGAAAACTTCATAAGAAAGAAAGCACCAACTGAGGAAAAAAATTCCTATTTCACAGCTTTACTCCACTGGGAAGGAACATAATCCAAAAAATAGTTAAATCATAATAATAAATTAGTACATATATAGGGATATAACATCCTCCTCCAAGCTTCACCGGGGAATATCACACATACTTCAATGTGGAGAACAAATGTTTCAATGTCTGTACTTCTAATGGGGAATTGTAATACTGATTTCAACAGGGCAGATGAAAACTATATCATCGAGATATCAACTGGGGATCTCATACCGACTTCAATGGGGAGTGTTGTACCCCAAAATTTGCCCTCCCATATTCTTTAAGATTTGTCAAAAGCATGCTTCAAAATTCCCCAAGGGTTGCACAGTTCAAGGGCCTCCTAACAGTCAAAATTAGGGTTTTGGTTCTGACAAAGAAAATGAAGTTTCCAAGGGTCCAATCAAGTCCCACATGCCTACAAACATGGTCAAGCATCCTCATACCAAGTTTCAAGACTTACAGCACAAAATTGCACAGTCAAAAACCCTAATTGCACTGCAGTCAACTGTAGGGGCAAAATGGTCATTTTGACAGTCAAAAGCCCAAATTTTTGGTAAACATCTCATTTTGAAGCCACAAACATCATTTGATCAATGCTTGATCATGATTCTCAAAGCTTGGCTCAAAAATCATCAAGATGCAAAAGTTTCCATATTTGGACAATTGAAAAAGTCAACTGTAAATTGACCAGGGCATAACTTTCACATGGATTATCAGAAAAATTCCATACAAATCTCATTTTGAAGATAAAGACATTTCCTACAACTCCTCTTCACACTTCAAGTCCAAAAAATGCTCTCACAAAAAGTTATAAATTTCAACATTATAGGTCATTTTCAAAAGTCAACAAAAAGGGACTTTAGGTCAAAGGCCATAACTTGAGATTGGTAAATCAAAATGACATGAGACAAAATATATTGGTTAGAGGACTCAAAAACCTTTCCAAAATGTCCAAGAACATGAGCAAAGCTTAAAAATTGAGCAAGTTATGCCTTGTGGAAGTTGGGAAATTTTTGGATATTTTGAAAAGTCAACATTGCTTCAAATGACCTAAAATTGCTAATGGGCCTCTTTTTCTTCCACAATTCATCATCCAAGACATGTGCACGACCATTTGGCCCAAAGGGAAGTTTTTATCATTTTTATTTTATTTATTTGAATTTTTAAATGCTAGAAATTCATTTAATTAATTAAAAAATATAAAAAATACTAAACCTAATGTTTTGAATCTTTTTGTGCATAAAATATCTCCAAGATTTAGTGCAAATCAGATTAGGAAAGAATTGAAGGTAATTGGACATGATTTGGTGGCAAATATGCATGAAAAGATTGAAAACTAATGCCATAAAAATCAAATATTGATTCATCAATTCATGGATCTTTTTGACCAAATTCTTTGACCTAATCATTCACACATAAGTATAGAATGCAAACCTAATCCTAGAGAACTCCAAGCTGCGCCATACATAGAAAACCACACTTGAGTTTTTGCTAAAAAATTTGAAAACTGAAAGCAGGGATACAAGGCGATTCAAGGCAAAATATTTGTTCCATTGGCTTCCTGAGACATCAAGCAACATATTTGAATCGTTTTCCACATTCATAACGCCCAGAATTGGTGAATAGAACTCAAGTTTTTTCACTTTTTTGCATATATCGTGTTTTACCATTCATGGTGTGATTTCAAATTCTAATGCATGTTTTGTGTTGCTCTCATGATTCTGAAGCTTACTCTATATTTTAATTGAGTTTTTATACACTGTATGCAAAGATGCCATTGGTATATTTTAGGGTTTCAGACTTGGAAAATTAGGGATTCTTAGTCAAGGAAAAATTAGCACTCGAGCCTGGACCACTGAAACAAGCGTGCTTGGACGAAAAGAAACCTACCCTCGCGCCTAATTTATGAGGCCATATGGCCTATTCGCTATTTTTTGGAATGATGCATAAGGGAACGGTTCAAAACCGTTGCCCATTCTTTTTTTATATCAGGAAAAAACAAAGCTATGGAGAAGACGATGCAGTGGCAAGCGATGATTGGTTCGTTTGAAAGTTCGCGCGGAAACAAGCACTAACGCGTTGTTTTATGTTATAATGATTATTTGTTATTTAATATACAGAAAGCGCAAGTGGCACGATTGGCAAGCATAGGCGTTGGTAATCTTCAGGACCTGGGTTCGAGCCCCAGGTCCCCACCCCTTTCCTTATATTTTTCTATTAAACATGTTCTTGTGTAGCCTCTATCCCAGGCGCCTATCATGCGCCCCTCAATCCAACGCGCCACACGTCCCACTGCACCCCATCAAAGGCCATGATTCAAGGACTATGGTGAGCCTCAGTCAACAGACACGCATACCAGCGCAAAGGTCAAACAGGCCAAGGTCTTAATGGGCCTAATCACTACAACAAACCCTCCACTTGGGGACAGCACCCCCTAGAGTTTGATTCTTTTACTCTTTTATATTTTTTCTTTTCTTTATTTTAATTAACTTCTTTTAATTCTTTATAATAATTATTTTCACAATAATATAAAAAACACAAAAAAAATCAGAAAAGACAAAATTTAAAATATATTTATTTAATTAATATTTTTGTAAACAAAATTCATTAATTAACTTAGTTTTAAATCTAGGATTAATCTTAACATTTTTTTCAATAAAAAACCTAAAATTTGGTAGAATTAGGGTTTCAAATCTTTTTCATCCTTTTTCTCCTTTTTACCACATTAATTATTAATTCTTCCTATTATTTTTATAAATCAAGATTGCATGTAAATAATTAGGTTAATTTAGGGTTAACTTTAATACTTTCTTAATAAACTAAAAAAAAATTAGAATTAGGGCTAGTATTTTAATTTCAATTAACCTTTCTCATTAAAATTATAAATATCAAAATCTCAACAAAAAAAAACAATTTCCTTTTCTTTTAATTTAATTAGTTTAATCATTTAATTTAATTCCATTAAAAAGGGTCCAGCGCCCTCGTTTCCAGTTTAATTCAATTAGCGTATTTATTTCTTTTTCTTTTAATTATTTATGTACCTCTCCCAAAGCCATGTAAATTAAATCTTTCGCACTTTACTTTTCATTATTTCTTTATTTTTCTGTCAAATCGGGTCCTGGAAATTTTGGCGATGTGGACCCGCGCCTTTTGTAATAGTTTAGAAATTTACCTTTCTCGCTCTTTTTAACTGTTAAACAAATGCATGCAAGAATGAATGGCCAAAAATAAAAACAAACGCGTAGCTCACTCATAACATGACAAGACCAAAATAAACGAATCTGACACACAAATCACACACCACCCCTAGGGTACGCCTGACTGTTGCCTTGCCTCGAAAGGTGATCGTCGAGTAGAGGATGTTTTAGTAAGTCCTCATGATCCGGGAACCTGGCATGAGGGTAGCTTCTAAGGTATCTTCCCATTGCTCTGGTGATCACCATGTCCCGAACCTCGAATTTACCCGAACACCTCCAACGGTGGTGCTACCTACCTCTCAATGGTGGGATGGCACTACTTTAAAGGACATTTACACAGACGAATTCCTTAGGGTAGGTAGACGACTCGTGTATACTTGCTCTAAATTTCAAACAAAATTCAAAAATACTTTTCACACCCACACATTTTCAAAAAGCTTTTGAAAGCAATTTTTCAAACACTCTTGAGGACCGATACAAGAGTCGAACTGAAATTTTCAAAGAAACTTTTTAAAACCCACAATTGAAAAGCAAACAAACAATTTTTGAAAACACAAATGATCAAGTATCTAAGAGCCCATGGATAACCATGGATAGAAAGGGTGCTAACACCTTCCCTTTCTATAACCTACCTCCCGAACCGAGAGCAATCTCTTTAAGGAATTTTTCTGTGCTTTTGTCCTTTCCATTTGGAGAAAATAAAAGACGGTGGCGACTCTTTCTTCCGCGACATTTCGCGAACCAGCGTTAAACAGTCAGTTCCAGATCCACCGATCACAGAACTGGCGACTCTGCTGGGGATATAACTTAAAGTGAGGTGTACCTTAGGGTTAGTTCATAACTGTGTTTTCAATTGCTTTCCCTGTTTGCTTTAAACTGTGGGACTGTCTTGGGATTTCTATAGATCCTAACCCAGATCTGGGGATACCTTCTTAGAAAGTAGCAACAAGGCTGTGAGGGAACTGTGCGGGGTATACCGACATGGTTGAAACAGACTGCTACATTGATGTGGCACTTTGGTGTGTACCGGTAACCCTTGAGTTCAGTCAAGGAGAGTACGGAGCCTCCGCGTGGTGTCGTGAAGCATCAACAGACCTTAGGAACCTTAATTAAACTATCTTGGCCTCTTTAGGGTAGTGAGATAACTGACTTTGGTGCAGTCCGAGGTTGGTTGATACTCGATACTACACTCAATTGAGGGTTGCTTTCCTGGAATATTTCGGTCGCCAGTTCAGTGGCTAAATCGAAACGATGAACAATGAAAGCAATCCCGTGATATTGGGACCCTTAGAACCCGGTTACTTCTAATAGGACAGGTTGAACCCAGCAACTTCAAGAGGGTACTACCGAAACCTCATGCTGGCCTAAACTCTAAGGGCTTCTCTTGTGTGACTTGCGTGCCTTCGTACTTGACTACTTGCATGCTTGTTATCTGACACATGAACTACTTGCAGGTTTCGTTCATAGTCCTTAACCAGGACTCCTAACAAAGTGTACTAAGTCTCTTGCAGGTTTTGTTTATAGTCCTTAATTGGGACTCATAGCAGGGTTTGCTAAGTTTTTGCAGGTTTTGTCCATAGTCCTTAATTAGGACTCATGGCAGGTTTACTGAGTTTGCTTGCAGGTTTTGTTTATAGTCCTTAATAAGGGCTCATAACAGGGTTTATCCATACTACCCCATGCATCATGACATCATACCATTGCATACATCCTAACCCATTTCAAGGATCTCAAAGGCTTGTGATGCAGGTCATGATAAATCAAACATCTAGCAAGGGGCAAAGAGGATTTATTTTCCTCTAGCCAAGGTTGTCAGGGGCTATGACCCACTTGATATGGTGAGCCTTTGACCCTTGAAGAAGGACTCTCAACAACATGAAGTTCCTTCAATCAAGCTACCGGATCCCAATTCTAACAGTTTTCTTGTTTACCCCGCGAGGTCCTTGAAAACATTGCATGCATATCATACATATCATTACATTGCAGGTACCCCTTTTGACAGGTTGCTTACCTTCTTCGCTGTTTATTTCAGCCGATCGTCATGAATCCTGAATCATCAACTGAGCAGTCCATCAAGGCCCTCCAGGCTCAGAATGCCCAGTTCCAAGAGCTGATCATGAATTTGGCCCAGGGGCAACAAGATCTGAAGACTCTGCTCCTGAAAAAGAAGAAGAAGAGGACTGTTTTGTTCAGGCCTAGACGTAGACCTGGGAATACACTACAGATTGAAACTGAGAGGACTACTCCATCTGTGAGGGAAGGCAGTCACCATGAGAGAGAGGTGCCTAGTCCAGTGGTCTCTGACAACGAGACAAATTTCAACGACGAACAATACCCTCCTGCTGAGGACAAGTACAAACAGTTGGAAGACCGCCTGAATGCAATGGCAATTCAACAAGTGCCTGGTTTGGATTTCGGAGACTTGGGTCTAGCTTCTGGTGTGGTGATCCCACACAAATTCAAAGCACCCTCTTTTGCTAAGTACGATGGGGCATCCTGTCCCAGGCTGCATCTCAGGTCTTATGTGCGGAAGATTCAACCGTATACTGTGGACAAGAACTTGTGGATCCACTTCTTCCAGGAGAGTCTTTCAGGGACTCATCTCGAATGGTTCTATCAGCTGGACGGAACCAAGATTCGTAACTGGGAGGAGTTGGCTACTGCTTTTTACAAGCAGTATCAGTATAATGCCGACCTCGCTCCTACACGTACCCAACTCCAGGGTATGTCGTTAGGATCGGGAGAAGGTTTTAAAGAATATGCACAGAAGTGGAGGGACCTTGCTGGAAGGGTACAACCACCTCTGACTGACCGCGAGCTCGTCGACATGTTCTTAGGGACCCTGTCTGGTCCATTCTTCAACCATCTGATTGGGAACTCTTCTGCTGGGTTTACAGATCTGATCTTGACTGGGGAGAGGATCGAAGCTGGTATCAAGGCTGGGAAGATACAGAAGGATGCTTCATCGAGCACCGATAAAAAACCTTTTAAGAAGGAATCTGATGCCGTCTATGGTTCAGGGAAACAGAATAGACCAGAACGCCGCCAAGCTGCCAATGCAGTGGTGATCTCAAAACCTGCTGGTGCTCTTCAACATCACAACCAACAAAAGAGCGAGAGAAGGCAGTTCACTCGGCTCAGCATGACCTTATCCCAGATATTGCCACAGTTGCTGGAGACCAAGCTGGTAAATCTAAAAGAAGCTCCGAAGAATCAAAATACAACGTCACCGAAGTATAACCCCAACGCTCGCTGCGCTTATCACTCTAACAGCCCGGGGCATACTACCGATGATTGTTGGAGCTTGAAAAATAAGATCCAAGACTTGATTGACGCAAAGGAGATTGAGTTCGAGGCGCCCGAGGCTCCCAACGTGATCACTGCTCCTATGCCAAAGCATGGCTAGGATAGAAAGCACTTTTTTGTTCATTTGAATTCAAGTTGTAATTTTCTTTTGTTCAAATATTTACTCATGTTAAACATTGTTATTTCATTAATGCATCACATATGTCTGTTTTGAAGCAATAAATTCGTATTCACTATACGCAAATTATTTTCATATTTTTTCTGATGATCAACTCTTGGTTAATAATGCTAAGCCTCTTGAGGGAGGATGACGAAAATGATACCACGATCTTTACAGTGTGCTTTTGAACAGATCCCGCTGATGAGGTACAGGCATTGCTTCAATCCCTAAACACTGGAGTTATAAGGATGATAATCCCTCGTCAACCCCTCTGAGCCAAAGAAGTAGGAGTTTTTCTTTTCGAAATTTAAAACCCTTAATCATAACCTGGGGCAGGGTAGTCTCTCAGTTGATCCAAGTACATAACAAATGGCACCAAAGCAGTCCTTACGAAAACAAAAGAAGACAGTGATGGTTCCGAATAATCAAAAAAGAAAGGCAGTCATTATCTCAAAAAATAAAAAACCCATTAAGTCAAAACCCATGAAGGAGACTTACAAAACTGGGGCATCCCGCTGACTGTAATTCCAAAAAAGGGAAACAGTTCAGGCAAAAAAAAAAGAAAGGGATAACAAAAATCAGACAAGAAAGAGGTCTTACAAACCCTCAACAAAAAAAGGAATGACTGCCTATTCAAATAAATATTCAACATCCGAACCATCACTGGAATTTCAGAGCAAATACTCAAACAATGTCTAGTGTATGATCAACTGAGTTTAGGTTTGGAGAACATCACGAAGAGCGGGTGGGTACAAATAAAATTTGAGCCTTTATCCTTTGTTTCTTAAACCGTGAACCAGGCCACGTCATAACCCTCAAAAGTCCTAACCGAAGCATGGGTTAGTTCGGAAGCATACTGTGACGAAAGGTATCCTGACTCCTTAAGGCTTACGGTAAATACAGAGTTGACATCACGTTTTACAAACATTCACCTGTTTTATGAAAAAGAATGCATTTTTAAAAATCTTCAAGACAGACATGAGCTTTGCATTTTTAACATAACTTTGTTTGCATATGATTTTTTGTTTGAACAGCAGGAAAATTCGCACGATGAATACCTAGTGAACAAAAGAATTTCCAATCAAGGGGCATGGCATGAGCATGGTCCATCATCTGGGGCAGTCCAATCAAGATTCGGAGAATCTCTCAAAGGCCAACATAGCCTGGGGCAAATCTCCGCCTGAGTCACTTGGGGCATTCCAACAACGAATATCGCCTGATCAAACACCTTCTGGTGGCATGACAAAACACTTCTAACAGGGGCAACTCCCTACTTTCTGAGAACAGACATAGTCGGAAAAAAATACTACGCACAATCAAAGACCCGTCAGGTTGACACACCTAGGAAAAAAAATAAGGGCTTCCCGGCGAACCAAAAGGGTTCGGGCAAAATGAGGGATGAACTGAAAAAACATGTACACCCGGCAAGTCGAAAACCTGAAAAGGCGGCTTGGGCAAAAATGGGTATCCCGGTGGACTGAAAACCCGAAAGGGCGGTCCAGGCAAAAGTTAGGGATCAAAGCATACGACTATGTCCGGTCATCTTGTCACCTGCCTACCAGAAGAAGGTTGGTCCATCAACAACTATCAGCACCTCACAGGTCTTCATCTCCCACCTCAGAAACAGGGGCTATGATGAGTTGTCCAAACGATCTAATTGTTCCGTCCACCAAGGTACCAAGGTGAGTTCGGCGGAAGAACATAACCAGATGTCTTAATTCCCCAGAGAGTGAGCCAGCAAGTCAGCAATACTCTCTCCAAATAAAGCTATACAATCAAACCTTAAGGAAGTTGGGTATCCTCCAGCAGATCTCAACATTCCCCAGCAGCATATATGCACTCTTAACAGGCATCCCCGGTAGTCTTGGTCTAAAGATTGTTCCCCGGCGGTATACCAAACATTCAGTGGAGTTACTTCCAACACATCTCAAAACTTCCCCAGGAGAGCCCAATCCAGTTTCCTCAGGAAAGTTGGAATCCATCTCCCCAAGCAGTAAGCTTATCCCCAGTAGATTCTGGAAGCTTATCCCTCGCAGAGCACGAACGCGTCTCCCGGCTTTATTCAAGAGTTATGTCCCTACCAGGATATAACTGGGTTATCCTCAGCCAAAAGCCACGGAAAGATCGTCCCCGACAAAGTCCTCTTATCCCCAGCAAGTTATTATCAACGACTCAACAAAGTATCTCTCTCCCCACAGGATATTGTTCCCCAGCAAGATCATTAGAGTACTTTTCTCCCCGCAGAGTAACCCATTAGCCAAGTTTATTCCCCAACGGAGTTATCTTCTCCTACCGGTATTCTTGCAACTATCATCCCCAGCGGAGGCAAAAATCTATTCTCCAACATCAGCCCAGGAGTGACTTCCCGGCACCCGTCAAGGATTTACTTTCCTAGACGACAAACATACATTCATAAACATCACACTTCCATACATTATAGCATGCATATACGCATCGTATCTTACAAATATCATTTATGTTGAGAACATCATTGCTTGACCCATATCATGCATTGCATATGACTGACCTTTACCTTTCAGGAAAGATCCAGTTAAGTTCTCAAGCTACATTCCAAGACCTTGTCTGGTTCAGTTAAATCGACTCCCAAAGATTTTCCTGGTTATTATCCAGTCAAAGGCTTTCTCTGGTCTAGTTAAACCGACTCCTAAAGGTTTTTCTTTTGAAGACTCAGTTGAAGACTCCAAGACCTTGCCTGGTTCAGTTAAATCGACTCCAAAGATTTTCCTAGTTATTATCCAGTCAAAGGCCTTCTCTGGTCTAGTTAAACCGACTCCTAAAGGTTTTTCTTTTGAAGACTCAGTTGAAGACTCCAAGACCTTGTCTGGTTCAGTTAAATCGACTCCCAAAGATTTTCCTGGTTATTATCCAGTCAAAGGCCTTCTCTGGTCTAGTTAAACCGACTCCTAAAGGTTTTTCTTTTGAAGACTCAGTTGAAGACTCCAAGACCTTGTCTGGTTCAGTTAAATCGACTCCCAAAGATTTTCCTGGTTATTATCCAGTCAAAGGCCTTCTCTGGTCTAGTTAAACCGACTCCTAAAGGTTTTTCTTTTGAAGACTCAGTTGAAGACTCCAAGACCTTGTCTGGTTCAGTTAAATCGACTCCAAAGATTTTCCTAGTTATTATCCAGTCAAAGGCCTTCTTTGGTCTAGTTAAACCGACTCCTAAAGGTTTTTCTTTTGAAGACTCAGTTGAAGACTCCAAGACCTTGTCTGGTTCAGTTAAATCGACTCCCAAAGATTTTCCTGGTTATTATCCAGTCAAAGGCCTTCTTTGGTCTAGTTAAACCGACTCCTAAAGGTTTTTCTTTTGAAGACTCAGTTGAATACTCCAAGACCTTGTCTGGTTCAGTTAAATCGACTCCCAAAGATTTTCCTGGTTATTATCCAGTCAAAGGCCTTCTCTGGTCTAGTTAAACCGACTCCTAAAGGTTTTTCTTTTGAAGACTCAGTTGAAGACTCCAAGACCTTGTCTGGTTCAGTTAAATTGACTCCCAAAGATTTTCCCGGTTATTATCCAGTCAAAGACCTTCTCTGGTCCAGTTAAACCGACTCCTAAAGGTTTTTCTTTTGAAGACTCAGTAGAAGATATCCAAGATTCTCTCAATGATGGCTATTGAGGTTGTAGTCGCCTATGGTTCTCTCCCCGATACTGCGGAGGTGGTAATCCCAGATTTCGCTCAATGATTGCTGTTGAAGTGAAGTTATCCAAGATTCTCTCAATGTTTGCTGTTGAGGTTGTAGTCGCCTATGGTTCTCTCCCCGATACTGCGGAGGTGGTAATCCCAGATTTCGCTCAACGATTGCTGTTGAAGTTGAAGTTATCCAAGATTCTCTCAATGATTGCTATTGAGGTTGTAGTCGCCTGTGGTTCTCTCCCCGATCCTGCGGAGGTAGTAATCATCCCAAGATTTTCTCAACGATTGCTGTTAAGGTTAAAGTCATCCAAGGTTCTCTCACCGTTCATGTTGAGGTAGTAACCATCCCTGGTTCATTCATCACCGTTTGAAGCTCCAGATTCAGCTCCTGTAACCAGTCAGGACACATCTATACAAAGCATCGGAAGACTAGCTCCCGTAACAGGTCAGGTAATCATTTTTCTTTTTTGCAGGTATGCAAGTTCTCGCTAAGGAAACTCTTACGCGATCAACATCCAGATGGCATCTACAAGCCCATCCACCTTCCATCATCTCTTAGCATGGCATCTATAAGCCCATCATCCTTTCCATCAATCTCCAAATGGCATCTATAAGCCCATTCCACCATCACACTGCTACTATGTGAGCACAAATTTCTGGGCACTCTAGTGTTCAATCATCTTCCACCTTCGGATTACGAAAGGCACGTCAGCCAATCTGCATCCTCAGGTCTAAGAAGATTGAATAGGGGCAACTGTTGTACCCCAAAATTTGCCCTCACATATTCTTCAAGATTTGTCAAAAGCATGCTTCAAAATTCCCCAAGGGTTGCACAGTTCAAGGGCCTCCTAACAGTCAAAATTAGGGTTTTGGTTATGACAAAGAAAATGAAGTTTCCAAGGGTCCAATCAAGTCCCACATGCCTACAAACACGGTCAAGCATCCTCATACCAAGTTTCAAGACTTACAGCACAAAATTGCACAGTCAAAAACCCTAATTGCACTACAGTCAACTGTAGGGGCAAAATGGTCATTTTGACAGTCAAAAGCCCAATTTTTTGGTAAACATCTCATTTTGAAGCCACAAATATCATTTGATCAATGCTTGATCATGATTCTTAAAGCTTGGCTCAAAAATCATCAAGATGCAAAAGTTTCCATATTTGGACAGTTGAAAAAGTCAACTGTAAATTGACCAGGGCATAACTTTCACATGGATTATCAGAAAAATTCCATCCAAAGCTCATTTTAAAGATAAAGACATTTACTACAACTCCTCTTCACACTTCAAGTCCAAAAAATGCTCTCACAAAAAGTTATCAATTTCAACATTATAGGTCATTTTCAAAAGTCAACAAAAAGGGACTTTAGGTCAAAGGCCATAACTTGAGATTGGTAAATCAAAACGACATGAGACCAAAGACATTGGTTAGTGGACTCAAAGACCTTTCCAAAATGTCCAAGAACATGAGCAAAGCTTAATAATTGAGCATGTTATGCCTTGTGGAAGTTGGGAAATTTTTGGATATTTTGAAAAGTCAACATTGCTTCAAATGACCTAAAATTGCTAATGGGCCTCTTTTTCTTCCACAATTCATCATCCAAGACATGTGCACGACCATTTGGCCCAAAGGGAAGTTTTTATCATTTTTATTTTATTTATTTGAATTTTTAAATGCTAGAAATTCATTTAATTAATTAAAATATATAAAAAATACTAAACCTAATGTTTTGAATCTTTTTGTGCATAAAATATCTCCAAGATTTCGTGCAAATCAGATTAGGAAAGAATTGAAGGTAATTGGACATGATTTGGTGGAAAATATGCATGAAAAGATTGAAAACTAATGCCATAAAAATCAAATATTGATTCATCAATTCATGGATCTTTTTGACCAAATTCTTTGACCTAATCATTCACACATAAGTATAGAATGCAAACCTAATCCTAGAGAACTCCAAGCTGCGCCATACATAGAAAACCACACTTGAGTTTTTGCTAAAAAATTTGAAAACTGAAAGCAGGGATACAAGGTGATTCAAGGCAAAATATCTGTTCCATTGGCTTCCTGAGACATCAAGCAACATATTTGAATCGTTTTCCACATTCATAACGCCCAGAATTGGTGAAAAGAACTCAAGTTTTTTCACTTTTTTGCATATATCGTGTTTTACCATTCATGGCGTGATTTCAAATTCTAATGCATGTTTTGTGTTGCTCTCATGATTCTGAAGCTTACTCTATATTTTAATTGAGTTTTTATACACTGTGTGCAAAGATGCCATTGGTATATTTTAGGGTTTCAGACTTGGAAAATTAGGGCTTCTTAGTCAAGGAAAAATTAGCACTCGAGACCTGGACCACTGAAACAAGCGTGCTTGGACGAAAAGAAACCTACCCTCGCGCCTAATTTATGAGGCCATATGGCCTATTCGCTATTTTTTGGAATGATGCATAAGGGAACGGTTCAAAACCGTTGCCCATTCTTTTTTTATTTCAGGAAAAAACAAAGCTATGGAGAAGACGATGCAGTGGCAAGCGATGATTGGTTCGTTTGAAAGTTCGCGCAGAAACAAGCACTAACGCGTTGTTTTATGTTATAATGATTATTTGTTATTTAATATACAGAAAGCGCAAGTGGCACGATTGGCAAGCATATGCGTTGGTAATCTTCAGGACCTGGGTTCGAGCCCCAGGTCCCCACCCCTTTCCTTATATTTTTCTATTAAACATGTTCTTGTGTAGCCTCTATCCCAGGCGCCTATCATGCGCCCCTCAATCCAACGCGCCACACGTCCCACTGCACCCCATCAAAGGCCATGATTCAAGGACTATGGTAAGCCTCAGTCAACAGACACGCATACCAGCGCAAAGGTCAAACAGGCCAAGGTATTAATGGGCCTAATCACTACAACAAACCCTCCACTTGGGGACAGCACCCCCTAGAGTTTGATTCTTTTACTCTTTTATATTTTTTCTTTTCTTTATTTTAATTAAATTCTTTTAATTCTTTATAATAATTATTTTCACAATAATATAAAAAACACAAAAAAAAATCAGAAAAGACAAAATTTAAAATATATTTATTTAATTAATATTTTTGTAAACAAAATTCATTAATTAACTTAGTTTTAAATCTAGGATTAATCTTAACATTTTTTTCAATAAAAAACCTAAAATTTGGTAGAATTAGGGTTTCAAATCTTTTTCATCCTTTTTCTCCTTTTTACCACATTAATTATTAATTCTTCCTATTATTTTTATAAATCAAGATTGCATGTAAATAATTAGGTTAATTTAGGGTTAACTTTAATACTTTCTTAATAAACTAAAAAACTATTAGAATTAGGGCTAGTATTTTAATTTCAATTAACCTTTCTCATTAAAATCATAAATATCAAAATCTCAACAAAAAAAACAATTTCCTTTTCTTTTAATTTAATTAGTTTAATCATTTAATTTAATTCCATTAAAAAGGGTCAAGCGCCCTCGTTTCCAGTTTAATTCAATTAGCGTATTTATTTCTTTTTCTTTTAATTATTTATGTACCTCTCCCAAAGCCATGTAAATTAAATCTTTCGCACTTTACTTTTCATTATTTCTTTATTTTTCTGTCAAATCGGGTCCTGGAAATTTTGGCGATGTGGACCCGCGCCTTTTGTAATAGTTTAGAAATTTACCTTTCTCGCTCTTTTTAACTGTTAAACAAATGCATGCAAGAATGAATGGCCAAAAATAAAAACAAACGCGTAGCTCACTCATAACATGACAAGACCAAAATAAACGAATCTGACACACAAATCACACACCACCCCTAGGGTACGCCTCACTGTTGCCTTGCCTCGAAAGGTGATTGTCGAGTAGAGGATGTTTTAGTAAGTCCTCATGATCCGGGAACCTGGCATGAGGGTAGCTTCTAAGGTATCTTCCCATTGCTCTGGTGATCACCATGTCCCGAACCTCGAATTCACCCGAACACCTCCAACGGTGGTGCTACCTACCTCTCAATGGTGGGATGGCGCTACTTTAAAGGACATTTACACAGACGAATTCCTTAGGGTAGGTAGACGACTCGTGGATACTTGCTCTAAATTTCAAACAAAATTCAAAAATACTTTTCACACCAACACATTTTCAAAAAGCTTTCGAAAGCAATTTTTCAAACACTCTTGAGGACCGATACAAGAGTCGAACTGAAATTTTCAAAGAAACTTTTTAAAACCCACAATTGAAAAGCAAACAAACCATTTTTGAAAACACAAATGAGCAAGTATCTAAGAGCCCATGGATAACCATGGATAGAAAGGGTGCTAACACCTTCCCTTTCTATAACCTACCTCCCGAACCGAGAGCAATCTCTTTAAGGAATTTTTCTGTGCTTTTGTCCTTTCCATTTGGAGAAAATAAAAGACGGTGGCGACTCTTGCTTCCGCGACATTTCGCGAACCAGCGTTAAACAGTCAGTTCCAGATCCACCGATCACAGGGAGTACAACACTATATCATCGAGACAAACCCAAAATATGTTCTTCAATATTGAGAGTGATGATTGCACCAACTTCTATGGGGAGAACTTATGAAACCTCGTGGGGATAGCAATTTTCAGAGAGACCTGTTATCTCGACTTTACTTGGGGATTCAAGAAGTCAAACATTACATCAAGAAATCAAAATTATGGGGATTTTAAATCAAACCCAACACTTGGAAGGAGAAAAACCCAAAAAGTTGACAATTGTTTCAACACTTCTTAGAAAAGATATTGCCCTTGTCTGGTTTCCTAGAAAACAAAAAACAACAATAATGCTCACACTGCTAAGGGCGATGTTTTGCAAAATATTTCATCTCAGCACACAAAGGGGAAAAGAATTTCGTCATGTGAGCAAAGACCTTACTGGGGAATCTGGGGTAGAGACTTCATAGCATGTAGACCCAAAAAATGCACCAAGACTTGACTGGGGAAAATGGGATCACAAACCCAACACCGCGTCATACATCAATTGGTATCATCTTCAACTACCTAAGAAGTACAAGAAAGTCATACTCATTTCACAAAGAGTGACCTGTGAGAGCCTTCCTGGGGAAAATATACTTCCAAAATTTCAAAGTTCGTCCATCCTTGGGGTCACTATTTTTGTTTTCCTTGAGTCATAAAATCTAAAGCAAGAAGTAATTTATAAATTCTTTTTAATTTTTTTTTATTTATTTAATCTGTTTGCTTTGAAAATTACCATAAATAATAAATGAAGTCTTTGTAAGCTGAATAAAATAAGAATTGAAAAGAATTGGATAAAAACTCAAACTGTATTAGTAGGATGGTAGTCCGTGAATGGAGAGACTCCATAGACAATTACAAAGTTTGGAAAATGGTAATATATATTGGAAAAGATACATTGAAATACAATGACCACTATTATCCCTAACAACTTTAAATTCATGCGCATCAACTTCCTTTGAAGAGTGGTGAGGATCCAAGAAGATTTTGCTTCAATGATCAAGTCTTGTCTGATGCAGTTACTTGCCAAGAAATCCCTACTTTTGCCTAGGTTTCCCTTGCGAGTTTTCAACCTAGCGGGAGAATTCATTCTGTTTATGTCTCTTACTTTTTCCTAGACCGCCCTTTCGGGTTTTCAGCCTACCGCGACGCTCTTTTTTGCCTAAGCCTCCCTTTTGGGTTTTCGACTTAGCGAGTTGTTCTTTTGTTTCTTTAGGCGAAGTATTTCTTGACTGCATCAGCATTCACGAGACGTGGGAACTCCTCGTCGTCCATAGTTTGAAGAATCAATGCATCGCCAGAGAAGTATTTCTTGACAACATATGGGCCTTCAAAATTGGGAGTCCACTTACCCCTAGAATCAGCGTTGAAAGACATGATCTTCCTGAGCACGAGGTCGCCTTCTCTGAATTCACGAGGTTTGACCTTCTTATCAAAAGCTTTCTTCATTCTCTTCTAGTATAACTGACCATGACAAAAATCCGTCATTCTCTTCTCTTCAATCAAATTCAACTGGTCAAACCTGTTGTGGACCAATTTAGCCTCCGACAACTTGGTTTCCATCATCACGCGTAAAGAGGGATTATCAACCTCAACGAGGAGCACTGCTTCCATGCCATAAACAAGAGAGAACTGGGTTGCCCCTGTTGAAGGGTGGATAGATGTTCGATACCCATGTAAAGAAAAAGGGAGCATCTTATGCCAATTTATATAAGTGATAACCATTTTCTGGATGATCTTTTTGATTTTCTTATTAGAAGCTTCAGTGGCCCCCATTCAACTTTGGCCTGTAAGGAGATGAATTATGGTGAATATTTTTGAGTTCTTCACAAAGTTCTGTCATTATCTTGTTATTCAGATTTGAGCCGTTGTCGGTGATAATCCTGCTTGGCACGCCATACCGACATATGAGATTGTTCTTGATAAAGCGTACTACCACCTACTTAGTAACATTAGCATATGAAGCTGCTTACACCCATTTGGTGAAGTAATCAATTGCCACTAAAATGAAACGATGTCCATTCAACGCCTTTGGTTCAATCATTCTGATCATTTCAATACTCCAGATAGAGAAAGACAACGGGGAAGAAATAACATTGAGAAGTGTCAGAGGCACATGAATATTCTCAGCATAAATTTGGTGCTTATGGTACTTCTTTGCAAATTTGTAACATTCAGATTCCATTGTCATCCAATATTAACCTTTTATAAGCATCTTTTTTTCCATTGAATGTCCATTGGCAAGTGTACAAAGGAACCCTCGTGGATTTCATGCATCAACATGTCTGCTTCGTGTTTATCCATGCATCTGAGCAGGACCATGTCATAATTTATTTTGTATAACACATCTTCATTGAGGAAGAAGCTATCTGCCAACCTTCTCAATGTCTTTCTATCTTTATTTGATGCACCATCCGAGTATTCCCGAGTCTAGAGAAAATTCTTGATATCATAATACCAAGGTTTCTCATTTGACATCTCTGCTGCTACAAACACATGAGTTGGTCTATCAAAATGTTGCACTATGATACGAGGCACATCGTTCCAAGTATTCACTTGATACATAGAAGCTAGAGTTGCTAAAGCATCCGCCATCTGATTGTCATCTCTAGGAATATGATGGAATTCAAATTTGTTAAAAAAGGGTAATAATCTTATAGCATAGTCCTTTTAGGGGATCAAGCCAGGGTTACGAGTATCCCATTCTCCTTTAATCTGACTTACTACCAAAGCTGAATCGCCATACACATCTAAAACTTTGATTCTGAGATTAATGGCCTCCTCGATACCCATGATACAAGCCTCATATTCCTCCATATTATTAGTGCAATCAAATATCAGTCTTGCAGTAAAAGGAATGTGTGATCCATGAGGAGTGATAATCATAGCACCAATGCCTTTCCCATAAGCATCCACAGCTCCGTCAAATACCATACCCCACCTGGATTCATGGTCAGGGCCTTCCACGGGCAAAGGTTCATCACAATCTTTTATTTTCAAAAACATAACATCCTCATCAGGGAAATCAAACTTAAAAGATTGGTAATCATCTACCGGTTGGTGAGAAAGATAAACCGCCAACACACTGCTTTTTATAGCCTTCTGAGTGCGTTATTCAATATCATATTCAGACACCAACATCTTCCAGCAGGAAATTCTTCCAGGAAGAACAGGCTTTTCAAAGATATACTTAATTGGATCCATTTTAGAAATCAACCAAGTAGTATGATTCAACATATATTGCCGCAACCGCTTTGTTGCATAGGCTAGAGCACAACATGTCTTTTCCAGCATAGAATACCATGACTCACAGTCAGTAAACTTCTTGCTGAGATAATAAATGGGATATTCTTTCTTCCCTATTTCATCTTGTTGTCCCAAAATATAACCCATAGAATTATCTAACACTGTTAGATACATGACCAATGGTCTTCCTTTAACGGGAGGGAGCAATATAGGAGGTTCAAGTAGATACTCTTTAATACTTTTGAATGCCCTTTGGCAATCATCTGTCCACACACAACCCTGGTCTTTTTTTAACAACTTAAAGATCGATTCACGCATTGATGTCATATGGGAAATGAATATAAAAATGTATTTCAATCGCCCAAGGAAGCCTCTAACTTGCTTTTCAGTCCTTGGTGCAGGCATTTCTTGAATTGCTTTGACTTTATCAAGGTCAACTTCAATTACTTTTTGGCTAACAATGAAACCTAACAATTTCCCAGATTGGACACCGAAGGTGCATTTATTTGGATTCAAGCAGAGATGATACTTCCTCAAATGCTGAAACAATTTCAATAAATCTTCTATATGCCCTTCTTCAGTCTGGGATTTACCAATCATATCATCCAGACACGCCTCAGTTTCCTTATGCATCGTATCATGGAATAGGGTTGTCATATCCCTCTAGTACGTTGCACCAGCGTTCTTCAACTCGAAGGGCATCACTCTATAACAAAATGTTCCCCAGGGTGTGATAAACATTTTTTTCCATGTCCTCAATAGCCATTTTGATTTGATTATATCTGGAAAATCCATCCATGAACGAGAATACTTTGAATTTTGTTGTACTATCCACCAACATATCAATATGTGGCAATGGAAAATCATATTTTGGACTAGCTTTATTTAGATCTCTGTAATCTACCCACATGCGAACTTTTATGTCTTTCTTTGGTACTGGGACAATATTGGCAATCCATTTAGGATACATTGATGTCATAATAAAAACGACATTAATCTTCTTTAAAACTTCTTCTTTAATCTTTATTGCCATATCAGGGTGAGTTCTTTGTAATTTCTGCTTAACTGGCAGGCACTCTGGCTTCAGCGGCAAATGATGCTCCACAATATCAGTATCCAAACCATGCATATCTTGGTATGACCAAGCAAAGATGTCCACATACTCTTTCAATAATTCAGTCAACCTGCTCTTCACATTGAGATGCAACAATGCTCCAATCTTGAATTCCTTCAGATCTTCCTCTGAACCCAAATTGGTTGCTTCCAATGGCTCCTTATATGGCTGAATAGAACTTTCCTTGCGCTCAAGCAACCGTGAAACCTCTTCTAGAATCTCATCATATTCTTCTTCTTCGGCCACATACACAAGATATTCAAAGTTGGGAGAGGGTGGAGGGTCATTGTATTCAACAGGTTTTTTAATTAATCTGCACATATGATTTATGATTGCTTTTAGAAACTGACACATATATCAAGTGATTATGCAGATTTATTTACAATTATTATTTATTCCAAAAGGGTTTTTTCTGATTAGCATCTTTCCAAGAAAAAGTAAAAAAATAAAAAAAACAATTTGGGAATTAAATACAAATTTTATTAATGATTTTAATGATCAAAGCAAACAAATAAGCCCATATAATATCAACTTTCACCTTGGGCAGAGTGAAAGCTTTTTGAAAACATTAACAAAAAACAAATTACTTTGAGACATGTATGCAAGAGGGACCGTCAATAGTGACCCAACTCTAGACTCTGAATCCAGGTGTCACATAATTCAACATCTCCTTCTCTTCTTCATCCTCCACAATAGCATTGATCCTAGAAACAGTTGGATGGAGGTAACCTCCGCGGTGGAAAATATCCTGATACTTGCCTAAAGCAGTCTTTGGCTTCATGTTCTCACCTTTATCATTATTCGCAGAAAATCACCAACCAGCCCTATTCTTGTTCACCAACGGATCAACCATATGTCCCCATACCTTGCTAGAGCCATTATGCACAACCTACTGAGCATCTCTGAATAAAGAAATAGAATTCTCATTCTCCCTTACGTTATCAATGGAAAAAGCTTGAAACTGAGTTCCAACAGTAGCTTCATCTGCTTTTACAACACTGAAAGAGAATAAATGGGAAATTAACAATGCTTGCTCTCCATTTATGATAACCACTTTTCCTTCACGCACGAATTTCCGCTTTTGGTGTAGAGTTGAAGTGACAGCCCCTGCCTCATGTATCCATGGCCGTCCCAATAAACAGTTTTAAGCGGGCACAATATCCATAACTTAGAAAGTAATCTAAAAAAGGTGCGGGCCTACATGAATAGGCAGATCCACTTCCCCAATAATAGACTTCCTTGATCCATCAAAAGCTTTTATAATTATGCTGCTTGGGCGCATGGGAGTTCCTTGATACTTCAACTTCATGGGTGTGCTCCTCGGTATGACATTTAAGGTGGACCCATTATCAATCAACACATTTGATAATGAATCATTCTTCCAGTTCATGGGTATATGGAGAGCCATATTATGATTTCTTCCTTCGTCGGGTAATTCGTCATCACAGAAGCTTAGTGTGATACGGTGGGAGAACTGACTTGGGATTTTGCGTTTGTATTCGCACTTGTTCGGTTTAGAAAGAGTCGCCACCGACTTTTTATTTTATCCAAAGGAAAGGTCAAAAAGCACAGGAAAGACCTTTGAGATGTTTTCTTGGGTTCGGGGGGTAGATTAAAAAAAGGGAAGGTGCTAGCACCCTTTTCATCCATGGTTATCCATGGGCTCTTAGTTACTTGTTTTAGATCACTTGCCTTTGCTTTTCAATTGTTTGAAATGGTGCTTTGTGTGTGTGGTTTTGAAAATGTTTTGAAAAAGATGCCTTGTCTAGGCAACCTTTGTGATGATTCTTATTTGAATATATACAAAGGTGTGTGTCTTTTTTGAAAAGATATTTCAATGTTTTGGAAGTTGTTTTGTGAAGTGTGTTTTAAAATGGCAAGGATGTTTTGCAAGATTTTTGATCAAGTAACTAAGAGTTGTCTACCCTATTTTACTCAAATATCTTTCTTATGTTTTTAACCCTTTTTAACAGTGTTGTTTCACCATTGTGTTTGATGAACAACCTTGTGTTAGGATGTTGTAACGGGACAGGCGCGGGTCATCGTATACAATCATTGAAGGCAACATGTGAGACGCTCTAGCAAATTTGTAAGGGACGATATCATTTTATCGGAGGCAATATTGAGGGTCATCGAGGGACTACGATCTTTGTCTATTGAAGGGGCATTTGCTAGAGTGTCTCATACTCGAGGGACATGATTGCATTTTCCGAGGCAACAAGCGAGGTTACCCTAGAGGTGCAAGTGTGAATTGTGAATTGATTTTCATGTATTTGTCTTGTATTAGGTCATCTAACGATTGATTTTGAATCTTCGCATACAAACCCTAATTACTATACAGTATATTGAAAGCGATAAATTGCGGGAATTTAAAGTCTAAGTTATTAAAAATGAGTATCCGGGGATGGGGGTACAAATTATTTACAAATGGGGATGAGTCTTATCGGAACAATAATGTCCAAATATATATTACAACCAAATTGAACTGTCGCATTTTCAATGTAAAAATTGTAACAAAGTATAAGATAAAGAAAATCAAAGAAATATGAGAGGCATGTATTTATTTACAAATGATCAAATAAAAATTTTAACCTAGTGAAGATTAAGTGTGATTATTATTTTTTGTGTTTTTTATGAATTATGTAAATAAAGAGTTTTAAAGAAAAGAAAAACTATTTAAGTTAAAGTTTCTATCATTTTTGTATTTTTTAAAGAAAACAAAAATAAAATCTTTATCATTATTGTATTTTATTAAATGTAATAATTATTAAAAAAAGGAAACTAACTTAAGAAAATTTAACACAAAATCTTAATATATTTTTGGTTTTAATATTAACAAAGAAAAGAAAATAAGTTTTTAAAAATGAAAATAAGAGAAAGAGTATTAGTTTGAAAAATTTTAAAAAAGAAAAAGATAATGGGCCTCATGGGAATGTGGCCCAAATATGAAAAAGAAAGAAATGTAAGTCAGAATGAGCCAAAAAGGGGGGGCGTGCTTAGCAGAAGTATTGGGCTTAGCATATTGTTTGGGGCGAAGGCCCAATTGAAGTGTACAACGTTTTTTAGGGTTGATGTTTCATGTACTCAGAATTAGGGTTTGCAGTCTTTGGCTTCAACGGCGCCACTCCTCTCATCTTCTCTGTTTCCTTCGTCTCTCTCAAACACCCTCTCTCTCTATGTCCTAGGTTACCAGACGCCGCCCTCTCTCACTTCCTCTCCTCTCACAGCGACCCACAGTTGTGGTCTGAAAGGTACGAGCTTTTATCTTTTGGTATTAGGGTTTCACAGTTTGCGTGCTTTTTTATTGATTTTTACAGCTTAATCTCTTAATCCTATGATATTTCACGCAGCAAAGGTTTAAGGGAATGTTACCTTGATAAAAAATGGAGAGGAGAATGGAGGAAAGGAGATGGATTGGTGGCGTCTTCGGTGGTCACGCGGGGGGAGAGCGTGATGGTTACGCTTTTGGCTTCTGGTACTTTTCTGTATATTGATGATGAATCTGAAATTGTTTGTTTCTGATTTTTTGTTGGTGATGTTTGATGATGATTTTGTTCTTAAAACCCACTTGTTCTTTGTTTTAGTTGATGATGAACAATAATATGAAACTTTTGCTCCTTTGTTTGTTTTTGTCTCTACACCCTTCCTCCCTGATTATCTGATGATGATGTTGTTCTGAGGACTATGCTTGCTCTTTGTTTTAGTTGATGATGAACAAATGTTCTGAGACCTGTATTATTTCGCTTCTAAAACTTTTCCTCTCTCCTTGTGGGTTATTTGATATTTGATGATGAAGATATATTCTGAAAAAACTAGTTATTGTTGTTGTTCTTTGTTTTGGTTGATGATGATGAAACTCTGAAACCAGCTTCTTCCTCTTCCTCTCTCTTTTTTACTGATGTTAATGATGATCACCTCTGAAACTTGTTAGTTATTGATGGCTGGATAATTTGTTGTGCTTGTAGACTATTTTTTTGTTGAACTTGAGAAGCAGTTTTGCAGATTTGTGAGTTTGGCTTTACAGGTTTTTTGACTTGCTTTGGCTAGGAGGTTTGCTATGCTTGTAAGGCAGGCTTGAACTTGTTTGGATTTGCTCTGCAGGTTTAGCAGTTTGGTGGTTTACATGTTTGGTGTTTTGGTATGCAGGCTTCAGGTTTGCTTGAGTTATGTAGGTTATGTAATGCAGGTTTGTTGTGTTTTTAGACAGGAAGGTTTGAAGTTTATGCAAGTTTGCTTGAGTTTACAAGCAGGAAAGTTTGTAAGCAGGTTATGTTGTGTTTACTGTAGTTTGTCATGGGCTTGGCCTGGGTGTTTGTTGAGCTTGAGTAAGCTTGGCATCTGGAACTGTGATTTGCAGTTTTACAGGTTTTCTGTTGTTTGTAGCTTGCAGTTCTGGTGAGTTACAGTTTGTGATGCAGGTTTTGTGATTTTGGCTTGCAATTTTAGTAAGTTGCAGTTTGTGATGCAGGTTTTGTAAATTTGACTTGCAGTTTAGGCAGGTTTGGGATTTTTGTATGCAGGCATGCTGGTCTATTGTGTTTTGGGAGGTAGTTTGGCCTGAGTATTTGTAATGCAGGTTTGAGTAGTTTTGCAGACTTTATGTCCTCTTCCTTTGTTGGACTGTTAGACTGTTATATCTTTTCTTTTTGTTTCCCTTACTGCCTTTTACAGCCTGCCTTTAGCAAAAACTGCAAAACCTATTCACTAGGTTCTCTCTTTCTCTCTCTCCTAAAAAGCACTTTTAATTGCTTATTATATTTTATTCTGAAAAGTCTGCTGGCCAGAACATGATGATAGCTAGGACAGGTCTCTTGCTTGTAACTTGGTTCATCCCCCTGCATTGTGTACTTTCTTTGACAACTTTGCAACTTTCTGCTTTGTGTACTTGGTTGCTTGTATGCTTCTGCATTGTACTTTGCCTTGACAGCTTTGCAACTTAGTTTGACATTCAGTTTGGTTAGTGCATTTGTAATTAGCTTGCCATGCTTGCTCATGTTTGTCTTGCTATAGGTTGACTAATGTAGTTTCAGTTTGCAGTACAGTTTGCCTATGTTTTTGCATTTTGAATAAATTGTATGCTTGCAATTTATATCTTTTATTTTTCTTTCTGTGAACCGAGAAGAGCGATCTTCTTGTGATTTGCAGAAAGGAAAATAAAATATGATGAACATAGCATTTCTGATTCCGGCCCGCAGACTTTAATGATGATTTTTCTTTTTATCTACTTAAAAATTCTTTTCAGTTAATTGCACTGATTTCTTTTTCTTCTGTCTTTTGCAGGTAAGTACCAGTTGGATGATAGAGGACGCAGTAAAAGTCAAAGATCTCAAAAGATTAGGCTTAGATTTATTTTTCCATTTATTGTAAACAAATTTTATTGTAAATACTATAAGTTGTATTCTTATAATATTCGAATAAAATTTGTAACAACACTTGAAATAAATAAAAGTCTTTATCCAAAAAGAATTTTCTACTGTCAAATATTCCAATCTTTCCTTGTATTGTCTATTTAATTATTTAAGACTCTTAAATCAAAATAACTTGAAATGTATCCCAATAACTTTAATCCAGATGAAATAAATAATCAACAAACTTTGCAGTCTCGCAACCTTGCATTACTCAATACGCATGGTATCAACACACGCATTGGACAGTTAAACAAACAAAGAATTCCATTAAACGGTAAACCTTTCACTCCACTTAATCAAGCAGATGACTTAAAGTTCCAAACAAAAGTCTCAGATCTTATCCCAGATAATTAGGTTTTGAGAAACAACCAGTAATCTTGAACAAGCGTGAAAACAAAGTAACAGTTAACTGAATTTCTGAGGATTCAGTTTCTTCTGAGAAATGTGAGCGCAAACCCTAATCCTGGATTACTGCCAAAGAAAGATCTGTCTGATCGATTCCTGAGTCAATCTTAACAAATCAGAGAAAACCCTAATTCTGGATTGACTAATAAAGAAAAGTTTGTTTGACCGATTCTTGAGCCGATCTGAAAAATCAGAGAAAACCCTGGGGTTGTGATTTCTTGTGAAAAAAGGAGGGCAAATTTTGGGGTACAACAGTTGCCCCTGTTCAATCTTCTTGAACCTGAAGAGTTAGATTGGCAATTTTTCCGTTCTCGACTCGAAGGTAAAAGATGATTGGACACTAGAGTGACCAAATATTTGCACTCGTCAAAGCATAGTTGAGGGAATGGGCTTAAAGATGCCATTTGGAGATGTGACAGAATCTTGTCGGAGATGAGCTTAAAGGTGCCATCCAAGAATGTTTGTTGAATTTGTATGTTGTAGGTGAGTGGGTGAGTATCAGAAAGGTATCCATGTTTGGAACGTCTCTGAGCTGGGGATCTGAATAAGAAACAGATTAGCATCCGTGTCGGGAGGATTCCGTAAACTATTTTCAGAAATCCTTGAAGTTTGAAATTCGCTAAACTTATCCTGCGAAAGGTAAAATATTAGCTGAAACACAAAGTTATGTTGTGTGATGCAATGTATGTGTTATATGAATGTAATGAGTGTGCATGTAAGCTGATTAGCCGTCTTGCTGAGGAAGATAAATCCTGGATAGCTAGGGATAATAAAATCTTTGACCGCCGTCAGGGAAAGTAAATCCTTGACTGCTGCAGGGGATTGAAAATCCTTTCATCGTTGAAAATGAGAAGTCCTGGGACCACTGTTGGGGAAATCAGGAGTTTGGGTTGTATGCCAATCTACTGGGGTCTCCTGTTTTGAGGAGATCTTCGCCGGGGAATATCTGAAAAACCCTGAGGAATTGAGAATGAGAGTCTTCATTCTGCTTGGGGAATTAGTGTTGAGGAGCCAAGAACGATAATCTTCGATCTGCAGGGGATTTTAAATTCTGAAAAATTCATGTTGAGAGTAAAGAAAGCTCCGGAGAATCAAGGATGAGAGTCTTGATTTTGTTGGGGAGTAAGAAACTCTGTGGGGAATAACCATACTGTTGAAAAGTAGCTATCCTGTTGGAGGGGCTTATTCTTGTTTGGAGGAAGTTCAGAAGTCAAGTCGTATGCCGCTTTGAGAATGAGAATCTTCATTCTGTCGGGAATATCAGGGAGTTGAATTGTATACCACTTTGAGAATGAGAATATTCATTCTGTCGGGGAAAATCAGGAGGTTGGGTGTAATCTAATCTACTGGGGAAGCCAAAATGAGAATCTTCATTCAGGTCTTGGGTCAGAAGGTTGGGTGTATGTCAATCTACTAGGGAAGTCAAAATGAGAATCTTCATTCAGGTCTTGGGTCAGAAGGTTGGGTGTATGCCAATCTACTGGGGAAGCCAAAATGATAATCTTCATTCAGGTCTTGGGTCAGAAGGTTGGGTGTATGCCAATCTACTGGGGTTTTAAGAATGAGAATCTTCATTCTGTTAACGGTATCAGGAGCTTTAGAGTATACCAATCTATTGAGGTTTTAAGGATGAGAATCTTCATTCTGTTAAGGGTATAAGGAGCTTGGGAGTATACCAATCTTCTGAGGTTTCAAGGATGAGAATCTTCATTCTGTTAACGGTATCAGGATTTTGGGAGTATACCAATCTTCTGAGGTTTCAAGGATGAGAATCTTTATTCTTGAGAGAAACAAAATTTTAGGAGCTTCAATTGTCCATTATTCTGCTGGTGGGTTATTTTTTGCTGAGATTTTAGGAACTCGTCCATAATTCAACTGAAGAAAATCTTTGTCGCTTGAATTTGATTGTACCTTTCCTGAAAGGCAAAGGTTAGTGGAATATATCAAACAATGATGTTCTCAAAATAAACGAGGTTGCGTTGCATGATGTCCTGATGCACGGAGGTGTAATGTTTTTCAAGACGACCTTTCGCCGGGGAAAATTAATCCCGAGCTGATGAAGGAAAAAAGAGTTGGATTCTTCATCTCTGATAGTGAAAATAATCAGAATAAATCGCTGAGAGATTTATCTGAAATATCAAAAACCTGGAATATCTTCCACTGACATAAGAAAACAGGGAGATCTTAGTGTCGATCTGACCAAAACAGAGAGGGTCTTGGATTAACTTTGATTCAACCGGATGATGGAGGAAACTTTGACGACTGTAACTCCAATAGGCGATGAAGGAATCTTCGATGACTGTAACTTCCGACAGGTGATGAAGGAAATTTTGACGACCGTAACTTCCAACAGGTGATGAAGGAACCTTTGACGACCGATCAATCTGTATATGTTATGAATGTTATTGAAATGTAATTTTTTTCAGAGAATAAATCCTTGACAAATGTTGGGGAAATAAACCCATGACTGTTGGTCTGCTAGAGAGGTGATGAACTTCTCGAGGATGCTTGTATTTCTTTTCAGAAAGATTTTGGAGAGATTCGTCATTGTCCCTAGTATCAAATGTTTGTGGCACTGCCAGGAAACTTGGACTGTACGTAACCCTTTGGGCTTGACATTCAATGCCCCAAGTGATGGTGAGGGAGAATTGCCCCAGGTTAATCTGCAATTGAGAGATTTCTTGAAATCATGACTGGACTGCCCCAGGTTTACTGAACTTTGAAAGATTTGTTGAAATCTTGACTGGACTGCCCCAGGTTTGCTGGACAATATTATATCAGGCCCCCTTTTGTTGATGGGAGATTTTTGCAACGGGAGTGTCATCCCACTTGAAGGGATTTTATTCACTGAGAGAGCTTTCATTCCTCCGAACATTCACTGTATGAATTTCTTCGCTGTCAAACAAATAAACATGTGCAAACAACGATATTCAAATAATGCAAAGTTTATGCTTGTCTCGAAGTTTTGAAAAAATGCGTTTTTTAGCAGAAAACTTTTTATAAGACAAATTCAACACAAGATTTAGGGCAAAGCCTTACAGGAGTCAGGATACCTTTTGTAACAGTATGCTTTTGAACTAACCCATGCTTCAATTAGGACTTTTGAAGGGTTATAACGTGGCTTGGTTCACGGTTTAAGAAACAAAGGATAAAGGCCCAAAGTATATTTGTACCCACCCGCTCTTCATGATGTTCTTCAATCCTAAACTCAGTTAATTGTGCATCGAACTCTATTCGAATTTGGAACGACGTTTTGGTGATGGTCCACACAAGCTGAAATTGTTGGAAGGCAGTCATTTTTGCAACATTTTTCATGTTTGTTGAAGATTTATAACGACCTCTTTCCTTTGATTTGTTATCCCTAATTTTTGCCTGACTGTTCCAGTTTTCGAGATTACAGTCAGCGGGATGCCCCAACTTCCTTAAGCCTCCTTTTAGGTTTTGGCTCAGTGGGCTTTTCTCTTTTGAGAGATAATGACTGCCTATGAGATAAGGAACCATCACTGTCTTTTGATTCTAAAGGAATGTCTTTGATGTCATTCGTTGTATTACGAACTGAGAGTTTGCGACTTCAATGTACATATTTTGAATTAACTGAGAGACTACCCTGCCCCAGGTTTAAAGGTTTCAATTTGTGTTTAAAACAGAAAACTTCTACTTCTTTGGCTCGAAGGGGTTGACTAGGGATTATCTTCCTTATAACTCCAGTGTTTAGGATTTGAAAGAAACGCTTGTACATCATCATCAAGGTCTGTCCAAAAGCATACTGTATGAGATTATGGCATTGTTTCGTCATCCTCCCTCTAAAGGCTTGTAACTTTTATCAAGAGTTAAAAATCATAAAGAAAGTAGAAAGCATAATTCAAGAATAGTGAAAACGAATGGGTGAATTCAAGACAAACATATGCAATGCATTAATGAAACAGAGTTTGACATCAACAGATAATTGTTTGAATAACAAAATAAATTACAACTTGAAAATTCAAATGAAACAAAAGTCTCTTAGTTTGAACTTGTCATTTCAGGTGGAGAACCCTCAGCGGAAGATTTTCACCTCGCCATCCGGCATGAATTTCAGCACTCCATTGTCAATCAAGTCTTGAATCTTGTTTTTCAAAGCCCAACAGTCGTCGGTGTCATGTCCAGGACTATAGGAGTGGTATACACAAAATGCATCGGGGTGATAGCTAGGAGCAGAGGTATTGGGTTTCCGAATAGGATCCTTTAAAGCAGTCAGATTGACCTCCAACAAGCATTCCAGTATTAGAGATGATGGTATGTCAGTCTCAGTGAACTATCTTCCAGACGTATTTTGCTTACACCGATTACCCAGTTGACGCTGGCGAGGTTGTTGATGGGCTTGTGACTCTGAAGCGAGTTGGGGAGCTTTTCCCTTGTCTTCTTGTCTCAAAGGAGGTTGAATGATGACTTGATCTTCAACCCTAGTTGTTTTCCCCCACTTGGTTATCTTGAAGCAGTTTGTTGACGAGGACCCTGAACTCTTCTTGTCTTTGAGCCAGGTCTTGAAAGAGAGCCATCTGGCCCACCAGATGTCCCATCATCTGGATCTTCATTGTTGCCAACTCAATTTGTAGCCCTTCCAATTGATCATTCCTGACACCGCCTGGATTTCCTAGGACCATGCCCCTTGTGAGGAGAGCTTTCACCTCTTCTTGCCCTTGGGACAGGTTCAAGAACATTTCTTGAAGTTGAGCGTTTTGAACCTGGATATCTTCGATAGTCCTCTCTAGAGCCATCTCTACTGAAATAAACAGTAGGAGAATAAGGACACCTGAAAGGGAAAACCTGTCATGATGTGGATGCATGTTATGTGGATGCATGTTTTCAAGGATCTCACGGGGTAAACATAAGAAAATGTTAGAGATTGAACTTCGATCAACATCTTTGATTGGAGAACTTTGTATCGGTGGATGTCTTTCCACGAGAATCAAGCTCACCATGTCAAGTGAGTCATAGACCTTGATTCAAGTTATTGTAATTTATCTTTGACGGCGTTTGTTTAGAGGAAAATCCTCTTTCCCTTTGGTAGATGTCTGGTTCAACGTGCCCCTGCATCAAAGACCCTCGAGATCCTCGAATGGTTATTGAAAATGCTATGGTATGATGTTATGATGTTATGTATAGGTATGCGAAAGTAAGCAAGTGTATATACAGATAATCACATTCACACAAAGCAGACAAGTCCTTAGGTTTAGGCTTGCATGGGGTTCATAGGTAAGTACCCTCTTGAAGTTAGTTGGCTCAACCTGTCCTATAAATAGTAATCGATTTCTAAGGAGCTCAATATCACTGGATTATTTTCTGTGTTCATTGTTTTGGTTTAGCCATTTAACTGGCAACCAAAATATTCCAAGAAAACAAACCTCAATGAGTGTAGTATCAAGTATCTACCAACTTCGGACTGTACCGAAGTCGGTCATCTCACTACCCCTAAAAAGGCCAAGATGGTCAAGTAAGGTTCTAAGAGTTCGTTAGTGCTTCATGACATCACTCGGCGGCCCCGTATTCTATTTGATTGACTCAAAGGCTACCAGTACCCACAAATATGTCACACTAACGTAGCCATTGCTTCAACCATGTCGATATACCCCGCACAGTTTCCTCACAGTTTATTGCTACTTACCTAAAAGGTGCCCTCAAATCCGGGTGTAGGATTCAAAACAAACCCAAGCAAGGAACCAGAAAGTAAAGCAACCAAAGCAATCAAGGTAAGCATGTAAAGGTGATCTAAAGCCTTAAGGTAACCCCACTTTTAGAAATTTCCCCAGCAGAGTCGCCAGTTCTGTGATACGGTGGGAGAACTTGGGATTTTGCGTTTGTATTCGCACTTGTTCGGTTTAGCAAGAGTCATCACCGACTTTTTATTTTATCCAAGGAAAGGTCAAAAAGCACAGGAAAGACCTTTGAGATGTTTTCTTGGGTTCGGGGGGTAGATTATGAAAAGGGAATGTGCTAGCACCCTTTTCATCCATGGTTATCCATGGGCTCTTAGTTACTTGTTTTAGATCACTTGCCTTTGCTTTTCAATTGTTTGAAATGGTGCTTTGTGTGTGTGGTTTTGAAAATGTTTTGAAAAAGATACCTTGTCTAGGAAACCTTTGTGATGATTCTTGTTTGAATATATACAAAGGTGTGTGTCTTTTTTGAAAAGATATTTCAATGTTTTAAAAGTTGTTTTGTGAAGTGTGTTTGAAAATGGCAAGGATGTTTTGCAAGATTTTTGATCAAGTAACTAAGAGTTGTCTACCCTATTTTACTCAAAGATCTTTCTTATGTTTTTAACCCTTTTTAATAGTGTTGTTTCACCATTGTGTTTGATGAACAACCTTGTGTTAGGATGTTGTAACGGGACAGGCGCGGGTCATCGTATACAATCATTGAAGGCAACTTGTGAGATGCTCTAGCAATTTTGTAAGGGACGAGATCGTTTTATCGGAGGCAACATCGAGGGTCATCAAGGGACTACGATCTTTGTTTATTGAAGGGGCATTTGCTAGAGTGTCTCATACTCGAGGGACATGATTGCATTTTCCGAGGCAACAAGCGAGGTTACCCTAGAGGTGCAAGTGTGAATTGTGTATTGATTTTCATGTATTTGTCTTGTATTAGGTCATCTAACGATTGATTTTTAATCTTCGCATACAAACCCTAATTACTATACAGTATATTGAAAGTGATAAATTGCGGGAATTTAAAGTCTAAGTTATTACAAATGAGTATCCGGGGATGGGGTACAAATTATTTACAAATGGGGATGAGTCTTATCGGAACAATAATGTCCAAATATATATTACAACCAAATTGAACTGTCGCATTTTCAATGTAAAAATTGTAACAAAGTATAAGATAAAGAAAATCAAAGAAATATGAGAGGCATGTATTTATTTACAAATGATCAAATAAAATTTTTAACCTAGTGAAGATTAAGTGTGATTATTATTTTTTGTGTTTTTTATGAATTATGTAAATAAAGAGTTTTAAAGAAAAGAAAAATTATTTAAGTTAAAGTTTCTATCATTTTTGTATTTTTTTAAAGAAAACAAAAATAAAATCTTTATCATTATTGTATTTTATTAAATGTAATAATTATTAAAAAAAGGAAACTAACTTAAGAAAATTTAACACAAAATCTTAATATATTTTTGGTTTTAATATTAACAAAGAAAAGAAAATAAGTTTTTAAAAATGAAAATAAGAGAAAGAGTATTAGTTTGTGTAGGTGTTTAGTTATTGGCATGTATTTTTGGTAAAACCAGGTGTGTGAATGTCATGACTGATGTCATAACATTCTGGTTTATTAGGTACTGGTTTATTAGGTACCTTTGCAGAAAAATAATAGATTTTTCAGGAAGATGACTCATTCTTTCCAGAACAGAATCTCACGTGGACTTTGGGTTAACCTAGCTCAACCCTAACCTGGTTGATAAAGTCTTGTGACCAAGTCTTAATGTCAAACGGAATTAACCCTAGCTTTTTGTGGAAACCCTAACTGAAGAAACAGCTGCTATATATTCAACAGGACTGCTGTTTGGAATTCATCTCTTTGGACTAAAGATCAATCAGAAACTGTATAGTTTTAACTGCTGTAATCCAAGCAATTATCATTGGGATAAGTGACTTGGAATAGGTTTTGTTTGTAAGGGTTTTTGTACCACTCAAAGCTTTGAAGCAAGAGTGTTTTGTGTCTTTTGACTAAAGCTTTGAAGCAAAGTCAAGTTAGGTTTATGTATCACTCAAAGCTGAGAAGCAAGAGTGTTTGTGTTACTTGATTAAAAAGCTGTGAAGCATAATCAAGTGTATGTTTTGAAGAGTGTCTTCATTAATTCATTAGTCAATTGTTTTAAGTATCACTGCTGTGATTGAGGGGGAGTGAGTAGGAACTCAGGTTTAAGTAGAACTTAGATTGAAGTTGCATTGGGTAGGTCTTAAGTGAAGGAGATAAACTGGTTGGTTTATTCCTGAATTAATATCTCTTATAGTGGATTTCCTCCCTGGCTTGGTAGCCCCCAGAGTAGGTGTTGTTTCACACTGAACTGGGTAAACAATTGACTGTGTTCTTTACTATTTTTGTATTTACTGTCTTATAGAAAGTCAGATACGGTGTCATAACGTTGACTGTGACATTGAGTATCTGCAGCCAGAATTTTCAGTTTGAAAAATTTTAAAAAATAAAAAGATAATGGGCCTCATGGGAATGTGGCCCAAATATGAAGAAGAAAGAAATGTAAGTCAGAATGAGCCAAAAAGGGGGGGCGTGCTTAGAAGAAGTATTGGGCTTAGCATATTGTTTGGGGCGAAGGCCCAATTGAAGTGTACAACGTTTTTTAGGGTTGATGTTTCATGTACTCAAAATTAGGGTTTACAGTCTTTGGCTTCAACGGCGCCGCTCCTCTCATCTTCTTCGTTTCCTTCGTCTCTCTCAAACGCCCTCTCTCTTTGTGTCCTAGGTTACCAGACTCCACACTCTCTCACTTCATCTCCTCTCACAGTGACCCACAGTTGTGGTCTGAAAGGTACGAGCTTTTATCTTTTGGTATTAGGGTTTCACAATTTGCGCGTTTGTTTATTGATTTTTACAGCTTAATCACTTAATCCTATGATATTTCACACAGCAAAGGTTTAAATGGCCTTCTAAATACAGAGACGGAGCAACTGCTTCATCATCATCTCTGCCTCGTCGACTTGAAGATGATCGGCCACCTCCCTAGAACTACCAACACATCCAGTTCCACGAGGTCCCCGTCCCCGTCGGGGAAGACGCCACGACCAGGGCACTGTTCGCGGCAATCAATCAAACCAATAACCTAATCTTTGCCCAGCAAAAAACACTGAGGGCACTCGAAGACGATCAGAGGCCCCCAAGAAGACACAGGAGACCTCAATCTCCTCCTCTTCGACAAGCAGAGGAATATCCCCAATCTCCCCCACGGAGACGTAGTCGGGACATCTCTCGAAGCCTGTCTCCCAGACCAATCGGGCCACGACCACCCTTGGAGAGAGAACAACTCTTTGATGCGGGAAGGCATGATCACGGCCCCTCGCGTCAAGAACGAAGACCCCTGGAGACAGGAATGGGGGAAACCACCAGCGGTCATACTTCCCGAGGACCGCTCCGTGCGACCAGGGCCACCGTGACCGCCACTACATCAGATCTCCACACAACAAGCTGCGTTTGCTTTTTGTCAAGTATATCATCCATTTAGAATTCTCATAAGTACCATTTAATGATCAACGATGTTTAAGTGATCCGCGTTGACCAAAGGTGTTGTAGATCCATTAGAGGATTGGTAGAACCAAAGCCTCCACACAATGAATCTCAAGGTTATTGGATCAAAGAGATCAAATTAACATACTTGGGCTTACAATCATAAGTTTGGGCCACGAATGATCATTTATTCGAATCGGGACAAAAATTTTGCGTTATGTTAAGCAATCGTAAGTGGACTTATATAGAAGTCGCACCTATTTTGAGGTCGATCAATAGTAATCTATGCACCATTTGTTTTGAGACATGATATATAGGTCATGCTCCAACAACATTTAGTGCAATGAGAAGGGGATGAGATGAAGGGGATTAGGGCAAAAGATGAATAAACCACTTTTGGATTAAAAATTTAATCAAACTATTATTAAAATCATTCATCCATTTTTTGTGGAGTTAAACTCAACACCATGAATCCAATGATGTTAATAAAGTCATGATTAAAAAATCAACCCAAGACAGCCAGAAAATAATCACAAAATAATAACATATTTAATATATACATTAAAAGGTTTAAAACTGTATTTTTTTAAAAAAATGGAAAATGATGAGGAAAATATCAATTATATTCAAATTAATCAAGAAATGAAAAATAAGACCATAGAAAAATCAGAAAAGAGGCCAAGTGATTTTATAAATTTTTTGGGAATTTTTAAAGGTCAGAAACTATTTTTAAGAATTAAAATAAATGGGTAAAATAAACAAAAATTGTAAAAAATAGTAAAGTCAGAAACAAAAATAAAATAGGGTCACCAATATTTGTCACAATATCATTGAATCATTCCATAATTTTTTCAAAATTTAAAAATGTGTAAAAGTATTTTTAAACATTTTAAACAAATCAAATAAGTGTAAAATTCATAAAAAATATCAAAACACAAAATTAAATTGTGAAAAAATAAAAATCAGAAAGAGAATAATCAAAAATATTTTTCATAATTTTTTCAGATTTTTTGGACTAAAAATGAATTTTCTATGATTTTTTGAAATTTAAAACAATTAAAATATAAAAATCAGAAAAAAGAAAATAAAAGAAAAAGATGTGGACCATTGGCTGAGAGTCAAAACGCGTTAGTAATCAAATCCAAGGGATCTGGTGCGCTGTGCATATCATAGTCTTTAATGAATAATGTACAAAATCATTAATAAAATCAAAATTTGAAAATAACAAATGTCACGCTTTCATTGGTTAGAAGATGACACGTTGGTCATCTTCAACCTCCAGCCCTCACGAATTGCAGGTCTCTCAAACTGTAAAATCAGAAGCTCCGACCTATGCCATTTCCTTCGTCTCTTCAAGACGAAGACAACCACACCCTCGCGCCAAATTTATATAAACTGTAGCTTAAGCAATTTGGAAAGAAAATTTTGAAAATGGATTTGAAAATTCATGGTCAAAACGTGTTTCCAGTAAGAAGTAAGTGTTACGACTAGAACCAGGGCAATGAGAGCAACACAATGATACCAAAGTTTTGAAGAATTGATGAAGGAATCTACCTATTGAAATTGAGTTGCAGAGCTCTGAAACTGGACTTCTAGGGAGCAATGTAGGGCACAATTCTTGAATCTAATTATATGGTTAGCTTCAGCGAAGATCAAGGAAGGTGAATTGATGGGAAAAAATGGATTGAAAAAGACTTGAGAGTAGGATTCGAAGTAGCTGAATTCTGAGTTGTGAAGCATGTTTGGCAGGGTGATTCTGGCTATCTAAGCTTGGGAAATTGAATGGGGGGTGACCCTCTATTTATAGGGAATCAAATGGAATGTTCAAGCGTGTGAAATGATGAAGTTTGGAGGGAAATCGTGTGAACCTGATGCATGAGCAAAGTGTGATCTGATTTGCTTCAAAACTCATCTAATCCTTGCGTTTCAAGGCTCTAGTCCACTTTGGCAACTTGGTTAAACATGTTTAGATCACAAACGCGTGCTAATTTGATGTTTAAAAGCCAAAACATGAATTTCAAATTCTGACTTATGGAGAAACTTCAGTTCCAAGTTACCAAGTTCAATCCAATGGCATTTCTACCTCAAGGGGTCTTAGGGAAAAATTCTTGATGCTTTGGAAAGATGAGGTAACAAGCTTTGTAATGGAAAAAGAATGGAATCAAATGGATGCTTGAGCTGAGAGTTACATGGAGTCAAAGTTGGAGAAAAAGAGTTGACTTTTCCATACTTAGAAATATTTCTAAATTCTTCTTTAAAAATGACCTATAATATTTTGCATCCAAACATGGCCTTCCACTTAGAATTTGCTCTTGACCAAAAAATATGGAATGAAGTAAATATCTTGAATGACATTTTGCAAATTGAACCACTCAAAATCTCCAAAAATTGAGCAAGTTATGACTTGTTGAAGTTGGCTAAAAATCAAGAAATGACCTATAATCTTTTGCATTCTTAAGGCAACTTCTAACCATTTTATCACTTTTCACATAAAAGAAGGCATGAAGTACACATCTTTAGGATAATCATGAAAAAAGAATGGGCTCAAGGTGATAAAAATTGACCAAGTTATGACCATTTGAAGTCACATATGGAAAATTGGGGATTCATCTGGATGACTTGTAATCTTTCCTCTTCACCAAGTTCCTTCCACATGAAAACTCCTTGGAACTTTTGAAGTGATTTATTTGTAACTCATTGAAGATAAGAATGTTTTTGGAATCACTCAATAATACCAAAAGATGAACAAGATATGCCCCTTTGAAGTCCAGAACCCTAGCCTCTAGATCAAAAGAATGCTTGGTGGAACTTTGCCAATTTTGAACAAACTTTTTTGTGCCAATATTCTTCCTTTGTAAATAGAAATTGTTGAGAATGATGACGAGGACTCATGGCCACCCAAACCACTTCCAAACCAACTTCAAAACAAACTTTAATGGTGAGGTTTGAATTCCTCAAGTTATTGACTAGGGCATGGAAATAAACTCATGAACCCATGAAGCAACTTGCTAAAACTCATTGCCTTTACCTACATTATTAACAAATAAGACAAACCAATATTGCATTTTGTTAATTAGAGATAAAACCAAAGCAAAATATCCATGATCACAAAAGAAAACAAGTTAAGGTGCTTGGTAATTCCTCATAAGAGCAAAGCTAAAGATAGGGAGAAGAACCAAAAGCCCTAATGTGATCTTGTTGTGATTGAAATAATATGGTACGATGAGGGAATCTTAGGGGCAAAAATTGGGGTATAACAGCTGCCCTTATTTAAGTTTCTTCTATCCGGAGATACGAAGGTTAAAAATCTTCGTGTCGACGTGATCGAAGATACTTAAATACAAAACAAACCCTATTTTTGGCCCTAAGATGCCACACAAATGCTTATGCATATAAATGCATATGAACAGAACCAAAGAGATGCAAAGTAACATTGGGGATGCAACAAAAATGAAGAAACAAAGGAGCAACCCAACCAGAAAAATAAATTACTGGTGAACCACAAGAACAGAATCAGATAGGAAGATAACAAGCATCGACATTCACTGCCGATGTACTACCAACATTCACTGAAGGTAGAAAGAGAAAATATATCACACCACCGCCGTTCACTGACGATGAATAATCAATGTTCACTAAAGATAGAAAAAAGATAACAAACACCGACGTTCACTGTCGATACACTACCAACGTTCAGTGAAGGTAGAAGGAGAAAAATACATCATAT
The DNA here is from genome assembly GCA_948472305.1 of Vicia faba. NCBI lineage: Eukaryota > Viridiplantae > Streptophyta > Magnoliopsida > Fabales > Fabaceae > Vicia > Vicia faba. The sequence goes on from OX451739.1 coordinate 1,514,225,474, forward strand.
CACCGCCGTTCACTGACGATGAACTATCAACGTTCACTAAAGATAGCAAAAAGATAACAAACACTAACGTTCACTACCGATACACTATCAACATTCACAGAAGGTAGAAGGAGAAAAATATATCAAGTTTCCCCAAGATTCTGGAATTTCGCCTAGAACGGGTCTCAACTTCTTCTTTAACCAAGGCACTCTGCCTGGAAAGAGTAATATGTAAGATGTCTCAAATAAAAAGACCTCCACTCACCGTCAAGGGGAATTGCAAAGAGAAATGACTTCTTGGGGATAAATATATGACTTCCTGGGGAATGAATTATGGCTTCCTGGGGAAATTCCAATATATTCCTGCTGAGGAGATAAAGTCTTCTTGTGCAAAATAAATGCACAAACCAAAACTCAAAGTTTTTAGAAATCCAAGATAAATGATATTGTCATGTAGTAACAAATCCAATTCGGAAATAAACTAGAACAAGAAGGCCAATGCAGATACATTCTTTGAGAAATAAACTCAAGAGGGAAAAACAAATCCAACCAAGCAAAGAGTGCTGCAGGAAAGGTCAGAACACAGTGTCAATGAACGATGATTTTTAGCAATGCATGATATATGTATGAACGTACGAGTGCTATCGTGCATATGCTGGTAAAAAGGATACATAATCAGTGCAAACAAACAAAACCGACTCAGGTACTAACAACATTGGGCTAAACTTCAACCAGAAAGATCAATCCAAGAAAGGTAAAAGCAACTGCGGAAACCAAACCCATTGCCTGTCTTAACTTTACTGAGGAGAAACATAATCCGGATGTAGCCAAATCAAACAAATACCAGGATAGAACATCCTTCTTCCAGTTTCATCAGAGAAAACAGTTTTCCAAAAGCAACATGCCTACTGGAGATTGCAAGACCAACCTCAAATAAAGCAGACTGACGCTGAAACAACCAAACCTCACTGGGGGATTCAAGCCTACCTTCCTGAAGAAAAAACTGCCAATTTGAAAATTTTCATCACGAACACTCATTCCAACAAGAGATGCCATGGGATAACTTTCTCGGGAAATCAAGAAGTCAATATTAATGCCAAAACTGCAACAGGAGGGACATCTCAGCACACCGAGGGAATAAAACCTTTCACCATATGAGAGAAAACTCGCTGGGGAATCTGGGACGGAGACTTCTGATCATGCAAACCCAAAAAGTGAATCAAGACTTGACTGGGGATAATGGGATCACAAACCCCATATTGTACCTTGCACCCACTGAAATTGTCTCTAACTATCTGAGAAACACACAAGGATTATGCACATACCAGCAAAATGACCTGAGAAAACCTTCATGAAGGGAGTAAATCTTCTTAAAACAACCGGAGTTTGTTCATTCTTGGGGTCACCCTTCTTTTTGTCATTGTTTCATCACAAATCCCAAAGTAAATTGAATTGTAAAGATCTTTTCTCTTTTTTTTGAAAAGTCAATTTTGCTTTTTTAATCTTTTTTCTTTAACAGCCATTATCAGTAATAAATGATGTCTTTGCAAGCTAAATAAAAACAAGAACACAAAGAAATGGGTAAAAGCTCGAATTTCATTAATAGAATGGTAGTATGCGAATGGCGAGACTCCATGGATGATTACAAAGTTTGGGAAATGGTAATACATAATGGAAAGGATACATTGAGATACAATGACCACTATCCCCCCTAACAACTTTTGAAATCCTGAGCAACAGCTTTTTTTGAAGTATGGTGAGGGTCTGAGAAGATTGTTGCTTCAACGATCAAGTCTTGTCTGACGTAGTTACTTGCCAAGAAAAAATCCCTAACTTTTGCCTAAGTTGCCCTTGCAGGTTTTCAACTTAGCGGGAAATTTATTCTGTTTATGTCTCTAATTTTTTCCTAGACCTCCCTTTCGGGTTTTCAGTCTACCGAGACGCTCCTTTTTGCCTAAGCCTCCCTTTCGGGTTTTCAACTTAGCGAGCTGTTCTTTTACTTCTTTAGGCGAAGTATTTCTTGACTGCGTCAGCATTCATGGGACGTGGGAACTCCTCGCCATCCATAGTTTCAAGAATTAATGCACCACTAGAGAAGGCTTTCTTGACAACATACGGGCCTTCAAAATTGGGAGTCCACTTGCCCCTAGAATCAGTGTTGAAAGACATGATCTTCCTGAGCACGAGGCCGCCTTCTCTGAATTCACGAGGTTTGACCTTTTTAGCAAAAGCTTTCTTCATTCTTTTCTGATATAACTGCCCATGACATAATGCTGTTATCCTCTTCTCTTCAATCAAATTCAATTGGTCAAACCTGTTCTGGACCCATTCAGCCTCTGTCAACTTGGCTTCCATTATCACCCGTAACGAGGGAATCTCTACCTCGACAGGGAGTACAACTTCCATTCCATACACTAGGGAGAACGGGGTTGCTCCTGTTGAAGTGCGAACAGATGTTCGATATCCATGCAGAGCAAAATGGAGCATTTCATGCCAATCCTTATAAGTGACAACCATTTTCTGGATAATTCTCTTGATGTTCTTATTGGCAGCTTCAACATCCCCATTCATCTTTGGCCTGTATGGAGATGAATTGTGATGGACAATATTAAATTCTTCGCACAGTTCTGTCATCATCTTGTTGTTCAAATTCGAGCCATTGTCAGTGATGATTCTACTCGGCACACCATATCGGCATATAAGATTGTTTTTGATGAAACGCACAACCACCTGTTTGGTAACATTGGCATATGAAGCAGCCTCTACCCATTTGGTAAAGTAGTCAATTGCTACCAAGATGAAACGGTGTCCATTCGAAGCTTTGGGTTCTATTATCCCTATCATGTCAATACCCCACATAGAGAAAGGCCATGGGGAGGAAATCACATTGAGAAGTGTCGGAGGCACATGGATCTTATCTGCATAAATCTGGCATTTATGGCCCTTCTTTGCAAATTTGTAACAGTCAGATTCCATTGTCAACCAATAGTAACCTTCCCTTAGCATCTTTTTAGCCATCGAATGTCCATTAGCATGAGTGCCAAATGAACCTTCATGGATCTCATGCATCAACATGTCTGCTTCGTGTCTATCCATGCATCTGAGCAAGACCATGTCATAATTTCTCTTGTATAACACATTTTCACTGAGGAAGAAACTGCCTGCCAATCTTCTCAGTGTCTTTCTATCTTTCCTCGACGCACCAATCGGGTATTCCTGAGTCTAAAGAAAATGCTTGATATCATAATACCAAGGTTTCTCATCTGCTACCTCCTCTGTTGCAAACACATGAGCGGGCCTATCTAGTCGTCGAACTGTAATTCAGGGTATATCATTCCAAGTATTTACTTGGTACATGGAAGCCAGAGTTTCCAGATCATCCGCCATCTGATTTTCATCTCTAGGGATGTGATGGAATTCAACTTTATTGAAGAAGGGTAATAATTTTCTAGCATAATCTTTGTAAGAGATCAAGCCAGGGTGACGAGTATCCCATTCTCCTTTAATCTGATTTATTACCAAAGCTGAATCACCATACACATCCAGAATTTTGATTCTGAGATCAATAGCTTCCTCAAGACCCATGATGCAAGCCTCATATTTTGCCATATTATTAGTGCAATCAAATGTTAACCTCGCAGTAAAAGGAATGTGCGATCCATGAGGAGTAACAATCACAGCACCAATTCCTTTACCATAAGCATTCACAGCTCCATCAAATATCATACTCCAACGAGATTCAGGGTCGGGGCCCTCCTCAGGCAATGGTTCATCACAATCTTTCACTTTCAAGAACATCGCATCTTCATCGGGGAATTCATATTCTGCAGACTGATGATCCTCCACCGGCTGGTGGGCAAGGTAATCTTCCAACACACTACTTTTAATAGCTTTTTGAGTGCGGTACTCGATATCATATTCAGATAACAACATCTGCCAGTGGGCAATTCTCCCAGTAAGAGCAGGTTTTTCAAAAATATACTTGATTGGATCCATTTTGGAGATCAACCAAGTGGTATGATTCAACATATACTTCCGCAAACGCTTTGCTGCCCAGGCCAAAGCACAACATGTCTTTTCTAACATAGAATACTGCGACTCACAATCAGTTAACTTTTTGCTGAGATAATAAATAGCGAACTCTTTCTTTCCTGTTTCATCCTGTTATCCCAGAATACAACCCATGGATTTATCTAACACCGTTAGATACATAATCAGCGGTCTTCCTTCTACGGGAGGGAGCAAGATAGAAGGTTCAAGCAGATACTCCTTAATACTTTCAAATGCCCTTTGGCAGTCATCCTTCCATACACAACCTTGATCTTTCTTTAACAACTTAAAGATCGGTTCACACGTTGCAGTCATGTGGGAAATAAATCTGGAGATATAATTCAAACGCCCGAGGAAACCCCTGACTTGTTTTTCAGTTCTTGGTGCTGGCATTTCTTGAATTGCTTTGACTTTGTTAGGGTCAACTTCAATTCCTTTCTGGCTAACAATAAAACCCAATAATTTCCCCGATCTAACTCCGAAGGTGCATTTATTTGGATTCAAGCGAAGACGATATTTCCTCAAACGCTGAAACAACTTCAACAAATCTTTTATATGCCCTTCTTCAGTTTGGGATTTGGCAATCATATCATCAACATATACTTCGATTTATTTGTGCATCAGATCATGGAATAGGGTTGTCATAGACCTCTGGTACGTTGCACCAGCGTTCTTCAACCCGAAAGGCATCACTCTGTAACAGAATGTTCCCCAGGGTGTGATAAACATTATTTTTTCCATGTCCTCTGGAGCCATTCTTATTTGATTATACCCGGAAAATCCATCCATGAACGAGAATACTTTGAATTTTATTGTGCTATCCACTAACATGTCGATATGAGGCAATGGAAAATCATCTTTTGGACTAACTTTATTTAGATCTCTGTAATCTACGCACATGCGGACCTTTCCGTCTTTTTCGGTACTGGAACAATATTGGCAATCCATTGAGGATACACTGACGTCACAAGAAAACCAGCATTAATCTGCTTTAGGACCTCCTCTTTGATCTTTACTGCCATATCCGGGTGAGTTCTTCTCAACTTTTGTTTAACTGGCAGACACTCTGGCTTCAACGGTAAACAATGCTCGACAATGTCTGTATCTAGGCCAGGCATATCTTGATAAGACCAAGCAAAAATATCCACATACTCTTTCAACAGCTCAATCAACTCGCTCTTTACATCAGGATGCAATGATGCTCCAATCTTGACTTCCTTCGGATCTTCTTCTGAACCCAAATTAATCACTTCTAAAGGCTCTTTATATGGCTGAATGGTATTTTCCAAGTGCTCAAGCAACCGTGAGACCTCTTCTGGAATCTCATCATAATCGTCTTCTTCATCCCCAAACATAGGACATTTAAAGTTGGGAGAGAGTGCAGGGTCATTGTATTCAACGAGTCTTTTAATTAATCTGCACATGTGATTTATGATTGTTTTTAGAAACTGACACATATAACAAGTGATCATGCAGATTAATTTTCAATCATTATTTATTTTGAAAGGTTTTTTTTTTATTTTATTACCATTTCCCAAGAAAAAGCAGAAAATAAAAGACATAGTTTTGGAAGCAAAGACAACTTTTATTAATGATCTTAAAAGTCATAGCTGTTAGAACAATGTTTGAATCTAGTACCCTATATTTAAGTTTTGATGATAACAAAGTGAAAAGATATAGTATTTGTATGTTTCATGTTTGAATTATATGCTGCCTAAAAATACTATGCTCTGACCTGCAGATACGCTGATTAAAATAAGCAAGATCACTTCATCAGCATCAGAACTTGATTTGATACACCAGCATCAGAAGTTGCTGAATCAGAACGTGAAGATCAGATGATCAACTCACGCACATGCTGAAGCTTGATGAACAGAACTGCGCGTAAAACACTCTGATACAGAATCAAATAGTTCATCAGCAGCGAAGCAGAATCAGAATGAGCCAAGCCAGATCGTGCATTGAAGAAGCAACGGTACTGTGCATTGAACGCTAATCAATTCCAACGGCATCATTCTAGACAAGATCTGCTCAAAAAGGAAAGCTTGTTATTAGCATTGAATCAAGAATATTTGCATCAACGTTCATCTTCTCAAGTGCTATATAAACAAGGCTTCGAAGATTATAATGGCTAATGCTTTCAAAACTCTCTACACGCACAAAGCTGAACAATAATCTTCATCTACCAGTTTTGCTAAACCAACAAACTCTGATACTCCATTAGTGTTTAGCATTCTAAGTTTCTAAGCTTAATTTGTGTATACATCACAGTTGTGATAAAGTTTTGTAGAAAACATTCACACACATTTGTTTTATACCTTTGTAAGAAAGTGTTGCCTTGACAAACCGGATTGTGGTTTGAATCAAGAAGGCTTTAGCAGTTGTTAAAGCAGATTTGTATTCAGTTGAATATAGTGAATTAAGACCTCGTTGGAGAGAGGCGAAATCACCTTGACGGGTGGACTGGAGTAGTTTGAGATCAAACGAACCAGGATAAAAATATCTTGTCAATTGCTTTAAGATTCCAGTTTTACAATTCAACCCCCCCTTCTTGTGTTTTTCACCCCTTCAATTGGCATCAGAGCGCCTGGTTCTGAGCTAAAACACCTAACCGTGTCAGTACAAGATCCAGCGTCAGAAAAACACAATGGCAGGAAACAACTCTCATTTCAGCAATGACAACAATGAGGATAGAGACAGATTCAGCGGCAAACCTCCAGTTTTTGATGGAGAAAACTTTGATTACTGGAAAGACAGAATTGAAAGCTTCTTTCTAGCACATGATGCTGATCTGTGGGATATGGTGACAGATGGATACACGCACCCTGTGAATGCAACTGGTCAGAAGATTGAAAGAAAATCAATGACTGATCAACAAAAGCGTGATTTCAAGAATCATCATAAGGCCAGAACCATCCTCCTCAGTGCCATCTCCTATACTGAGTATGAGAAGATCTCCAACAGAGACACAGCTAAGAACATCTTTGATTCTCTCAGAATGACGCATGAGGGCAACGTTCAAGTCAAAGAAACAAAAGCTCTGGCGCTCATTCAGAAGTATGAGGCGTTTAAAATGGAAGAATCTGAATCCATTGAAACTATGTTCTCTAGATTCCAGATTCTGGTAGCTGGTCTCAAAGTTCTGGACAAAGGATACTCTACTGCTGACCATGTCAAGAAGATAATCAGAAGTTTACCCAAGCAGTGGAGGCCTATGGTTACTGCTCTGAAGCTGGCGAAAGATCTCAACAAAATCACTCTGGAGGAACTTATAAGCTCCCTCAGAAGTCATGAGATAGAGCTAGAAGCTGATGAGCCTCAGAAGCAAGGTAAGCCTTTAGCTTTAAAATCTAACAGAAAATCTGAATCTAAAGTTTTGCAGGCAGTTGAAGAAACATCTGATGGATCCTCATCAGAAGAAGACGAACTTTCCCTTCTCTCCAGAAGAGTAAATCAACTGTGGAAGCAAAGACAGAGGAAGTTCAGGAATCCCAGAAGATCTGATCAGAACGAGTCTTCTTCCAGATACAGAAGGACAGATTCTTCCTCTGGATACAGAAGATCTGAAGGCTCCTCCGGTAGCAAGAAGCCAAACACAAAAGACATCATCTGCTACGAGTGCAATGAGCAAGGACACTACAAGAGTGACTGCCCAAAGCTTCAGAGGGAAAAGCCCAAAAAGAAGTTTGGAAGAGAGAAGAAGAAAAGTCTCATGGCCACATGGGATGACTCTGACTCGTCTGAAGCTGACTCAGAATCAGATGATGAAAGGGCAAACATAGCGCTCATGGCTAACATTCCAGATGACAGTGAAGCTTCTGAATCAGACTCAGAATCAGACACAGAAGAGGTATTCCCTAACTTCGCTGTTAATTTTACAAAGGCTGAACTTGCTGAAAGCCTCAATGAAATTCTGGAACGTTATCAGCAGATTAGAGATAAATTCAGAGACCTGAAAAGGACTCTTGAATCTGACTCTAATAAGTCTGAGAGTCTCAAATTGGAAAACTCTGAGCTGAAAGATAAAATTTCAAAATTAGAAAACTCTTTACAAAACTCTCAGAAGGAACCAATTCCTGAAACTCCCAGCGACGCTGATGAGATCATCAAGGAGTATGATCATAGTTTCCAGAAGTTCCTTGCTAAAAGCATAGATAGAAGCAGAATGGCTTCAATGATCTATGGAGTTAGCAGAAACGGCAGGAAAGGAATAGGATACCTAGGTAAGGTTCCTACACCTAAGAATGTCATGGATTTAACCATTAAACACACTCCTTTAAATTCACACTTTGTGTATGGTCACACACATGACATAAAATATACTAGCAGTAAGCACTCTGTGAAACCAAAATTCAACCAGAGTTTTGGTAAAACTAACAAATCAGGACCCAAGAAGATCTGGGTACCTAAGGATAAAATAATACATGTTGCAGATATCTTTAGCAGCAAGTCAGAAACACCAGTCATGGTACCTGGACTCTGGCTGCTCACGACACATGACGGGAAGAAGGCATATGTTCCAAAGCCTGGAACTTAAGCCTGGAGGCCACGTTGGCTTTGGAGGCAATCAGAGGGGAAAGATTATTGGCTCTGGAACTGTAGGTAACAGAAATCTTCCCTCTATTAATAATGTTCTGCTAGTTGATGGATTGATGCATAACCTGTTATCCATAAGTCAATTAAGTGATAACGGTTATGATATAATCTTTAATCAAAAATCATGTAAAGCTGTTAGTCAGAAAGATGGGACTATCCTGTTTAATGGAAAGAGGAAAAACAACATTTACAAAATCAAACTTTCTGAACTAAAAAGTCAGAACGTAAAATGTCTTCTGTCTGTTAACAACGAGCAGTGGATCTGGCACAGAAGATTGGGGCATGTTAGTATGAGAAGAATATCTCAGATTAACAAACTCAATCTGGTCAGAGGACTTCCAAATTTGAAGTTCAATTCAGATGCTCTGTGTGAAGCATGTCAGAAAGGCAAATTTGCAAAATCTTCTTTTAAATCCAAAAATGTTGTTTCTACCTCTAAGCCATTAGAACTTCTGCATATTGACTTATTTGGACCAGTTAAAACTGCTTCTGTCAGTGGCAAGAAGTATGGGTTAGTAATCGTAGATGACTATAGCAGATGGACATGGGTAAAGTTCTTAAGACACAAGGACGAGTCACACTCTGTGTTTGTTACCTTCTGTAACCAAGTTCAGAATGAAAAAGATCTTAGAATCGTTAAAGTCAGAAGTGATCATGGTGGAGAATTTGAAAATAAAGATTTTGAGTCATTCTTTAATGACAAAGGCATTCTGCATGATTTCTCTTGTCCTAGAACTCCCCAACAAAATGGAGTTGTAGAACGAAAGAACAGAACATTGCAAGAAATGGCCAGAACCATGATCAATGAGACAAACGTTGCTAAGACTTTCTGGGCAGAGGCAATAAACACAGCGTGCTACATTCAGAATAGAATCTCAATAAGACCTATTCTGGAAAAGACTCCATATGAATTGTGGAAGAACAGAAAGCCCAACATTTCGTATTTTCATCCATTTGGATGTACTTGCTATATGTTAAATACTAAGAATTATTTGAACAAGTTTGATTCTAAGGCACAGAAGTGTATTATGTTAGGATACTCTGAACGCTCAAGAGGGTACAGAGTATACAATACAGAAACACAGATTGTGGAAGAATCAATCAGTGTTCGTTTTGATGACAAGCTTGACTCTGAAAAGTCAAAGCAGAATGAAAATCTTGCAGGTATAGAAATTGAATTTGCAGGTTCTGAAGACAAGTCATCAGAAGCTCTCAACACAGACATTCCTTCAACGTCTGAAAGAAGCAATGCTAGAAATCCTACAACTGCTGCTGATCAACCTCAGAAGAGATTACCCAGAAGCAGTTTGGATCACCCAGAAGAGACTATCCTAGGAAGAAAGGAAGATCCAATCAGAACAAGAGCAAGCTTCAGAAACTCTGAAGAAACTCTTATGGGACTCGTGTCTCTAATTGAACCTTCTTCTATTGATGAAGCACTTCTGGATAATGACTGGATTCTGGCAATGCAAGAAGAGCTGAATCAATTCACCAGAAACGACGTATGGGATCTCGTTCCCAGACCAAAAGGATTCAACGTCATTGGAACAAGATGGGTGTTCAGAAACAAGCTTAATGAACAAGGTGAAGTCGTCAGAAACAAGGCACGATTGGTTGCACAAGGTTATAGTCAGCAAGAGGGGATAGACTATACAGAAACCTTTGCCCCAGTCGCCAGGTTAGAATCTATCAGACTCTTAATCTCATTTGCTGTTAATAGAGGCATCACTCTGTATCAGATGGATGTCAAAAGTGCATTCTTAAATGGTTATATAGAAGAAGAAGTTTATGTTCACCAACCCCCAGGTTTTGAAAATACAAAACATCCAGAACATGTTTTCAAACTGAAAAAGTCACTGTATGGTCTGAAACAAGCTCCCAGAGCTTGGTATGAAAGGCTAAGTAACTTTCTGCTTGAAAATGAATTCACCAGAGGGAAAGTGGACACTACTCTATTCTGTAAAACAGTTAAGAGTGACATTTTAGTCTGTCAAATTTATGTTGATGATATTATTTTTGGTTCTACTAATCCTTCTCTTGAAAGAAAATTTGCTAAGTGTATGCAGGACGAATTTGAGATGAGCCTCATGGGGGAACTGAAATTCTTTCTAGGAATTCAGATCAATCAAACTCCAGAGGGAACTTACATTCATCAGAGCAAATACATCAGAGATCTTCTGAAGAAATTTGACCTCTCAGAATGTAAGCCATCAAAGATTCCAATGCATCCCACGTGCATTCTGGAAAGAGAAGAGGTAAGCAAAAGTGTAGAACAGAAGGTCTACAGAGGTATGATTGGTTCTCTCCTTTATCTGACAGCTTCAAGACCTGATATCTTATTCAGCGTATGTATTTGTGCTAGATTCCAATCAGATCCTAGAGAATCTCACTTAACAGCTGTTAAGCGAATTTTCAAGTATCTGAAAGGTACTACTAATCTGGGTCTATTTTATAGAAAATCTAGTGATTACAGCTTAGTAGGCTACTGTGATGCTGATTTTGCTGGAGACAGAGTGGAACGTAAAAGTACTTCTGGAAGCTGCCAGTTTCTGGGAGAAAATCTGATCTCGTGGTCCAGCAAAAGGCAATCAACAATTGCTTTGTCAACAGCAGAAGCTGAGTACATAGCAGCAGCTGGATGTAGCACACAAATGCTCTGGATGAAAAGTCAGCTTGAAGACTTCCAGATTTTTGAGAGTAACATTCATATTCTTTGTGATAATACTTCTGTTATTTGCTTAAGTAAGAATCCTATTTTACATTCTAGAGCTAAACATATAGAAATAAAACATCATTTCATTAGGGACTATATTCAGAAAGGTATTTTAAACTTGAAATTTATAGATACAGACCATCAATGGGCTGATATCTTTACAAAACCCCTTTCAGAAGATAGGTTTAATTTCATTCTGAAACATCTCAGCATGAAAGTATGCCCAGAATGAAAATGTTTTAATTCCATGTATTTATCTTCAGAATGTAATTATATTACTGTGAACTTCTGATCAATCTTCTTTCAGAAAGATAGAACATGCAGATTGTATCAGATGCAAGTCTAAAGATCTGAGAGTCTAATCTCAAAGACAGACGTGCTGATCACTACATCAAACAAGTGTCATCCAATCATCAGCAAATCTCTGAAGCAGAACGCGTGCACGCTTCTGAGAAAGGAAAGCGCTGATTGGGTGCATTGAGACACATGTCTGGTAACCGTTTTTAAGTATCTTTCTCAAATCCCCCAAAATCAGCAAGCATTTAATGCAGAGTAATCACGCTTGTTAATGGCAATCATTATTTTTTTTTCTCTCTTAAAAACGTTTAATTTTTCAAAAATAATTTTTTTTTGAAAACTCTATTTAAGCACACTAATTCTTCATTCCTATTCTTTACGCTTACTCATAATCATTCAAGTATTTTCTGCATATCTCCTTCAAACCTTTTTCTTCATTCCTATGTTTGTGTAATGTTCTTTTGCTCTGAACTATTTTAATATAATTTGTTTTTCTGATCTAAATTGTTTTAGCACATCACCAACACTTTTTGATTGCTGACAAAAAGGGGGAGAACAAGAATGATATTTAAAAATCAATAACGGCTAACTAGACAGAAATTCTCAAACATTCTAACTCTATTACTTGAAATGTTTTTCTGTTTTGCTTTTAAGTCTACAGGCACAAGGAAGCTCCTGAACACTATGAAGACTAGAAGCTAAAAGCTCTGATCAAAATGTAGAAGCTCATGTTGCTCTGATCAAATATGAAGTTCTGATCGACCAAATACTCTGATCCAAAGCAAAGCTCTGACAGGAAAAGCTCTGAAGCTCTGCTCTCTGATAAGTCAAAGACCTATAATCTGATGCTCAAAGATAGAAAAAGATCTGATCCTGAAGAACACGCATATCAAAGGGAAGTAACAAACTCAGGGGGAGTATCTCTTAAACTCTGATTTCTCTTTACTTCTTAACTCTGAAACATTTCCTAGATACCTTTTCACGTTATTTTTTATTTAAAATATCTAGTTTTTGTCATCATCAAAAAGGGGGAGATTGTTAGAACAATGTTTGAATCTAGTACCCTATATTTAAGTTTTGATGATAACAAAGTGAAAAGATATAGTATTTGTATGTTTCATGTTTGAATTATATGTTGCCTAAAAATACTATGCTCTGACCTGCAGATACGCTGATTAAAATAAGCAAGATCACTTCATCAGCATCAGAACTTGATTTGATACACCAGCATCAGAAGTTGCTGAATCAGAACGTGAAGATCAGATGATCAACTCACGCACATGCTGAAGCTTGATGAACAGAACTGCGCGTAAAACACTCTGATACAGAATCAAATAGTTCATCAGCAGCGAAGCAGAATCAGAATGAGCCAAGCCAGATCGTGCATTGAAGAAGCAACGGTACTGTGCATTGAACGCTAATCAATTCCAACGGCATCATTCTAGACAAGATCTGCTCAAAAAGGAAAGCTTGTTATTAGCATTGAATCAAGAATATTTGCATCAACGTTCATCTTCTCAAGTGCTATATAAACAAGGCTTCGAAGATTATAATGGCTAATGCTTTCAAAACTCTCTACACGCACAAAGCTGAACAATAATCTTCATCTACCAGTTTTGCTAAACCAACAAACTCTGATACTCCATTAGTGTTTAGCATTCTAAGTTTCTAAGCTTAATTTGTGTATACATCACAGTTGTGATAAAGTTTTGTAGAAAACATTCACACACATTTGTTTTATACCTTTGTAAGAAAGTGTTGCCTTGACAAACCGGATTGTGGTTTGAATCAAGAAGGCTTTAGCAGTTGTTAAAGCAGATTTGTATTCAGTTGAATATAGTGAATTAAGACCTCGTTGGAGAGAGGCGAAATCACCTTGACGGGTGGACTGGAGTAGTTTGAGATCAAACGAACCAGGATAAAAATATCTTGTCAATTGCTTTAAGATTCCAGTTTTACAATTCAACCCCCCCTTCTTGTGTTTTTCACCCCTTCAATAGCAAACAGATAAACCCTACAACATTAATACTTCCACCTTGGGCAGAATGAAAGCTTTTCAAAAGAAAGAAACAGATTAACAAAACAAATTACTTTGAAACATGTATGCAAGAAGGAACATCAATGGTGACCCAGTTCTGAACTCGGACTCCATGCGTCACATAATTCGGTACTTCCTGCTCTGCTTCATCCTATTCAACAACATTAACTCCATAACCAATTAGATGGAGGTACCCTCCGCTGCGGAAAACATCATGATAATTGTTTACAGAAGATTTTGACTTCAAACTTTCGCCTTTGCCATTCCTCGAAGATAAACCCAAACCAGTTCTGCTCTTGTTTACGGGTGGATCCACAAGTCGCCCCCAAGCTGTATTATGACCATTGCGTACAACCTGTTGCGCGTCCTTCAGGGAAACCACAGAATTCTCATTTCTCCTTATGTTGTCAATGGATAGAGCTTGGAACTAGATTCCAACAACAGCCCCATCCACTTCTACAATACTGAAAGAGGATAGATGGGATATCAACAATGCTTGCTCCCCATTTATGATCACTACCTTCCCTTCACGCACAAATTTTAGCTTCTGATGCAGAGTTGAAGTCGCAGCCCCTGCTTCGTGTATCCATGGTCGTCCTAGCAAACAACTATACGCGGGAATAATGTCCATGACCTGGAAGGTTATCAAGAACAAATGTGGTCCTATATGGATGGGCAAGTCCACTTCACCGATGATAGATTTCATCGACCCATCAAATGCATTCACAATGATGCCACTCGGGTGCATAGGTGTTCCCTGATACTTTAACTTCATGAGGGTACTTCTCGGTATAACATTCAACGCGGATCCGTTATCAATTAGCACATTGGATAGCGAGTCATTCTTGTAGTTCATAGATATATGGAGGGTCAGGTTGTGATTCCTCCCTTCATCTAGTAACTCATCATCACAGAAACTCAAGTTGTTACATGACGTAATGTTTCCAATTACGCTACCGAATTGATCTAACGGCATGTCATTCTCCATAAAAGCCCTGTCTAGCACTCTCGTCAGTGATTCTCTATGAGCGGAGGAGTTCATCAATAAAGCTAGGATGGATATCTTTGAAGGAGTCTGCAATAGCTGATCTACAATTTTGTAGTCGCTCATCTTAATTATCTTCAAGATATCATCCACTTATTTCTCTAATGTAGCTCCAATAGTCTCTCCTGCAACCTTCTTAGGTTCATCGTTCTCAGCCATTTTCTTTCCAGCAACAACATTTCTTCGAATAACTGGCACAAAAACACGACCGCTACGGGTCACCTGCTATTATCAGCTATAACATCTGGCATTGGCTGGATGGGAACTTCCACCCCATCCTCTAAGATTGTAGCGTTGTATTTGTAAGGCACCGCCTTATCTGATTTATAGGGAACATGACTTGGCAGACTAATTACCAATGGGGTAACAACTGGTTTGCTATGGTACCCCACTTCAAGATGAGCAGACGCACCAAAACAAGGTACAATGATGTTTACCTCTTCCTCAATACAATCAGCCATCCAAAGATCATTTTCGGCAAACAAATCTTCTTCTGAATAGAAATACTCATCTGCAGAGGCGTACTCCTCCTCTGACTCTTCTCCCATCAAACAAACCTAAATCATATCAATATCATGATAATCATTCCTCTGACCTGTGATCTTGATAGTTCCATTGTCTAACAGCAATTGAACACCCTCTCTCACAATAGAACATCCTCGGGGGTCTTGACAACAAACTATGCAAGATCCATATTGATGTTCCACCTGACCATCAGTACGGCAGAAGGTAGTATGCAACTGCACGAGATCCTCATTCAAATACTCCACATCAAAAATTTTGAATTCACCAGGACATCCAGAAACTATATTCACTTCCTCTTCATACTCTGCCCTAGGCCTGATTATATGGATTAAACCTTCATCCATCATCTCCTGTAAATTAGCCTTTATCTTCTCGCAACCCTGTATGTCTGTACTACAAACAGCACAAATGGAGTGGTAATGCGTATAGTAGCTGAATTCATAGAGGTCTGCGTGCATCTTCACCAAATCTCCTATAACCGGATTAATGTCAAAAATATGGAAGTCTCCAGGACAACCGGCCACCATATTCACAACATTTACTCCCCCGTGCTTGGGTAGAGGATTGTCTTTCACATTAGGTCCCATGTCTTTGAAAGATAAAATCCCAGACTTCACTAACCTTTGCACTTCATTCCTCAAAGGGTAACAGTTTTCAACATTATGCCCTGGTGCTCCTTGATGAAAGGCACACGTCTGGTTTGCTTTTAATACCAAGGCAATGGCGACGGTACAACTGGAGGTGGTCGTGTCTGGACCAACTTCTTTTGAATCAATGTTGGTAGTAGCTCTGCATAACTCATGGGGATAGGGTCATAGTTCTCCCTTCTCTGATTATTCCCTTGGTTCCCCTGCTGGGATTGTCTTTGATAAGAAACGGTAGTCGGAGCGGCATTCATAACAGGTGTCACTGAGGCAACTTGCTGGTGACGCTGATAATTCCTTCTAGGAGCGTTTACCCTCCTCTCTTGCATGACAGCATTGGTATCCCCTTCTTTCTTCTTTGTAAACCCATAAGCTGGCTTTTTCACACCTCCGGATCCTTCACCCTTCGACAAACAGCCTTCTCTTACAGCCTCTTCTAGGAGGACACCCATCCTTACCATCTCTGTAAAATCACTTGGGGCACTTGCTACCATTCTTTCGTAGTAGAAAGCGCTCAACGTCTTCAGAAATTTTTTAGTAATTTCCTTCTCCTCCATGGGAGGAATCACTTGTGCAGCTACTTCGCGTCATCTCTGCGCATACTCTTTGAACGATTCTCTGTCTTTATGAACCATGGCCCTAAGCTGGTCACGATCGGGCGCTGTGTCCACATTGTACTTGTATTGTTTAATGAATGCTTCTCCCAAATCATTAAAAGTATGGATGTAGGCGCTGTCCAAGCTCATATACCATTTCAACACTGCGCCGGTCAGACTATCCTAGAAAAAGTGAATCAACAGACGGTGATCATCAGTATGAGTAGACATTCTTCTCACGTACATCACTAAGTGAGCACGAGGGCAAGTGTTGCCCTTGTACTTCTCAAACTCAGGGACCTTGAACTTAGCAGGCACTTTAACATTCGGGACCAAACACAGCTCATTCACATCCTGCCCAAATAGCTCCTTTCCCCTAAGAGCCTTCATCTCTCTTTGCATTCTATCAAACTGCTCTTTGAAATCATCCATTTTTTCATAAAGACCCAAGTCCTCACTCGACGGAGGGAAAGGATGACATACATATTCATTAACAAGCGGAACCAAATTCACTGAAGGAGGTGCAGCAGGAACAGTATGCACCACAGGAGGTGCCGGAGTAACAATAGTCTGAACCACTGGAGCATCTTGAGGGACAAGATTGAACCCTTCAGGTGCAAAATTCTCTGGCATTCCCCACGGATAATCCTGAGGCATACGGTTTTGAACAACAGCCGGAGTAGCGGATACAGGAACAGTAGGAACTTCAGCATTTGCCCTTGTTGGTTGAGGTTGAACACTCGGTGGCTGATTCTGAGCAACCACCAGAGCTTCCATCAGAGTTGTCAAATTGTCCAAGCCATCCTTCAAAGCAGAAACTTCTTCGTGCAGCTCGCAATTCTCCTGTTCTAAGTTATCCATCTTCTTTTGAAATTAGCTTGAGTGTTGTAGTGATGAGTCAGCTTGCTGAATGAAGTAAAGAAGCTGGGTAAGGCACCTGGATATGCATAATAAATGCAAGAAATATGTGCAATATGATGCATGATATGCAACGCACATGATTTTATTTTTGCTTTATTACTTAATATTTCAAGGGATTTAACATTTATAAACATATTGCAAACATCAAAATAATAACACATTTGAAATACTGAAAAATTTTATTATAATAACTTCAAAAGGGATTACAAGTTTCAATGATCCCAAGTACAAGGTGAAAATACAATCTAAAAATTTCGAGAGAAAGAAACTGATAGAGATCAATCTGTACGCTGGCGCTTCCCTATGAGCCTGGCAATCTGATCCCTCAACCTATGGTTTTCTTCTACGTGCCTGATGGCAATTTCCTTCCAATCCTCTGAAGCAGGAAGTAAGTGATCAGCACCTGTTTGAGGCTTAGGAGAAAATAAATCCCCTTGCCTCTCCATAGACTCTACCGCTCGACTCTCAAGGATCTCGATCAAATCGTCTTTCTCCTTCATGTCTGCTCTGTAGGAACCCTCTAAAGTATGGAACTTGTTCTTACAAGCATCCCTTTCTTGTTGCATCCTAACCAAAGCAAGCTACAACTCTTCTAGATCATCTAATAATGGAGGAGTAGTCTTCACAAATAGGTCAGGCGTGGGTGTCTCCCGAGTATATGGCATCTTCAACTGAATGGCTCTCGATCGGACCCACTGAAGATATGGCTCCAAAGAAACAGCACCCCTAGGTTCCAAATCCTTCCTACTCTTCTTATGAATGTGACGCCAGGCCTTCACAATCTGCTCCCTAGCTTCCCTGTGGTCTTCTCCTTCCTTCAGAAAGAAACTACTCAAATGAATACTGTTCGGTTTGTCCCTCATCGGATAACCAAGTTGTCACCGTGCAAGAACAGGGTTATAGTTAATTCCTCCTTTTATACCAAGAAGAGGTGCATTGGGGAAACTACCACAACTGTCAATAATCTCCATATCCTGATAAGCTCGATGATACCAATCAATATCTGAGTGAGTAAGTGCCATGATCTTAGGAGCCCAACGGGGTTCCTTCTTGACATCCCAAAAAGCATCAGACTGAGGCATATGAGAGATGAACCACCAGTACAACAAAGGCGTGCAACAGATAATCATTCCCCCATGATAGGAACTCTGAAGATGAACATAGTAATAAGCATCACCCAACAGTGTAGGAACCAGGTTTCCAATCATGAAATCCTGATAGCGTTAATGTCGACAAACTTGTCCACACTAGGAAATAAGAATAATCCATAAGCAAGTAAAGCAAAGATGGCCTCAAAAGCAATTATACTCTTCATTCTGGAAAAGTAACGAGCTTTATCCAATAAGAACTGAGCTGGTAAACCTCTAATCCCTCCTTTGGTAGTCATATGGGCTTCCACCTCAGACTTTCCCAGATGAATCAAAGCAGCTATCTCATGTGGTTTTGGCTCACCCTCCAAACCAGTAAAAGGAACACAGTCGATAATGGGTAAATCCAGTAGATAGGAATACTCCTCCAGTGTAGGCGTCAACTGATAGTCGGGAAAAGTAAAGCAGTAATACATTGGATCATAGAACTAGACCAAGGTCGAGAGAATACCCTCATTCATCTTCAGTTTCATGAGAGGAATAATGGACCCATACTTCTTCCGAAAGTCTGCTGAACACTCGATCTCTGGAATTAGACTGATCAACTCATCTACCTTGGGATCCTTGAAACTGTATTTCCCAGTCTTTCACTTTCCATAATCCATGGTTAAAAGTACTTGAGATATTCACAAATAGCCAACCTTTAAATCCCTTGCAATATTGTTTTCTTCAAAACATGCTTATGAGTGCATGGATGCATGATGCAACAATCACACACAAGATCACACATATAGGGTTCATAGGTTCAATGTCACGAGCATGAGGTCGAAGGTACTACCCATAAGGTGTTGGTCTAAAAAGTTATCACCTGCCGAACAAGGTTCTAGAGGTTCCTAGAGTCTACATCCTTCCTTTGGATATTACCAACTTCTCGATTAACTCAGTAATTAGTAATATTCTCAAGAAAGACTCATCCGAGCGTAGTATCGCATGACAACTATTTTCGGATTACTCCGTCATAGCTTCCGCACTACACCTAAAAGGCCAAGATGGGTTTGGTATTCTACGGTCTTCAGTTTCAGCAGGCTCTCAGGTCGAAAGCAGTATGTCTTCCCGATTACTCGGTAAACGACACTACAGTCAAAGGGGCCTCCACTGAGTGGGGGATCTCATGCCTCCTTTTTTGGGATTACTCCCTCAAAGTTAACATGACTATACCGCCCGTCCTATCTTAAAGTTTGCCCAAGTCCGGGTATAGGACTTATGAGTAATCACCAAGCATCCTGAAAACCAGGGAAATTCAAACAAACATATATACAAAATATAACACATAAACAATAATAACACATATACAGATATAAACAAAAGATAGGCTCAACCCACTTTAGGGATAGACCAGTAAGAGGTCAATCTTTCCCCATTGAAGTCGCCATTTTTCTGCAGCGGTAGAAATGTTCAAGACTAAGCCATTGGATTGACTAGACTTTATACAAATCAAAAATAAAAATCACCACCGCGCTTTATTGTTTCCAAAGGAATGGGAAAAGAGTGAATAACCCAAAAAAAGGGGGAAAGATTCAAGGTGAGGGGGTTGGTTATGCAAAGGGAAGGTATTAGCACCCTAAACATCTACGGTACTCCGCAGGAACCTCTTCGTAAAATCTGTATATTTTGGCTATAAAAGAGTGTTGTATATAAAATGGATGGTGGAGGTGAGAAAAGAAATATATTTTTTATGATTTTTGCACCCGCCGCGGTTGTGAACCTTTAGTGCCCACGTACCACCTTTCGTGCAATAGGGGATCAGGGTACACGTAGTTCCTCTTTTTTTTTTAAATTTGAAACAAAAGTGTCTTGGTTAATTTTATGAGATAAGACATCATCGTCATTTCCCATGTGGAAAACATACTTACTACCCATAATCACGAGGAAGGAGAATTTGCATCATCTCAAAGTGGAGGATATGGCTTGGATTTTAAAATCAACAATGCCTCACTCAACGCCTAAGTGGAAAATATCTCACTTCACTACATATTCTAGAAGTATAGTTGTTGCATCACTACAAGGATTGACAAGAGTCCAATATTTTGAGAAAAGTTTTAAAGATAAAAGCCAAAGTGGCAAAATGGTTTGAAATGAGATTAATTGACTTTTAGTCTTCTCACAAAAAGTGTCAAAGTATTATTAAATTGATTGAAGTTTATTGATGAAAATATTTTGAAAATGCATGGACATAAGTCCAAGTTTATTATGGAAGTGGTTCAAGTTTTAGAAATAAGAAGAGTTTTCAAAAGGAGGGAGAGGATTTTTGAAATTAAAGAAAATGGGAGGAGAAGAAGAGACTATCCTAAAGCATAATGTAAAAGCTAAGGAGAAGAATCATCTAACCAACAAGAAGCCAAAACTTGATATTATGAGCCAAGATAGAATTCCCATTCTTTGGATCAAAACCAAGCAAGCAAAGATACTAGACCTCTTCAACTGTATTAAGTCTTCACAAAAATTGGGCAGAGTAACGACAGTATACGGGTGAATTCCAGATTACAAACAAAGGATGTAATCACAAAAACCTGCACACAAAAACAAACAAGCAACCCAATGTCTTGAGGTAAACCTCAAGAGCTCTAGACAAAATAATCAGATAAGATCACAAGGTCTCCAAGGTAGGCCAAGGTTTCTAATCCTAAGTCCAAGAAAAAGTCCACTGCTCCATAATGCCAAGGATAGTAACCAAATAGTCTAAGTACCATTAAGAGTTTTTTAGGGTTTAAGTTGATTATTAAGTATCTTAAGAAAAGAAAAAGAAAAGCTCAAGTGAGCAAAATAAAAAGGACAAGAAAAAAATGCTCAAATGAGCAAAGATGAAAATGGCATGAAATGAAAATTCTAAAAGATAAATAGTGCATAAAGCATAAAAGAATAAAAGCATAAAATAAAACAAGTTAATAATTAGTGGTTAGTTGGATGACCATCTTGAAACTTGCATTTTGAACTTATTAGAGAATTGGTAGAACCAAAGCCTCCATACAACAAGTTGCATTTGCTTTTTGTCAAGTATATCATCCATTTGGAATTCTCATAAGTACCTTTTAATAATCAATGATATTTAAGTGATCCGCGTTGACCAAAGGATTTGTAGATCCATTAGAGGATTGGTAGAACCAAAGCCTCCACATAATGACTCTCAAGGTTATTGGATCAAAGAGATCAAATTAACATACTTGGGCTTACAATCATAAGTTTGGGCCACGAATGATCATTTATTCGAATCGGGACAAAAAGTTAGCGCTATGTTAAGCAATCGTAACTGGACTTATATAGAAGTCGAACCTATTTTGAGGCCGGTCAATAGCAATCTATGCACCATTTGTTTTGAGACATGACATATAGGTCATGCTCCAACAACATTTAGTGCAATGAGAAGGGGATGAGATGAAGAGGATTAGGGCAAAATATGAATAAACCACTTATGGATTAAAAATTTAATCGAACTATTATTAAAATTATTCATCCATTTTTTGTGGAGTTAAACTCAACACCATGGATCCAATGATGTTAATAAAGTCATGATCAAAAAATCAACCCAAGACAACCAGAAAATAATCACAAAATAATAACATATTTAATATATACATTAAAAGGTTTAAAAGTGTTTTTTAAAAAATGGAAAATGATGAGGAAAATATCAATTATATTCAAATTAATCAAGAAATGAAAAATAAGACCATAGAAAAATTAGAAAAGAGGCCAAGTAATTTTATAAATTTTTTGGGAATTTTTAAAGGTCAGAAACTATTTTTAAGAATTAAAATAAATGGGTAAAATAAACAAAAATAGTAAAAAAATAGTAAAGTCAGAAACAAAAATAAAATAGAGTCACCAATATTTGTCACAATATCATTGGATCATTCCATAATTTTTTTCAGAATTTAAAAATATGTAAAAGTATTTTTAAACATTTTAAACAAATCAAACAAGTGTAAAATTCATAAAAAAAATATCAAAACACAAAATTAAATTGTGAAAAAATAAAAATCAGAAAGAGAATAATCAAAAATATTTTTCATAATTTTTTCAGATTTTTTGGACTAAAAATGAATTTTCTATGATTTTTTGAAATTTAAAACAATTAAAATATAAAAATCAGAAAAAAGAAAATAAAAGAAAAAGATGTGGACCATTGGATTAGAGTCAAAACACGTTAGTAATCAAATCCAAGGGATCTGGCGCGCTGTGCATATCATGGTCTTTAATGAATAATGTACAGAATCATTAATAAAATCAGAATTTGAACATAACAAATGTCACGCTTTCATTGGTTAGAAGATGACATGTTGGTCATATTCAACCTCCAGCCCTCACAAATTGCAGGTCTCTTAAACTGTAAAATCAGAAGCTGAGACCTATGCCATTCGCTTCGTCTCTTCAAGACGAAGACAACCACACCCTCGCGCCAAATTTATATAAACTGTAGCTTAAGTAATTTGGAAAGGAAGTTTTGAAAAGGGATTTCAAAATTCATGGTCAAAACGTGCTTCCAATAAGAAGTAAGTGTTGCGACTAGAACCAGGGCAATGAGAGCAACACAATGATACCAAAGTTTTGAAGAATTGATGAAGGAATCTACCTATTGAAATTGAGTTGCAGAGCTCTGAAACTGGACTTCTAGGGAGCAATGTAGGGCACGATTCTTGAATGTAATTATATGGTTAGCTTCAGGGAAGATCAAGGAAGGTGAATTGATGGAAAAAATGGATTGAAAAATACTTGATAGTAGGATTCGAAGTATCTGAATTCTGAGTTGTGAAGCAAGTTTGGCAGGGTGATTCTGGCTATCTAAGCTTGGGAAATTTAATGGGGGATGATCCTCTATTTATAGGGAATCAAATGGAATGTTCAAGCGTGTGAAATAATGAAGTTTGGAGGGAAATCGTGTGAACCTGATGCACGAGCAAAGTGTGATCTAATTTGCATCAAAACTCATCTAATCCTTGCGTTTCAAGGCTCTAATCCACTTTGGCAACTTGGTCAAACATGTTTAAATCACAAACGCGTGCTAATTTGATGTTTAAAAGCCAAAACATGAATTTCAAATTCTGACTTATGGAGAAACTTTAGTTCCAAGTTACCAAGTTCAATCCAATGGCATTTATACCTCAAGGGGTCTTAGGGTAAAATTCTTGATGCTTTGGAAAGATGAGGTAAAAAGATTTGCAATGGAAAAAGAATGGAATCAAATGGATGCTTGAGCTGAGAGTTACATGGAGTCAAAGTTGGAGAAAAAGAGTTGACTTTCCATACTTAGAAATATTTCAAATTCTTCTTTAAAAATGACCTATAATCTTTTGCATCCAAACATGGCCTTCCACTTAGAATTTGCTCTTGACCAAAAAAGATGGAATGAAGTAAATCTCTTGAATGACATTTTGAAAATTGAACCACTCAAAATCTCCAAAAATTGAGCAAGTTATGACTTGTTGAAGTTGGCCAAAAATCAAGAAATGACCTATAATCTTTTGTATTCTTAAGGAAACTTCCAACCATTTTATCACTTTGCACATAAAAGAAGGCATGAATTACACATATTTAGGATCATAATGAAAAAATAATGGGCTCAAGATGATAAAAATTGACCAATTTATGACCATTTGAAGTCATATATGGAAAATTGGGGATTCATCTGGATAACTTGTAATCTTTCCTCTTCACCAAGTTCCTTCCACATGAAAACTCCTTGGAACTTTTGAAGTGATTTATTGGTAACTCATTGAAGAAAATAATTTTTTTGGAATCACTCAAGAATACCAAAAGATGAACAATATATTCCCCTTTGAAGTCCTGAACTCTAGCCTCTAGATCAAGAGAATGCTTGGTGGAACTTTGCCAATTTTGAACAAACTTTTTTGTGCCAATATTCTTCCTTTGTAAATAGAAATTGCTGAGAATGATGATGAGGACTCATGGCCACCCAAACCACTTCCAAACCAACTTCAAAACAAACTTCAATGGTGAGGTTTGAATTCCTCAAGTTATTGACTAGGGCATGGAAATAAACTCATGAACCCATGAAGAAACTTGCTAAAACTCATTGCCTTTACCTACATTATTAACAAATAAGATAAAACAATATTGCATTTTGTTAATTAGAGAGAAAACCAAAGCAAAATGTCCATGATCACAAAAGAAAACAAGTTAAGGTTCTTGGTAATTCCTCAAAAGAGCAAAGCTAAAGATAGGGAGAAGAACCAAAATCCCTAATGTGATCTTGTTGTGATTGAAATAATATGGTATTATGAGGGAATCTTACAGACCAGATGAAAAGATACCTGCTCGAGAGGGGACTCCTCCGAGGCACTGAATTCAGAAAGGTTGTAGGCATCGAACCACCCCGTACATTTGATTCCCTCCTCGAGAAGGCCAGAGCTTATATGGACTACGAGGAGAGAGAAGCGGCCAACAGAGCCTGAGATCCCAGAAATCATGAATCTACCAGTAATCCGCGACAAGACACTTCCCCTCCTCGACGAACTGGAGAGAAGAGAAGGGACGATAAACCCCGAGACACCCGGGAACAAAGGGGGCCCTCGGGGAGGTTCACTGAATACACTCTGCTAACGACTTCCCGTGAGCGCATCTTAGCGGAGTGCACAAATACAGACTTCAAGGACGGTGGTGTCAAGCGTCCTCGCCCCGCTTATGCTAAACCTGGGGTAGACCGAAGCAAGTATTGCCAGTATCACCGGAGCCACGGGAATTTGACCGAAGATTGCGTCCATCTTAAGAACGGCATCGAGACCCTCATAAATGGGGGGAAGACTCGTGCAATATCAGCGAGGCGACGCTCCTCGTCGAGATTCCCGTGAGACTAGGTGTTGTACCCCAAAATTTTCCCTCCCATATTCTTCAAAATTTGCAAAGAGCGTGCTTCAAAATCTCCCCAAGGGTTGCACAGTTCAAATGCCTCCTAACAGTCAAAAATTAGGGTTTTGGTTCTGACAAAGAAATTGAAGTTTCCAAGGGTCCAATCAAGTCCCACATGCCTATAAACATGGTCAAGCATCCATATGCCAAGTTTCAAGACTTACAGCACAAAATTGCACAGTCAAAAACCCTAATTGCTCAGCAGTCAACTGTAGGGGTAAAATGGTCATTTGACAGTCAAAAGTCCAAATTTTTGGTCAACATCTTATTTTGAAGCCACAAACATCATTTGATCAATTCTTGATCATGATTTTCAAGGCATGGCTCAAAAAGTCTCAAGATGCAAAAGTTTCCATATTTGGACAGTTGAAAAAGTCAACTGTAACTTGACCAGGGCATAACTTCCACATGGTTTATCAGAAAAGTTCCATCCAAAGCTCATTTTGAAGAGAATGACATTTCCTAAAACTCCTATTCACACTTCAAGTCCAAGAAATGCTCTCACAAAAAGTTATCAATCTCAACATTATAGGTCATTTTCAAAAGTCAACAAAAAGGCACTTTAAGTCAAAGACCATAACTTGAGATTGGTAAATCAAAATGACATGGTACCAAAGGCATTGGTTAGAGGACTTCAAGACCTTTCCAAAATGTCCAAGAACATGATCAAATCTTAAAACTTGAGCAAGATATGCCTTGTGGAAGTTGGGAAATATTTGGGAATTTTGAAAAGTCAACTTTACTTCAAATGCCTCAAAATTGCTAATGGGCCACAAATTCTTCCAAGAATCATCATCCAAAAGCTATGCACGACCCATTGACCCAAAGGGGAGTTATTTTCCTATTTTTAATTAATTAATTGAATATTTAATCTATTTAATTCATTTAATTATGATTAATTATAAGAAAAATACTCATCCATGCTTTTCAAATCTTTTTGTGCATAGAATACCTTCAAGATTTCGTGCACTATTCAATAAGGAAAGAATCAAGGTGATTGGCAATGATTGGCATGTTCTTCACATGAAAAAGATTGGAAAAAGATACCATGAAAATCAAATCTCAAAAGCATTGATTACAAAGGTTTTGGACATGTTTTGCAAACCTAAATCACTCACATACATATACAGATCACAACCCTAATGCATAGAACCTTGAAGCTGCGCCTCAGACCTCATACACTTTTTGCATTTTTTGTGAAAAAGTTGAAAACTGAAAACACACATAGAGTGAAATTCAAAGCGAAATAAGGATTCCAATAGCTTGCCAAGGCATCAAGGAAGCTTTCTGCATTCTTTTCCAGTCCCCACGCATCAAGAAGTGGTAGAACAAAGTCCAATTTTCTCAAACTTTTCTCATATTCGTGCTTTGATTTATATGCCATATTCATACATTTTAATGATCGTTTTGTACTAATATGCACTCCCTGAAACTAATTGTGTATTTTAATTGAGTTTTCATGCCCTATACATGAATCCACCATTGGAGCTCGTTAGGGTTTCAAAGCTGTAAAAAGAGGGCTTTGTTCCTCTGGAAAAATTGAGACACAAGACTTATGCCATTAGAACCAGAAGCTCATGACGAATCAATTCCATACCTCGCGATCAATTTATGATAAACCAGGGCCTAATCGCTATTTTTACGTTCTTCATTTAGTGGGGGTTTAAAACCCCCGCTATCTATTTTTATTTACAGGCAGCAGGAAGAAGATGGAGGACGTGTCCATTGATCATAGGCGCGTTTGAATTTTCGCGCGAAGGACACCACCAATCATTGTTTTACATTATATTCTTTATTTTCCATATTATATTCAAAACGCGCTAATGGCTCAGTTGGCTGGCACATGGCTTGGTAAGCATTGGGACCTGGGTTCGATTCCCATGCCCCCTCCCTTCTCAATATTATTTTTCTTTCCATGTTCCTACGCAGCGTGCCTCCCAGAAATCCACCATGCATCCACTATCAAAGCTTGCCACATGGCCCAGGAGATGAATCTGAAGGTCAGGATGAGAGGTCCATCATACACCTCTGTTGACCATGCCACACACGCGCTGAGAAAGTCAACCAGGCCTCCAATAAATGGGCCAAATTGCTGGCAATTTACCTCCAAAATTGGGGTCAACACCCCCCATTGGTTTGCATTTTTCTCTCTTTTATTTTTTCTCTTATTTATTTTAATTACATTATTTGTTTTATTTTAATTCTTTAAATTAATTTTTCTTTAATATAAAAAATAACAAAAAAAATTAGAAAGACAAAAAATAAAAATATATTTTATTATTTAATTCACTAATGTTTTTATTTTTGTAAATAAATGTAATAATTAATTTAGTTCTAATTCTAGGTTTTAATTTTAATATTTTTGTAATAAACTAAAAAATGTAGAATTAGGGTTTTATACTTTTATTCCTTTTTTTTTTCTTTTTCACCATATTTAATAATTAATTATTTTTTTTTTGTAAATAAATTGCCATGTAAATAATTAGGTTAAAATTAGGGTACAAACTTAAACATTTTTTTTAATAAATTAAAAATAGTTTAGAATTAGGTTTTTTTTTATTCCATCAATTATCATTAAACCCCATAAATACGAAAACTCCAAAAAAAATTATTTCTTTTATTTAACTTAATTAATTTATTAATTGTAATTTAATTTCTTTAAAAGGGCCCAACGCCCTCGCTTTCGATTACAATTTCGTTGCGTGCGCTTATTTTATTTCTTTTCTTATAAACTCCATGTACTTGCCCCAAAGCCGTGTAATAGATTAATTAGACATTTATCTTTCCGCATTTTATTTTATTTCAAATCGGGTCTTGGACTAATTTGGCGATGTAGACTCGCGCCTTTGTAATAGTGTAGGACTTTTAATTCCGCATCTTTTAAACTGTTAATAACCTACATGAAAGAATGAATGCCAAAAATAAAAAACAAAGCGTAGATCACCAATGCATGACAAGATAAACATATCTGAAAATGACACACCAATCACACATCACCCCTAGGGTACGTCTCACTGTTGCCTTGCCCCTCGAAAGTTGGTCGTCGAGTAGAGGATGTTTTAGTAAGTCCTCATGTCCATGAACATGGCATGAGGGTAGCTTCTAAGGTGTCTTCCTATTGCTCTGGTGACCACACTGTCCCGAACCCTCGACTTGACCCAAACACCTCCAACGGTGGTGCTACCTACCTCTCAATGGTAGGATGGCACTACTTTAAGGACATTTACATAGACGAATTCCTTAGGGTAGGTAGACGACTCGTAGATACTTGCTCTAATTTCAAAACAAATCAAAAACTTATTTTCACACCGACACTTTTCAAAAAGCTTTCGAAAGCAACTTTTCAAACACTCTTGAGGACTGATACAAGAGTCGAACTGAAATTTTCAAAGAAACTTTTTAAACCCACAGTTGAAAAGCAAACAAACAATTTTGAAAACACAAATGAGCAAGTATCTAAGAGCCCATGGATAACCATGGATAGAAAGGGTGCTAACACCTTCCCTTTCTATAATCTACCTCCCGAACCGAGAGCAATCTCTATAAGGAATTTTTCTGTGCTTTTGTCCTTTCCATTTGGAGAAAATAAAAGACGGTGGCGGCTCTTGCTTCCGCGACATTTCGCGAACCAGCGTTAAACAGTCAGTTCCAGATCCACCGATCACACTAGGGAAGTGGAAGAGGATGCCCGACCATCTGACGAGTCAGTTCCCATCCAAATCGCGTTCTCCGTCACGAGACCTGAGGACTTATACATCCCCGAACATCTACAAGAGCCTCTGTCTATGCACAACAGGTGGGAAAACTTCCCCTCCGCCATGGTCATCAATGGTGGAGGGTTTAATGATTTAACCATAAATTCAGCAAAGAGAAATCTAGACGAACTGGTCGGCGTGGCTCCCTCACAAATGGTGACCTTCGAAAGGGTGAAAGGCAGATCAGAGCCGATCACCTTTTACCTCGAGGAGCTTCTCGGAGGGGCCCCCAATTGAGCCATCCCTCTTCTGATAAGGGCAAGAATGGCCAACTTCGATGTCCATCGCGTCCTGGTCGACGAGGGAAGTTCCATCGACGTGATGTACAGCCAGTTGTTCAGAACCCTACAGCTCGATGACTCTCGCCTTTCACCATACGTGGGGTCGGACCTACAGGGATTTAACGACTTGACCTCCAAGTCATGGGGGTACGTGGAGCTTATGGTCACTTTCGACGAAGACACCACTACCGGGCAGGTCAAGGTGCGCTTCCTCGTCATCGACTGCCCATCCCTCTACAACTTCATCCTCGAGAGGCCGACAATGGCAGAGCTGACTGCGGTGCCCTCCACCGTCCACCTAAAGATGAAGTTCTACACCAAGAGGGAACAGGTCGCCACCATTCAAGGCGACCTAGAAGCTTATCAAAGATGCTTCAACGCGGTGGACAAGGGACACAGCACAGTTGACACTGGGACACGGTCCGCCAAGAAAGCTGCAACTGCACGACCAGAGCCCCAACGGTCAGAGCCCGTTAGAGTAGAAGAACAGAGGGCCCCTCCAAAGTTCGACTCGATCTCGCTGGACACTTGCTTCGACCAAGACGAACCCTCAAGCAGAAAGCAGGTGCCTCTCTGACCAATTCCAGATGGGGACTTCGAGCTTGTCCCTCTCGGTGAAGACCCAAGCAGATGGGTGAAGATTGGCACTGGACTCCCCGACTTAGCAAGAAAACAGATCAAGGCCTGCTTGAGGGAGAACGCAGATCTGTTCACATGGAGTGTTGCAGAGATATCCCGGTCTCGACCCTGAGGTCGCCTGTCATCAACTCGCCATTGATCCAGCTGCTAGGGCAGTAGTACAATGTAGGCGTAAGCAGTCTCCTGAGAAAGCAAAGGCTGCTGAAAAAGATGTAAAAGACCTCCTAGAGACAAATTTTATTTATGAAGCCCGGTATTTAACATGGCTGTCAAATGTTGTAATTGTTAAGAAAAATAATGAAAAATTGCGAATGTGTGTTGACTATACCGATCTTAACCGGGCATGCCCCAAAGATGCATTTCCCTTACCTAACATTGACATGTTGGTCGAAAACTCGGCCGACTATAAAATTTTATCGTTTATGGACGCCTATTCGGGATACAACCAAATCCAAATTGCAATAAGCGACAAACACTGCAGCACTTTCATGACCAGCTCGAGCAACTATTACTACAACGTAATGTCATTCGGTCTAAAAAACGCAAGAGCAATGTATCAGCAGATGATGAACAAAGTCTTCCGCAACTAAATCAGAGATATGCTCGAGGTATACATGGACGACATGATTGTCAAGTCCCGAGTAGACATTTACCATGCCGCTCATCTCAGGGTAGTATTTGCCCAAGCAAGGCAATGTAGAATGAGGTTTAACCTTGAGAAGTGCATCTTTAGGGTCAAGGCGGGCAAGTTCCTCGGCTTCTACTTAACAGAACGAGGAATCGAAGCCAACCCTGACAAGTGTCGAGCTTTCTCTGACCTCCCTACACCCACGTCGAAAAAATACATACAAGTCGAATGGCATGATCGCCTCATTATCCCACTTCATTGCAAAATCTGCTCAACGCGCCCTACCTTTCTTCAAACTCCTTTGTAAAGAGGCGGCTTTAAAGTGGACCGAAGAATGCAAACATGACCTTCTCCACCTCAAATAGAGCCTCTCGCAGCCGCCCATGCTATCACGACCAGTCGACGGGGAGACCTTATTCCTATACTTGGTCGTTTCTGCCGAAGCCGTCAGTGCAGCCCTCATTCACGAGACTAATGACGGACAAAAACCCGTTTATTTCACGAGCAAGGCGCTCCAGGGCCCCGAGGTTAGATACCAACAGATTGAGAAGGTGGATTTGGCCCTCGTCAATGCAGCGATAAGGCTCATACATTATTTCCTCGCGCACACGATTGTCGTACGAACAGATCAACCCATGAAATAGCTCTTGGGTCGACCAGACATGGCAGGCCGAATGCTGAAATGGTCCTTGGAACTTTCAGAATTCGATGTCCAATACGAGAGCAGGAAGGCCCTGAAAGCCCGACTCTAGCCGATTTCATCACGGAGATGACTGCTCATAACCCCCCCCCCCCCCCCCCCCCGGCTAGAAAGGAGCACAAATGGACGATCTTTATCGACAGAGCCTCCAGCTCGACCTGAAGCGGGGAAGGAATCCTCCTTGAGAATGAGGAAGGTGTAGTGATCGAACAGTCGCTCACCCTCTTCTTTCCAACCTCAAACAATCAGGCAGAATACAAGGCATTTCTCGTAGGTCTAAGAATGGTCGAGGATTTAGGCGCCCGCGAAATACAAATTTTCACCGACTCCCAGTTTATCGCGTCTCAAGTTCAAGAGGGATACAAGGCTAAGAACAACAGCCTTATCAAATATTTAAACTTGGTCAGGGAACATATGAAAAAGTTCGATCAGGAAGAAATTTCGCATGTACCACGCGAACAAAACACACGGGCCGACATACTTTCGAAGCTCGCAAGCACAAAGAAGAAAGGCGGAAACAAATCTATCATACAAGAATCTCTATCTCGCCCAAGTATTGAAAAATCCGTGACTTTACCCAAAGTAAATGCCATCAGGGAAAACTCGTGTTGGATGACCCAGGTATTCAACTTCCTAACGAAGGGGGAACTTCCCCTGGACCAAAGAGAAGCGGCCACGACCCAATGAAGAGCATGCTCTTATATGGTGCTCGAGCATAAAATGTATCGTCGGGGATTTTCCATCCCACTCTTGAAGTGTGTCGAAGAGTCTGTGGTCCCCGAGATACTACGAGAAATTTACGAATGGATTAATGCCCAACACATGGGTGGAAAGTCCCTAGCACGGAAAGCACTGCGAGCGGGGTACTACTGGCCGACAATGAAACAAGACGCCAAAGAGCATGTCAAGATATATGACAAGCTCCAAAGGCATGCTGTTATACGATGGAAGAACTGACTTGGGAAGTTTTGCGTTTGATCGCAAATATTGCGGTTAGCAAGAGTCGCCACCGACTTTTCTTTTATCCAAAAGGAAAGGTGAAAAAGTATAGGAAAGACCTTTGAGATTGTTTCTTGAGTTCGGGGGGTAGATTATGAAAAGGGAAGGTATTATCACCTTTTTCATCCATGGTTTTCCATGGGCTCTTAGTTACTTGCTAGATCACTCGCTTTTGTTTGAAAATATGCTTTGTGTGGTTTTTGTTGAAAAGGCGTCATCGTTTAGGAAAACTTTGTAATAGTTCTCGTTCGTAAGAACGTGTATAAAGTGTTAATCTTTTAAAAATGTTTCAAGTTTGGAAAATGTTTTGAAAGTGCTGGTGTTTGTTTTGAAAATAGCAAGGATGTTTTTGTTTTTAAATGGAGCAAGTAACTAGGAACAATCTATCTACTCAAAAAGTCTTTCATGTTCATTTCCTTTTTCCTTTAGATGTTGCTATCTTACCATTGATTGATAAGAAGCCCCACCGTTGGATGTGAAGGCACGGGCGTGGGATGTTTGTATAGTAATAGAAGGAAACCTATGGAACATTTTGGCAATGTTGTTTCAGGGACTAGATCATTTACCGAAGGCAACATCGAGGGTCATCGAGGGACTACAATCTTTTATCGAGGGTCTTTTGCTAAAACGCCCATGTTCGAGGGACATGACTATTTTTCGATAGGCAACAAGTGAGATTACCCTAAGGGTGTTTGTGTGCAAGTGTATTAAAATTAAGATTAACTATTATCTGGTCGGGTCCAGGTTTCAAAAACTCAAACGGTTATCTGGTCGGGTCCAGGTTTCAGCAATTGATAAAGTCAAACTATTATCTGGTCGCGTCCAGGCTTTAGTAACTTAAAATTGATATTAACTGTTATTTGGTCGGGTCCAGGTTTCAGAAACTCAAATTGTTATCTGGTCGGGTCCAGGCTTCACAATGACTTGATCAAAGAGATAAAGTTGAACTGATATCTGGTCGGGCCCAGGCTTTACAATAACTTGAGAATTTAACTATTACCTGGTCGGGTCCGAGATTCATAGTAACTGAAAATTGTATTATTATCTGGTCAGGGTCCCGGCTTCATAGTATTTGAAAAGCTACACTATTATCTGGTCGGCTCCAGGCTTCCTAGTGACTGAAATTTGTACTATTATCTGGTCGGGTCTAGGCTTCACAGTAATTTGCTTGAAAAATGAAGTTGAACTGATATTTGGTTGGATCCAAGCTTCACAGTAACTTGTTTGAAGGGATAAAGTTGAACTGATATCTGGTCGGATCCAGGCTTCACAACAACTTTTGGAGATAGCAAAGACTTTGTTGAGGATAGTAATGACTTAACTGGAGGTTAAGGGGTCTTGTTTGTTGGTTTGTAGTAGTCTAGAGGCAAACTCAAACTCCGGAGTTTATAGTTTTGTTGGGGAAATAAACCCTGTTGAAGAGAATATTCAACAATCTGCAAAGGAGGTATTCTCAATAAAGGAACTCCATAAGACTTCTCTTTTTTCTTTTTGACCAACTCAGCTGGAGATGGGGTTTTCAAGAGATTGGAAATTTGGTTGCGAATCTCATGAATCCAAATTTGTGGGGATAATGTGATTGATGTAATTCTATGGAGACATCCATGAAATTTCCCTTGTGGGGATTTGTAGACAGTTTGAATTCTGTCAGAGTGACAAATCTTTTACTGATAGATAAACTGATGAGATAACGGGACATAGTCGTACGCTTTAATATATAACTTTTTCCTGGACCATCTTTTCAGATTTTTAGTCCAACGAGATACCCATTTTTGCCCAAGCCGCCCTTTCAGGTATTCGACTTGCCGGGTGTACAATCTTTTACGTATATCCCTAATTTTTGCCTGAACCTTTTGGTTCGTCGGGATGCCATTATTTTTGCCTAGGTGTGTCAACCTAGAGGGTCTCTTTTCATGCGTAGTATTTTCTGACTATATCCATGTTTATAGAGTGTGGAGAATTATCACTGTCTGTGGTAGCACGTGTTGTAGAAATTCCAAAAATTAAATGTTCGATCGCATGTGATCTTTCATATGCGGGGGCCTGTTTTCTCCTAGAGTCAGTCTGGTGTACTTGATGTTTGAAGTTTGTATCTTTTCTAAGAACTGTCGTGGAAGAATCTGAAGACATGATACTGACACCATCTGATATTACTGACACAGACAAGTAAGTTGGTGGTTCCAAAGATCTTTTGATCAAGTCTCTAAGAACTGCCATGGAAGGATCCGAAGACATGATACTGACACCATCTGATACTACTGGAACAAATAAGCAATTTGGTATTACTGAAGATATTTTGGTCGAGTCTCAGAATTTTCTAAGAACTGTAATAGAGGGATCCAAAGACATGATACTGACACCATTTGATATTAAAAGCAATTTGGTGGTACCGAAGATCTTTTGGTTGAGTCTCTAATAACTACCATGGAAGGATCTGAAGACATGATACTGACACCATCTGATACTACTGGAACAGACAAGCAATTTGGTATTACCGAAGATCTTTTGGTCGAGTCTCAGAATTTTCTAAGAACTGTCATAGAGGGATCCAAAGACATGATACTGAAACCATCTGATATTAAAAGCAATTTGGTGGTACCGAAGATCTTTTGGTTGAGTCTCTAAGAACTGCCATGGAAGGATCCGAAGACATGATACTGACACCATATGATACTACTGGAACAGACAAGCAATTTGGTATTACCGAAGATCTTTTAGTCGAGTCTCAGAATTTTCTAAGAACTGTCATGGAGGGATCCGTAGACATGATACTGACACCATCTGATATTACAAGTAATTTGGTGGTACCGAAGATCTTTTGGTTGAGTCTCTAAGAATTGCCATGGAAGGATTCGAAGATATGATACTGACACCATCTGATACTACTGGCACAGACAAGCAATTTGGTGGTACCCAAGATCTTCATAGTTAATTTTATTTAAACCCACGATTAACGTAATATTACCCCTCAAGTGATTCGGATGGAGATCTGCCCCTGGTTATTCAACATTTCTTTGAGAGATTCTTTGGATCTCGACTTGACTACCCCAGGTGTGTTGGACAATGATCATGTCATGCCCCTTGATTGTGAGAGATTTGTCATTGGAGGCGTCTTTTCATTTGAAGGGACTCTGTTTATTGAGAGAGTTATCATTCACTGGATATCCATCGTGCGACTTTCTCTGTTTGTCAAACGGTTAGCCATATGTAAACAGTGGTATTCAAACAATGCAAAGTTTATGTTTGTCTTGAGAAAAAATTTGGACAATGCATTTTTAAAGGGCAACAAAAATTTGTAACAATATGAGTTCAACTCATGGTTTACAATAAGCCTTACAGGAGTCGGGATACCTTTTGCAACAATATGTTTTTAAACTAACCTATGCTTCAATTAGGACTTTTAAAGGGTTGTAATGTGGCCTGGTTCATGGTTTTAGAAACAAAGGACAAGGCTCAAAGTTTATTTGTACCCAACCCATTCCCCATAATATTCTCCAATCCTAAACTCAGTCGATCGCGCGCTTATCTCTTACTGGAATGATATTTTGGCGATGATTCAGATACTGGAAATTTATTTGGGAAGGAAGTAATTTTCGTAACATTTTTCATGTTTTCGAGGACTTATAGTGACCTCTTTTTTTATCTGTCATCCCTAACTTTTGCCTGACTGTTTTTATTTTGAGATTACAGTCAGTGGGATGTCCCAGTTTTTTTCTTAAGTCTCCTTCATAGGTTTTGACCTAGCGGGCTTTTCTTTTGAGAGATAATGATTGCCTATCCTATGGGGACCCATCACCATCTTTTGAATTGGAATGATATTTTCGTTGTGAAGTGAAAACTTGTGACTGAATGCGCACTTGGATCAACTAAGAAACTACTCTGCTCCAGGTTATGATTAAAGGTTTTAGTTTGTGCGGAAAAGAAAACTTCTACTTCTTTGGCTCAAAGGGGTTGACTAGGGATTATCTTCCTTATAACTCCATTGTTTTGGGATTCGAAACAATGCATGTACGTCGTCAGCAAAGTCTGTCCAAAAGCATATTGTATAAGATTATGGTATTATTTTCGTCATCCTCCCTCTAAAGGCTTATGGCTTGTAGTCGAGAGTTGAATATCATACAAAAATAGGTAAAAGCATAATTTTAATATAGTGAGAATGAATGGATTAACTCAAGACAAACATATACAATGCATTAATGAGAACAACCAAAGTTTAACATAAGGGTAAATGTTTAAAAAAAACAAAGAAATTACAACTGGAGATTTGAATGAACAAAAAATTTTCCGCCCAAACTTTGTTACTTCATATGATGTGTCTTTGAAGGGTGACAGAAAAGCTCCAGTTAACCGTCTTGTGTAAATTCCAAGACTCCCCCGTTGATCAGATCTTGAATTTTGTTCTTTGATGCCCAACAGTGGTCGGTGTCGTGCCCACGACTATTCAAATGGTACATGCATCTTTCATCATGTTTGTAGTGGTGAGAAGAATTATTAGGTTTTTTAGGAGGCTCCCTCAATACAACCATCTTGGCTTCCAATACATAATGCAATTCTTGAGTCAAGGACATGTTGATCTTGGTAAATTGTCTTTTGTGCATATCTTGCTTATGTGGGCCATCCTGACGTGGTTGGCGAGGTTGTTGTTGGATTCATTATGCCATTTTGAAAGGCGTTCTGTCGACCAAACTGACTTCTTATTTTATCAGAGGTTGATTAGTGACTCTATTCCCAACCTTGATGGTTCGTTTCATTTCATCTTGATGAAGCTTGTTGACGAGGGCTCTTAGCTCTTCTTGTCCCCAAGCTAAATTTTGGATAAGAGCCATCTGCCCCAACATCTGGATTCTCATTGTTTCTATCTCAGCTTGTAATTGCCTCTACTGGCCATCCTTGTTGTTTCCAGGATTCTTCTCAGTCATTCTCTTAATGAGGAGTGCTTTCACTTCTTCTTGCCCCTTGGATAGATTCAGGAACAAATATTGAAGCTGGTCATTTTGGGTCTGAAGATCTTGGACAGTTTGTTCGAGAGCCATTTTTTCTGAAATAAACAGCAAGCGGATGAGAAAACCTGTATAGGGAAAACCTGTCATGATATGATGCGTGATGTGTGGATGCAATG
Organism: Vicia faba; assembly: GCA_948472305.1. Taxonomy (NCBI): domain Eukaryota; kingdom Viridiplantae; phylum Streptophyta; class Magnoliopsida; order Fabales; family Fabaceae; genus Vicia; species Vicia faba. The sequence goes on from OX451739.1 coordinate 1,514,263,008, forward strand.
TTTTCAAGGATCTCGCCGGGTAAACACAAGAAAACATTAGAAGTTGGATTTTGATCATAGCTTTGATTAAAGATCTTCGTATTGTTGAATGTCCTTCTACGAGAATCAAGCTCACCATATCGAGTGGGTCGTAGCCCTTGACTCAAGTTATCATACTTTGGTTTTTAACGGCGTTTGGTTAGAGGAAAATAAATCCCCTCACCCCTTGATAAACGTCTGGTTCAACATAACTCTGCATCACAAACCCTTTAGATCCTTGAAATGGTTATTAAAAATGCTTATGGCATGATGTCATGATGTTATGTGTAAATAAACATATACACACAAGGAAAACAAGCCCTTAGGTTTAGGCTTGCATGGAGTCTCATAGGTAAATACCCTCTTGAAGTTTAGTTGGCTCAAACCTGTCCTATAAATAGTAATTGGGTTCCTAGGGATCTCAATATCACTGATTTGTATTATCGGGAATTGTTTCAGCGCAAGCCTCTTTCACAGCGACCGAAATATCCCAAAAATCAAACCTCAATGAGTGTAGTATCGAGTATCTACCAACTTCGGACTGCACCAAAGCCGGTTATCCCACTACGTCCTAATGGCTAAGTTGGTCAAGTAAAGGTTCTAAAAGTAAGTTAGTGCTTAATGACATCACTCAGCAGCCCCGTATTCTCCTTGACTACTCAAGGTCTACCGGTACCTACAAATATGTCACACTAACTTAGTTATTTCTTAGACCATGTCGGTATACCCCACACAGTTTCCACAACGTATTTCTACTTACCTAGAAGATATCCCAAATACGGGTAGAGCATTTAAGCCCAAACAAAGAACTAAAATGTGAAGCATACAAGTCAAACAATGAAAGCAAGTAAAGGTGGTCTAGCCCTAAGGTAACCCAACTTTTAAGTTTAATCCCCAGTAGAGTCGCCATTTCTGTGATACGGTGGGAGAACTGACTTGGGTGTTTTGTGTATTATCGCAAATTTTGCGGTTAGCAAGAGTCGCCACCAACTTTTCTTTTATCCAAAAGGAAAGGCTGAAAAGAACAGGAAAGACCTTTGAGATTGTTTCTTGAGTTCAGGGGGTAAATTTTGAAAAGGGAAGGTGTTAGCACCCTTTTCATCCATAGTCATCTATGGGCTCTTAGTTTCTTTCTAGATCACTTGCTTTTGTTTGAAAATGTGCTTTGTGTGGTTTTTTGAAAGTATTTTGAAAAGGCGCCATCACTTAGGAAAACTTTGTAACAGTTCTCGTTCGTAAGAACATATACAAAGTGTTGATCTTTTGAAAATGTTTCATGTTTGGAAAATGTTTTGAAAGTGTTTTTGAAAGTGTTGGTGTTTGTTTTGAAAATAAGCAAGAGTGTTTGATTTGAAATTGAGCAAGTAACTAGGAACAATCTACCTACTCAAAAGTCTTTATTCATTTCTTCCTTTCCTTTGATATTGCTATCTTACCATTGATTTGGTAAGAAATCTTATCTTTGGATGTAAAGGGACAGGCGTGGGTCCTCGTATAGCCATGATAGCAATGTTGTGAAATATCTTAGCAATTCTCTTTGAGGGACTAAGATCATTTTGAAAAGGCAACATTGATAGCGTAATCGAGGGACTATGATCTTGTATTTTTTTATTGCTTTTGCTAAGATATCCCACATGAATAACATGGCCATTTTTGTAAGGCAACAAAGTGGAATTACCCTAAGGGTGCAAGTGTGAAAATGTGTTGGATTTACATGCTTGTTTATCTTGGATTAGGGTTTTCTAACTTGTTGATTTTATCTTTCCATACAAACCCTAATTACTAGCATTTATATATAAAGCGATAAATTGCATAAAGTAAATTTACTATGCTATTACATCATTTGGGGATGGGGTATACAGATTTACAAATGGGGATTGCAAGAAAGTAGACCTAATTATCTATTACAACCATATTGAATTTGAATAAATAATGTACAAAAAGATGAATAAACATAATGTACAAGAATATAAATGGAAAAGTAAATTGATTTTGTTTTGGATTTTTATTTGTTAAGAAAGATTTTAATCTAATTGACTAAAGGGAGATGATCAATTAAACTAGGAAAATTAACCCTAAATTAAAAAATAAAATAATAAAAAAAAGGAAATTTGTTCAAACAAAAAGTAATATTTTTTAGGTTTTTTATGAAAAAAAGTTTTAAGCTTAATCAAAATGGTATGAAAGTGAAATAAAGAAATACCTAAATTCTAAGAAAATAAAGCCTAAATTTAAGTATTAATTTTATTTTAAGAAAAAGAGATTAAATATAAAAAATGTTTTTGTATTTTCTATTAACAAAAATAATTATAATAATATTAATAATAATAACAAAATAAATAAAGAAAATAAAATAAAATGAAAATATAAATTATAAGTTAGGAGGGTGTAAAAGTGAAATGGGTGGTTTAAAAGTAAGACAGTTTTTTGTTCTAGGCCCAAAAGTTTTATTTGTAATCAAATAAATAAATAAATAATGGGAATTGGGCTCCTGTGGAAGTTTGTAGCTGGCCCAAGGGTTGTTGTCCTGTAGCATAATAAAACAAGGGGGTGTGCGAAATGGAAAGGAGATGGGCTTAGGAAATGATTTTTGTAGTGGGCCTGTTTGTTTTTTTAAAGAAAAACAAAACAACAACACTAAGAGGTGTTATCTCATTTGGGCAGAAAATTTCTCTCTCTTGCGCTACCTCTCTCTCTCGTTTTCTCTGAAGCTTTCTTCGCCGGAGACGAAGAAAATGGTCGCGCCGAAAATCACCTCACAGTGGCGGCGTACTTCTGATCATGAATTTTTTTACCTTTTCTGATTCGTCTTGTTCTCCTCTTTGCTAATTTGTGGTTGATTTTTGCAAACAGTGCACCAACTTGAGTAGATCGTGAAAGGGAAAACGAAATCCTAGCGGCTCCGATTGCGAAGATCCTTCGTTATTTAGGTGAGATCTTTTTGATTTGTTTTTCTTCTTCTCCTTTACGAATTTCTGAAGGGTGGTTTGGGAAAATGATGCATGACAAATTAGGATATTCGTTTTGTTCTTGCTGTAGTTTTTGTATATCTCTCTGTGAAAATGATTTTTGAAGAGTTTTGATAGTTGGGGTTTGTATGATCTCGTGGTTATTTTTGTGTTATAGAAGAAAAGGATGGAAGTTGTCGTTATCCTGTCTCTGTATTTTTTTTTTTTGGTGTTGTGTTGAAAAATGATTTTTGAGGGAAAAGACATTGTTGTTTCTTTGAATTTGTTTTTCTTTTGATAAGGTTTTTGATGGAAACTGAAACAAAGAATTTTGGGTTACTTTTCTCTGTCTTCTTTTTGTGTATGGGACTGTGTTTGGTTTTATACTGTGAAAATTGTTTTCTTCTTCCTGTAAAAGTTTGATACCAACTTATGAGGAATTGCTTCTTGGACTTGTCACTTTTACTGATAAATCAACTTTTGTTCTTATTTTATTGGTTACTTGTGCTTTGTAAAGACTGTATTGTGATGACTTTTCTGAGTTCGTACTATTGATAGCTTTTATGTACTTTGCTGCTGACTTTTGCTTTGTAAAGTACTTGGTTACTTTCTGCACTTTTGCTGGTCTTGTTGGACTGTGCTTGCTTGGATACTTTATTATTAGCTTTTGTACCTTCTCTGTGATGCTAGTTGTACTGGTTTCTTGTTGGATGGTTTACTTTGATTTTCTATGAACCAAAGGCTTTGTCTTTTGAGATATTGCAGTATAATTACTTGGCCTATGATTTTGACACCACCATTCTGAGTTTTCATTGAAACAACATAATTATGAGGCTTTTTGTTTGCTTGCTGGATTGGTATTTTTCTGTGATGCTAGTTCTGACTTTTCTTGATTTCCTTTTTATCTTTTGTGAACCAAATATTGAAATTTGCAAAAGGCTCTTTCCTAGCCAATGATGTGATTTGTACAAGATTGATTTTTTTTTTAAATTCGGGTTTATCTTATTTGTGAACCAAGCTTGTACTTGTGATTTGCAATAGGCAAATTTCTAGGCCAATGATAAAACATATTGTATGAGGCTTTAGTTGTTTGGGTTTTGCAACTTTGTTTTGCTTATTGGGCTAGTTTGTGAAGGAATTTTGTTGGGCTTGAATCTGATTTGAATTCTTTTTGTCTATTGGCTGAAAACATGATTGGAATTCCTTGAATTTGTTTATTGTGAACGAAGTTTAGTCTTGCGATTTGCAATGATAATTGGCCCGTGATAAAAACTGAAAGTTTGAGGCCTTAGCACATAAAAACAAATTCTTTTTTCTGATTCTTGAAACCACCCTAATGATGAGTTGAATTTGTTTATAATTTGTTCTTTTTGAATTTGCTTGATCACTAACTTTTTTTCTTTTTGATTTCATGTATGATTGATGAGGAGCGGATGAAGATGTTAAAGCATTGGAAAGATGGTGAAGTTGTGGCTTGCCACAAAAGCTTAGAGGAATCGAAGAAATGAAGAAGTAGAATTTAGGACTTTAGAAAAGTTTAGGAACCTAGTTATTCTTTTTGTAATACACACTTGAATTTGAACTAGAATTATTTGTAATTATTTGAAATTTGAACAATAACTTTGAAGAATGTATTGAATGACTTGAAAATGGTAATACATTTTGTAGAAATTGTTTGATTTGAATAAAAGAATGAAAATGATGATGAAAGAATGATATGGGCTTTGACTCCTTGAATTTAGAATTGGATCTTTAGACTTTATGGCGCCAAAATCAAATGAATTTCAAATTTCAAATTTTATTCACAACCTTTAAGATTTCTCGAATCCTTAATTTCAAACCCAAAATGACTTTGTATTTGAAATTTTGCAAGAATTGTAAACAAATCTTGAAATAAAATTAAATTTTCTTCTTTCTTCTATATTCTAAAATGTCTTGAATTCTTCTGATCTTCATATCAAAAACCCTAATCTTCCATAAGAACAATTAGATTTGATTTTAGGATTTTTTGAAATGAAATCTAAAGAAATCTCGCGCGACAAATGATAGAATTGATTGTGCAAAGTATTTTGTATTATAACGTCCAAAAACTTTGATTGGTGAGATAAGTCCAATTGTATTTTTGTAGGAATTGTGACCATATGTGCCCTGACCACAATATTAATCTAATAATTTTATTTCTTGTATCGCGCTTTGCATTCACTCCATTTTCAAATAGTAATTCCTTAACTTTGCAAATAAAACCTTGATTCTTTTTGGAAGGAGTTTGAGTACGAAGGCCTTGTAGCTTCATGAAAAATCTTTAGTAATATTGAATTCTAAACACTTAACCCTTTTAAAGAAATGCAAACTTAGATTCTCTTGACCGCATAAATATTCATCTTGAGATATCACAAAACCTTAGAGGTCTTAGCAGCTTGAACCAGTAGGATATGAGATCTATCTCAGACTGATTGTCAACAACCAAGTGAACGCATATGAGGAAACACAAACCATGTACAACAAAAATGGAGAGGGAAAATTTTTGGGTACAACAAATACCTTTACCATTGACAACGAACCCTAGGATTTTACTGGATCTTATTCCAAAAGTGCACTTGTTCGGATTCAATCTCAGCTTGTACTTCTTCAATCATTCAAACAGTTTATGTAGGTGGCTGAGATGTTCTTCTTCATTCTGAGATATGGCTATCATGTCGTCAACGTAAACTTCTATCTCGTGATGTATCATGTCACGGAACATGGCTACCATAGCACGTTGATATGTTGCACCAACGTTCTTTAACCTGAAAGGCATAACCTTGTAGCAGAAAGTGCCCCACTGTGTGACAAAAGTAGTCTTCTCCATGTCTTCGGGTGCCATCTTGATCTGATTATAACTTGAGAAGCCATCCATGAAGGAGAATACATTGTGTTGAGTGGTGTTGTCAACCAGAACATCAATATGCGGAAGTGGAAAGTCATCTTTGGGGCTTGCCCTGTTCAGATCCCTATAGTCTACACACATATGCACTTTTCCATCCTTCTTAGGTACTGGCACCATATTTGCAACCCACTGAGGATAAGACGTAACAACCAAGAAACCTGCATTGAGCTACTTCATAACCTCAGCTTTAATCTTTTCAGACATCTCATGACGCATACGATGAACCTTCTGTTTTATTGGAGAACAACCTTCTTTCATCGGTAGACGGTGAACCACAATATCAGTTTCAAGTCCTGGCATGTCTTCGTATGACCAAGCAAAGATTTCAACATAGTCACTCAACATCTGGATTAATCTATTCTTGACACTGTCTTTTAGATTGGCACCTATCTTGACCTCTTTCTTGTCCTCTTCAGTACCCAAGTTCACAACCTCGATTGGCTCTTCATGTGGTTGTATGGCTCTTTCTTCTTGCATTAATAGCCTAGCAAGCTCTCCAGGTACTTCGCAATCTTCCTCACCTTCATCCTCGGTTCGGTAGATTGGATTTTCAAAGTCATAAGTGGCAATAGCAGAATTATTATCAATGAGATCCATAGTGGATGTGGATCTGCAATTTATTATGTGGGTGTGTGTAAGAACACATAGCTATTTTGAAAGTGATAAAATAAAAGAAATACAAAGAGAACAAAATTTTAATTTAAAATGTCCAATGATTTATTGAATGAAAATATGTTAATGAAATGACAACCCTAAAAAATGAACCATTGTGCCCCGGGTAAGACACAAGGCTTAAAGTTATTGTTTTAAAATTACATAACCAAACTTGAAAGCAATAAAACAGAAAGTAGCATTTACTCCTGACTAAAGGAGAATGGTATAACGTCTTCAGTCTTCCAATTGCTGAGCCCGTTGCCGATGGTGGGAAAAATCCAACTGTCTAGGTCGTAGTCACTATCAGCATTTTCTACCGCGTTGACTTCGTTGTTGCTGATGCAGAATGATGGTCTTCCAGCACGAGCACGACAAATAGTCCTCTGAGCCTCTATAATGAAACCCAAACCAAATTTGTCTGACTTGTAAGGAATGTAAGGAAGTTGATCCTATGTTGTGCGTCCACCTTCTTCCATCATAGCTCTAGCATTTTTCAAAGAAGCCATTCTGGTTGAAGCCCTGGTAACCTTAGGAATTGCAGAAACGTCTTCAATAGCGGTAGGAGGGATAACTTCAAAAGTATGGAAAGGAGTCTCGATGAATTCTTCATCCATCTCAACATATTTGAATGAGTTTAAGTGGCTCACCGTATACTCTCCTTCGCCATAAACTGTAACAATCTTTCCTTCCACGAGATATTTCAACTTTTAATGTAATGTGGAGGTGACAACGCCTGCCCCATGGATCCAATGGCGTCCAAGTAAACAAGAATACGCTGGACGAATGTCCATTACATAGAAATTCGAGTCCAAGATATGCGAACCTACTTTGATCAGGAGATCCACCTCTCCGTGTATCATCCTCTTTGAACCGTCAAAGGTTCTGACCATAATTTCACTGGGTTTCAGCATAACCCATTCACAATCAATTTTGTCTATAGCACCCTTAGGTAAGACATTCAGCGAGGAACCTGTATCCACCAACACATGAGCTAAAGTAGTGACCTTGCTTTCAATAGACATACAGGGCCTTGTTGTGGTTTCTTCCTTCAGGAGTCAAGTCAGCATCAGAAAATCCTAGCCCATTATCAATCTCCAGGATATCAACATGATTTTCAAATTGATCAGTAGAGATTTCTTGTGGCACGTGCATAGATTTTAAGAACTTCACTAAAGCTAGAGCATGGGCTTCTAAACACAACAACATGGATAAAATGGAGATCTTGGAGGGAGTCTGTCCCAGCTGCTCAACAATTTTGTAATCACTTTTTTGGATGATCTTTAATACTTCCTCTAACTCTTGCCTGGAGGTATCTTCAGTGGTAGCTTCTTTAGGTGCCTTTGTTTGGGCAGGCCCTGTCATTTTTTATTTTCCCCGAGTCTTAGTAGTTGACTCAGTAGCGGTAACATGAATTGGGGTGGCGGTAGTCTTTGGAGAGATTTTGGGAGAGAAACCCTTCCACTTCTAGTAACTTTACTGGTCCCAGCAATATTGTCAGTAGTGGGATCAAAAACTTTAGTATCTTCACTTTCAATAGTTAAGGGTTCTTGCTTGACGCCATTGTAGTAGACGTCGGCTCCATAGTTCCAAGGGATAGGTTTGTTTGAGGAATATGGAATTGGTTCGGGTGTGATGATTATTAGAGGAGTGACTATTGGTTCAACCTTAATCTTCACGGGGCCTTTGGAAGTGATCTTAATAGGAGTGCCGGAAATTATAGATGCTTCTTCAAATTCCAAGTATTGAAACAAATTCTCAATAGAATGAATCTTCTCAACTATAATGATATGGTTATCCATCAGACATTGAACACCTTCTTTCAGCAACTTGCAGCCATTGGGTTGGGTTGCACAGCAGTAACACCTTCCAATGCAACCCAAAAATAAACTGGCCTGCAACAGATTCTTCTTGATAATCAGGAGGGGAGTAGTCAATTAACTTACAGCTAAAACATATGAAACATCATCAATAGCACTTATGCCTTTGTTGTGCTTAGGCATAGGTGCAGTAATCACATTGGGGGTCTCGGGAGGATCAAACTTAATTTCTTTGTTGTCAACCATGTCTTGAACCTTATTTTTCAAAGCACAGTAGTTATTTGTGTCATGTCCGGGACTATTGGAATGATAGGCACATCTTAAATTAGGATTGTACTTGGGGGAGGAAGTGTTGGGATTCTAGGGCGGATCTCTTAATGTTATCAACTCTGCCTTCAATAGATATTGTAATTCCTGAAATAATGGCATATTGATTTATTAAATTGTCTCTTGGGTGCGTCTGACCTATGATGATTCCCTTGTTGATGTTGTTGTACTGGCGCAGGATTAGAAATTAGCATAGCTCCCACAGACTGGTTACTGTCATTTCTAGCACGACCCTTCTGGCCATACACATCATTATTTTCCTTCTTTCCATTAAACGAATTCTTTACAACACTTGAAGATGCATCTACTTAAATTTTTCCACTCCTGATTCCACCTTTAACCGGTTCCCCTATTAATATCAGCTCGGCGAACGCGGCTGAAGAGTTTCCAATCAGATGATTGAAGAAAAGACCTATCAAATTTCCCATTAACATATCAACTAGCTTCCTATCAGATAAATTAGGTTAAACTCTTCTTGCTAGGTCTCTCCATTTCTAGGCATACTCCTTGAAGCCTTCGTTCGACCCCATAGTCATACTTTGTAATTGCACGCGAGTTGGTGCAAGATTAGCATTGTACTGGTATTGTTTGTAAAAAGCACCAGCCAAGTATTCTCAAGTATAGATATTGGTTCCCTCAAACTGATAGAACCAGTCCAACCATGTTCCGAACAATCTTTCTTGAAAGAAATGTACCCATAACTTCCTGTCAGTAGTATGGGGTTCAGTCTTCCGAACATACGACCTTAGATGAAGTTTTGGACAGGAAACACCATCATACTTCGCAAAAGTATGGACCTTGAATTTATGAGGAATCACAACTCCCGAGACTAATCCCAGCTCTTCAAAATCCAACCCAAACACTCTCTGGAACTCCATAGCATTGAGACGATCCTCCAGTTGTTTATATTTGTCATCATCAAGAGGGTATTGTTCATCTGAATAGTTTGCTTCTTCTTCTTCAGATCCCTGGTTGTTATTCTCCTCAGCTTTCACACTCTTATCATCTTCCTCTTGGTTATCATCTTCATTTGATGGGACCTCAAAATCTAAAGCCCTTCTAACCAGACCTTTGAATCTTCTACCCATATTAAGAAATACAACTAGCTTCTAAGTCTTATTCTTTCTCTCTTTGATGATGAGTGCTTTCAAGTCTTCTCGCCCTTTGGCTAAGTTCAGGAACATTTGCTAAAATTTAGCATTCTGAGCTTGAAGATCTTTCACGGTTTGTTCGAGAGCCATATTTTATTGAAATGAACAATGGGAAGATGATAAAACCTATCTTGCTAATACATGCTATGATATGATGTGTATGGTATGTGAATGCATATGCAATGTTTTCAAGGATCTCGCGGGATAAACAAAAATGAAATGTTAAAAGTTGAGGCTGGCTACAACTTTGATTGAAGAGCTTTACGTCTTTGAACATCCTTCTATGAGAATCAAGCTCACCATGTCAAGTGGGTCCTAGCCTTTAACTCGAAAGAACGTACTTCGGTCTTTGTCAGTATCTGGTTAGAGAAAAATAAAACATCTTGCCCCTTGTTAGAAGTCTGGTTCCTGATGAACCTGCATGACGGGTCCCTAAGATCCTTGAAAAGGGTTAGTGAAAATGCAATGTTATGATGTCATGATGTCATGTTTGAATAGGTAACAAACACAAGCAAACCACACAAGGGCCTTAGGTTTAAAGGCTTGCATAAGGTCCGTAGGTAAGTACCATTTTCTATTGAAGTTCAGTTGGCTCAACCTGTCCTAAAATAGTAACCAGGTTCTAGGAATCTCATATCATGAATCTTTCTCTAAGGTTTTATTTTAGTACAACATCTGGGTTGCCACCAAAACATCTCACGAGTCAAATCTCAATGAGTGTAGCATCGAGTATCAACCAACTTTGGATTGCACCAAAGTCGGCTATCTCACTACCTTCTAATGGCCAAGGTGGGTCAATTAAGGTTCTAAAAGTCAGTTAGTGCTTATGAAACCACGCGGTAACCCAATGTTATCCTTGTATGACTCAAGGAACATCGGTATAAACCAAAGTGTCACACTAACATAGCCATCACTTCAACCATATCAATTTACACTGTACAGTTTCCAGGATCTATTGCTACTTACCTAAGGTACCCTAGATCCGGGTGTAGGATCTTTGCAAGAAAATAAACCCAAATAACCCTCAAATATAAAGCATCCAAAACAAGAAGTTAAAGAAGATTAAGTGATCTAAGACTCAAAGTAACCCCTCTTTTTAAGTCCTCCCCAGCAGAGTCGCCAGTTCTATAATACGGTAGGAGAACTGACTCGTTTTATGTTTTATCACAAATGTTGCGGATAGCTAGAGTCGCCACTGACTTTTCTTTTATCCAATATTTAGGAAAGGTGAAAATAATAGGAAAGACCTTTGATAGATTTTGAGTTCGGGGGATAAGTTATGAAAAGGGAAGGTGTTAGCATATTTTTCATCCGTAGTTATCTACGGGCTCTTAATCGCTTAGCTCACTTTGAAATTTGCTTTGTGTGTGTGATTTGAAAAATATTTTGAAATGCCAATGTAAGGCAGAATTTGTAATGATTCTTGTATCGGTCCTCAAGAATGCGTACAAAGTGTTTGTTTGAAAATATTTTGAAAGCGTTTGTGAAATGTTTTGTTTTGAAAGATTTATGAGCAAGCGATTAAAAGTATCTACCTACTCAAGGAAATTCTTGTATGTTTCCTCCTCCTTTAGATAGTGATACATGTACCATTAGTTAGTAGGAAGCCCTATCGTTGGATGTGAAGGGATAGGTGAGGGTCATTGTACAGTCGTCTTAGGAAACTAGTAAGGACGCTTTAGCAATTTTCATAAGGGACTATATCATTTATCGAAAGGAAATGTCGAAGGGTCATCGAGGGACTATGATCTTTTATTCGAGGGACTTTCCTAAAGCGTCCCCACTTTCTAGGACATGATTGTTTAATTGAAAGGCAACAAGAGAGGCTACCCTAAAGGTTCGCATGTGCAAGTGTTTTGTATTCAGTTATTTTGTCTTGAAGTTAGGTTATCTATTGATTGGTTTTTATCTTCCCATAAGCTATTACAAACCTAAACCTAAACCTAAACCTGAACCTAAACCTAAAACTATTAAACCGCTTTGGGACAATTACATTATAGAAAGCGGAAAGTAAAAACTCTAAGCTATTACAAACCGGAAAATAGTTACATCATAATGAAAAAGGAAAGCGAGAAATAAAGATAGATATTATGTTTTCAAAAAACCTATGCAGTCGATAAAAGTAAGATAAAAATAGAAAAGGAAAATATTTTTAGTGACTTTTTATGAAAAGGGTTTTTTGATGATGATGATTAAGATAAAACCTAAAAATTCTAATTGTTTTAAAAATTGCAAAAAGGTTAATTGATTAAATTAAAGGGTTAATAAAAAAACCTAAAAATTAATTAATTTAATTAATAAAAGTGTTAATTAAAAAAGTTAACTAAGAAAAACCTAAAACCTAATTAGTCAGGGTTTTAAAAAAGATTAAAATTGATTCATAGTTAATTAAGAAAATAATTAAGAAATGGAAAGGAAGTTAGGGTTAGTAAACATAAAAAAAACAAAATGCATGGGGTGGGACTTGAACCCACGCCCTCAGCCTCCAGGATTGTTCCCTTTACCACTGCGCCATGGTGCTACTTGTGTTCAATAATAGGACGCGCTCAACATGTTACAAACCTGCGTAAAAAACTACAACACAAAGAAAAAGTAAAAAAAGATGGGATAAAACCCATGCTCCTTACTATGCCAGTCACGCTTCTTACCATCAGGCCAATTATGTTATGTGTTGGTTTAATCAACATTATTCAATATATTAGAAACAAATAATTAAAGATATTAATCAGATAACACGGCGCTCCAGTGGGCCCAGGCATATTTGAATGAACGAATAGATGGATGCCACACAACCCAGGGCGTATCCGTCCACCACACGCGGAGGAGGAGATCATCTTCTCCGATGAGGCATTTTTTGAAAACCTGTCAACATCGATTGAAAAACAAAAACTAATGACCCTGGTTAGGTAATTAGACCCCTGCAAATTCAATGGTAACATTTGTTTGGTCTAAAAACCATCATAGCTAGGGCTTTGAAGAAGCACGATCTCGATGCCCTAGCCATGGAGAATTCCTGTCACTGCACTAAACCTTGCAACATGTGATTCTAAATGATTCTAAACATGATTATGAACAGATATATATGCATAAAACTCATTTAAATGGCATGGCTTAATAGTTTGAGATTAAAGAACACAAACCAACCAGCGACATCGAGTTGGAGGATTCGGACGTGTTGTGGACCTGAGTAAGGGTTGGGGTGGAATCCAGAGACCTCCAGGAGGCTAATGGGAGGCTCAAAATTGGCTGGAACTCGCTGGAGAATAGGGTTTGCTTTTGACCTAGTTTCTTCAAAATTTTAAGGAATTTTAGGGTTTGTGTTTAAAGCTGGTATGCGTCCTCTTGAGTGCATGAAGTTGTTGAGCATATATAGAGTGTCTTAGGCTAAGATTTTTTCGGGCTTGGACCTCATAATTTAATGGACATCTTATTTAATTTATTTCAATTTTAAATGGAATAAAATCATAATAAAAGATATAAAAGTTACAAATAATATGTGGATAGTCTTAGAGGTTCCCTAATGTGTTATGAACACGTTTGGACCTGAAAATTTAGGCCCAATAACCTAAAAAATTCAAGTTTGGTCACTTTTGGTTTCATGTATTTGCTCAAAATTTCTCAACATGCACCAATCATAACTCTCTCAATTTTTATCATATGAAGGTGATCTTGGAATTTTTGGAAAGCTCGAGATTTCCTCTAAAATTCTATGTTGATCATTTTTTTCATTTGGAGACATTATCTTGATGTAAGTTGCCTTTACAAAAAGTGTCTTTTGTTGACTTTTGAAATGACCTATAATGTTTTTGCCTATATCTCTCAAATGAAGCGTTTTTTGGACTTGAGCTTAGAGAGGCAAAGTTGTAGAGAATTAAATTTCCTTCAAAATGAGCTTTGGTTGAGAAAAATCTAATGAAGCATGTGAAACTTGTGCTTGGTCAAAGTTCAGTTTACTTCTCTTTAAGAAAACCATAATTTGTTAACTCTTGACTTTTGATGAATCTTGAGTTTTCTTGATGAGTCATGATCAACCTGTAGCGGTAGAAATGTTTAAGACTAATCCATGGGATTGACTAGACTTGCAAAAATCAAAATAAAATCGCCACCGTGCTTTATTGTTTCCAAAGGAATGGGAAAAGAGTGAATAACTCAAAAAAGAGGGGGAAAGATTCAAGGTAAGGGGGTTGTTTATGTAAAGGGAAGGTATTAGCATCCTAAACATCTACGGTACTCCACAGGAACCTCTTTGTAAAATCTGTATATTTTGGCTATGAAATGTTGTGTAAAAAAATGGATGGTGGAGGTGGGAAAAGAAATATATTTTTATGGTTTTTGCACCTATCGCGGTTGTGAACCTTTAGTGCCTATGTACCACACTTTCGTGAAATAGAGGATCAGGGTACACGTAGTTCCTCTTTAAAAAATTTAAAACACAAGTGTGTTGGTTAATTTTTATGAGATGAAATATCATCGTCATTGTCCGTGTGGAAAACATACCTACTACCCACAATCATGAGAAAGGAGAATTTGCATCATCTCAAAGTAGAGGATATGGCTTGGATTTTAAAATCAACAATGCCTCACTCAACACCCAAGTGGAAAATATCTCTCTTTACTACATATTGTAGAAGTATAGTTGTTTGCATCACTACAAGGATTGACAAGAGTCCAATCTTTTGAGAAAAGTTTTTAAAGTAAAAAGCCAAAGTGGTAAATGGCTTGAAATGAGATTGATTAACTTTTAGTCTTCCCACAAAAATGCCAAAGTATTATTAAGTTGATTGAAGTTTATTTATGAAAATGTTTTGAAAATGCATGGACATAAGTCCAAGTTTATTATGAAAGTGGCTCAAGTTTAAAAAACAAGAAGAGTTTTCAAAAGGAGGGAGAAGATTTTTGAAATTAGAGAAGATGGGAGGAGGAGGAGAAGAGACTATCCTAAAGCATAAGATAAAATCTAGGGATAGGAACCATCTAACCAACAAGAAGACAATACTTGACATTATGAGCCAAGATAGAATTCCATTTCTTTGTATTGAAACCAAACAAGTAAATATACTAGACCTCTTGAAAGAACCAAACTTCAAGTGTATTAAGTCTTCACAAAAATTGGGCAGAGTAACGGTTGTATATGAGTGAATTCCAGATTACAAACAAAGAGTGTAATCACAATAACCTGCACACAAAACAAACAAACAACCCAATGTCTTAAGGTAAACCTCAAGAACTCCAGACAAAATAATCAGATAAGGTCACAAGGTCTCCAATCATAGGCCAAGGTTTCTAATCCTAAGTCCAAGAAGCCCAATACTCCATAATGCCAAGGATAGTAACCAAATAGTCCAAGTATCATTAAGGATTTTATGGTTCATATTGATTATTTAGTATCTTAAGAAAAGAAAAGAAAAGCTCAAGTAAGCAAAATAAAAATGACAAGAAAGTAAATGCTCAAATGAGCAAAGATGAAAATGGCATGAAATGTAAATTATAAAAGTAAATAGTGCATAAAAATAAAAGGGGCATATAATAAAAATACAGGATAAAGTCAATTATTAGTAATTAGTGGTTAGTTGGATGATCATCTTGAAACTTGCATTTGGAACTCATTAGAGGATTGGTAGAAGCAAAGCCTCCACACAACAAGTTGAATTTGCTTTTTTCAAGTATATCATCCATTTGGAATCTTCATAAGTACCATTTAATGATCAACGATATTTAAGTGATCTGCGTTGACCAAAGGTGTTGTAGATCCATTAGAGGATTGGTAGAACCAAAGCCTCCACACAATGAATCTCAAGTTTGTTGGATCAAAGAGATCAAATTAACATACTTGGGCTTGCAAACATAAGTTTGGGCCACGAATAATTATTTATTCGAATCGGGATAAAATTTAGCGCTATGTTAAGCAATCGTAAGTGGACTTATATAGAAGTCGCACCTATTTTGAGGTCGGTCAATAGCAATCTATGAACCATTTGTTTTGAGACATGATATAGAGATCATACTCCAATAACACTTAGTACAATAAGAAAGGGATGGGATGAAGAGGGTGGCAGAGAATATACAAACCACTTTTGAATTAAATTTAATCAAACTATTATTAAAATCATTCATCCATTTTTGTGGAGTTAAACTCAATACCATGGATCCAATGATGTTAATAAAGTTCATGATTAAAAATTCAACTCAAGATTAGCCAGAAAATAATCACAAAATAATATTGCATTTTAATATATACATTAAAAAAGGTTTTAGAAATATTTAAAATAGAAATAAGGGATAAAATATAAACTAAGTTCAAATTAATCAAGAAATAAAAATTAAGACCATAGAAAAATCAGGAATGGACTCAAATATTTTTATAAATTTTTTGGTAATTTTTTAAAGTCATAAACTATTTTTAAAAATTAAAAGAAATGAGTAAAATAAATCAAAAATGATAAAAAATAAAGAAGTCAGAAACAAAAATAAAATAAGGTCACCAATATTTGTTACAATATCATTGGATCATTCCATAATTTTTTAAGAATTTAAAAATGCATAAAAGTATTTTTAAACATTTAAAATAATTCAAATAAAGTGAAAATTTATAAAAAATACCAAAACACAAAATAAAATAGTGAAAAAATAAAAATCAGAAAGTGAATAATCAAAAATATTTTTCATAATTTTTTCAGATTTTTTTTACTTAAAATGAATTTTCTATGATTTTTTGAAGTTTAAAACAATTAAATATAAAAATCAGAAAAGAAAATAAAAGTCAAAAATATGTGGACCATTGGATGAGAGTCAAAACGCGTTAGTAATCAAATCCAAGGGATCTGGCGCACTGTACATATCATGGTCATTAGTGAATAAAACACTGAATCAAATGTAAATCAGAAATTCAAAAAAATCCAAATGGCACTGTTTTATTGGTTGAAGGATGACACGTTGGTCATCTTCAACCTTCAGCTAGTCCCAAAACCAGGTTGCTCAATCTGTAAAATTAGAGCACGAGACCTATTCCATTCGTTTCGTCTCTTCAAGATGAAGACAACCACACCCTCGCGACAAATTTATATAAACTGTAGCTCAAGCAATTTGGAAGAAAATTTTTGAAAAGGGATTTGAAATTTCATGGTCAAAATGTGTTTCCAGTAAAAAGCAAGTTTTGCAACTAGAACCAGGGCAATGAGAGAATCACAATGATATCAAAGTTTTGAAGAATTGATGAAGGAATCTGCCTATTGAAGTTGAGTTGTAGAGCTATGAAACTGGACTTCTATGGAGCAATATAGGGCACGGTTCTTGAATGTAATTATATGGTTAGCTTCAGGGAAGATCAAGGAAGGTGAATTGATGGAAAATTGGATTGAAAAAGGCTTGAGAATAGATTTCGAAGTTGCTGAATTTTGAGTTATGGAACAAGTTTGACAGGGTGATTCTGGTTATCCAAACTTGAGGAAATGAATGGGGGATGACCCTTTATTTATAGGGAATCAAATGGAATGTGCAAGCGTGTGAAATGATGAAGTTTGGAGGGAAATCATGTGAAGTTGCAAACAAGAAAAGTGTGACTTCTAATTTGATCAAAACTCATCCAAAACGCGCTTTTTGTTGTGCTAATCACTTCTGGAAGTTCACTAAACATGTTTAGAGGAAAAAACACGTGAAAAACTTGTGATTAGAAGCCAAAACAAAGATTTCAAATTCTGACTTATGGGAAAACTTCAGTTCCAAGTTACAAACTTCAAAGTCATGGCATTCTCTGCTCAAGGGGTCTTAGGGCATGATTCTTAATGCTTTAGAAAGATGAGGTTACAAGCTTTGCAATGGAAAAATAATGGAATCAAATGGATACTTGAGCTGAAAGTTGCATTGAGTCAAAGTTGGGAAAAAGAAGTTGACTTTCCATACTTAGAAATATTTCATCTTTTCCTTCAAAAGTGACCTATAATGTTTTGCATCCAAACATGGCCTTCCACTTGGAATTTTCTCTTGACCAAAAAAGATGGCATGAAACAGACCTCTTGAATGACATTTTTAAACTTGAACCATTCAAAATATCCAAAAATTTAGAGAGTTATGAGTTGTTGAAGTTGGCAAAAAATCATGAAATGACCTATAATCTTTTGTATCCTTAGGGCATCTTCCATCCATTTTATCACTTTGCACATAAAAGAAGGCATAAAGTTCACACCTTCAAGATCATTATGGAAAACTAGTTGGCTTAAGGTGATAAAAATTAACCAAGTTATGATCATTTGAAGTCACACATGAGAAATTGGGGGTTCATCTGGAGGACTTGTAATCTTTCTTCATCATCAAGCTTCTTCCACATGAAAAATCCTTGGAAATTTTGAAGTGATTTGTTGATAACCCTTTGAAGAGAATGATTTATTTGTAATCACTCAAAAATACCAAAAGATGAGTAAGATATGTTTCTTTGAAGTTTAAAACTCTAGCTTCTAGATGAAGAGAAATTCCTTCAGGAACTTTGGCAATTTTGAACAAACTTCTTGTATCAACACAAATGTTTTGTAAATAGAAGTTGTTAAGGATAAAAATGAGAACTCATAGTCACCAAAACCACTTCCATATCTTGAAAATTGAGAGGAATATGCATTTGTGACCAATGGGAACAAAGTCTTGTCCAAGCATGATAACTTCTCCAATCAATCCCTTGTACTTTTGAACCAAATTTGATAATATTGAAATGAGGTGAACCAAAATAAACCTTTCCATTCCATACCTTCCAAAACAACTTCAATGGTGAGCTTTGGACTTCTCAAACTTTATTGACTAGGGCATGGAAATAAACTCATGAACCCATGGAGGAACTTGTTAAGCCTCATTGTCTTTACCTACATTAGTAATAAGCAAGACAAACCATCATTGAATTTTATTAATTAAAAGGAAAAAATCAAGACAAAATTTTCATGATTACAAAAGAAAACAAGTCAAAGTGCTTGGTGATTCCTCATAGCAAAGCTAAAGGTAGGGAGAGAAAACCAAAAGCCCTAATGTGATCTTGTTGTGATTGAATCAATATGGTATGATGAAGGGATCTTAGGGGGAAAATTGAGGTACAACATAACCCTTGATCAAATGATGAATATGACTTAAAAATATTGATTTTGACCAAAAAATTTGAAGTTTGACTGTATGTTGACCATAATTGACTTTTGTTCCAATATAGTTGATTTTTAGTCATTTGAGCAATTGACTGAGCAAACTTGTGATGCAAGGCTTGAAACTTGGTATGAGCATTCTTGGAGACATATAAGAAACCATGACATCCACTTTAGGCCTTAGAAACCCAATCTTCCTTGAGAAAAGTAAAACCCAAGTTAAAGGTCAATTGCTTAGGAGGAGAATTTGTCTGATCAATTCTTGAGTAACCTTGAGCAAATGAAGACTCTAGGAGAATGAGAAGATGTCTTGAAGAAAATAGGAGAGAAAAGTTTGGGGTACAACACACTATTAACCTCTATGAGTCTTAATAATTTTTTTGCCCACAGCAGGGGCACCATTTAAAAATCATTTGAGTCATAATCATAAAGCATAACGCATAGCATAAACCATGTTGCATGTGAAGACAATCATCATTGTCAAATCAAGTCATCTATTCTACGTTGAATCTCGGCAGTATATTCTCCTAGTTGATCCCTGTAAATGATTTTTTAGAAGGCCGTGGAAGAAGATATTCTTAACAAAATCTCGACAATAGATACCCCTGGTTTATCTCAGCAGATGATTTTCCAAAAGACCTTGGTAGTAGATTCCTTGTTTAATCTCGGTAGATGATTTTCTAGAATACTTAGGCATAAGGTAGTTCTTAACAGAATCTTGAAATTAGATTTCCTTGGTTAATCTGGGTAGATGATTATCCTGAAAGCGTCGGCAGAAGGTAGTTCTCAACAAAATCTCAACAATAGATTCTCCTGGTTAATCTCGGTAGATGATTTTCCAAAAGACCTTGACAAAAGGTAGTTCTTAACAGAATCTCGATAGTAGATTCCCCTAGTTAATCTTGATAGTTGATTATCCAGAAAACCTCGATAGAAGGTAGTTCTCAACAGAATATCGGTAGTAGATTCTCCTGGTTAATCTCGGTAGATGATTTTCAAGAAGACCTCGGCAAAAGGTAGTTCTTAACAGAATATCGACAGTAGATTTTCCTGGTTAATCTCGGCAGATGATTTTCAAGAAGACCTCGGCAGAAGGTAGTTCACAATAGAATCTCGGCAGTAGATTCCCCTGGTTAATCTTGGTAGTTGGTTATCCAGAAAACCTCGGTAGGAGGTAGTTCTCAATAGAATCTCGGCAGTAGATTCTCTGGTTAATCTCGGTAGATGATTTTCCAGAAGACCTCGGTAAAAGGTAGTTCTTAACGGAATCTCGACAGTAGATTCCCCTGGTTAATCTCGGCAATTGATTATCCAAAAAACCTTGGCAGAAGGTAGTTCTCTTGGCAGTAGATTCTCCTGGTTAATCTTGGCAGTAGATTCTACCTCAGCAGATGATTTTCTAAAAGACCTCGGTAGAAGATAGTTCTTAACAAAATCTCGATAGTAGATTCCCCTAGTTGATCTTTGCAGATGATTTTCCCAAAGCTCTCGACAGTAGGTAGTCCTTATTTGAATCTCGGCAGTAGATTTCTTGAAAATCTCGGTAGTAGATTTCCCGTTAAGAGCCTCACATCAAGCGTGATATGCACATAACTATATCAAAGTATCAAGGTCATTCATAACATTTGGTGCATCTAACATACGAAAACACCAAAGAGCGTTTGATAAAACATCAAAATTTATTTTGTTTAGAAAAATGTATAAAGAGGTCCACGACTACGTCCACGCCTCCGACCATATCCACGTTCATGCTTATGTCCACAATTACGCCCACGCCTACGTCTATGCTTGTGATACAAATATCAAAATCTTGCCGACACTTATCAACACAAAGACACCACGACAACACAACATACGATGTTGGGGAGTCGGTGACACAAGACAAATGGTTTAAAAGGAGAAGAATATTAAAACATTTACGAATATTTGGGGCATATACAAACATGTACATTTGCACATATACAAAATACTCATTGCATATATATTTTGGGTTTCATATTAACTTAGCGCATTATGCATGGCATTTTTCAAATACATTTTGGTTAAATTATAAAATTTCTTGGGGCCCACTATTGAATTATCTTAACAAATGAATACCTTGATTGAGAATAGATACAACCGGTAAACTATGATCTTATCTTTTGTCTAGTTATCTAAAAGTTTGATTATCAAAACACTCTTCAAGTATCTATCATCTAGGTTGTGGTAGGTATGCGAATTGTCGGATTTATGTTATGTATTCTCTAGATCGTGATAAATACATAAGTCTATTCTCGTGTCATTTATCCTCTAGGTCGTGAGAAATGCACAAGTTCCTCCTCGTTTTATCTATCCTCTAGGTTGTGGTAGGTATACAAATTCTCAGGATTATGTTATTCATTCTCTAGGTCGTAATGAATACATAAGTCTATCTTCGTGTCGTTTATCCTCTAAGTTGTGATAAACGCACAAACTTTTCAATTATCTATCCTCTAGGTTGTGATAGGTATGCGAATTTTTAGGATTATGTTGTTCGTCCTCTAGGTCGTGATGAAGACATGAACCTATCCTCATGTCATTTATCCTCTAGGTCGTGATAAATGCACAAGTGTGTCCTCGTTTCATCTATCCTCTAGGTTGTGGTAGGTAAGCGAATTCTCAGGGTTATATTATTCATCCTTTAGGTCGTGATGAGTATGTAAGCATATCCTTGTGTCGTTTATCCTCTAGGTCATGATAAAGGCACGAGTCTATCCTCGTATTGTTTACTCTCTAGGTTGTAGTAAACATATGAAATCTGCAATATAGTTCATTGTGTTAGTCTCCACGCGACAATGAATTATCAGACTATGTGTTATTCATCCCCTAGGTTGCGATGAGTATACAGAATTTGCGTTAAGCTTGATATGTTAGTCTCGAAGCATTAGTAAGTCAACTTTCAAACTTGTGTTATTTACCTCCTAGATTACGGTAAATATGAAAATTTTACGATCTCTTTTCTAGGTATCGTTGAGTTATCTTTGCCTATCTTTCTTCATTCTCAGTGGTATGTTTTACAGTATATCCTTATCTAGCCAACCTTGGGTCAAATTTTGGGGTCTTCTATTATTTAATAACCATCTTATTCGAATGTGCGAGACATGCGTATT
The DNA here is from genome assembly GCA_948472305.1 of Vicia faba. Taxonomy (NCBI): domain Eukaryota; kingdom Viridiplantae; phylum Streptophyta; class Magnoliopsida; order Fabales; family Fabaceae; genus Vicia; species Vicia faba. The sequence goes on from OX451739.1 coordinate 1,514,285,090, forward strand.
CTCACTCCCTTCAATCAAAAAGTAATTAAATAGGGACAGCTGTCATACCTCAAATTTTCTCATCCTTTATTTCTACAGTAAAAAAATATTTTTAACATTGATTTTTATAATATTCTTTGGTTCAATTTTACTAACATTTTAACAATAATTTATTTCGCTCATTTAAAAATGTATAATAGTTTATTTCAAATTATTTGTATTTTAAATAGTAAATATTTGTTCACTTTCATATACTTTCAATTGGATTTTTTATTTTAAATGAGTAACATAGCACAATTGATAAGGAATGAAACTTACAAGTATGAGGTCGTGAATTCAGATATCTTGAGTTTTTGGGTAACTTATTTTCTAAGTTTTTTTAACCTAATTCTAAATATATAAATAAGACTATAGTCCAACATAATTTTTCATCCAGAAATCCACGATTTCATAATCTCATTTCTTTCTCTCACTTCTGATTTATTTCAGGATTTCTAACCAGAAACTCTAAGAATCATATCCAGGAATCTAAATTTTGTTATCTTTAATTGAAAAACACACAATTCTCACAATTTCTACCCAATTTTCTCAACAATTTTGTCACCACACGGTTTCACTTTTTTTTCACGAAAGCCAAATAATTCACACTTACAAACACCACCAGGTCTCACGTGTACATACTACACACATTCACTCTTGTACACTTTTTGTTTTCTTTTGCTTTTACAAAATCACTACACTAAACCATTTGCACTCTAAAACTTCAAATAACAACCTCAACATAATTCATCACCAGGCATAACGTTCACCTGTAAAATTTTCAATCGTAAAGGGAAAAGAAGATTTGGTAGCAAAAAAAACGGTACTGCACGAGCTCCCTCTCTCTGCGCAAGCCTAGACCTCCGACTCACATCCAACCTTCTTTCCGCTTCCGATTCCGATCGTACCAGATCCACGGCCGCACGACCTCCGCAAACGCAACTCCGACAACACCGCCACCAATACGGGACCCGCAACCATCGAAGCACCCTTGCTCATGACATCTCCACCTCTTCTCGAAGCTACTACATCACCCAGATTCCTTTTAATATTTGTTGATTTTAATTCATAGTTTTTTGTTTGTGTAGAAGTAAGAACATTTTTAGAGATGATGTTATTGTTCTTTAACCAAGAGGAAGAGAAAGATGGAAAGTTGAGAATAGGAAAGGAAAGTACCGAAATCTGAGAGTTTATGTTTCTATTTTATATTCTTGGTTTATTTTGTTTTTTTTTAATCAAAAGCCACTTGTCAGTCAATGATTGATTGAATGGTTTGAAAACAAACAAAACAGGGGTGGTACTTCCCCTCACGTACATGTTCATTTTTTTGGTGGTAAACTCTTTTTTTTATATATTCTTTGATATTACTTTTTTTATTTTGTTATTTATCAATTACTAATGAGAGTGTTAGAGCTTTTGTGTAGTAATGAGCTAGGATTATCTTTTTTTACTAAATTTACACACTCAAATATTTTTTGCAACCACATGACTATATCCACTTTATTTATGTAATTAGTTAGTTTTAATTTTTGTTTAGTTAATTGATTTAGGTTATTTTATTAAAGTAATTTAGATTATTCAATTTTATTAGTTAAATCTTATTTATTTAACTATTGTTAGAAGAAAAAAACATGTTGTTCCCCTAACTAAAAAAATAAAAATTTATTTCTAAATCTTAAAAATCTAAATCATAGTATCTTTGTGAACAAGCTAGATGAAAGGTGTTTAACATCTTCCCTTCGTCTAAAAACGAGTTAACAATTTAGAATCTTTGATCAAATTAGGGTTATCCTTTATATTTCCTTCCCTAGGATAAAAAATAAGGGTGACGACTCTCATTTTAAAACCGGTTATAACAGCTGACGACTCTGCTGGAGAATCAACCCTAGAGTTTAGAAGCTTTCCTCTTAAATTTAGGGTTTTGTTTGGGTTCTTGGTATTTTCAATATTTATTTTATTTATTTATTTATTTATTTTTGTCTATTTACCTATTATTATATTAATACCATTATTATTTTTATTTGTTGGCGGAATTTAATTTCGAAAAAATGTTTTCAAAATCTTAGAAAGAAGGTTCCTCTATTGGCCAAGGGGGTATAGCATCCCTATGAGTCTTTGTGACGACTTCGCCTAGAGTCAGTGGAATTCCAAAAAAAGAAATATGTCCCAAGAGATATCCTCTTAGGGGTAGGACTTTGGAATGAAACCTATGACTTTTTGTATAACCCTTAAACAAAAATCTCATGGTGAGACCTTTTATGATCTTAGAGACGAAAGTTTCGGTCTACAATGAGGCTCCACTTAAGGGAGCCCCTTGTGCCTTTCCCTCTAGTGTAGTCCATGAGATCCTTAAGGAAACACCTTATGGGGAAGGGTAGAAAAACTTAGAACCTTTATAGGAACTCTCCTACAGGTTATTCTATCAACATCCTATCCTCTTAACCCGTAAGGGTATCCTCATTTCTATATCTATCCCAAAATCGGTATAGGGTATTCACATACCCTAAACCCGTATAGGATATTCACTACCCTAAGCCCACGAGAGTTTCAGTTTGTCAATTACAATCCTTGGGTCCATAAGGATTTCATTAATTATATTATAATCCTTAGGCCCGTAGGGACTTCCATGTGCCTGTTACAATCCCTAGCCTGTAGGGGTTCCTTTTTGTGCATTGTGATCCCTAGCCTGTAGGGATCCCCTTTTTTGGCTGTCATTATCCTTAGGACGTCTTCGCTAATGCACGCCACGTGGCCTATATCACGCCATGGGATCTGGTGACCATTGATCGGTCACCATGTGCTCTCTCTCACGATATTCCCTCAATCAAACCATCATCTCAATTGTCCATTGGCTTATCATAATCCCTAGCCAGTAGGGGCTATCTGTTGTCTGTCTTAATCCCTAGTTTTTAGGGGTTTCCTTTGGTGTATAATAATCCCTAGCTTGTTGGGGTTTCATAATTATATATATATATATATATATATATATATATATATATATATATATATATATATATATATATATATATATATATATATATATATATATATCCCTAAAACCCGTGTTTGGGTGTCCTTAGGTTTATCTTCATTATAACCTTACATTGCATTACGTCTCCATGAAAATATTTTCGCATACCCTCAAAAGCAAAAAAAAAATATATTTTTGCATACCCATGCGTTTTCATACATTTGTATTTCATGTATTTCCACCTTCATCCTTGGTAGTTATCAATCCAGCTAGCAAGACTGCCCGATACTCAAAGAATAAAGGGATTCAAAATTGGTGAAGGGGAGGTCAAATATTGGAGATTCAATTGAGCTTGATCCTGTGAATCTTATTATGGAGAAAAGGAAGCCCTTCTTCATACCATACAAAGGCCTACACAACGCCTCAAATGCAACTACCTTTGGTCATTCTTCTGTATCAAAAGAAACGGTATCAACAATAGCAATGCCCTCGTGAAATAGGTATGCCCAAGAAAAGTCAAGAGTCACCCTCATGCTCTGACAAGTCCAAGAACTAAGAAGCATCTCCTAAAGTCATGTGGATAAAAAAAGGCTCTTCCATAGGATCATCAAACTTATTAATTTCAATTTGTAATTTTCAAGTTGCTAAGTTGTATTTGGTGTAACTTTGTATCTTTTGATTAAGTCGTTCAAATAAATAATCATGCATGTTTTTGAAATCGATCCATTCGTATCCACTCTTCTATCACTTTCCATAAATAATCGACGACTTTCCATTTTCAATTTTCTTTTCTATCTTCCATTTCCCAACTTTAACAAACATCGAGGGAGAATGACGAAAACTAAATAATCGAATTTTGCTTACGTATGCTTTTTAATAGTAAGACTTAGCTGACGATGTAAGGCATTGTTTCACTTCCTAAACATAGGAAAAATAAGGAGATAATCTGTAGTTAACCCCCTCGAGCCAGAAGTTGGAGTTATTTCTATTTTCTAAAAACCCTTACTCTTAACCAGGGGCAGGGAATGTAACGCCCGTAATTTAATTAATTATTTAATTAAATTATTTTTGGATTATTTGTGAAGTTGTGTTATGATGATAGTTGATGTGTTTTTGTTATTGGATTTATTTATTCTATTAAATTGTGGAATAATATTAGAATAATAATATTATTTGATGTGGACTTATTTTTAGGGTTAGAAGTAGTAGAAAGGGGGTGTAGGAGTTTTAAGCGCATTAAGGCATAATAAAAATTATAGGGTTATTATATTAGTTTTTAGAAATAATAAGGAAAAAGAAGAAGCAATAAGAATAGAAAGAAATAAGGGTTGGAGGAGAACGTGAAAGTTGCAGAAAAGAAGGAAAAGAGCCTGAACGAAATTCAATCGGAAAAGTTGTAGAGCAACCTTCAATCTAAGGTAAGGGTGGGGTTCTGACTCTATAATAGGGTTTATGATGATTAGTATGTGGTATTAAATGTGAAAGGTTGTTTTATTTATGATTGAATTATATATATTGTTGTTTGATGAAGATTAATGATTTAGAGATGAGTAATGATGCTCTAATGTTGTATATTTGATGTAGAAATATAGGATGATTATAATTTATGATTACCTATGATTAGAGGATGTTTTTAGGGCCTAAGGCAGGGAAACCGTAGTGAAAACACAGAAAATATTCATGACAGAACAATATGCGTCGACCTCAAAAGTCATGCATCGATACATGCAGGTTTTTGGACTCATGATGAGTTGATACGAAGGAGCATGCATCGATACATGCGGTATTGCAGACTCAGTGTGAGTCGATATAAAGGGATTATGCGTCGACTCATGCAGCATGTTAACCCAGTACGCGTCGACTCAAAACATTATGCGTCGACTCATGTAGTCTGATTTTTTGGCAGATTTGTTTCCTAAGGCCGTAACATGAGTTTTCGGACTCCGTTTGAGGTGCCATTTGAAGCGTTGAATAGATGACGCGATGAACTTAATTATTAAGGACTAAAATGAATAATAATAAGAATAATACTAGTAACCCAAATTAGGATTAGAGTTAGCTTCCCGCGTTAATCGCTATGATGATTTTGGGAAGTATGATGAGGATAAGATGATTATAGATTATTGCTTGGTTCATAACAGTAAGATCAATGATGATAATGATGTAGTATTACAGAATTAATAATATGTAGAGGTTTGTTAACTAGAGTTAAGCCTTAGATGATTAATTAATTATAGGCAATATCATGTTGTAGGCCTATGGCCAACATTGAGGGATTGTCGATCTATCGTTGTATTGTTGTTGTGGCTGAGTTGTTGTAAAATTATGTTGATGAATTATGTTGATGAATGATGTTGATGAATGATGTTGATGAATGATGTTGAGATGCCTCTAGTAATTGGCAGCTATTAAGATGTAGGCTTCTGGCCAACGATGATGTTGTGCTGAGTGTTGTTAATTATGGTTGTTGTTATTACATTCATGATTATGTCGTATACATTGCATTTCGAGATGGAGCTGATGCTCGTTAAGATGGCCTGTATTGGCGAATATTAAGATGAAGGTTTATGCCTTGTTGATGCCTTTATTGGCAACTATTTGAGATGAGAGTTCTACTCCAATGGTACCATATGCATTTGCATAGTATTGAGTCGCATTATATTATTGCTTAAAGAAGTTGTGTATTGATGCGGTGAATGTGTATATTGTTGGTATTCCATTGCGATTATTGTTGTTTATACGATGAGAAGTGGTGATGTTATGTAATATAATTTAATATATCATCTATCATACGTTTTATTATATTGTTAGATATCTCACCCCTTCTGTTTGAATGTTACCCTTATGTTGGTAACGTGCAGGTAATCCAGAGTGAAGGTGGTTTACCTTCAGTAGTTCGAGTCAGTGTCATTGCTCTGATACATAACACCCGGGGGGATGAACACTTGTTGCTTTTAGTTATTGATTATTTCAGTTGTTGAACTTAAATTTGTTTGTTGCTAAGTATACATTATTTTGAAGTTATCGTAATTGTTGGACAAAGATGTTATTATGATTCCGCTGCGTAGTTGTTCAAGTTGTTGAATCAAGAGATTAGACTATTCTGTTGTTGGTTCATCTGAAGTTTAAAGTGTTATGTATCTATGTTGAATGCAATGTGTTTTTAAAGTTTAATTTGTGGCATTCTGATTCAGTTGCATGAATTTTATGACTCTAATTTACATTTATAATTGTCGGGTAGAATCGGGTGTAACAAATTTGGTATCAGAGCAAAGGTTGGTCCTTCCAACCAAGTTGTCGAGTCATAGTTGTCTAACAATCGAGTATTGTTAATTTGAGTTCTAATCGTTGTTTATGTTGTAGTGATAAGTTGAGATGGCTGGAAGGAATGATGTTGCACTTGCTGCTGCTTTAGAAGCAATGGCGCATGTGATGGAGAATCAGCTGAATCCTGACGGGAATGCTGGATCTCATAGTTTGGCGACTTTCTAGAGAGAGAATCCGCCTACCTTCAAGGGAAAGTATGATCCTGATGGAGTATTGGATTGGTTGAAAGATATTGAGAGAATCTTCTGTGTAATGGACTGCACTCCAGCGTAAAAGTTTCGATATGGTACTCATATGCTAGCAGTTGAGGCTGATGACTGGTGGCTAGAGACGTATCATAGATTGGAAGCTGCAGGTGAAAATGTTACTTGGGCCGTGTTCCGTAGGGAATTTCTGAGGAAGTACTTTCCTGAAGATTTTTGTGGTAAGAAGGAGATTGAATTTCTTGAGCTGAAGTAATGGAATATGTCGGTTGTTGAGTATGCTGCAAAGTTTGCTGAGTTGGCTAAGTTCTATCTGCACTACGGTGAGGCATATGCTGAGTTTGAGAACGGGTTGCGCCCAGAGATCAAGAAGGCAGTTGGGTACCAGAAGATCTGTGTCTTTGCTGATTTGGTTCATAGTTGCAGAATTTATGAAGAGGATAATAATGCTCATTACAAGATTATCAGTGAGAAGAGGGGTAAGTACCAACAGAATCGTGGTAAGCCTTATGATACCCCAACTGGTAAAGGTAAACAAAAAGCTGCTTAGGGTCAGAGGACTAGTGGGGAAGATGCTCCTGCTGGTGTGGTTTGTTTTAAATGTGGGAAATCTAGGCATAAGAGTAATGTGTGTACTGCTGAAGTAAAGAGCTGTTTCTGTTATGGTAAGAACAAACATGTTGTATCTGAGTGCGAGCATAAGGATGTGATCTGTTTCAATTATAGTGAGGAAGGGCACACTGGTAGTCAGTGTCAGAAGCCAAAGAGGGTGCAGACAAGTGGTAAAGTGTTCACTTTGGTTGAGGATCAGAAAGCTGTTGAGGACAGACTTATCAGAGTTACATGTTTCATTAATAGTACTCCTTTAATTAGTATTATTGATACTGATGCTACTCATTGCTTTATTGCTGCTAATTGTGTTGAAAGATTGGGTCTTATGTTGTCTTCTATGAATGGAGAAATGGTCGTCCACACTCCAGCCAAGGGGTCGATGACTACTTCTTTTGTGTGTTTAAAGTGTCCCTTGTCGATCTTCGACAAAGACTTTGTTGTTGATTAGGTTTGTTTACCATTAAGAGGGTTGGATGTGATTTTGGGTATGAACTGGTTAGAGCATAATTATGTTCATATTAACTGTTATGACAAGTTTGTGAGGTTTTCTACTCCTGAAGAAGAGAAAGGTAGTCTGTTGTCTACTAGACAGTTGAGGAAGTTGATGTAAGAAGAAGCACATATGTTCTCGTTGATGGCGTCGATATCTGTAGAGACTCAAGCTATAATTGAGGAATTGCAAGTGGTGTGTGAATTTCCTGAAGTTTTCCCCGATGATATTCCTAATGTACCACCGGAGAGGGAAGTTGAATTTGCAATTGATCTTGTACCTGGTACCAGACCTATGTCTATGGCATCATACATGATGTCTGCATCTGAATTGTCTGAGTTAAAGAAGCAATTGGAAGAGTTACTTGAAAAGAAGTTTATAAGACCAAGTGTATCGTCGTGGGGAGCTTCAGTGTTGTTAGTAACGAAGAAAGATGGATGTATGAGGCTTTGTGTTGATTATAGACAGTTGAATAAAGTGACAATTAAGAACAAGTATCCGCTTCCAAGAATAGATGACTTGATGGACCAATTGGTGGATGCTCGTGTGTTTAGTAAGATTGATTTGAGGTCAGGTTGCCATCAGATTAAAGTGAAGGATGAAGATATCCAGAAGAAGGCTTTTAGAACGTGTTATGGACATTATGAGTATTCGGTGATGCCTTTCGGTGCTACTAACGCGCCGAGAGTATTCATGGAATACATGAACCGTATCTTTCATACTTATTTGGATCAGTTCGTGGTGGTGTTTATTGATGATATTTTGATTTACTCTAAGTTAGAAGAAGAGCATGCAGAACACTTAAGAGTAGTATTGCAAGTTTTGAAAGAGAAGAAGTTGTGTGCAAAACTGTCCAAGTATGAGTTCTGGTTAAATGAGGTTAATTTTTCTTGGTCATGTGATCTCAGGTAGTGGAATTGTTGTAGATCCATTGAAGGTTGATGTTGTGTTGCAATGGGAAACTCTGAAGTCAGCTATTGAGATTAGAAGCTTTTTAGGATTAGCTGGTTATTATATAAGGTTTATCGAAGGTTTTCTAAGTTGGAACTTTCGTTGACTAAGTTGACTTGTAAAGGTAGATCTTTTGTATGGTATGTTGAGTGCGAAGAAAATTTTACAAAATTGAAGAAGAGATTGACGTCGACTCCGATTTTGACGTTACCTAATCCAGAAGACCTCGACAGAAGGTAGTTCGTAATAGAATCTCGACAGTAAATTCCCATTGTTAATCTCGGCAGTTGATTATCCAGAAAACTTTGACAGAAGGTAGTTCTCAACAGAATCTCGATAGTAGATTCTTCTGGTTAATCTCGACAGATGATTTTTTATAAGACCTCGGCAGAAGGTAGTTTTTAAAAGAATCTCGACAATAGATTCTCCTGGTTAATCTCGGCAGGTGATTTTCTAGAAGACCTCGTCATAAGGTAGTTTACAACAGAATCTCAACAGTAGATTCCCCTGGTTAATCTCGATAGTTAATTATTTAGAAAATCCAGACATAAGGTAGTTCTCAACAGAATCTCGAATGTAGATTCTACTGGTTAATCTCGTAGATGATTTTCCAAAAGACCATAGCAGAAGGTAGTTCTTAACAGAATCTCGACTGTAGATTCCCCTGATTAATCTTGACAGTTGATTATCTAGAAAACCTCGGAAGAAGGTAGTTCTCAACATAATCTCGGCACTAGATTCTCCCAGTTAATCTCGGAAAATGATTTTCCAGAAGACCTCGTGTAATACGGTGGGAGAACTGACTGTTATACTGGTTTTGCATTTGTGTTTGCAAATGTTACGGTAAGTAAGAGTCGCCACCTACTTTTCTTTTATCCAACAACGGAAAGGGTGAAAAGAACAAAAAAAGACCTTCCAAGAGTTTTCTAAGTAAGGGGGTAGATTATGGAAAGGGAAGGTGTTAGCACCCTTTCCATCCGTAGTTTTCTATGGGCTCTTAGATGCTTAGCTCATTTTTGAAATACCTTGTGCTTTTGTGTGTTTTTTGAAAAGTATTTTGAAATGCTAATAGTAAGACAGTTTTGTTTATGATAACTCTTGTATCAGTCCTCAAGAGTGTTGATAAAGCATTTTGAAAATGTTTTGAAAGAATTTTGTGTATGTGTAAAAGTTTTTTTTAGCATAGCATCTAGGAACTATCTACTTTACTCGAAAGGTTCATTCTTTATCTCCTTTCCTTTAGACAGTGCTATCCTACTATTAGTGAGTAGGTAGCCCTAGTCGTTTGGATGTTTGAGGGACATCCGAAGGGACGTTTATAGTCACGAAGGCAACTTGGCAAGAAATCTTAGTAACTACCCTAGGATTTTAAGATAATTTTTATTGAAGCAACATCGAGAGGGTTATCGAGGGACTTATGATCTTTTTAAACAGGAGGTTAGCCACTAAAATATCTCACGTTTTGAGATTTGTGACTATTTTTTCAAAGGCGGCCAAAGTGGGAGTACCCTAGAGGTGCGCATGTGCGAGTGTGTTGTGTTCAGTTATTTATCTTGATGTTAGGTTTGCTAGCATTTTGTTTGTTATTCTTGCCATACAATCCTACTAATCATACATCTAAGCAGTATATGTACATAAAATATAAAGTGCGGAAATTAAATCCTACGCTATTACATGGATTTGGGGAGGGGATTAATTACATTTCCAAAATTTGGAAGAGAAATAAAGAAAGTAGTAAAAGGGTCCTAGTTAATTCTATTACATCCCATAAGCAGTTACATTAATGATAAGAATAACAAATGCTAAAATAATAAACGCGTGCGAATTGAAAGGACGTCTAAATATTAAAAAGGAAATCTTTTTGTTGTTGTTTTTTGTTTATTAAACTAAATTAAGTCTAATTATTAGATTGAAACTAAAAGAAAATTATTAATTCTAATACAACCTAATATATTTTATATTTGTTTGAGAAATAGAACTAAAATTGATTAGAATCCTAAGTCTATTGATTTTAAATTAAACTAAATGTTAAAGTAATTAATTAATTTATTTACAAAATTAGCTTAATTAATAAAAAACTAACCTAATGTTTTTTTTGTGATTTTATTTATTATTATACTAATTAAACAAAATTAAAACAAATTAAGAAAAGCGATAAAAGTATAAAAAAAACTGAGGGGTGTAAAAAAATGCTAGGCCCAAGTTGTTGAAGCCCAGGTTTCCTGTGAATCCAGTAGGGAACGCCTTGGAGAGTGCATGATGGTCTGCGCGTTTGGGTAACCTAGATCTAGATCAACTGTGATCTGATGGCTTAGATTGATGGTTCATGATGCATGCATGGGACAAGCCAGCACTGGATCTGCAAACAACATGTTAGAAAAACGATAATACATGACCTGGGTATCAAACCCAGGTCCCTTTGATTGCACACGTCCTTCTTCGCCATCTGAGCTGCTTGTTCATTCGTTGATCCAAACACAAAACAAGGATTATATGATAAACTGCATATTTGGATCTCAGTAACACAATAACATGAATGGTATTCATCAAAACATATAAAAAATAAAAATATGAATTCACATGATTATGGGAACTGGCGGTGCATATGCATGCTGTTGTACCCCAAAATTTGCCCTCCCATTTCTCATTGGTTTCTCATCACAAAGCCCTTGGAGCTCAAGATCCAGTTAGGGTTTCATCTGCTCAAGACTTCTCCTTGCACTGTTGACCCAAATTAGGGTTTGTGTTTGCACAAAGATGTTTTGACCTAAAATACCTAAGATGACTTTCATGCTTCATATTGGACTCCCAAGTTTATCCATACCAAGTTTCAAGTCTTGATTCCAAGTTTTGCCCAGTCAATTGGACAGTTGACCTAGAAATTAACTGTATTGGGGAAAAAGTCAACTGTGGCCAATTGACAGTCAAATCTCATGAAAATTGACCCACATCAACATTATAAAATCACATGGACCATTTGATCAAGTTTGGATCACAATTCCACAAGAAATTTGATCAGATCATCAAAAGGGCAAAATGGTCATTTTTAGGGTTTTGACTGCACAAAGGCAATTTTTGACTGTTTGACCTAGCCAATGGCAAACCAAGCTCACATATGGACTCAAGTACCCCATGGAATTGTATTGACATGCTCAACAAATTTAAAAGATCCCAAATGCACAAGATTGACAGTTGAATTTCCCAGTCAATTGATCAATTTTGATTGTATAACTGAAAAGTCAAACTTTGACCTTTTGGTCAAAATCAAGTGTCAAGATTCATTTTTCATCAAAACATGCCAAATCATGAAACTTGTTCATAAAGAAATCCAAAATTGCAAATTAGGGTTTGAAATGAAGATTTTTCATAACTTAGAATTTTTCTAAGTTATGAAAAACCCTAATTTTTTTCTAACTTTGCCCCACTTTCTCACCAAGATTCATTTGGATTCAAGCAAAAGTCAAAACATGAAAGTTGTAGCCTATTGCATAATCTACAACTTTGATTCACAAAGTTTTCCCAAAAGAGGCTTTTATCTCAAGTTACAATTTTTGGAACAAGGGTGCCAAACCATTCTTAACTTAGAGAAAATTTGACCTATTTTAGGCAGGATTTCTGCCTAACTTCAAGACCATTTTTCACATACTTCTACTTGGCATTTCAATTTGCATTTCAAATATGGATTGTAGTACACATTCCAAGCTTTCCAAAATGTCCAAGAACTCATCAAACAACCTCATGGTTTGAGAGAATCGAATTTTGCAATATGGGAAAAACTCACTTTTGTTATGACCAATTTCCATGTTCATACACTTAGGCAATTTTCAAATCAGCATGCATCTCTTGATTACAGGCCCTAAATCTCTTTTACACTCATAAATTTAATGCAAACTCATTGTGCCAAGACCATGTTCTATGTGTTCAAGCATTGCATAAAGGTTTAATCCTTATTTAGAAAAAGCAATATATCCATTTTGATAAAGTTGCACTTTATGTCAAATTTACAATCCAAGTGGTACAGATCAAATCTCTTTGGCACAAGTTTATGGACTAATTGCACTGATCAAGGCCAAGGTTTGCAGCACATTAGGGGGGCCTCTATCAGTCTAGAAACTCAAGTGGCCATCTCTTGCTTAAGTGTGAAGAAATGTGGCATAACTAAACACAACTCTCATTTCCTGTAAACCAAGCTTAAGCAAACTTGTTACACATTTTCCAAACATCAAACACAAGCTGAAACACGAGCTATCCACCTCCATTGCCCTCTCCAACACAGAACCACTCTCAAACTGTCCAAACAGAGCACCTGCTGCAGTTTGAATCCCACAACTCATTTCCATCGTGCATTCTTGCCCAAACCAGTTCAAACACTTTCCTTACCATCAATCCAAACTATCCAAAGCATTAGAAGTGGACTGTAACTCCTCTAACCAGTTTGGCCATTTTCATTTCTTCCTCTTGCAGGTGGACTTCTGCAGCTTGGTATAGAAGGTTTCAAAGCATACAAAGTATTGGAATAGCATCCTCAGACTCCAAGGAAGCTATACAAATCATCATCTTGCCCTGAAAACTCCTCCATTACCAGACACGACTCCAACTGAACAGGTATATTCTTGAACTTCTAACTCTTAATGTAGGCATCATTAGCTCTAAGTTTGTGAATAAGAAGTGTTCTACTCATGCCCCTGAAACTGTACATACCTTTACTTTTCATTTATTTTACATATGCTGTGAGAATTTAAGGTCTGAATATGGATAAAAAATTAGGTTAAGATTTGGGAATGGAGAAATTCTCTCTCATTTCTGAGAGTTAGGATGAGTTCTTTATATGTCTGGATTCGTGATTCAATGCTTAACATTTTTGGTGTTGTAAGTTTTTGTTAAAACTCAAGGAATCAGGATGTTTGAATTCATGTACCAAGCGCGCGTTTTTGAATAAGAACAGTCTGGAGGTTCAAGAAGGTCTTCATGGGCTGGGCCTGTTTTGCTATTTCTTTTCACACCCCATTTTTGCTTTTACACCCCTGTGGCCCATTTTGCTTATTTGCATGATTTTTTGACTTTTCTTTTTTTATTTTGACTTATTTATTTTTGCTAATAATATTAAAAACATAAAAAATATTTTTCACACCATTTTTATATTTTTTAGGCATTTATTTGTTTATATTGATATTTGTATGTAAATAAGTACATAAATATTATTATTTAGAATAAATAGAAAAAATAATGTAAACACATTTTATTTTCATTTTTATTTTGTTTTATCTTCTGAAAATATTTTATATAAAATACACTTTCTTTATAAATATTAAATATTATTATATTTGTATATATATATATATATATTTATTAGAATATTTAGTAAATAATATAAAATATATGCATTTTTATTTTGTTAATATTTGACCTCAAAAAATACCTTTTTATAAATATACTTCAGTTTTATTTTATTTTTGTATATGATAAATAAATATGGTACATATTAAATAATTAATACTTTTACTTAATAAAATTAGGGTTTTGCCCTTAAAACATGGAAAATACTCAAAAATATAATACTTTTCATTTTTTTTATTTTGACATATAAAATACTTTTTTTTCATACATATAAAAAACCTTTTTGCATCTTGCATATTTATTTTATTTCCATTTAATTTGTGCAATCAATTATCTTGTAAATAATTCCAAATTGATGTAATAGCTAGGTATAAATTCCTTGTCAAATACCCCCCATTTGAACATTTGTACCCCCCCTTCCCATATTGTGTTGTAATAGCTTAGGAACTTTAATTTTCGCACTTTAATGCTTTCTAATTATACCATGCTAGAATTAGGATTTGTATGCAAATATAAAAGAACAAAAATAGTTTGACCTAATTTCAAGATAATCAAGCATGAAAATGGACAACACTAATCACACTTGCACCCCTAGGGTATTCCACTTGTTGCCTTCAATAAATGGGCCATATTGCATGTTAGGTCTCTTTAGGCAAAACAAAAACAATCAATTGATCATAGTCCCTCGATGACTCCTTCGAAAGTTGCCTAAAAATGATCAAGTCCCTTAAAGGAAAATTGCCCAAAGATACTTGGCACCATTGCAATTATGGTCTAAACGATGACCCGCGCCCGTCCCTTTCACATCCTAACACAAAATTGTCCACCAAATGCAATGGTGGAACAAAATTGTTAAAAGGGTTAAAGCATAACAAAAATCTTTGAGAACTTTAGGGTAGATAGCTCTTAAGTACTTGTCAACTTGCAAAACAAAAACACTTGCCTATTTTTCAAACCACACTTCACAAACACTTTCAACACAAACTTTCAAAAAACCTTGAAACATCTTTTCAAAAAGACAAACACCTTTTGTAAAACATTCGAGTAAAGAATTGTTACAAGGGTAGCCTAGACAAGGCATCTTTTTCAAAACATTTTCAAAACCACACACAAAAGCACCATTTCAAACAATTGAAAACCAAGGCAAGTTGATCTAAGCAAGTACCTAAGAGCCCATGGATAACCATGGATAGAAATGGTGTTAATACCTTCCCTTTCTATAATCTACTCCCCGAACCCAAGAAAATATCTCATAGGTTTTTGCTGTGCTTTTTAAACCTTTCCTTAGGATAAAATAAAAAGTCGGTGGCGACTCTTGCTCAACCGAAACATTTGCAAAAACAAACGCAAAACCATAGTCAATTCTCCCACCGTATCACAGAACTGGCGACTCTGCTGGGGATAATTTTAAAAATGGAGTAACCTTAGGGCTTAGATCACCCTCTTGCATGATTAATTGTTTGTCTTGATTGCTTTATATCTTGGCTCTCTTGTTTGGGTTTGCAATCCTACACCCGGATTTTGGGAAACATTTCATAGATAGCAATACGTTGTGGAAACTGTGCGGGGTATACCGACACGGTCGAAGCAATAGCTATATTAGTGCGACATATTTGTGAGTACCGGTAACCCTTGAGTTCAATCAAGGAGAGTACAGGGCCGCTGAGTGATGTCACTAAGCACTAATGACCTAGAACCTTACTTGACCATCTTGGCCTTTTATTAGGGGTAGTGAGATGACCGGCTTTGGTGCAGTCCGAAGTTGGTAGATACTCGATACTACACTCATTGAGGGTTGTTTTCTTGGAATATTTTGGTCGCTAGTTAAGTGGCTAAACCAAAACAATGAACAATGAAAACAATCCAGTGATATTGAGCTCCTTAGAACCCGGTTACTATTTATAGGACAGGTTTTTAAGCCAACTACACTCAAGAGGGTACTTACCTATGAAACCCCATGCAAGCCTGAAACTAGGGTTTGGTGTGATTTGCTTGTACATATGTTTGTGCATACATCATAAACATCATAATGCATCATATGCATTCACTAACCATTTCAAGGGTTTGGATCTTCATCTTTGTTCTTGTTTTGTAGGTCATGGAAATTCCTCGCAGAAAAACCATCCAAGTCAACCTTGTGAGAATCTCTCCTCAACTCAAGGAGCTCACCTCAAGAATTCCGGAAAGCTCATCCTTCAGTGAAAGACATGGTAGACTGCTCAGCTTAGTCAACACCAACATTAAAGAAGACATGATGAAAGTGCTATTCCAGTTCTTTGACCCTCTTCACCACTGTTTCACTTTCCCTGATTACCAGTTGGTACCCACTTTGGAGGAGTTTTCTCAACTCCTAAGAATCCCTATCCTTAATCAACTACCCTTCAACGATACGGAAAAGGAACCAAAGCCAGAAGATGTTGCTCGAGCATTACATCTACAACCATCCGACATCAAGGGGCATTGGGAAACCAGAAGCGGTGTCAAAGGATTCTTAGCAAAATTCTTGTTTGAGAAGGCACAAGAATGTTGGAATTCATTGGACCTTCAAGCCTTTGAAGAAATTGTGGCACTCCTTATCTATGGGTTGGTCTTATTCCTAAATTCTGACCAATTGGTAGATGTCAACGCCGTCAAAATCTTCTTGTCCAGAAATCCAATACCAACATTGCTTGGGGACATCCTTCACTCATTTTACACACGAACAATGAGACAGAGGGGTGTTCTCATGTGTTGTACTCCTCTCCTTGCAAGGTGGTTTATTTCGCACCTTCCACAATCTGTCTTGAAGAATGACCAAGGCTCAAGGTGGTCCCAACGGTTGATGACTCTTACTCACTCTGATGTACATTGGTGTTCTCGGTCCAGAGAAAATGTCATCATTGTCGATCATTACGGAGAGTTTCCTAATGTTCCTTTACTTGGAATCAGATGGGGTATCACCTACAACCCTTGCCTGGCTTTGAGGCAATTTGGATATGCACGGAGGGATGGCCCTCACGACATGTTGATTCCTGACCTAGTTTTTGACTTCGACAACGATGCGCAAGGACTTCGCCAAAGATTCATCAGAGCTTGGGGGAGGCCCAACAAGGTTGATAGCAAGACTCTAGGACACAAGAACTTCATCCATCTTGAACCTTATCTCAAGTGGGTGCGAGCCCGAGCCCAGAGTCTAATGATGCCTTATCCTCATGTTCTCCCTGTGATTAAAGAGCCCGTCAAGGAAGGAGAGGTTCCCTACACCATCCTACATCCTGACATGCCTACATCGTGGGAGGAAATGCAGAAAAGTTGGATTCAGCTCAAGGAGGAACAGAACACTTTTGAAGCTAGCTTCTACGCCAGTGAGAAGAAGGTTCTAGAGCTTACCCACCGACTCCATGAGCAAGAGGCCCTCAACACCTTCATTGCGCCAAAGAGGATGCGCAACGTCTTTTTGCCTTGAGAAGTTGTTTTTGTAATATTTGGCCCATGGGGCATTTATGTACTAACAAATTTCTTCTTATTAATATGACGTGCGTTCTTCTTTTTCTGCAACAATTTTGAATGTTCTAAATCCTTGAATGCATTGCATACATAAGCATATCATTCATCATGTGCATAAGCAGGTCTCACTCCAGGTTTCCTTATCTGTCTGCTGTTTATTTCAGTAGGATGGATCTCGAGCAAACAGTCAAAGACCTGCAACCTCAAAATGCACAGTTCCAGCAACTCCTGATGACCTTGGCTAAGGGTCAGGAGGATCTCAAGACCTTGCTGGGGAATAAAGACCCAGTGAAAAAGAAGAAAAAGAGACTCGGGATGGCTACTTTAGGGAGAAGATTTGAAGGAGAGGTCAGGAGAGTGCTTGAATTTCCTCCTACTTCTGATGAAGGAACCAGTAAAGGAGGTGGGGCTGCGGTACCTTCTGAGTTCGATGTGGAAGAAGAAGAGGTCGAAGAGGATGAAGACTACTCTGATCAACAATACCCTCCGGATGATGATAAATACAAAGGTTTAGAAGACAGGTTGGCCGCCATGGAGCTACAGAGAGTACCGGGTTTGGATTTTGAAGACTTGGGTTTAGTTGCCGGGATTGTGATTCCCCCAAAGTTCAAAGTGCCAGTTTTTGTGAGGTATGATGGGCTGTCCTGTCCAAAGATGCATCTCAGGTCCTACGTAAGAAAGATCCAACCCTATACGGCAGATAAAAACCTTTGGATCCATTTCTTTCAAGACAGCCTTTCTGGGGCTCAACTGGAGTGGTTTTATCAGCTAGAGGGAACCAGCGTCCGAAATTGGGAAGATTTGGCCACCGCCTTTTACAAACAATATCAGTACAATTCTGACCTTGCTCCTACGCGTACCCAACTTCAGGGTATGTCATTGGGAACAGGCGAAGGATTCAAAGAATATGCACAAAAGTGGAAGGATTTGGCTGGCAGGGTGCAGCCTCCTTTAACCGACCGTGAACTTGTTGATATGTTTCTAGGGACCCTATCTGGGCCATTTTTCAATCATCTGATTGGTAACTCTTCCGCAGGGTTTACCGATTTGATCTTAACAGGCGAAAGAATAGAAGCTGGCATCAAGTCAGGAAAAATTCAGAAGGGTGCCGCTGCAAGTGTTGAGAAGAAGCCTTTTAAGAAGGAAACAAATGTGGTGTACTCCCAAAGAAGAGCAGGGAAGACTGAGCGCCGGCCGACCGTGGGGGCCGTAATGATTCAAAACCCTTCAAGTGAGCAGCCTCGCTATAACCAGTCCAGACCAAATCAGCAACGAGTGGAACGGCCACAACGACAGTTCACCCGTATTAATATGACTCCAGCGCAAGTGCTTCCCCATCTGTTAAAGTTGAATCTCGCCACTATCAAAGAGGCACCAAAGAATGTGAATACGTCCTCTCCGCATTACCATCCTAATGCTAAATGCGGCTACCATTCTGACAGTGTCGGGCACGACACCAATGATTGTTGGGCACTCAAGCATAAAATCCAAGACCTGATAGAGGCGAAGGAGGTGGAGTTCGACGCTCCGGAGAAGCCTAATGTGATATCTGCTCCCATGCCGAAGCACGGCCGAAATGTCAATGCCATTGAAGAAGATTTGTATGTTGCTGATGTCAATGATCTGATAACTCCATTGTTAACCATCAAGTTGAATCTGTTAAAGGCCGGGATTTTCCCGGGATGTAAGGAAGACTGCTATTGCTGTTACTCTCTGCCGTTTGATTGTCCGTTACTGAAGAAAGGCATCCAAGGCCTAATGGATAGTCGACAAATTTTGTTTGAAAAAGTTTCTGTTGTTCCAACCCATACTGAAGATGTCTCAATCATAACCATTCACGCCAATCTTTCCAAGGCCGTCAGAAAGCCTGTTAAGATTACACCAGCTACGAAGTCTGTTCCTTTGAAGATAACAATGCCAGGGCCTGTCCCCTATGTTTCTGAGAAGTCAATACCATGGAACTATGGCGGTGACGTCTACTACCATGGTATTAAACAAATCGAAATAACTGAAGAAAGTTCGGATGATGAAGAAGCCAGCATTGGTAACATTGCGGGCACGAGCAAAATCACCCGGAGCGGGAGAATATTTTCTCCAGAGATTGCCCCTCCAAGAGCAATCTTTGGACCCTCATCTGCTGACAAGGTTATCCCTGCACCAATAAAACTCTCCGCTAGAACCCCATTGATTGAAGATGTTGTTGTTCCTAGTATTGTCCCTCCTACCGCTGCTAATAAAGGTAAGGGAATCCAAGATGAGCTCGTCAGGACGAGGGCTCAACCCTTGGTCATCCCGGAAACCTCCAAGAAGGAAATGGATGAGATCTTGAAGATAATCAAAAGGAGTGATTACGATGTGGTAGAACAACTGGGGCAAACCCCCTCAAAGATCTCCATGCTGGCACTACTACTTTGCTCGGAAGCGCACGCTAAGGCTCTGATAAAATTCCTGAAGGCAGCCCATGTGCCCCAGGAAACCTCTGCGAATCAATTCCAAAATTGCGTGGCTAGCCTTACTGCGGACAATGGATTAGGTTTCTCTGATGCCAACCTAACTCCTAAAGGTAGAAACCACAATGATGCTTTGCACATTTCAGTCGAGTGCCGAGGAACTACTCTCGCACATGTCTTGGTCGACACTGGTTCATCGCTGAATGTACTGCCTAAGAAGGCCTTGGACCGACTAGATTGTGAAGGATTGGAGTTGAAACCGAGTGATATTGTTGTCAGAGCTTTCGATGGTTCGAAGAGAATGGTCCATGGGGAGGTTGAAATTCCTATCAAGATAGGCACTGAGGTGTTTAAATCTACTTTCTATGTGATGGACATCCGTCCGTCATACTCTTGCTTGCTAGGTAGGCCTTGGATACACCATGCTGGGGCAGTCACTTCCTCCTTACATCAGATGTTGAAGTATCCTGTCAAGGGGAAGATTATAACCGTCCATGGTGAAGAGGAGTACATGATCAGCCACTTGAACTCCTTCTGGTATGTGGAGGTAGAGGGGGAGTTCATTGAGACGCCTTTCCAGCATTTCGAAGAAGTCCTTCCTGAAATAGCAGTAGCAAAGTTGGCAGCTGAAGTACCGAGGCAGATGGCCAGGATGGCATCCCTGGAGGACGCAAAGGCCGCAATAAAGGAGGGGAAGAATTCAGCATGGGGGCAGTTGCCTGATATTCCACATAAAACAGACAAATTTGGATTAGGGTTCACTACCGCGGGCCAGAAAGCTATGCGTCGTTCGAAGATTGAAAGAGTGCCAGTCAAAATTTCTCCCTACGGAATCAACGCTTTGGAGGATGAAGACAAAGAGAGCAACATCGAAGAGTGGATCTACCCAACTGTCGAAGAGGGATTGTGCAACTGGGAGGCAAAAGACTTTGTCCCCATCACTTTTATTCATCAGTAATTCATCTGTCAATCATTTCCTATTTGGTCTGTAATATTTGTTTCTGAATAATCCGTACACTATCTTTTCACCTCATGCCTTGCCCGGGGCATGTAGGTCCATTTGTAAGGGTTTTGATTATTTTTCATATCCATATGCCATGTTTAATGATTCATTGGACGTTTTTCATTTGATAAACTGCTTGTGTTCATTTTCTTTCCTTTTGCATTTTTTGTTTAAGGATGGCTATCCCTTACGCACACCCACACTCACAAATGCAGGTACCCATCCACTCCAGATTCCATGGGTGACTATTCTGCTATATCCTTCAATAACTCTGAAGATCTGGTCAATCAAGCCGAGTATGAAGATGACGAAGGTTGTGAAGTACCAGGGAAACTAGCCAGACTTCTACAGCAAGAGGAAAGGGCCATCTTGCCGCACAAAGAGTCATTGGAAACTGTCAACTTAGGGACCGAGGAAGACCGGAAGGAGGTGCAAGTGGGTGCCAATCTGGAACCAAGTGTCAAGGAACGCCTGATACAGTTGTTGAATGAGTATGTTGAAATCTTCTCTTGGTCTTATAAAGACATGCTGGGTTTAGACACAGACATTGTGGTTCACCGTCTCCCCACAAAAGAGGATTGTCCACCGATCAAGCAAAAAGTCCGCCGAATGAGGCCTGACATGTCTGAAAAGATCAAAGCAGAAGTGACGAAGCAATTCGACGCTGGCTTTCTGGCTGTTACGTCCTATCCTCAATGGGTCGCTAACATCGTGCCAGTACCTAAAAAAGATGGCAAAGTCAAGATGTGTGTGGATTACCGGGATTTGAATAGTGCCAGCCCCAAAGATGATTTTCCACTTCCACACATTGACATTTTGATCGACAATACAGCTCAGCATAAAGTGTTTTCCTTCATGGATGGATTCTCGGGCTACAATCAAATCAAAATGGCCCCCGAGGATATGGAGAAAACAACTTTTGTCACACAATGGGGCACTTTCTGTTACAAGGTGATGCCGTTCGGGCTGAAGAACGCAGGGGCAACTTATCAACGCGCCATGGTAGCTTTGTTTCATGATATGATACATCATGAGATTGAAGTTTACGTAGACGATATGATAGCTCGGTCACAAACAGAGGAGCAGCACCTTGAGCATCTAGAAAAGCTGTTTGCCAGGTTGAAAGAATACAAACTCAGGCTGAATCCAAGTAAGTGCACTTTTGGAGTTAGGTCTGGTAAACTTCTAGGATTCATTGTAAGCAACAAAGGCATTGAAGTCGATCCAGTAAAAGTGAAAGCAATACAAGAGATGCCTGCTCCCCGTACTGAAAAGGAGGTTAGAGGGTTCTTGGGGCGCTTGAACTATATTGCCAGATTCATCTCTCATCTGACTTCTACCTGTGAGCCAATTTTCAAACTCTTGAAGAAAGATCAGGTAGTCGAATGGAACGACGATTGCCAAGCTGATTTCGATAAGATCAAGGAGTATTTGCTAGAACCTCCTATTCTGATGCCACCCGTCGAAGGAAGACCATTGATCATGTATCTGACCGTCTTGGATAACTCAATGGGGTGTGTTTTGGGCCAGCATGACGAGTCTGGTCGAAAAGAGCATGCTATTTATTACCTTAGCAAAAAGTTTATCGACTGTGAGACTCGCTACTCACTGCTCGAGAAAACTTGTTGCGCTTTGGTATGGGCTACTCGCCGACTAAGACAGTATATGTTGACTCATACTACCTTGTTGATTTCCAAAATGGATCCTATCAAGTATATCTTCGAAAAGCCTGCTTTATCTAGAAGAATAGCCAGATGGCAAATGATCCTAACCGAGTATGACATCCAGTACACCACCCAAAAAGCTATAAAAGGGAGTGTACTAGCTGACCATCTGGCTCATCAAGCTATCGAAGATTATCAACCCATGAGATTTGACTTCCCAGACGAGGACATCATGAATTTGGACAACATTGAAAGTAACGGACCGTATGACGGACCCGAAAAGGGATCCCGATGGACCCTGTACTTTGATGGTGCTTCAAATGCACTTGGAAACGGTATCGGCGCGGTACTCATTTCCCCGGAAGGTTGTCACACACCTTTCACGGCCCGGCTTTGCTTCAGCTGCACAAACAACATGGCTGAGTATGAAGCTTGCATCTTTGGTCTCAAGGCTGCTATAGACTTGGGGATCAAATCTTTGATCGTATTTGGGGACTCGGCTTTGGTTATCAGTCAAATCAAAGGAGAGTGGGATACCAAGCATCCTAATCTTATCCCATACAAAGAACATGTCCTGACATTGTTGCCTCATTTCGAGCAAATTACCTTCGAGCATTTCCCGCGAGAAGAGAATCAGCTAGCAGATGCTCTAGCCACAATGTCCTCCATGTTTAAACTCAACTGGGATAACGAGGCTCCCCAAATCACCATCGAGCGAATGGATGAACATGCACATTGTCAAAAGATTAATACCGAAGAAGTAGTGGAACAACCCTGGTTCCATGAAATCAAAAGGTATCTCGAGACTAGAGATTATCCCGAAGGAGCTTCCGTAAATGACAAGAAGTTCTTAAGGAAATTAGCTGCTAAGTTCTTCCTGAGCAACGACATCCTTTACAAACGAAGCCATGATTGTGTATTACTCCGATGCGTAGACAAAGCTGAAGCAGAGTTGATCATGACTAAGATACACAGCGGCACATTTGGCACTCACTTGAGCGGGCATACAATGGCTAAGAAGATCCTAAGGGCAGGCTATTATTGGTCTACCATGGAAGCTGACTGCCATCAACATTCCCGTACTTGCCACAAATGTCAAGTCTATGCTGACAAAGTTCATATCCCTCCGGTTCCTCTCAACGTCCTGACTGCTCCGTGGCCATTTGTAATGTGGGGCATTGACATGATTGGAGAGATCAAGCCCACGGCTTCCAACGAACATTGTTTCATCCTAGTTGCCATTGACTATTTCACCAAATGGGTCGAAGCAGCTTCCTTCGCCTCTGTTACTAAAAATGTGGTTGCCCGCTTCATCAAACAAAATCTCATATGCCGGTATGGTGTTCCAGACAGGATCATCACAGACAACGGTACGAATCTGAATAACACAATGATCACCGCTTTGTGCGACCAGTTCAAGATTTATCATCACAATTCATCTCCCTATCGGCCGAAGATGAACGGTGTTGTTGAAGCTGCGAACAAAAACATTAAGAAGATCATTTAGAAAATGACAGTCACTTACAAAGACTGGCATGAGATGTTACCGTTTGCCCTACATGGATACCGTACGATGGCACGTACTTCAACCGGGGCAACCCCATTTTCTTTGGTATATGGCATGGAAGCTGTCCTGCCTATGGAAGTTCAGATTCCTTCTCTAAGGATTATGAAGGACACAGGTTTGAATGAAGATGATTGGATGCAGACCCGACTTGATCAACTCAATTTGATCGACGAGAAGCGACTTGCTGCTATATGCCATGGTCAGACGTATCAAAAACGGATGATCAAGGCCTTCAATAAGAAAGTCAGACGTCAAGTGTATCAAGTCGGAGATCTCGTAATCAAGCGGATTATCTTGCCGCAAAGTGATCCCAGGGGCAAATGGACTCCTACATATGAAGGACCATTTATGATCAAGAGCATATTTTCTGGTGGTGCAATGATTCTGACCACCATGGACGGCGACGATTTGCCGCACCTTGCGAACGCAGACATAGTCAAAAGATACTACGCATAAAATAACCCGACAAGTCGAAAACCCGAAAGGGCGGCTTGGGAAAAAATGGGCATCCCGGTGAACCGAAAACCCGAAAGGGCGGTTCAGGCAAAAATTAGGGATAAAAATGAAAAAAATCTGTACACCCGACAAGTTGAAAACCCGAAAGGGCGGCTTGGGCAAAAAGGGGTTTCCCGGTGGATCGAAAACCCGAAAGGGCGATTCAGGCAAAAGTTAGGGAATTAAAGCGTATGACTATGTCTCGTCGGATCACTTCAAAGGCAATCTCTTCATCAACCAGTTCCAGGTTTCTGATCAATCCAGTCATCGGCAAACGAAGCATTGGATGGACAGATATTCAGAGTTGTGAAGGCTATAGCGGAATGGAATCCCATGGAATTATTTCACATAGCCATCTTTATTTTGTATAAATATTTCAATATTCACGACGAAATCCTCTTACTAGGATGTTTGTCTCCTTTGTACAAATATACTCAGAGAAAGTTAATACAAGTACTCTTCCCAGAAATTTGTGTCATTTCCTTTTTCTTTTTCTCTTGAACTAATTGTTTTATTTTGAGAAACGTCCAATGTTTTGTTAAATAGGCATATGCATTTGAACATAATCATTTCCTTATGGATCAAGAAAAAGGATTACTGATAGGTTGAAGTGCAGTTGGATATCTTGATACCCTTTCAAAGGAAACCCCCAGGATATTTGGAATCCATATCCCCAGCAAGTCTTGAAGTTTATCCCCAGTAGATTCTGGAAGCTTATCCCCTGCAGAGTACGGACGTCTCTCCCGGGCTTTATTCAAAGTTATTCCTCGTAAAGGCTTATAACTGGGTTATCCTCAGCTAATTGCCACGGAAGATCGCACTCAGCAAAATTCTTCCTATCCCCAGCGGAGTTCATCAGAGTTCCCCAGCATAACTTATCAATACAATCCCTAGAGGAGTTTATCTTTGTTATCCCCAGCCAGAGAATCCTCCAGAACTCAATTCCCCTCAGAGTTCAAGTTTCAGTATCCCCAACAGAGCTAAAACTTCAAACTATCAATCCCCAGCGGAGCCAGACTAGTGAAACTTTTCCCCACAAAAATGCTTCTCACTAGACTAGAGGTTCTCAGTCTTATCTCCCCAGCTTAAGTCTACCAGGTTCTAAAATCCCCAGTAGAAACCATCAGAAATTCTTTTACCCTGCAAGTCACCAAGGAAATTCCAAGTCCCCGCAAGTGGTTCTAAGACCCCTCGACGATTGAAGGTCTGGTATTCCCCAAGCAAATGTGCAGACTTTCAGTTTTCAGTTCCTCATTGTATATTCGAAGATTTCTCCAATGAAGATCTCCTCAAGACAGGAATTCCCCAGAAGATTGGTATACAACCCAAGCTCCTTATTCCTCAACAACAACCAGGAATTATTCTTCCCGGCAGCAGTCAAGAGGCTCTTATCTTCAGCCATCTCGGATTCATCTATCCTTTGCAAGACAGCTCTCCAGCTTACATGCGCATCCATTTACATTCATATCATATAACATACATTGTATCATGCATCATGACATTGCATATAACTAACTCTTTGCCTTTGCAGGTAAGATCAGTCGACAGACAAAAATCATTATCTTCCGAGATTCTTTCCAGGAATAGTTCAGATATGACCCAGACATAGCAATATTCTGATGCTTATTCCAGATTCATCCAGATGCAGTTTTACACGAGCTCATCATCAGGAAACCCTACACTGGTTCCTCCTCAAACTCCAAGATTTCTGAAAACAGTTCACGGGTTCTCCAAGTAACGGATGTTAACCTATCGCTTGTTCAGTTTCTTCTCAAGACTTCTGAAAACAGTTTATGGATTCTTCCCAACAACGGATGTTAATCTATCAACTTGTTCAGATGCAACTTTTGAAAACAGTTTACGGACGCTTCCCAACAACGGATGCTGCTCTATTGCTTATTCAACTCCAAGATTTCTGAAAACAGTTCACGGGTTCTCCAAGTAACGGATGTTAACCTATCGCTTGTTCAGTTTCTTCTCAAGACTTCTGAAAACAGTTTATGGATTCTTCCCAACAATGGATGTTAATCTATCACTTGTTCAGATGCAACCTTTTGAAAACAGTTTACAGATGCTTCCCAACAACGGATGCTGCTCTATTGCTTATTCAACTCCAAGATTTCTGAAAACAGTTCACGGGTTCTCCAAGTAACGGATGTTGACCTATCACTTATTCAGTTTCTTCTCAAGACTTCTGAAAACAGCTTATGGATTCTTCCCAACAACGGATGTTAATCTATCAACTTGTTCAGATGCAACTTTTGAAAACAGTTTACGGACGCTTCCCAACAACGGATGCTGCTCTATTGCTTATTCAACTCCAAGATTTCTGAAAACAGTTCACGGGTTCTCCAAGTAACGGATGTTGACCTATCACTTGTTCAGTTTCTTCTCAAAACTTCTGAAAACAGTTTATGGATTCTTCCCAACAACGGATGTTAATCTATCGCTTGTTCAGAGCACCTCCCGAAAACAGTTTACGGATGCCTCCAGATACGGATGTCAATCTATTGCTTATTCAGACCCCAGTTCAGAGTTGGTCCTAAACATGGACACCTTTCTGATACTCATTCCAGATGGCATCTTTAAGCCCATCCCCGACAAGTTTCTGTCACTCTTCCAGATGGCATCTTTAAGCCCATCTCCAAATGGCATCTCTAAGCCCATTCCCGCATCCATTGCTATGACGAGTGCAAATTTTCGGGCACTCTAATGTCCAATCTCCTTTTACCCTCGAGTCACGAAAGGCAAACTTGCCAATCTAACTCTTCAGGTTCAAGAAGATTGAACAGGGGCAACTGTTGTACCCCAAAATTTTCCCTCCCATTTCTCATTGGTTTCTCATCACAGAGCCCTTGGAGCTCAAGATCCAGTTAGGGTTTCATCTGCTCAAGACTTCTCCTTGCACTATTGACCCAAATTAGGGTTTGTGTTTGCACAAAGATGTTTTGACCTAAAATTCCTAAGATGACTTTCATGCTTCATATTGGACTCCCAAGTTTATCCATACCAAGTTTCAAGTCTTGATTCCAAGTTTTTCCCAGTCAATTGGACAGTTGACCTAGAAGTCAACTATATTGGGGAAAAAGTCAACTGTGGCCAATTGACAGTCAAATCTCATGAAAATTGACCCACATCAACATTATAAACTCACATGGACCATTTGATCAAGTTTGGATCACAATTCCACAAGAAATTTGATCAGATCATCAAAAGGGCAAAATGGTCATTTTTAGGGTTTTGACTGCACAAAGGCAATTTTTGACTGTTTGACCTAGCCAATGGCAAACCAAGCTCACATATGGACTCAAGGACCCCATGGAATTGACTTGACATGCTCAACAAATTTAAAAGATCCCAAATGCACAAGATTGACAGTTGAATTTCCCAGTCAATTGATCAATTTTGACTGTATAACTGAAAAGTCAAACTTTGAACTTTTGGTCAAAATCAAGTGTCAAGATTCATTTTTCATAAAAACATGCCAAATCATGAAACTTGTTCATCAAGAAATCCAAAATTGAAAATTAGGGTTTGAAATGAAGATTTTTCATAACTTAGAATTTTTCTAAGTTATGAAAAACCCTAATTTTTTTCTAACTTTGCCCCACTTTCTCACCAAGATTCATTTGGATTCAAGCAAAAGTCAAAACATGAAAGTTGTAGCCTATTGCATAATCTACAACTTTGATTCACAAAGTTTTCCCAAAAGAGGCTTGTATCTCAAGGTAAAATGTTTGGAACAAGGGTGCCAAACCATTCTTAACTTAGAGAAAATTTGACCTATTTTAGGCAGGATTTCTTCCTAACTTCAAGACCATTTTTCACATACTTCCACTTGGCATTTCAATTTGCATTTCAAAGATGGATTGTAGTAGACATTCCAAGCTTTCCAAAATGTCCAAGAACTCATCAAACAACCTCATGGTTTGAGAGAATCGAATTTTGCAATATGGGAAAAACTCACTTTTGTTATGACCAATTTCCATGTTCATACACTTAGGCAATTTTCAAATCAGCATGCATCTCTTGATTACAGGCCCTAAATATCTTTTACACTCATAAATTTAATGTAAACTCATTGTGCCAAGACCATGTTCTATGTGTTCAAGCATTGCATAAAGGTTTAATCCTTATTTAGAAAAAGCAATATATCCATTTTGATAAAGTTGCACTTTATGTCAAATTTACAATCCAAGTGGTACAGATCAAATGTCTTTGGCACAAGTTTATGGACTAATTGCACTGATCAAGGCCAAGGTTTGCAGCATATTAGGGGGGCCTCTATCAGCCTAGAAACTCAAGTGGCCATCTCTTGCTTAAGTGTGAAGAAATGTGGCATAACTAAACACAACTCTCATTTCCTGTAAACCAAGCTTAAGCAAACTTGTTACACATTTTCCAAACATCAAACACAAGATGAAACACGAGCTATCCACCTCCATTGCCCTCTCCAACACAGAACCACTCTCAAACTGTCAAAACAGAGCACCTGCTGCAGTTTGAATCCCACAACTCATTTCCATCGTGCATTCTTGCCCAAACCAGTTCAATCACTTTCCTTACCATCAATCCAAACTATCCAAAGCATTAGAAGTGGACTGTAACTCCTCTAACCAGTTTGGCCATTTTCATTTCTTCCTCTTGCAGGTGGACTTCTGCAGCTTGGTATAGAAGGTTTCAAAGCATACAAAGTATTGGAATAGCATCCTCACACTCCAAGGAAGCTATACAAATCATCATCTTGCCCTGAAAACTCCTCCATTACCAGACACGACTCCAACTGAACAGGTATATTCTTGAACTTCTAACTCTTAATGTAGGCATCATTAGCTCTAAGTTTGTGAATAAGAAGTGTTCTACTCGTGCTCCTGAAACTGTACATACCTTTACTTTTCATTTATTTTACATATGCTGTGAGAATTTAAGGTCTGAATATGGATAAAAAATTAGGTTAAGATTTGGGAATGGAGAAATTCTCTCTCATTTCTGAGAGTTAGGATGAGTTCTTTATATGTCTGGATTCGTGATTCAATGCTTAACATTTTTGGTGTTGTAAGTTTTTGTTAAAACTCAAGGAATCAGGATGTTTGAATTCATGTACCAAGCGCGCGTTTTTGAACAAGAACAGTCTGGAGGTTGAAGAAGGTCTTCATGGGCTGGGCCTGTTTTGCTATTTCTTTTCACACCCCATTTTTGCTTTTACACCCCTGTGGCCCATTTTGCTTATTTGCATGATTTTTTGACTTTTCTTTTTTTATTCTGACTTATTTATTTTTGCTAATAATATTAAAAATATAAAAAATATTTTTCACACCATTTTTATATTTTTTAGGCATTTATTTGTTTATATTGATATTTGTATGTAAATAAGTACATAAATATTATTATTTAGAATAAATAGAAAAAATAATGTAAACACATTTTATTTTCATTTTTATTTTGTTTTATCTTCTGAAAATATTTTATATAAAATACACTTTCTTTATAAATATTAAATATTATTATTTTTGTATATATAATACATATTTAGAAATTAATACATATACATATATATATATATATATATATATATATATATATATATATATATATATATATATATATATATATATATATATATATATATATATATATATATATATATATATATATATATATACATATACATATATATATATATATATATATATATATATATATATATATAGATATATATATATATATATATATATATATATATATATATATATATATATATATATATATATATATATATATATATATATATATATATATATTAGAATATTTAGTAAATAATACAAAATATATGCATTTTTATTTTGTTAATATTTGACCTCAAATAATACCTTTTTATAAATATACTTCATTTTTATTTTATTTTTGTATATGATAAATAAATATGGTACATATTAAATAATTAATACTTTTACTTAATAAAATTAGGGTTTTGCCCTTAAAACATGGAAAATACTCAAAAATATAATACTTTTCATTTTATTTTATTTTGACATATAAAATACTTTTTTTCATACATATAAAAAACCTTTTTGCATCTTGCATATTTATTTTATTTCCATTTAATTTGTGCAATCAATTATCTTGTAAATAATTCCAAATTGATGTAATAGCTAGGTTTAAATTCCTTGTCAAATACCCCCCATTTGAACATTTGTACCCCCCTTCCCATATTGTGTTGTAATAGCTTAGGAACTTTAATTTTCGCACTTTAATGCTTTCTAATTATACCATGCTAGAATTAGGGTTTGTATGCAAATAAAAAGAACAAAAATAGTTTGACCTAATTTCAAGATAATCAAGCATGAAAATGGACAACACTAATCACACTTGCACCCCTAGGGTATTCCACTTGTTGCCTTCAATAAATGGGCCATATTGCATGTTAGGTCTCTTTGGGCAAAACAAAAACAATCAATTGATCATAGTCCCTCGATAACGCCTTCGAAAGTTGCCTAAAAATGATCAAGTCCCTTAAAGGAAAATTTCCCAAAGATACTTGGCACCATTGCAATTATGGTCTAAACGATGACTCGCGCCCGTCCCTTTCACATCCTAACACAAAATTGTCCACCAAATGCAATGGTGGAACAAAATTGATAAAAGGGTTAAAACATAACAAAAATCTTTGAGAAGTTTAGGGTAGATAGCTCTTAAGTACTTGTCAACTTGCAAAACAAAAACGCTTGCCTATTTTTCAAACCACACTTCACAAACACTTTCAACACAAACTTTCAAAAAACCTTGAAACATCTTTTCAAAAAGACAAACACCTTTTGTAAAACATTCGAGTAAAGAATTGTTACAAGGGTAGCCTAGACAAGGCATCTTTTTCAAAACATTTTCAAAACCACACACAAAAGCACCATTTCAAACAATTGAAAACCAAGGCAAGTTGATCTAAGCAAGTACCTAAGAGCCCATGGATAACCATGGATAGAAAGGGTGTTAATACCTTCCCTTTCTATAATCTACTCCCCGAACCCAAGAAAATATCTCATAGGTTTTTGCTGTGCTTTTTAAACCTTTCCTTAGGATAAAATAAAAAGTCGATGGCGACTCTTGCTCAACCGAAACATTTGCAAAAACAAACGCAAAACCATAGTCAGTTCTCCCACCGTATCACACATGCGTTTTTAACAGCTTTGCTGTTAATAATGACCCATTCTTACCCTTTGAACCTTACTCAGATGATTGCAACACTTGGTTTAGATGGAGATGGCTTGAATTGGATTGAAGGTGACTGCATTGTGCTCAGAAAAACTTGAAACAATTTCAAAGTTTTATGGAGTTTTTAGTGAGGTAATTTATACATGTGTTTTAGGCAAGATTTTTCTGTGTCTGGCTAATGCGTGTATAGGTAAAAATGTTTCTCTCTCTGGTGGAAATGTTTCTTTCTTCGTCCTTGGCAATGTGTCTTTAGCTCTGTATTTATAGAGGGCAGTAGTGAATGGAAATGGTAAGAAACAGTCATTAATCAGGCTTTGAAGGCAGAATCGAAAGCCTTAAAAAGGTTGTTTTTTTGGATTTTCTACCCTTTTGGGCTTTGAATGAACCTGGACAGGTTTCAATCCTTGACTTCTTCGAATGCCCTCAAGCCTTATTCTTTGATTGGCTCAGAGTTTCTCCTTTCGATGGCTCAAAGCCTCATCATTATGGCTTCTTCGATTGAGCCACTATTTGCTTTAGCTGCTTGATCTGAAAATATCCAACTAGCCCAATCGAACACTTCCTTCTGGCCTATCGACGCTTTGTTTTGTTATTTCCATCGAATTTAATTGTGCAGGTGGCCCTTCGATTCTAACTCCCACCCTTTTCTTATGTCTTTGCCTGCCTGCAAGAAACAACTTTGTTGCGCATTAGTCCACCTTCAATTGGTGAATACAACTTGTATTGCACCAATTGAAGGGTAACCTAAGAGCATCAGAACTTCTCTTCAAACATCCCACATCTGTTCAGGAGCATGTCAGAAGTTCTAAGGTGGCTCATACTTGGCTAGTTCATCCCAAATTGTCCTTCGATCATGCCATGCTTAAAGATGGCATGTCCTTCAAATCATGAGCTTTCCACCTATCTTCTTTGGATAAAATAAAAGCTTTTTGATTCCAAAATACTCTTCTTTTCAAAGTGTCCATTCGAACAAATGTGTCAATCGAAAGGTCTTTTCTTATAGTGCTTCGAATAGCTTATGTTTCCATGATTCAAAAACAACACCCTTCGATGCCTTTATCAGCTCTTCCAATCGAAGACTTTAGAAAAAGCCTCCTCGTGCTTTCTTTTGATCCAGCCTTCCTTGGATGTTTCGAATGGCTTATATCTCAGTGGTTTGAAAATAAACCCTTCAAAGCTCCTTATTAGCTCTTCCAATCGAAGACTTTAGAAAAAGCCTCCCCTCATATTCAAAGCCCATCGAATCGAAAACTTCATAAACCCTCCTCACATGTTCGAAGTCTATCAAATCGAAGACTTCATAAAGCCTCATCATACGTTTGAAGTCCATCAAATCGAAGACTTCATAAAGCCTCCTCATACATTCTTTCAAACTGTTCTCTCTTCGATCTAGTGTCAGTGATTCAAAATTTGTGCAATCCTAGTTGGAAATCCAATGCTTAGGAGGAGAATTTATCTGATCAATTCTTAGTCAACCTTGAGCAATTGAGGATCTTAAGGAGCATGTCTTGAGTAGAATAGGAGGGAAAATTTTAGGGTACAACAGCTGCCCATGTTCAATCTTCTTAAACCCGAGGATTTAGATTGGCTCATCTTCCTTTCGTGATCTGAAGGTGGAAGATGATTGAACACTAAAGTGCCCAGAAATTTGCACTCGCATACACATGAAGTAATGTTGTTGGTTGATGATATCAGGAACGGGCTTACATATGCCATTTGGAGAAGATGACTGAGAGTCGGAGATGGGCTTAAAGATGCCATTTAGAGAAGATGTTGACTTCATAAGAGTTCTCTTTGTGGGGATTCCTGTACCTGTTGTCTGAGGAGGACTCTGCTGGGGAATGTTAATTTGTGTTGTTCTCCTGCTTGAGGAAAACCCTATGGGGAATAAAGTCTAGGAGCTTTAGTTGTCCATGGCTCCACTGAGGAGTTATCTCAAGATTGGAAATGTATTAGAAGGAGCCTGTGTAGGGTTGCTTCAGGATGAGTCCATGTTAATCTTTGTCTGGAGATATATGAGAAGGATCCTGTGTAGGGCCGCTTTAGGATGAGTCCGTGTTAGACTGCATCTGAAAATATATGAGAAGGAACCCGTGTAAGATTGCTTCAGGATGAGCCCGTGTAAAGGTGCATCTGGAGAGAAGGAACCCATGTAAGATTGCTTCATCTGGTCGTATAGATAGTCGCCCCGTCTTGTTTTGAGAATTTACCTACACTCAATCATTCACATGTAGTTGTCATGTCTTGTTTCAGGTATTAATCTGGAACTTGTTTTTCTTGGTCGTTGAGATAACTGCCCTGTCTGGTTTCAGGAATTAATCCCTGACCTAAGAGAAAGAAAGATAGTTTCCCCGTCTTGTTTTGGGAGTTAATCTTCAATCTACTCATGTAGATAGTTGTCTTGTCTGGTTTCAGGTATTAATCTACAATCAGTCGTTCACAGATAGCTGTCATGTCTTGTTTCAGGTATTAATTTGGAACTTGTTTTTGTTGGTCATTGAGATAGTTGTCCTGTCTAGTTTCATGTATTAATCTATGACCTATTTGCGAAAGAAATATAGTTTTCTCGTCTTGTTTCAGGAGTTAATCTTCAATATGCTCATGTAGATAGTTGTCCTGTCTAGTTTCAGGTATTAATCTATAATCAGTCGCTCACAGATAGTTGTCCTGTCGTGTTTCATGTATTAATCTGGAACTTGTTTTTTTTTGTTGTTGAGATAGTTGCCCTGTGTGGTTTCAGGAATTAATCTCTGACTTGGTCCTGTAGATAGTCACCTCATCTTGTTTCAGGAATTGATCTACACTCAATCATTCACAGATAGTTGCCATGTCTGGTTTCAGGAATTAATCTGGAACTGTTGAAAATTAGTGATGATATTTGCCTGCTTGCTACTTTCCTGAAAAAGGTAAAAAGTCAATTGTATGCAGTGTCGTGATGTATGAGATGCATCGGGTAATGATGTTCTCAAAATAAATGAGATTGTGATATATGCATTTGTGTTGCATATGTTATGACGCTTGAAAATGATGTATGAATGCAATGTATGAACATATCAGTTGTTCTACTACAGTGTTGCTGAATTAGGGAAAATAAATCCCTGATTGTTGCTGGGGATGAAGAATGTAAATCTTCAAATTTTGTTGAAGTCGGAATGCTGAGAGACAAATTTTCGTTGTTAGAGGAATAAACTCTGTTGGGGAAGGGAAACTTCGTGAACCGCTTGGGGATTTTTATGAAATCCTGTCGGGGAATCCAAAAAGCTTGTGAACCAGGCTAAGGAATTCTTTGAGATGTCGGGTAAGTAATTGGAAATTTTTGCTCCGCTAGGGATATAAGAACACCTGACATCATTAGGCTGTATGTTGAAGATATGGCAATGACTTTATAGTAGGATGCCCCTGCCTCTGTACCTGTTGGAGAAAGTACTTGCGAGGATTTGCAGACGGCCTTTAGACATTGTCCTGTTTCTTAAAGCCATTAGTAATTGTCTTTTTGTGTTTGTAAACGGTAATCACATTCAAATGCATATGTTCAAAAGTAATCACTGGACGTTTTCGCAAACAAAACAAAAAAATGAAAAAAAAATAGTTTTGCACTTTCAAAGAGATAGTTTTGTATTAATTTGAATGAGTTTCACCTATAATAGGCATTTTTGTACAAGGAGAAGGACGTCCTAGTAAGAGAATGTCGTCGTAAGAATGAAATCTATACAAAAATAATATACAAAGAAAAAACAGCTATGTGAAATACTCCCATCGATTTCCTATTTTGCTATTGCCTTTATATCTTTGAGCGTCTCATCTCTTTGCTGCTTGTCTGAAGCTGACTGGAATGATTAGTACCATTTGAGCTTGATACTGAATATTGGCTGTAAGGTGATCCAACGGGATATAGTTATACTCTTTCAATCCCTAACTTTTTCCTGAACCTCCCTTTCGGGTTTTCAGTCCACCGGGATACCCTTTTTTGCCCAAACCACCTTTTCAAGTGTTTGACTTGCCGGGTGTACAGATTTTTTCCATATGTATATCCCTAATTTTTGCCCGAACCCTTTTGGTTCACCAGGATGCCCTTATTTTTGCCTAAGCCGGTCAACCTAGCGGATCTTTATTCATGCGTAGTATCTTTTAACTATGTCTGCATTTACAAGGTGCAGAAGGTCGTCACCATCCATAATGGCTAAGATCATGGCTCCACTAGAAAATATGTTCTTGATCACAAATGGTCCTTCGTATGTAGGAGTCCATTTCCCCCTGGGATCACCTTGCAACAGTATGATGTGCTTGATTACTAAGTCACCAGCCTGATATACCTGACGTCTGACCTTTTTGTTAAAAGCTTTAATCATACATTTTTGGTACATCCGACCATGGCAGACAGCCGCGAGCCTCTTCTCGTCAATCAGGTTCAATTGGTCAATTCAAGTCTGAACTCATTCGTCTTTATTCAAACCTGTATCCTTCATGATTCTCAAGGAAGGGATCTGGACCTCAATGGGTAGGACAACTTCCATACTGTATACCAGAGAGAATGGAGTTTCCCCTGTTGATGTGCGCACTGTGGTACGGTAACCATGAAGAGAAAATGGTAACATCTTGTGCCAGTCTTTGTATGTCATCTTCATCTTGTGTATGATCTTTTTGATGTTTTTATTAGCCGCCTCTACAGCGCCATTCATCTTCGACTGGTAAGGAGAAGAGTTATGATGTTGAATCTTGAATTGCATGCAGAGCTCGGTGATCATAGTATTATTGAAATTGGTTCCATTATCCGTAATGATTCTTTCTGGAATACCGTACTGACAGATAAGGTTATGTTTGATGAATTGGGCCATAACGTTCTTGGTAACAGAAGTAAAAGAGGCTGCCTCGATCCACTTTGTGAAGTAATCAATGGCAACCAGGATGAAGCGGTGCCCATTAGAAGTTGTAGGTATAATCTCTCCAATCATATCGATGCCCTACATTGCGAATGGCCAGGGAGCAGTCAAGACGTTCAAGGGAACCGTGGGCACATGTACTTTATCAGCATAAATCTGGCACTTGTGACAAGTTTGTGAATATTGATAACAATCTGCTTCCATGGTGGACCAATAGTATCCCGCACGTAGGATCTTTTTAGCCATTGTGTGCCCACTAGAATGGGTGCCAAAGGTACCTTCATGCAAATCTGTCATAATTTTCTCTTCTTCACTCTTATCCACGCCGAAGCAAAGTAGAATCGTGATTGCGCTTATAGAGGATTCCATTACTGAGGAAAAACTTGGTGAAGAACCTTCTTATGAATTTCTTATCATTGACAGAAGCTCCCTCGGGATACTCTTGGGCTTTAAGGTATCTTTTGACTTCATGGAACAAAGTTTTGTCCACTACTTCTTCAGTATCAACCTCGTAACAGTATATGGGTTCGTCCATTCTCTCAATAGTGATATGAGAAGCCTTATTATCCCACCTGACCTTGAACATGGATGACTTACTAGCTAGCACGTTCGCTAATTGATTTTCCTCTCGTGGAAAATACTCAAAGGTAACTTCTTCAAAATGTGGAATCAGTGTCAACATATGCTCTCTGTAAGGGATCAGATTAGGATGATTTCTGTCCAATTCTCCATTGATTTGACTGATTACTAGGGCCGAGCCTCTAAATACACTCAAGAATTTGATCCTCATGTCGATAGCAGCTTTGAGACCCATGATGCATGCTTCATATTCAACCATATTGTTGGTACAATTGAAACATAGCCTGGCAGTGAAAGGAGTATGACAGCCTTCGGGAGATATGATCATAGCACTGATGCCATTGCCGAGTGCGTTGGAAGCTCCGTCAAAAACCATAGTCCATCGAGATCCTCTTTCAGGTCCTTCATTTGATCCAGGTTCTTCACAATCAGTTACTAACATGATGCTCTCACCTGGAAACTCAAAATTCATGGATTGGTAGTCGACCACAGCCTGATGAGCCAAATGATCGGCTAATACACTCCCCTTAATTGCTTTCTGGGTTGTGTACTGAATATCATATTCGGTCAGGATCATTTTCCATCTTGCTATTCTTTCGAAGAGAGCGGGCTTCTCAAAGATGTATTTGATAGGATCCATTTTAGATATCAACAAGGTAGTGTGAGTCAACATATACTGTCTTAGTCGGCGAGCAGCCCATGCCAAAGCGCAACAAATTTTCTCGATCAGTGAGTATCTTGCTTCATAGTCGGTAAACTTTTTTCTAAGGTAATATATTGCATTCTCTTTTCGACAAGACTCATCATGTTGCCCCAGCACAAACCCCATTGAGTTATCTAATATTGTTAAGTACATGATCAGAGGTCTTCCTTCAACCGACGATATCAAAATGGGAGGCTATTGAAGATATGCGTTGATTTTGTCAAAGGCGGTCTGGCAATCATCATTCCATTTCACAGCTTGATCTCTCTTCAGTAATTTGAAGATTGGCTCACAAGTAGAGTTTAGATGGGAAATGAATCTAGAAATGTAGTTTAGACGTCCCAAGAATCCCCTAACATCCTTCTCAGTGCAGGAAGTTGGAATTTCATGTATGGCTTTAACCTTTACAGGGTCTACTTCAATACCTTTTCCACTGACAACGAAGCCTAAGAGTTTACCAGATCTTACTCCAAAGGTGCACTTATTCGGGTTCATTCTCAGTTTGTACTTTTTCAGTCTTTCAAACAGCTTCTGCAGGTTATCAAGGTACTCTGTCTGAGACCTGGATATCATATCATCGACATAGACCTCTATCTCGTGATGGATCATATCATAAAACAAAGCTACCATGGCACACTGATAGGTTACCCTGGTGTTCTTTAACCCAAATGGCATAACTTTGTAGCAGAAAGTGCCCCACTACGTGACGAATGTCATTTTCTCCATGTCCTCAGGTGCCATTTTGATCTGATTGTACTAGGAGAAACCATCCATGAAGGAGAATACCTTATGTTGTGAAATGTTGTCAACCATAACATCAATATGGGGAGGCGGAAAATCATCCTTGGGGATTGCCCTATTTAAGTCTCTGTAATCCACACACATACGTACCTTACTGTCTTTCTTAGGTACCGGAACCACATTAGCAACCCATTATGGATAAGAAGTAACAACTAAGAAACTGGAATTGAATTGTTTCATGACTTCGGCTTTGATATTTTCTGACATCTCATGACGCATGCGACGAACCTTCTGTTTCACTGGAGAGCAGTCTTCTTTTGTCGGTAGGCGATGAACCACAATATCTGTGTCAAGTACCGACATGTCTTCGTATGACCAGGAAAAGATCTCAACATAGTCATGTAACATCTGAATTAACCTCTTTTGACACTATTATCTAGATCATCACCTATCTTGACTTCCTTCTTATCCTCTTCGGTACCCAAGTTCACTGTCTCAACCGGCTCTTCATGAGGCTGTATTACCCTTTCCTCCTATTGTAACAGTCTGGAAAGTTCTCCTGGTACTTCACAATCTTCCTCATCTTCATCCTCAGCTTGGTAGATAGGATTTTCAAAGTCAAAATATGTAATAGAAGAACTGTTATCAATGGGATCCAGAGTGGATGTGGATCTACAGTTTGATATATGGGTATGTGTAAGAGAGCATGGCTATTTTTTGATAAAGTAAAAAGTAGAAAAGAAAAACAAGGAGCGCAAAATTTGCATGAAAAACGTTCAATGATTTATTAATGACATATGAAGATGAAGTAATAACCCTCACAAATAGACCATTGTGCCTCGGGTAAGACACAAGGCTTTAGAGTTTCAATTGTTCAAATATTACATATCCCAAAAAACTTAAAAGACAATTACTCTTGAATAAAAGTAATAGGAACAAAATCCTTGGCCTCCCAATTGTTAAATCCATCGCTGATAGTTGGGAAGATCCACTTGTCCATGTCACAGTCACTATCACTATCCTCCAATGCATTGACTCCATGGTTGCTGATGTGTAGTGGTGGTCCCTCGGCACGAGCACGACGAACAACTCTTTGGGCCTCTGAAGTAAAACCTAAACCAAACTTGTCAGATTTGTAGGGAATATCCGGAAGTTGGCCCCAAATGTTACACCCCCCTTCTTCAACTACTGCTTTGGCATCCTTCAGAGAAGCCATTTTCAAAGAAGGTCTGGTAATATTCAGAACACTAGTAGCAGTTTTGGTTGCAACAACTGTTTGTGGAACCTCCTCAAAGTTTTGACAGGGGGTCTCAATGAACTCTCCGTCCATCTCAACATACCTGAAAAGTTCAGGTGGCTGCCCATGTATTCTTCCTCACCATGGACTGTGATAATCTTTCCGTTAACTGGGTACTTCAACATTTGATGCAGAGTAGAAGTAACAGCACCGGCCCCATGGATCCAAGGGCAACCCAATAAGCAGGAGTAAGACGGGCGGATATCCATCACATAGAAAGTGGAGTCAAAAGTCTGAGTACCAATTTTGATAGGGATGTCCACCTCCCCGTGTACCATTCTTTTGGAACCATCGAAGGCCCTCACCACAATATTATTGGGATTCAGTGTGAGTCCTTCACAATCTAATTTTTCTAAATCATTCTTGGGTAAGAAATTCAACTATGGACCTGTATCCACCAGAACATGAGCTAGGGTAGTGCCCCTGCACTCAATGGACACATGCATAGCATCATTATGCTTTTTTCCCTTGGATGTTAAATCGGAATCAGAGAAACCAAGTCCATTGTCAGCTATCAAACTAGCAACACAGTTCTCGAATTGATCGACGGAGGTCTCTTAAGGCATATGGGCAGACTTCAGGAATTTTACCAAAGCCTTAACATGGGCTTCTGAGTATAACAGTAGGGCCAACATTAATATTTTTGAAGGGGTATGCCCCAACTGCTCCACAACATTGTAGTCACTTTTATTTATGATTTTTAGTATTTATTCCATTTCTTTTTTAGAAGCCTTAGGAATGACTTCTTTATGTGCCTCCGTCCGGACAGGCTCAACCAGTACCTCTTTTCCCCAAGCCTCAGCTAACTCAGTAACAGGGATAAGAGCAGGGATAACAGTAGGAGTAGCAATGGGAGTACTAACAGGATTAGCAGCAGGAATAATCAAAGGAGTAGCAACAGTCTTTGAAGATTTCGGGAGAGAAAACCCTTCCGCTTCTCATAATTTTAGTGGTCATGACGATGTTGTCGATGTCAGGATCAGTATCTTTGACAACTTTATCTTTAACAGCCAATAGGTCTTGCTTAACGCCATGGAAGTAGACGTCAGCCCCATAATTCCAAGGAACAACTTTATCAGAGGAATATGGTATCGGCCCAGGAAGGGTGATAATCAAGGGAGCAAACTTAGGAACTGACATAATCCTGACGGGTCTTTTGGAGGAGACCCTGGGAGGATTATCAGAAATGGTAATTATTGATATATCTTCACACGAATTTCTTGTAGGGGTAACTTTCTCAAACATAATTTCTTTGTTAATCATCAGGCGCTGGACACCCATCTTTAACAACAAGCAACCATTGGGTAGAGACGTACACAGGTGGAAACCTTCACCACAATCCGTAAATAAATCGGCTCGCAACATATTGTTTTTAACAATTAGAAGAGGAGTAACTAATTCATTAACAGAAGAAACAAACAGGTTGTCATCAACGGCATTGACACCCTGGCCATGTTTGGGCATTGGTGCAGTTATTACATCAGGAGTCTCTAGAGGGTCAAACTCAATCTCCTTCGCCTCGATAAGATCTTGCACCTTATTTTTTAGATCCCAACAATCGTTTGTATCATGCCTCAGACTTTCAGAATGATAGGCACATCGAGCATTTAGGTTGTAGCGGGGAGATGCATGATTGGGATTCTTAGGATCTTCCTTTAGAGTCACCAGATTGGACTTTAACAGGTGTGGTAAAACCTGGGATAAGGTCATGTTGATTTGGGTGAAATGTCTTCTGGGCGCATCCGGTCTGTGCTGATTGTTTAGTTGTTGATTTGATGCAGGATTGGAGATCATAACATCCCCTACCGTTGGACGACGTTCAATTTTGCTTTGATTTCTCTGGACATAAGCAGCACTGACCCCCTTCTTTCCAGTGAAGCGTTTCTTCATTGTACTTGAGGATGTATCCCTCTGAATCTTACCACTCTTGATACCAGCTTCTACCTGCTCACTAGTCAAAATCAGCTCAGTAAACCCAGTTGAAGAGCTTCCAATCAAATGGTTGAAAAATGGACCAGACAAAGTGCCCAAAAACATGTCTACCAGTTCTCTATCAGATAAAGGAGGTTGGACTCTTCCCGCAAGATCTCTCCACTTCTGGGCATAATCTTTAAAACCCTCACTGGAACCTATAGACATACTTTGCAATTGTGTACGAGTTGGAGCGAGGTCAGCATTATATTGGTACTGCTTGTAAAAAGTAGCAGCCAGGTCTTCCCAATTATGAATGTTGGTTCCCTCCAGCTGATAGAACCATTCCAATTGCGTCCCTGGCAGACTTTCCTGGAAGAAATGCACCCACAGATTCTTATCAGCAGTGTGAGGCTGAATCTTTCTAACATAGGACCTTAAATGCATCTTAGGACAGGAGGCACCGTCATACTTAGCAAATGTGGGGACCTTGAATTTCTGCAGGATGACCACCCCTGAGACCAGTCCTAGCTCTTCAAAATCCGGCCCGGGTACCCTCTGAATCTCCATAGCATTGAGACGATCCTCCAGCTGTTTGTATTTATCATCAGTAGGAGGATACTGTTCCTCAAATTAGTCAGCCTCTTCCTCATCAGTCCCAGGGTTGTTGTTTTCTTTTGTTGGCTTCTCTTCTTGATTGTCCCCCTTATTTAATGGGGTTGTGAAATCTAGAGCTCGCTTAGCTAGTCCTCTGAACCTTCTTCCCATATTCAATACACCAGCAGGTTTCTTTGCCTTCTTTGTCTTCTCCTTGATGATAAGAGATTTCAGATCTTCTTGCCCCTTAGCCAGAGCCAGGAACATTTGTAGGAACTGAGCGTTTTGAGATTAAAGATCCTTAACTGTTTGTTCAAGAGCCATTTCTTTTTGTTGAAATAAACAGCGAAAAGATAAGAAACATGTCTTGAAATACCTGCTTAATGTAATGATATGCATGATAATGTTTACCCAATGTTTTCAAGGACTTTTAAGATTTAAATTTGCTTAGACAAAGAGAGAACAAACATTAATTGCATTCATAAGTTTAAATGGTTATAACGATGCCTCTTGGGCTTACAATGGAAGAAACAAAGATAAAACAAAACTCCTAAATCAAACAGGACTCAGGCTTCCCATGAGCGCATCCTCTTTGGTGCAATATAGGCATTCAAACTTTGTTCTTCATGCAGTTGTCTTGTAAGCTGCAAAACCTTCTTCTCGCTCACGTAGAACTGGGTTTTAAAGGTGTTCGGTTCCTATTTGAGTTGAATCCAAGATCTTTGCAACTCATCGAGAGTAGTCGGCATGTCAGGATGGAGAATAGTATGAGGTACATCTCTCTTGGCAATAGGTTCCATGATGATAAGTAGTATTGTGGGGTAAGGCATCATGAGATTTTGAGCGCGTGCTCACACCCACTTAAGGTAAGGCTCCAAAGGGATGGAGTTCTTATGCCCCAATATCTTCCTATCCACTTTGTTCACCATGCCCCAAGCTCGAATAAACCTCTGACGGTACCCTTGGACATCGTTCTCATAGTCGAATGAAATTCCTTGAACCAATGCACCATGAGGACCATCCCTCCTAGCATGCCCAAACTGTCGCAACGCCAAACAAGGTTTATAAGTGATTCCTCCCCTAATGCCTAGGAGAGGGACATT
Source organism: Vicia faba (assembly GCA_948472305.1). Lineage (NCBI taxonomy): Eukaryota > Viridiplantae > Streptophyta > Magnoliopsida > Fabales > Fabaceae > Vicia > Vicia faba. The sequence goes on from OX451739.1 coordinate 1,514,328,684, forward strand.
ATGGAATTCCCCACATCGATCAATGATGGTAACATCTTCCAAAGATCGAGGGCACCAGTGAATATTCGAATGCGCGAGGGACATCAACCTATTAGACCACCTCATGCCTTGCTCATTCTTCAAAACAGATCGAGGTAGGTGTGAAATAAACCACCTATCCAATTGAGGAGTGTAACACATAAGGGTCCCTCTTCTCTTTACGGTGCGAGTGTGAAAAGAGTGCAAAATGTCTCCAAGTAAAGTAGGCACCGGGTTACGAGACATAAAAACTTTGACCGCATTCACGTCTATGAGTTGGTTCGGATTAACAAACAGTATCATCCTATAGATGAGAATGGACAACACCTCTTCAAAGGCTTGTAAATCCAAAGTATCCAAAAAATAGTGAGTTTTCTCAAACAAAAACTTGGCTAGAAACCCTTTGACATCGCTTCTTGTTTCCCAATTTGTTATAACATTGGACCGTTGTAAATACAGGGCTTGAGCGATCTCCTCAGGCTTTGGGTCTCCTTCCATACCGTTAAAGGGTAATTTATTAAGAATAGGCACTCCCAATAACTGAGAAAACTCTTCCATGGTAGGCACCAACTAGTAACCAGGAAATGTAAAGCAATGATGTAAAGGGTCAAAGAACTGAAAGAGAACTTTCACCATGTCTTCATCAGGGCTTGAGGTGACCAAATTGAGAAGTCGACCATGTATTTTGGTGAATGGAGAATTCTCAGGAATCCTTGATGCCAACTTTTTGAGTTGAGGAAGCACTCTTACGAGGTTGACTTGGATAGTATTTCTGCAAGTGAGAGCCATGTCCTACAAAACAGACACAAAGATAAGTCTTAAAAGTCCTTGAAATGGTTAGTGTGACATGCCATGTTATGATGTTATGTACAAACAAATATATACAAGAATACAAACAAGTCCTTAAGTTTAGGCTTGCATGGATTCCATAGGTAAGTACCCTCTTGAAGTATAGTTGGTTCAACCTGTCCTAGAAAGTAACCGGGTTCTAGGGAATCTCAATATCATTGATCTTTCTTCACCGGAAATTGTTTCAGCGCAAGCCTCTTTATTGGCGACCAAAATATCCTAGAAGTCCGATCTCAATGAGCGTAGTATCGAGTATCAACCAACTTCGAACTGCACCAAAGCTGGCTATCTCACTACTTCCTAATGGCCAAGTTGTTCAATTAAAGGTTCTAAGGTCATTTGGTGCTTCATGACACCACACAACGGCCCCGTATTCTCCTTGACTACTCAAGGGTTACCCGTACCAACAAATGTGTCACACCAACATATATAGCTATTATTTCAATCGTGTCAGTATACCCTGCACAGTCCCCACGATCTATTGCTACTTACCTAAAAGGTGCCCCAGATCCGGGTGTAGGATCTTTACAAGTAAACCCAAACAAACCCTTAAAGATAAAGCATACAAACACACAATGTAAAGCAATTTAAAAATGAACTAAGCTCTAAGGTAACCCCACTTTCTATATAATCCCCAGCAGAGTCGCCAGTTTTGTAATATGGTGGGAGAACTGACTGTTATACTGGTTTTGTATTTGTGTTTGCAAATGATGCGGTAAGCAAGAGTTTCCATCGACTTTTCTTTTATCCAACAAAGTAAAGGGTGAAAAGAACAGAAAAAGGCCTTCGAGAGTTTTCTGAGTAAGGGGGGTAGATTATGGAAAGGGAAGGTGTTAGCACCCTTTCCATCCGTAGTTTTCTACGGGCTCTTAGATGCTTAGCTCATTTTTGAAATACCTTGTGCTTTTGTGTGTCTTTTGAAAAGTATTTTTAAATGCCAATAGTAAGGAAGTTTACTTTATGATAACTCTTGTATCAGTCCTCGAGAGGGTTGATAAAGTGTTTTGAAAATGTTTTGAAACAATTTTGTGTATGTGTAAAAGTTTGTTTTTTAGCGTAGCATCTAGGAACTATCTACTTTACTTGAAAGGTTTGTTCTTTTCCTCCTTTCCTTTAGACAATGCTATCCTACTATTAGTGAGTAGGTATCCCTAGTCGTTTGGATGTTTGAGGGACATTCGAAGGGACGTTTATAGTCACGAAGGCAACTTGGCAAGAAATGTTAGTAACTACCCTAGGGTTTTAAGATCATTTTTATCGAGGCAACGTCGAGAGGGTCATCGAGGGACTTATGATCTTTTTAAACTGGAGGGTAGCCACTAAAATCTCCCATATTTCGAGAGTTGTGACTATTTTCCGAAGGCAACCAAAGTGTGAGTACCCTAGAGGTACGCATGTGCGAGTGTGTTGTGTTCAATTATTTATCTTGATGTTAGGTTTGCTAGCGTTTTGTTTGTTATTCTTGCCATATAATCCTATTAATCATACATCTAAGCAGTATATGTACAGAAAATATAAAGTTCGGAAAATAAATCTTACGCTATTACATGGCTTTGGGGAGGGGATTAATTACATATCAAAAATTTGATGGAGAAATAAAGAAAGCGGAAAAAGGGTCCTAGTTAATTCTATTACACCCCATAAGCAGTTATATTAATGATAAGAATAACAAATGCTAAAATAATAATCGCGCGCGAATTGAAAGGACGTCTAAATCCTAAAAATGAAATCTTTTGTTTTTTTTTGTTTATTAAACTAAATTAAGTCTAATATTATATTCAAACTAAAAGAAAATTATTAATTCTAATACAACCTAATATCTTTGGTATTTGTTTGAGAAATAGAACTAAAATTGATTATAATTCTAAGTCTATTGATTTTAAATTAAACCAAATGTTAAAGTAATTAATTAATTTATTTACAAAATTAGCTTAATTAATAAAATACTAACCTAATGTTTTTTTCATGATTTTATTTATTATTATACTAATTAAACAAAATTAAAACAAATTAAGAAAAGCGATAAAAGTATAAAAAAAAACTGGGGGGTGTAAAAAAAAATGCTAGGCCCAAGTTGTTGAAGCCCAAGTTTCCGGTGAATCCATTGGGGAATGCCTTAGAGAGTGCATGATGGTCTGCGCGTTTGGGTACCCTGGATCTGGATCAGCTGTGACCTGATGGCTTAGATTGATGGTTCATGATGCATGCATGGGACAAGCCAGCACTGGATCTGCAAACAAGAAAAATGATAATACATGACCTGGGTATCAAACCCAGGTCTCTTTGATTGCACACGTCCTTCTTCACCATCTGAGCTGCTCGTTCATTCGTTGATCCAAATATAAAACAATGATTATATGATAAACTGCATATTTGGATCTCAATAACATAATAATATGAATGGTATGCATCAAAACATATAAAAAATAAAAATATGAATTCACATGATTATGGGAACCGGTGGTGCATATGCGTGCGTTTTTAACAACTTTGCTGTTAATAACGACCCATTCTTACCCTTTGAACATTACTGAGATGATTGCAACGCTTGGTTTGGATGGATATGGCTTGAATTGGATTGAAGGTGACTGCACTGTGCTCAGAAAAAACAATTTTAAAGTATTGTGGAGTTTTTAGTGAAGCAATCTATACGTGTGTTTTAGGTAAGATGTTTCTGTGTCTGGCTAATGCGTGTATAGGTAATAATGTTTCTCTCCTGGTGGCAATGTTTTTTTCTTCGTTCTTGGAAATGTGTCTTTAGCTCTGTATTTATAGAGGGCAGTGGTGAATGGAAATCGCAAGAAACGGCCATTAATCAGGCTTTGAAGGCAGAATCAAAAGCCTTAAAAAGGTTGCCTTTTTTTTGGGATTTTCTACCCTTTTGGGTTATGAATAAACCTGGACAAGTTTCACTCCTTGACTTCTTCGAATGCCCTCAAGCCTTGTTCTTCGATTGGCTCAGATTTGCTCCTTTTAATGGCTTAAGGCCTCATCATTGTGGCTTCTTCGATTGAGCTACTATTTGCCTTAGTTGCTTGATTTGAAAATATCCAACTAGCCCAATCGAACACTTCCTTCTAGCCTGTCGACGCTTTGTTTTGTTATTTCCTTCAAATGTAATTGTGCAGGTGGTCCTTCTATTCTAACTCCCACCCTTTGCTTATGTCTTTGCCTGCCTGCAAGAAACAACTTTATTGCGCATTAGTCCACCTTCAATTGGTGAATACAACTTGTATTGCACCAATCAAAGGGTAAACTAAGAGAATCAAAACCTCTCTTCAAACATCCAACACTTGCTAGGGGCATGTCAGAAGTTCTAAGGTGGCTCATACTTGGATAGTTCATCCCAAATTGTCCTTCGATCATTCCATGCTTAAAGATGGCATGTCCTTCGAATCATGAGCTTTCCACCTGTCTTCTTTAGATAAAATAAAAGCTTTTTGATTCCAAAATACTCTTCTTTTCAAAGTGTCCATTCGAACAATTGTGTCAATCGAAAGGTATTTTCTTGTAGTGCTTCGAATAACTTATGTTTCCATGATTCGAAAACAACACCCTTTGATGCCTTTACCAGCTCTTCCAATCGAAGACTTTAGAAAAATCCTCCTCACGCTTTCTTTCTATCCAACCTTCCTTGGATGTTTTAAATGGCTTATATCTTAGTGGTTCGAAAACAAACCCTTTGAGGCTCCTTATTAGCTCTTCCAATCGAAGACTTTAGAAAAATCCTCCTCTCGTATTCGAAGCCCATCGGATTGAAGACTTCGTAAAGTCTCCTCACACGTTCAAAGTCCATCAAATTGAAGACTTCATAAAGCCTCCTCATAGGTCCGAAGTCCATCAAATCAAAGACTTCATAAAGCCTCCTCATACATTCTTTCAAACTGCTCTCTCTTTGATCTAGTGTCAGTGATTCAAAACTTGTGCAATCCTAGTTGGAAATCTAATGCTTAGGAGGAGAATTTATCTGATCAATTCTTAGTCAACCTTGAGCAATTGAGGATCTTAAGGAGCATGTCTTGAGTGGAATGGGAGGACAACTTTTGGGGTACAACACCTCGGCAGAAGGTAGTTTTTAACAGAAGGTAGTTCTTAATAGAATCTCTCACTTATTGTTTATTCCAGAGTTTCTGAACAGAAACTCTGAGAAACATATCCAGAAATCCAATTTTTGTTATCTTTAACTGAAAAACACACAATTCTCATAATTTCTACACACTTTTCTCAACAATTTTGTCACGACACCATTTCACTTTTTTTACGGAGGCCACTTCTCACATCTATTCTTACACTAAGAGGCCAAATTATATTCACTTTTCACATACATTTTTATGGGAAATAACTGATGAGATAGTAACAAAGCAGATCAAAGAAAATACTCTGCAAATCTCTAACTCACCCATGCATAGAACCAACACGGACGATGCTTCACCACGGCTGCCACACCCTCCAATTGTAGCCACCATATTTATATGAGGGAGTAAATTCTTTTTCTTTGTATTTTATCATGATGTTCTTGTTCTGTTCATTGGTGATTTGAACATAAGTATGATGCATTGATGAAGAATAAAAGGTATGGAGAAAAAGAGAGAAGAAGAATGGTTGTACAGACAAAGAGAGAGAGAGAGAGAGAGAGAGGAAGCGATTTTTTTCTTTTTTTTTCTCTTTGTTTATTACTGACTGTCATGTGGTATATTTTATCTTTTTTTTATTTCATCGCCACATGTCAAAACGTGAATGGTTATGGTTAACATTTAAAAGGAATGGTAATACTGCTAGTAGAAGAGACGACACCTTTTTAGTCTCTCATATGCTATTTTTTTATTGTTTAACTAATTAATATATTAGTGTTCACAGTGATTTCTGGTGAACAACCGCTAGTCTTCCAAACTATCGAATAAACTTAATGACTGTTATTCAATTTCTCTGGTAACTTGCAGGATCGACTAGATTGATCCTATGGAGCATAGTTGTTTGGTTAAGTCTAATTGTAAAACTGGTATTCATATTCAGGACCTCAAATTAGAATCGTTTCTAAGATATCCAATCCACTTCGATTACTATACTGAATGGTTCGAAGGATAATTTCTATATGGCATTAGGAATGTTCATGAAAAAAAGTTTAAAGACTTAAAATTGGGTAAATGGCAGGATTAAACGAGTGGATGCAAAAGTTACTAAATGTTTAGAGGGTTCGAACATAAGAAAAGTATTTAAATGCAGAAAGGCATAAATGACTTCGAATATAAAGGATTTAATGTAAAGGCAAGAAACGTAAAATGTCTGAAGCACAAATGAAACGGAAATGAAAGACAAAACTGGAAAATGTAAAGAGTTTTCATTGAATTGTAAATGTTGGTGTTATCATACGTACATCTTTCGAGCATTCGTTTCCCTATCCATGTCGTATTTTGAATGTTTATTGGATTTGTACAACAGATATGACACACGAAATCCTAATACTAAGACCTCTATTTATACTACTTCGACCATAACGGTCTTGCTATCAGAATCTGCCACGTTTGAAGCATGCAAAGCATTACTTCCCTCTGGCCTCCACGCGTCCTCGAACGTCCCAATGCTATGTATCTTGAATTTCCAATATCCCGCTCACGTTTGAATTTCAAACGCCTTGGTACCTTCCTTTCGAATTTGTTTCGAAAACAAACCCTCACAAAGATAGTTTTGTCAGTATTTCGAAAAAGGCTTTAGACTTACACTCCACAACTACCATTTGAAACATTGAACTTTAATATTTCCATTCGAAACAAACATTCTCTTCCATTCTAAATCATCAAACTTGTTTTATTCAAACAAAGCCCAATCATTTTTATTTCGAATCATAATATCAAAATCTTCAGCCAACAAAATGCCCCTTTAAAATATGTATTTCGAACCCTTTGAGAAATATTTATTTTAAATAGATTCATAAGATTTTGATAGGTCTTTTTGAAGAATCATGACATTTACTGTGCACGACTTTACCCACGTCAATCAAGACGCCTTTTTTGAGCACCTAACCGTCTTGGACCAGTTACCACAGCATGGTGCGGTTTTAAATTAATGATTACTATTAATCATACTTATTACTAACACTAGATCTTACGCCACCTCCCTCTGAATCCAATCAACGACTTCCACGTACTCCTAGTCCCTTTAGTGGGTGTTTACACTTACTCTATAAAACTTATCAGTTTAGTCTTTCTTCTTTTTCTCCAAAATTCTGAAATCCCCCTCCTTTTCACTAAACCCTAAAACTTCCAGCAATAACAATGTCTTCATCAACATCATCACAACTGAAGAAATTATCAAAAAAGAAGAACAAGAAAATCAACACGGAAACCATCATGGAGAGCAAAGTGAGTATTTATCAGAATCAATTTGTACTCAATCCTCAAGTGATCTCCAAAGAGAAAGAAATGTTGTACGCTTCTCAGGTATTAATCCCTACCATTGTTGCTGGAAAAAGGTTTGCCCTAATGGGTCCTTTAACTGTTTTTGAAATTCTGAAAGATACTAGGAAAATTTTCCCTGTTTGCTATAAATTCAAACCCTTATTCAACAAGATGGATGCCCCTAAGGCAGGAACTGAAGACCTCAGCGAATCATCTGATTCAAAAACCACTGAAACTCCAACCTTACCTCCAAAAGATCCTTTTATTTTAGATTACATTAAAAGTAATTTCAAACCATTTCGATCCTGCCCCACTTCAGATGTAGCATATCAAAACTGGTTCACTAAGGTGGAATCCAAAAAATCTCAACAATGGGAAGAATTAGGAATTTATAACTTAATCAAACTGTCAAAACCAGGCTTCACCTACAGTCACCCATTGTTATTTTCCTCATTGTACTTCTGGGACATCACTTATAACACTTTCCATCTTCCGGGCGGAATGATAACACCCACCTTCTTCGATGTAGCTGCCATCACTAATATTTCACCAGTGGGGGAAACTTACATCCCTGACAACGAAGAACATTCCAGCATTATTGACTTCGATGTCAAACTAGCCAGCTTTTCAAAATTCATCAGCCATTATCATACTGAAGGGGATGATGTCTCAGATGTAGAACATATCGCTTTTCTCACCTTGTGGCTATCACGATACGTGTTTTGCAGTAGATCCCTGCAAGTGGCGAGTAGGTTCATTCCCCTAGCCAGGGATTTCCATGAAAATAGGAAAGTCTGCCTGAGTGAACTGTTACTTGTCGATCTTTATGAGAGTTTAAGGTCAGCAGTTTCTAGTTTAAAATCCCATGCTCCAAAGAACATTCTTCTGGATGGACCCTTTTGGTTGCTTCAATTATGGATTAATGCCATGTTCGAATCTTCTTTATCAACCGCTGATACCATCATCGAACAAGATCCAGAAATAGCTGATAGGAGCATCGAAGGCACGAGGCTTCGAAAACTCACTCCAAATGATGACAAGGATGATTTCAAAGTCCAATTTTCTAAATACATCATGTTCTTCTCAAAAAGACACAAATTCGAAGAGTCCATGGCACCTTTTGCTTAAAGGACTTGTAGACCATCATGGTTCACAATGCCTCTCTCAGAAGCCGTCAAGAGCAAAGAGATGCAGAACATTTGGAAAGCGTTTCTTCTTTCTAGGCTAATTTCCTCAAGAATTACTCCAACAAAGAATCAGATTTTCCTTCTGGCTTATCAACCCAATTTCGTTTCTCGACAATTTGGCCTGTGCCAATTAATTCCTGAACCTTTGTTCCAAACACAAAGTGCCATAACCTCAGGCAAAACGTTCAAAGCAAGAGAGGCCAAATTGCAACAAGTGCAATACCAAGACTTTGCTCAGTTTGAGCTTTTACCTTTTGAGCCAACACACTTTACAGCAAAAGGATTTCTTGAATGGTGGACTAAGTTCTACCAGACATACATGTTTGACACACTCACCATTCAACAAAAGCTAATTGGCGCATTCAATATGCAGGTACACTCCAAGAAAGGTATGTTCACTCACGTCAAAGAAATTAGGGCTTTTCAAAATTATTTCGAAACCACTTATGATCCCACACACTTGGGAACCACTGTACATCAAGCGGCCGAGACCTTGAAGGAAAAATTTAAAGAAAAAATTTCTAAGCTCAAACTTCCTTCAGGGTTGTCACCTGAGGATAGGTATAGGTTGGCACTCGAAATGCACCCACCTAAATTTCCTAGGTTGCCTACCTCAGAACTGGCTCTGGCTTGGTTTCCTCCATACCCTTGGTGGTTCACTTGCAAAGAAATGTTCAAATACCAGTCTCAAAAGAAATTAAAGCCATCTGAGACTGTGACATGGGCTCGCTACTGGCTTCATAATTTCCCAGGACATCTTCGCTATGACCTTCCTGCCATTTCGATTACATCTAATCAAGGCACAGGTGCGAATGCTTAGGAAAATTCCAATTGTATCCTAATTCCCTTATCCTTAACACTTTACCTTAATTGTTTCACTTTTCAGCCATTAGGATAAAGAATGTTACTTCAAAACCCAAGGAAGGGAACACTTCTCAACAAGCTATTGAAGTTAGTGATGATGCAACTCCAACAATACCAAAAACAACAATAACTACTACAACAACAACACCAACAGCAGCAGACATTTCCATTCCAAAGGTAATCAACTAACCCTGTTGCTTCGAGTAAACCGAAGTTTATGATTTAGATCTAACTTTTGTCTAACCCCTTTCAGACTAGCAAACTTCCACCAACAACTCCCAAGAAACGGAAACAAGGCCCCACTGAAAAGGACCCCAAAACTGGTGAAAATTCTCCAACAGCTTCTAAGAAGAAGAAGAAGAAAGAAAGCTCCAAAGGCCATGAGCCTACTAACGTTTTTGGGCTTGATCCCAAAGACGTTTCTCCCTCAACAACATCCAAAATTCCACCTTCGACCTCCAATGTAATATTGGAACATATTGACAGCAACATTCCTTCCAATAATCCACAGGTAATTAAATTCGAATTCATAACAAAGATAGTTATTCATACCTTAGTGCATACTCTTAATCTTTTCTTTGTTTATGCAGGATACTTCGAATGCAAACCCCACTGCTTCAAATCCTCCAACCGGGATTCATGCTCCAGTCACTTCCTCTATTCATAGGGACTCCAACAACTATGTGCAAAACAAAGGATCTTCCAACATGGCGGTCCTGACTGGAACTTAGGAGGCACACGATGATCAAGGCACCTCGCCCCCTTTGAAGGAAGCAAACGAAGGATCACCCCACAAGTCCAAAGAAAATCCACCAGAAACTTCCCTTCTGAAATCTCCTCTTGGAACTCTTCAAGAGAATCCAACAATCACTCATGCTGAAAAGGACAAGACTGATTCTTCTCAAGAGAGTGAAGAAACTGCAGAAGAAAGTTCTGGTGAAGACGAAACCCAAAGTGGTTCAGCTGGTGGAACGAAATCTGATGCTATTAGCAGCGAGACCAATACCATCGATGTGGTGGATCCGTGCGACGAAGGAGAAAGCGGTGAGCAAGGCAAGGATGAAGATGATGGGGGTAAGACTAAAGAAACTATGGAGGTCGAAATGGACGCGACTCCTTTGAACAAGGAACTTTCCCCAACTTCCCAACCTCGACTGACTGAAGAGGAACTAGCTCTCCTAAAACAAAATGACCCTATTGGGTATATGAAAATCAAATTGTCCCAAAAGGAAATCCCTTTCACTAGGGTTGGAACTGGTTCAACTAGCAACACCTTGTCCTCAGATGCTAGAGTTGTACTCCTTAACAAAGTCAGGAAAACAATCCTTGATGTAGACCTATTCGAAGTTCTTAAAAAGGATAGCACCGCTTGCTATACCATGAAGGAACTTCTTACTCAGGTTAACTCCACAACTTGCTCCTTGCCAGTCAGCACTATACTGTTCGATCTCCAAGTTTTATTGGACGATGTAACTGGATGTCTCCTACAAGATGAATTGGCTGCTGCTAAAGTTCAAGAGAAACGAAACGCCATGGATGTTGCTTATGAGCGCGCTTCGAAACTTTCTACGGAGGCTGAAGACCGAGCAACGCGTTTAAAACAAGCGAAGGCTGACTATGAAGTTCGAGCGCGGTCTATTCTCTTTTGGGAAGGACAAATTCAAGAGCTCCAGCAAAAGGTCAAAGAAGCTCAACAACAGCAATTGGCTTACGAAACTGACAGCGTTAGTAACCAATTCGAAGAACTTCTTAACAGGGGCCTTTCCGAAACAGAGGCAGCAGAGCGTATCAAAGGGGAAGTAACTACTCTGGAAGGAGCGAGACGTTATACCCAATAAAGGCTTGAGTCTTTCAGAAGCACCTTCGCAAGATTGAGAAACAACGTTTATTTTTAAACAATTGCTTATTTGAATTAATTGACACTTGGTTTTGTAATATTTAAACAACGCCATTTTGGCGATGTATGACACCATTTTGGCATCTCCTTGTGATACTTCGACTAGGTTGCTATTATTCGAATCTCCTGCAGGCGAGGTCTATACTTTTTCAAATATTTTTCGTTCACCTTTAAGATCCGTTTGTCATCAGTTAACTCTTCGATTTCATATGCATTGTTTGAGAATATTTTTAGTATTCGAAAAGGTCCTTCCCAATGAGGTGACCATTTACCTAATGCTTTATTCTTCTTGTCCATGGGCAATATGACTTTCCAGACTAAGTCATTAACAGTGAATGTTTTACCTTTCACCCTTTTGTTGTATGCCCTGGCTACCCTTTCCTTTTGCCTAATCAGGATTTCCAATGCATGCAATCTAACTTCGTCTAACTCAACTAACTCATTCATTATCATCTCCCAGTATAATGCAGATGGGATCTCATTTTGCCTTTGAATTCGAACTGACTGCAGATGAACTTCCACTGGTAAAACAGTATCATGGCCAAATGTTAGTTGGAAAGGCGTGGTGTTAGTAGCTTCTTTAGGAGATCTTCTACAAGCCCAGAGTATCTGGTCCAAAGTCTTATGCCAATTTTTTGGCTTCTTACCAACATGTTTTTTAATTAACCCTATTATCACTTTGTTTGCTGCTTCGACCTGACCATTTGCTTGAGCGTAATATGGCGTTGATGTTAATAATTTAAAACCCATCTCCTGAGCAAATTCCTGCATCTTTCTACCAGTGAACACAGAACCTTGGTCTGTGGTTATGCTCTCTGGTAATCCGAACCTATAAATTATCTGTTTCTGTATGAACCCCATAATAGCCTCTTGATCAGCAACTATTAATGGTATTTCTTCGATCCATTTGGTGAAATAATCAATTCCCACTAAGATATATTTTTGTCCTTTAGACGAAGCAGGATTGATCTCTCCTATTAAATCTAATTCCCATCCTCTAAAGGGCCATGGTTTAATGATCGAATGTAACTCACTTGCAGGAGCATGTTGAATTCCTGCATGTTTCTGGCATTCTTCACACCCTTTAGCAAAATCTATACAATCTTTGAGCATACTGGGCCAATACATGCCATATCGGAATAACAACCATTTCATTTTATGGCCTGCTTGGTGTGCCCCACATGCCCCACCGTGGACCTCCGATAATGCTAAGTATGCCTCACCTTCTCCTAGGCACTTCAGTAATACGCCTTCCCGGGTCTTCTTGAACAATTCATTTCCCATGAGGACGTATGATAACGCTCTATATTTTATCTTCCTATCAACATTCAGTGTTGGATTTTTTAAATAACTCACTATTGGACTTCGCCAATCTGCACCTGTCAAAGTGTCTATGGAAAATACTCCGAATTCCTGTTTGTCAGCACAACCTAACTTCATATTTTCTAAGTCTGATGGTATGAGTCTAGTAGCCACAACCCTTCCTCTTAATTCAACCAAATCTTCAAATGCTTTGGTGGAGACTTTATACCCAGAAGCCAACTGTGCTAGGTCGTTTGCCTCCTGATTTTCTATTCTTGGTATATGTTTAATATCCACGTATTCGAATTTTTTGAGTAGCCTATTAGCTATGACGAAATATGTAATCAAATTGTCCTTTATGCATTTGTATTCCTTTGTTATTTGCTTGACCACTAGCTCCGAATCTCCTCTAATTTCGACTCTGGTTGCCCCCAATTCCAACAAAGCTTCAAGTCCAACGATAAGCGCTTCGTATTCAGCTTCGTTGTTCGAGCAACGAGGACCATCTAACTTGTACTTGAATTTTGTTGGAATTCCTTCGGGAGAAATTATAAGAACTCCAACACCACTACCATCTTTATGGGTCGAACCATCAAAGTATAATTTCCAAGGTTGCATTTCAACATAATCCATGACAGTATCTTCGATCAGTGAATGATCAACAATGAAATCAGAAATTACTTGACCTTTCACAGCTCTTAAAGGCATGAAAGTCAAAGAATACTTTGTCAAGGCCAAAGCCCATTTACCAATTCTGCTATGCATTATTGGTTTCGAAAGCATGTGCTTGATAATATCGAAATGAGATGAAACATAAACATCAACAGGTTTTATATAATATTTAAGTTTCATACAAGAGAAATACACACAGAGACATAGCTTTTCTATGTTGCTATATCTGGTTTCTGCATCATTCAACACCCTACTTAAATAGTACACGGCCCTTTCGATGCCATTGCTATCTTCTTGGGCTAACATACTACCTATAGTAAATTCAGAGGCGGATATGTACAATCTCATGGGTTTTCCCCATGAGGGTGGAGACAAGATAGAAGGCTGAGTGAGATATCTTTTTATATCGTCAAATGCCTCCTGATGTGCTTCGTTCCATTCGAAAGCTTGCCCTTGCTTCAAACGAAGTAACGGGGAGAAGGCTTGGGTTCTTCCACTTAAATTCGAAATGAACCTTCTTAAAAAGTTTATTTTGCCTAGCAAAGACTGCAACTCCTTTTTTGATGTAGGTGCTTTCGTTTCAACACTGGCTTTGGTCTTGTTTTGGTTGATTTCAATGCCTTTCTTATGAACCACGAAACCAAGGAAATCTCCAGCCTGCACGAAAAACGCACACTTAAGGGGATTCATTTTTAAGCCATGTTTTCTCATTCTTTCGAATGATTGGCTCATATGATGCAAATGAGTTTCTGCAGATACTGATTTGATGACTATATCATCAATGTAAACCTGCATAAAAGTCTCAATGAAATCATGAAAAATCGAATTCATTACCCTTTGATAAGTTGCTCCAGCATTTTTTAAGCCAAAAGGCATTACTACCCATTCGTAGGTGCCTAAGGCTCCTGGACAACGAAATGTTGTCTTAGCAACATCTTCTTCAGCAATAAAGATCTGGTTATACCCAGAGTATCCATCTAACATACTTAAATATTCAAATCCTGCAGCCGAATCTATTAACATTTCTGCCACAGGCATGGAATACTCATCTTTGGGGGTAGAAGTATTTAAATCTCCAAAATCTATGCAAATTCTCAGAGAACCATTCTTCTTAATAACAGGTACTATATTTGCTAACCATTCGACACACCTTGTGGTCCTGATGAATTTGCAGCGCAACAACCTTTCAATTTCAGCTTTGATCTTCGTGAGAACTGCAGGTGCGAACCTTCTAGGGGTCTGCTTGATGGGCTTCTTGCCATCCTTGTTCTTCCCAAGGACTTCGATCACTTTCTGCTTGAGGCTTGAATTAAGTTTTGCGCTCACGTAAGTTATTCTTTTTGTGTTCTCATCTCCCAAATTTACCTCTTCTAGTGGGTCCTGCGCTAACATTTTGGAACCAGAGTCTGTGGGATCCCTCTCGAAGCCTAAAGGTTCTTTATCATAAATGGCGTCTAGCCTTTGATCTATATCAACTATTTCTTCTTCAAAGGGTGAGCCTTTTGAGCCATCCCCATCTGTTTTGTTTACTTCTGCAGTCATACTATCCATTTCAGCTTCTAAGGCCTCCTTCCATTCGTTCTCAGCCATGTAGGCCAAAATCTTTTCGAAGAAAGAGGACTCAGTCATGGGCAGGATTATCGAATTCCCAGCCTGCTGGCCGTCTTTGTGCAGTGCCTTCGACTTCTCCATCTCCCTTGATTATCCTTCGATCCCAATACATTCCATCATGGCGTAGGGTCATGTAATAATGCGTGTTCCTGGTCTCATTGATCTCGTCGTTAGGGGTACAAGGAGCAATTTTGGCCAAGTGTTTGTCATAGTTTCTCTTATCAACTAAGTTGACTGCTGTCATGAAGTAGCTTTGGTCAGCTTCGATATTTTCAACAATGCAATCCTCTCTCCATAATACTAACCTCTGATGCATTGATGAGGGGACTGCTCCAACGCCATGGATCCATTCTCTGCCCAACAGCAAATTGTAGTTGGCTTTAGCTTCGATTACCATGAACATAGTGGGTCTGCAGCTTGATCCTACTGTTAAATCCACTTGAATCACCCCCAATGTGTGGCCTACTTTACCTTCATAGTTTGACAGTACCATATTGTGTGGTTTTATGTCAACATCTTGTATCCCTAACTTCTTCAACATGAATTGAGGCATCAAGTTTACTGCGGCGCCTCCATCCACCAGGACTTTGTTTACGCCATGTGTACCAACTTTTGCTCGAATGAACAATGGCTTTAGGTGATTTTGCATGGCTGGTTCTGGGTATTCGAAGAAGGCATTCTGCTCTTCGACAACCCCATTATCCATCACATAATAGCATACTGGCCTATGTTTCGTCAGGTCTATTGCATCATCCTCTTCGTGCTCTTCGACTTCAGTCTCTTGCCCAAATTCGCAAGGCAACACATATACCACATTGCAGTTGATGTTGAGTGAAGATTCCCCTTCTGATTCAAAATTTTCAGTCAGCATATCCTCACCCTCCTCTGGACCTGGCGTATATTCCTTTGATTCGTTTTGCTTTGTTTCGAAGAAAAGTCTCCTGCTAACCGGAGGTTGGTCCCCAGGTTGATTGTTTGGTGCAGGTTTGTTGGTGCTTGATTCCTCCTTGTCTTTGCTCGAAGCCACTCCTTTGTTTAGTGTAGCTTCTCTCTCAGCTTTTCGAACTCTTTGTTGCCTTCGCCATTGTGACCTGGACATAGGGTTCTTTCCCTTGTAGTTTTCCAACCTTACTTCTTCTCTTTTCGCCATATTAAACTGTCTTCTGTACGTCATGGCATGGCGTGTATTCCGTTCATTATTCCTCCACTTGTCTCTCCCATTGTCAGCTCTAACTTGTAGCCACTTGTCCGTTGGTGCATCAGCAGGAACTTTAAATGTTACCCTTCGAGCGCCTCTAGGATAAGGGCTGTCAGGCCTCCGTTGGGTGTAGTTGTTCTTGAAACGTTGGCCCATTTGACCAGTTTCTCTGTGGTTCCAACATGGGGCGAAAGGGACTGTTTCGAAGGTTTCAGCCACTTTCTGATCATATACTGCAGAACATCTTGGACACACTAGGCATTTGGTTGCCCCCTTGTGACAACGAACTAAGAACCCCATAAGACTTTCTCCAGCCTTAGGGTAGCATCTGAACAACTGGTTATCCTGGCGCCAGTTGACGCCTGTTCGTGCCCTTTGTCTTTTTTCAAAGTCTGCAGCAATTCTCTGATTACAAATGATGCTACATCTGGGACACAACATCATTGCAGCATTTTCTTTGTGGCAAAGCATAAGGTAATCTTTGAGACTGGCATCCCTAGCATAACTGTCTTCCATCTTGTATTTTTCTTTCTCTAAGTACCTTTCCATTTCTTCCATTTCAGAACAAGGTTGCTCCATATTTACCATGTTAACATCCACATCTTCTCCTTTGATATCAGTATCTCCCCAACCTGTAGGTTTGATGTCTTCAATTCGGGTCTTTGAGCTTTCTGGGGCGGAATACTTCACCATGTAATCGAACTTTCCGCTGGGCTCCCCCAAGGTATCCCATATTTCCTTCTGAGGAAGAACTGGCAGTGTGATCTGTACTTTCTCCAACTTTTTCCTCAAACCTTCAGTAGCCTGTGTCAAATTTTGTTTCTGGTTTTCCTGGCCTTCAGTAGCCTGGATTTCTTTCGACGCAACTAAAGGAACTGCTTCGATCAAAGCTTCTTGTTCCTTATGGAAGTCCTCAGTAACTTCCTTTTCGATTTCAACTAACACGTAGTTTTCATCATCAGTGCTTTCCTCTTCTGATGGAGTGTCACCTTCATTTGCTCCAACCATATTTATCTCTCCAATGTATGCAGGTTCAGAGTAATTGGTGTCGACAACATCTAAAGGGTCATCATCCACCTTCATCTTTGGCTTGTCAGTGAACCTTAATCTACCATCCTTGATCGCATTTTGAATCAGATCCCTGAAAAGAAAACATTGTGAGGTTTTGTGGCCTAAGAAACTGTGATACTTACAAAATCCTCTTTTCTTTCTTTGATCTAAAGGTGGTAATTTGACATTCGATGGCACTATTAGTTGGCCATCTTTGACAAGCAAATCAAAAATTTCATCACATTTTGTTACGTCGAAGGTATAAACCTTCTTTGGGAACTTGTCACTCTTCTCATTTTCAATAATTTCTTTCCCTTTTGTGGGAACTAGTAATTTACAGGAATAAGGTGGAGCCTGTTTCAATTCAGCGAGATCAATTTCGACCTCTTCGAATTCAGGATAATCTTCTGCTTCCTCAGTTCCGACATAGGAAACCCTTTCTTTCTTGCTATTTTTAAAAACCCTAGCCTTCTCGGCCTTTAGTCTTTCGACTTGTCGAACCCTGTCCACTAATTGGGCCATATCCCTTAAGTGTTGTGTATCTAGTTTCTTTCGAATGGAATAGTCTAGGCCACCAGCAGCCATTTCGACTAACTCATGTTCAGGAACTACTGTGAAACATCTAGACTTCAAGAGTCTGAACCTATTCAGATAATCATCTATGGGTTCAGTAAACTTCCTCTTGACACTGGCTAGCTCTTTCAGACTTATTTTAGATTGTCCCATGTAGAATTGTTCATGAAATAACCTCTCCAAAAGAGTCCAAGTATCTATGGATCCAGGAGGCAATGTGGTGAACCATGTGAAAGCGTTCTTAGTTAGGGAACTTGGGAAATATTTAATCCTAAGGTTCTCATTATTTGCTATATCTCTCGCTTTGGTCAGATACCTGGCTATGTGTTCGACTGTTGACTCATTGGTGTCTCCAGCGAACTTTGTAAATTTAGGGACTTTATATCCCCTTGGTAAATTAGTGTGCATCACATAATCTACTATGGGAGAGGAATAGTTTGGCCTTCTAATTCCTGTATTGAGACTGTTTTGAGCCATAATCCTTTCTATCATGGTGCACTACAAGAAAAATGATAGATTGGGACGGTTATTTTGGCTGATTACGACGGTTAAAACCGTCGCAATTTACAATCTACGACGGTAGAAGTACCGTCGCAGAATCGTGCGTCCCCAGCCTATTTCGCGACGGTTGCAAAAACTGTCACGCACAACAGATAGCGACGGTTATATACCGTCGTGAATTTGACTTTATTTTTTGTTTTTGTTGTTGTTTGCGACGGTTATTCTACCGCCGTAGGTTAGAAATTGTGGCGGTTTTAACCGTCGTAATCTGATTTATAATTTTCAAATAATATTTTTATTTAAATTATTATTTAGTAAAATAATTTTAAATATAATATTATTTTACTATAATATTTTACTATTATATTTAAATTATTATTTACTTTAATATTTTTTTATTTATAGTATTTTTATTTTCTATCACTTTTCAACATAATAAAGTTAATTACAATAAAAACATTTAATATCAAATAATCATCAATAATATCAAAAAAATGTGATCAAAGGTAAAAAGAAGTGCAAATTTTACCAATAAACAAGAAAAATTCAAATATCATCAAAGGCCAAATTTCATTTTAATATTTACATTGGTTTGCTACAACTTGAGAGAATTACAAAAAATGTTACAATATTCTACAAAATTCATGAAAGTCCTTAGTGTTAAGTGATTTTGTGTTAAACTTCCATGCTAGGACCATGATCCTTCCTTGACTACCATTTGGTCCAAGCTACGCATACCTAGCAGCCTGCAAGATTCACACAAAACATAGGCAATATCTTAGGGCAAGTTTAAACAAACTTCTAACTTCTAGAAACTTTTCAACTGAGTTATGTATTCAACTCCTAATTTCTTTCACAATATAAAGGTTTCACATGTCCTTGAACAATATCACAACCGCAAATGCAGCAACATCATCCACATTAGTTTTCATAAGCTCGCAGTGTAACCACAAGTACAATGTAGAAACATCATCCAAATAAATTGTACAAAATTTGAAATGAGTAGAATAATATTTGAAACATTCCGATAACTAAGAGGACCTGAAACTATCAACCCCCACCACCTTGCAACATATCACTACCCTCTCAGTTCATGATTCAACAACAATTCTCTGAATCACACAACACCATGTAACTCTCGTACTCATTCTCAATTATCATCATCATTCTTTCAGCTCTCACTCAATTAGTACACACAACAGAAATACAACAAAGAAAAGGAAAATAAGCAGAGCAATTACAATCATACAGAAGAACACACAGAAGCAACAAAGAACATCAAAAAAGAAAAGCAAAGTCTCGAGAATTCAAAAAGAAAGAAGAAGGAGAAGATTAGAGAAAGAAACAAGGCCATCACAATTTAAAAGATTACCTTTTGAAGCTGCCAGAATCAGTGAGACCTCGCTGAAATCTGGGTAATCCCACCGGAAAGTTCATAGCCACTTAATTCTGACGAGTCTTTTAACAAGCCGTGTACATTTTTTTAGCCTAAGCCATGCCCTCGTCATGAATTGCGCTTCAACTTACTGTCTTCATCGCATTTGACCCAATTGGTGCGGTTAGGGTTTGGAGAGGTACCTTCAACTTTTCATCTTATGTAGCTTTAAGAATCTTCTATGAGTCTTCAACGATTTCACTTCTAAAACTTCAACAATTCGTTCTGCACACATCCGAAACTCTTCTCAGAACTTCATCTCTCCAAAACTCACTCTCTAACTGCTTCTCTACACAAAATCATTTTCATCAACAAGTCCGAATCGGCTTCTCAACAACGATAATCAACATCACGCATACTTCATCAAAACTGCATCATCATCATGTTCAATGATTTTCAAATCACACAGGACAATAATTCCATATAACACTGTAGTAAAAACAAGAAGCAAATTCGTGGAAGAGATTTGAAGAAGATGAATTACCAATGAAATGTGAATTCAAAGTGAGAAAGTGAGGTATTTGTACCTAAGTTTCTGAAGAGATTGCTATCTGATTTTCTCACCATCTTCATCAATTTGAAGAGCCTTCGGAGCTGCTCTGACGGGTAATTTCGATTCTCTATTTGTCATTACCTCCGCGTTTAATCGGAATTTTGAGATTTAAAGTAGCAAAAGTGTTTTGTTGTTTCAAACTCTTTTCGATCTAAATTTATGATATGATGAAATGATTGCTAAAGAAAAATCACGGAGGTAATTGAAACCTGAGATTGAAACATTGAGAAGAGCGACCAAATCACGAACGCATTCGAATAGAAGTGGAACCGTGCAGCGAAGGTTTGTCAAAAGAGAAACGTTGAAGCTTGAGACAGTGGATGAATGAAGTTTGTTGATGAAGCCTGAGATGTTATTCACAATACAGTGTTGACATAGTGAGGTCATCGGAATTTGAATCAAGACGACAGAGGATGACGCGAGATCGAGATGGACGAATTGAGCGAGATGAGCAGAGATTGAAAGATTCTGAGGGCGTGTGGAGGCGTTGCGTAGTGGCTCATCATCGATTTGAATAGGCGAAGAGAGAAAGATGGTTGAACTTTGACAGAGCGATGGAGGAGTTGACGAAGGCTCGAAGCGAAGATGATAGACGGAATCGGAGGCATTAACAGAGAGATTCGAGAGAAGAGATCGGAGAAGCGTTTCTGTTGATTGTCGAAGGCAGACTGAAGCTGTGATGAACGGAGCAAGGTGACAGAGACAACGCCGGAACAGAATAAGCAGTGGTGAGAGCGGCCGCGATTTTGAGAAGGAGAGGAAGTCGTGTTTTAAGAAGAAGATGAAACAACTTCTTAACCCTAGCTCTATTTCATCAAACGAAAAATTTGTTTTTTTCTTTTCTTTTTTATTTTATTATTTGTTTTATTAAATAAAAAAATATGAAATAAAAATAATGCTTAAATTTGAGAAAAGAAGTGAAATCGTAATAAAGAAGAAAAATATAAAGGAAATTGTAATTTAATAAATAAAATTATGAAAATCTTAAAATAATATTGATGGGTGTGAAAATTTATTTTGTTGGTAATTTATTTTATTATTATTATTATTATTATTATTATTATTATTAATAAAAGAGAAAAAGAAGGGGAAATGAAAGAAAAAAAGTGGGAAAGTAAAAGAATAAAAAAAAGTAGCGATTATGATTGGCTAATGTAGTTACGACAGTTCACCTAATTGTCGCAGATGTGAAAAGAGGGCGGTTTTTTGGTAACTGTCGCAATTATGTTACTCATAATGCTTGAAAATCTACGACGGTTGAGCCTAACCGTCGTGACAACTGTCGCAATTCAGGAATAAGGACGGTTTTGTGGGAACTGTCGCAATTTATGTGTCGTAAATCTCTTTTTTTCTTGTAGTGGTGGTTAAATTATTTTCTGCCAAGATGTTGTCATTTCGAATTCTATGAACGACTTCATCAGCATCTTGGTGTCGACCCACCATGACAACTCCTCTAGGTTGTTCTTCTCGAAACTCTGGGACCTCTAACCTTTAGACCCTTGCCTCTGGTTCTATAACTCCCCTTCGTGGTTCCTCTCGAATCACTGGGGCTTCTAACCTTTGCGCCCTTGCCCCCAAGTTAACCCCCTCTCTGGCTGGTCTATAGGGTGGGTCATCAGCAATTTGTTCTATGTTGGGTATGTTCGCTCGAACCCCCGCCTGATTCTGCCTACGCCTTTCTGGCGGAGTGAAAAAATCTGCTATTCGACTCATGTTGTCCGCGTTTTCTCTGTTGGTTACAGTTACGTTTTGTACTATTGGGGCAAAGATTTCTTGCATAGTCTGTGCTAACACCCCTATCATATTATGGTTACTATCATCCATTAATTGTCTAAAGGCCATCTGATTTTCTGTGGTTAAGATAGGCAATGTATTGTGACCCACTGATCCTTGGGTATTTGTCATAAATTGGTTGGCCCTAGATTCGGATCCAAATTGTGGTGACGAATTTGATGTGGAATTGTGCAAACCTGCCATAAAAGATGTTGGCATCCCATAAGAGGGATTTATGTGTCTGTTGCCATCGAAACCGGGTGGTCTAGTTTGTGGGGTGGCGAAATGGGTTTGTGTCCCTGATGGTGGGACAAATCCCGCAAGATAACCAGTGGTCCCCGTATTTCCCAGGATCGAACTGTTGGTTGTCATGCCACTTGCTCCATTTGTGGCCACACTACTGGTAGAAGATGCAACAGACTGTGCGTTCGTAGGGATCGCGTTAGACGTCCCCGTCGAAACAGACGTGTTGGTGCCTGTTCCATGTGAGGCAATTTGTTCCCCTTGTTGATTGCCTGGATTAGACATCCTACTACTACGTTTTCTTCTGGGTAAGGGTTGGTTACTATTAGTTGTCTTACCACTTCTAAGGTTCATATAACAGCGAAATCGATATTCAGAGAAGAACTTACACAACAAGATTATATCCTAAAAATCTTTACTTTCAACTTTCTTAACAACTCGTCCCATCGGGTGTGCCAATTTGTTCACAGTGATTTCTGGTGAACAACCGCTAGTCTTCCAAACTATCGAATAAACTTAATGACTGTTATTCAATTTCTCTGGTAACTTGCAGGATCGACTAGATTGATCCTATGGAGCATAGTTGTTTGGTTAAGTCTAATTGTAAAACTGGTATTCATATTCAGGACCTCAAATTAGAATCGTTTCTAAGATATCCAATCCACTTCGATTACTATACTGAATGGTTCGAAGGATAATTTCTATATGGCATTAGGAATGTTCATGAAAAAAAGTTTAAAGACTTAAAATTGGGTAAATGGCAGGATTAAGCGAGTGGATGCAAAAGTTACTAAATGTTTAGAGGGTTCGAACATAAGAAAAGTATTTAAATGCAGAAAGGCATAAATGACTTCGAATATAAAGGCTTTAATGTAAAGGCAAGAAACGTAAAATGGCTGAAGCACAAATGAAACGGAAATGAAAGACAAAACTGGAAAATGTAAAGAGTTTTCATTGAATTGTAAATGTTGGTGTTATCATACGTACATCTTTCGAGCATTCGTTTCCCTATCCATGTCGTATTTTGAATGTTTATTGGATTTGTACAACAGATATGACACACGAAATCCTAATACTAAGACCTCTATTTATACTACTTCGACCATAACGGTCTTGCTATCAGAATCTGCCACGTTTGAAGCATGCAGAGCATTACTTCCCTCTGGCCTCCACGCGTCCTCGAACGTCCCAATGCTTATGTATCTTGAATTTCCAATATCCCGCTCACGTTTGAATTTCAAACGCCTTGGTACCTTCCTTTCGAATTTGTTTCAAAAACAAACCCTCACAAAGATAGTTTTGTCAGTATTTCGAACAAGGCTTTAAACTTACACTCCACAACTACCATTTGAAACCTTGAACTTTAATATTTCCATTCGAAACAAACATTCTCTTCCATTCTAAATCATCAAACTTGTTTTATTCAAACAAAGCCCAATCATTTTTATTTCGAATCATAATATCAAAATCTTCAGCCAACAATTAGTAAAAGTTAGATTTTCTTAACATTGGATTGGGCTTTGAGTTATACATTTTTATTAATCCTATAATTCTATGCATTACTCTTCACACCCCTAGCCTTTTACTAATAAACTAAAAATACACCCATGCGCTTAATAATTAATATTAAGTTATTAATTAATTTATTTTATTTGTTTATTCTTTTATTTATTTTCTCTCCATTTTTTATTTTAATAATATATTTATAATAAATTCTAAATTTATTTATTTTTTAATATTTATTTTTACTAACCCATTTAAACTTTTTTTAATTGCATTAAAACCATTTTTTCTCATGCATTAAAAAGATTTTTTTTTATATATTAAGATATTAAAAAATATCTAACCAATCAAATATTAACAATTTTCCATTAACCTAATTCAAATTATATTTTCAAAAGGAATTATGGAGATATTTCTCATTATCTGCGAACTTTGTCTAACAACTCTGCGATTTACAAACCCATACTTGGTTCAAGGAGAATTCAAAATATCTTCGTAATCCATAAAAATTACCAACCAACAACTATGAACTACGAATTAGGACTTCGATTCCTCATAAGAGTATACATAGGCATACGACTAAAATCGTGGCGAGTTCCCCTAATTAAAAGACTAAAACCCTTTTCCCCTAATTAAAAGACTAAAACCCTTTTCCCCTAACCAAAAAATTAAAACCCTATTCCTAAATCTTAAATCTAAACCCTAGTATCCTTGTGAATAAGGTAGATGAGGGGGTGCCTAACACATTTCCTTCATCTAAAATGAGTCAACAACTTAGAATCTATGATCAAATTAGGGTTATCCTTTATATTCCCTTCCATAGGATAAAAATTAAGGCGGCAACTCTTATTTTAAAACCAGTTACAACAGTTGAAATCTTTAGTGTGGTGTCCATTGACTCCAAGGAACTTGCACAATCTTCTCAGTTCAGGACCCATTATACCTTCCTTTGGAGCAGGCAACATAGAGATGTTGTGCACGTGAAGAACCTCGCGCCATATCTGCTCACGGTGGGTATTCAAGCGAGTGAAGTCTTTGTCGCCTTGCCAACTCTCTTGAATGTAGTATTGTCCTTTATGGGGGGGAGGGTATAATTCTTCTTCCTTTTTGGTGGGAATACTCGACATTGGGAACACACTCCTTGACCTTGCACGTCTTATTTTCGATATTGCTCTCCTCGCCCTTTATGTAGCACTCTGCTCATGTGACCACCTCTGCCAGCAAAAATATTGGCTTATGGGCGAGAGACTCGTTAAAGTGTCCCGCCTTGAGTCCATTTTGAAATGCCCCACAAACATTTCTTGGTTTGGCTAGACTTATTTGATGGTGGCTTCGTTAAATCTGGCGAGGTAGTCCCTCAATGACTCTGATGGAACCTGGCGTATGTTGAACAAGCTAGTTGTGGACATTTTTTTGTGACGGCTGACAATGAAATGTATTGGTCAAAAAGTACTGATGTGCATGTTCCTCCTGCAAGGGCAAGGGGAATAAATGGCCTTAGTAGGTGTATTACATTATATGGTGATTAGGTCTTGTCCACGGTGGCGAAAAGCCTTATATGGTGGTTTAGGGGTCCTCTCACGTGAGGTGAGGGACTCTATTTTTAATAGTGTGCTTAGTTATAAGCGTACGAGGGGTGTGATCAGGACGAGTTAAGATCTGTCTTATTCCCTCTATGGGGGGATAAGTATTTATAAAGGCCTATTGGGCCTAGGATTTGGTAACCTTTAGGGGAGGCAACCGCTCCCTCGTGATCAGGGGAAATTGTTTGACCACCTAATCTTCAGGGGGTAGTAGTGGACTCTATTTTTTTTACTAACAACATTTCACACGTCATTAGTGTTAAGGGCGGGCCATTTGTTCTGACGAGGACATCACATAAACGACACCACACTTGGGTGAGGGCGCCTTTATTAAGGATACTCACAAATATAACACTACATATTTCATGGGCCCGATTAGAAATGGTTTCTCAAATTTCTCAGCAGAAACATGGGAGTGGAAAAAACTGGCTCTCCATTAAATTGTGGAGAAAATGGTTTCTCTCTTGACCAACTTCACTTGACTGTTATTCCTTAAACATCTCACAAACCACATAGATTAGTGAGGTAGATCTTGGATGTCATGTCTAAAGCCTACGCTCAGGACGGAAAATTCATTTTATAAGTCCAATCCCATTTCTGACAACCAGCCCTTTTTGGACTGCTAAGCATCTTCTTGGCATTCTCACCTAATTTTCTTCTACCATAGACCATTATATCATGGATCATTCCTTTTCAAGACCAAATAAATTATCTGAGTTCAAGAATATAAAAGTAAAACTTCTAAGTTCTCCCCATAAAATTACTTGTTCTTTTTTAAGTTCACCCTTTTTTTTCTTCAGGATTTCCTTTTTTTAATATAAAATAAAGAACTTCAATGAATAAAAATCTAAGAATTTACTACAATCAAAGGCACTTATTAAAGGTCTTTGCATTGGGTTTTTCCTTTACCTTCTAAATTTCTAAACAAAGTTTAAACCCATGTAATAACATATATTATTGAATTTTTAATTCTTTTGTGAAGGAAATTAAATCCTTAATTAAAACCCAACTAAATAGAGAAGAAAACCACAAAAACCGAAATAAACATACATTTTATAATATTATTTAATTTATTTATTTTCCCCACCCCACCATCCACTACTACACATTCACTTTCCTCAACAAGATCGAAACTTAAACACTATCCATCTTCCTCCTCCATGATCCGTCGACACTAACCTCACTAAAAATGTTCAACGCCGCTACCATCTAGCGTTGTTTCTCCCCCATTTTATGGATTCCCTTTACAAGACGAAATAAATTTTCCCAGTTCACTATTATAAAAATAAAATTTCTAAATTCTCCCCATAAAATTCCTTGTTGTTTTTAGTTCACCTTTTTCTTTTATTTTTAGTATTTCCTTCTCCTATTTTTTTATAAAAGGGTGAGTTTGGGGAAGAAGAAATTGAGATCTACGATAGAAGAAGGTGAGAGTTCATGAATAAAGGCGAGTTTGTGAATAACAGTGAATTCTAGGTTCAATGGACCACTGGTCAAACACAAATGTAAATTTTGAGTGTTTGTATGTATATATTGTGCTAGCGTGCTGCTTTCCTATAATTTTATCATGTTCAATTTTTTTTCCTTCTTAGGTGCCACATTGAAGAACCCACTAACAAGAAGAGGTAGTATAAGATTCTTCTACAACTGTTAATTCAAAGGCAGACATTGACAACTCACTGATGATGTTTTAGGTGATGCTGATAGAGTGTATACATGACACTTATTTCAAATCTTTTTTTCCTCATCAATGTATTCATGATTCACTATTTTTATGTAGGAGATGTTTATGGATTTATTCAAATGGAAATAAAAAATGGAGCAACAGTTGTTGGATGCATCAAGCACTGTATATGGCCTGCTAGCAATGAGGTACCAGGCCTTATGATAAGATTATAACCCCCAATGAAGTATCTACACTCATGTTTTCTACTCCCTTTACAGTTTTCTTAATTTCTTATCTTTTTCGAGTTCAAATCTCTTCATGGAAAATATTTTGGATTTTCGAGCAATATGGGATCCAAAGACTACAATGACTTCATGCTGGCATTTCAAATGACTGTTGCTTTCAAGTATACAATGCAAGTGACTTTAAGAGTTGAAAAGTATTATTTAGCTTCTTTTTTTCCTCCACATAGACTCTCTTATAGTTTTTTATGCCATTGAACTCTTGAGAATCAACAAAAAGTCGTTGAAGTTGTTGCCACTAGCATCCCATGTCACAATTCTCTTGGCCACAAATATGGCTTGTATTAGTAGCAGTCATTTCTTGGTGATGTTTTCACATCATGTTACATTGATAACTTTATATACAAGGCTAAAAATATCACGGATCCGTATTATTGGTTTATTCATAAATAGTTGTCGTCCTTTTAGGTATGGAGAACTACAGGGTCTTAATAAGTAATAAACAACCGACAGATACCGGAAAGAGCAAGTCCATGAGTGAAGATGTAACTATGACATACCTCTTCTCATTAGTGATATTTGGAAATGTGTGAATGTAGTTTGATATATATATGATAACTTTTAAAGTAAAATTTGATACATAATTAAACTGCCGAAATCAACATTGCAAATTGAACCCAAACTTTTATACGAAAAGAATGTTATGATTACAAGAACGAGAATTTATTGAGATCCATTATCATGTATGTCTACAAGTTAAACTTGAATAAAATAAGAATATAGACAACCAGCTGAGACAGGGAACTGCCTAAGGTCACATCTTTGTTTGAGAAGCATATGATTTAGTTTTTTATCTGAGAGACTATTATAGAAAATTAGAGTTCAAATTATCAAAGAATTAATGATGTTGGAATTCCAAATCCAAGTGATTCTGTAACCTAAAATTTCAAGGAAAATTCCTAGAACATTAGTAAAATTTCTTATATAAGAACAAATAGTAACCTAAGAAAAAATTTTTTACGTATTTTTTATTTATGTCTAAACAAGTGATATTTACGTATGAAAAACATATTTTTATATATAAAAAAAATTATATTTATGAAAAACAAAAATTATATTTCCCCACCACCACTACTACACCTTTACTTTCCTCAACAAGATCGAAACCTAAACACCATCGGATATCTTCTTCCTCTTCCTCTTCCATGATCCACCGACACCATCCTAACTGAGAATGTTCACCGCCGCCACCATCTGGCGCTGCTTCTCCCCATTCAAGATTCTCTTCACTTCGCTCACCCTTCTATCCAACAACAAACTCCTCTTCACAACCCTCTTCATCTTCACCATCCTCCCTCTCTCAACCCTCACTATCCACCAATCCATCTTCACACAACCACTCACCTCTCAAATCCGCCACCTCGAAGCCTTGTCTCACTTCGCTTCAACCCAATTCGAAGCTCGCCATGTTAAGCATGAATCTCGAAAAGATGCTGTTTTTCTCATCCGTGTTAAAGCCCTTTTCTCTTTCCCTTCTTACATCATCTCCCTCATCTCCACTCTCTCCGCCGTACACTCCTCTCTCCTCGCCGCCCATGGTATCACCCCGACACTCCACTCGGCCGTCGCCTCCTTCAAACCCAACATCATGCGACTCCTCGTAACTTCCATCTTTGTCTACGCCATCCTCTTTGTGTTTTCCTCTTTGCCTCTCTTCTCAACCGCACTCGGGTCGAATACTTTCGTCTTCTTTATCGGGTCGGGTCTCGAGGTTTACTTAATGGCGGTGTTGGGCGTCGGTCTGGTGGTGTCCGTGGCCGAAGAGAGATTCGGATGGGATGCTATTAGAACAGGATCCGGTTTAATGGAAGGGAACCGGGTTTGCGGGTGGGTTCTTTCGGGTTTATTTATGTGGGTTTCGAGTTTGATCGGGTCGAGGATAGACGGTGAGGATTCGTTTGAAGATGAAGCAGTTGTAATAGTTTGTTATGGATTGGTGGTGCTATGTAGTTACGTGATAATGACGGTTTTTTATTGTGAGTGTAGAAAACGGCATTCAATTAGGGAATTTCATCAAATCGATGAAGAAGTTCAAGATCAAGAAACTCAACTTTCTGTACTATAGCAATGTACTATTTTTGTTGTTGTACTTGTTGTCTTGTTCTTTCTTTTTGTAAGAAATTGTAGATTTGATTTCTAGTTAAAATTAAGAAGTTTCCTATTAGTTGTTTTTTTTGTCAAACCGATTATTGTAACAAAGTGAAAATGTGGGATAACAAGTAACCATGATCTATGGATGTATTAGTATATTTTTTATAGGAGATAAACTATACATTGGAATTTAATTTCTGGTTTTAACTCGGAGAATATTTTTGATTTTGTGTTATACAGAAATCAGAAAAATATTATTGAATAACATCAATATGACAAATTTAAAATATAATTCATAATATAAATATAGAAAATATATTAAAGATTTTAACATTAATCATGATAATAGCATCGACCGATTTTGAAATGGTCGCATTTAACTCGATCAGAACTTTCTCCTTAAAACTGGTAAAAGTATCTACATAGTTCGTAGATCATTGTCGTTTTTCAGTTTACAGTTGATGAACACAAGCTTTCCATTGTCAACAGATGGTGAGCGGTACTCGATCTTCACAACTTTGTGATTGTTGCCATAAGATACAAGTTTCTGTAATATTTCACTCACATCTTCAATTGGGGTGTACTTGGTGACGTTAAATTCGCGTGATGGTGTAGTGTCGGTAAAGTAGACAACTCCAACATGTCATTTGATGTTCATTTTGATGTTCATTTCTGGTTTTTGGTATTGTGGTATAAAATAATATGACAAGTGAGGTTATTTATAGTAGTTTGAGGCAAACATGAACCATACAAATCATATCCCTATGTCAGATTTGAAACCAGAATTCCACTTCTGGTTTTATATAAAAATGGAATCGGAAATATATTTCTGGTTAGTCTTCTGGGAGTGAAAAACCAGAAACAGAATAGAAACAACAACTCCTTCAAAAAAACCTCATGTATTCATATATTGTATTTTGGTCAAACTACAAAATGGCTATATTTCCACAACATAATACATGAACAAAATGACATTTATAATAAAATGATATCTAACTACTTAAATGAGCCAAAAAGATTGTCGCCGGCCAAATCCACCGTTGGCACCCCTTTTGACATTTCTCTATTTTTTTCTATTTTAATTTTGTTCGACTTGTTGTATTATTGCACCCTTTCAAGGAATTGGTCTGGCCAGGTCTCAGATGGGATTGTGAAATGATTTGCCCACTCCGGTGATGTAGGTGGTTTATGGCATCCCGATTTCAAATAAACTTGAATAAAATGCCGCAAATTTGAAATCCACCCAACACATATGATACAATCATTAGGATTTGGTGTTGTAGAAGTGCACAAAAGAAAATAAGTCTCTGAGAAACCGTATCTTGTAAGATTAATACACACCCTCTCATACGCACTTGCTATTAGATGACCCATTTCAAGGGCACGTCCATTTATCCTCTGTTGCAAATCCACTCACACAAGGTACAAGAGCGTTATAGATATCTTCAACTTTCTCTTTACTCCCGAACATAAGTGTGTATAAATTTCTATTGCTCCTCAACTCTCTGATAATAGTATCATGAACAAGTTTGTGAGCCTTTTACCCTTTACTGAGCAAACTAGAAACAACTCGAAAACCACATTTACCGTCACCCTCAACATTGACGATCCGTTCAATGTACTTGTGCATAAAAAATGGCATGTGATTGATGAATGGTATTTTCGGTGGAGTCGGTGTAAGAGGTGATTTGCTAATACAGAAACCTTTGAAAGCACTTTTTCTGAGATTTCAGAGTAGGTGAATCGGGAATTTTTTTGTCAATGTGTTCAAAATATGAAGGACTCGTCGTAGTTGAACTATCACCCGATGTCGGTTTCACCTTCTTAGGTGCCCCTTTAGTTTTTACGGGTTGAGATGATGGTTTCAAGTCTGTGGTCTCCGGAAACGTAATCTTCCTCAGTTTATCTTTGATGTGGAGTTTGGTGGCATCATCGACTTTCAAAAATCTTTCTTGTATCGCTTCCCATTCAGCAAAGATGGAAATACTTGGTTTATCGTCTTTTATTTTACCGTCATTTTCAAAACTGAGGCTCTTCCAATGACTAGAGACCTCGTCCATATGTATCAGGTAATCAAATTTCATCTTCTTAGATATGACACAATGTTGTACTCCAAAATTTTCCCTCCCATATTCCTTAAGATTTGTCAAGAATGATCTTCATATTGCTCAAGATTGCTCAAGGGTTGTACAGTCAAATCACCTCTTAAGGCAGTCAATTCAAAATTAGGGTTTTGTGTTGCATCAAGATCCTTACATACAAATGGCCTCAAGTGCTTCCCAATGTCTTAATATGTTCTTAAGTACATCCATGTCAAATTTCAAGCCTTGTAGAGGAAGTTTGGTCAGTCAATTGCTCAAGAGGCCCAAAAATCGACTGTGCTAGGGCAAAAGTCAACTGTGTCCCAAATACAGTCAAACCTCAGGATTTTTTGTCAACATTCTCATTTTGAAGGATAATTCATCATTTGATCAAGGGTTGATCATGATTCATCAAGGATTGCTCAAGAATCATCAAGATGCAAAAGTTACTATTTTTGGACAGCAGAAAAGTCAACTGTACTTTGACAAGGGCATAACTCTTTCATGGTTTATCAGAAAAATTCCATCCAAAGCTCATTTTGAAGAGGATGCAATTTCCTACAATCCATCTTCACACCCCAAGATCAAGAAATGCTCTCACAAAAAGTTACAAATTTTTACATTATAGGTCAATTTCAAAAGTCAACAAAAGTACACTTTGAGTCAAGGGTCATAACTTGAGATTGGTAAATCCAAATGACATGGGAACAAAAGCATTGGTTAGAGGACTTCAAGGGCTTTCCAAAATGTCCAAGAACATGGTCATATGATCATATTGAGCAAGTACCTAAGAGCCCGTGGATAACCACGGATAGAAAGGGTGCTAACACCTTCCCTTTCTATAATCTACCTCCCGAACCCGAGAAACATCTCAAAAAGGAATTTTTCTGTGCTTTTTCCCTTTCCTTGTTGGATAAAATAAAAGACGGTGGCGACTCTTGCTTACCGCGACATTTTGCAAAAACAAACGCAAACGCGAACCAGCATTCCAAAACAGTCAGTTATCATTCCCACCGATCACAGAACTGGCGACTCTGCTGGGGAATTTGATAAGTGAGGTGTACCTTAGGATTAGATCGCTTGTGTTTTCAATTGTATGCTTTGTATGCTTTAATTTTGCGGGCTTGTATCGGAGTTCTATAGATCCTAACCCGGATCTGGGGTACCCTTTTTTAGGTAAGTAGCAATAAACTGTGAGGAATCTGTCCGGCGTAGACCGACACGGATGAAGCAGTAGCTACGTTGGTGTGACACATTGGTCGTACCGATATCCCTTGTGTTGGAACGAGGAGAATATGGGTCTTCTGAGGAGTCATTAAGCACAAACTGACCTTAGAACCTTAAATTAACCAACTTGGCCATAGAACAGTAGCAGTATGCTACACTCATTGAGACTAAACTCTCGCGATGGTTCCGGCTGCAAGAAAAGGTTGCCAAACTGGAATTATGACCGATTGAGGGTAGTCAGTGATATTGAGATCCTCTAGAACCCGGTTACTATTTATAGGACAGGTTTTGAGCCCACTAACTTCAAGAGGGTAATACCTAAACTCCATGCTAGCCTAAAATCTAAGGGCTCTTTGTGTGACTTGTGTGCCTTCAAACTTGAACTACTTGCACATTCTTGTTATCTGACATCATGAGTTCCTTGCAGGTTTTGTTTACAGTCCTTATCCAACAATTTGGATTTATTGCAGGGCTTACTTACAACACCTCACACTTTTGCTTAAACGCATATCATACGCATCATAACATCATACCTTAACATTTCCTTAACCATTTCAAGGATCTTAAAGGTTTGTGATGCAGGTCATGATGAACCAAATGTCTAGCAAGGGGCAAAGGGGATTTATTTTCCTCTAGCCAAGGTCGTTTGGAGATCAAAACATGTTAACTTGAGTCAGGGGCTATGACCCACTCGATATGGTGAGCCTGACTTTTGAAGAAGGACTCTCAGCAACATGAAGTTCCTTCAATCAAGCTGCAAAATTCAAATTCTAACAAGTTTCTTTGTTTACCCCACGAGATCCTTGAAAACATTGCATACATATATCATACATATCATTGCATTACAGGTACCATTACAGGTCTCTTATCCTCTTCGCTATTTATTTCAGCAATCATCATGTCTACTGAACCTTCCACTGAGCAAGCTATCAAGGCCCTCCAGGCCCAGAACGCCCAGTTCCAAGAGTTGGTTATGAGCCTAGCCAAGGGTCAACAGGATTTGAAGACCCTGATTCTGAAAGAGAGGAAGAAGAAGAAGAAGAGGACCGTCCTGTTCAACACCGGACGCAGGTTTGGAAACGGGCTGCAAAATGAAGTTGATCTGACCACCTCATCTGGAGGGAAAGACAGCCCACAAGAAAGGAGGGCTCCTAGCCCTATGGTCTCTGACAACGAGACGGACTGTGATGAAGAACAGTATCCTCCTGCTGAGGATAAGTACAAACAGTTGGAGGACCGCTTGAGCGCTATGGAGATACAGAACGTGCCCGGGCTGGACTTCGGAGACCTAGGTCTATCCTCTGGGGTGGTGATCCCCCATAAATTCAAGGCACCTGTATTTGCCAAGTATGATGGAGCTTCCTGTCCAAAGCTGCACCTCCGGTCTTATGTAAGGAAGATCTAACCTTACACCGCTGATAAGAATTTGTGGATCCATTTCTTTCAAGACAATCTTTCAGGGACTCAGCTTGAGTGGTTCTATCAGCTGGATGGAGCCAGTATTCGTAACTGGGAAGATTTGGCTACTGCGTTCTATAGGCAGTACCAGTATAACTCCGACCTCGCTCCTACGCGTACCCAACTCCAGGGTATGTCAATAGGGACGGGTGAAGGATTTAAAGAGTATGCTCAGAAATGGAGAGACCTTGCCGGAAGGGTGCAACCACCTTTGGCTGATTGTGAACTGGTCGATATGTTTTTGGGGACCCTGTCTGGTCCATTCTTTAACCATTTGATTGGAAACTCTTCAGCCGGGTTTACAGACCTTATCTTGAATGGGGAGAGAATTGAAGCTGGCATCAAAAGTGGGAAGATTCAAGAAGCTACACCTCCTGATGCTCATAAAAAGCCTTACAGTGGGAAGAAAGAGTCCAATGCTGTGTACAGTCAAAAGAGTCGTCGTGATCAACACGTAGGGGCAGTCTTGATCTCTGGTTCTGCGTTACACCGACAATATCAAAAGGGAAATCAACGAAGGCCGGACAAGCCTAAAAGACAGTTCACCAACATCAACATGCCATTGTCACAAGCATTGCAGCACATGTTGAAGATGAATCTGATTACGGTGATAAACCCTCCTCCGAACCCTAAGACTTCTTCTCCTAACTACAACCCGGATGCAAGGTGTGCTTATCATTCCGGTAGTCCGGGGCACGATACTGACGATTGTTGGGCGCTGAAATACAAGATTCAGAATATGATTGACGCTAAGGAGATCGAATTCGAGCCTCCTGAGACTCCCAATGTGGTCACTGCTCCCTTGCCAAAACATGGCTAGGATTGAAAGCACTTTTGTTCATTTGAATTCTGAAGTTGTACTTTTCTTTGCTTATTCAAACAATTATCATGTCAAACTCTTTTATTTCATTAATGCATTACACGTGTCTGTTTTGAATTAATTGTTTTCACTATGCTTAAAATTGCTTCATATTTCCTTTTTGTGATGTTCAAACTCTCGATTAAAAAATTCTAAGCCTTTTGAGGGAGGATGACGAAAACGATACCACGATCTTTACAATATGCTTTTGAATAGACCCCGCTGATGAGGTACATGCATTGTTTCAAATCCTAAACAGTGGAGTTATAAGGAAGATAATCCCTAGTCAACCCCTTTGAGCCAAAGAAGTTAGAGTTTTTCTTTTCACGCAAAAATTAAAACCCTTAATTATAACCTGGGGCAGGATAGTTTTCTCAGTTGATCCAGGTGCACAATGAATGGCATCAAAGGAGTACTTCCAAAACAAAAGACGGTGATGGTTCCGTATAATCGTAAGGACAGGCAGTCATTGTCTCTCAAAATAAAAGCCCAATAAGTCAAAACCTATGAAGGAGACTTACACAAAACTGGGGCATCCCGCTGACTGTAATCACAAAAAGAAATAGTTCAGGCAAAAAGACAGGGATAATAAAATCAAAAAGAAAGAGGTCCTACAAACCCTCAACAAAAAAAGAAATGACTGCCTATTCAAAATAAACTATCAGCAATCCGAACCATTATCGAAATATCAGAGCAAAGACTCAAACAAGATCTAATGCACGATTAGCTGAGTTTAGGATCGAAGAACGTCAGGAAGAACGGGTGGGTACAAATAAAATTTGAGCTTTTATCCTTTGTTTCTTAAACCGTGAACCAGGCCACGTTATAACCCTTAAAAGTCCTAGCTAAAGCATGGGTTAGTTCGAAAGCATATTGTTACAAAAGGTATCCTGACTCTTGTAGGGCTTGCTGTAAAATCCTGAGTTGACATCACATTTTGCAAAAATTCACTTGTTTTATTGAAAACTGCATTTTCAAAAAACTTCAAGACATACATAAGCTTTGCATTCTTAAAATGACATTGTTTGCATATGGCTATTTGTTCAAACAGCAGAGAAATTCGCACGACGAATATCTAGTGAACAAAAACCTTCTCAATAAAAAGGGTCACCTCAAGTGGAAGAAACACTTCCAACCAAGGGGCAGACATGATCATTGTCCATCATTTGGGGCAGTCAAGTCAAGATTCAAGGAATCTCCCAAGATGCCAAATAGCCAGGGGCAAATCTCCGCCTGAGTCACTTGGGGCGTTGGACATGAATTCCAGCAACGAATCTTGCATGATCAGACATCTTCTGGTAGTATGGCGATACAACACTACTGACAGTGACAACTCCCTACACTCTGAGAACGTGGACACAGTCGAAAAGATACTACGCATAATCAAAGACCCGCTAGGTTGGCTGGCCTAGGCAAAATAAGGGCTTCCCGGCGAACCAAAAAGGGTTCGGGCAAAAATAAGGGATGAAAATTAAAAATCTGTACACCCGGTAAGTCGAAAACCTGAAAAGGCGGCTTGGGCAAAAAAGGGTATCCCGATGGACTAAAAACTCGAAAGGGAGGTCCAGGCAAAAATTAGGGATCAAAGCGTACGACTATGTCCCGTCATCTCGTCACTTGCCTACCAGAAGAAGATTTGTCAATCGGCGATTATCAAGCACCTCATAGGCCTTCTTCTCCCGCAGAAACTGGGGCAATAAGAATCGTCCGAACTATACAGTCGCTCTGTCCATCGAGGTACCAAGGTAGGTTCAGCTGAAGAATATGACCAAGATATCGTCACTACCCGCAGAGTAAGACAATAATGGTAGCCCTCCCCACTGAGATTTGCAACTACGAAGGAATCAACAATACTCCCCCCCAAGCAGAGTTGGTCTACCGTCAGTTCCGAAAAGGCTCGGTATTCCCAGAAGGTCTTAATATTCCCCAGCGGAGTATAAAGATATTCCCCAGCAAGCGTAAAGAGCATCCCCGGCAGTCTTAATATTCCTCAACAAAATATAAGAATGTTCCCCAGCAGAATACAAGATACCCCCAGTGGAGCCATTTCCCAGCGCAGTCTAAAAAAGCTTCCCCGCCAGAGTTGAATCATCTTCCCCAGTAGATTCTGGAAGCTTGTCCCCTGCAGAGTACGAATGCATCTCCTCAGCCAAATTCAGAAGGTTGTCCTCACAAGAGTCTAACTGGGTTATCCTCAGCAAGTTGCAACTGAAAGATTATCCCCAGCGAAGTTCTTTCTATCCCCAACAGAGTTCATCATCAAAATCCCCGATAGAGCTTATCAACGGAATCCCCAGCGGAGTTATCATTAAAATCTCAGCAAAGCATCTCTTCCCCACAGAGTAATCTCTTCACCAGTTTATTCCCTAACGGAGTCATCCTCTCCTGCAAGTTTATCACCTTCGTTCATCGTCCCCAGCAGAAACGAAGAACTCAACACTATTCTCCAGCAGCTCCGGGATTTATTTTCCCCAACTAAAAAACATCACATCTTCATACATTATGACATGCATACGCATCGTACAACACAAATCTCATCTATGTTGAGAACATCATGACATCATGCATTTCATACATCATGACATTGCATACAACTAACGTTTTGCCCTTTTCAGGAAAAGGTCAATCCAAAGATGATTACCATCAACCTTTGCAGTTCCAGATCAATACCTGTAACAAGCCAGGAAAACTATCTGTGGACGACTGATTGTAGGTTAATACCTGAAACCAGCCAGGAAAACCACCTACACAAAGAGATGGAAGATCAATACCTGTAACAAGCCAGGAAGACTTTCTTTCTCAGGTCAGAGATCAATACCTGAAACCAAACAGGACAATTATCTACTTGACCATCATGAAGCAACCCTACACCGGTTCCTTCTCTCTTTCAGATGCAGTTTTACACGGACTCATCATCAGGCAACCCTACACCGGTTCCTTCTCTCTCAGATGAAGTTTTACACGGACTCATCCTCAGGCAACCCTACACCGGTTCCTTCTCATTTCCAAGATGAAGTTTTACACGGACTCATCATCAAAGTAACCCTACACAGGTTCCTCCTCCCTTCTAAGATGCAGTTTTACACGGACTCATCCTCAGGCAATCCTACACCGGTTCCTCCTCATTTCCAAGATGAAGTTTTACACGGAATTATCACAGAGTAACTTTACTCAGTTTCCTCCAGAAGTTTCACACAAACTTATCACAAAGTAACCTTACTCAGGTTCCTCCAGAAGTTTTACACGGACTTATCACCTTACCCAGGTTCCTCCAGAAGTTTCACAAGAACTTATCCTGAAGTAACCTTACCCAGGTTCCTCCTTACAATTTCCTGACGTAGTTTTACCCGAACTCCGCGCAAAGCAACCTTACCTAAGTTATTTCCCAGTTCAGATGCAGTTTCACACGGACCCATCATCAGTCAACCCTACACAGGTTTCCTTCCTTCCAAGATGCAGTTTCACACGGACCCATCATCAGTCAACCCTACACAGGTTCCTTCCTTCCAAGATGCAGTTTCACACGGACTCATCATCAGTCAACCCTACACAGGTTTCCTTCCTTCCAAGATGCAGTTTTACACGAACTCATTATCAGGCAATCCTACACAGGTTCCTTCTTTCAACTTACAAAATTACAATTCAACAAACGATCTCCAGATGGCATCTATAAGCCCATCCTCCTACCAACAATCCCCAGATGGCATCTATAAGCCCATCCTCCTACCAACAATCTCCAAATGGCATATGTAAGCCCATTCCCGACATCACATTGCTGATACTACATCATGTAAGTGCAAATTTTTGGGCACTCTAGTGTTCAATTATCTTCCACCTTCGGATCACGAAAGGCTCGAAAGCCAATCCATATCCTCAGGCTTAAGAAAATTGAACAGGGGAAACTGTTGTACCCCAAAACTTGCCCTCCCATATTCCTCAAGATTTGTCAAGAATGATCTTCATATTGCTCAAGATTGCTCAAGGGTTGTACAGTCAAATCACCTCCTAAGGCAGTCAATTCAAAATTAGGGTTTTGTGTTTCATCAAGGTCCTTACATCCAAATGGCCTCAAGTGCTTCCAAATGTATTAATATGTTCTTAAGTCCATCCATGTCAAATTTCAAGCCTTGCAGAGGAAGTTTGGTCAGTCAATTGCTCAAGAGGCCCAAAAATCGACTGTGCTAGGGCAAAAGTCAACTGTGTCCCAAATACAGTCAAACCTCAGGATTTTTTGTCAACATTCTCATTTTGAAGGATAATTCATCATTTGATCAAGGTTTGATCATGATTCATCAAGGATTGCTCAAGAATCATCAAGATGCAAAAGTTACTATTTTTGGACAACAAAAAAGTCAACTGTACTTTGACAAGGGAATAACTCTTTCATGGTTTATCAGAAAAATTCCATCCAAAGCTCATTTTGAAGAGGATTCAATTTCCTACAATCCATATTCACACCCCAAGATCAAGAAATGCTCTCACAAAAAGTTACAAATTTTTACATTATAGGTCAATTTTAAAAGTCAACAAAAGTACACTTTGAGTCAAGGGCCATAACTTGAGATTGGTAAATCCAAATGACATGGGACCAAAAGCATTGGTTAGAGGACTTCAAGGGCTTTCCAAAATGTCCAAGAACATGGTCATATTATCATAGTGAGCAAGTACCTAAGAGCCCGTGGATAACCACGGATAGAAAGGGTACTAACACCTTCCCTTTCTATAATCTACCTCCCGAACCCGAGAAACATCTCGAAAAGGAATTTTTATGTGTTTTTGTCCTTTCCTTGTTGGATAAAATAAAAGACGGTGGAGACTCTTGCTTACCGCGAAATTTTGCAAAAACAAACGCAAACGCGAACCAGCATTCCAAAATAGTCAGTTCTCATTCCCACCAATCACACATAAGCACAAGGAAGACCATATGTTTTCACAATGGTACAACCATACTTTGAACTGTCAGAACCGATATTAGAAGCTCGTTTGGCTTCGTGAAAAATATAATTCAGAGTTGTCCGAGACAAATTATCGACCAACTGAGAATATATGGTGTTGTCTTTGAAACTATGTTCCAACACCGTGATACTATGACCAAATGTTATTTGTATCTCATTATGCTGGTTTAGTATCATCTGGTTCACAGAATCCCAACCCATAATCAAATAACCCTTGCTATTTCCCAGCCAATTCTTTAGACAAGCATGAGAAGACTCAACTCGGTTTGTTGTTGTATTTCTGAGATGCATAACCTCATCGATCTAGGAATAAACAATCTTCTCCTTTACCTGATCAAATATTGTGCTTTCAACATGTTTTAATAGATTGGGATATTTCGCACAAACATTCTTGAGTTATAAAGAAATATTGGCGTATAGCTCTTTTATAGATGCGTTTATTATAACATTTCATGCATCCATAATTTCCTCCACAATGACTCCCGCCTTGACTAGTTTTCCATCTTCACCTGCAATCTTTTTTGTCCCTACCGCGGGTTTAACCCAACTTCTCATATTTTTAGTAATATAGTACCTACAAAGTAAGGCGTAAGAAGTAGGAAATACAATTGCAACCGAATTCATTAATGTTGTATCTCAGTCGGCAACAATGACTTTTGGCACATCTTCTTGATCCTTCAACATTGACCTACAAACTTCTAAAGCACATGCAAAGTTGTCCTCTTTTTCGCACTCTAGAAATGTAAAACAAACAGAATATGTCTTTTCAGTCGATGTAACACCAACAATTTCCAACAATAGAAGTTTGTACTTGTTAGTCTTATACGCTAAATCCTATGAGCATAGTGGGAAATGTATTGAATAATTTAGTGGAGTCGGGATGAGTTACCCCATCATAACCTTATCGGTTCTTACAAACATAATTGTTTTCATCTAAAAGTTGCAAGAGGTGTTGTATCTCGGTTCGATCCCCCCTAATAGCTAATTTGGATTGATAGCACCTATTGTAAACTTGCTTGATATTTGATGTATTCTTGGGTCTTTTGCGCTTCAAGGTTGCAAGTATGTTTTTGGGCGGTACCAAGTTCAAAGTCATGTTAGAAACACATGTTTTCTCATACGGAAGGAGCCGACATGCAATTGGATGACCGACTAACTTTTGACTTAAATCATTGTTGTGTAAACCATATATCACATTAAATCTCCATTTTTTATTTGCCAAAAGATAACCACGCAACCTAAATGGACATTCACATTTTCTTGAACCAGTGTCGTCGTGTTTCAATTTTTGGATACAAAGAATATATTTCCCACTTCTTTCGCATGTCAAAGCCACAAATGCATTTCCTCTATCCATACCAGTATCAAACCTTCCAATCACAACACCAAATCCTAGTTTTGTAGCCTCTATACAAATCCACTGCAACATGTCTTCATGTAATTCAAACTCTTCTCGATTTTCAAAATACGCATGAATATCTACCACCTTAGTTACGGTAGGAGATACGAGAGGTGAAACAACTTGAGACACATTAGGTTTGGGAATGTTATTGGGATGCACCATACATAATGTAATAAAAAACATAAAACTTATTTACACTTACATAGAACATGGCAGAAGCTGTTGTCAAATAAACACAGACAGAAACCGAAATTGAATTTCTGGTTATGTTCAACTACCAACCAAAAGTATACATATGATTTTCACGTAACCTTTTTCTACAAAAATAAACAGATTAATGTACGGAATGAGGATTGAAATGAATAAACTTTTCCTTAAATTCCACTTCCTTTAGCTCCTTTTGATATGATGAACCACAAAAATAAAGATTTAGAGTGAAAAATAGATTGAGAATGGAAGGATTTTTGAGAGGTTTTATGGAAAGAAGAAGAAATGGTTTGATCACTAATGACTATGTTGGTTACTATTTTAAGCGTTATGAATTTTCCATAATACCAGAAGTATATTTCCGGTAATATATAAAATGACAAGGTGACAAAAAAAATCAATCTTCCCGCTTTAAAAACCGAATCCATAATACTGATACAGAATTGGAAGTATATCTCCGATTTTGTTTTTACATTTTGAATGGTGAAACCACATTTGACTGTTTTTATAACATATATGGTGCGAACCGACAATGCATTTCTGATTTACGAGGAGAAATTTTAGAATTTCAAATGATCTTTCTTTTGAACATGGGGTGTGTGATACGGTGGGAGAACTGACTTGAGGTTTTGCGTTTGTGTTTGCAAATGTTGCGCTTAGCAAGAGTCGCCACCGACTTTTCTTTTATCTAAAAGGAAAGGTAAAAAGCACATGAAAGA
Source organism: Vicia faba (assembly GCA_948472305.1). NCBI lineage: Eukaryota > Viridiplantae > Streptophyta > Magnoliopsida > Fabales > Fabaceae > Vicia > Vicia faba. The sequence continues at coordinate 1,514,370,858 of OX451739.1, forward strand.
CCTTTGAGATTGTTTCTTGAGTTCGGGGGGTAGATTATGAAAAGGGAAGGTATTAGCACCCTTTTCATCCATGGTTTTCCATGGGCTCTTAGTTACTTGCTAGATCACTTGCTTTTGTTTGAATGTGCTTGTGGTGTGGGTTTTAAAAGTATTTTGAAGACGTCTTTGTAACGGTTCTCGTCTCTATAAGAACGCTTACAAAGTGTTTGTTTGGAAAATAGTTCAAAGGCGTGTTTGTGAAATGTGTTTTTGGAAGTGATTTTGAGAAGGTGTCTTTGTAACGGTTCTCGTCTCTATAAGAACGCGTACGAAGTGTTGTCTAAAAAAATGTTTCAAAATGAGAGTGTTGGTGTATAAAATGTTTTTGTTGTGGGCAAGCGAGCAACTAAGAGTGAACCTACCTACTCAAAAGGTCTTTAGATGTTCTTTTCCTCCTCCTTTAGATGTTGCCATCTTACCATTGTTTTGGTAGGAAGCCCCATTGTTGGATGTGAAGGGACGAGTGTTGGACATTTATATAGTCATAGAAGGCAACCTATAGAACATTTTAGCAATGTCATTTTATGGACTAGATCGTTTACCGAAGGCAACATCGAAGGTCATCGAGGGACTACGATCTTTTATCGAGGATCTTTTCTAAAACGCCCATGTTTGAGGGACATGACTAATTTCCGATAGGCAACAAGTTAGATTACCTTAAGGGTGCGTGTGTGCAAGTTTATTTGATTGCATGCAGTTTAGTCTTGATTAGGGTGATCTATTTGTCGATTTCATATCTTACCATACACACCCTAGTTACTAATAATGTATGAAAGCAATAAAAGTGCGGAAAGTAAGGATTCTACGCTATTACAATCATTAGGGGGATGGGGTGTACAAATTTATGAATGGGGGTTTGCAAGAAAATAAATCCTAATTATTTATTACAGCCATATTGAAATAATAATGCAAGAAAGAAAAGGGACCTTGTTTTAAAAAAAAGGGTTTTTTTGTATTGATGAAAAAAAAGGGAATGAATTAGCTTAGTAAAAAAGAAAATATTTTTATGCCTTTTATATTGGTGAAAAGAGTTTTTATGTTGAAAAGATGATAAAAAAGGAAAATAAATGAGATATAAGACCAGCGTGTTGCTACAAGCAAAACACACGGAATCAGAAGTTCTGGAGCCAAGGGCGCTGTGACTCAGCAGGAGACGTCAGTGGGTATCAGAAGTGCTTGAAGGGGTAAGAAAACACTTAGAAGGGGGGGGGGGGGGAGGGTTGAATAAGTGACTCTTTTTCTTTTCAAAATAAAGCTCAACAATAATGGAAAGACAAGGTTATTTTTATCCTGGTTCGTTTGAACTCAAACTACTCCAGTCCACCCGTCAAGGTGATTTCGCCTTTCTCAACAAGGATTTAATCCACTATAATCAACTGATTACAAACACACAACAACTGTTGTGACTAACAATGCACAAGTAGTCTTACAAGTGACTAACACCACTAAGAATTAAATCTAGTCCTAGTCTACTTGAGAAATCTGACCAAACTTGGTCTCTCAAGGAACAATTACAAGAGTTTAATCTTTACAGATAGTGAAATAAAGTTTGCTTCTAATCAAGCTATATCACAAATGTGATTTTTCACTTAGAATAAATTGCACAAAGTGTATGAACAAAGAGTCTGTGAGCCCAGAATTTTTCACGAAGTTTCTTGCTTCTTTTTGAAATTAATTAGTTAGTTGGCTTGCAATAAATGTCCATCTATATATAGTAGGAACAAAAAGACCGTTGCTGCCTTCAGAAAAGTGGAGAGCATTGAATGCTTGCGTGTTTCCTTGCACTATTCCATTTTCCAAGAAACTAGCTTAGACACTTGAGTGGTTGCAGTCGTCTTTGCATTAATGAGAAAACAACACTTGTAAGAACATGTTTCCTGAAGCTTGACAAGACATGTTTGCTTTAACGTTCTTTCAGAACTTGCTTCAACGTCTTGAATTTAGAACATGATTTACTCATCTTCTAAGCAGTTCTTTGCTTGCTAAGAACTTGATCAGTGCTTGCTTTCAAATAACTTCTGAACAACACTTGCTTTCAAGTAATCTTCTGAACAAGGAATCCTGCTAAGTGTTAGAAGATGAATTTAAATAATTGTCTTACCAGAGTCAGCAGTTGCGCTTAAAGCAAAAATAGTTCTTTCATTAAAGAACTTCTTCATAATTTTTAGCTCAGCACATCAAAATGCTTATGTCAGAACATTATCTGAAACATTCAAATACGTTCATCAGAGTATAAATTATCTAAAATATAATTTATTGTTATCATCAAAACTCTGAGATAGATCAGAACTGATCTTGTTCTAACAATCTCCCCCTTTTTGATGATGACAAAAAAATATTCAGATATAGAAATAAAATATGATAAGAGATAAGAATCTCCCCCTGAAATGAATATTTCTATATAAATAAAACTTCCTGAGATTATTTATCAGAACATTGAAAATATCTTCTTGGATTTCTTCAGAACTTCTTTTGAAGATAATGTTCAGCTGAATTACTCTTCCAGAGTTTAAGTGATACCTGCAGAAAAATTCTTTTGTACATAGAAAGAAATCTTGTATTTTGTTAGAATGTCTGAGACTTAGTCCCATAACCGTTAATCAGAGATTAGATCAAAATACTCATTTTCTCCCCCTTTTTGGCATAATTAAAAAGTGTATAAAAAAATAGTTGATGAGCTTAAAAGTTTTCATAAAATAGCAAAAGATATCCAGAAGTACAAAACAACAAACAAAAGACAAGAAACAGAAAGACACTAGGATTTCTTAGTAACAAGAGCCATCAGAAGATTCTTGATCTCAGAGGCAGATTCTTCTTGTTTCATCATTCAGCTTCTGATTTCTTGATTTTTCTGGTCTTGCTTCTCCAAGCGCTCATGAATGAATTCATTCTCCCTCTTGAGCTCATTCACAATATCCATGATAAGTGATGTAGGAGCAGAGGATGACGAAGCTTCAGCAGAAAGAGCCTTTGGAGCAGCAACCGTTGAGTCAGAATGCACAAAGGTTGAAATCAGAGTGCCCAGATCCATCACAAGAGTTGGCACAGGTTCAGGAGCTGCCTTAACAGAAGGTTGATTAACTAGAACAATAGCCAAAGGTTTTTAATCGTCAGAGGCATCTTCAGATTCATCTTCTGACATATCTATTTCATCAACTGGAGCATCAGCAATCATTAGAGAAGACTTCTTATTCCAGATACCAGCAGCTTCTGACTTGAAAGAATGCAGATGTTTAGAGAAGTTGTCCAGCACCTGAGAGTGACATAAGTCTTGCAGCTTCAGTGACTCAGCATCTAAGGTTCTTTTGAAAGTCTCCCACAGAAGATCCGTTGCAGCTGGGTTCACACTTCTGGTGCTGTCTTCTTTCAGCAGATTCAACCATGCTTGAACTTCTCTTAAAAAATTCTGAAACAATATATTTACATCTGGCTGAACAAGTTTTGGGACAACTTTCTTGAAAGTTTTGTTTTTCAAAAATTGTAGAGATTCATAATCCACTACAGTTCTTAAAAAGTTAGCAGGTTCATGATTTGTTGTTGGTTCAGGAGTGGCTGAAAGGTCAGGTTGGTCAACAAGGTTAGGTGGTGCTGATTGTTCATGAGGTTCGGATGATTCATGAGTTTCGGGTGGTTCAAAAGTTTGAGGTGGTTCAACAGATTGGTGTTCTGGAATATGAGGAGGTGAGAGTATAGCTGAGTTTGGTGTTGGATGTTATGGTGAAGTAGGTGGTGTGATATCAGGTGAAATTATTATTGTATTTTCAGCAGTGGGAATGGGGTTCTGATGTTGTGGTCGGTTCATGGAAAAAATGTTTTCAGATGGTAAGGTGAAAGGTGGTTTTTGTGTTTCCAGAGGAACATTGATTCCTGGAATTCTCCAAGATCCAGCATCATACCATCCAGAGGGTCTGGGTGATAGAGGTCTGTGAGGAGGTCTTGAAAAGTGTTTAGTAGGAATAGGTTGAGAAATAGATGGTTCAGAGGGTTCTGAGTGAGATGGTTCTGAGTGAGATTGTTCTGATTGGGTTTCAGAGTGTTCATCAGAGTCAAAGTCACTTAAGTCTGATAAAACTTGATTTCTTTGAGGGTTGTCAGCAAGAGAGTCAGAGGGTAAGGTCAGGTTAATATCAACATCTATATCTCCTAAGGTTTGGGGTTCAGCAGATGTAGATACATTGACAGAATCATAAACAGTGATAGTTTCAGCAGGTTTACCTGATTTCTTTTTCTTATGAGGTCTGGCAGGAGGTCCTTGAACTACTTTCCTCTTCAAAGGTTGTTGAAGAACAACATCTGGATCAACTTGATTTCTTCCTTGGAGCCAAGCTGGATCAATTGGTGTTCCAGTCTCTTTGCAGATTTCAATGTAGTGCAGGATGATACGTGGATGATCTCCTGAGTTGAACAGAGGGAAATCAGCAATAGGCATCCTTCTTCTTTTCACAGTAGCTGACACATACATAGTTGGTTCCACCAACAGCTTGTCAATAATTTTCCTCTTCACTAAATTCTTCCCAGTCATAGTCTTTCCACAAGTAGGCTCTAGCTCCCCCAGAAGATTGGCTTCATCTAGGTGAGAAATCAGACCATTCTCAGTCAGAATGTCTGAGATTAATCTACCCATAGGAATCCAATTCCTTTTGGATTTTGGGTTTTTCATCCTTTCAGCTTCCCTAGTCTCTTTTACATGATTTTAGAGATGTTCAAATAGCAAATAAGGCAAATCAATTTTTACATTTGTTCCAAGGCAAAACAACAAGTATTGTTGATCAACATTAATGTAATTTGGAGAGCTGGTTTCCTTCTTATGGTGAATACACCCATGGATTATTCTTGCCCAAATCTTGTACTTATCTTTCAAGTCCCTGACTTTAGAAGATCCTTGACCATTTGTGAAAATTTCTGAGTAGACCTTTGACATTTCCATTCTTCCACTTGGCATACCTGTTACTCCAAGTCCTTTAAAACCTAGCAACTTTTTGATTAGGTTTTCAGTAATGGAGATTTCCTTACCCATTATGAAAGAGAGGATAACTTTAGGGGTTGCAATTTCATGTATCCAGAATTCCTTCACAAGGTGTGGAAAAACTGGTCCAACAAGACGGTCAAAAAAGTTTTCCCAACCTTGAAACTTAACAGCAGGAATCAAATCAAAACCATTTTCTCTTATATTCTCAAAATCCACCATTAACTCACTTAACACTTCCAAGCTGTCTACAGGAATGAGAGTTGTTCTCTCAGGCGCGATGTATTGCTCAGAGTGGATGTTCTCAGAATGGGTAGAGGAAGAAGCCATTGGAGTTCTTAGAGTTGAGAGATGAGGAAAAGGGTTTTAGAGAAAAAGTACAGAGACGTTTGAGTTTTGAAAGAGACGGTAAAAAATAAAAAAGGGTTTTTTCAAAAGTATTTATATGAAAAAGTTTCAGAAATAAGTTTAGAAATAAAAATGAAAAATAATTTTTAAAGAATTTAAAACAAATCTCATCATTACATGCACTTAATGATTTTGCTAAAAATTAGGGGAAAACGTGAGATTATAGCTAATCATTAACAGTTACCTAGAACGACGTCAGTAGCTTTTGCACGCGTGACCTTTCAGAAACACACCACGTGTTCATCTCCTGAAGGTTGCATGTGACAACTGTTTGTTCTAATGAATTTCTGAACTATACTTAGAAATGAAACGTTAGAACATTTCAGAACTTTTCATATAGCTTCTGATGTAACTTCTCTTCTAACTTCTGAAGAGTTGTTAATCAAAACATTCATTTCAGAATATTCTGAAGTCAAACACAGAAGATAAATATTATTTTATTCAGGACATAATTCCATACAAATATTTTTCAAAATGAAATTAAATCTATCTTCTGAAATGGGTTTGGTAAAAATGTCAGCCCATTGATGGTCTGTTTTTACAAAAATTAAATTTAGAATTCCCTTCTGAATATAGTCCCTTATAAAATGATATTTAATTTCAATATGTTTAGCTTTAGAATGTAAAATTGGATTCTTAGAAAGACAAATAGCAGAAGTATTGTCACAGAAGATAAGAGTCTTACTTTCATAAAGATTAAAATATTCTAGTTGACTTTTCATCCAAATCATCTGAGAACTACATCCAACAGCAGATATATAACCAGCTTCTATGGTTGAAAGTGCAATTGTTGCTTGCTTCTTGCTGTACCACGAGATAAGATTGTCACCTAGAAACTGACAGCTTCCAGAGGTGCTATTTTTTTCAATTCTATCTCCAGCAAAGTCAGCATCACAATAACCTACTAGTCTGTAATCTTGTGATATTCTCTATAGAGCTTCTGATCTACCTTCATACTTACCTCATCTTTTCCCAGAATACAAGTTGGATGCATAGGTGTCTTGGCATCTTTGCTTTATGACATCTGAAATTTCTTCAGAAGTTATTTAACATACTTCGTCTGATGTATGTAAGTACCTTATGGAGTCTGGTTGATTTGAATTCCCAGAAAGAACTTCAATTCTCCCATCATGCTCATTTCAAATTCTGCCTGCATGGTCTCAGCAAATTCTTTTCCAAGGGAGATATTAGAGGTTCCAAAAATTATATCATCAACATAAATTTGACAAATTAAAATATCATTTTTAAATGTCTTTCTGAAAAGAGTTGTGTCCACTTTCCCTCTGGTAAAATCTTTTTCTAAAAGAAAATTACTCAGACGATCATACCAAGCTCTGGAGCTTGTTTTAAACCGTACAAAGACTTTTTTAATTTAAAAACATGTTCTGGATGTTTTGAATCATTAAATCCAGGAGGTTAATGGACATAAACTTCTTCTTCTATATAGCCATTTAAAAATGCACTTTTAACATCCATTTGATATAATGAAATGTTATTTTGCACAACAAAAGAAATTAATAATCTAATAGACTCTAACCTGGCGACTGGGGCAAAGGTTTCATTATAATCAATTCCTTCTTGTTGACTATAACCCTATGCAACCAGTCGTGCTTTGTTTCTGATCACCTCTCCTTGCTCGTTCAGCTTGTTTCTGAAAACCCATTTGGTTCCTATAATGTTGAATCCTTTGGGTCTTGGAACTAGATCCCATACATAATTTCTGGAGAATTGATTGAGTTCTTCTTGCATTGCTAAGATCCAATCTTTATCTTCAAGAGCTTCATCAATAGAAGCTGGTTCAATAAGAGAAACCAAACCAAACAAAGATTCTTCATTGATTCTGAGAGAGGATCTTGTTCTGATGGGATCTTCTTTTCTTCCAATGATTACGTCTTCTTTGTGAGCTGAAGAGATTCTAGGAAACCTTTTCTGAGTGGGTTGATCAAAGATTCTAAGGTTGTCTAGAGCATTGTCAATAGGATGATCTGCTGAGTCTTCCTTTGCTTATGAGTCTTCCATTGCTTCTGAAGTTTCAGAGTTTGAGGGATGATCTTCTGTACCTACAAAAAAATCAATTTGCTTTGGCTGTTGCTGGCCAAGCTTGTCATTAAACCTGACTTTGATTGATTCTTCAACAATCAGAGTTTTTGTGTTGTATACTCTATAGCCTTTTGAGCGTTCAAAATATCCAAGCAGAAAACACTTTTGTGCTTTAGAATCAAACTTGTTCAAAGTTTCTTTAGTGTTCAGAATAAAATAAGTACATCCAAAAGGATGGAAATAAGAAATGTTGGGTTTTCTATTTTTCCACAATTCACAGGGAGTCTTTTCAAGAATAGGTCTTATAGAGATTCTATTCTGAATGTAACATGCTATGTTCACAGCTTCTGCCCAAAATTGCCTTGCCATATTAGTTTCATTGATCATGGTTCTGGCCATTTCTTGTAATGTTCTATTCTTTCTTTCTACAACTCCATTTTGTTGGGGAGTTCTAGGACAAGAAAAATTATGAACAATACCATTTTCTTTAAAATATTTTTCAAAATAATGATTTTCAAATTCACCACCATGATCACTTCTGACTTTTATGATTTTAAAATATTTTTCGTTTTGCACTTGGTTACAAAAGTCAACGAACACAGAATGTGACTCATCCTTGTGTTTTAAAAACTTGACCCATGTCCATCTGCTGAAGTCATCAACAATGACCAATCCATACTTCTTGCCTCTGATGGATGCAGTTTTAACTGGCCCAAACAGATCAATATGAAGTAACTCTAATGGCTTAGAGGAAGAGACAACATTTTTGGATTTTAAGGAAGGTTTTGAAAATTTTCCTTTTTGACATGCTTCGCACAGAGCTTCTAAGTTGTACTTCAGATTGGGAAGTCCTCTGACTAAATTTAATTTATTTAGTTGAGAGATTTTTCTTAGAATGACATGTCCCAATCTTCTGTGCCATACCCATTGCTCATCGCTAACAGACAAAAGGCATTTAATATTCTGAGATTTAAGATATGATAAATCAATTTTGTATATGTTGTTCTTTGTCTTGCCAGAAAAGAGGATTGATCCATCTTTTTGACTCATAACTCTACATGAGTTTTGATTGAATATAATGTCATAACCATTGTCACTTAATTGAATTATGGACAGCAGGTTATGAGCTAATCCTTCTACTAATAAAACATTATAGATAGAAGGAAGGTTACCGTTTCCAATGGTTCCAGAACCAATAATCTTCCCTTTCTGATTACCTCCAAACTTCACGTCTCCTCCAGCTTTAAATTCTAGGCTTTGGAACATAGACCTTTTTCCCGTCATGTGTCATGAGCACCCAGAGTCCAGGTACCATGACATGTGTCTCAATTGAGCTGTTAAGGACATCTGCAACAAATATTATTTTATCCTTAGGTACCCATATCTTTTTGGGTCCTTTTAGGTTAGAGTGTTTAAAGTTCTGTTTGAACTTTGGGTTAGCATAAGTGTTTCCAGAATGTGATGTATATTTTATATCATGAGAGTGTCCAAACTTGAATTGTTTGTTCAGAGGTTTGTAAGTGAATGTCATTTTAGAAATAGGTTTTGGTATGTATGTCTCCTTCCCTTTGGGAGGTTCATATCCAATTCCTCTTCTGTTTTTCCCACTAACTCCATAGATCATTGAAGCCATTTTGCTTCTATCTATGCCTTTAGCCAGAAAAGTTTGAAAGCTACAGTCATATTCTTTCAGAATATCTTTTGAACTAGACACAGACTCTGAACTAGAATTTTTTTGAACATTTTGAATTTCTTCTTTAAGTTTAAAATTATTTTCTAAAAGTTCAGATTTTTCTGTTTCATGTTTCTCAAGATCAGATGCAAGACTCTTCTTGAGTTTCTTGTATTTGATTTTAAGCTGACTATAGTTTTCCAGAAGTTCTGATAAACTAACAGCAAGTTCATCTCTAGAAAATTCAGAAAATACCTCTCTTGGTTCTGACTCACAGTCTGAGTCATCTGCTGTGGTAGCCATCAGAGCTAGGTTGGCATTCTCATCTTCAGAACCAGATTCATCTTCAGATGATTCTGAGTCATCCCAGGTTGCCATCATCCCTTTCTTCTTACCAAACCTTTTCTTTGGTTTTTCTTTTTGAAGCTTTGGGCAATCACTCTTGTAGTGACCAGGTTCTTTGCATTCATAACAAATGATCTCTCTTCTGTTTGACTTTTTGTGTCCAGAAGATTCTGGTTTATCTTCTGACTTCTTGAAGTTCCTAAACTTCTTTTATCTGTGCTTCCACAAATGATTGATCCTTCTGGAGAGCAAGGATAGTTCGTCTTCTTCTGACGCCGATTCTTCAGAGTTTTCCTCTTCAGCCTAAAAAGCGTTAGTATCATATTTATTAATTGATTTAAGGGCAAGAGACTTACCTTTCTTCAGAGGCTCGTGCTCATCAAGTTCTAGCTCATGACTTCTGAGAGCGCTGATGAGTTCCTCAAGAGACACGTTGTTTAAATCTTTTGAAACTTTGAAAGCAGTGCCCATTGGTGCCCATCTTCTGGGTAAGCTTCTGATGATCTTTTTAACATGATCTGCTTTGGTATATCCCTTGTTCAAAACTCTCAGACCAGCGATCAGAGTTTGAAACCTAGAGAACATTGCTTCTACAGACTCACTTTCTTCTACTTTGAAGGCTTCATACTTCTGAACTAAAGCCAGAGCTTTAGACTCCTTCACTTGAGCGTTTCCTTCATGAGTCATTTTAAGAGACTCAAACATATCATGCGTTGTATATCTATTTGTTATTTTTTCATATTCAACTTTAGAGATAGCATTTAGAAAAATATTTCTAGCTCTATGATGATTTTTAAAATCAGCTTTTTGTTGTCTATCCATATTTTTTCTATCCACTTTGTTTCCTTCTGAGTCTGTAGGATGTGTGTAACCATCCAAGACTATATCCCAAAGATCACTATCATGACCTAGAAAGAAACTTTCAAGTCTATCTTTCCAGTACTCAAAATCTTCTCCATCAAATACAGGAGGTTTATTGTAACTATTGTTGTTTTGTTCAGCGGCCATTGTGTTTTCTTCTGGATCTTTTCCTGACACGGTTAAGTGTTGTACTCATAGTCAAGCTCTGATACCAATTGAAGGGGTAAGAAAACACTTATAAGGGGGGGGGGGGGGGTTGAATAAGTGACTCTTTTTATTTTCAAAACAAAGCTCAACAATAATGGAACGACAAGGTTATTTTTATCCTGGTTCGTTTGAACTCAAACTACTCCATTCCACCCGTCAAGGTGATTTTGCCTTTCTCAACAAGGACTTAATCCACTATAATCAACTGATTACAAACACACAACAACTTTTGTGACTAACAATGCACAAGTAGTCTTACAAGTGACTAACACCACTAAGACTTAAATCTAGTCCTAGTCTACTTGAGAAATCTGACCAAACTTGTTCTCTCAAGGAACAATTACAAAAGTTTAATCTTTACAGATAGTGAAATAATGTTTGCTTCTAATCAAGCTATATCACAACTGTGATTTTTCACTTAGAATAAATTGCATAAAGTGCATGAACAAAGAGTTTGTGAGCCCAAATTTTTTCACGAAGTTTCTTGCTTCTTTTTGAAATTAATTAGTTAATTGGCTTGCAATATATGTCCTTCTATATATAGTAGGAACAAAAAGACCGTTGCTTCCTTCAGAAAAGTGGAGAGCATTAAATGCTTGCGTGTTTCCTTGCACTATTCCATTTTCCAAGAAACTAGCCTAGACACTTGAGTGCTTGCAGCCGTCTTTGCATTAATGAGAAAACGACACTTGTAAGAACATGTTTCCTGAAGCTTGACAAGACATGTTGGCTTTAACATTCTTTCAGAACTTGCTTCAACGTCTTGAATTCAGAACATGCTTTACTCATCTTCTAAGCAGTGCTTTGCTTTCTAAGAACTTGATCAGCGCTTGCTTTCAAATAACTTCTGAACAACACTTGCTTTCAAGTAATCTTCTAAACAAGGAATCCTGCTAAGTGTTAGAAGATGCATTTAAATAATTGTCTTACCAGAGTCAGCAGTTGCGCTTAAAGCAAAAATAGTTCTTTCATTAAAGAACTTCTTCATAATTTTTAGCTCAACACATCAAAATGCTTCTGTCAGAACATTATCTGAAACATTCAAATACGTTTATCAGAGTATAAATTATCTAAAATATAATTTATTGTTATCATCAAAACTCTGAGATAGATCAGAACTAATCTTGTTCTAACAGTGCTGAATTGGTAAACTTTGAGGTCCTGCAAGAAATATTAGAGGGGAAACACAAAAGTTCTGGGTGGTATTTAGACACTGGACCACAAGTCAGAAGCTCTGTATTTCACTAAAACAGTGAGTAAACCCCAGAAATTTAGTGTATTATCAGCATGTAAAAATTAGAAACTCTGAGTGTTGTAAAAACAGCAAGTGGAAACATCAGAACTTCAGTATGTTTGACATGTAGGGAGAACTCAGAAGTTCTGTGCTGCATTAGAACAATGAGTGAATCATGGAAGTTCTATATGTTAGAATGGTGAGTTAAAAATAGAAGTTTTGTGTTACATTTCAACTCTTTCCTTATATCAATCAGCACAACGATAACTTATTCAGTTTTCAGCAAACAACAAATCAGAAGGATAAAAAAAAACACAACAGTTTATGGAAGTTCTGATCCTGGTACTGAGTCTAGCCTTAATCAGGAAGTTCTGATCCACAGTATTTCTACTTACGCAGTGATATGGACAACATCAATACTATGATATTTACAGTTGCCAATGGTTCTCAATTTATAGGCAAGGATTTTGTAGTTTGGATAGATCAAGGGTACCACTATCACATGCTAGGCGTTGACTTGTTCTTGAAGCAAGTTCAAATAGGTGTGATAGTTGGCAGTTTTTAGCCATGCCTAAACTGGATTAGCAAGCAGGGATCAAGGAAAAGTAAACCCAAAAGCAAAAAGCAACGCATGGGCCTTCACATATTTATGTACAAAAGTTGCTTTTAAGGATAACAAAGGTATTTCTATGCCATACGTGGGGAGATCCTTTGGATAAAGACTCAAAAGTGGTTGTGAGTATTAAATGAGCATTAAATGATGATGAGATTTATCAAACCAGAAATCCTACAATGTGAGATTTTGCATCATTGCTTAATTCTGGATCAGGAGTTCCACTTCAGTGTAACCTATAACAAACATCCAACTTATGATCTTCGTACCTTTTTGCTTCAGCATGCTCTGAAGGATCCCTCAAATTTTCCAGGAAGCTTGCAACACACTTTGTAACCTTCTTTGAACTATTCTTGCAAACTCTGACTGAACCTTTGTGAAAACTTGCCCAGAAGTTCTGACCAAACTCTGTCTTGAAAGTGTCCAGAATTTGCAGAGTGTTTCAGCTTCAAGGACGTATCTTTGAGGAGTTATAACTTGAAATCTCAGCATTTCTAGGAGAAGTTTTGTTCAGCAATGTTCTAGATATTGTGGGGTTCTATAACTCTTGTGTCATAGGATGATCTAGAATCAACTTGCATCAAGGTGAAAATCTGGCCAGAAGTTCTGAGTTTGTCATGTTTCTTAAACGTTTAGAAAAATTCGAAGTGTTTAGGATTTTGACTTTTGAATTTTTAGATGAAACAAACTTCATATTCCAACAATTCTTGATGAAATATGATTCTTGAAACTTGATTTTGATCCAAAAGTCAAAGCCTGACTTTTCAGTGTGTAAATGACCATTCTGCCCTTGTGAGTGATTTTCTTGGAAAATTTGTAGTTCAAAGCTTGGAATTGGATGGTGTTGTACCCCAAAACTTGCCCTCTCATGTTATCAAGATTTCTCCTCACAAGACTCTTTGAACTCAAGACCAAGCTAGGGTTTGCTCTGCTCAAGACATCTCATTGCATTGTTGACCTAAATTAGGGTTTGGGTTTGCACAAGGAATTTTGGACTTCTAATGCTCAATGTGACTTTCATGCTTCATGTTGGACTTATAAGATTGCTCATACCAAGTTTCAAGCCTTGAATAAAATTTTTGCCCAATCAATTGGACAGTTGACCTAAACATCAACTGTATTGGGGAAAAAGTTAACTATGGCCAATTTACAATCAAACCTCATAAATTTTGATCCATATCAACATTATAAGCTCATATGAACCATTTGATCAAGTTTGGACCACAACTCCTCAAGAAATTTGATCAAATCATCAAAAGGGCAAAATGGTCATTTTTAGGGTTTTGACTGCAGAAGGGCAATTTCTAACTTTTCACCTAGCCAATGGCAAATTGGGTTCAAGCATGGATTCAAGGAATCAATGGCATCATCTTGACCTATTTACAAGGTTCAAAAGATCTCAATTGCATTGGATTGACAGATGAATTTTCCAGTCAACTGATCAAAAATCAACTGTACACTAAAAAGTCAAACTTTGACTTTTTGGTCAAAATCAAGTGCCAAGGGTAATTTTTCATCAAGATGTGTCAAAACATGAAACTTCTTCATCAAGAAACCTGACTTTGCAAATTAGGGTTTAAGATTGAAAAATTTCAGAACTTAGAATTTTTCTAAGTTATGAAATTTTCTTATTTTTTCCCAACTTTGCCCAACTTTTTCACCATGATGAAATTGGATTCAAACAAAACTTCCAACATGAAAGTTGTATTACTACACAATATCTATAACTTTGATTCACAAAGTTTTCCCAAAAGATGCTTGGATCTCAAGTTATGTTTTTTGGAACAAGGGTCCATGAAACTTTTAACTTAGTGAAATTTTGCCCTAGTTTAGGCAGGATTTTGACCTATCTTCATGGAAATTTTTCACCAATTTCCACTTGTAATATCAAAATTAATTTCAAATATGGATTGTAGATCATGTTACAAGATTTCTAAAATGTCCAAGAACTCTCCAAAATCATTTATGGTTAGGGAGAATCGAAGGTTTGAATTTGGCAAAAACTCACTTTGATCCATGGCATGCTTCATGTTGACACAAGTTGCAATTTCCATATAGCATTGTTTTTACTTGATTACAGGTCTATAAACCCTTCCACACTCAAGAATTAAATGCAAACTCAATGGATTGAAGCTTTGTTCTGATCATTAGAGGTTTTCACAAAGGATTAATCCAAAAATAGCAAAAAGGCAACATTGCCATTTTTGTCAAAACTTGCTTTATGTCAAATTGCATCCCTTGAGCCTTGAACCAAATCTTAGACATCAAACAATATCCACAAACTTAGGGGGAAAGATCACCAAGTGCAAGCTGGAAGATAGACTGTACAGGCCTGTCTTGTATCATTTCACACTTTTACTTAAAAAACAAGTAAGCTTGCCAAAGAGCCACAACTTGAGTATCTGTTATAACCAACTCTTGTAAGCATTTGAAACAAGTTTTACACATTGCTTTGAGCCAGAAACACGAGTCATCCAACCGTCAAGCCTTCCAAAACACAAAAACACCTTCTTCTTGCAAAACAGGGCAGTTTCTGCACTTTGAGTTCCATAACAAAAACTACTCGTGCGTTTTGCCCCAAACCTGTTCCAATACCTTCCATATAACCCACCTGAGCTATCCCAACCTTTGGCCATTGACTGTAACTCCATTTGCAAGCTTCACCATTTCTGTTTTCAGCTTGTACAGGTTGACTTCTACAAGCTTGTTCAAGCAAATCCAAAGCAAACTAAGCATTGGGGAAGGTCAGAGGAAGTTCAAGCAAGATCCCAAGCATCTCAAGCCTCACTGAAAAGCTCTACATTGCCATATTCGTGTTCAACTGAAACAGGTATTTTCCAACTTCCTATCTCTCTATTTAGGAATCATTAGGCTTAGGTTTATAAATAAAAAATGTAGTACTCATAGCCCTTAAGTTGTACATATGCGTAGATTTCATTTAAGTTAAGTGTGCTGAGAGAATTTGATTGATGAACTTCCTGAAAAAGTTAGGTTAAAAATTAGGGCCAGAGAAATTCTCTCTGGTCTTTGAGAGTTAGATTAAGTTCTTTATATGGTTGGAATCGTCTTGAAAAATGCTATGACTTTGGTGTTATGAGTTTTTGCTTTAGAGCACATACGCAGGATTTCCAGATTTTGTACACAGGCGCGCGTTTTTGTGATTCAAAGGTTGAAGATGAAGCTGATCTGGGCCGGGCCTTGTCATTTCCTTGCTATTTGCACCACTGACTTACTATTTACACCCCTCAGCCCATTTGATTTATATTTTCATGTTTTTTTCATTTCTTTTTTAGTTTCTGACTTTATTTTATTTTCCAAACATAAAAAATTATTAAAAATATTTTTATAAATTTTCATATTTTATTTTGTATTTTTGATTATTTTTTCTAACATAAAAAATAATTATTAAATAACATACTTTTATTTTCTTTAATAAGAAACTTGAAAATAATACATAGAAATATTACACCTTTATTTTTATTATTTACATACTTAAATAATATTTTTTTTCTAATATATTTTTATTTTTTGACATTTGTATATATTTTATTATTTTATTGTACATAAATAATATAATTAATATATATATATATATATATATATATATATATATATATATATATATATATATATATATATATATATATATATATATATATATATATATATATATATATATATATATATATATATATATATATATATATATATATATATATATATATATATATATATATATATATATATATATATATATATATAATACTTTCTTAAAGAAAATTAGGGTTTTTACCCTTAGCAAAAATAATCTTCCATTTTATTATTTTTAATGCATTAAATATTTTATTTCAACACACATAAAAATAAACAAAAACATTTTTTTTGTATATTTATAATATATTGCATATATATTTAATTTCTTATTTAAATATTGTTTATTTATCATTTGGGCAAAGAAATTCAATTTGGTTGTAATAACTTAGGGTTTTAATTTCTTGCAAAAATAATCCCCTATCCAAAATTGTATCCCCCTCCCCATATCAATGATGTAATAGCTCAGGTTTATTTTGCGCACTTTATGTTTTCAAATATGCCATGATAGAGATTAGGGTTTGTATGCAATATCAAAAATCAAAACAAATATTAGACCTAATACAAGATATAAAAGCATGTAAATTGACAACACAATACACACATACACCCCTAGGGTTTCATCCACTTGTTGCCTTTAAAAGGGCCATGTTATGCATGTTGAGTATCTTGGCAAAACAAAAAAACAAAACAAAAGATCATAGTCCCTCGATGACGCTATCTTGGTTGCCTATACAAAAATGATATAGTCCCTCAAAAATTTGCTAAAGATATTTAGCATAATTGCTATCATGGTCAATACGATGACCCGCGCCTGTCCCATTTAACATCCAAATACAAGGTTGTTTACCAAATGCAATGGTAAAACAACACTGTCAAAAGGGTTAAAAATGTGTAGGAAAGATCTTTGAGTAGATAGGGTAGACAACTCTTAGTTACTTGATCCAAACTTGCAAAAAAACATCCTTGCTATTTTCAAACACACCTTACAACACAATTTCAAAACATTTCCCAAAACAAACTTTCAAACATTGAAATATCTTTTCAAAAGACAAACACCTTTGTATATATTCAAACAAGAATCATTACAAAGGTTGCCACAATGATGGCCTCTTTTCAAAACATTTTCAAAACCACACAAAGCACCATTTCAAACAATTGAAAAGCAAGAGCAAGTGATCTAAACAAGTAACTAAGAGCCCATGGATAACCATGGATGAAAAGGGTGCTTGCACCTTCCCTTTTCATAATCTACCCCCCGAACCCAAGAAAACATCTCAAAGGTCTTTCCTGTGATTTTTGACCTTTCCTTCGGATAAAATAAAAATTCGGTGGCGACTCTTGCTAAACCGAAACATTTGCGAACACAAACACAAAACCTCAAGTCAGTTCTCCCACCGTATCACAGAACTGGAGACTCTGCTGGGGAATATTCCAAAAGTGGGGATACCTTAGGGTTTAGATCACCTTTACATGCTTACCTTGTTTTCTTTGATTGCTTTACCTTTGGTTCTATTGCTTGGGTTTGAAATCCTCTACCCGGATTTGGGAAACATTCATAGGTAAATAGCAATACATTGTGGAAATTGTGCGGGGTATACCGACATGGTTTAAGCAATAGTTATATTAGTGCGACATATTTGTGGGTACCGGTAGCCTTTGAGTCAATCAAATAGAACACGGGGTCGCTGAGTGATGTCATGAAGCACCAATGGACTTTTAGAAGCTTTACTTGACCATCTTGGCCTTTTTAGGGGTAGTGAGATGACCGGCTTTGGTGCAGTCCGAAGTTGGTAGATACTCGATACTACACTCATTGAGGGTTGTTTTCTTGGAATATTTCGGTCGCTAGTAAAGTGGCTAAACTGAAACAATGAACACAGAAAATAATCCAGTGATATTGAGCTCCTTAGAACCCGGTTACTATTTATAGGACAGGTTGAGCCAACTAACTTCAAGAGGGTACTTACCTATGAAACCCCATGCAAGCCTGAAACTAGGATCTTGTGTGATTTGTTTGTACATATACTTATGCATACATCATAAACATCATGAAGCATTATTTGCATCCACTAACCATTTCAAGGGTTTGGATCTTCATCTTTGTTTTTATTTTGTAGGTAATGGAATTACTTCGTAGAAAAACAATTCAGATCAACCTTGTGAGAATTCCTCCTCTACTAAGGGAGCTTGATTCCAAGATTCTAGAGAATTCTCCCTTCACTGAAAGACATGGTAGACTTCTCAACTTGGTCAACTCCAACATTGAAGAAGACATGGTGAAAGTTCTATTCCAGTTCTTTGACCCCTTACACCATTGCTTTACATTTCCCGATTACCAACTAGTGCCTACTTTGGAGGAATTTTCTCAACTCCTGAGGATTCCTATTATCCATCAACTACCGTACAACGGTACGGAAAGAGAACCAAAGCCTGAAGATGTTGCTCAAGCCTTACACTTGCAACCATCTGATATCAAGGGTCATTGGGAAACTTGAAGTGGTGTCAAGGGTTTCTTGGCAAAGTTTCTGTTTGAGAAGGCATAAGACTGCTAGAATTCTCTAGATCTGCAAGCTTTTGAGGAGATTGTAGCACTTCTCATCTATGGGTTGGTCTTGTTCCCAAACCCTGATCAACTTATAGATGTGAATGCTGTCAAGATTTTCATATCTCGGAATCCTATGCCTACATTGCTTGGGGATATCCTCCACTCATTTCACACACGAACAATGAGGAAAATAGGTGTTCTCATGTGTTGTACTCCTCTTTTAACAAGGTGGTTTATTTCTCACCTTCCCCAATAAGTCTTGAAGAATGAGCAAGGTTTGAGGTAGTCACAGCGGTTGATGACTCTTACATATTCTGATGTTCATTGGTGTTCTCGGTCCAGAGAAAATGTCATCATCATTGATCGTTGTGGGGAATTCCCTAATGTCCCACTACTTGGCATTAGGGGAGGCATTACCTACAACCCCTGCTTAGCTCTGAGACAATTTGGGTATGCCCGAAGGGATGGCCCTCATGACATGCTGATTCCAGACTTGGTTTTTGACTTCGACAATGAAGCTCAAGGACTTCGACAAAGGTTTATCCGAGCTTGGAGGATGCCCAATAAAGTGGACATTAAGACACTGGGACACAAGAATTCCATCCCCCTTGAACCTTACCTCAAGTGGGTATGAACCCGCGCCCAAAGTCTTATGAAGCCTTACCCCTACATTCTCCCTATGATCAAAGAGCCTGTTATGGAAGGAGAGGTTCCATACACCCTCCTACATCCTGACATGCCAACATCATTGGAAGATTTGCAAAAGAGTTGGATACAGATCAAGGAAGAACGGAACACTTTTGATGCCAGCTTCTACGCCAGTGAGAAGAAGGTTTTGGAACTTACTCATCAACTCCACGAAGAGCAGACTTTCAACACCTACATTGCGCCAAAGAGAATGCGCAACGTCTTTTTACATTAGAATTTTGTATTATTTTTGCCCATGGGGCATTTATGTACTAACAAATTCTATCTTATTAATATGATGTGTGTTCTTTTGTTTGCAACAACTTTGAATTTCGGAATCCTTAAATGCATTACATGAATACATATCATTCATCATATGCATAAACAGGTCTTCACAACCAGGTTTCCTTATCTCTCCGCTGTTTATTTCAACAAGATGGATATAGAGCAGACGGTCAAAGATCTACAAGTGCAGAATTCACAGTTCCAACAACTCTTCATGACCTTGGAAAAGGGTCAGGAGGACCTTAAAGCACTATTAGAGAAGGAAAAGGAAAAAGAGAAAAAGAAAAAGAAAAGAGTTGGTGTGGCTACTCTGGATAGAAGATTTGAGAACCAAGCTAGAAGGGTCCTGGATTTCCCCTCAACATCTGATGAAGGGATAGGTAAAGGAAAGGGAGTTGCAGTGCCCTCCGAGTCTGAGGAAGAAGAAGAAGAAGAGGATGAAGATTACTCTGAGCAGCAATACCCTCCTGCAGACGACAAGTACAAGAATCTGGAAGAGCGTCTGGCAGCTATGGAGGTACAAAGGGTGCCTGGGTTGGATTTCGAGGAGCTAGGGTTGGTTGCTGGGATTGTGATTCCCCATAAATTCAAGGTGCATACATTTGCTAAATATGATGATTTGTCTTGTCCGAAGATGCACCTACGGTCTTACGTCAAAAAGATCCAACCTCATTCTTCTGATAAGGATCTGTGGGTCCAATTTTTTCAAGATAGTCTTTCGGGGACGCAATTAGATTGGTTTTACCAGCTTGAAAGATCTGATGTGCATAATTGGGAGGACCTGGCTGCTGCCTTCTACATACAATATCAATATAATGCAGATTTAGCACCTACTCGTACTCAACTACATAGTATGGGTATGGTCTCTAATGAAGGCTTTAAGGAGTATGCCCAGAAGTGGAGGGACTTGGCTGGAAGGGTGCAACCACCATTGTCTGAAAGAGAGCTTGTTGATATGTTTTTGGGGATGCTGTCAGGAACATTCTTTAATCACCTGATAGGGAGTTCATCGGCAGGGTTCACCGAATTAATTCTGACTGGTGAACGAGTTGAAGCTGGCATCAAGAGCGGTAAAATTCAAAAATATATGTCTGCTTCTGCTGCCGTCAAAAAACCTTTTCCAGCCAAGAAAGAGGTGTCAGCTGTTTACTCTCAGAGAGGTCGAGGAAGAGTGGAGCACCGGCCAGCGGTGGGGGCTGTAATGATTCAAAAGACTGCGGCTGATCAGCCTAGAAACGATCAACCCAGGACCAACCAACCAAGAGGGGGAAGGCCTGCTAGGCAATTCACCAAAATAAACATGACGCCTGCCCAGGTTCTCCCCCATCTCTTGAAGTTAAACCTTATAACCTTGAGAGAGCCACCATAAAATCCGAATACAACTTCTCCTTTTTACCATGCCAACGCTAAATGCGCTTATCATTCAGACGGCATAGGGCACGACACCAACAACTGTTGGGCCCTCAAAAACAAGATCCAGGATTTAATAGATGCCAAGGAGGTGGAATTCGACGCGCCCGAAAAGCCGAATGTGATCTCCGCCCCAATGACAAAGCATGGTCACAATACCCATGCTATCAAAGAGGATCTGTATGTTGCTGCTGTTGATGACTTAATGACCCCTTTACCAATAATCAAGATGAATCTGTTGAAATCCGGGATTTTCCCAGGCTGTGAAAAAGATTGTTACCATTGTTCGTCCCTATAATTTGACTGTCCGTTATTGAAGTTAGGTATCTAACGCCTAATGGATAATCAAGAAATCCTCTTTGAGAAAACTCCTGTTACTCCTATTACTCCAATTCCTGTCGAAGATATTGCTATAATTACCATTTCCGACAATCTTTCCAAGGTCTCCAAAAGACCTGTTAAGATTACACCCGATCCAAAGTTTGTACCTCTGAAGATAACTATGTCGGTGCCTATCCCATACAAGTTTTATAAGATAATACCGTGGAATTATGGAGGAGAGATCTTCTACCACGGTGTTAAGCAGATTGAATCAGTGGAAGAGAATTCCGATGAAGAAACTCCTGACATATGAAATATCGCTGGGACAAGTAAGATCACTCGTAGCGGAAGAATTTTCTCTCCGGAGATTTCTCCTCCAAGGGCAATCTTCGGATACCTCAAATGCTCCTAAGGTTACTCTTGTGCCAGTCAAGATATATGTGTGAAGTCCAGTTATTGAATAAATTGTTACTCCCGAAGTTGTACCCTCTATTGTTACCGCTGATAAAGGTAAGGGGATCCAAGAAGTGCCCGTCAGGATGAGGGATCAGCCTTTGGTAATCCCCGAGACCACTCAAAAGGAAATGGAGGAAATTTTAAAAATAATTAAGAAAAACGAATATGATGTCGTAGAACAATTGGGGCAAGCCCCTTCAAAAATCTCTATGCTGGCCCTATTGCTCTGTCCTGCCAAAGAAAGCATTGGACAGATTGGACTGTGAAGGTTTGACCCTAAAGCCCAGCAATATCATTGTTAGAGCCTTCGACGGTTCTAAGAGGATGGTCCACGGGGAGGTGGACATCCCAATTAAAGTGGGAACGAAAATTTTCAACTCTACATTTTATGTGATGGACATCTGTCCTTCATATTCTTGCTTGTTGGGAAGACCATGGATCCACAACGCTGGGGCAATCACTTCTTCTCTACACCAAATGCTCAAATACCCAGTCCAGGGGAAAATCATAACGGTTCATGGCGAGGAGGAGTATATGATAAGCCATCTTAATTCTTTCCGCTATGTGAAGTTAGATGGTGAATTCATAGAAACCCCTTTCCAACACTTTGAAGAGATTTATCCTGAAGTTGCGGCAGCTAAGACAATGACTTATGTACCCATCATTACCAAACCTGTGTCACGGATGTCATCCCTTAAAGATGAGAAGGCTGTGATCTAGGAAGGGGGAAGCACAATATGGGGTCAGCTACCAGATTTTCCTTTCAAGACAGATAAGTTTGGCTTGGGTTTCACTGTTGCTACTCAGAAGGCCGTGCGTCGCTCCCGGGCTGGAGGACCACCATTTAAGATCACTCATCATGGAGTTCATGCTTTGGAGGATGGTGAAGATGAGAGCAACTTTGAAGATTGGATTTTCCCGACTATTGAAGGAGGACTAAACAACTGGGAGGCGAAAGACTTCGTTCCCATTACTTTCATAAATCAGTAATTTATCTTTCGAACATTTCTATTGGTCTGTAATAATTATTAAACAATTCGTACACTCTTTTTGCCTTGTGCCTTACCCGGGGCATATAGGTCCATTTGTAAGGGCTTGATTTTTTCATCTTCATATGCCATTTTTAATGAATCATGGATGTTTTCATATATAAACTTTTATGTTCATTTTATTTCTTTTTACATTTTATTTTGTTTAAAGGTGGCTATCCCTTACACACACCCACACTCACAAATGCAAGTACCCTTCCACTCCAGATTCTATGAGTAACAATTCTGCTATGGCCTTTAGTGACTCTGAAGATCTGGTCAATCATGCCGAGTACGAAGGTGATGAAGACTGTGAAGTGCCTGGAGAGTTGGCTAGAATTCTACAACAGGAAGAAAGGGCTATTCTGCCCCATGAAGAGTTGTTAGAGACTATCAACTTGGGTAGTACCGAAGACAGAAAAAAGGTTAAAGTGGGTGCCAACCTAAAGCCAAATGTCAAAGAGTGCTTAGTTCAATTGTTGAGTGAATATGTTGAGATCTTCGCCTGGTCCTATGAAGACATGCCGGGACTCGATACAGATATTGTGGTTCACCGTCTCCCTACAAGAGAAGACTGTCCACCAATTAAATAGAAAGTCCGTCGAATGAGGTCTGATATGTCTGAAAAGATCAAAGCCGAAGTGATGAAGCAGTTCAATGCTGGGTTTCTTGCTGTTACTTCCTATCCACAATGGGTTGCTAACATTGTGCCCGTACCTAAGAAGGACGACAAAGTGAGAATGTGTATGGATTACAAAGACTTAAACAGGGCTAGCCCTAAAGATGACTTTCCACTACCGCACATTGACATTTTGGTTGACAACACAGCTCAACACAAGGTATTTTCTTTCATGGATGGATTTTCAGGGTACAACCATATCAAAATGGCCCCCGAAGACATGGAGAAGACTACTTTTGTTACGCAGTGGGGTACCTTCTGCTATAAAGTGATGCCATTCGGACTGAAGAATGTCGGGGCAACCTATCAGCGAGCCATGGTAGGTTTGTTTCATGACATGATACATCATAAGATTAAAGTCTATGTAGACGACATGATAGCCCATTCACAAATAGAAGAAGAACACCTCGACCATCTGCAAAAGCTGTTTGTCAGATTGAAGGAATATAAGCTCAGACTGAACCCTAGCAAGTGCACTTTCGGAGTCAAGTTCGGTAAACTCTTGGGATTCATCGTCAGCAATAAAGGCATTGAGGTTGATCCTGCAAAAGTCAAAGCCATACAAGAAATTCCTGCTCCTCGCACTGAGAAGGAGGTCAGAGGTTTCTTAGGACGCCTAACTACATTGCAAGGTTCATTTCCCACCTAACATCTACCTGGGAACCAATCTTCAAGCTGTTGAAAAAAGATAAGGTGGTTGAATGGAATGATGACTGTCAAGTTGCTTTCGATAAAATCAAGGAGTATTTGCTAGAACCTCCTATCTTGATGCCACCCGTCGAAGGAAGGCCGCTAATCATGTATTTAACTATTTTGGATAATTCAATGGGGTGCGTACTGGGCCAACATGATGAGTCTGGCCGAAAAGAGCTTGCCATTTATTACCTTAGCAAAAAGTTTACCGACTGTGAGACTCGCTACTCACTGCTCGAGAAAACTTGCTGCGCTTTGGTATGGGCTACTTGTCGGCTAAGGCAGTATATGTTGACACATACCACTCTGCTGATTTCTAAAATGGATCCGATCAAGTACATCTTCGAAAAGCCTGTTTTATCTGGAATAATCGCTAGATGGAAAATGATCCTGACTGAGTATGATATCCAGTACACAACCCAAAAAGCTATAAAGGGGAGTGTACTAGCTGACCATCTAGCTCATCAAGCTGTGTAAGATTACCAATCCATGAAGTTCGACTTCCCCGACGAAGACATTATGACATTGGACAACATTGAAGGTAACAGACCGTATGACGGACCTGAACAAGGATCCCGATGGACCCTATACTTTGATGGTGCTTCAAATGCACTGGGCAACGATATCGGCGAGGTACTTATCTCTCCAGAAGGTTACCATACACCTTTCACTGCTAGACTCTGCTTCAGCTGCACCAACAACATGGCCGAGTATGAAGCTTGCATCTTTGGTCTCAAGGATGCTATTGATTTGGGAATCAAATCTTTGATCGTATTTGGGGACTCAGCTTTGATCATCAGTCAGATCAAAGGAGAGTGGGACACTAAACATCCTAATCTCATCCCTTACAAAGAACATGTCCTGACATTGTTACCTCATTTCGAGCAGATTACCTTCGAGCACTTCCCGCAAGAAGAAAATCAGCTAGCGAATGCTCTAGCTACAATGTCATCCATGTTTAAACTTAACTCGGATAATGAGGCTCCCCAAATTACCATTGAGCGGATGAATGAACCTGCACATTGTCACGAGATTAATACCGAAGAAGTAGTGGACCGACCTTGGTTTCACGAAGTCAAAAGGTATCTCGAGACTCGAGAATACCCTGAAGGAGCTTCAGTCAACGAAAAAAAGTTCTTAAGGAGATTTTCTGCCAAGTTCTTCCTGAGCAATGGTATCCTATACAAGCGCAACCATGATTGCGTTCTGCTTCGTTGTGTGGACAAGGTTGAAGCTGAGCAGATCATGACTGAGCTGCATAAAGGTACTTTTGGCACCCGCTTGAGCGGACATACAATGGCTAAGAAGATTCTAAGGGCAGGCTACTACTGGTCTACCATGGAAGCTGTCTGTCATCAATATTCCTGTACTTGTCACAAATGCCAAATCTATGCGGACAAGGTACATATTCCTCAAGTTCCTCTCAATGTCCTAACAGCTCCTTGGCCATTCGCAATGTGGGGTATCGACATGATTGGAGAGATCAAGCCTACGACATCCAATGGACACCGCTTCATCCTGGTGGCCATTGATTAATTTACCAAGTGTGTTGAAGCAGCTTCCTTCGCCTCCATTACAAAGAATGTGGTTTCCCGCTTCATCAAGCAGAACCTCATATGCTGGTATGGTATCCACGACCATATCATCACGGACAACGGTACAAACCTGAACAACACTATGATCACCGCTCTGTGTGAACAATTCAAGATTCAACATCACAATTTATCTCCCTATCGACCAAATATGAACGGTGCTGTCGAAGCTGCGAACAAAAATATTAAGAAGATCATTCAAAAGATGACAGTTACCTACAAGGACTGTGTTGTACCCCAAAATTTGCCCTCCCATATTTCTCAAAACATTTCAAGAAAATTCACAAGTCCAACCCGGCGCGTTATATTCAGGTGTTCTTTCGCCAAGATATCTCTGATAACATATTCTCAAATTCAGGTTTGGCTCAAGAGTCAATTCTTTAAAGAAGGTATCCGAATGTGTGAGTTTTCTTGAAGAAATATAGTGAAAAAGTGTGCTGAAAGTGCAGTTTTTACGCGCTAAAAATTCATAACTTGAAGATCGTGACTCGTTTTGAACCCTTTCCGGTGGCCAAAATTCCGTCTTGACATTATCTACGTTTTCATCTCTCACGGCTGGAAGCCAATTTCGATCAGAAGGTCTTCAAAAATGTGGATTTATCAAGTATTTTCGTGCAGAAAATTTGTGACAGTAGTTTATTTGCGTCATGTTCAAAAAATCATAACTTGGTCGATTTTCATCGTATCGAGCTGGTTCTGGCGCCAAAATTTCACAAATTGAGTTGGCTACATTTTCACAGAAGGTATTGAGTTCAAACGTTATTCAAAAGACCTTCGTTGTTTGCTCAGAGTGCGTGACACGCTGAAAATCCTGAATGCTGAATATTATTTCATCTGGGCCGAAACTTCGAAAATTCATAACTCGGTCAATTTTTATCGGATTGGGCTCATATTTTTACACAAGGTCACTGACTCATAGATCTACAACTTTGCTTCAAAAGTCGAGACCGGATTATGCTCCGATCAATACCAGTTTTTTATTGAAGAACGTGTCAGAGTCGACACTGGAGCCCAAAATAAGTTTGTCTGAGCTGAAACTTCAAAAATTCATAACTAATTCACCGTTTATCCGATTGAGCCGATTTTCGGACAGGAGTTAGTTATCGATGTCAGCTACATTTTGTTTTCACATTTCAACTTCAAAAAATGCACTTAAGTCCCTGCGATTTAGCCTGGAAAGTGACGAATTCAAGTGAATATTGGAGGCCCAATTGCACATTCAAAGCCCATTTGCTTTACCCTAATTTCCATTATATAATCACCTTCTTTTCACACAAAAGAGAAAAGAGGAGAAAAAAGAGAGAAAAAAAAACCTTACCACAATACTGTTAGAATATCAAACTCTTTCAAGAACCCTAAAACCTTGAAATCCTTATTACAAATCCCTCTCTCACTACAAACAAGCCATCACAGTTACAAACCAATACCTCACTACTTCTTTAGTAAGGATAAGGCTGGCTTGATCTCCATAATCCTAATTTTCCAGTAAGGCATAAAAGCATTCAGGTCACTAATTTTCCAGTAAGGGTAAGATTGCTTTGATCTCCATGATCAAAAGGGTATAATCATTCATACATGCCATATTGTGTCTAAACATTAAATTTCTTCATATATTGGCTTTATTTGCATTTTATGATTTTATTTAATGTGTTCGTGAGATTCAACACTGCAGATTTAGACAGGATCCCATGCAGGTTCATTAAGGAACGTTGAGGCCAAAAGCCAAATGGCCAAAAGCCAAAAGGCCAAAAGCCAAAAGCCAAAAGTCAAAAGCCAAATGGCCAAAGTAGAAAAACTTATGCATGACACCAATACATGGCGAGACAGACATCCTAGAAGATTAAGAAACGTTGAGGCCAGAACACAAATGGCCAACAGCCAGAACACAAATGGTCAAACCACTCCAATTCACCTCCAAAAAGGGCCAGACATCCCCCATGGTTTGCATCATTTTTATTTTTTATTTGATTTTCCTTTTTCATTCTTTTAATTGTTTTAATTGTTTTCTTTAAATTCATGAATTAATTTTTATAATATAAAACCAGAAAATCAAAAACTAAGAATATGTTAATTAATTTACTTATTAAATATTTTTGTAAATAAATGTTAAATAATTAATTTAGTAAAATTAGGTTTTAAAACTTAAGTCTTTTTCTTAACAAATTAAAATATGTAGAAATTAGGGTTTTTAACTTTTCATCATCTTTTTAATAAATAATTTTTTCTTATTATTATTGTTATTAATTATTAAATATTTTTGTAAATAAACATGTACATTAAATATTTAGTAAATTAGGTTAAACTTTAACATTTTCATTAATAATTAAAAAAACTTAGAATTAGAGTTTCTTTTAATTTTAATTTTCTTTATTTCATAAATACAAAAAAACTAAAAAACAGTTCTTTCCTTTTATTAAATAATTAATTAGCTTTTTAATTTCATTTAATTTCTTTAAAGGGTCCAACGCCCTCGAACGTTCTTTTTTTATTTCTTTCGCACATTTATTTTCTTCCAAATATTATGTAATTGCTCAAGCCATGTAACTCGGACATTTTATATTTCCCGCATTTTATTTCTTTATTTTTTGTCAAATCGGGTCCTGGATTTTAATTTGGCGATGTGGACCCGCGCCTTTGTAATAGTTTAGGAACTTTATATCTCTCGCAATTTTTAACTATTAATAATGACATGCAAGAATGAATGATAAAATAAAAACAAACGCATAGATCACTTTGACAAAAGACAAAAATAAATGAAAACGACACACAAATCACACACCACCCCTAGGGTACGCCTCACTGTTGCCTTGCCTCGAAAGGTGATCGTCGAGTAGAGGATGTCTTAGTAAGTCCTCATGATCCGGGAACCTGGCATGAGGGTAGCTTCTAAGGTGTCTTCCCATTGCTCTGGTGATCACCATGTCCCGAACCTCGAATTGACCCGAACACCTCCAACGGTGGTGCTACCTACCTCTCAATGGTGGGATGGCACTACTTTAAAGGACATCTACACAAACGAATTCCTTAGGGTAGGTAGACGACTCTAGATACTTGCTCTAATTTCAAAAACAAATCAAAAATACTTTTCACACCGACACCTTTTCAAAAAGCTTTCGAAAGCAATTTTTCAAACACTCTTGAGGACCGATACAAGAGTCGAACTGAAATTTTCAAAGAAACTTTTTAAAACCCACGGTTGAAAAGCAAACAAACCATTTTTGAAAACACAAGTGAGCAAGTATCTAAGAGCCCATGGATAACTATGGATAGAAAGGGTGCTAACACCTTCCCTTTCTATAATCTACCTCCCGAACCGAGAGCAATCTCTATAAGGAATTTTTCTGTGCTTTTGTCCTTTCCATTTGGAGAAAATAAAAGACGGTGGCGACTCTTGCTTCCGCGACATTTCGCGAACCAGCGTTAAACAGTCAGTTCCAGATCCACCGATCACAGAACTGGCGACTCTGTTGGGGAATACTAAACTTAAAGTGAGGTGTACCTTAGGATAGTTCATAACTGTGTTTTCAATTGTGGTGCTTTGTTTGCTTTATTATTGTGGGACTGTCTCGGGAGTTACATAGATCCTAACCCGGATCTAGGGATACCCTGTTTAGGTAGCATAAGCTGTGAGGGACCTGTCTGCCGTATACCGACATGGGTGAAGCAGTGGCTACGTTGGTGTGGCGCCTTGGTCTGTACCGATATCCCTCGTGTTGAAACGGGGAGAATATGGGTCTTCCAAGGAGTCATTAAGCACCAACAGACCTTAGAACCTTAAATGACCCAACTTGGCCATTAGAACAGTAGCAGTATGCTACGCCCATTGAGGCTAAACTCTCGTGATGGTTCTGGCCGCAAGAAAAGATTGCGATGCTGGAGTTATGACCGATTGAGGGTAGTCAATGATATTGGGATCCTCTAAGAACACGATTACTTTGATAGGACAGGTATGAACCCACCAACTTCAAAAGGGTAATACCCAGACCCCATGCTGGCCTAAACTCTAAGAGTTTCTCTTGTGTGACTTGTGTGCCTTTGTACTTGCCTGCTTGCCTGCTTGTTAGCTGACACATGAACTACTTGCAGGTTGTGTTTATAGTCCTTAATTGGGACTCATAACAGGGTTTACCAAGTTTCTTGCAGGTTTTGGTTTGCAGTCCTTAATTAGGATTCATAATAAAGTTTGCTAAGTTTCTTGCAGGTTTTGGTTTGCAGTCCTTAATTGGGACTCATAACAGGGTTACTCACATTACTCCATGCATACCATAACATCATACCATTGCATACATCCTAACCCATTTCAAGGATCTCAAGGGCTTGTGATGCAGGTCATGGTGAATCAACTATCCCAGCAAGGGGCAAAGGGGATTTATTTTCCTCTAGCCATGATTGTCAGAGGCTATGACCCACTGGATATGGTGAGCCTTTGACCCTTGAAGAAGAATTCTCAACAACATGGGTTTCCTTCAATCAAGCTACAAATTCCAATGCTAACAATTTTCTTGTTTACCCTGCGAGGTCCTTGAAAACATTACATGCATGTCATACATATCATTGCATAACAGGTACTCTTGTTGCAGGTCACTTACCCTTCTCGCTGTTTATTTCAGCAATGGCTTCCCAACAAGATAACCAGGACCTTCTTGCTCAAGAGACTCGGTTCGGGGAAATCCTCCTGAATCTATCCAAAGGGCAGGAGGAGCTAAGGACACTTCTCATGGAGACTTTGGTCAGGAACAGCGCTGAGGACGAACAACTGAAACATCTGCAAGCTGAGATGGATGCAATGAAAGCCCAGGTGCTGGGGCAAATGACTGCCATTCAAGGTTTAGCTCAAAGACAAGATGAGCTCGAGGTTCTCATCAACCAACTGCTTCAGAGTAACCAACTGGGGCAAGCGTCTAAGGGTAAAGAGCCAGTCATCGTTCAACCACCTTTGAGACAAAGAGGTAAGGGGAGAGCTCCTCAAATGGCTCCAGTGTCACAAATTCAGCATCAACTTCACCGGCTTCAGCCAGACAAGTCCAGGAGGCAATTCACCCCGCTCAACATGTCGCTGTTTCAAGCTTTACAACGCCTGTTGAGATTGAACCTGATCACATTAAGGGCTCATCCCCAGAACCCCAACACAGCACATCCTACTTATGATCCCAATAAAAGGTGTGCCTACCACTCTGCCAGTCCAGGACATGATACAAATGAGTGTTGGGCTCTGAAGAACAAGATCCAGGACCTGATTGATGAAGGGGCATTGGAATTCACACAAGATGGTCAGGCTGAATTTTTCTACCATCCCTTTAATGCTCACAGTTTGAAATGACCAGCCCTGAGACTAGAAAACTTTTGTTCATTCGAATGTTCAAGTGGTGTTGTTCTTTGATTGTTTAAACATTTACTCATGTTAAACACTGTTATTTCATTAATGCATCGCATATGTCTGTTCTGAAACAATATATTCGTATTCACTAAATTCAAATTATTTTCATATTTTTCTGATGATCAACTCTCAATTAATAATTCTAAGCCTCTTGAGGGAGGATGACGAAAACGATACCACGATCTTTACAGTATGCTTTTGAACAGACCCCGCTGATGAGGTACAGGCATTGTTTCAATTCCTAAACACTGGAGTTATAAGGATGATAATCCCTCGTCAACCCCTCTGAGCCAAAGAAGTAGGAGTTTTTCTTTTCGAAAATTAAAACCCTTTATCATAACCTGGGGCATGGTAGTTCTCTCAGTTGATCCAGGTGCATGACAAATGGCACCAAGGAGGTCCTTACAAAACAAAGAAAGACAGTGATGGTTCCGAATAATCAATAAAGAAAGGCAGTCATTATATCTCAAAAATGAAAACCCAATAAGTCAAAACCTATGAAGGAGACTTACAAAACTGGGGCATCCCGCTGACTGTAATCACGAAAGAAACAGTTCAGGCAAAATTTAGGGATAATAAAATCAAGAAAAAGAGGTCCTACAAACCCTCAACAACAAAAAAGGGGGAAATGACTGCCTATTCAAATAAATTGCCAAAATCCGAACCATCATTGGAATATCAGGACAAAGACTCAAACGAGGTCTAACGTATGATCAACTGAGTTTAGGTTTGGAGAACATCCCGAAGAGCGGGTGGGTACAAATAAGATTTGAGCCTTTATCCTTTGTTTCTTAAACCGTGAACCAGGCCACGTTATAACCCTTAAAAGTCCTAGCTAAAGCATGGGTTAGTTCGAAAGCATACTATTACAAAGGTATCCTGACTCCTTAAGGCTTGGTGTAAAATACTGAGTTGACATCACAGTTTACAAAAAATTCACTTGTTTTATGAAAAAATGCATTTTCAAAAAAAAAAAACTTCAAGACAGACTTAAGCTTTGCATTTTTGACATAACTTTGTTTGCATATGACTTTTTGTTTGAACAGCATAGAAGTTCGCACGACAAATGTCTAATGAACAAAAGCACCTCCAATCAAGGGGCAGACATGACTATTGTCCATCATCTGGGGCAGTTAAGTCAAGATTCGGAGAATCTCTCAAAGGCCAAATAGCCTGGGGCAAATCTCCGCCTGAGTCACTTGGGGCATTCCAACAACGAATCTTGCCCGATCAAACACCTTCTGGTGGCGTGACAAAACACTTCTAACAGGGGCACCTCCCTACATCCTGAGGGCATGGACATAGTCGAAAAAATACTACGCGTAATCAAAAGACCCGCTAGGCTGACATGCCTAGGCAAAAATTAGGGCTTCCCGGCGAACCAAAAGGGTTCGGGCAAAATAAGGGACGAAATGGAAAAATCTGTACACCCGACAAGTCGAGAACCTGAAAAGGCGGCTTGGGCAAAAATGGGTATCCCGGTGGACTGAAAACCCGAAAGGGCGGTCCAGGCAAAAGTTAGGGATCAAAGCGTACGGCTATGTCCTGGCATCTCGCCACTTGCCTACCAGAAGATTTGTCAGCTACCCCCACAGGTATCTTCCTCTCCCACATCAGAAACAGGGGCAATAATGGGTGGTCTAAGCAATCTGATTGTTCTGTCCTCCAAGGTATCAAGGTAGGTTCCGTTGAAGAACATAACCAATACAGTTCAATACTTCCCCAGGAGAGTCTAATCCAGTTTCCCCAAGAAAGTTGGAATTCATCTCTCCAAGCAGTAAGCTTATCCCCAGTAGATTCTGAAAGCTTATCCTCGCAGAGCACGAACGCGTCGCCTGACTTTATTCAAAGAGTTATTTCCTTACCAGGATATAACTGCGTTATCCTCAGCCAAAAGCCACGGAAAGAATGTCCTCGACAGAGTCTTCTTATCCCCAGCGAAGTCCATTAACACTTCCAATATAACGATGGTATCCCCAGCAAGTTATTACCAACAACTCATCAAGGTATCTCTCTCCCCACAAAGTATTGCTCCCCAGCAAGATTACTAGAGTACTTTTCTCCCCGCAGAGTAATCCATTCGCCAAGTTCATTCCCCGACGGAGTTATCTTCTCCTACCGGTATTCTTGCAACTATCATCCCCAACGGAAGCAAAGATCTATTCTTCAAACATCATCCCAGGAGTGACTTCTTGGCACCCGTCAAGGATTTACTTTCCTAGACGAAAAAAATACATTCATGAACATTACATCTTCATACATTATAGCATGCATATGCATCATACTACACGAATCTCATCAATTTTGAGGACATCCTGAAATCATGCATCATGATCATGCATACAACTGATGCTTTAACTTTTCAGGAAAGGTCAATACAAAGATGATTACTATCAACTATCGCAACTCCTTCTAGAGATAGTTCAGATGTGAACCAGATATGGCTACGTTCTGATACTTCTTCCAGATTTCCTTCTAGAGATAGTTCAGATGTGAACCAGATATGGCTACGTTCTGATACTTCTTCCAGATTTCCTTCTAGAGATAGTTCAGATGTGAACCAGATATGGCTACGTTCTGATACTTCTTCCAGATTTCCTTCTAGATATAGTTCAGATGTGACCCAGATATGGCTACGTTCTGATACTTCTTCCAGATTTCCTTCTAGGTATAGTTCAGATGTGACCCAGATATGGCGACGTTCTGATACTTCTTCCAGATTTCCTTCCAGATATGGTTCGGATGTGACCTAGGCATGGCGACGTTCTGACACTTATTCCAATTGAAGATTTCAAGACCTAGACCGGTTCAGTTAAATCGACCCTAAGATTTTCCTGTTTCTTATCCAGTCAAAGGCCTTCCCTAGTCCAGTTAAATCGACCCCTAACAGATTTTCCTAATAAAGACTTAGTAGAAGATACCCAAGATTCTCTCAATGATTGCTGTTGAGGTTGTAGTCGCCTATGGTTCTCTCCCCGATACTGCGGAGGTAGTAATCATCCCCAGATTCGCTCAGCGTTACTGTTGAAGTTGAAGTCATCCAAGATTCTCTCAATGATTGCTGTTGAGGTTGTAGTCGCCTATGGTTCTCTCCCCGTTACCGCGGAGGTAGTAATCGCCCCAAGATTCTCTCAGCATTACTGTTGAAGTAGAAGATATCCAAGATTCTCTCAATGATTACTGTTGAGGTTGTAGTCGCCTGTGGTTCTCTCCCCGATACTGCGGAGGTAGTAATCATCCCCAAATTCTCTCAGCGTTACTGTTGAAGAAGAAGATATCCAAGATTCTCTCAATGATACTGTTGAGGTTGTAGTCGCCTATGGTTCTCTCCCCGTTACTGCGGAGGTAGTAATCGCCCCAAGATTCTCTCAGCGTTACTGTTGAAGTAGAAGATATCCAAGATTCTCTCAATGATTATTGTTGAGGTTGTAGTCGCTTGTGGTTCTCTCCCCGATACTGCGGAGGTAGTAATCATCCCCAGATTCGCTCAATGATACTGTTGAGGTTGTAGTCGCCTATGGTTCTCTCCCCATTACTGCGGAGGTAGTAATCGCCCCAAGATTCTCTCAGCGTTACTGTTGAAGTAGAAGATATCCAAGATTCTCTCAATGATTACTGTTGAGGTTGTAGTCGCCTGTGGTTCTCTCCCCGATACTGCGGAGGTAGTAATCATCCCCAAATTCTCTCAGCGTTACTATTGAAGAAGAAGATATCCAAGATTCTCTCAATGATACTGTTGAGGTTGTAGTCGCCTATGGTTCTCTCCCCGATACTGCGGAGGTAGTAATCATCCCCAGATTCGCTCAGCGTTACTGTTGAAGTTGAAGTCGCCCAAGATTCTCTCAATGATTGCTGTTGAGGTTGTAGTCGCCTATGGTTCTCTCCCCGATACTGCGGAGGTAGTAATCATCCCCGAATTCGCTCAGCGTTACTGTTGAAGTTGAAGTCGCCCAAGATTCTCTCAGCGGTCCTGTTGAGGTAGTAATCGTCCAAGGTTCTCTCACCGTTCCTGTTGAGGTAGTAACCATCCCTGGTTCATTCATCACCTTTTGAAGATCCAGATCCAGCTCCTGTAACCAGTCAGGGCACATCTATACAAAGAGTTTGAAGACCAGCTCCTGTAAACAGGCCAGGTAATCATTTTCTTTTTCAGGTACGCAAGTTCTCGCTAAGGAATCTCTTACGCGATCGACACCCAGATGGCATCTATAAGCCCATCCACCTACCCATCATCTCTTAGAATGGCATCTATAAGCCCATCATCCTACCCATCAATCTCTAAATGGCATCTATAAGCCTATTCCCCCGTCACACTACTATGTGAGCGCAAATTTCTGGGCACTCTAGTGTTCAATCATCTTCCACCTTTGGATTACGAAAGGCACGTCAGCCAATCTGCATCCTCAGGTCTAAGAAGATTGAACAGGGGCAACTGTTTTATCTGGAATAATCGCTAGATGGAAAATGATCCTGACTGAGTATGATATCCAGTACACAACCCAAAAAGATATAAAGGGGAGTGTACTAGCTGACCATCTAGCTCATCAAGCTGTCTAAGATTACCAATCCATGAAGTTCGACTTCCCCGACGAAGACATTATGACATTGGACAACATTGAAGGTAACAGACCGTATGACGGACCTGAACAAGGATCCCGATGGACCCTATACTTTGATGGTGCTTCAAATGCACTGGGCAACGGTATCGGCGAGGTACTTATCTCTCCAGAAGGTTACCATACACCTTTCACTGCTAGACTCTGCTTCAGCTGCACCAACAACATGGCCGAGTATGAAGCTTGCATCTTTGGTCTCAAGGATGCTATTGACTTGGGAATCAAATCTTTGATCGTATTTGGGGACTCAGCTTTGATCATCAGTCAGATCAAAGGAGAGTGGGACACTAAACATCCTAATCTCATCCCTTACAAAGAACATGTCCTGACATTGTTACCTCATTTCGAGCAGACTACCTTCGAGCACTTCCCGCAAGAAGAAAATCAGCTAGCGGATGCTCTAGCTACAATGTCATCCATGTTTAAACTTAACTCGGATAATGAGGCTCCCCAAATTACCATTGAGCGGATGGATGAACCTGCACATTGTCACGAGATTAATACCGAAGAAGTAGTGGACCGACCCTGGTTTCACGAAGTCAAAAGGTATCTCGAGACTCGAGAATACCCTGAAGGAGCTTCAGTCAACGAAAAAAAGTTCTTAAGGAGATTTTCTGCCAAGTTCTTCCTGAGCAATGGTATCCTATACAAGCGCAACCATGATTGCGTTCTGCTTCGTTGTGTAGACAAGGTTGAAGCTGAGCAGATCATGACTGAGCTGCATAAAGGTACTTTTGGCACCCGCTTGAGCGGACATACAATGGCTAAGAAGATTCTAAGGGCAGGCTACTACTGGTCTACCATGGAAGCTGTCTGTCATCAATATTCCTGTACTTGTCACAAATGCCAAATCTATGCGGACAAGGTACATATTCCTCAAGTTCCTCTCAATGTCCTAACAGCTCCTTGGCCATTCGCAATGTGGGGTATCGACATGATTGGAGAGATCAAGCCTACGGCATCCAATGGACACCGCTTCATCCTGGTGGCCATTGATTAATTTACCAAGTGTGTTGAAGCAGCTTCCTTCGCCTCCATTACAAAGAATGTGGTTGCCCCCTTCATCAAGCAGAACCTCATATGCTGGTATGGTATCCACGACCGTATCATCACGGACAACGGTACAAACCTGAACAACACTATGATCACCGCTCTGTGTGAACAATTCAAGATTCAACATCACAATTCATCTCCCTATCGACCAAATATGAACGGTGCTGTCGAAGCTGTGAACAAAAATATTAAGAAGATCATTCAAAAGATGACAGTTACCTACAAGGACTGTGTTGTACCCCAAAATTTGCCCTCCCATATTTCTCAAAACATTTCAAGAAAATTCACAAGTCCAACCCGGCGCGTTATATTCAGGTGTTCTTTCGCCAAGATATCTCTGATAACATATTCTCAAATTCAGGTTCGGCTCAAGAGTCAATTCTTTAAAGAAGGTATCCGAATGTGTGAGTTTTCTTGAAGAAATATAGTGAAAAAGTGTGCTGAAAGTGTAGTTTTTACGCGCTAAAAATTCATAACTTGAAGATCGTGACTCGTTTTGAACCCGTTCCGGTGGCCAAAATTCCGTCTTGACATTATCTACGTTTTCATCTCTCACGGCTGGAAGCCAATTTCGATCAGAAGGTCTTCAAAAATGTGGATTTATCAAGTATTTTCGTGCAGAAAATTTGTGACAGTAGTTTATTTGCGTCATGTTCAAAAAATCATAACTTGGTCGATTTTCATCGTATCGAGCTGGTTCTGGCGCCAAAATTTCACAAATTGAGTTGGCTACATTTTCACAGAAGGTATTGAGTTGAAACGGTATTCAAAAGGCCTTCGTTTTTTGCTCAGAGTGCGTGACACGCTGAAAATCCTGAATGCTGAATATTATTTCATCTGGGTCGAAACTTCGAAAATTCATAACTCGGTCAATTTTTATCGGATTGGGCTCATATTTTTACACAAGGTCACTGACTCATAGATCTACAACTTTGCTTCAAAAGTCGAGACCGGATTATGCTCCGATCAATACCAGTTTTTTATTGAAGAACGTGTCAGAGTCGACACTGGAGCCCAAAATAAGTTTGTCTGAGCTGAAACTTCAAAAATTCATAACTAATTCACCTTTTATCCGATTGAGCCGATTTTCGGACAGGAGTTAGTTATCGATGTCAGCTACATTTTGTTTTCACATTTCAACTTCAAAAAATGCACTTAAGTCCCTGCGATTTAGCCTGGAAAGTGACGAATTCAAGTGAATATTGGAGGCCCAATTGCACATTCAAAGCCCATTTGCTTTACCCTAATTTCCATTATATAATCACATTCTTTTCACACAAAAGAGAAAAGAGGAGAAAAAAGAGAGAGAAAAAAATCTTGCCACAACACTGTTAGAATATCAAACTCTTTCAAGAACCCTAAAACCTTGAAATCCTTATTACAAATCCCTCTCTCACTACAAACAAGCCATCACAGTTACAAACCAATACCTCACTACTTCTTTAGTAAGGATAAGGCTGGCTTGATCTCCATAATCCTAATTTTCCAGTAAGGCATAAAAGCATTCAGGTCACTAATTTTCCAGTAAGGGTAAGATTGATTTGATCTCCATGATCAAAAGGGTATAATCATTCATACATGCCATATTATGCCTAAACATTAAATTTCTTCATATATTGGCTTTATTTGCATTTTATGATTTTATTTAATGTGTTCGTGAGATTCAACACTGCAGATTTAGACAGGATCCCATGCAGGTTATTAAGGAACATTGAGGCCAAAAGCCAAATGGCCAAAAGCCAAAAGGCCAAAAGCCAAAAGCCAAAAGCCAAAAGCCAAATGACCAAAGTAGAAAAACTTATGCATGACACCAATACATGGCGAGACAGACATCCTAGAAGATTAAGAAACGTTGAGGCCAGAATACAAATGGCCAACAGCCAGAACACAAATGGTCAAACCACTCCAATTCACCTCCAAAAAGGGCCAGACATCCCCCATGGTTTGCATCATTTTTATTTTTTATTTGATTTTCCTTTTTCATTCTTTTAATTGTTTTAATTGTTTTCTTTAAATTCATGAATTAATTTTTATAATAAAAAACCAGAAAATCAAAAACTAAGAATATGTTAATTAATTTACTTATTAAATATTTTTGTAAATAAATGTTAAATAATTAATTTAGTAAAATTAGGTTTTAAAACTTAAGTCTTTTTCTTAACAAATTAAAATATGTAGAAATTAGGGTTTTTAACTTTTCATCATCTTTTTAATAAATAATTTTTTCTTATTATTATTGTTATTAATTATTAAATATTTTTGTAAATAAACATGTACATTAAATATTTAGTAAATTAGGTTAAACTTTAACATTTTCATTAATAATTAAAAAAACTTAGAATTAGAGTTTCTTTTAATTTTAATTTTCTTTATTTCATAAATACAAAAAAACTAAAAAACATTTCTTTCCTTTTATTAAATAATTAATTAGCTTTTTAATTTTATTTAATTTCTTTAAAGGGTCCAACGCCCTCGAACGTTCTATTTTTATTTTTTTCGCACATTTATTTTCTTCCAAATATTATGTAATTGCTCAAGCCATGTAACTCGGACATTTTATATTTCCCGCATTTTATTTCTTTTCTTTTTGTCAAATCGGGTCCTGGATTTTAATTTGGCGATGTGGACCCGCGCCTTTGTAATAGTTTAGGAACTTTATATCTCTCGCAATTTTTAACTATTAATAATGACATGCAAGAATGAATGATAAAATAAAAACAAACGCATAGATCACTTTGACAAAAGACAAAAATAAATGAAAACGACACATAAATCACACACCACCCCTAGGGTACGCCTCACTGTTGCCTTGCCTCGAAAGGTGATCGTCGAGTAGAGGATGTCTTAGTAAGTCCTCATGATCCGGGAACCTGGCATGAGGGTAGCTTCTAAGGTGTCTTCCCATTGCTCTGGTGATCACCATGTCCCGAACCTCGAATTGACCCGAACACCTCCAACGATGGTGCTACCTACCTCTCAATGGTGGGATGGCACTACTTTAAAGGACATCTACACAGACGAATTCCTTAGGGTAGGTAGACGACTCTAGATACTTGCTCTAATTTCAAAAACAAATCAAAAATACTTTTCACACCGGCACCTTTTCAAAAAGCTTTCGAAAGTAATTTTTCAAACACTCTTGAGGACCGATACAAGAGTCGAACTGAAATTTTCAAAGAAACTTTTTAAAACCCACAGTTGAAAAGCAAACAAACCATTTTTGAAAACACAAGTGAGCAAGTATCTAAGAGCCCATGGATAACTATGGATAGAAAGGGTGCTAACACCTTCCCTTTCTATAATCTACCTCCCGAACCGAGAGCAATCTCTATAAGGAATTTTTCTGTGCTTTTGTCCTTTCCATTTGGAGAAAATAAAAGACGGTGGCGACTCTTGCTTCCGCGACATTTCGCGAACCAGCGTTAAACAGTCAGTTCCAGATCCACCGATCACAGACTGGCATGAGATGTTACCGTTTGCCCTGCACGGATACCGTGCCACGACGCGTACTTCAACTGGGGCAACACCCTTTTCTCTGGTATATAGCATGGAAGCTGTTTTACCTATGGAAGTTCAGATCCCTTCCCTGAGAATCATGAAGGATGCTGGTTTAAGTGAAGACGATTGGATTCAGACCCGGCTTGATCAACTTAACTTGATTGACGAGAAGCGACTTACTGCTGTTTGTCATGGTCAGACGTATCAAAAACGGATGATCAAGGCTTTCAACAAGAAAGTCAGGCGCCAGGTATATCAAGTCAGAGATCTTGTAATCAAGCGGATCATCTTGCTGCAAAGTGATCCCAGGGGCAAATGGACTCCTACCTATGAAGGACCATTTATGATCAAAAACATCTTTTCTGGTGGGGCTATGATTCTAACCACCATGGACGGCGACGA
Source organism: Vicia faba (assembly GCA_948472305.1). Classification (NCBI taxonomy): domain Eukaryota; kingdom Viridiplantae; phylum Streptophyta; class Magnoliopsida; order Fabales; family Fabaceae; genus Vicia; species Vicia faba. Next base: position 1,514,411,479 of record OX451739.1, read on the forward strand.
CCTGCCGCACCCTGCAAACGCAGACATAGTCAAAAGATACTACACATGAACGACCGACAAGTTGAAAACCCGAAAGGGCGACTTGGGCAAAAATGGGCATCCCGGTGAATCGAAAACCCGAAAGGGCGGTTCAGGCAAAAATTAGGGATAAAACAAAAAAAATATGTACACCCGGCAAGTTGAAAACCCGAAAGGGCGACTTGGGCAAAAAGGGGTTTCCCGGTGGATCGAAAACCCGAAAGGGCGATCCAGGCAAAAGTTAGGGAATTAAAGCGTATGACTATGTCTCATCGGATCACTTAAGGACAATCTCTTCGCGGACAGGCTCCAAGATGCCGATCAATCCAATCATCTGCGGACGAAGCAACAAATGGACAAGATACTCAGAGTTACGAAGGCTACAGCAGAATGGGAACCCCATGGAATTGTTACACATAGCCATCTTTATTTGTATAATTTTTTCTCATTTTTATGACAACATTCTCTTACTAGGATGTCTGTCTCCTTTGTACAAGATACTTACATAAAGTTAATACAAAGATACTTCAAAGTGCAGAAAATTGTTTGCCTTTTCTTTCTTTTTTACACTTGTGTTTTATTTGAAAACGTCCAATGAATTATTAAATGAGCATATGCATTTGAATATAATCACTGCTTACAAATAAAACGAAATGAGAAAGAATAACTACTTACAGGTTGAAAGTATAGGAAAACGTCTTTAGGTTATTCCAGAAGAAATCCCCTGCAGTACATCATCCAGATCTTCGGCGGAACTAAAATCTTGAAATACATATCCCCAGTGAAGTTAAGTTTCAAAAATCCCCATCAGAGTTGAGTTTTCAAACTCCCAATCCCCAGCGGAGCAAAACCTAAGTGAAGATGAAACTTTCTTCCCCAAATGGAGTCAAACCTTCAACCTTTGAACATCATTTGAGACCATCCAGTTTCCTCCAACTTCCCCGGAGAGTCGCTTTAAAAACAGATAATTCCCCAAGGAGTTATTTTAAAACCTTCTTCCTCAACTGAGTCAAATTTACATACACGATCAAATCAACACGTCCTTATGATCCCCAGCGGAGGGGAAACTTTGAGCTACCAATCCCCAGCGGAAACCATTCAGTTTTCCCCTGATACCCCTAACAGAATGGAGATTCTCATTCTTGAAGTCCCCGGTAGATTGGCATACAACCCAAACTCCTGATCTCCCCAGCTGTATAGCTTATCCCCACAGAGGTTGTCAAAGATTTGGAATCTCCAATAGTGGTCATAGATTTATTTTCCCCGACAGCAGTCAAAGATTTTATTATCTCCAGCTATCCAGGATTTATTTTCCTCAGCAAAACAGCTAATCAGCTTACATGGACATACATTACATTCATAAATCATGAACATTGATAAAACACATATATTGCATCATACATTTCATGCAACATAACTTTGTGTTTTAGTTGACCTTTTACCCTTTTCAGGATAAAATTAACAGCTACCTAAAACAGATGTTCAAAGCTCAGAAAACGGCTTAGAAAGGCTCCAGACGCAGATGCTTTCCTATTTGCTTATTCAAATCAATGAGCAGATTCCTGTTCCAGTTGTGAAGCCTGGATTCGACCAGATAATATCTTGACTATACTGAAGCCCGGAGATCGACCGGAAAATAGTTGAACCCCCTGCAAGTTTTGTGAAGCCTGGATGTTGACCATATAGCAATATAAGACTGTAAAGCTTGGACGTTGACCAGATAACAGTAAGGTATACTGTGAAACTTGGATGTTGACCAAATAACAATTTACTCGGCCAATTACTTTGAAACCCGAATTCAACCGGATATTAGTAGGCCCCAAAATCAAAGGAAAACCGGAGGCGACCGGATAACCATTTGATTTCCTTCTGAAGCCTGGATGTTGACCAGATAGGAAGTAAAGTATCGTGAAGCCTAGATGTTGACCAGATAGCAGTACAAGACTGTGAAGCCTAAATGTTGACCAAATAACAGTAAGGTATACTGTGAAGCTTGGACGTTGACCAAATAACAGTTTACTCGGCCAATTACTTTGAAGCCCGAATTCAACCGGATATTAGTAGGCCCCAAAATCAAAGGGAAAACCGGAGGCGACCGGATAACCACTTGATTTCCTTCTGAAGCCTGGATGTTGACCAGATAGGAAGTAAAGTATCGTGAAGCCTGGATGTTGACCAGATAGCAATACAAGACTATGAAGCCTAGATGTTGACCAGATAGCAGTTCACTGTCACCTCTTCAACCAAGAGATGACTCCCCAGCAGAATAACAAACGACTGAAGTTCTATTTCTACCACGACAGAGACCAGCATTCCCCCGACGTAGTCCTCCTCAATAACAAGTATACGGGCTCTCGCAAAGGAATCTCTTATGCGATCAATTTTCTTGGATGGAATCTTTAAGCCCATCCCCGACAAGATTCTGTCACATCTACCAAATGGCATCTTTAAGCCCATTCCCTCAACTACACTCTGACGTGCGCAAATTTACGGGCACTTTAATGTCCAATCCTCTTTTACCTTCGAGTCACGAAAGGAAAACTTGCCAATCTAACTCTTCAGGTTCAAGAAGATTGAATAGGGGCAACTGTTGTACCCACAAATTTTCCCTCTCATGTTATCAAGATTTCTCCTCACAAGACTCTTTGAACTCAAGACCAAGCTAGGGTTTGCTCTGCTCAAGACATCTCCTTGCACTCTTGACCTAAATTAGGGTTTGGGTTTGCACAAGGAATTTTGGACTTCTAATGCTCAATGTGACTTTCATGCTTCATGTTGGACTTATAAGATTGCTCATACCAAGTTTCAAGCCTTGAATCAAATTTTTGCCCAGTCAATTGGACAATTGACCTAAAAATCAACTATATTGAGGGAAAAGTCAACTATGGCCAATTTACAGTCAAACCTCATAAATTTTGATCCATATCAACATTATAATCTCATATGAACCATTTGATCAAGTTTGGACCACAACTCCTCAAGAAATTTGATCAGATCATCAAAAGGGCAAAATGGTCATTTTTAGGGTTTTGACTGCAGAAGGGAAATTTCTGACTTTTCACCTAGCCAATGGAAAATTGGGTTCAATCATGGATTCAAGGACTCAATGGTATCATCTTGACCTATTCACAAGGTTCAAAAGATCTCAATTGCATTGGATTGACAGATGACTTTTCCAGTCAACTGATCAAAAATCAACTGTACACTGAAAAGTCAAACTTTGACTTTTTGGTCAAAATCAAGTACCAAGGGTCATTTTTCATCAAGATGTGTCAAAACATGAAACTTGTTCATCAAGAAACCTAACTTTGCAAATTAGGGTTTAAGATTGAAAAATTTCATAACTTAGAATTTTTCTAAGTTATGAAATTTTCTTATTTTTTCCCAACTTTTCCCAACTTTTTCACCATGATGCAATTGGATTCAAACAAAACTTAAAACATGAAAGTTGTATTCCTCCACAAAATATAAAACTTTTATTCACAAAGTTTTCCCAAAAGATGCTTGGATCTCAAGTTATGTTTTTTGGAACAAGGGTCCATGAAACTTTTAACTTAGTGAAATTTTGCCCTAGTTTAGGCAGGATTTTGACCTATCTTCATGGAAAATTTTCACCTAGTCCCACTTGGAATCTCAAAATGCATTTCAAATATGGATTGTATAGAATGTTACAATATTTCCAAAATGTCCAAGAACTCTCCAAAATAATTTATGGTTATGGAGAATCGAAGGTTTGAATTTGGCAAAAACTCACTTTGATCCATGTCATGCTTCATGTTGACACAAGTTGCAATTTCCATCCTGCATTGTTTGTACTTGATTACAGGTCTCTAAACCCTTCCACACTCAAGAATTAAATGCAAACTCAATGGATTGAAGCTTTGTTCTGATCATTAGAGGTTTGCACAAAGGATTAATCCAAAAATAGCAAAAAGGCAACATTGTCATTTTTGTCAAAACTTGCTTTATGTCAAATTGCATCCCTTGAGCCTTGAACCAAATCTTGGACAGCAAAAAATATCCACAAACTTAGGGGGCCAATATCACCAAGTGCAAACTGGAAGATAGCCTGTACAGGCCTGTCTTGTATCATTTCACACTTTTACTTAAAAAACAATTAAGCTTGCCAAAGAGCCACAACTTGAGTATCTGTTATAACCAACTCTTGTAAGCATTTGAAAAAAGTTTTACACATTGCTTTGAGCCAGAAAAACGAGTCATCCAACCCTCAAGCCTTCCAAAACACAAAAACACCTTCTTCTTGCAAAACAGGGAAGTTTCTACACTTTGAGTTCCATAACAAAAACTACTCGTGCGTTTTGCCCCAAACCTGTTCCAATACCTTCCATATAACCCACCTGAGTTATCCCAACCTTTGGCCATTGACTGTAACTCCATTTGCAAGCTTCACCATTTCTGTTTTCAGCTTGTGCAGGTTGACTTCTACAAGCTTGTTCAAACAAATCCAAAGCAAACTAAGCATTGGGGAAGGTCAGAGGAAGTTCAAGCAAGCTCTCAAGCATCACAGGCCTCACTGAAAAGCTCTACATTACCATATTCGTGTTCAACTGAAACAGGTATTTTCCAACTTCCTATCTCTCTATTTAGGAATCATTAGGCTTAGGTTTGTGAATAAAAAATGTAGTACTCATAGCCCTTAAGTTGTACATATGTGTAGATTTCATTTAAGTTAAGTGTGCTGAGAGAATTTGATTGATGAACTTCCTGAAAAAGTTAGGTTAAAAATTAGGGCCAGAGAAATTCTCTCTGGTCTTTGAGAGTTAGATTAAGTTCTTTATATGGTTGGAATCGTCTGGAAAAATATTATGACTTTGGTGTTATGAGTTTTTGCTTTAGAGCACGTATGCAGGATTTCCAGATTATGTACACAGGCGCGCGTTTTTGTGATTCAAAGGTTGAAGATGAAGCTGATCTGGGCTGGGCCTTGTCATTTCCTTGCTATTTGCACCACTCACTTGCTATTTACTCCCCTTAGCCCATTTGATTTATATTTTCATATTTTTTCATTTCTTTTTTAGTTTCTGACTTTATTTTATTTTCCTAAACATAAAAAATTATTAAAAATATTTTCATAAATTTTCACATTTTATTTTGTATTTTTTATTATTTTTTCTAACATAAAAAATAATTATTAAATAACATACTTTTATTTTCTTTAATAAGAAACTTGAAAATAATACATAGAAATATTACACCTTTATTTTTATTATTTACATACTTAAATAATATTTTTTTTCTAATATATTTTTATTTTTTGATATTTGTATATATTTTATTATTTTATTGTACATAAATAATATAATTAATATATATATATATATATATATATATATATATATATATATATATATATATATATATATATATATATATATATATATATATACTTTCTTAAAGAAAATTTGGGTTTTTACGCTTAGCAAAAATAATCTTCCATTTTATTATTTTTAATGCATTAAATATTTTATTTCAACACACATAAAAATAAACAAAAACATTTTTTTGCATATTTATAATATATTGAATATATATTTAATTGCTTATTTAAATATTGTTTATTTATCATTTTGGCAAAGAAATTTAATTTGGTTGTAATAACTTAGGGTTTTAATTACTTGCAAAAATAATCCCCTATCCAAAATTGTATCCCCCTCCCCATATCAATGATGTAATAGCTTAGGTTTATTTTACACACTTTATATTTTCAAATATGCCATGATAGAGATTAGGGTTTGTATGCAATATCCAAAATCAAAACAAATAGTTAGACCTAATACAAGACATAAAAGCATGTAAATTGACAACACAATACACACATACACCCCTAGGGTTTCATCCACTTGTTGCCTTTAAAAGGACCATGTTATGCATGTTGAGTATCTTGGCAAAACAAAAAAAACAAAACAAAAGATCATAGTCCCTCGATGACGCTATCTTGGTTGCCTATGCAAAAATGATCTAGTCCCTCAAAAATTTGCTAAAGATACTTAGCACAATTGCTATCATGGTCAATACGATGACCCGCGCCTGTCCCGTTTAACATCCAAATACAAGGTTGTTTACCAAATGCAATGGTAAAACAACACTGTCAAAAGGGTTAAAAATGTGTAGGAAAGATCTTTGAGTAGATAGGGTAGACAACTCTTAGTTACTTGATCCAAACTTGCAAAAAGACATCCTTGCTATTTTCAAACACACCTCACAACACAATTTCAAAACATTTCCCAAAACAAACTTTCAAACATTGAAATATCTTTTCAAAAGACAAACACCTTTGTATATATTCAAACAAGAATCATCACAAAGGTTGCCACAATGATGGTCTCTTTTCAAAACATTTTCAAAACCACACAAAGCACCATTTCAAACAATTGAAAAGTAAAAGCAAGTGATCTAAACAAGTAACTAAGAGCCCATGGATAACCATGGATGAAAAGGGTGCTTGCACCTTCCCTTTTCATAATCTACCCCCCGAACCCAAGAAAACATCTCAAAGGTCTTTCCTGTGCTTTTTGACATTTCTTTCGAATAAAATAAAAAGTCGGTGGCGACTCTTGCTAAACCGAAACATTTGCAAACACAAACGCAAAACCTCAAGTCAGTTCTCCCACCGTATCACAAAACTAGCGACTCTACTGGAGAATATTCCAAAAGTGGGGATACCTTAGGGTTTATATCACCTTTACATGCTTACCTTGTTTGCTTTGATTGCTTTACCTTTGGTTCTATTGCTTGGGTTTGAAATCCTCTACCCAGATTTGGGAAACATTCATAGGTAAATAGAAATACGTTGTGGAAACTGTACGGGGTATACCGAAATGGTTGAAGCAATAGCTATATTAGTGCAACATATTTGTGGGTATCGGTAGCCTTTGAGTCAATCAAAGAGAATACGGGGCCGCTGAGTGATGTCATGAAGCACTAATGTACTTTTAGAACCTTTACTTGACCATCTTGGCCTTTTTAGAGGTAGTGAGATGACCGGCTTTGGTGCAGTCCGAAGTTGGTAGATACTCGATACTACACTCATTGAGGGTTGTTTTCTTGGAATATTTCGGTCGCCAGTAAAGTGGCTAAACTGAAATAATGAACACAGAAAATAATCCAGTGATATTGAGCTCCTTAGAACCCGGTTACTATTTATAGGACAGGTTGAGCCAACTAACTTCAAGAGGGTACTTACCTATGAAACCCCATGCAAGCCTGAAACTAGGATCTTGTGTGATTTGTTTGTACATATACTTATGCATACATCATGAACATCATGAAGCATCATTTGCATCCACTAACCATTTCAAGGGTTTGGATCTTCATCTTTGTTTTTGTTTTGTAGGTAATGGAATTACTTCGCAGAAAAACAATCCAGATGAACCTTGTGAGAATTCCTCCTCTACTCAAGGAGCTTGCTTCCAAGATTCCAGAGAATTCTCCCTTCACTGAAAGACATGGTAGACTTCTCAACTTGGTCAACTCCAACATTGAAGAAGACATGGTGAAAGTTCTCTTCCAGTTCTTTGACCCCCTACACCATTGCTTTACATTTCCCGATTACCAACTAGTGCCTACTTTGGAGGAATTTTTTCAACTCCTGAGGATTCCTATTCTCCATCAACTACCCCACAACGGTACAAAAAGAGAACCAAAGCCTGAAGATGTTGCTCAAGCCTTACACTTGCAACCATCTGATATCAAGGGTCATTGGGAAACCAGAAGTGGTGTCAAGGGTTTCTTGGCAAAATTTTCTGTTTGAGAAGGCACAAGACTGCTGTAATTCTCTAGATCTGCAAGCTTTTGAGGAGATTGTAGCACTTATCATCTAAGGGTTGGTCTTGTTCCCAAACCCTGATCAGCTTATAGATGTGAATGCTGTCAAGATTTTCATATCTCAGAATCCTGTGCCTACATTGCTTGGGGATATCCTCCACTCATTTCACACACGAACAATAAGGAAAAGAGGTGTTCTCATATGCTATACTCCTCTTCTAGAAAGGTGGTTTATTTCTCACCTTCCCCAATCAGTCTTGAAGAATGAGCAAGGTTTGAGGTGGTCATAACGGTTGATTACTCTTACACATTCTGATGTTCATTGGTGTTCTCGGTCCAGAGAAAATGTCATCATCATTGATCATTGTGGGGAATTCCCTAATGTCCCACTACTTGGCATTAGGGGAGGCATTACCTACAACCCCTGCTTAGCTCTGAGACAATTTGGGTATGCCCGAAGGGATGGCCCTCATGACATGCTGATTCTAGACTTGGTTTTTGACTTCGACAACAACGCTCAAGGACTTCGACAAAGGTTTATCTGAGCTTGGAGGATGCCCAACAAAGTGGACAGTAAGACACTGGTGTGATACGGTGGGAGAACTGACTTGAGTTTTTGTGTTTGTATTCGCACTTGTTCGGTTTAGCAAGAGTCGCCACCGACTTTTTATTTTATCCTAAAGGAAATGTTAAAAAGCACAGGAAAAACCTTTTGAGATGTTTTGTGGGTTCGGGGGGTAGATTATGAAAAGGGAAGGTGTTAGCACCTTTTTCATCCATGGTTATCCATGGGCTCTTAGTTACTTGGTTTTAGATCACTTGCCTTTGATTTTCAATTGCTTGAAATGGTGTGTGTGTGTGTGTTTTGAAAATGTTTTGAAGAAGATGCCTTGTCTTAGGCAACCATTATAATGGCTCGTGTTTGAGTGTTTTACAAAGGTGTGTATCTTTTCGAAAAGATGTTTCAAATGTTTTTGAAAGTTTGTCTTGAAAGTGTTGTGGAGTGTGGTTTAAAAAGTAGGCAAGTGTTTTTGCAAGTTTGATCAAGTAACTAAGAGTTTGTCTACCCCTAAATTTACTCAAAGGTTTTTCTCATGTTTTAACCCTTTTTAACAATTTTGTTCCAGCATTGTATTGGGTGGACAATCTTGCGTTTAGGATGTTTAACGGGACAGGCGCGGGTCATCGTGTGGACCATGAATGCAATGGTGCCAAGTGTCTTTGGCAATTTTGCTTGAAGGGACTATGATCATTTTGATAGGCAACTTTCGAAAGCGTCATCGAGGGACTATGATCATTTTGATTTGTTTTGTTTTGCCAAAGAAACTCGACGTGCAAGCATGGCCCATTTGGAAGGCAACAAGCGGGATTACCCTAGGGGTGCAAGCGTGATTGTGTATTGATTTCATGTATTTGTCTTGTATTAGGTTATCTAGCGTTTGATTTTATGTACATACAAACCCTAGGTCTAACCATGGTATATTTGAAAGCGATAAATTGCGGGAATTTAAAGTCTACGCTATTACAAATAAGTATCCGGGAGTGGGGGTACAAATGTTTACAAATGGGGATGAGACTTATTAGGAGAGTAGTATCCAAATATTTACAACCAAATCGAATCAATCGCAAATGTAATATGTAGTGTATAGCAATGTATAAGAATAGAATAATGTAAATGTGTCAACGTATTTGTGTATTGTAAATGTGTATGTGATTTATTTACAGGTGAGAAAGGTTAATGTATTATTAAGCATGCATTTGTTCTTTTGTATTTTTGTTAATTATGTACAAACAAAAAATAAATTTTAATAAAATAAAAGAAAAGGTGTTAAGTTCCATTTTTTATATATTAATGCTCCCATGTATTTTAGTTAGCATTTTATGTACAAAGTTTTTTATTTAAAAAAAAGAATATTCAACTTAAAAATCTATTTCTTTATGTATTTTTTATAAATGTTTTAAACAAGATTTACGTTTAAATAAAAAAAAAAAAGTTTCAATACAAGAAAAGAAAAAATGTTTTTAAATTTGAGAAAAATATTATGCTCATGTTTTTCTTAGTTAATATTCTATACAAGATTATAACTATGTTATAAAAAAAGTATTGTAAAAATTAATGTGTTAGTTTTAAAAAAAAAGAGATATGATATGTAAAAAGGTATAAGTTTTTTAAGAGCAAATGGGCTAAAGTGTTTCATTCTGGACCAAACAGAACTAACTGAGAAACAACAAAAAGGGGGGGGGGGGGGGCGTTTAATGGGCTTAGGCTACTGGAAAAGGGCAAGGCCCATTGTGCAAGTTTGATCATTTTCGTTTAGGGTTGCAATGTTTTATGTCATTTGGAAAAGGGTTAGGGTTCGTGACATAACAACGACGCCGCTCACTTTGTTTCTATCCTCTTCATCTTCTTCACCAAGCGCCTGAATGATGTCCTTTGCCCAAGGCCACCAACGCCACCATCTATCCTCCTCCTCACGTTCACTCAAGCGGCGATAAAAAAGAAGGTACGACTTTTATTTCAATGCGTTAGGGTTCTTGGATTTTTAACCTTGCATGCTCTTATCTGTTCTGATTCTTGGATTTTGTTATGTGTTTGTATGAGGTATTCAAATAAGGGGAAAAAGAAGTTTTATACCTTTGCTGGCTCGTTGCTTGAAGAGGAGGACAGATGGAGAAGGAGGCGCTTAGGGTGGCCGGAGGCGAGGGAATGGCGAGGTTGAGCTAGCTTGGAAACTCTGGTACTCGTATTTTCCCTTTTTGTTGTTGGTTTAATGATGAACAAACTGAAAACCTTGTATTATCTGTTTCTTCTCTTCTTCTTAGTTTGCCTCGCTTCTGTATGATGGCTTTGATGCTTGAAATATCTGAGTATATTTGTATGCTTGATGTGCTTGATTGCTCTTGAATGCTTCTAAGTGATGAGAAATATGGATGTTGTTGTTGGCCCAGTGATGAAGCAACTCTGAGGGTTTATTGCCTTGAAATGCTGAGTTGCCTTGATCTTGAATATTGCTTCTTTTCTTCTTCTAACTTTTGCCTCAGTTTCCTTGTATGTTTGCAAACTTGTATGCTTGATATTGATGCTTGCCTCTGTATGTTAACCCAGTGATGACAACAATCTGAGGGTTTAGAGTTTTGATTGGATTTTGTGGATAAGTTTAGGCTGAGCAGTTTAGAGCTTGTGTTTGGTTTGGGCTTCAGGCCTTGGCTTGCTTCAGGCTCTGGCTTGCTGTAACAGGTTTACTGGCTTTAGGTATTTAGAGACAGGTTAGGCTTTGTTGGCTTAACACTGTCTTGAAAGGGCTTGGCCTTTGACATGTTTAGGTTTGAATCAGGCAAGGTTTTGGTGAGGTTTGGAGTATGAGCTTGGTCAGTTTGATGTTTTGAGTTCAAAACAGGTCTTAGGCTTTTTTCTGATTTAGGCTATGGTTTTGAGGTTTCCATATTGCAGGCCTGTTGTGAGATTTATGCAGGATGTATGAGGTTTAGGCCAGGTGAACAAGCTTCAGGTTTAATGCAGGTTTGGAGCTTTACTGGTTTTTGCAGGTTGAGGGTTTGACACAGGTTTGGCTGTTAAGCTTGAGGCTTCATGTTCTGAGTTGTTTTTGAAGACGGGTTTGGAGGCTTTGGGCTTGTATGGCTTGAGGTACTGGTTTCAAACTCGTGTTTATGCAGGTTTTGATGTTTTGTTATAGTTCAAGGAAGGCTTGGCTTCTGTTACAGTTTTGAGAGCTTTTGGCTTTTTGTTTAGAGCTTCTTGATATATTTTTCTGCCCTCATCCTGATATGCTGGTATATCTTTTCTTATATCTTTCTCAGCCTAAGCCCTGTAAGCCTATCTTCTCTTCTTCTCTTTTTCTCTCTCCAGTACAGATTAAAGCATAAAAATATTGCTTAGATTTATCCTTATTCTGAAAAGGTAGCTGGCCATAGGAAAATGATGTGATTTGAACATTGCTTGTACTTGTGGTTTTCCTCTGCATACTTCTATCTCCTTTTACAGATTTTCTGCATCTTTGTGATAGCCCTTTTGATAGCCTTTGTACTTTGATATCTTGATATCTTTTTGGACAACTTTGAGTAGCCTTTTGTACTTGTTGATGTTTTGGACAATTGTTTTGACAACTTTTGGCTTAGTTTGACATTGTGACTTTGTAGTTCTAGTTCAGTTCAGTTTGCCTTTGGATTTTGTACTTGCACATGCTGTTTGTTTGGAAACTATGCAGTTGGTTGACAAATTTGAATCATGAACTATGCAATTTGTTTGACCATTTTGAATTTGTGCAGTTACAACTTTTGTGCATTTCATGTCTTTTTCTTTTGCAAGCATTTTTCATCCCTCTTTGTGAACCGGGAGAAATCTCGTGATTTGCAGAGAGGGCAAACTGATTCCGGCCAGTTGCTTTTAATGATGAATTTTAACTGTGTATGCTCTTTTATTTATTTTACCTGTGTTGACTTTTCTTCTTTTCTTTGTTTTGCAGATAAAACTCAATGGAGCATTGGAGAGCAGCAAATGGAGGATGAAGAATTAGGATAGTTTTATTTCGATTTTAATCATTTGTAAAATTATTATTGTAAACAAAAATGTAAATAAATTTACAATTGTTCGAATAATAATTTGTAACAAAACAATTAAAGATGAATAAATAAAAATCCTTTTTGATCAGTTAATTCTTTTTATTTCTCTTTCAAATGTTTATTTAATTGTTTATAATCCTTAAATTATAATAAAATGGAAATAAATCCCAATTATTCTAATCTTAGAATAAATAAACAATTGATAAACACTGTGGTCTTGACATCAATCAATAATAAACCCGGCACTTCAAATATCCAAAGCAATGCACAGTTAATGAAACAAAACGTCCACATGTCCTTTTTTCACCGATTAAATCCAAACACTGCAAATTCTCAATCATCAGCCTTAGTCCATATCTCAGAGTAAATTGAAAAGAAATGTAGAATTAATTCTTTCTGAGAATGCACGCACAAAAACCCGATTCTTGATTAAATGTCAAAGAAGCGTCCGCCTGATCAAAACCTGAGCCAAAATCAACCAAACCCTAAGCAAACTGTTTGAACTGTTCCAGAGCCATGAAAACCCTAATTTGGATAGACTGATAAGAAAAGGTCTGTTTGACTGATTCTTATGCCAATTTGAAAAATCAGGAAAAGCCTGAAGCTGTGATTTCTTGTGGAAAAATACGAGGGCAAATTTTGGGGTACAACAACTGGGATACAAGAATTCCATCCCCCTTGAGCCTTACCTCAAGTGGGTACGAACCCGCGCCCAGAGTCTTATGACGCCTTACCCCTACATTCTCCCTATGATCAAAGAGCCTGTTATGGAAGGAGAGGTTCCATACACCCTCCTACATCCTGACATGCCAACATCATTGGAAGATTTGCAAAAGAGTTGGATACAGCTCAAGGAAGAACGGGACACTTTTGAAGCGAGCTTCTACGCCAGTGAGAAGAAGGTTTCGGAAATTACTCGTAAACTCCATGAAGAGCAGACTCTCAACACCTACATTGCGCCAAAGAGAATGCGCAACGTCTTTTTACATTAGAATTTTGTATTATTTTTGCCCATGGGGCATTTATGTACTAACAAATTCTATCTTATTAATATGACGTGTGTTCTTTTTGTTTGCAACAACTTTGAATTTATGAATCCTTGAATGCATTAATGAATACATATCATTTATCATATGCATAAATAGTTCTTCACAACCAGGTTTCCTTATCTCTCTGCTGTTTATTTCAGCAAGATGGATATAGAGCAGACGGTCAAAGATCTACAAGCGCAGAATTCACAGTTCCAACAACTCCTCATGACCTTGGCAAAGGGTCAGGAGGACCTTAAAGCACTGTTAGAGAAGGAAAAGGAAAAAGAGAAAAATAAAAAGGAAAGAGTTGGTGTGGCTACTCTTGGTAGAAGATTTAAGAACCAAGCTAGAAGGGTCCTGGATTTCCCCTTAACATCTGATGAAGGGATAGGTAAAGGAAAGGGAGTTGCAGTGCCCTCCGAGTATGAGGAAGAAGAAGAAGAAGAAGAGGATGAAGATTACTCTGAGCAGCAGTACCCTCCTGCAGACGACAAGTACAAGAATCTGGAAGAGCGTCTGGCAGCTATGGAGGTACAAAGGGTGCCTGGGCTAGATTTCGAGGAGCTAGGGTTGGTTGCTGGGATTGTGATTCCCCCTAAATTCAAGGTGCCTACATTTGCTAAATATGATGGTTTGTCTTGTCCGAAGATGCACCTACGGTCTTACATTAGAAAGATCCAACCTCATTCTTCTGATAAGGATCTGTGGGTCCACTTTTTTCAAGATAGTCTTTCGGGGACGCAATTAGATTGGTTTTACCAGCTTGAAAGATCTTATGTGCATAATTGGGAGGACCTGGCTGCTTCCTTCTACAGACAATATCAATATAATGAAGACTTAGCACCTACTCGTACTCAACTACAGAGTATGGGTATGGTCTCTAATGAAGGCTTTAAGGAGTATGCCCAGAAGTGGAGGGACTTGGCTGGAAGGGTGCAGCCACCATTGTCTGAAAGAGAGCTTGTTGATATGTTTTTGGGGACGCTATCAGGACCATTCTTTAATCACCTGATAGGGAGTTCATCGACAGGGTTCACCGAATAAATTCTGACTGGTGAACGAGTTGAAGCTGGCATCAAGAGTGGTAAAATTCAAAAAGATACGTCTGCTTCTGCTGTCGTTAAAAAACCTTTTCCATCCAAGAAAGAGGTGTCAGCTGTTTACTCTCAGAGAGGTCAAGGAAGAGTGGAGCGCCGGCCAAAGGTGGGGGCTTTAATGATTCAAAAGACTGCGGCTGATCAGCCTAGAAACGATCAACCCAGGACCAACCAACCAAGAGGGGGAAGGCCTGCTAGGCAATTCACCAAAATAAACATGACACCTGCCCAGGTTCTCCCCCATCTCTTGAAGTTAAACCTTACAACCTTGAGAGAGCCACCACAAAATCCGAATACAACTTTTCCTTTTTACCATGCCAACGCTAAATGCGCTTATCATTCTGACGACATAGGGCACGACACCAACAACTGTTGGGCCCTCAAAAACAAGATCCAGGATTTAATAAATGCTAAGGAGATAAAATTCGACGTGCCCGAAAAGCCGAATGTGATCTCCGCCCCAATGCCAAAGCATGGTCACAATACCCATACTATCGAAGAGGATCTGTATGTTGCTGCTGTTGAAGACTTAATGACCCCTTTATCAATAATCAAGATGAATCTGTTGAAAGCCGGGATTTTCCCAGGCTGTGAAAAAGATTGTTACCATTGTTCGTCCCTACAATCCGACTGTCCGTTATTAAAGTTAGGCATCCAACGCCTAATGGATAGTCAAGAAATCATCTTTGAGGAAACTCCTGTTACTCCAATTCTTGTCGAAGATATTGCTATAATTACCATTTCCGACAATCTTTCCAAGGTCTCCAAAAGACCTGTTAAGATTACACCCGATCCAAAGTTTGTACCTCTGAAGATAACTATCCCGGGGCCTATCCCATACAAGTCCAATAAGACATTACCGTGGAATTATGGAGGAGAGATCTTCTACCACGGTGTTAAGCAGATTGAATCAGTGGAAGAGAATTCCGATGAAGAAACTCCTGACATAGGAATAACGCTGGGACGAGTAAGATCACTCGTAGCGGAAGAATTTTCTCTCCGGAGATTGCTCCTCCAAGGGAAATCTTCGGACCCTCAAATGCTCCTAAGGTTACTCCTGTGCCAGTCAAGATATATGTGCGAAGTCCAGTTATTGAAGAAATTGCTACTCCCGAAGTTGTACCCTCTACTGTTACCGCTGATAAAGGTAAGGGGATCCAAGAAGCGCCCGTCAGAACGAGGGCTCAGCCTTTGGTAATCCCCGAGACCACTCAAAAGGAAATGGAGGAAATTTTAAAAATAATTAAGAAAAGCGACTATGATGTCGTAGAACAATTGGGGCAAACCCCTTCAAAAATCTCTATGCTGGCCCTATTGCTCTGTTCCGAGGCTCATGCCAAAGTCTTGATCAAATTCCTAAAGACGGCCCACGTGCCTCAAGAAACCTCCATGGACCAGTTCCAGAAGTGTGTAGCCAGCCTAACCGCCGACAATGGTCTTGG
The DNA here is from genome assembly GCA_948472305.1 of Vicia faba. Taxonomy (NCBI): domain Eukaryota; kingdom Viridiplantae; phylum Streptophyta; class Magnoliopsida; order Fabales; family Fabaceae; genus Vicia; species Vicia faba. The sequence goes on from OX451739.1 coordinate 1,514,427,433, forward strand.
TTTCTCTGATGCTGATCTAACATCTAAGGGGAGAAAGCATAATGACGCGTTGCATGTCTCGGTGGAATGCAGAGGAACCACACTTGCTCACGTTCTAGTTGATACCGGGTCGTCTTTAAATGTCCTACCAAAGAAAGCATTGGACAGATTAGACTGTAAAGGTTTGACCCTAAAGCCCAGCAATATCATTGTTAGAGCCTTCGACGGTTCTAAGAGGATGGTCCACAGGGAGGTGGACATCCCAATTAAAGTGGGAATGGAAATTTTTAACTCTACATTTTATGTGATGGACATCCGTCCTTCATATTCTTGCTTGTTGGGAAGACCATGGATCCACAACGCTGGGGCAGTCACTTCTTCTCTACACCAAATGCTCAAATACTCAGTCCAGGGGAAAATCATAACGGTTCATGGCGAGGAGGAGTATATGATAAGCCATCTTAATTATTTCTGCTATGTGGAGTTAGATGGTGAATTCATAGAAACCCCTTTCCAACACTTTGAAGAGGTTTCTCTTGAAGTTGCGGCAGCTAAGACAATGACTTCTGTATCCATCATTACCAAACCTGTGTCCCGGATGTCATCCCTTAAAGATGTGAAGGCTGTGATCGAGGAAGGGGGTAGCACAGTATGGGGTCAGCTACCAGATTTTCCTTTCAAGACAGATAAGTTTGGATTGGGTTTCACTGCTGCTAGTCAAAAGGTCGTGCGTCGCTCCCGGGCTGGAGGACCACCATTTAAGATCACTCATCATGGAGTTCATGCTTTGGAGGATGGTGAAGATGAGAGCAACTTTGAAGATTGAATTTTCCCGACTATTGAAGGAGGACTAAACAACTGGAAGGCGAAAGACTTCGTTCCCATTACTTTCATAAATCAGTAATTTATCTTTCGAACATTTCTGTTGGTCTGTAATAATTATTAAACAATTCATACACTCTTTTTGCCTTGTGCCTTACCCGGGGAATATAGGTCCATTTGTAAGGGCTTGATTTTTTCATCTTCATATGCCATTTTTAATGAATCATGGATCTTTTCATATATAAACTTTTGTGTTCATTTTCTTTCTTTTTAAATTTTATTTCGTTTAAAGGTGGCTATCCCTTACACACACCCACACTCACAAATGCAGGTACCCTTCCACTCTGGATTCTATGGGTAACAATTCTGCTATGGTCTTCAGTGACTCTGAAGATCTGGTCAATCATGCCGAGTATGAAGGTGATGAAGACTGTGAAGTGCCTGGAGAGTTGGCTAGACTTCTACAACAAGAAGAAAGGGCTATTCTGCCCCATGAAGAGCTGTTAGAGACTATCAACTTGGGTACTGCCGAAGACAGAAAAGAGGTTAAAGTGGGTGCCAACCTAAAGCCAACTTGTGTGCAAATGTGTTTTATTGCATGCATGATTTTATCTTGAATTAGGATTTTTCTATTTCATTGATTTTATCTTTCCATACATATCCTAATTGCTAGCATCTACATTTGAAAGCGATAAAAATGCGGAAATGTAAAGTCCTACACTATTACAATATTTAGGGGGTGGGGGTACACACTTATGAATGGGGAATCCAGCGAGAAAAATAAAGAAAAATAACAAGAGGAAGAAAAAAAAGAAAGAAGGAGGGGGTCAGCGCGCTACTGAGAGGAAGTCAGAAGTTCTGACCATGGCTTGCTGCAGGATATCAACCTGTTAGTGAAAATGTATAGGTCAGAACTTCTGACCCTGGTGCGCTGCCAAACAGAAACCTGTTAGTGGGGGGGTCGGAAGTTCTGACCCCAGTGCGCTGCAAAATAGAAACCTGTTAGTGGGGGTCAGAAGTTCTGACCCTGCTAGGAACACAGTAATTTTCAGAAGTTCTGATATTACTGATAACAAAACAGGCCTTAGAAGTACTGACGTCAAAGTCAGAGCTTGGTTTCCCCCTGTGCTAGTCAGAACATCTATAATCTAGTTATTTTTCCACAAAACAGAAGGCATGCCTAGGACAATTTCAGCAAGTGCCATAGCATTCCGGAAGACAGAACCAAAAAGTCACAGGCAAGTTCTGTACTGATTCACTTCCTACTTAAACATACAGAGTCATGAAAATCTCAAAACATGTACAACAACAGCAACATGATATCTACATTGTGTTTCTTGAGCATGCAAATCTGATGATGTCTAAGCAGTATGGTGAGAGTCAGCAGGTGCTTACCTTACTGTAGGAAGAAATTCTGTGAACTGAAGTTAGCTTTGACCCAGGTAATATTCTGGACAGGTTCTTTGTATGGGTGGATGGAGAGTATATATATGGTCAGAAACTGTAGGGGCGTTCTTTAGTCAAGAAACAATTTGGGTATATAAATGAAGTTTGGAGGTAGGAGATTCAAAGTTTTGTTTAAGGCTCTTGAAAAACTAGGAATTTTGGCAGAGTTTCAAGGTGTTTTCTTGCTAAGATTTTTTGTTTCTTTTCTAGCAATTTTTCTGATGTTGGACCCCTTTTCCAATGGACAATGGTGCTCTATTTATAGGCAAAGCTTTGTGGTTTTTTTAAACGTTAAGTGGCGCCAATACCATGCCATAGATGCTGACTTACTCTTGGATAAAGTTTATAAAAAGTTGTGATGATTGACAGCTTTTAGCCTAGGCTGGGTTAGTAAGCGAGGATTAAGGAAAAGTGACACCCATGAGCAAAAAGTAACACATGAACCCATACCTAAATCTGCACAGGAGCATTGTTATGCTGCACGTGGAGAGACCCTTTGGACAAGTGCTCAAAATTAGTTGTGAGCATTAATGAGCATTAAATGGCGATGAGATTGGTCAAGACTAAGAAATCTTGTAATGTGAGATTTGCATCATTACTTAAATCTGAGCCAGCAATTCCTACTTCAGCATACAACACGCTCAAATTCTGATCTTAGTATCCTGTTGCCTCAACAAATTCTGAGGGTTCTCCAGACTTTCTAGAATGTTCTTTGGATTTGCTTATGAAAATATTCTGGACTTAGAGATTCTGCTTCAGTGCAACACCCAATCTTCTGACCCCCTTACCTTCTGATTCCAACATGTTCTGAAGGAGTTTTCAGACTTCGTTGCTTTCTTTGCATTCCTTTAGCAAACTCTGACTGAACTTGCGTAATTGCTGAAAAAATCCATATTCTGATTGAAGATTACGTGCTGAACCACGTTTATATCTTCTAACTGAGTTTGCGTAGCTGCTGAAGATCCACATTTTGACTGAATGTTATGTGCTGAGCCAAGTTTACAACTTCTGACCGCTTCTGCCTGGAGGTTGGTTCAGAAGTTCTGAAGTGTCATTTTTTCTTAAATACTTTAGAAAAAATCTAAGTATTTAGAATTTAACTTTTCCAAGGTAAAATTTGACTTTTGAGCTTGCAAATGACCACTTTGCCCTTGTAAATGGCTTGCTTGGAGAGAAATGATAATTCAAGGCTTAGATTTGTTTAAGAGAGAACTTTGAGAATCCAGGATAATTTCCTGAAGAATGAGAGGGAAAATTTTGGGGTACAACAACTGCCCCTGTTCAATCTTCTTAGACCTGAGGAGTTAGATTGGCGAGATTTGACATTCGCGACTCGAAGGTGGAAGATGATTGGACACTTAGAGTGCCCAGAAATTTGCACTCGGCAGTGATAGGAGGAATGGGCTTAAAGATGCCATTTAGAGAGGTGATAAAATTTTGTTGGGCATGGGCTTGTAGATGCCATCTAAGAATGCTTGTGGAGATGTAGCTTGTATATTTGAACATTAGAATGGCGTCCGTGTCTGGAGCGTATCTAAAGGCGTCTTTGAGTGAGTATCATAATGGCTTCCGGGTCTGGAGCGGATCTGAACTGTATCAGGAGTTGAAATCTGAATGAATATCAGAATGGCTTCCGTGTCTGGAGCGTGTCTGAACTGTATCAGGAGTTGAAATCTGAATGAATATCAGAATGGCTTCCGGGTCTGGAACGTATCTGAACTATATCAGGACTTGAATATCAGAATGGCTTCCGGGTCTGGAGTGTATCTGAACTGTATCAGGAGTTGAATCTGAATGAGTATCAGAATAGTTTCCGGGTCTGGAGTGTATCTGAACTGTATCTGATAGTTGAAATTTGAATGAGTATCAGAATGGCTTCCAGGTCTGGAACGTATCTGAACTGTATCAGGACTTGAATATCAGAATGGCTTCCGGGTCTGGAGCGTATCTGAGCTGTATCAGGAGTTGAATCTGAATGAGTATCAGAATGGTTTCCGGGTCTGGAGTGTATCTGAAAGCATATTGTTAATGGTAGCTTGTTAATCTTATCCTGAAAAGGATAAAATGTTAGCTGGAAGATAAAATTATGTTGCATGAAATGTATGATGCAATATATGTATTTTATCGATGTTTATGATATGTGGATGTAATGTGTGCGCATGTAAGCTAATTTGCTGTATTGCTGCATGATTGAGGAAAATAAATCCTTGACTGCTGCTGAGGATATGTGGATTCTTCATGTCTTGAAGTTGGAGTATTGACAAAAATTCTGTCGTGTACTGCTTGAGGAATCTTCTTGGGGAATCCAGAGAATTTTGATGACTTCTATTGGGGATTTAATAATGGGAATCTTCGTTCTGTTGGGGAGTAATGAAAACTCTGTGGGGAAAAAAGTTATTCCTGTTTGGGAAAAAGTTTAGGAGTTTCGGTCGTCTACCGCTCTACCAGGGAGTTATCCTAGGTTTAGGGAGAAACAGAAGTTAGCCGTTATCCGATTGATTTTCAGGCTTCAAGATAACCTGCTGGGGAATTTGGAGAAACTGGATGGTTTCCACCGGGGATTAATAGTTTGAAGTTTCAGCTCCGTTGGGGATCTTAATGACGTACTGTAGAGATTGCTCATGGAATAGCCTAAAGACGTTTTCCTATTCTTTCAACCTGTCAGTAATTTTTCTTTTTCATTTTGTTTATTTGTAAACAGTAATTATGTTCAAATGCATATGTTCATTAATGAATCATTGGATGTTTTTGCAAATAAAATACAAATATAAAGAAAAAAGACAAATAGTTTTCTGTACTTTTAAGAGATATCTTTGTATTTACTTTGAATAAGTATTTTGTACAAAGGAGACAGACATCCTAGTAAGAGGATGGTGTCATGAAAATAAGAAAAATTTATACAAAGAAAGATAGCTATGTGTGATAATCCCATGGGGTTCCCATTCTGCTATAGCCTCCGTATCTCCGAATATCTTGTCTATTTGTTGCTTCGTCCGAAGGTGATTGAATTGATCAGAAGCTCCGAGTTTATCAGTGAAGAGATTGTTCTCAAAGTGATACGACGAGACATAGTCATACGCTTTAATTCCCTAACTTTTTCCTGGACTGCCCTTTTGGGTTTTCAATCCACCGGGAAACCCTTTTTTGCCCAAGTCGCCCTTTCGGGTTTTCAACTTGCCGGGTGTACAAATTTTTATTTTATCCCTAATTTTTGCCCGAACCTTTTGGTTCGCCGGGATGCCCTTGTTTTGCCTAGGTGTGTCAACCTAGCGGGTCTCTTATGCGTAGTACCTTTTGACTATGTCTGCATTCGCAGGGTGTGGCAGGTCGTCGCTGTCCATGGTGGTTAAGATCATTGCCCCGCCGGAAAAGATGTTCTTGATTACAAATGGTCCTTCATAGGTAGGAGTCCATTTTCCCCCGGGATCACTTTGTGGCAAGATAATGCGCTTGATCACTAGATCTCCAAATTGATATACTTGGCGTCTGACTTTCTTGTTGAAAGCCTTGATTATCCGACCATAGCAAACAACAGTAAGTCTCTTTTCATCAATTAAGTTCAATTGATCAAGTCGGGTTTGGATCCAATCATCCTCATTCAAACCTGCATCCTACATAATTCTCAAAGAGAGGATCTGAACCTCAATAGGCAAGACAACCTCCATGCCATAAACCAAAGAATAGGGTGTTTCCCCGGTTGATGTGCGGGCCGTGGTACGGTACCCATGGAGAGCAAATGGCAGCATCTCATGCTAGTCCTTGTAGGTGACTATCATTTTCTGTATGATCTTTTTAATGTTTTTATTAGCAGCTTCGACTGCACCATTCATCTTTGGCTGATAGGGGGATGAATTGTGATGTTGAATCTTGAACTGCTTGCACAAGGTGGTGATCATTGTATTGTTAAGGTTCATGCCATTATCAATGTTGATCCTTTCTGGGATACCGTACCGGCAAATAAGATTCTGCTTGATGAAGCGGGCAACTACATTCTTAGTAACGGATGCGAAGGAAGCTGCTTCGACCCACTTTGGGAAATAGTCAATGGCCACTAGAATGAAGTGGTGTCCATTGGAGGTTGTGATACGGTGGAAGAACTGACTGTTTTTGGAATGCTGGTTTGCGTTTTGCGTTTTGTGTTTGCAAAATGTCGCGGTAAGCTAGAGTCGCCACCGACTTTTATTTTATCCAACAAGGAAAGGAAAAAAGCACAGAAAAATTCCTTTTTCGAGATATTTCTGAGTACGGGGGGTAGATTATAGAAAGGGAAGGTATTAGCACCCTTTCTATCCGTAGTTATCTACGGGCTCTTAGGTACTTGCTCATAATTTTCAAAATTGTTTTCTTTGTGTTTGTGGGCTTTGAAAAAATTTTGTTTTAACTTTGATTTAACTCTTGCTTCTGTCCTCAAGAGTGTAATGAAGTTTTTTTTTGAAAACTTGTTCGTAAAAAAGTGTAAGTGTGAAAAAAGTTTTATTTGATTGAGCAAGTACTTAAGAACTAATCTACCTACTCGAAAAAGGAATCGTTATATGTTTGTTTCCTTTAGACAATGCTATCCCACTATTAGTGAGTAGGTAGCCCCATCGTTGGAGTTTGAGGGTCAATTCGAAAGGGACATACAGTCACTAAAGCAACGTTAGGACGTCTTAGTGGTAACCCTAATGTCTTAGATCATTTATCCGAGGCAACAATATCCGAGGCATCTTTTTCGAGGCAACTTATGATCTTTTAGACAAGAGGGCGACCTCTAAAATAACCTATACTCAATGACCTTTTTACGAAGGCAACCAAGTGGGGTGTACCCTAGGAGTGCGCGTGTACGAGTGTGTTGATTTCAGTTATTTTTATCTTTTGCACATGTTTAGGGTGATCTAACTGTCTTAAATTTAGTCATTCATTCTTGTCATGCAAACCCTATTATCAAACATCTAACAGTTGAATATTTGCAAAAATTAAAGGTGTGGAATTTAAACTAAACTATTACAAGGCGTCGGGTATTTACATCGCCAAAAACAACCCTTTGAAAATAAAAGCGGTAAAAGTAAATGTCCTAATTTAATTATTACAAACCAGGAGCAGATACAATAATTGAAAAAAAATAAAGCGCGCGAGAAACTTGAATCGAATGCGAAACTAGGGTTTTGACCCTCTTAATTAAAAGAAAATGTTTTTTTGTAGTTTTTATTTTTTTTAAGAAAAGAAAATTAATTCCTAAAATTAAATGCTAAATTAATTAGTTATTAAATTAATTAATGAAAAATAATTAAATGTCATATTTTTGGATTTTTGGTTATTTTAGGAAAGATATTATATAATTAAATAATTAATAAAAACCTATTGATTATAATTGATTTTAATTATTTGCAAAATAAATAAAAGTTAACTAAAATTAACCTAATTAAATTAATTAATATTTATTAATGAAAAATAAAATTCTAAATTTTAATTGGGTAGAAAAATGTTTTTATGATTTTTTTTTTATAAAAATAAATTGCTTTTGGTTAATAAAATAAATTGCAAATAAATTAAATAGAATAAATAAAATAAATAAAAGAAAGAGGAGAGATGGGTCTGAAAGTGGTGTGTCAATAGCAAGAATTCTGGCCCCATTGGAGAAGGTCTGTTTAAATTTCTAGATCCTGTGCGTTGTGTTTGACTGGCTTGTGGTGCACCCTCAATGATGGTCACCAGATCTGGCCATCTTGCAATCTGGCACGTTAATGCTGAAGGAGTATGGTGGACATCCTGGCTTGCATGCATACTGGATTTCCTGAAATAACAATGCAAAATAACAAATGCTAGAGGCAGGGATCGAACCCCTGACCTCCAGCCTCTAATGTCTTAAGACCTGCGTGGCAACCACTGGGCTATATTGTTCTTATTGTTAACATAATATAAAATAATAATAATATAAAAAAACAAATGCTAGTGGACAAAAATCAGAAAAACGCGCCAATGTTTGAACAGGCCAGTAGGGGAGCGACACTTCATCGTCTCCTTCCTCTACATCATGGATAAAAACCCCATGACCTATACCCACAGACAGTGTCCGTTGCTATACCCCTATCCACTCTCAAAATCTCGTACATGTAACAAAAACGACCACCAAGGCCATGGTTAGAACCGTCTCCTTCTTCTGAACATAGTGGTACCCATTACTAAGGCCAATTGTCCCTGAAACTGAAAGCCCTAAAAACAAGCTTGAAAACCTAACAATGGTGAGTTACAGCATAGGTCGTATAAATGAAATTGAATAATGCCAAAAGCTTGCAAACATCATGGTGATCAAGATTATGCCATTATTTTACGCTATGGATGCAAGAATAAAGCTTTTTGATTTCAAGAAAAGGGCGATACCGATGCGGACTTACAGTGCGTGGGGGGGCTTGAAAACACCTGCTTTTGATTGCTTTCGCTTGTGGAGACTGCCAGGAGACGATTGGGACCGATACCAAGCCTTGAGGATGCTTCTAAGTGGGACTTTGATCTCACACTTTTCTTTGATTTTTTCGAATCTGATTCTTGCTCTGAGCCTGATTTCTAACCTTTGTTTTGATCTGCCTCGCCCCCTGATGTAACAAAGAATGCATTAGGGTTAATAGTTGTGTCCAAATCCCTCTCCATCAATGATTTTGATATTTAATTTGATTCTTCTTTAAAGCTTTCCAAAATTGGTCCAAATCCAATCTCTTTGTACACATATGTTTTGATGCGAATTTGAATGCCTTGCTACATGTAATTAGAGCCTGAAACAATCACAAAATCCTTGTTATCAATGCTTTTGGATTTTATTTGATTTTATTTAATTTAAATCAAATTAATTTAAATAAAAATCAAAATAATTAATAAAAATATGATATAGACAAATGGCAAGGGCTAGATCACGTGGGATATAATGCCAACTTAAAACTAGTGAAAACGATTGGGCCCATTTGGCAAAATTTGAAGTTTTGGGGATAGTTGACTTTTGGCAATTTTGCAAAAAAGGTCAACTTCACCAATGCATAACTTCCTCGATTTTGACTCTTTTGAGGTGTTCTTGGACTTTTTAGAAAGCTTGATATGTCCTATAATCAACCCTTTTGGTCTCATCTCATTTTAATATTCCATGCTCATGTATGAAGCTTTGACAAAAAAGGTGTTTTTGTTGACTTTTCAAAATGACCTATAATATCCAAATTCATAACTTCTTATGAGTGCATATTTTGATCTTGGAATATGAAGATGGATTGTAGGAAATTGAATCCTCTTCAAAATGAGATTTGGATGGGTCATTTCTCATAGAGTATGAGAAAGTTATGCTTGGTCAAAGTTGAGTTGACTTTTCCTACAAAACCCTAATATAACAACTTTTGAGTTTTGATGAATTATGAGAAATCCTTGATGAATCGTGATCAACCCTTGATAAAATGATGAAATATACTTCAAAATGAGGATGTTGACAAAAAATCTTGAAGTTTGACTGTATTTGGGTCACAGTTGACTTTTGCCCTAACACAATCAATTTTTGGGCCTTTTGAGGAATTGACTGAGCAAACTTCCTCTGCAAGGCTTGAAACTTGACATGGATGGTCTTGAGAACATATTAGGACATTGGTGAGCACTTGGGGTCACTTGGACTTAAGGATCTTGATGTAACATGAAACCCTAGTTTGGGGTAGACTGCCTTAGGAGAGAGCTTGTCTGACCAACTCTTGGGGCTACCTTGAGCAACTTGGGGATCTTTCTTGCAATATTTTGATAAATATGGGAGGGAAAATTTTGGGGTACAACATCTGCCCCTGTTCAATCTTCTAAAACCTGAGGATGTAGATTGGCTTTCGTGCCTTTCGTGATCCGAAGGTGGAAGAGGATTGAACACTAGAGTGCCCAGAAATTTGCACTCGCATGAAGTGGTATTGTCTTGTGATGTCAGGAATGGGCTTACAGATGCCATTTGGAGATTACTGACGGGAGATGGGCTTAAGGATGCCATCCGAAGGAGTGTCGATCGCATAAGGGATTCCTTAGCGAGAGCTTGTGTACCTGTTGTTGAGGAAAATTCCGCTGGGGAAGGTTGATATTTGTTGAGAGAAATAGAATTTAGGAGCTTCGTCGTCCATTATTCTGCTGGTGAGTCATCTCTATTGATATTTAGGAACTTCGATCGTCTGTACTCAACGGAGGAATCATCTCTGCTGATATTTAGGAACTCGATTGTCCGTACTCAACGGAGGAATCATCTCTGCCGATATTTAGGAACTTCGATCATCCGTACTCAACTGAGGAAATATTTTTGCTGAGATTTAAGAACTTGTCCGTAATTCAACTAAGGAAACATCTCTGTTGAGATTTAGGAAGTCGTCCGTAATTCAACTGAGAAATCATCTCTGCTGAGATTTAGGAACATCGTCCATAATTCAACTGAGGAAACAACTTTGTCGAGATTTAGGAACTCGTCCGTAATTCAACTGAGGAACTATTTTTGCTGAGATTTAGGAGCTTGTCCGTAATTCAACTTGAGGAAATATCTTTGCTGAGATTTAGGAAACTCGTCCGTAACTCAACAATCTTTGCTGAGATTTAGGAGCTTATATGTAATTCAACTTGAGGAAATATCTTTGCTGAGATTTAGGAAACTCGTCCGTAATTCAATAATCTTTGCTGAGATTTAGGAACTTGTCTGTAATTCAACTACTTTGCTGAGATTTAGGAACTTGTCCGTAATTCAACAATCTTTGCTGAGATTTAGGAAGTTGTCCGTAATTCAACTACTTTGCTGAGATTTAGGAACTTGTCCTTACTTTAACAATCTTTGCTGAGATTTAGGAACTTGTCCGTAATTCAACTACTTTGCTGAGATTTAGGAACTTGTCCATAATTCAGCTACTTTGCTGAGATTTAGGAACTCGTCCGTAATTTAACTGAGAAAACATTTCTTCTGAGATTTAGGAACTCATCCGTAATTCAACTGAGATAAAAGCTTTGTTGAGATTTAGGAACATCGTTTGTAATTCAACTGAGGTAAAAGCTTCATAGCTTGAATGTTGTGAGAATTTAACCGTATCCTTCCTAAAAGGTAAAGGTTAGCTGTATGTGATGCATGATATGTATCAAGCAATGATGTTCTCAAAATAAATGAGATTGTGTTGTATGATGCGTATATGCATGTGTCATGATGTATGGAAATGTAATGTTTTTAGCTGGGGAAAATAAATCCCGGATTGTTGTTGGATAAAAAGAGTTGAAATCTTCGTTTCCGCTGGGGATATTGGATGAATATGATTGTGAGAATAAACCTGCAGGAGAGGATAACTTCGATGGGGAATAAACTGATGAGGAGATGGCTCTGTGGGGAGGAGATGCTCTGCCGAGGATTCTGCTGATAAATTCAGCTGGGGAATGAATTACCGTTGCTGGTGATAATGAACCTTGTTGGGGATTGAACTCCATTTGTGGAAGGAATGAACTCCGCTGGGGATGATCTTTCAGTTGCGACTTCACCGGGGATAACCTTTTAGGCTCTAATGGGGACAATCTTCCAGAGTCTACTGGGGATGATTCTCCAAACTCCACTGGGGAAGATTTTCCATACTCCATTGGGGATATTTTTTTATACTCCGCTGGGGATAATTGTCTAGTGCTGATGATGGATAAACTCTGCTTGGGGAGAATATTGTCGACTCATTCGCGGTTGTGAGCCTCAGCTGGAGAGAGTGGTGTCCTGTTTGGGATAGCTAACATCACTGTCTTTTTCTTACTCGGCGGGGAGTGAATATTACTATGGCGTATGCCGAAGATATGACGATGGCTTTGCATCGAGACTTTTCTGCCCCTGTATCTACGGGAGAAGGTGCCTGCGGAGGCCTTGTGGATCGAGTATTATTCCAACCTATGAGGTGCTTGGTAATTGCCGATTGAAATGACAAATCTTCTTCTGGTAGGCAAGTGAGGAGATGACGGGACATAGTCGTACACTTTAATTCCTAACTTTTGCCTGGATTGTCTTTTCAGATTTTTAGTCCATCGGGATACCCTTTCTTGCCCAAGTCTCCTTTTAAGGTTTTCGACTTGCCGGATGTACAAATCTTTTTTTTTGTTTTTATCCCTAATTTTTGCCCGAACCCTTTTGGTTCGTCGGGATGCCCTTATTTTTGCCTAGGCCTGTCAACCTAGCGGGTCTTTGTTTATGCGCAGAATTTTCTGACTATGTCCACACTCTCAGGGTGTAGGGAGTTGTCGTTGTCGGTAGTGTTGTGTTTCCATACTACCAGAAGATGTTCATTTGATCATACAAGATTAGTTGCTGGAATTCATGTCCAATGCCCCAAGTGATTCAGATGGAGATCTGTCACTGGCTATTTGGCATCTTTGAGAGACTCCTTGAATCTTGACTTGACTGCCCCAGATGATAGACAATGCTCATGCTGTGCCCCTTGGTTGGAAGTGTTTTTTCCACTTGAGGTGACCCTTTTTATTGAAAAGGTTTTTGTTCACTAGATATTCATCGTGCGAATTTCTCTGTTGTTGAACAAATAGTCATATGCAAACAATGTTATTTTAAGAATGCAAAGCTTATGTCTATTTTTGAAGTTCTTTGAAAATGCAGTTGTGATACGGTGGGAGAATTGACTTGAGGTTTTGCGTTTGTATTCGCATTTGTTCGGTTTAGCAAGATTCGCCACCGACTTTTTATTTTATCCTAAAGGAAAGGTTAAAAAGAACAGGAAAAACCTTTTTGAGATGTTTCGTGGGTTCGGGGGGTAGATTATGAAAAGGGAAGGTATTAGCACCCTTTTCATCCATGGTTATCCATGGGCTCTTATTTACTTATTTTAGATCACTTGCCTTGATTTTCAATTGCTTGAAATGGTGGTGTGTGTGTGTGTTTTTGAAAATGTTTTGAAAAAAGAGGCCTTGTCTAGGCAACCGTTGTAACAATTCTTTACTCGAATGTTTTACAAAGGTGTGTATCTTTTCGAAAAGATGTTTCAAATGTTTTTGAAAGTTTGTTTTGAAAGTGTTGTGGAGTGGATTTTGAAAAGTAGGCAAGTGTGTTTTGCAAGTTGATCAAGTAACTAAGAGTTGTCTACCCCTAAATTTACTCAAAGATTTTTCCTATGTTTTAACCCTTTTAACAATTTTGTTCAACCATTGTATTTGGTGGGCAATCTTGCGTTAGGATGTTAACGGGACAGGCGCGGGACATCGTATGGACCATGAATGCAATGGTGCCAAGTGTCTTTGGCAATTTTGCTTGAAGGGACTTGATCATTTTTTAGGCAACTTTCGAAAGCGTCATCGAGGGACTATCATCATTTGAATTGTTTTGTTTTGCCAAAGAAACTCAACGTGCTAGCATGGCCCATTTTGGAAGGCAACGAGTGGGATTACCCTAGGGGTGCAAGTGTGATTGTGTATTGATTTCATGTATTTGTCTTGTATTAGGTTATCTAGCGTTTGATTTTATTTACATACAAACCCTAGGTCTAAACATGGTATATTTGAAAGCGATAAATTGCGGGAATTTAAAGTCTACGCTATTAGAAATAAGTATTTGGGAGTGGGGGTACAAATATTTACAAATGGGGATGAGACTTAATAGGAGAGTAGTGTCCAAATAAATTTATAACCAAATCGAATTGCGATCTCAAATGTAATATGTATCAATGTAAAGGAATAAAGCAATGTAAATGTGTCAATGTATTTGTGTAAGTGATTTATTTACAAGTGATAATGATGTTAACTTAATGAAAAATTAAGTAAGTATTAAGTATTATTATCTTTGTGTAAAACGAATGGGCTTCTATTTGTTAATTCTTGGCCCAAAACGGACTGTGAAAGAGAAACAAAGGGGGGGGGGGGGGGGGGGGGGCACCAGCGTTTAATGGGCTTAAGCATGTGGATGTGGCGAACCGGCCCAGATGGTTTGAACAATTGTTTTTAGGGTTTTGGTGTTTCGTTCATTTTGGGTTTGTTTGTTTTACAGAGCGGCGCTCTTCTTCGTCTTCGTTCCTCTTCAACCTCTCAAGCCATGGATTATGAATAAGCTTCCTCTTCGCCTAAGGCCAGCCAGCGCCACCGTCCATCCTCCTTCTTCCCTGGATCGCTCAAGCAGTGATAAGCAAAGGTAACAACCTCTCCTTCTTATGCCTTAGGGTTTTCATTAGTTCTCTTTGCATGTTCTAATTTCGCATTCTGATTTTATATTTGTTATTTGTGTTCTGATTTGAGATACGTGAAAATAAAAAAGATTAGAGATACTACCTTTGTGGGAGACGGAGGCAGACGGTGGACTTGGAGGCGCTTTGGGCGGCCAGGCGGAGGGGAAATGTGACGTTGAGCTAGCTCTGGAAATTCTGGTACTCATATTTGCTCTTTGTTAGGTTTGATGATGATTGCTTGAAAACCTAGTTCATTCGCTTCTTTTCTTCTTTTGAACGTTGGCTTTTTGCTTCTGTACGTTGCTTGATATGTTTTCAATGATGAAGCCTTTTGGTTCTGAGAATTTCGTTTGGGTGTTTTCCTGCTTGAGATTGAACACTTCTTTTTCTTTTCTTGATTGCTGGCTTCTGTATGATGATAATGCTTGAATTGCCTTGATGATGTTTATGAGTATTGTTGAACCCTATGAGGAAACTATTCTGAGGGTGTTGGATGTTTGGACAACTTTGGTTGGAATTTTAGGCTTTGGTTGGAAAGGCTTTTTCTGGTTTGAAGGGTTTCAAGGTTTACGCAGGTTGATGGTTTGGTGTTGGAAAGTTTGACACAGTTAGGCTTTAGGCTTGTATGGCTTTGTGGTGATATGCTTGACACAGGTTTATGAGCTTGTGGTGCTTGGTAAGGCTTAAGGCTTTTGTTTGTGCAGGTTAGGCTTTGGCTTGCTGTTTGTATATTTGTTTGTAAGCTTGTTTGTAAGCTTGAACGCAGGTTATAGGCTTAAAGCTTTGAGGCTTGGCTTCTGGTTTCAGGTTGATGCCTGTATGCTTCTGGTTTAGCTTGCTTTGATGCAGTTGGTTTTGGAGGCAGTTTATGTTTAAAGCTTGTGACTTTTTTGGTTTGATTGAAGCAGGTTCAGGCTATGGCTCAAGGCTTGCTTCAGTTTTGTGTTACAGTTTACAACCTTGGGTATTCTCTATGTGTTATTCTGCCTCTTCTTTCTTACTGTTCTATAACAGTTTGTTTTATATTCATTAAGCCTAAAGCCTACTGTAATCCCCTCTTCTTTTTCTCTTCTCTCTCTCTCTCTCTCTTGACAGATTAAAAAAGCATAAAATATTGCTTTAAAACTGTATTATGCTGAAAAAGTAGCTGGCCTAAGAAAATGATGATATTTTGATGTTGCTTGCAATGCATATTTTCCAGTTTTCCTGCATCTTATTGACAGTATTTTGTACTTCTTTGACATATTTTGGATAGCCTTTTGTACTTGTTGATGTTTTGATATCTTTTGATATCTTTGGACAGTTGCTTTGACATTCAGTTTGCCCTTTTGATTTGGTTAGGCAATTCAGTTTGGACTTCATAGTTTGTTTGGCATTTCATGCAGCCTGTTTGATATTTGAATTTGTGCAATTGTAGCTTTTGTGCATTTCACATTTTTGCAAGACATTTTTCTATCCCTCTTTGTGAACCGAGAGTAATCTCATGATTTGCAGAGAGGGCAAACTGATTCCGGCCAGTTACTTTTAATGATGAACTTTTAAATTAACTGTCTGCTCTTTTATTTTATCTGCTTTTGACTTCTTTTCTTTTCTTGTTTTTGCAGATAAAATCACTTGAGCAAAGGAGCATCAGTAGAAGAATGAAGATTTAGGAAATTAGGATAGCTTTATTTTACTTTTAATTATTGTAACATTATTAATGTAAACATCTGTAAATAAATTTACAGTGTACAAATAATAATTGTAACAAATAATTAAAGATGAATAAAATCCACTTTTGTCAGTTAATTATTTTTCTTCTTCAACTGCTTATTTAATTATTTATAATTCTTAAAATTATAATAACTGGAAATAAATCCCAACTATTTTAACTCAGAATAATAAATGATCAATAAACGTCCGGAGTTCCGAATAATCATAGCATTGCATAGCTAAACAACAAACGTCCACATGTCCTTTTTTCACTGATTAATGCACATTGCAAACTCAAATCAAATGCCTCAGCTCGTCTTCCAGAGTAAATTGAAAAGCACTGTAGAATTAATTCTTCCTGAGAATGTGCGCACAAAAACCCTAATTCTTGACTTAACACCAAAGAAATGCCTGTCTGATCAAACTTTGAGCCAAACTCAACCAAACCCTAGCAATCTGCTTGAACTGCTTTAAAATCAAAGAAAACCCTAAATTGGATAGACTGATAAGAAAAAGTCTGTTTGATTGATTCTTACGCCAATATGAAAAATCAGGAAAAACCCGAAGCTGTGATTTCTTGTGGAAAAATAGGAGGGCAAATTTTGGGGTACAACAGTTGCCCCTGTTCAATCTTCTTGAACCTGAAGAGTTAGATTGGCAAGTTTGCCTTTCGCGACTCGAGGGTAAAAGGAGATTGGACACTAGAGTGCCCAAAAAAATTTGCACTCGGTGATGTGATGGTAGAGGGAATGGGCTTAAAGATGCCATTTGGTGATGGGCTTAGAGATGCCATCTGGGGATGTGACAGAATCTTATCGGGGGATGGGCTTAGAGATGCCATCTGGAAATTGTTGATAGGAGGATGGGCTTAGAGATGCCATCTGGAAATTGTTGATAGGAGGATGGGCTTATAGATGCCATCTGAAGGTGATTGTATGTCATTGGTGAGTGGACGAATATCAGAAAGGTATCCATGTTTTGGAACATCTCTGAACTGGCGTTCTGAACAAGCGATAGATTGACATCCATGTTTGGAGAATCCATAAACTGTTTTTAGGAGTCTTGAAGTTGAATAAGAAATAGAGCAGCATCCGTTGTTGGGAAGCGTCCGTAAACTGTTTTCAAAAGTTGAGAAGAATCTGAATAAGCGATAGGTTGACATCCGTTACTGGAGAACCCGTAAACTGTTTTCAGAGGTCTTGGAAGTTGAATAAGCAATAGAGCAGCATCCATGTTGGGAAGCATCCGTAAACTATTTTCAAAAGTCTGGAAAGAATCTGAATAAGCGATAGGTTGACATCCGTTACTGGAGAACCCGTAAACTATTTTCAGAAGTTGAGTCTGAAGCTTATTAATCTTTTCCTGAAAAAGGGTAAGATATTAGCTGAAACACAAAGTCATGTTGCATGAAATGTATGATGCGATGTATGTTATATCAATGTTTATGATATAAATGTAATGAATGTGCATGTATGCTAATGAGTTGTCTTGCTGAAGATAGATGAATCTTGGATGGCTGGAGACAAAAGAATCTTGACTGCTGCCGGGGAAAATAATTCCTTGACTGCTGCTGGGGAGGGAAAGAATCTTTTGATTGCTGTAGATGAGAAGTCCTGGGACCACTGTTGGGGGATCAGGAGCTTGGGTTGTATGCCAATATACTGGGGATTTCTTGTCTTGAGGAGATCTTCACTGGAGAATATTCGAATATCTTGTGAGAAACTGAGAATGAGAGTCCTTACTCTGCTTGGGGATTGATAGTTGGAAGTTTTAGCTCCGCTAGGGATTTTGAAACTTGACTCTGAGGGGAATTAGGTTCTGGAAGGCTCTCTGGCTGGGGAAATCAGCTTTGAGAAAGCTCTTGTGGTTTTGCATGTGAAGGCTTGGAATCTGAACAAGCGATAGATTAACATCCGTTACTGGAGAATCCGTAAACTATTTTCAGAAGTTGAAGAATCTGAACAAGCGATAGGTTAACATCCGTTACTGGAGAACCCGTGAACTATTTTCAGAAGTCTTGAGTCTGAACAAGCGATAGATTAACATCCGTTACTGGAGAATCCGTAAACTGTTTTCAGAAGTTGAAGAAGAATCTGAACAAGCGATAGGTTAACATCCGTTACTTGGAGAACCCGTGAACTGTTTTCAGAAGTCTTGAGTCTGAACAAGCGATAGATTAACATCCGTTACTGGAGAATCCATAAACTGTTTTCTGAAGTTGAAGAAGAATCTGAACAAGCGATAGGTTAACATCTGTTACTTAGAGAACCCGTGAACTGTTTTCAGAAGTCTTGAGTCTGAACAAGCGATAGATTAACATCCGTTACTGGAGAATCCGTAAACTGTTTTCAGAAGTTGAAGAAGAATCTGAACAAGCGATAGGTTAACATCCGTTACTTGGAGAACCCGTGAACTATTTTCAGAAGTCTTGAGTCTGAACAAGCGATAGATTAACATCCGTTACTGGAGAATCCGTAAACTGTTTTCAGAAGTTGAAGAAGAATCTGAACAAGCGATAGGTTAACATCCGTTACTTGGAGAACCCGTGAACTGTTTTCAGAAGTCTTGAGTCTGAACAAGCGATAGATTAACATCCGTTACTGGAGAATCCGTAAACTGTTTTCAGAAGTTGAGAAGAATCTGAACAAGCGATAGGTTAACATCCGTTACTGGAGAACCCGTGAACTAATTTCAGAAGTCTTGAGTCTGAACAAGCGATAGATTAACATCCGTTACTGGAGAATTTGTAAACTGTTTTTAGAAGTTGAAGAAGAATCTGAACAAGCGATAGGTTAACATCCGTTACTTGGAGAACCCGTGAACTGTTTTCAAAAGTCTTGAGTCTGAACAAGCGATAGATTAATATCCGTTACTGGAGAATCCGTAAACTGTTTTCAGAAGTTGAAGAAGAATCTGAACAAGCGATAGGTTAACATCCATTACTGGAGAACCCGTGAACTGTTTTCAGAAGTCTTGAGGTTGAGAAGGAACCGGTGTAGGGTTTCCTGATGATGAGTCTGTGTAAAACTATATCTTCCAACAGGTGATGAAGGAATTGTTGAACACTTTTTGACATTCGAATGCCCCAAGTGATGATGAAGGAGACTTGCCCTAAGTTCACTGAACTTTTGAGAGATTTGTTGAAATCTTGACTGGACTGCCCCAGGTTAACTGAACTTTGAAAGATCTGTTGAAACCTTGACTGGACTGCCCCAGGTTAACCGAACTTTGAAAGATCTGTTGAAACCTTGACTGGACTGCCCCAGGTGTGCTGAGTAGTGACATGTCATGCCCCTTGTTGATAGGAGATTTTTGCGACAGAAGTGTCATCCTTTTGAAGTGATTTTACTCACTGAGAGAGTTTTCGTTCCCCCGAACATTCGCTGTATGAATTTCTTCGCTGTCAAACAAATTGCCAAATGCGAACAGTGATATTCAAGCAATGCAAAGTTTATGTTTGTCTCGAAGTTTTTAAAAAATGTGTTTTTTAGCAGAAAACTTTTTATAAGACAGATCAACACAAGATTTAGAGCGAAGCCTTTCAGGAGTCAGGATACCTTTTGAACATTATGCTTTCGAATTAACCCATGCTTCAATTAGGAATTTTGAAGGGTTGTATCGTGGCCTGGTTCACAGTTTAAGAAACAAAGGATAAAGGGTCAAAGTATATTTGTACCCGCCCGCTCTTTGTGATGTTCTTCAATCCTAAGCTCAGTTAATCACGCGTCGCCCTCTATTCGAATTTGGAACGACTTTTGGGCGATGGTTCACCAGTTAAACTTTGGGAGACAATCATCATCTCCTTTTTCTTTTGCAACATTTTTCATGTTGTTGACGATTCGTAATGACCTCTTTCTTTTGATTTGTTATCCCTAACTTTTGCCTGACTGTTCCTGTTTTCGAGATTACCGTCAGCGGGATGCCCCAGCTTTCTTGAGCTTCCTTTATAGGTTTTGGCTCAGTGGACTTTTCTCTTCTTTTTTTTGAGAGATTGACTGCCTATGAGATAGGGAACCATCATTGTCTTTTGATTCCAGAGGAATTCTTTTTTGTTGATGTCGTTCGTTGTATTACGAACAGAGAGTTTGCGACTTTAATGCGCACCTTTTTTGAATTAATTGAGAGACTACCCTGCCCCGGGTTTATATCAAAGGTTTTGATTTGTTTAGAACAGAAAACTCCTACTTCTTTGGCTCGAAGGGGTTGACTAGGGATTATCTTCCTTATAACTCCAGTGTTCGGGAATTGAAAGAAATGCCTGTACATCATCAGCACGGTCTGTTCAAAAGCATATTGTATGAGATTATGGTACTGTTTTGTCATCCTCCCTCTAAAGGCTTGTAGCTTTTTATCAAGAGTTAAATATCATAAATAAAGCATAAGAGTAGTGAAAACGAATGGATGAATTCAAAACAAACATATGCAATGCATTAATGAAACAGAGTTTGACATCAACAGATAATTGTTTGAATAACAAAAGAAATTACAACTTTGAAAATTCAAATGAAGCAAAAATTCTCTCAGTTCGAGCCTTGTCACTTCAGATGGAGAAACCCCTAACGGAAGATTTTCATCTCGCCGTCTGGCATGAATTTCAGCACCCCATTGTCAATCAGATCCTGAGTTTTGTTTTTCAAGGCCCAGCAGTCCTCGGTGTCATGTCCAGGACCATAGGAGTGGTATGCACACCTCCTATTGGAATGATAGGAAGGAGAAGAAGTATTAGGGTTCGGATGAGGGACCCTTAATGTAATCAGCCCTTCCTGCAGCATGCGTTGTAGCACTTGACTCAGTGACATGTTGATCTTGGTGAATTGTCTTTTAGGCGCGGCTTTCTTATGCTGATGCCCCTGTCCTTGTTGAACAGGCGTAAGATGTGGTTGGGCTTGTGACCCTGAAGCAGGTTGAATAGCTTTTCCCTTGTCTTCTCGCCTCAGAAAAGGCAGAATGACGATTTGATCTTCAGCCCCAATTGTCTGTCCCACTTGATTATCCCGAAGCAGTTTGCTGACAAGAACCCCGAGCTCTTCTTGTTTTTGAGCCAAGTCTTGGATGAGAGCCCTCTGACTCACCAGTTCCCCTTTCAATATGGCTATCTCAATTTGTAGCCCCCACTGGTCCTCTCTGTCGTCCCCAGGATTTCCCACGATCATGCCCCTGGTGAGGAGCGTCTTGACCTCTTATTGTCCCTTGGATAGGCTCAAGAACATCTCTTGAAGTTGAGCATTTTGAGCTTGGAGATCCTTGAGAGTCTGTTCCAAGGCCATCTCTACTGAAATAAACAGTAGGAAAATAAGGAAACCTGAAAAGGAAAAACTGTTATGATGTAATGCATGACATGTGGATGCATGTTTTCAAGGATCTCTTGGGGTAAACACAAGAGAATGTTAGAGGTTGAACTTTGATCTTTGATTGGAGAACTTTGCACCGGTGGATGTCCTTCCACGAGAATCAAGCTCACCATGTCAAGTGGGTCATAGCCCCTGATTCAAGTTGTTGCACTTGATCTTTGATTGGAGAACTTTGCATCGATGGATGTCTTTCCACGAGAATCAAGCTCACCATGTCAAGTGGGTCATAGCCCCTGATTCAAGTTGTTGCACTTGATCTTTGATTGGAGACCTTCGCACCGGTGGATGTCTTTCCACGAGAATCAAGTTCACCATGTCAAGTGGGTCATAGCCCCTGATTCAAGTTGTTGCACTTGATCTTTGATGGCATTTGCTTAGAGGAGAAACCTCGGGCCCCTTGGTAGATGTCTGGTTCAACGTAACCCTGCATCAAAAGAACCCTCGAGATCCTTGAAGTGGTTAGTGAAAAAATGCTATGGTATGATGTTATGATGTTATGTACATGCATGCAAAAACAAGTAAGTGTATATACAGGTAATCATATTCACACAAAGCAAACAAGTCCTTAGGTTCAGGCTTGCATGGGGTTGTAGGTAAGTACCCTTTTGAAGTTAGTTGGCTCATCCTGTCCTAAAATAGAAACCGGGTTCTAAGGAGCTCAATATCATTGGATTGTTTTCTGTGTTCGTTGTTTTGGTTTAGCCACTTAACTGGCGACCAAAATATTCCAAGAAAACAACCCTCGATGAGTGTAGTATTGAGTATCTACCAACTTCGGACTGCACCAAAGTCGGTCATCTCACTACCCCTAAAAAGGCTAGGATGGTCAATTAAGGTTCTAAGAGTTCGTTAGTGCTTCACGACATCACTCAGCGGCCCCGTACTCTCCTTGATTGAACTCAAGGGTTACCGGTACTCACAAATATGTCACACTAACATAGCTTACTGCTTCAACCGTGTCGGTATACCCCGCACAGTTCCCTCACAGTTTTTTTGCTATTTACCTAAAAAGGTGCCCCAAATCCGGGTGTAGGATTTACAACAAACCCAAACAAGGACCCAAAAAAGTAAAGCAATCAAAGCAAGTATGTAAAGGTGATCTAAACCCTAAGGTAATCCCACTTTTAAGTTTCTCCCCAGCAGAGTCGCCAGTTCTGTGATACGGTGGGAGAACTGACTTAAGGTTTTGCGTTTGTATTTGCATTTGTTAGGTTTAGCAAGAGTCGCCACCGACTTTTTATTTTATCCTAAAGGAAAGGTTAAAAAGCACAGGAAAAACCTTTTGAGATGTTTCGTGGGTTCGGGGGGTAGATTATGAAAAGGGAAGGTATTAGCACCCTTTTCATCCATGGTTATCCATGGGCTCTTAGTTACTTGTTTTAGATCACTTGCCTTGATTTTCAATTGCTTGAAATGGTGGTGTATGTGTGTGTGTTTTTGAAAATGTTTTGAAAAAAGAGGCCTTGTCTAGGCAACCGTTGTAACAATTCTTTACTCGAATGTTTTACAAAGGTGTGTATCTTTTCGAAAAGATGTTTCAAATGTTTTTGAAAGTTTGTTTTGAAAGTGTTGTGGAGTGGATTTTGAAAAGTAGGCAAGTGTGTTTTGCAAGTTGATCAAGTAACTAAGGGTTGTCTACCCCTAAATTTACTCAAAGATTTTTCCTATGTTTTAACCCTTTTAACAATTTTGTTCCACCATTGTATTTGGTGGGCAATCTTGCGTTAGGATGTTAACGGGACAGGCGCGGGTCATCGTATGGACCATGAATGCAATGGTGCCAAGTGTCTTTGGCAATTTTGCTTGAAGGGACTTGATCATTTTTTAGGCAACTTTCGAAAGCGTCATCGAGGGACTATGATCATTTGAATTGTTTTGTTTTGCCAAAGAAACTCAACGTGCAAGCATGGCCCATTTTGGAAGGCAACGAGTGGGATTACCCTAGGGGTGCAAGTGTGATTGTGTATTGATTTCATGTATTTGTCTTGTATTAGGTTATCTAGCGTTTGATTTTATTTACATACAAACCCTAGGTCTAAACATGGTATATTTGAAAGCGATAAATTGCGGAAATTTAAAGTCTATGCTATTACAAATAACTATCTGGGAGTGGGGGTACAAATATTTACAAATGGGGATGAGACTTAATAGGAGAGTAGTGTCCAAATAAATTTACAACCAAATCGAATTGCGATCTCAAATGTAATATGTATCAATGTATAGGAATAAAGCAATGTAAATGTGTCAATGTATTTGTGTAAGTGATTTATTTACAAGTGATAATGATGTTAACTTAATGAAAAATTAAGTAAGTATTAAGTATTATTATCTTTTTGTATTTTTGTTAAATATGTACAAACGTTTTAGTTAAAAAAGAAATATTCAACCTAAAAATCTATTTTTTATGTATTTCTATGAATATTTTCTACAAGAGTTTTAATTAAAAGAAAAAAATGTTTTAAGTTTGAGAAAATTATTATTTACATTTTAATTTCTATACAAAAGTTTTTAATTAAAAAAAAGGGTTCTAAAGAAAGAAATAGCTTAAACCTAATGGGAAAATCTAATATTTTTATATTTTTCAAATGTAATAAAATAAAAGAAAATTTTGTATAAAAGATTTAATGTATTATTTTTTTATCTACATATAAAATTAAATTATGTTAGTAAAAAAAGGTTAGTTTATGTACAAAAATAAAAAAAGGAATGGGCTTCTATTTGTTAATTCTTGGTCCAAAACGGATTGTGAAAGAGAGACAAAGGGGGGGGGGCACCAGCATTTAATGGGCTTAAGCATGTGGATGGGGCGAACCGGCCCAGATGGTTTGAACAATTGTTTTTAGGGTTTTGGTGTTTCGTTCATTTTGGGTTTGTTTTTTTTACAGAGCGGCGCTCTTCTTCGTCTTCGTTCCTCTTCAACCTCTCAAGCCATGGATTCTGAATAAGCTTCCTCTTCGCCTAAGGCCAGCCAGCGCCACCGTCCATCCTCCTTCTTCCCTGGATCGCTCAAGCAGTGATAAGCAAAGGTAACAGCCTCTCCTTCTTATGCCTTAGGGTTTTCATTAGTTCTCTTTGCATGTTCTGATTTCGCATTCTGATTTTATATTTGTTATTTGTGTTCTGATTTGAGATAAGTGAAAAGAAAAAAGATTAGAGATACTACCTTTGTTGGAGACGGAGGCGGACGGGGGACTTGGAGGCGCTTTGGGCGGCCAGGCGGAGGGGAAATGTGACGTTGAGCTAGCTCTGGAAATTCTGGTACTCGTATTTGCTCTTTGTTAGGTTTGATGATGATTGCTTGAAAACCTAGTTCATTCGCTTCTTTTCCTCTTTTGAACGTTGGCTTTTTTGCTTCTGTACGTTGCTTGATATGTTTTCAAAGATGAACCCTTTTGGTTCTGAGAATTTCGTTTGGGTGTTTGCCTGCTTGAGATTGAACACTTCTTTTTCTTTTCTTGATTGCTGGCTTCTGTATGATGATAATGCTTGAATTGCCTTGATGATGTTTATGAGTATTGTTGAACCCTATGAGGAAACTATTCTGAGGGTTTTGGATGTTTGGATAACTTTGGTTGGAATTTTAGGCTTTGGTTGGAAAGGCTTTTTCTGGTTTGAAGGGTTTCAAGGTTTACGCAGGTTGATGGTTTGGTGTTGGAAAGTTTGACACAGTTAGGCTTTAGGATTGTATGGCTTTGTGGTGATATGCTTGACACAGGTTTATGAGCTTGTGGTGCTTGGTAAGGCTTAAGGCTTTTGTTTGTGCAGGTTAGGATTTGGCTTGCTATTTGTATATTTGTTTGTAAGCTTGTTTGTAAGCTTGAACGCAGGTTATAGGCTTAAAGCTTTGAGGCTTGACTTCTGGTTTCAGGTTGATGCCTGTATGCTTCTGGTTTAGCTTGCTTTGATGCAGTTGGTTTTGGAGGCAGTTTAGGTTTAAAGCTTATGACTTTTTTGGTTTGATTGAAGCAGGTTCAGGCTATGGCTCAAGGCTTGCTTCAGTTTTGTGTTACAGTTTGCAACCTTGGGTATTCTCTATGTGTTATTCTGCCTCTTCTTTCTTACTGTTCTATAACAGTTTGTTTTATATTCATTAAGCCTAAAGCCTACTGTAAGCCCCTCTTTTTTTTCTCTTCTCTCTCTCTCTTGACAGATTAAAAAAGCATAAAATATTGCTTTAAAACTGTATTATGCTGAAAAAGTAGCTGGCCTAGGAAAATGATGATATTTTGATGTTGCTTGCAATGCATATTTTCCAGTTTTCCTGCATCTTATTGACAGTATTTTGTACTTCTTTGACAGATTTTGGATAGCCTTTTGTACTTGTTGATGTTTTGATATCTTTTGATATCTTTGGACAGTTGCTTTGACATTCAGTTTGCCCTTTTGATTTGGTTAGGCAATTCAGTTTGGACTTCATAGTTTGTTTGGCATTTCATGCAGCCTGTTTGATATTTGAATTTGTGCAATTGTAGCTTTTGTGCATTTCACATTTTTGCAAGACATTTTTCTATCCCTCTTTGTGAACCGAGAGTAATCTTGTGATTTGCAGAGAGGGCAAATTGATTCCGGCCAGTTATTTTTAATGATGAACTTTTAAATTAACTGTCTGCTCTTTTATTTTATCTGCTTTTGACTTCTTTTCTTTTCTTGTTTTTGCAGATAAAATCACTTGAGCAAAGGAGCATCAGTAGAAGAATGAAGATTTAGGAAATTAGGATAGCTTTATTTTACTTTTAATTATTGTAACATTATTAATGTAAACATCTGTAAATAAATTTAAAGTGTACAAATAATAATTTTAACAAATAATTAAAGATGAATAAAATCCACTTTTGTCAGTTAATTCTTTTTCTTCTTCAACTGTTTATTTAATTATTTATAATTCTTAAAATTATAATAACTGGAAATAAATCCCAACTATTTTAACTTAGAATAATAAATGATCAATAAACGTCCGGAGTTCCGAATAATCATAGCATTGCACAGCTAAACAACAAACGTCCACATGTCCTTTTTTCACTGATTAATGCACATTGCAAACTCAAATCAAATGCCTCAGCTCGTCTTCCAGAGTGTGATCGGTGGATCTGGAACTGACTGTTTAATGTTGGTTCGCGAAATGTCGCGGAAGCAAGAGTCGCCACCATCTTTTATTTTCTCCAAATGGAAAGGACAAAAGCACAGAAAAATTCCTTAAAGAGATTGCTCTCGGTTCGGGAGGTAGATTATAGAAAGGGAAGGTGTTAGCACCCTTTCTATCCATGGTTATCCATGGGCTCTTAGATACTTGCTCATTGTGTTTTCAAAAATGGTTTGTTTGCTTTTCAACTGTGGGTTTAAAAAGTTTCTTTGAAAATTCCAGTTCGACTCTTGTATCAGTCCTCAAGAGTGTTTGAAAAATTGCTTTCGAAAGCTTTTTGAAAATGTGTTGGTGTGAAAAGTATTTTGTTTTATTTTGAAATTTAGAGCAAGTATCTAGAGTCGTCTACCTACCCTAAGGAATTCGTCTGTGTAAATGTCCTTTAAAGTAGTGCCATCCCACCATTGAGAGGTAGGTAGCACCACCGTTGGAGGTGTTCAGGTCAATTCGAGGTTCGGGACGTGGTGATCACCAGAGCAATGGGAAGACACCTTAGAAGCTACCCTCATGCCAGGTTCCCGGATCATGAGGACTTACTAAGACATCCTCTACTCGACGATCACCTTTCGAGGCAAGGCAACAGTGAGGCGTACCCTAGGGGTGGTGTGTGATTTTGTGTGTCATGTTCATTTACATTTATCTTGTTCATGTCAGGTGATCTACGCGTTTGTTTTTTATTTTGTCATTCATTCTTGCATGCATTTATTAACAGTTAAAAAAAGTGCGGAAAGATAAAATTCCTAAACTATTACAAAGGCGCGGGTCCACATCGCCAAATTTAAAATCCAGGACCCGATTTGACGGAAAGTAAATAAAGAAATAAAATAAAGTGCGAGAAATTAAGTTTACAAGGCTTTGGGAGAGTTACATAAATATTTAGAAGAAGGAAATAAATAAAAATGCGCGAATAGGAATTAAAATTGGAAACGAGGGCGTTGGATCCTTTTTAATGAAATTAAATTAAATGATTAAACTAATGAAATTAAAGAGAAAAAAGAAAATATTTTTTTTTTTTTTTGAGTTTTTGGTATTTATGTTTTTTATGTATTTTTATGAGAAAGATTAAATGAAATTAAAATATTAACCCTAATTCTAATTTTTTATTTATTTATTAAGAAAAACATGTTAAAATTAAACCTAAAATTAATCTAATTATTTACATGCAATTTTGATTTATAAAAATAAATAATTAATTATTAGTGAAATTTATTTACAAAAAATATTAATTAAATAAATATATTTTGATTTTTTATGACTTTTCTGTTTTTTACTATTTTTTATATTTTATGAAAATAAGTTAAATTAAACGAATTAATTAAAAAAAGAAATAATTGAAATAAATAAAAATAAGGAAAAGAAAGAAAATACAATACCTTGGGGGGTTTCTGTCCCCTTTTTGGAGGTGAATTGGAGTGGTTTGGCCATTTGTGTTCTGGCCTCATCATGCATAAGTTGTTCTACTTTGGCCATTTGACTTTTGGCTTTTGGCCATTTGCGTTTTGGCCTCAACGTTCCTTAGTCTTCTCAGGATGTCTGTCTCGCCATGTATTGGTGTCATGCATATGTTTTTCTACTTTGGCCATTTGGCTTTTGGCTTTTGGCCATTTGGCTTTTGGCTTTTGGCCATTTGGCTTTTGGCCTCAACGTTCCTTAATGAACCTGCATGGGATCCTGTCTAAATCTGCAGTGTTGAACCTCATGAACACATTAAATAAAATCATAAAAATTCAAATAAAACCAACATATGAAGAAATTTAATGTTTAGGCACAATATAGCATGTATGAATGATTATATCCTTTTGATCATGGAGATCAAATCAATCTTACCCTTACTGGAAAATTAGTGACCGGAATGCTTTTATGCCTTACTGGAAAATTAGGATCATGGAGATCAGGCCAGCCTTATCCTTACTGAAGAAGTAGTGAGGTGTTGGTTTGTAACTGTGATGGCTTGTTTGTAGTGAGAGAGGGATTTATAATAAGGATTTCAAGGTTTTATGGTTCTTGAAAGAATTTGATATTCTAACAGTATTGTGACAAGGTTTTTTCTCTCTTTTTTTTCCTCTCCTTTTTTTTTTCTGGTTTGTGTGAAAAGAAGGTGATTATATAATGAAAATTAGGGTAAAGCAAATGAGCTTTGAATGTGCAATTGGGCCTCCAATATTCACTTGAATTCGTCACTTTCCAAGCAAAATCGCAGGGACTTAAGTGCATTTTTTGAAGTTGAAATGTGAAAACAAAATGTAGCCGACATCGAGAACTAACTCCTGTCCGAAAATCGACTCAATCGGATAAACGGTGAATTAATTATGAATTTTTGAAGTTTCAACTCAGACAAACTTATTTTGGGCTTCAGTGTCGACTCTGACACGTTCTTCAATAAAAAACTGGTATTGATCGGTGCATAATTTGGTCTCGACTTTTGAAGCAAAGTTGTAGATCTATGAGTCAGTAACCTTGTGTAAAAATATGAGTCCAATCCGATAAAAATTGACCGAGTTATGAATTTTCGAAGTTTCGGCTCAGATGAAATAATATTCAGCATTCAGGATTTTCAGCGTGTCACGCACTCTGAGCAAAAAACGAAGGCCTTTTGAATACCCTTTGAACTTAATACCTTCTGTGAAAATGTAGCCAACTCAATTTGTGAAATTTTGGCGCCAGAACCAGCTCGATACGATGAAAATCGACCAAGTTATGATTTTTTGAACATGACGCAAATAAACTTCTGTCACAAATTTTCTGCACGAAAATACTTGATAAATCCACATTTTTGAAGACCTTCTGATCGAAATTGGCTTCCAGCCGTGAGAGATGAAAACGTAGATAATGTCAAGACGGAATTATGGCCACCGGAACGGGTTCAAAACGAGTCACGATCTTCAAGTTATGAATTTTTTAGCGCGTAAAAACTGCACTTTCAGCACACTTTTTTCACCATATTTCTTCGAGAAAACTCACACATTCGGATACCTTCTTTAAAGAATTGACTCTTGAGCCGAACCTGAATTTGAGAATATGTTATCAGAGATATCTTGGCGAAAGAATACCTGAATATGACGCGCCGGGTTGGACTTGTGAATTTTTCTTGAAATATTTTGAGAAATATGGGAGGGCAAATTTTGGGGTACAACACAGAGTAAATTGAAAAGCACTGTAGAATTAATTCTTCCTGAGAATGTGCGCACAAAAACCCTAATTCTTGACTTAACACCAAAGAAATGCCTGTCTGATCAAACTTTGAGCCAAACTCAACCAAACCCTAGCAATCTGCTTGAACTGCTTTAAAATCAAAGAAAACCCTAAATTGGATAGACTGATAAGAAAAAGTCTGTTTGACTGATTCTTACGCCAATCTGAAAAATCAGGAAAAACCCGAAGCTGTGATTTCTTGTGGAAAAATAGGAGGGCAAATTTTGGGGTACAACAACAGTTTTCAATAAAACAAGTGAATTTTTGTCAAATGTGATGTCAACTCAGGATTTACAGCAAGCCCTACAGGAGTCAGGATACCTTTTGTAACAGTATGCTTTCAAACTAACCCATGCCTCAGCTAGGACTTTTAAGGGTTATAACGTAGTCTGGTTCACGGTTCAAGAAACAAAGGATAAAGGCCCATATTGTTTTTGTACCCACCCGTTATTCGTGATGTTCTTCGATCCTAAACACAGCTAATTGTGCATTTAGACCCTGTTTAGAGTCTTTGCTCTTATATTCTAGTGATGGTTCGGATACTGACAGATTACTTTGAACAGGCAGTCATTTTGTTGAGAGTTTGTAGGACCTCTTTCTTTTTGATTTCGTTATCCCTGTCTTTTTTCCTGAACTGTTTCTTTCGTGATTACAGTCAGCGGGATGCCCCAGTTTTTTCCTTAAGTCTCTTTCATAGGTTTTGACTTAATGGGCTTTTATTTCGAGAGATAATGACTGCTTGTCTTGATGATTATAGGGAACCATCATCGTCTTTTTTTTTTGGAAGGACTTCTTTGATGCCATTCATTGTGCACCTGGATTAACTGAGAAAACTACCCTGCCCCAGGTTGTGATTAAGGGTTTTAATTTGTGTGAAAAGAAAAACTCCCACTTCTTTGGCTCAAAGGGGTTGACGAGGGATTATCTTCCTTATAACTCCACTGTTTAGGATTTGAAACAATTCCTGTACATCGTTAGCGGGGTCTGTTCAAAAGCATACTGTAGAGATTTTGGTATCATTTTCGTCATCCTCCCTCTAAAGGCTTACAGTTTTTTAGTCCAGAGTTTGGACATCACAAAAGGGAAAGCAATTTAAATATAGTGAATACGAATGGATTGATTCAAAACAAACATATGCAATGCATTGATAAAGTAACAAAGTTTAACATGAATAAATGTTTGAACAATCAAAAGAAAATTACAAATTGAAAATTCTAATGAACAAAAGTCTTCTCGTCTGGTCTTGTCACTTCAGAGGGTGTGCCTTGGAGGGATGGTAGAAGAACTCAGCCTGACCATCTTGTGTGAATTCTAATGCTCCTTCATCAATCAGGTTTTGAATTTTGTACTTCAACTTCCAACAGTCGTCAGTATCATGCCCCGGGCTGTTAGAATGGTATGCACACCTTGCATCAGGATTGTAGTTAAGTGAAGAAGTCTTGGGATCCGGGTGAGGCCCTACCAACATCACCAGATTCAATCTCAACAGGTGTCGTAAAGCTTGAGACAGCGGCATGTTGAGCTTGGTAAACTGCCTTTGATTAACCCGTTATTTTTGGCGAGGTTGTTGTTGGACCCGTGATGTAGTAGCAATTTGGAGAGGTCCATTCTTCACCATACCAGACCCTTGTCTTCTTGGAGGTTGATTAATGACTTGGTCCCCGGCCTCGACTGTTTGTTTTATACTGTTATATCTGTCTTGATGAAGCTGGTTGATAATGGTTCTCATTTCTTCTTGTTCCCGGGCTAAGCTTTGGATAAAAGCCATCTGCCCCAGCATTTGGGTTTTCATGGCACCTAACTCAGCTTGCAGTTGTTCCAGCCGTTTGTCCTTATTGTCTTCAGGACTTTTCTTGACCAAGTTCCCGACGAGGAGTGTTTTCAACTCTTCCTGCCCCTTGGATAGGTTTAGGAATAGGTCCCTGAACTGAGCTTCTTGAGTTTTAAGATCTTGGTTGTCTTATTGGAAAGCCATTGCTGAAATAAACAGCGAGAACATGAGAGACCTGTACTGGGAGACCTGTTATGCAATGATATGTATGATATATGTATGCAATGTTTTCAAGGATCTTGCGGGGTAAACAAGAAACTGTTAGAATTTGTTTGCAGATTGATTGAAGGAACTTCGTGTCGTTAAGAGTCCTTCTTCAAGAGTCAAGCTCACCATATCGAGTGTGTCATAGCCACTGACTCAAGTTATCGTGTTTTGATTTCTAGAAAACCTTGGCTAGAGGAAAATAAATCCCCTTTGCCCCTTACTGGACATTTGATTTACCATAACCTGCATCACAAAACCTTGAGATCCTTGAAATGGTTAAGGAAATGTTAAGGCATGATGTTATGATGTATATGCTATGCGTTTAAGCAAAAATGCGAGGTGATGCAAACAAGTAAACTCGGAAAGAAATCCAAGTTATTGGATAAGTACCATAGACAAAACCTGCAAGGAACTCATGTTGTCAGATAAAAAAAATGTGCAAGTAGTTCAAGTTTGAAAGCACACAAGTCACACAATAGCCCTTAAATTTCAGACTGACATGGAGTTTAGGTATTACCCACTTTCAGTTTAGTTGGTTCAACCTGTCCTAGTAATAGTAATCGGGCTCTAGAGGTTCTCAATATCACTGACCATCCTCGATCGATCATAATTCCAGTTTAGCAACCTTTTCTTGTAGCCGGAATCATCGCGAGAGTATGGTCTCAATGAGTGTAGCATACTGCTACTTTTCTATGGCCAAGTTGGTCAATTATAGGTTCTAAGGTCAGTTGATGCTTAATGACCCATTAGCAGCCCCATACTCTCCTTGTTGCGCCACAAGGGATATCGGTACCAACTAATGCATCACACCAACGTAGCTACTGCTTCAACCGTATCGGTCTACACCGTACAGTTTCCTCACAGTCTATTTCTACTTACCTAAAAGGTGTCCCCAGATCCGGGTTAGGATCTATAGTAACTCCAATTCAAACCCACAAAAATAAAGCAAACAGATCAAACAATTGAAAACAACATGAACTATTCCTAAGGTACACCCCACTTATAAACTCCCCAGCAGAGTTGCCAGTTCTGTGATACGGTGGGAGAACTGACTATTTTTGGAATACTGGTTTGCGTTTTGCGTTTTGTGTTTGCAAAATATCGCGGTAAGCAAGAGTCACCACCGACTTTTATTTTATCCAACAAGGAAAGGAAAAAAGCACAGAAAAATTCCTTTTTCGAGATATTTCTGAGTACGGGGGGGGGGGGGGGGGGGGGGGGGGGGGGGTAGATTATAGAAAGGGAAGGTATTAGCACCCTTTCTATCCGTAGTTATCTACGGGATCTTAGGTACTTGCTCATCATTTTCAAAATTGTTTTCTTTGTGTTTGTGGGCTTTGAAAAGTTTTTGTTTTAACTTCGATTTAACTCTTGCTTCTGTCCTCAAGAGTGTAATGAAGTGTTTTTTTGAAAACTTGTTCGTAAAAAAGTGTAAGTGTGAAAAAAATTTATTTGATTGAGCAAGTACTTAAGAACTAATCTACCTACTCAAAAAAGGAATCGTTCTATGTTTGTTTCCTTTAGATAATGCTATCCCACTATTAGTAAGTAGGTAACACCATCGTTGGAGTTTGAGGGTCAATTCGAAAGGGACATATAATCACTAAAGCAACGTTAGGACGTCTTAGTGGTAACCCTAATGTCTTAGATCATTTATCCGAGGCAACGATATCCGAGGCACCTTTTCCGAGGAAACTTATGATCTTTTAGACAAGAGGGCGACCTCTAAAATAACCTATACTCAATGACCATTTACGAATGCAACCAAGTGGGGTGTACCCTAGGAGTACGCATGTGCGAGTGTGTTGATTTCAGTTATTTTTATCTTTTACACATGTTTAGGGTGATCTAACTGTTTTAAATTTAGTCATTCATTCTTGTCATGCAAACCTTATTATCAAACATCTAACAGTTGAATATTTGCAAAAACTAAAGGTGCGGAATTTAAACTAAACTATTACAAGGCGTCGGGTATTCACATCGCCAAAATCAACCCTTTGAAAATAAAAGTGGTAAAAGTAAATATCCTAATTTAATTATTACAAACCAGGAGCAGATATAATAATTGGAAAAAAAATAAAGCGCGTGAGAAACTTGAATTGAATGCGAAACTAGGGTTTTGACCCTCTTAATTAAAAGAAAATGTTTTTTTGTTGTTTTTATTTTTTTTAAGAAAAGAAAATTAATTCCTAAAATTAAATGATAAATTAATTAGTTATTAAATTAATTAATGAATAATAATTAAATGTCATCTTTTTGGATTTTTGGTTATTTTAGGAAAGAAATTAAATAATTAAATTAGTAATAAAAACCTATTGATTCTAATTGATTTTTATTATTTGCAAAATAAATGAAAGTTATCTAAAATTAACCTAATTAAATTAATTAATATTTATTAATGAAAAATATAATTCTAAATTTTAATTGGGTAGAAAAATGTTTTTATGATTTTTTTTTTGATAAAAATAAATTGTTTTTGGTTAATAAACTAAATTGCAAATAAATTAAATAGAATAAATAAAATAAATTAAATAGAATAAATAAAATAAATAAAAGAAAGAGGAGAGATGGGCTTGAAAGTGGTGTGTCAATAGTAAGAATTCTGGCATAATTGGAGAAGGTCTGTTTGACTTTCTAGATCCTATGCGTTGTGTTTGACTGGCTTGTGGTGCACCCTCAATGATGGCCACCAGATCTGGCCATCTGGCACGTTGATGCTGAAGGAGTTTGATGGACGTCCTGGCTTACATGCATACTGGATCTCCTGAAATAACAATGCAAAATAACAAATGCTGGAGGCAGGGATCGAACCCCTGACCTCCAGCCTCTAATGCCTTAAGACCTGCGTGGCAACCACTGGGCTATGTTGTTCTTATTGTTAACATAATATAAAATAATAATAATATAACAAAACAAATGCTAGTGGACAAAAATCAGAAAAACGCGCCAATGTTTGAACAGGCCAGTAGGGGAGCGACACTTCATCGTCTCCTTCCTCTGCACCGTGGCTAAAAACCCCATGACTTATACCCACAGACAGTGTCCGTTGCTATACCCCTGTCCACTCTCAAAATCTCGTACAGGTAACAAAAATGACCACCAAGGCCATGGTTAGAACTGTCTCCTTCTTCTGAACGCAGCGGTACCCATTACTAAGGCCAATTGTCCCTGAAACTGAAAGCTCTAAAAACAAGCTTGAAAACCTAAAATGGTGAGTTACAGCACAGGTCGTATAAATGAAATTGAATAATGCCAAAAGCTTGCAAACATCATGGTGATCAAGATTATGCCATTATTTTACACTATGGATGCAAGAATAAAGCTTTTCGATTTCAAGAAAAGGGTGATACCGATGCGGACTTACAGTGCCTGGGGGGGCTTGAAAACACCTGCTTTTGATTGCTTTCGCTTGTGGAGACTGCCAGGAGACGATTGGGACCGATACCAAGCCTTGAGGATGGTTCTAAGTGGGACTTTGATCTCACACTTTTCTTTGATTTTTTCGAATCTGATTCTTGCTTTGAGCCTAATTTCTAACCTTTGTTTTGATCTGCCTCGCCCCCTTATGTAACAAAGAATGCATTAGGGTTAATAGTTGTGTCCAAATCCCTCTCCATCAATGATTTTGATATTTGATTTGATTCTTCTTTAAAGCTTTCCAAAATTGGTCCAAATCCAATCTCTTTGTACACATATGCTTTGATGCGAATTTGAATGCCTTGCTACCTGTAATTAGAGCCTGAAACAATCACAAAATCCTTGTTATCAATGCTTTTGGATTTTATTTGATTTAAATCAAATTAATTCAAATAAAAATTAAAATAATTAATAAAAATATGATATAGACAAATGGCAAGGGCTAGAGCACGTGGGATATAATTCCAACTTAAAACAAGTGAAAAAGATTGGGCCCATTTGGCAAAATTTGAAGTTTTGGGGATAGTTGACTTTTGGCAATTTTGCAAAAAAGGTCAACTTCACCAATGCATAACTTTCTCAATTTTGAATCTTTGGAGGTGTTATTGGACTTTTTAGAAAGCTTGATATGTCCTATAATCAACCCTTTTGGTATCATCTCATTTTGATATTCCATGCTCATGTATGAAGCTTTGACAAAAAAGGTGTTTTTGTTGACTTTTCAAAATGACCTATAATGTTCAAATTCATAACTTCTTGTGAGTACATATTTTGATCTTGGGAGATGAAGATGGATTGTAGGAAATTGTATCCTATTCAAAATGAGCTTTGGATGGGTCATTTCTCATAGAGTATGAGAAAGTTATGCTTGGTCAAAGTTGAGTTGACTTTTCCTACAAAACCCTAATTTATCAACTTTTTTAGTTTTGATGAATTATGAGCAATCCTTGATGAATCATGATAAACCCTTGATAAAATGATGAAATATACTTCAAAATGAGGACGTTGACAAAAAATCTTGAAGTTTGACTGTATTTGGGTCACAGTTGACTTTTGCCCTAACACAGTCGATTTTTGGGCCTTTTGAGCAATTGACTGAGCAAACTTCCTCTGCAAGGCTTGAAACTTGGCATGGATGGTCTTGAGAACATATTAGGACATTGGTGAGCAGTTGGGGTCACTTGGACTTAAGGATCTCTATGTAACATGAAACCCTAGTTTGGGGTAGACTGCCTTAGGAGAGAGCTTGTTTGACCAACTCTTGGGGCTACCTTGAGCAACTTGGGGATCTTTCTTGCAATATTTTGAGAAATATGGGAGGGAAAATTTTGGGGTACAATAGAGGCTGTAGGCTTGATCTCCCCAATCATATCGATTCCCCACATAGCGAAGGGCCAAGGAGTTGTTAAGACATTTAGAGGAACCAGAGGCACGTGCACCTTGTCTGCATAGATTTGACACTTATGACAGGTCTGGGAGTGTTGATAGCAGTCTACTTCCATGGTAGACCAATAATAGCCTGCCCGTAGGATTTTCTTCACCATCGTATGCCTACTAGAGTGAGTGCCAAAGGTACCTTCATGTAATTCAGCCATGATCTTTTCAGCCTCAGTCTTATCCACACAACAGAGCAGAATAGAATCATGATTGCGCTTGTACAGGATGCCATTACTCAGGAAGAACTTAGCAGAGAATCTCCTTAAGAACTTCTTATCATTGATTGAAGCTCCTTCTGGATATTCTTGAGCCTCGAGATACCTTTTGACTTCATGGAACCAAGGCTGGTCCACTACTTCTTCAGTATTAATCTCGTGACATTGTGCTGGTTCTTCCATTCGTTCAATGGTGATCTGGGGAGCCTCGTTATCCCAATTAAGTTTAAACATAGATGACATTGTGGCTAGAGCATCTGCTAGCTGATTTTCTTCTCGCAGGAAATGCTCGAAGGTAATCTGCTTGAAATGTGGTAACAATGTCAAAACATGTTCTTTGTAAGGGATAAGGTTTGGGTGCTTAGTGTCCCATTCTCCTTTGATCTGACTGATAACCAAAGCTGAATCTCCAAATACAACTAAAGATTTGATTCCCAAGTCTATGGCAGCCTTGAGACCAAAGATGCATGCTTCGTATTCCGCCATGTTGTTCATACAGTTGAAGCAAAGTCTGGCATAAAAGGAGCATGGCACCCTTCCGGAGATATGAGTACAGCGATGATACCATTACCAAGTGCATTGGATTCCCCATTAAAGAACAGGGTCCATCGGGATCCTTGTCCAGGTCCGTCATATGATCTGATTTCTTCACAATTGTCTAACATCATGATGTCTTCGTCTGGGAATTCAAACTTCATGGACTGATAATCTTCTACAACTTGATGAGCAAGATGATCAGCTAGCACGCTGCCCTTTATAGCTTTTTGGGTAGTGTATTGTATGTCATATTCTATTAAGATCATCTTCCATCTAGCTATTCTTCCAGATAGAGCAGGCTTTTCGAAGATGTACTTTATCGGATCCATCTTAGATATCAACAAAGTGGTATGAGTCAACATATATTGTCTTAGCTGGCGAGCAGCCCACGCCAGAGCGCCGCAAGTTTTCTCGAGCAGTGAATATATGGTTTCACAGTTGGTAAACTTTTTGCTCAGGTAGTAAATAGCATGCTCTTTTCGGCCAGACTCGTCATACTGCCCCAATACACACCCCATTAAGTTCTCTAAAACGGTCAGATACATAATTAGTGGTCTTCCCTCGACTGGTGGCATCAAAATAGGAGGCTCTTGTAAATACTCCTTGATCTTGTCAAAAGCAAATTGGCATTCGTCATTCCATTTAACTACTCGATCTTTCTTCAACAGTTTGAAGATTGGCTTACAAGTAGCTGTCAAGTGAGAAATCAATCTGGCGATATAATTCAAGCGTCCCAAGAATCCTCTGACCTCCTTCTCAGTGCGAGGAGCAGGCATTTCTTGTATCTCTTTAACCTTGGCAAGATCAACCTCGATGCCTTTGTTGCTGACGACGAAACCTAAGAGTTTACCGGACCGGACTCCGAATGTACACTTGTTTGGATTCAGCCTTAGTTTGTACTCCTTCAATATCACAAACAAATTTTGCAAGTGATCAAGGTGTTCCTCTTTAGTTTGTGATCGGGCTACCATGTCATCTACATAGACCTCTATCTCATGATGTATCATATCATGAAACAAAGCTACCATGGCGCGTTGATAGGTTGCCCCATCATTCTTCAGCCCGAATGGCATCACTTTGTAGCAGAACATGCCTCACTGTGTGACAAACGTAGTTTTCTCCATGTCCTCAGGTGACATTTTGATTTGGTTATAGCCTGAGAATCCGTCCATGAAGGAAAACACTTTGTGCTGGGCTGTATTATCAACCAGGATGTCAATGTGGGGAAGTGGAAAATCATCTTTAGGGTTGGCCCTGTTCAAATCTCTATAATCCTCGCACATCCGTACTTTACCGGCCTTTTTAGGCACGGGAACAATGTTGGCAACCCATTGAGGATAGGAAGTAACAGCCAGAAATCCAGCATTGAACTGTTTCATGACTTCCGCTTTGATCTTCTCTGACATGTTAGGTCTCATGCGGCAAACTTTTTGTTTCACTGGTGGATAGTCTTCTCTTGTGGGTAGACGATGTACCATGATGTCTGTATCAAGTCTCGGCATGTCTTCGTATGACCAGGCAAAGATCTCAACATAATCATGCAATAGCTGAATTAGGCGCTCCTTGACACTCGGCCTTAAATTGGCACCCACTTTGATTTCCTTTTTATCTTCCTCGGTACCCAAGTTGATTGTATCCAATAGCTCCTCATGAGGCTGAATAGCTCTTTTCTCTTATTGTAGTAGTCTGGCCAATTCCCCTGGAACTTCACAATCTTCCTCACCTTTGTATTCGGCTTGATAGATTGGATCTTCAGAGTTACTAAAGGCCATAGCGGTATTGTTACCCATGGGATCCGGAATTGAGGGGTATCTACATTTGTGAGTGTGGGTGTGTGTAAGGGTATAGCCATCTTTAAACAATAAAATGTAAAAGAAAGACAATGAGCACAAAAAGGTTTGTATGTGGAAAAACGTCCATGATTCATTGAATGTCATATGAAGATGAAATAAAAACCCTTACAAATGGACCATTGTGCCTCGGGTAAGACACAAGGTTTTTAAAGTGTAAATTGTTCATGAATATTACAAGTCGAGTAGAAATGTAAAAGATAAATTACTGAGAGATGAAAGTTATTGGGACAAAGTCTCTGGCTTCCCAGTTGCGAAGTCCTTCGTTGACAGTAGGAAATATCCAATCTTCCAAGCTGCCATCCCCTTCACTATTTTCTACTGCATTGACCCCTTGGTTGCTAATTTTCAAAGGTGGCCCTCTGGCATGGGCACGGCGCACCGTCTTTTAAGCAGTTGAAGTAAACCCCAAGCCAAATTTGTCTGATTTAAATGGAATGTCTGGAAGCTTCCCCCAGATGGTGCTTCTACCCTCCTCTATTACCGCCTTGGCGTCCTTTAGAGATGACATC
This sequence comes from Vicia faba, assembly GCA_948472305.1. Taxonomy (NCBI): domain Eukaryota; kingdom Viridiplantae; phylum Streptophyta; class Magnoliopsida; order Fabales; family Fabaceae; genus Vicia; species Vicia faba. Next base: position 1,514,467,207 of record OX451739.1, read on the forward strand.
TAAAGTGGAGGTATTTGTGATCTTGGGAATCGAGGATACTGCCTTAGTTGCTTCTACTTCTTGAGAGACCTCTTCAAAATGTTGAAAAGGAGTTTCAATGAATTCGCCATCCAACTCAACATATCAGAAAGAATTCAGATGACTAATCATGTACTCCTCTTCCCTGTGGACAGTTATGATCTTTCCTTGGACCGGGTACTTCAGTATCTGGTGTAGCATAGAGGTGACAACACCCGCATTATGGATCCAGGGCCGTCCTAACAGACAGGAGTAAGAGGGACGGATGTCCATCACATAGAAGGTTGAGTTGAAAGTCTGAGTTCCCACCTTTATCGGGATGTCCACCTCCCCGTGGACCATCCTCTTCGAGCCATCAAATGCTCTCACAATTATGTTACTGGGTTTCAATGTCAACCCTTCGCAATCCAATCTGTCAAGAGCTTTCTTCGGTAAGACGTTCAAAGATGAACCAGTGTCTACCAAGACATGGGCTAGGGTTGTTCCTTTACACTCCACAGAGACATGTAATGCCTCGTTGTGTTTTCTCCCTTTGGGTGTCAAATCAACATCAGAGAAACCCAGGCTGTTATCAACTATCAAACTAGCCACACAATCTTGGAATTGGTCAGCAGACGTGTCTTGTGGCACATGAGCTGTCTTCAGAAATTTTACCAGAGCTTTCGCATGTGCTTCAGAGCACAGCAACAATGCTAGCTTGGAGATCTTGGAGGGAGTTTGCCCCAACTGTTCAACCACATCATAACCACTCTTCTTTATTATCCTCAGGATCTCTTCCATTTCCTTCTTGGATGTTTCGGGGATAGCTAGGGATTGATCCTTCATCCGGACAGGCTCTTCTTAAATGCTTTTTCCTTTATTCTCAGTAGTAGAAGTACTGGCAGGGACATGGATTGTGTCGTCTTTGTCGATAGGTACGCTTGCAGGTATAATCACTGGTATAGAGGTAATCTTCGGAACGGCCACAGGTCCAAAAACTGCCTTTGGAGGGGCAATCTCTAGAGAGAAGATTCTACCACTACGGATAATCTTGCTAGTTCCGGAAATATTGCTAATGTCGGAGTTTTCTTCTTCGGAGCTCTCTTCTTCGGCAGTCAGTTCGTCTTGTTTGATACCATGGTAGTAGATTTCTCCACCATAATTCCATGGTACTATTTTATCTGACTTGTACGGGATCGGCCCGAGCATTGTGATCTTAAGTGGAGTAGTTTTTGGAGCAGGTGTAATCCTAACGGGTATTTTAGGGACCCTGGAAGGATTGGCGAAGATGATTATGATTGAAATGTATTTAACAGGAACAGGTAAAACGGGAGCATTCTCAAACAGAATTTCTTGGTTATCAATCAGGCGTTGGATACTTGTCTTCAACAGAGGGCAATTAGCGGGTGAGGATAAACAATGATGGCAGTCTTCCTTACATCCTGGGAATACACCAGCTTTTAACAAATTCATCTTAATGATCGGGAGCAGATTCAAAAGTTCATCCACTATGGCAACAAATAAATCTTCCTCGACAGCATTGGCATTGTGACCATGCCTAGGCATCGGAGCGGAAATGACATTCGGTTTCTCAGGTGCATCAAACTCAACTTCCTTTGCATCTATAAGGTCTTGAATTTTGTTCTTCAGAGCCCAACATTTGTTAGTGTCATGCCATGGACTTTCATAATGGTATGCGCATCTGGCATTTGGGTGATAATGAGGGGACGCGATATTGGGATTCTTTGGGGCCTCTTTTAAAGTTGCCAGATTCAATTTCAGAAGATATGGTAGAACCTGGGCTAGAGTCATATTAATCCTGGTGAATTATCGGACTGGCCTTTCCACCCTTGGCTGGTTATTTCTTGGCTGGTCAGATGCGGGCTTTGGGATCATAACGGCCCCCACCACTGGTCGGCGTTCAGTTCTTCCTCGATTCCTTTGTGAATAAACAGCAGATACCTCCTTCTTCCTAGTGAAAGGTTTTCTCACAGCTGTAGAGGCAGACGCGTCCTTCTGAATTTTTCTGCTTTTTATACCAGCTTCCACCCTCTCCCCGGTTAAAATTAACTCAGTAAACCCAGCAGCTGAGCTTCCAATCAAATGGTTGAAGAAAGGGTCTGATAGAGTGCCCAAGAACATATCCACCAACTGCCTTTCAGACAGAGGGGGTTGCACTCTTCCAGCTAGATCTCTCCACTTTTGCGCGTAATCTTTGAAACCCTCATTTGAAGCCATAGCCATACTCTGAAGTTGAGTACGGGTAGGCGCCAAATCTGCATTATACTGGTATTGTTTATAGAAAGTTGCGACAAGTTCTTCCCAGTTGTAGACGTCGGCCCTTTCCAATTGGTAAAACCAGTCGAGTTGCGTTCTGGATAAACTATCTAGGAAGAAATGGACCCACAAGTCTTTTTCAGCGGAGTGCGGTTGAATCTTCCTGACATATGATCGGAGGTGCATTTTAGGACAAGACACCCCATCATATTTCACAAATAATGGCACTTTAAACTTTGGTGGGATCACAATTCCTGATACTAGTCCCAATTCCTCAAAGTCTAGCCCCGGTACTTTCTGTATTTCCATAGCGGTTAAACGCTCTTCCAAGTGTCTGTACTTATCATCAGCCAGAGGGTACTGTTCTTCAGAGTAGTCTTCCTCTTCCTCCTCCTCTTCAGAGTCTGACGGAACTGCCGTTTCTTTTCCTTTTCTTTCCCCTTCATCAAATGTTGCTGGAAAATCTAAGGTCCTTCTAGCTTGTCCTTGAAACCTTCTGCCCATGATTACCACACCAGCTGGTTTCTTCTCTTTCTTCTTTTTCTCTTTCTCTTTTGCCAGCAGAGTCTTCAGCTCCTCTTTCCCCTTGGCTAAGGTCATGAGTAACTGTTGAAATTGTGTGTTTTGAGCTTGAAGATCTTTGACCGTCTGTTTGAGATCCATCTTACTGAAATAAACAATAGAGAGATGAGGAAACTTGTTGCAAAGACCTGTTTATGTTTATGATGAATGATATGTATACATGCAATGCTTTCAAGGATTTAAAAATTCAAATTTGTTTTAAAACAAAAAGAAACACACGTTATATTAATAAGATAGAATTTGAGTACATCAATGCCCCTTGGGCAAAATAATACAAAATTCTAAGATAAAAAGATATTGCGCATCCTCTTTGGTGCAATATAGGTATTTAGAGTCTGCTCTTCATGAAGTAGCCTAGTGAGTTCCAAAACCTTATTCTCGCTTGCGTAGAATTGGGCTTCGAAAGTATCACGCTCTCCTTTGAGCTGTATCCAATCCCTTTGTAGGTCTTCAAGAGATGTGGGCATGTCATGATATAGGATAATGTATGGAACTTCTCCCTCCTTAACAGGCTCAATAATCACTGGGAGAATGGAAGGATAAGGCATCATAAGACTTTGAGCGCGGGTTCGTACACACTTGAGGTAAGGCTCAAGAGGGATGGAATTATTGTGTCCCAAAGTCTTGCTATCCACCTTGTTTAGCATCCTCCAAAATCGGATGAATCTCTGGTGAAGTCCTTGATCGTCGTTGTCGTAGTTGAAAACCAAGCCTTGAATCAGCATATCATGTGGGCTATCCCTTCGGGCATAACCAAACTGTCTTAGAGCTAAGCACGGGTTGTAGGTGATGCCTCCCCTAATGCCAAGTAGAGGGACATTAGGGAATTTCCACAACGGTCAACAATGATAACATTTTCTTTGGATCGAGAGCACCAATGAATATTTGAATGTTAAGCGTCATTAACCTTTGTGACCACCTCAAACCTTGCTCATTCTTTAAGACTGATTGGGGAAGATGAGAAATAAACCATCTTGCCACGAGAGGAGTGCAACACATAAGAACACCTCTTTTCCTCATTATACGAGTGTGAAAAGAGTGTAAGATATCCCCAAGAAATGTAGGCACCGGGTTGCGTGACATGAAGATTTTGACGACACTCACATCTATGAGTTGGTCAGGATTGGGTAACAAGACCATCCCATAGATAAGAAGAGCCACAATCTCCTCAAAATCTTTCAAGTCTAGGGAATTCCAACAGCTTTGGGCTTTCTCAAACAGAAACTTTTCCAAGAAGCCTTTGACACCACTTCTAGTTTTCCAATGAGTTGTGACATCAGATGAGTGCAAGTGCAGGGCTTGAGCAATCTCTTCTGGCTTTGGATCTCTTTCCGTACCGTTGAAAGGTAGTTGATTGAGAATAGGAATCCTCAAGAGTTAAGAAAATTCCTCCAAAGTAGGCACAAGCTGATAGTCAGGAAATGTGAAGCAATGATGCAAAGGGTCAAAGAACTGGAAGAGAACCTTCATTATATCTTCCTTTGTGTTGGAAGTGACCAAGTTGAGTAGACGACCATGCCTTTCGGTGAATGGAGAGTTCTTAGGGATCCTTGAAGCTAGCTCCTTGAGTTGTGGAGGAATTCTTACAAGGTTGAATAGGATAGTTTTCCTGCGAAGTGAATCCATATCCTACAAAACAAGAACAAAGATGAATCTCCAAAATCCTTGAAATGGTTAGTGAATGCATATGATGTTCATGATGTCCATGATGTTATGTACAAGTATGCATATACAAGAAAATCAAGCAAGTTCTTAGTTTAGGCTTGCATGGGGTTTCATAGGTAAGTACCCTCTTGAAGTTTAGTTGGATCAACCTGTCCTAACAATAGTAACCGGGTTCTAAGGAGCTCAATATCACTGGATTGTTTCCTTGGTCATTGTTTCAGCTCAAGCTTCTTTAATGGCGACCAAAATATCCCAAGAAACCAACCCTCAATGAGTGTAGTATCGAGTATCTACCAACTTCAGACTGCACCAAAGACTGTCATCTCACTACATCCTAAAGGCGAAGTTGGTCAAGTAAAGGGTTCTAGAAGTTCATTAGTGCTTCATGATATCACTCAGCGGCCCCGTATTCTCTTTGATTGACTCAAAGGCTACCGGTACCCACAAATATGTCACACTAACATAGCTATTGCTTAGACCATGTCGGTATACCCCGCACAGTTTCCACAACATATTGCTATTTACCTATAATGTTTCCCAAATCCGGGTGGAGGATTCAAACCCAAACAAAGAACCATAATATAAAGCAAACAAGTCAAACAAGGTAAGCAAATAAATATGATTTAAACCCTAAGGTAACCCCACTTTTATAATATCCCTATCAGAGTCGGAAGTTCTGTGATACGGTGGGAGAACTGACTTGAGGTTTTGCATTTTATCGCAAATGTTACGGTTAGCAAGAGTCACCATCGACTTTTCTTTTATCCAAAAGGAAAGGTGAAAAAGCACAGGAAAGACCTTTGAGATTGGTTCTTGAGTTCGGGGGGGTAGATTATGAAAAGGGAAGGTATTAGCACCCTTTTCATCCACGATTTTCCATGGGCTCTTAGTTACTTTCTTAGATCACTTGCTTTTGTTGTTTGAAATTGTGCTTTGTGTGGTTTTGAAAGTATTTTGTAAAAGAGGCCATTCGTTTAGGCAATCTTTGTACTGATTCTCGTTCGTAAGAATGTATACAAAGTTGTTTGTCTTTTAAAAATGTTTTCAATATTTGTAAGATGTTTTTAAATGTGTGTGTTACTTTTGGAAAATAGCAAGGATTATTTGTTTGAAATAGAGCAAGTAACTAGAAGCCATCTACCTACTCAAATGTCTTTCTTGTTCATTTTCTATTCCTTTGACATTGTTGTCTTACCATTGATTTGGTAAGCAACCCTATCTTTGGATGTAAGCGGGACGGGTGTGGGTCATCGTATAGCCATGATTAGCAATGTTGCAAGGTATCTTAGTGTTTTCGAGGGACTAAGATAATTTTTGTAAGGCAACTTTTTGAATAGCGTCATCGAGGGACTATGATCTTTTGATTTTGTTTGTTTTACCAAGATACTTTGCATGCGTAACATGGCTATTTTTGTATAAGGCAACCAAGTGGAGGAACCCTAAGGGTGTTTGTGTGCAAATGTGTTTTATTGCATTCATGATTTTATCTTGAATTAGGATTTTCTATTTCATTTATTTTATCTTGCCATACATATCCTAATTGCTAGCATTTACATTTGAAAGCGATAAATATGAGGAAATGTAAAGTCCTACGCTATTACAATATTTAGGGGGTGGGGGTACACACTTATGAATGGGGAATCCAGTGAGAAAAATAAAGAAAAATAACAAGGGGAAGAAAAAAAGAAAGAAGGAGGGGGTCAGCGCGCTGCTGAGAGGAAGTCAGAAGTTCTGACCCTGGCCTGCTGCAGGATATCAACCTGTTAGTGAAAATGTATAGGTCAGAACTTCTGACCCTGGTGCGATGCAAAACAGAAACCTGTTAGTGGGGGTGGGGGGGGTCGGAATTTCTGACCCTAGTGCGCTGCAAAACAGAAACCTGTTAGTGGGGGTCAGAAGTTCTGACCCTTCTAGGAACACAGTAATTTTCAGAAGTTCTGATATTACTGATAACAAAACAGGCCTCAGAAGTGCTGGCGTCAAAGTCAGAGCTTGGTTTCCCCCTGTACTAGTCAGAACATCTGCAATCTGGTTATTTTTCCATAAAACAGAAGGCATTCCTAGGATAGTTTCAGCAAGTGCCATAGTGTTTCGGAAGACAACCAAAAAGTCACAGGCAAGTTCTGTACTGATTCACTTCCTATTCAAACATACAGAGGCATGAAAATCTCAAAACATGTACAACAGCAGCAACATGATATCTACATTGTGTTTCTTGAGCATGAAAATCTGATGATGTTTAAGCAGTGTGGTGAGAGTCAGCAGGTGCTTACCTTGCTGTAGGAAGAAATTCCGTGAACTAAAGTTAGCTTTGACTCAGGTAATATTTTGGACAGGTTCTTTGTATGGGTGGATGGAGAGTATATATCTGGTCAGAAACTGTAGGGGCGTTCTTTAGTCAAGAAACAATTTGGGTATATAAATGAAGTTTGGAGGCAGGAGATTCAAAGTTGTGTTTAAGGCTCTTGAAACACTAGGAATTTTGTCAGAGTTTCAAGGTGTTTTCTTGCTAAGATTTTTTGTTTCTTTTCTAGCAATTTTTCTGATGTTGGACCCCTTTTCCAATGGACAATGGTGCTCTATTTATAGGCAAAGCTTTGTGGGTTTTTTAAATGTTAAGTGGCGCCAATACCATGCCATAGATGCTGACTTACTCTTGGAGAAAGTTCATAAAAAGTTGTGATGATTGACAACTTTTAGCCTAGGCTGGGTTAGTAAGCGAGGATTAAGGAAAAGTGACACCCATGAACGAAAAGTAACACATGAACCCATACCTAAATCTGCACATGAGCGTTGTTATGCTGCACATGGAGAGACCCTTTGGACAAGTGCTTAAAAGTAGTTGTGAGTATTAATGAGCATTAAATGGTGATGAGACTGGTCAAGACTAAGAAATCTTGTAATGTGAGATTTGCATCATTACTTAAATCTGAGCCAGCAATTCCTACTTCAGCATACAACGCGCTGAAATTCTGATCTTAGTATCCTATTGCCTCAACAAATTCAGAGGGTTCTCCAGACTTTCTAGCATGTTCTTTGGATTTGCTTCTGAAAAAATTCTGGACTTAGAGATTCTGCTTCAGTGCAACACCCAATCTTCTGACCCCCTTACCTTCTGATTCCAACATGTTCTGAAGGAGTTTTCAGACGTCGTTGATTTCTTTGCATTCCTTTAGCAAACTCTGTTTGAACTTGCGTAATTGCTGAAAAAAGCCATGTTCTTATTGAATATTACGTGTTGAACCACGTTTACATCTTCTAACTGAGTTGGCGTAGCTGCTGAAGATCCACATTCTGACTGAATGTTATGTGCTGAGCCAAGTTTACAACTTCTGACCACTTCTTCCTGGAGGTTGGTTCAGAAGTTCTGAAGTGTCATTTTTTCTTAAATACTTTATAAAAATCTAAGTATTTAGAATTTAACTTTTCCAAGGTAAAATTTGACTTTTGAGCTTACAAATGACCACTTTTCCCTTGTAAATGGCTTGCTTGGAGAGAAATGATAATTCAAGGCTTGGATTTGTTTAAGAGAGAACTTTGAGAATCCAGGATGATTTCCTGAAGAATGAGAGGGCAAATTTTGGGGTACAATAGATGCCATCCAGAAATGATTGTTGAACTATATCTGTAAGCTAAAACTGAATGATCATCAGAATGGCGTCCGTGTCTGGAGCGTATCTGAACTGTATCCGAAAGTTGAGTCTGAATGAGTATCAGAAAGGCATCCGTGTCTGGAGCGTGTCTATATTGTATCTGAAAGTTGATTCTGAATGAGTATCAGAAAGGCATCCGTGTCTGGAGTGTATATGAATTGTATCAAAAGGTTGAAATTGAATGAGTATCAAGATGGCATCCGTATCAGGAGCATATCTAAACTATATCAAAAGGTTGAAATTGAATGAGTATCAGGATGGCATCCGTATCAGGAGTGTATCTGAACCGTATCAAAATGTTGAAATTGAATGAGTATCAGGATGACATCCGTATCTGGAGCGTATCTGAACTGTATCAAAAGGTTGAAATTTAATGAGTATCGGGATGGCATCCGTATCAGGATCCTATCTGAACTGTATCAAAAGGTTGAAATTGAATGAGTATCAGGATGGCATCCATATCAGAAGCGTATCTGAACTGTATCAAAAGGTTGAAATTGAATGAGTATCAGGATGGCATCTGTATCAGGAGCGTATCTGAACCGTATCAAAAGGTTGAAATTGAATGAGTATCAGGATGACATCTGTATCAGGAGCATATCTGAACTGTATCAAAAGGTTAAAATTGAATGAGTATCAGGATGGCATCCGTATCAGGAGCGTATCTGAACTGTATCAAAAGGTTGAAATTGAATGAGTATCAAGATGGCATCCGTATCAGGAGCGTATCTGAACTGTATCAAAAGTTTGAAATTGAATGAGTATCAGGATGGCATCCTGTTGTACCCCAAAATTTTCCCTCTCATATTTGTCATTACATTTCAAGTGAGATCCTCAAATTGCTCAAGGAAGTCCAAGGGTTGACCAGACAAACTCTCCCCTAAGGCAGTCTACCTCAAATTAGGGTTTCATGTTGCATCAAGATACTTGAGTCCAAGGTTTCCCAAATTCTCACCATTGTCCTAATATTTTCTCAAGATCATCCATGTCAAGTTTCAAGCCTTGCAGAGGAAGTTTGCTCAGTCAATTGCTCAAAGGCCTGAAAATCGACTATGCTATGGCAAAAGATAATTGCGGCTCACATAAATCAAACTTCAAGATTTTTGGTCAAAATCATCATTTTGAAGTATCATTCATCATTTTATCAAGGGTTGATCATGATTCATCAAGGATTTCTCACAATTCATCAAAACCCAAAAGTTGCTAAATTAGGGTTTTGTAGGAAAAGTCAACCCAACTTTGACCAAGCATAACTTTCTCATGCTTTATGATAAATGACCCATAAAAAGCTAATTTTGAAGAGGATGAAATTCTCTATAATCCATATTCATCTCCAAAGTTCAAAATATCCACTCACAAGAAGTTATGAATTTGGACATTATAGGTCATTTTGAAAAGTTAACAAAAACACCTTTTTTGTCAAAGCTTCATACATGAACATGGAATACCAAATTGAGATGAGACAAAAAATGTTGCTTAGAGGACACCTCAATCTCTCTAAAAATTCAAAGAACACCTTCAAAGAGTCAAAATTGAGGAAGTTATTCATTGGTGAAGTTGACCTTTTTTACAAAATTGTCAAAAGTCAATTATGCCTAAAATGCAATTTTTGCTAAATGGGCCTAATCTTTTGCACTTGTTTTGAATTGGTAGAATGGTCCACGAGCCATAGCTCTTTCCACTTGTCTTTATCTTATTTTTATTATTTATTTTGATTTTTATTTGAACTAAATCAATTTTAATCAAAACAAATCATGAAAAAATCTAAAACATTGAAACCTCAAGATATTGTGCATGTTTCAGGTTCTATATCCAGCTAGCAAAAGATTGAAATTGTGCAAAGCATTTGTGTTCACAAAAAGATTGGTTTTGACCTATTTTTAGAAATATCTTCAAGTGAATCAAATCCAAATCAAAAGCTATAATGGAGGAAGATTGAGAGCATAATTTTAAACCTAATTCATTCCACAGTATATAGTATATAATTGCAGACCTAAAACACAAGGCTTTGGAGGCTTGAGAAGGCAGAAACAAACTTGAAAAAATCAAAGAAAAGTGGTGATTCGATTTTGTACTTCCAGGCACTTTCAAGGTTCCCTAGCCATCTCATTCGATTCCTGGGATTGCAAGGAGGCTATACCAATCAAGAACAAGTCTTTTTCAGCGCCAAAACCCACTGTAAGTCAACCACGACTTTGGTTTATTTTTGAAATCGAATTGCATGATTCTGGCACTTATAGCATGAAATACTTGTATATTCTTGATCCTTGGAACATTTGCAAACTATCTATAACATTCAATTGCATTTTTATGGATTGTATCAAGATTTTCCATTGTTAGGGTTTTATGCTTCATTTTAGGATCTTTTTGCACAGGTAAAATTGGCCCTCAAGAAGGGCACCATCGTGCTCAGCAGGCCAAAACGAATCAATCCATAGCCTTAGATTTTATTTATCTGGCTTGTGTTTGATTTTGAGAATCACAGGGTTTGTAGCTACGGACATACGTCCGTAGGTAAAAGTCTTTGACTTTTACCAACAGAGAGAGGACAGGGATGACTGGAGTGGCGCTACCGTATTGGTCTATTTAAATTCTGGCGCGTTTTTTTATTTTTTCTCCACTAACCCACATTATTATATATTATCTTTTATTATTATTCTATGTACAAATAGAACATGCAGCTCAGTTGGTGGCCAGGCGTTGGAAAAGTGCTTTGGGCCTGGGTTCGAATCCCAGGTCCCCCCCAATTATTTCATATTGTTTTTCTTTCATTAATCAAGCGTGCACACAAGGCAAGGGATCCCCATGTGCCCTTAGAATCCAGCCATTGGATCTCCAGATGGCCAGATCTAAAGGCCATCAGATAAAGGAGCATCATAGGCTTTGGTCAATGCATCACAGGAGATTTGGGCAAGTCAACGTGGATCACTTGTTTTGGGCCCGGAATTTGATATTCACACCCTCCAAAATTGCTATTTCAGGCCCAATTCTTCTTCTCTTCCTTTTATATTTTGCTTTATTAATTTATTTAATTATTTTTTTTACTAACACAAAAGATAATCCTTTTTATCAAAAATCACAAATAATATTTTTCATCCAATTAGATTTAGGTTTATTTTTTATAAAAAATTAATTAATTTAATTAGGTTATTTAATTTTAGGTAACTTAAATTATTTTGTAAATAAATTAAAAACAATTAGAACAATTAGGTTTTTTGTTTCTAACTTAATTCTATTTTCTTTTTCTTTAAATAACCAAAAACATAAAATAGGTTAAATTTAGTTATTTTCTTTAATTAATTTAATTACTAATTAATTTTGTATTAACTTTAAAAACCTTATTCTTTTTCTTAAAAATAGTCAAAACAACCAAAAAATAATTTTTTCTTTAATTAGCTTAGACGGGGTCACAACCCTAGTTCTTTTTTCATTCTCCATTCGCGCGCGCTTTATTTTACTTTTACCATATTGATGTAATTGCTCACAAGTTGTAATAGATTAATTAGGACTTTTACTTTCGTTTATCGTTCTTTTTTACGGGTTGTTTTTGGCTATATAATTAATACCCGAAGCCTTGTAATAGCGTAGCTTATTTTCCGCACTTTAAATTCCGCAAATATTAACTGTTAGATGTATGGTAATAGGGATGCATGATTAGAATGTATGATTAACTTTAAAACGGTTAGCAAACCCTAAATGTGCAAAGATAAATAACTTGAAATTGAATCACTCGCACATGCGCACTCCTAGGGTATACTCTCACTTCGATTTCCTTCGGTAAACGGTCATTAAGTATAGGATATTTTAGTGGTTGCTCTTTTGTCTCAAAGATCAAAGTTGCCTCGGAAAGGTTTCCTCGGAATTTTTGCCTCGGATATTAATCTTAAGACATAAGGGTTATTACTAAGATGTCCTAGCATTGCTTTAGTGATCGTACGTCCCTTTCAAATTGACCCTTAAAACTCCAACGATGGTGCTACCTACTCACTAATAGTGGTATAGCACTGTCAAAAGGAAAAGAACATAGAACAATTCTTTTTTCGAGTAGGTAGATTAGCTCTTAAGTACTTGCTCAAACAAAACAAACTTTTCCACACTTACGCTCCTTTTCAAACAAAGTTTTCAAAAACACTTTGTAACACTCTTGAAAACAGAAGCAAGAGTTAAAACAAAGTCAAACAAAAACTTTTCAAATCACACAAACACAAAGAAGCAATTTTGAAAATGATGAGCAAGTACCTAAGAGCCCGTGGAAAACCACGGATAGAAGGGGTGCTAATACCTTCCCTTTCTATAATCTACCCCCCGTACTCAGTATATCTCGAAAAAGGAATTTTTCTGTGCTTTTTTCCTTTCCTGTTGGATAAAATAAAAGTCGGTGGAGGCTCTTGCTTACTGCGACATTTTGCAAACACCAACTCAAAATGCAAACTAGCATTCAAAACAGTTTCGGTTCTGCCACCGTATCACATAACTGGCGACTCTGCTGGGGATAGTAAATAAGTGGGGTATACCTTAGGAATAGTTCATCATATTGCTTCTATTGTTTGGTTTGATTGCTTTATTTTTGTGGGTTTTGTATCGGAGTTACTATAGATCCTAACCCGGATCTGGGGAACACCTGTTAGGTAAGTAGCAATAAACTGTGAGGGAACTGTACGGCATAGACCGATACCGTTGAAGCAGTAGCTACATTGATGTGGCACATTAGTTGGTACCGGTATCCCTTGTGGAGGAACAAAGAGAGTATGAGGCTGCTATATGGGTCGTTAAACATCAACTGACCTTAGAACCTATAATTGACCAACTTGGCCATAGGAAGTAGTGATATAGCCGGCCTCGGTATAGAGCTGAGAACTTGTTGATACTCGATACTACACTCATTGGGACCATACTCTCGAGATAGTTCCGGCCGTAAGAAAAAATTGCGTGAGCTGAAACCATGACCGATGGAGGATGGTCAGTGATATTGAGAACCTCTAGAACCCGATTACTATTATTAGGACAGGTTAAAACCAACTGAACTTCAAGAGGATAGTACCTAGACTCCATGCAAGCCTAAACTTAAGGGCTATTGTGTGACTTATTTGCCTTTACCATGTTTGATACCTGTTATACCTGTTGTGTGTTTTATCATGACATCATGCATCATGACATAGCATGCATATTTCATTAGACTAACTATTTCAAAGACCGAGGGGATTCATCTTTGTTCTGTTTTGCAGATTATGGCCTCAGTACGTAGAAATACCATTCGAGTCAACTTCGTGCAGATACCTGCTCAGCTCAGAGAGTTGGTCTCAAAAGTTCCTGATACTTCTTCCTTTGTTAGAAGACATGGTCATCTCCTTAGCTTGGTCACTTCAAAGTTGGATGAGCAAATGATGAGCATGCTGTTCCAGTTCTTTGATCTGTTGCATCATTATTTCACATTTCTGGATTATCAGCTAGTCCCCACTTTGGAAGAGTTTTCTGATTTACTGGGCATATCTATCCTCGAGTAGACACCCTTCACAGGTTTGGAAGAGGTTCCTAGACCTGAGGATATTGCTTCAGCTTTACATCTAAAAAGGGATGATGTAGTATCTAACTGGGAGACACGGAGCGGAGTTAAAGGTTTCCTGGCTAAGTTTCTGACTGGTCAAGATCAACAGTTCTGGGATAACTTAGATTTTCAAGCATTCGAAGACATCTTGGCTCTCCTTATCTACGACTTGGTTCTTTTCCCGAATCCTGATTCCTTCATAGATGTGAATGCGGTCAAGATCTTCATGTATCGTAATCCAGTGCCTACTCTTCTGGGTGATATTTTACAAGCTCTCTATACTCGTACTGTGCGAAGAAGGGGAACTCTCATATGTTACACACTGTTGTTGGCAAGGTGGTTTATTTTGCACCTTCCCAAGTCTGCATTGAAGAATGAAGAAGGGTTAGGTTGGGCTTACAGAATCATGTCCCTTGCTCATACGGACATTCTTTGGAGTTCTAAGGATATGGAAAGCGTAGCTGTCATTGATCGATGTGGGGAATACCCTAATGTCCCGTTGCTTGGAATTAGAGGGGGAATAACCTACAGTCCTTGTTTGGCTCTACGACAGTTTGGTCGAGCTCAGAGAGGCGGTCCTCATGAGCTGCTTCTTACAGATATTGTCTTTGACTACAAGGGGGACGTGGATGAGCATCGTCGAAGGTTTATACGAGCCTGGGGAAGGGTGAACAGGTCTGACCCTCACGAGCTAGGACCAAAGACTTCTCTCCCGATGCAACCTTATCTCCAGTGGGTTCGAGCCCGTGCTCAAAAGCTGGGAATGCCTTATGAAGCTGTTTTTCCAGTGGTTGTGGAGCATAATAATGAAGAAGGTGTTCCTTATACAGTCCTCTATCCCTATATGCCTACTGATCTTGGGGCATTGAAGAGATCTTGGATCCAGTTGAAGGAAGAAAGGGATATCTATCGGGAGAAGTATCATGAGCAGGAACGAAAGATTTTGAAGCTCACGAGGCAGCTTGAAAATGAAAGGACAATCAATGATTATGTCAGCACGAAGGGAAAACGACCATGGGATTTATGATGTCTTTTATTGTTTCTAGTTTAGATTTGCTTTTCAGTTTATTTCTTTTGTAACGCCTTAAAGGCATTGTCAAACATTGTTACAAGTTTAATCTAATAAAGTGTGTTTTATTTTGGTTTATAAATTTGAATCTCCCAAAGTCTTTGAAATCATTTCATACGCATTCCATTATCATACACCTCATTCCAGGTACCATTACAGGTTTCTCATCTTCTTCGTTGTTTATTTCAGCATAAAATGTCTTCTGAAATGCCTACTGATCAAGCCATCAAAGCTCTTCAAGCACATAATGCTCAATTCCAATAGATGTTCTTGAGTTTGGCCAAAGGACAACAGGATTTGAAGACTCTCATCTTGAAGGACAAGAAGAAGAAGAAGAAGAAGAAGAAGAAGAAGAAGAAGGTGGTTCTTCTTAATATGGGTCACAGATTTGGGAATAGGTTGCGACAGGAAGCTGATATGTCTCATTCATCTGGAGAAGGAGAGAAGCAAGAGGAAAGAAAGGGTTCTAGCCCTGTGGTCTCTGATAATGACACTGATTTTGATGATGAACAGTACCCTCCTGTTGAGGATAGGTACAAACAGCTTGAAGGCCGTCTGAGTGCTATGGAGATTCAAAAGGTCTGGGGTTTGGACTTCGGAGATCTGGGGATAACATCTGGGTGGTGATCCCTCATAAGTTTAAAGCTCCGATTTTTGCTAAATACGATGGAGTGTCCTGTCCAAAACTCCACCTCTGCTCATATGTCAGAAAGATCCAACCCTACACTGCTGATATGAATTTGTGGGTTCATTTCTTTCAAGATAGTCTGTCAGGGATTCAGCTTGAATGGTTCTATCAATTGGAGGGAGCTAATGTCTGTAACTGGGAGGACCTTGATGCTGCTTTTTACAAGCAATACCAGTATAATGTCGACCTTGATCCCACTCGTACTCAGCTTCAGAGTATGTCCATGGGTGCAAGCGAAGGTTTTAAGGACTATGCTCAGAAGCAGAGAGATCTGGCTGGAAGGGTCCAACCCCCTATGTCTGATATGGAGTTGGTTGATATGTTTCTGGGGACCTTGTCTGGTCCATTCTTTAATCATCTAATCGGCAGTTCATCATCCAGGTTTACTGAATTGATTATGACTAGGGAGAGAGTAGAAGGTGGTATCAGAAGTGGTAAGATACAGAAAGGTGCTTCATCAAGTACAAAAAAGAAGCCTTTCAGGAAAGAAGCTAGTGTAGTTTACAGTTCAAGGAGCCAAAATTGACCTAAACTCCGCCAAGCAGTGAATGCGGTGGTAATATCAAGACCTACAGTTGCCCCACAATGCAACAATCAGCAAAGAATGGAGAGGCCGCAGAGACAGTACACTCGGCTTAATATGAATTTGTCTCAAATTCTACCGCAGTTATTGAAGACCAACCTGGTAACTCTGAGGGAAGCCCCGAAGAATCCCAGTACTACATCTCCGCTGTATAATTCGAACGCCCGTTGTGTCTATCACTCCGATAGCCCGGGTCATGATACGAACAACTGCTGGGCTTTGAAAAATAAGGTGCAAGATTTGATTAAAGCTAAAGAGATTGAGTTTGATGCTCCAGAGAAACCCAACGTCATAACCGCTCCTATGCCCAAGCATGGTAATAGAGTAAATGCTATGGACGATGATTCATTTGTGACCTCCGTGGAAGACATTTCTACTCCGTTGATGACCGTTAAGAAGAATCTATTGTTGGCCAGTTTATTTTCGGGCTGTGGTGAAGGTTGCCACCTATGTTCCATCCTGCCTGCTGGTTGCTATTTACTAAAATCAGGTGTTCAGCGCCTGATGGATAACAAAGAGATCTTGTTCAAGAAAACTTTGATTTCGTTGATTCCTGATGAAGATATTTCCATCATAACCATTTCCGCCAATCCTTCCAAGGCTTCCTTGAGAAAGCCTGTTAGGATTACATTTGTTCCAAGAGTTGCTCCATTAATCATTACTATTCCTGGTCCTATCCCATACACTTCGGATAAGGCTGTCCCGTGGCACTATGGGGCCGATGTGTATTATCATGGGGTCAAACAAGACTTGAAGGTTGAAGAGGCTGATGCTGATGTCAGCAATATTTTTGGGTCTAGCAAGGCCACCAGAAGTGGAAGACTTTTCTCTCCTGAGATTTCCCCTCCGACTGTTCAAAAGCTTGTTGTCATTCCATCCGCCAGTACATCAGCTAATGTTCCGATTCTTACACTAGTTATCACCCCTGCCGCCATGTCATCTGACACTCGAGGCAAAGAAGTTACAGGTGGGCCTGCCCGGACGGAGGCACCTAAGAAAGTCATTGTTGAAACCTCTAGGCAGGAGATAGAGAAAATTCTGAAGATTATCAAGAAAAGCGACTACAATGTAGTCGAACAGCTGGTGCAAACCCCGTCGAAGATCTCCATGTTATCCTTATTGTTGTGCTCGTAAGCCCATGCAAAGGCTTTAATTTCTTTCCTTAAAACTATGCATGTGCCGCAGGAAACATCTGCTGATCAATTCAAAGACTGTGTAGCTAGTTTGACCACTAACAACGGGTTGGGTTTCTCCGACGCAAATCTGACTGCCAAGGGAAGAAATCACAATGATGCTTTGCATGTCTCGATCGAGTGCAGGGGCACTACTTTGGCCCACGTGCTGGTGGATACTGGGTCCTCATTAAATGTTTTACCAAAGAAAGCATTAGATCAGATGGATTGTGAAGGGTTGGTTCTGAAGCCAAGTAATATTGTGGTTAGGGCCTTTGACGGGTCCAAAAGGATGGTGCACAGGGAGGTGGATGTCCCTATTAAAGTTGGATCTCAGACTTTTGCATCTACATTCTATGTGATGGATATCCGACCATCTTATTCTTGTTTGCTGGGTCGCCCATGGATTCATAAGGCTGGGGTAGTGACTTCTACGCTCCATCAGATGTTGAAATATCCAGTGAAAGGGAAGATTGTTACGGTACAGGGTGAAGAGGAATACATGATAAGTCATCTTAATTCCTTTCGGTATGTGGAGATGGATGGAGAGTTCATCGAAACCCCGTGTCAGAACTTTGAAGAGGTCCCCCAGACTTTGGTGTCGACTGAAATTGCTGCTGACAAACCTCCGATGAAGATGGCTTCCCTCAAGGATGCCAGGGGTGTAATTGAAAAAGGTGGGTGTGCAAATTGGGGTCAGCTCCCTAACTTTGCACACAAGACTGACAAGTTTGGTTTGGGTTTTACTGCAGAAGCTCAAAGGGTTTTTCGGCGTGCGCGGATTGGAAGACCCCCTCTGCGCATCAGTAATCCAGGAGTGAATGCAATTGGGGATGATGAAGAAGAGTCATATTTCAACAGCTGGATTTACCTGACTACTGACGGTGGATTGAACAATTAGACGACAAAGGACTTCGTACCCGTTTCTTTTATTACACAGTAATAAACTTTTGTTTTGAGATTTATAACAGACAATTTAAAACTTTACGGCTCGGTGCCTTGCCCGAGGCACCTTGGCTTTGTTTGTGACGGCTTATCATTTTTCATTTTCATATATCATCAATAAAACATTGGAAGTTTTCTTGCATTACAAATTTTACGCTCCCTGTTTTTTCTTTTCTATCTTGCACTTTATCAAAACAGCTATTTGTCTTACACACACTCACATATCATAATACAGGTCCACATCCACTCTGGATCCCACTGATAACAACTCTGCTACTGCCAGTTATGACTTCGAAAATCCGATCAACCAAGCTGAGGACGAAGGTGAGGATGATTGTGAAGTACCTGTAGAGCTTGCTAGACTGTTACTTCAGGAAGAGAGGGCCATACAGCCGCATGAAGAACCGGTGGAATCATTGAATTTGGGTACCGAGAAAGACAAGAAAGAGATCAATATAGGTGCAAATCTGGAGCCTAGTGTCAAGCAACGGTTGATACAGATGATGCACGACTATGTTGAGATCTTCACTTGGTCTTATGAGGATATGCATGGTTTAGACACTGATATTGTGGTTCACCACTTGCCAACTAAAGAGGACTTCCCTCCGGTAAAACAGAAGGTTCGTTGTATGCGCCCCGAGATGTCTGAGAAAATCAAATTTGAGGTCATGAAACAGTTTGATATTGGATTTCTAGCTGTCACTTCTTACCCACAGTGGGTTGCCAACGTGGTTCCGGTACCAAAGAAGGATGGTAAAGTACGCATGTGTGTAGACTATAGAGATCTGAACAGGGCGAGTTCCAAGGATGATTTCCCTCTGCCTCATATCGACGTTCTGGTTGACAACACCGCACATCATAAGGTCTTCTCCTTTATGGATGGTTTTTCCGGTTACAATCAGATTAAGATGTCTCCCGAAGACAAGGAGAAGACAACTTCGTTACGCAGTGGGGCACTTTTTGTTACATGGTAATGCCTTTCGAGTTGAAGAATGCTGGGGCAACTTATCAGCGCGCCATGGTCGCTTTGTTCCACGACATGATTCACCATGAGATTGAGGTTTACGTTGATGACATGATTGCAAGGTCCCAGACTGAAGAAGAACATCTGGACCATCTTCAGAAGCTATTTGACAGGTTGAAGACGTACAAGCTGAGGTTAAACCCAAACAAGTGCACCTTCGGGGTAAGGTCTGGTAAGCTATTGGGTTCCGTTGTTAGTGATAAAGGTATTCAAGTGGATCCTGCAAAGGTGAAGGCTATACAGGAGATTCCATCTCTCTGAACAGAAAAGGAAGTAATAGGCTTTTTGAGACGTCTGAATTACATTACCCGATTCATTTCACATCTGACTGCTACTTGTGAGCCGATCTTCAAGCTGCTGAAGAAAGATCAAGTGGTAAAATTGAATGATGAATTCCAAACCGCTTTCGAAAGGATCAAAGAATACCTCCAAGAGCCACCTATTCTGATGCCTCCAGTTGAAGGGAGACCTTTAATCTTATACTTGACAGTACCCGACAATTCAATGGGGTGCGTGTTGGGGCAGCATGACGAGTTTGGCCGAAAAGAGCATGTTATTTACTACCTTAGCAAAAATTTTACCGAATGCGAGACCCGATACTCGTTGCTCAAGAAAACTTGTTACGCTTTGGCATGGGCTGCTCGTCGGCTGAGACAGTATATGCTGACTCACACTACCCTATTGATATCAAAGATGGATCCAATCAAGTATATCTTCGAAAAGCCTGCCTTGTCCGAAAGAATAGCAAGATGGCAGATGATCTTAACTGAGTATGACATTCAATACACAACCCAAAAAGCAATCAAGGGGAGTGTGTTGGAAAATCATTTGGCGCATCAGGCCGTGGATGATTACCAATCTATGAATTTCGAGTTTCCGGATGAGAACATCATGTTGGTGACTGATTGTGAGAAACCTAGACCGGATGAAGGACCTGAGGAGGGATCCCGATGGTCTATGTACTTTGATGGAGCTTCAAACGCGTTGGGTAATGGCATTGGTGCCGTGATCATATCTCCTGAAGGCTGTCATACTCCGTTTACCGCCCGATTATGTTTTAACTGCACCAACAATATGGCAGAGTATGAAGCATGCATCATGGGTCTTCGAGCTGCTATTGACCTAAGGATTAAGTTCTTGAGTGTGTTCGAAGATTCCACTCTCGTGATCAGTCAGATCAAAGGAGAGTGGGATACGAAGCACCCAAATCTTATTCCTTACAAAGAGTATGTATTGACGTTGCTTCCGCACTTCGAGGAGGTAACCTTTGAACATTTCCCAAGAGAGGAGAACCAGTTAGCGGACGCTCTAGCTACCATGTCTTCTATGTTCAAGGTTAGGTGGGACAATGAAGCTCCCTGGATTACCATCGAGATATTGGACGAACCCGTACATTGTTGTGATATTGAGACTGAAGAGGTAGCAGATAAACCTTTATTTCATGAGGTAAAAAGGTATCTTGAGGCTCAAGAATACCCCGGGGGGGAATCTGTTAATGATAAGAAGTTCTTGAGAAGGTTTGCTGCAAAATTCTTCATTAGTAATGATATCCTTTACAAGCGTAATCATGATTCAACCTTACTGTGATGTGTGGACAAGAACGAGGCAGAAAGGATTATGGCAGAGTTACATGAAGGTACTTTCGGAACTCATTCCAGTGCACATACCATGGAAAAGAAAATCCTACGGGCAGGATATTATTGGTCTACTATGGAAGTCGATTGCTATCATCATTCTTGGACCTGTCATAAGTGCGAAGTCTATGCGGATAAGGTGCATGTACCCCCAGTTCCTCTGAATGTTTTGACGGCACCTTGGCCTTTTGCAATGTGGGGCATCGATATAATTGGCGAGATCAGACCTACTGCGTCTAACGGGCATCGTTTCATCCTGGTAGCAATTGATTATTTCACGAAGTGGGTTGAGGCAGCTTCTTTTTTCTACAGTGACCAAGAACGTCGTGGCACGGTTCATCTGACACAACTTGATCTGTCGATACGGTGTACCAGAGAGAATCATTACGGACAATGGTACAAATCTCAATAATACGATGATCACCGAGCTCTGCAAGCAGTTCAAGATACAGCATCACAACTCTTCTCCCTACCGGCCGAAGATGAATGGGGTTGTCGAAGCGGCTAATAAGAACATCAAGAAGATTGTGCAGAAGATGACGGTGACCTACAAAGACTGACATGAGATGTTACCATTCGCTCTTCACGGGTATCGCACCTCAGCGCGGACGTCAACAGGGGTAACACCCTACTCTTTGGTGTATGGTATGGAGGCGGTCTTACCCATTGAAGTCCAGATACCCTCTCTTCGGATTATGAAAGATGCAGGTTTAAGCGAGGACGATTGGATTCAGACTCGGCTTGATCAGCTGAACTTAATTGATGAGAACAGACTTACTTCTATTTGTCATGGTCAGACGTATCAAAAGAGAATGATCAAGGCATTTAACAAGAAAGTTAGACGACAAGAGTATCAAGTTAGGGATCTGGTGATCAAGCGCATCATATTGCAACAAGGTGATCCCAGGGGCAAATGGACCCCTACGTACGAAGGGCCATTTATGGTTAAGAAAATTTTCTCGGGAGGAGCTATGATTTTAACCACCATGGATGGTGACGACCTTCCTCACCCCGTCAATGCAGACATAGTGAAAAAATACTACGCATAATCAAAGACCCGCTAGGTCGACTGGCCTAGGCAAAAATAAGGGCTTCCCGGCGAACCAAAAGGGTTCGGGCAAAAATAAGGGATGAAAATGAAAAAAATTGTACACCCGGCAAGTCAAAAACCTGAAAAAGGCGGCTTGGGCAAAAAGGGTATCCCAGTGGGCTGAAAACCCGAAAGGGCGGTCCAGGCAAAAATTAGTGATTAAAGCATAACACTATGTCCCATTGCATCATCTTGCAACCAGACTTTGGTATCGACTATCAAGCTCGGACGGCACCGATCAATCTGATATACCTTCAATTAAGTAGCAAAGTGATGAGACGCTCGAAGATATAAAGGCAATAGCAGAGTTGGAACCCAGTGGGATTGTTCATATAGCTGTTTTTATTTATTTTTCACAAATTGTATAAGTTCTATCTTTCGGCGGCGTTCTCTTACTAGGACGTCAGCCTCTTGTACAAAAATGCCTATTTACAGGCCAACTTCAAAATCAATACAATTCATTTTCACAAAGAAATTTCAAATTGTTTTTCCTTTTCTATTTTGTTTTGCAAGAACGTCCAATGGTTCATTTTTTATATATGCATTTGACAATGATTGCTGCTCATAAATATTTACATGCGAAACAAAAGACGATTACTCGTAATTCCAGAAACAGGGGCAAACAAGAAATGTCCAAACTTTACAGTTGCTCTATTCACCAGGTAGAGGGATAAACCTAGTTAGAAAATATGACTAAAAGTACATACACTCCCCGCAGAGTAAAAAACACCCAAAAGACAGTGGTGTTAGCTCTCCCCAGCTGAGGTTCGCAATCGCAAGTGTGTCGGTAAGATTCTCCCCAAGCAGAGTTCATCTTTAACCAACAAGGGAAGACCATCCCCAGTGGAGTTTATTTCTTCCACAAACAGAAACTTTATCCCCAACAGAGTTTATCATCACCAGCAACGGTAATTCATCCACAGTCGAGGTTATTTCTCCAAGTCAGCAGATCTTCTAGCAGAGTAGCTCTTCCCCACAAATTCATTCTCTCACCAATATATTCTCCAGCAGGACTATTCTCCCAATCATCTTCGGTCGTTATCCCTAGCGAGCGAAACTCTTTATTCTCCAGCAGCAGTCCGGGATTTATTTTCCCCAACTAGAGAAAATCATAAAAACATTGCACATCCATACATCATGACATGCATATATGCACCATACAACACAGTCTCATTTATTTTGAGAACATCATTGCTCGATACATGTTATGCATCATGACATTATATACGACTAACTCTTTACATTTCAGGAAAAGATACAATCAAATTCTCACAAAGTTCAAGCTATGAAGCCCGGGTACAACCGAATAGTATCTTGATTACTCCATCATATTGTGAAGCTCGGAGAACAACCAGATAACAGTATCAGAATATCGCGAAGCCTGGATTACGACCAGAAAGTGGTATCTCTTAAAAGCAAGCTATGAAGCCCGGATTCGACCAGATAATAGTTTAATCCCTAGAAAGCCGTGAAGCCCGGATAACAGCTCAATAAGTTACTGTGAAGCCTGTTGTTACCCCAAAATTTTCCCTCCCATATTCCTCAAGATTTGTCAAGAATGATCTTCAAATTGCACAAAATGGCTCAAGGGTTGTACAAACAAATCACCTCCTAAGGCAGTCAATTCAAAATTAGGGTTTTGGTTCTTTCAAGGAATTTGGGGTTTTCAATGTTTCAATCAAGTCTCATAGGCCTATATACATTCTCAAGCACCTACATGCCAAGTTGCAAGACTCACAGTGCCAATTTGCATAGTCAAAAGCTCCATTTGATCTACAGTCAACTGCAATGGCAAAATGGTCATTTTGCAGTCAAAAGTCAAGATTTTTTGTCAACATTTTCATTTTGAAGGATAATTCATCATTTGATCAAGGGTTGATCATGATTCATCAAGGATTGCTCAAAATTCATCAAGATTCAAAAGTTGCTAAATTAGGGTTTTGTAGGAAAAGTCAACTCAACTTTGACCAAGCATAACTTTCTCATACTTTATGAGAAATGACCCATCCAAAGCTCATTTTGAAGAGGATGCAATTTCCTACAATCCATCTTCACACCCCAAGATCAGAAAATGCACTCACAAGAAGTTACAAATTTGGACATTATAGGTCATTTTTGAAAGTCAACAAAAAACACCTTTTTGCCAAAGCTTATAACTTGAGAATGGAAGATCAAAATGAGATGAGACCAAAAGGGTTGATTAGAGGACATCGCAAGGTTTCTAAAAGGTCCAAGAACACCTCCAAAAATTCAAAATTGAAGAAGTTATGCATTGTTGAAGTTGGGCATTTTTCCAAAATTGCCAAAAGTCAACTATCCTCAAAACTTCAATTTTTGACAAAAGGGCCCACTTTTTTCCACTTGATTCGGTCTTGTAATGCCACACACGTGTCCCATGCTTAATTTCATGACCAAACATTTATTTTTCTATTTTATTTCATTTTTATTGATTTAATTCATTATTAATCAATATTAAATCAAATCAAATCCAAAAATTATTGAAAATGGAACTTTGTGATTTGTACAGCTTGCAAACATCATGTGACACCTAATAAAATTCGTGCCTTGGCTTTTTGTGCACAAAATCTCAGATTTGGCCATATTTGGAAAGTTTTTTAATGGTGATCAAAGTGCAAACCTAATTCTTGAATATACATGGATTAAAGCCCAACTCTTGACCTAGAATCATTGCCTTATATGCAAGCAAGCCTCCTAAACCTAAAACACGACCTAAGAACTGCTAAAACGGCCAGAGCAAATTGCAAAAATCCTTGGAAAAGTGGAGATCAAAATCTTGGTTAAGGGACGATTCAATCAGAAAACTTCACGTAGCTCTCTAGCCTGATATCCTGTGAAGCAAAAGCAATCAAAGCCAGACCTCCAGACCCTCTGTATCGCACTGTAAGTCGCTCGAAACTCCGCCCTGGACATGGAATCGTGATCTTCTATTCTTGCATCTTTTTGACAAAACGTTGGCATATTATTGATCCTTGCATAATTTCTAACATGACTGCAATATTCAATTTTATTTTTATGCCCTATATGATGATACTCGTGCCTAGGGTTTGTTTGTTTCGTTTTTAGGCATTTGCATTACAGGTAAAATTAAGGCAAGTAATGGTTATAGGCACGCTCAAGGGACAGAGACGATCACAACCATGGTCTTGGAGTGGATTTTTGCAGCCTAGGGACGATTTTAGGAGTGAGTCACGGAACTTCCTGTGGATAAAAATCCGCAGGTAATAAAACCAGAGTTTGGGGAAGAAGACGACCACACGTCGCTCTCCCATTGGCCAGTTTAAATCTTAAGCGCGTTTTTTTTATTTTTCCAGCATAATAATTGTTTTGTCCATATATCTTTTGTTTTGCATTTTATTAACGAATGAGACAACTTGGCTGAGTGGTTGGGGAAAGCGTGCAAAGTCCATTGGGACCTGAGTTCGAATCCCAGGTCCCCCAATATTTGTTATAACTTTTCTCCAGGTGTTCTAATGCAATGCTCACAAGATGGTCCACCATACGCTGCTAAGATTCAGGCGCCAGATGGCCTCCTGGCCAAATCTGAAGGCTAGGATTGGAGGACTACCATGTGTCCAAGTCAACCAGTGCGTGGAAGATCCAGAAAAGTCAAAGAGGCTGAAGCGTTTGGGCCTGGAAAATTGCCAGATTCACCACAAAATCAGGCCCAGCACCCCCCCTATGAGTTTATTTCTTTTCCTTTTTTTATATATTTCTTTCATTTAATTATTTTTTATAATTATTATTTATATCACTAACAAATTAATATTTTTATAATAAAATCAGAAAACCAAAAAATATAATATTTTTTATTTATTAAAATTAATTTCACCCTTTCATTATTTTTGTAAATAAATAACTTAATTAATTTAGTTTCTAATTAGGCATAATATTAACATTTTTGTAATAAATTAAAATCAATGTAGAATTAGGTTTTTTTTTAATATATATTTAATCATTTTATTATTTTTATTTTCTTAAACATTCAAAAACCAAAAAATATTTCTTTTTATTAATTAATTAGTTTAGGTTTAATTAAATGCCAAAAAATAATAAAAATCTCTTTCTTTCTTAAAAAAGGGGTCAAAACACTAAAAGCTCTCCGATTCAATTTTTTTCTCGCGCGTATTATTTTTTTATCCATATAATTGTATTTGCTCCGAGGATGTAATAATTCCGGACTTAGGATTATTTATCGCTTTCATTTAATTTTCCGCATTTACTTTTTCAAGGGTTTGTTTTTGGCGATGTAAATACCCGACGCCTTGTAATAGCGTAGTTTTATTTTCCGCAACTATTAACTGCTAGATGTATGCTAACTAGGCTATGCATGACAAGATCTCTCTTAACTTAAAATCAACCGTAGCTCACCATAACATGTACAAAGATAACATAACTGAAAATTGACACATTTGCACATGCCACTCCTAGGGTACGCCTCACTTGGTTGCCTCGAACGTGGTCATTGAGTATAGGAAATTTTAGAGGTTGCCCTCTTGTCCAAAGATCATAAGTTGCCTCGAAACGGTTGCCTCGGATAAAAATGATCTAAGACATTAGGGTTACCGCGAAGGCATCCTAACATTGTTTTAGTGACCACATGTCCCTTAATCGAATTGACCCGAAAACTCCAACGACGGTGCTGCCTACTCCTCAATAGTGGGATAGCACTGTCTAAAGGACATTTACACAGTTTAATTCCTTTTGAGTAGGTAGAGGTTCTCAGGTACTTTCTCTTTCAAAACAAAACAAACTTTTCGCACTTACACTTTTCAAACAAAGTTTTCAAACAACGCTTCATACACTCTTGAGGACAGAAACAAGAGTTAAATCGATGTTTTCAAACAAAACTCTTTTCAAAACCCACAAACACAAGAAAAGAAAAACCTTTTGAAAACATAGTGAGCAAGTACCTAAGAGCCTGTGGATAACCACGGATAGAAAGGGTGCTAACACCTTCCCTTTCTATAATCTACCTCCTGAACCCGAGAAACATCTCGAAAAGGAATTTTGCTGTGCTTTTGTCCTTTCCTTGTTGGATAAAATAAAAGACGGTGGCGACTCTTGCTTACCGCGACATTTTGTGAAAACAAACGCGAACCAGTATTCCAAAACAGTCAGTTCTCATTCCCACCGATCACAGAACTGGCGACTCTGCTGGGGAATGGCCCTCATGACATGCTGATCCCTGACATAGTTTTTGACTTCGACAACGATGCGCAAGGACTTCGACAAAGGTTCATCAGAGCTTGGAGGATGCCCAACAAGGTAGATAGTAAGACCCTGGGGCATAAGAATTCCATCCCCCTTGAGCCTTACCTCAAGTGGGTACGAACCCGCTCCCAGAATCTTATGATGCCATATCCTCACATTCTCCCCGTGATCAAAGAGCCTGTTATGGAAGGAGAGGTTCCATACACCATCCTGCATCCTGACATGCCAACATCATGGGAAGAAATGCAAAAGAGTTGGATCTAACTAAAGGAAGAACGGAATGCTTTTGAAGCCAGCCTACATGCCAGTGAGAAGAAGGTTTTGGAGCTCACCCGCCGACTTCACGAGGAAGAGACCCTCAACACTTACATCGCTCCAAAAAGGATACGCAATGTCTTTTTACATTAAGTATTTTGTAATATTTCGCCCATGAGGCACTGATGTACTAAACAAATTACTTCTTAATATGACGTGTGTTCTTTTTTGTCTGCAACGAATTTGAATTTTCGAACCCTTGAATGCATTACATAAATAGCATACCATTCATCATATGCATAACAGGTACCCTTTTTACGGGTCACTTATCTTCTTCGCTGTTTATTTCAGTAATCATCATGTCTACCGAACCTTTCACTGAGCAAGCTATCAAGGCCCTTCAGGCCCAGAATGCCCAGTTTCAAGAGTTGGTTATGAGCCTGGCTAAGGGTCAACAGGACTTGAAGACCCTGATTCTGAAAGAGAGGAAGAAGAAGAAGAAGAGGACCGTCCTGTTCAACACTGGACGCATGTTTGGAAATGGACTGCAGAATGAAGTTGATCTGACCGCCTCATCTGGAGGGAAAGACAGTCCACAAGAGAGAAGGGTTCCTAGCCCTGTGGTCTCCGACAACGAGACGGATTATGATGAAGAACAGTATCCTCCTGCTGAGGATAGGTACAAACAGTTGGAGGACCGCTTAAGCGCTATGGAAATACAGAACATGCTCGGGCTGGACTTCGGAGACCTAGGTTTATCCTCTGGGGTGGTGATTCCCCATAAGTTTAAGGCACCTGCCTTTGCCAAGTATGACAGAGCTTCCTGTCCAAAGTTGCACCTCCGGTCATATGTAAGGAAGATCCAGCCTTACACAGCTGATAAGAATTTATGGATCCATTTCTTCCAAGACAGTCTTTCAGGGACTCAGCTGGAGTGGTTCTATCAGCTGGATGGAGCCAGTATTCATAACTGGGAAGATTTGGCTACTGCGTTCTATAAGCAGTATCAATATAATTCCGACCTTGCTCCTACGCGTACCCAACTCCAGGGTATGTCAATAGGGACGGGTGAAGGATTTAAAGAGTATGCTCAAAACTGGAGAGATCTTGCCGGAAGGGTACAACCACCTTTAACTGATCGTGAACTTGTTGATATGTTTTTGGGGACCCTGTCTGGTCCATTCTTTAACCATTTGATTGGAAACTCCTCGGCCGGGTTTACGGACCTTATCTTGACTGGTGAGAGGATTGAAGATGATATCAAGGCTGGGAAAATACAAAAGGGTGCCTCATCGAGCACCGAGAAAAAACCGTTTAAGAAAGAGTCCAGTGCAGTCTACAGCTCAAGAAGACAGAATAGACCAGAACACCGCCAAGCTGTCAACGTGGTTGTTATTTCAAAACCTGCCGGTGCTCCTCAGCATCACAACCAACAAAGGGAAGAGAGACCTAGAAGGAAATTCACTCGTCTCAGCATGACCTTGTCCCAGATATTGCCGCAGTTGCTGAAGGCCAATTTGGTAACTCTAAGGGAAGCCCCAAAGAATCCTAATACTACATCATCAAAGTATAACCCCAACGCCCGCTGCGCTTATCATTCTGAGAGCCCGGGGCATAATACGGATGATTGTTGGACTTTGAAGAATAAGGTCCAAGACTTGATTGATGCAAAAGAGATTGAGTTTGAGGCTCTCGAGAGGCCTAACATTGTGACCGCTCCCATGCCCAAGCATGGAGTGAATGTTGTAGAGGAAGACTTGTTTGTAGCCTCTATGGATGATATTGTTACCCCGCTGATGACCGTCAAGAGGAACCTGTTGCTAGCCGGTTTATTTCTGGGATATGGTGAAGGTTGCCATCTGTGTTCTGTTTCACCTACTGGTTCCCCATCTTTGAAGTCAGGCATCCAAAACCTGATGGATAACAAGGAGATCCTGTTTGATAAAATTGTTGTTCCTGCCACCCCTACTGAAGAAGTTTCCATTGTTACCATTTTCAACAATTCTCCCAAGGCTCCCTCGAGGAAGCCTGTCAGAATTACGCCTGTTCAGAAGATTGCACCTATAATCATCACTGTTCCGGGGCACATCCTCTATACATCTGACAAAGTTGTCCCTTGGCACTATGGGGCAGATGTTTATGTTCTTGGAGTTAAGCAAGATTTTGATGCTGATACTAACGTCAGCAACATTACCGGGCCTGCTAAAGTCACCCGCAGTGGTAGACTTTTCTCACCTGATATTGCACCACCAACTGTCCGGAGACCTATTGTCATCACACCTGCAAGTGTTCCTAATGCCATTCCTGACCAAGTTCCTATTCCTACCCCTGTCGCCGAGTCATATGACGCTCGGGGCAAAGGGATCGCCACTAATATGCCTGCCCAGACGGAGGCACCAAAGACCATCAATGTTGAAGCTTCCAAATAGGAGATGGAAGAGATTCTGAAGATCATCAAGAAGAGTGATTATAATGTAGTTGAGCAGCTGGGGAAAACCCCCTCCAAGATTTCTATGTTATCACTGTTGTTGTGTTCAGAGGCCCATGCCAAGGCTCTGATTACCTTCCTGAAGACGGCCCACGTGCCACAAGAGACATCAGCTGATCAGTTTACCAATTGTGTGGCCAATTTAACTGCCGATAACGGTTTGGGTTTCTCCGACGCTGATCTGACTGCTAAAGGGAAGAACCATAATGTTGCCCTGCATGTCTCCATTGAATGCATGGGCACTACTCTGGCACATGTGTTAGTTGACACGGGGTCCTCGTTGAACGTCTTGCCCAAGAAAGCTCTGGACAGGTTAGATTGCGAAGGTTTAGAGTTAAAGCCAAGTAACATTGTTGTCCGGGCCTTTGATGGGTCTAAAAGGATGGTGCATGGTGAGATTGACATTCCAATCAAGGTTGGTTCCCAGGTCTTCAATTATACTTTCTACGTGATGGACATTTGGCCATCCTATTCCTGTTTGATGGGTCGTCCATGGATCCATAAATCTGGAGCTGTGACCTCAAAACTCCATCAAAAGCTGAAATACCCGGTCAAAGGGAAGATTGTGACAGTTCAAGGGGATGAGGAATACATGGTCAGCCACCTCAACTCGTTCCGGTATATAGAGATGGATGGGGAGTTCATTGAGACTCCATTTCAACACTTTGAAGAGGTTCCTCGGACACTGGCATCATCTGAGACTGTGGTTGAAGATTCTCCTGTGAAGATGGCTTCCTTAAAGGATGCCCGGGCTGTTATTGAGAAGGGTGAGTGTGCAAACTGGGGCCGACTTCCTGATTTCACTCAGAAGACTAACAAGTTTGGTTTGGGTTTCACTACAGAAGCTCAGAGGGCTGTTCGTAGTACAAGGATTGGAAGACCTCCTGTGTTCATCAGCAACTCGGGAGTAAATGCCATCGAAGATGACGTGGAGCAATCTAAATTCGACAGCTGGATCTACCCTACGACCAACGGTGGACCAAACAACTGGACGGCAAAGGACTTCGTCCCTATTACTTTTGTTACTCAGTAATGAACTATTTTGTTTTGAATTTGTAACAGACAATATTGTGAAACTTTATGGCCTGGTGTCTTACCCGGGGCACCGTGGCTTCATTTGTGAGGGCTTTTGTGTGCCATTTTCATATATCATTAATAAAAGCATTGGACGTTTCTTGCATTTCAAATTTTGTGCTCCTTGTCTTTCTTTATTATATATTGCAAAACAGCTATTTACACACACTCACATATACAGGTCTCAATCCACTCTGGATCTCACTGGTAACGACCCTGCTACTGCCAGTTATGACTTCGAAAATCCGATCAACTTAGCCGAAGATGAAGGTGAAGATGATTACGAAGTGCCTGATGAGCTTGCAAGACTGCTACTTCAGGAAGAGAGGGCCATTCAGCCACATGAAGAGCCAGTGGAAACGGTAAATCTGGGTACTGAGACAGACAAAAAGAAAGTCAAGATCGGTGCAAATCTGGAGCTTAGTGTGAAACAGCGGTTGATTCAGATGTTGCGCGACTATGTCAAGATCTTTGCCTGGTCCTACGAAGATATGCCTGGTTTGGATACTGACATCGTGGTTCATCGCCTGCCTACCAAGGAAGATTGCCCTCCGGTAAAACAGAAGATTCGCCGTATGCGTCCAGAGATGTCTGAGAAAATCAAGACCGAAGTTATGAAACAGTTTGATGCCGGTTTTCTAGCAGTGACTTCTTACCCTCAGTGGGTTGCCAATGTGGTTCCGGTACCGAAGAAAGATGGTAAGGTCCGAATGTGTGTTGACTACAGGGATTTGAACAGGGCGAGCCCTAAGGATGACTTCCCTCTGCCTCACATCGACGTTCTGGTTGACAATACTGCTCAGCATAAGGTATTATCCTTCATGGATGGTTTCTCCAGTTATAATCAAATCAAGATGGCTCCCAAAGACATGGAGAAGACCACTTTTGTTACGCAGTGGGGTACCTTTTCCTACAAGGTCATGCCTTTTGGGTTGAAAAATGCTGGGGCAACGTATCAGCGTGCCATGGTTGCTCTGTTTCATGATATGATCCATCATGAGATTGAAGTATATGTCGACGATATGATTGCAAGGTCCCAAACTGAGGAGGAACACCTTGACCATCTACAGAAGCTGTTTGACCGGTTGAAGTTGTACAAGCTGAGATTAAACCCGAACAAGTGCACCTTCGGGGTGAGATTTGGAAAACTACTAGGTTTCGTCGTAAGCGACAAAGGTATTCAAGTGGACCCTGCCAAAGTGAAAGCCATACAAGAGATGCCAGCTCCCAAGACAGAGAAAGAAGTCAGGGGCTTTCTAGGACGGTTGAACTACATTGCCCGGTTCATCTCACACCTAACTGCTACTTGTGAACCAATCTTCAAGCTACTGAAGAAAGATCAAGTAGTACGTTGGAACGATGAATGTCAGGCCGCTTTCAAAAGAATCAAAGAGTATCTCCAAGAGCCACCCATTCTTATGCCACCGGTTAAAGGGAGGCCTCTAATCTTATACTTGACAGTACTTGACAATTCAATGGGGTGCGTGATGGGTCAGCATGACGAGTCTGGCCGAAAAGAGCATGCTATTTATTACCTTAGCAAAAAGTTTACCGATTGTGAGACCCGATACTCACTGCTCGAGAAAACTTGCTGCACTTTGGTATGGGCTGCTCGCCGGCTAAGACAGTATATGTTGACTCACACTACTCTATTGATTTCAAAGATGGATCTAATCAAGTATATCTTCGAAAATCCTGCCTTGTCCAGAAGAATAGCAAGATGGCAGATGATCTTGACTGAATATGACATCCAGTACACGACTCAAAAAGCAATCAAGGGAAGTGTGTTGGCAGACCAATTGGTACATCAGGAAGTGGATGATTACCAGTCTATAAACTTTGAATTTCCAGATGAGAATATCATGGTAGTGACTGATTGTGAGATACCGGGACCGGATGAAGGACCTGAGGAAGGATCCCGATGGTCTATGCACTTTGATGGACCTTCAAACGCTTTGGGTAACGGTATTGGCGCTGTGATCATATCTCCTAAGGGCTCTCATACCCCGCTCACTGCCCGGCTGTGTTTTAACTGCACCAACAACATGGCGGAGTATGAAGCATGCATTATGGGTCTCCGAGCTGCAATTGACCTAAGGATCAAGTTTCTGAGTGTCTTCGGAGATTCTGCTCTCGTGATCAGTCAGATCAAAGGCGAGTGGGATACGAAACACCCAAATCTTATTCCTTACAAGGAGTATGTATCGACGTTACTCCCCCATTTAGAGGAGATAACCTTTGAACATTTCCCAAGAGAGGAGAATCAGTTGGCGGACGCGCTAGCTACGATGTCTTCTATGTTCAAAGTCAAATGGGACAACGAGGCTCCCCGGATCATTATTTGGAAATTGGATGAACTTGCATATTGTTGTGATCTTGAGACCGAAGAGGTAACAGAAAAACCTTGGTATCATGAAGTAAAGAGGTACCTTGAAGCTCAAGAATACCCCGAGGGCGCGTCTGTTAATGACAAGAAGTTTCTGAGAAGATTCGCGGCAAAGTTCTTCATCAGCAATGGCATTCTTTACAAACGTAACCATGATTCAACCTTACTGCGTTGTGTGGATAAGATGGAAGCAGAAAGGATCATGGCAGAGATGCATGAAGGTACCTTCGGAACGCATTCCAGTGGACATACCATGGCAAAGAAAATCCTTCGGGCAGGATATTACTAGTCAACAATGGAAGCCGACTGTTATCAGCATTCTCGGACATGTCACAAGTGCCAGATCTATGCTGATAAGGTGCACATTCCTCCAGTTCCTTTGAACGTCTTGACAGCACCTTGGCCTTTTGCAATGTGCGGCATTGATATGATCGGCGAGATCAGACCTACGGCATCCAACGGGCATCGCTTCATCCTAGTAGCGATTGATTACTTTACAAAGTGGGTTGAAGCAGCTTCCTTTGCCACCGTAACCAAGAACGTCGTGGCACGATTCATTTGGCACAACCTGATCTATCGATACGGTGTACCAGAGAGGATCATTATGGATAATGGTACCAATCTTAACAATAATATTATCACTGAGCTCTGCGAGCAATTCAAGATACAGCACCACAACTCTTCTCCCTACCGACCGAAGATGAATGGGGTTGTAGAAGAAGCTAATAAGAACATTAAGAAGATTGTGCAGAAGATGACAGTGACCTACAAAGATTGGCACGAGATGTTACCATTCGCTCTTCATGGGTACCGTACCTCAGCACGGACGTCAACAGGGGAAACACCCTATTCCTTG
The DNA here is from genome assembly GCA_948472305.1 of Vicia faba. Classification (NCBI taxonomy): domain Eukaryota; kingdom Viridiplantae; phylum Streptophyta; class Magnoliopsida; order Fabales; family Fabaceae; genus Vicia; species Vicia faba. The sequence continues at coordinate 1,514,501,422 of OX451739.1, forward strand.
GTATACGGCATGGAGGCAGTCCTGCCCATTGAAGTTCAGATACCCTCTCTCCGGATCATGAAGGATGCGGATTTAAGCAAAGACGACTGGATCCATACCCGGCTTGATCAACTAAACCTAATCGACGAAAAGAGACTCACTGCTATTTTTCATGGTCAGACGTACCAAAAACGGATGATCAAGGCATTTAACAAGAAAGTCAGACGACAAGAGTATCAAGTCGGGGACCTGGTAATCAAGCGCATCATTCTACCTCAAGGTGATCCCAGGGGAAAATGGACCCCTACGTACAAAGGGTCATTTATGGTTAAGAACATCTTCTCAGGAGGAGCGATGATTCTAACCACCATGGATGGTGACGAACTTCCTCACCCCGTCAATGCAGACATAGTAAAAAGATACTACGCATAATTAAAAGACCCGCTAGGTTGACTGGCCTAGGCAAAAATAAGGGCTTCCCGGCGAACCAAAAGGGTTCGGGAAAAATAAGGGATGAAAATAAAAAAATTTGTACACCCGGCAAGTCGAAAACCTGAAAAGGCGGCTTGGGCAAAAATGGGTATTCCGGTGGACTGAAAACCCGAAAGGGCGGTCCAGGAAAAAGTTAGGGATTAAGGCATAACACTATGTCTCATTGGATCACCTCGCATCCGGACTTCGGTATCGACTATCAGGCTCAGACGACACCAATCAATGAGATTCATCTCTAACTAAGCAGCAAAGTGATGAGATGTTTGAAGATATAAAGGCGATATCAGAGTTGGAACCCAGTGGGATTATTCACATAGCTGTTTTGTTTTCTTTTTACAAATTGTATAAATTCTATTTGCTCGGCGGCATTCTCTTACTAGGACGTCAGCCTCTTGTACAAAAACGCCTATTTTCAGGCAAACTTCAAAATCAATACAAGCTCATTTTTCAGACAAATTGCAAATTGTTTTTTCCTTTATCTGTTTTGTTTTGCAAAGAACGTCCAATGTTCATTTTTGATATATGCATTTGACATTAATTGTTGCTCATAAATATTTACATGCGAAACAAAGGACTAATTACGGGTGACATCGGAAGTAGGGGCAATAAGAATTGTTTAAGCGGTCTAGTTGCTCTGTCCACCAAGGTACCTAGGTAGGTTCAGCTGAAGAGTATGACCAAGATACCTTCACTTCGCCGAGTAAGACAGTAATGGTAGCTCTCCCCACTGAGACTTGCAACTACGAAGGATTCAACAAATACTCTCCCCCAAGCAGAGTTAGTCTACCGTCAGTCCCGAAAAGGCTCGGTATTCCCAGAAGGTCTTAATATTCCCCAGCGGAGTATAAAGATATTCTCCAACGAGCGTAAGAGCATCCCCGGAAGTCTTAATATTCCTCGACAGAGTATAAGAATGTTCCCCGGCGGAATACAAGATACCCCCAGTGGAGCCATTTCCCAGCGCAGCCTAAAAAAGGCTTCCCCGCCAAAGTTGAACCATCTTCCCCAGTAGATTCTGGAAGCTTGTCCCCTGCAAAGTACAAATGTATCTCCCCAGCCATATTTAGAAGGTTATCCACACAAGAGTCTAACTGGGTTATCCTCAGCAAGTTGCAATGGAAAGATCATCCCCAGCGAAGTTCTTTCTATCCCCAGCGGAGTTCATCATCAAAATCCCCAATAGAGCTCATCAACGGGATCCCTAGCGGAGTTATCGTTAAAATCTCAGCAAAGTATCTCTTCCCCACAGAGTAATCCCCCAACGGAGTTATCTTCTCCTGCAAGTTTATCACCTTCGTCCATCATCCCCAGTGGGAGTAAAGAATTCAACATCATTCTCCAGCAGCTATCCAGGATTTATTTTCCCCAGCTAAAACATCACATTTTCATACATCATGATACATGCATATACGCATCATATCATACAATCTCATTTATGTTGAGAACATCATTGCTCGATCCATATCATGCATTGCATATGACTGACCTTTACCTTTCAGGAAAGATGCAGTTAAATTCTCAAAATTATGTCAATGGAGACAAAATCAGTTAAATCGATTCCTAAAGATTTTTCTGAGGCGAAGCCAGTCAATGGAGACAAAATCATTTAAATCGATTCCTAAAGATTTTTCTTAGGCGAAGCCAGTTAATGGAGACAAAATCAGTTAAATCGATTCCTAAAGATTTTTCTGAGGCGAAGCCAGTCGATGGAGACAAAATCAGTTGAATCAATTCCTAAAGATTTTTCTGAGGCGAAGCCAGTCAATGGAGACAAAATCAGTTAAATCAATTCCCAAAGATTTTCTAAGGCAAGCCAGTCAAAGAAGATAAATCCAGTTAAATCGATTCCTAAAGATTTTTCTGATGCTCATCCAGTCAAAGAAGACAAATCCAGTTAAATCGATTCCTAAAGATTTTTCTGATGCTAACCCGTCAATGGAGACAACCCGTTAATGAAGACAACCCGTCAATGAAGACAGCCCGTCAATGAAGACAACCTGTCAATGAAGACAACCCGTCAATAGAGACAACCCGTCAATGAAGACAACCCGTCAATGAAGACAACCCGTCAATGAAGACAACCCGTCAATGAAGACAAAAATACCTACCAACAATCTCCAGGTGGCATCTATAAGCCCATCCTCCTATCCATCATCTCTCCAAATGGCATCTGTAAGCCCATTCCCGACATCACAACGCTGATACTACACCATGCGAGTGCAAATTTCTGGGCACTTTAGTGTTCAATCATCTTCCACCTTCGGATCACGAAAGGCACGCAAGACAATCTAGATCCTCAGGTCTAAGAAGATTGAACAGGGGCAACTGTTGTACCCCAAAATTTTCCCTCCCATATTCCTCAAGATTTGTCAAGAATGATCTTCAAATTGCACAAAATGGCTCAAGGGTTGTACAAATAAATCACCTCCTAAGGCAGTCAATTCAAAATTAGGGTTTTGGTTCTTTCAAGGAATTTGGGGTTTTCAATGGTTCAATCAAGTCTCATAGGCCTATATACATTCTCAAGCACCTACATGCCAAGTTGCAAGACTCACAGTGCCAATTTGCACAGTCAAAAGCTCCATTTGGTCTACAGTCAATTGCAAGGGCAAAATGGTCATTTTGCAGTCAAAAGTCAAGATTTTTTGTCAACATTTTCATTTTGAAGGATAATTCATCATTTGATCAAGGGTTTATCATGATTCATCAAGGATTGCTCAAAATTCATCAAGATTCAAAAGTTGCTAAATTAGGGTTTTGTAGGAAAAGTCAACTCAACTTTGACCTAGCATAACTTTCTCATACTTTATGAGAAATGACCCATCCAAAGCTCATTTTTAATAGGATGCAATTTCCTACAATCCATCTTCACACCCCAAGATCAGAAAATTCACTCAAAAGAAGTTACAAATTTGGACATTATAGGTCATTTTTGAAAGTCAACAAAAAACACCTTTTTTGCCAAAGCTTATAACTTGAGAATGGAAGATCAAAATGAGATGAGACAAAAAGGTTTGATTAGAGGACATCTCAAGGTTTCTAAAAGGTCCAAGAACACCTCAAAAAATTCAAAATTGAATAAGTTATGCATTGTTGAAGTTGGGAATTTTTCCAAAATTGCCAAAAGTTAACTATTCTCAAAACTTCAATTTTTGACAAAAGGGCCCACTGTTTTCCACTTGATTCAGTCTTGTCATGCCACACACGTGTCCCATGCTTAATTTCATGACCAAAAATTTATTTTTCTATTTTATTTCATTTTTATTGATTTAATTCATTATTAATCAATATTAAATCAAATAAAATCCAAAAATTATTGAAAAGGGATCTTTGTGATTTGTACAGCTTGCAAACATCATGTGACACCTAATAAAATTCATGCCTTGGCTTTTTGTGCAAAAAATCTCAGATTTGGCCATATTTGGAAAGTTTGTTAATGGTGATCAAAGTGCAAACCTAATTCTTGAATATACATGGATTAAAGCCCAACTCTTGACCTAGAATCATTGCCTTATATGCAAGAAAGCCTCCTAAACCTAACACACGACCTAAGAACTGCTAAAACGGCCAGAGCAAATTGCAAAAATCCTTGGAAAAAGTGGAGATTAAAATCTTGGTTAAGGGACGATTCAATCAGAAATCTTCACGTAGCTCTCTAGCCTGATATCCTGTGAAGCAAAAGCAATCAAAGCCAGACCTCCAGACCCCTGTATCGCACTGTAAGTCGCTAGAAACTCCGCCCTGGACATGGAATTGTGATCTTCTATTCTTGCATCTTTTTGACAAAACGTTGGCATATTATTGATCCTTGCATAATTTCTAACATGACTGCAATATTCAATTTTATTTTTATGCCCTATATGATGATACTCGTGCCTAGGGTTTGTTTGTTTCATTTTTAGGCATTTGCATTACAGGTAAAATTAAGGCAAGTAATGGTTATAGGCACGCTCAGGGGACAGAGACGATCACAACCATGGTCTTGGAGTGGATTTTTGCAGCCTAGGGACGATTTTAGGAGTGACCTCTGCTTTAATCTTTTCTGACATATCAAGTCTCATACGGCGAACCTTTTGCTTTACTGGAGGACAATCTTCTCTTGTAGGCAGACGATGTACCACGATGTCTGTATCAAGTCCTGGAATATCTTCATATGACCAAGTGAAGATTTCAACATAGTCGTGTAGCAACTGAATCAAACGCTCCTTAACACTGGGTTCCAGATTGGCACCCACCTTTACCTCTTTTTTATCCTCCTCGGTTGATTGTATCCACGGGTTCCTCGTGAGGCTGAATGGTTCTTTCCTCTTGTTGTAGCAGTCTTGCAAGTTCCCCTGGTACTTCACAATCTTCCTCACCTTCGTCTTCGGCTTGGTAGATTATATTCTCAGAGTCAGAAAAGGCCATAGCAGTATCGTTACCCATGGGATCCAGAATGGATGGATACCTGCATTGTGAGTGTGGGTGTGTGTAAGGGTATATCTATCTTTGAAAGAAAATAAAATGTAAAAGAAAAACAATGAGCACAAAAGTTTGTATGCGAAAAACGTCCATGATTCATTGATGTCATATGAAGATGAAATAATAACCCTCACAAATGGACCATTGTGCCTCGGGCAAGACACAAGGTTTTAAGAGTGCGAATTGTTTTTGAATATTACAGATCCAACATAATGTAAAGATAAATTACTGTGGCATAAAAGTGATTGGGACGAAGTATCTAGCCTCCCAATTGCTGAGCCCTCCATTGACAGTCGGAAAGATCTAATCCTTCAGGTTGCAATCGTATTCACCATCTTCTGTCACGTTGACCTCATGTTTTCTAATCTTCAAGGGTGGCCCTCCAGCACGGGCGCGGCATGCATCCTTTTGAGCACTTGAAGTGAAACCTAGGCCAAACTTGTCAGACTTATACGGGATATCTGGAAGTTGCCCCGAGATGGTACATCCACCTTCCTCTACCACTGCTTTGGTGTCCTTCAGAGATGACATCCGGAGTGGAGGCCTTGTAATCTTGGGAATCTGGGACACAGTCTTGGTTATTGCCACCTCTTGGGGGACCTCTTTGAAGTGTTAAAATGGAGTTTCAATGAATTTGCCGTCCAACTCCACATATCTGAAGGAATTGAGATGGCTAATCATGTATTCTTCCTCTCCATGGACAATGATAATCTTTCCTTGAACCGGATACTTCAGCATCTGGTGCAATGTAGAGATAACAGCGTCAGCATTGTGGATCCATGGCCGTCCTAGCAGACAGGACTAAGAAGGGTGGATATCCATTACATAAAAGGTTGAATTGAAAGTTTGCGTCCCAACCTTTATGGGGATATCCACTTCCCTGTGCACCATCCTCTTCGAGCCATTAAATGCCCTTACTACTATGTTGCTTAGCTTTAACGTCAGTCCCTCGCAGTCAAGTCTATCAAGAGCCTTTTTCGGTAATACATTTAAAGATGATCCAGTGTCCACCAAGACATGGGCCAAAGTCGTGTCCCTACAGTCCACTGAGACATGCATCGCCTCATTGTGCTTTCTTCCCCTTGGTGTTAGATCAGCATTCGAGAAACCTAGGCCGTTATCCACTGTCAAGTTGGCTATGCAGTCTTGGAATTGATCAGCAGACGTATCTTGAGGTACATGGGCTGTTTTTAAGAACTTCACCAAGGCTTTCGCATGTGCCTCGAAACACAGTAGTAATTCCAACATGGAGATTTTGGAGGGAGTTTGCCCCAACTCTTCAACTACATCGTAGTCGCTCCTCTTTATAATTTTTAGGATCTCCTCCATTTCTTTCTTAGATGTCTCTGGGATAGTCAGTGATTGAGCCTTCGTCCGGACAGGCTCGACCAAACCACCTTTTCCTCGAGTTTCAGCAGCAAGAGTGTTGATATGAATGATAACAGGGGTTGTAACGTCTTCGTCAATAGGAGCACTTGAAGAGATGATTATCGGTCCAGAAACTGCTTTTGGGGGAGCAATTTCTGGAGAAAAGATCCTACCGCTTCAGGTAATTTTGCTAGTTCCGGCAATATTACTGATGTCGGAATCTTCTTCTTCGGAGTTTATCACTTCGATGGCCAGCCAGTCTTACTTGACGCCATGGTAGTAAATGACCCCTCCGTAATTCCACGACACGGTTTTGTCTGATTCATATGGGACTGGCCCAGGCATTGTGATTATTAAAGGAGTTGCTTTCAGAACCGGTGTAATTCTAACGGGTCTTTTGGTGGAGACCCTGGAAGAATTGGCGGAAATGGTAATGATTGAAACATCTTCAACAAGAATAGGTGAAACAGGAGTACTTTTAAACAAAATCTCTTTGTTATCTATCAGGCACTGGATGTCTGCTTTCAACAAAGGGTAATCAGTTGGTGAGAACAAGCAGAGATGGTAAACTTTATTACAACCCGGGAACACACCGGCTTTCAACAAGTTTATCTTAATGGTCGGAAGTGGAGTCATGAGTTTATCAACTGTGGCAACAAATAAATCTTCTTCAATAGCATTGGTATTGTGACCATGTCTAGGCATAGGAGCAGAAATGACATTTGGCTTCTCGAGCGCATCAAACTCAATTTATTTTTCTTCAAAGAGGTCTTGTATTTTGTTCTTCAAGGCCCAACAGTTATTGGTATCGTGACCAGGACTTTCAAAGTGATATGCGCAACGGGCATTGGGATGATAATGAGGGGATGTTGTATTTGGGTTTTTCGGAGCTTCTTTCAAGGTTTCCAAGTTGGATCTCAGAAGATGCGGTAATACTTGAGAAGAGTCATGTTAATTCTGGTGAATTGCCTGACTGGCCTTTCTACCCTTGGTTGATTACTTCTTTGTTGATCAGACGTAGGCTTTGGAACCATAACAGCCCCCACCATTGGTCGGCATTCGGTCCTATCTTGGTTCCTTTGCGGATATACAACAGCTATCTCTTTCTTCCCGATAAAAGGCTTCCTTACAGTTGTAGAAGAAGATGAATCCTTTTGAATCTTTCTGCTTTTTATGCCAGCTTCCACCCTCTCTTCGGTCAGTATTAGTTCAGTAAAGCCTGCAGATGAACTTTCGATTAAATGGTTGAAGAAGGGACCAGATAACGTTCCTAAGAACATGTCCACCAATTCCCTTTCAGACAGAGGGGGTTGAACTCTTCCAGCCAAATCTCTCCATTTTTGTGCGTAATCCTTGAAACCTTCATTGGAAACCATGGCCATACTCTGGAGTTTAGTACGGGTAGGCGCCAAATCAGAATTGTATTGATATTGCTTGTAGAAAGATGCGGCAAGATCTTCCCAATTATGGGCGTTGGCTCTTTCTAGTTGGTAAAACCAGTCGAGTTGTGTTCCAGACAGACTGTCTTGGAAAAAATGTACCCATAAGTCTATATTAGCGGTATGGGATTGGATTTTTATCACGTATGAGCGGAGATGCATTTTAGGGCATGACACTCCATCATATTTGGCAAATGTAGGCGCTTTGAATTTCAGAGGAATCAAAATCCTCGACACTAGTCCCAATTCCTCAAAGACTAAGCATGGCACCTTTTGTATTTCCATTGCGCTCAACCGCTCTTCAAGATGTTTGCACTTGTCATTAGCTGGAGGATACTGTTCCTCAGATTAGTCTTCCTCTTCTTCCTCCCCTTCAGATTCTGACGGGACCGCTGTTTCCTTGTGTTGTACCCCAAAATTTGCCCTCCTCTTTTTCACAAGAAATCACAGCTTCGGGCTCTTCCTGATTTTTCAGATTGGCTTAAGAATCGGTCAAACAGACTTTTCTTATCAGTCAAACAAAATTAGGGTTTTCATTGATTTTGAATTAGTCAAGCAGATTATTAGGGTTTTCTTTTGATTTGTTTGAGTTTGGATCAGGGTTTGATCGAACAGGCGCTTCTTTAACAGTAAATCCCAAATTAGGGTTTGCACGCGCATTCTCTGAAGGAATTAATTCTACAGTTCTTTTCAATTGACTGTCACTTGGTTTTGACGTTTGTTCCAGATTTCTGTTTGTCTCCCAAAACCTAAACATCTGGGATAAAAGCTGAGGCATTTAAATTGAGAGTTTGAAGTGTTGGGTTAATCAGTAAAGTGAAAGACGTATGGACGTTTGTTTGTTTGACTGTGCAATTCTATTGGTTATTTGGAATGTAGGGCGTATTGTTGGTTAATGCGAAGTTGCAAGACTACAGTGTTTATTAATTATTTATTTTATCTAAGTTAAAATAATTGGAATGCATTTCCAGTCGTTTTAATTCAAGAGATTTAAATAAAAAAATAAACAGTGTAAATTAAAGAATTATCTGACAAAAAGGTTTTTATTTATTTTCAATTATTGTTACAAATGTTATTGGGATATTGTAAATTTATTTACAATATTTACAATGATGTTTATTACAAATAATTGAATAGAAATTAAATCTATATCCTAAGTTGCTTGAAGTCTTCATCTTCTACTGTTGCTCCCCTTGCCCCAATTAATATTCACCTGCAAAGCCAAAAAAAGAGAAGTCAAACACAGATGAATTTGGAAAAGTATTTTTCAGACAGTTAATCAAAAACTCATCATTAAAGGTGTTGGCCGGAATCAGTTTGTTCGTCCTCTCTGCAAATTGCAAGAAGATGTCTCTTCTTGGTTCACAAAGAGGTAAATAAAATGTTTACAAGCATATGAATCAATTAAGCAAAATGCACAAAGATGCATAAATTCAAACAAGGAAAACTGAACAGCCAAGTTACTAATTCAAACAAGTTGCACATGTGCAAACTGAAAAATGCCAAACCAAGTCACAAGTGTAAACAATGGCAAACTAAGTCACAAGTGCAAAACTGTTAAAAGTTGTCAAAGAAGATACCAAAAGATATCAAAAGCCATCAAACTGTCAAAAGATGTCAAAGAAGATACCAAAAGATATCAAAAGCCATCAAACTGTCAAAAGTTGTCAAAGAAGATACCAAAAGATATCAAAAGCCATCAAACTGTCATTAAAGAAAAGAAGAAAGTACAATATGCAGAAGAAAGCTAAAATTGCAAGCGGCTTGTAAAACACTTCATCACTTTCCAGCCAACACCTTTTCAGAAAAGAAGGACTCTAAGTAATAAAATATGCTTTAATAGAGAGAAAAAAGAGAGAGAGAGAGAGAGAGAGAGAGAGAGAGAGAGAGAGAGAGAGAGAGAGAGGTAGAGGCTTACAGTTTTGGGCAGGCTAAGAGGAATAGATAAATATAAAAAAGAGTTTAAGTTCAGAACAGGAGAGGCAGAACACATAAAGAAAAATATAGCACAAAGCTGTAAACACTTAAACACAAGCCCAAGCCTTGTAGCCTACCTCAAACACATAACAGAAGCAAGCCTTCAAGCCAAAAACCTGTCAAACTGCATAGCATAACAAACATGCTTCAAGCAGGCCTGTAACCTCCAAACCTGCTAAAACCTCCTAACCTCTTAAAAACTTGTCAAATTGTAGAACATTCAAGCCTGCATCAAAAACCTTACCAAGCAAGCAAACTCTCAAGCTTGCCTTCAAACCTGCTTGCCTCAAAACTGCCTTCAAGCAAGCAAACTTGCAAGCCTGCCTTTAGCCCTGTCAAAAACCACACAAACAGATGACCTGCTAAAGCCCTCAATAAACCTGTTTCAAGTTTGCAAACCATAGAATGTGCAAGCCTGCCAGTACCAAACTTGTCCTAAAAGAAGAACAAGGTAGCAAGTCCAAACATCTAAATAAGCAACTCAGAAACAAGCAATCTCAGATTCAATATCATCATCATTGAAAAAAGCTCACTCAAAGCCCAAGAGAGGAAAAAGCAAGCATCTCAGAATCAAAGAACATCATCAAATAAACAAAGAATTCAGATAGGAAGAGAGACAGAAATGAATGAGCTAGGGTTTTCAGAAGCTTCATCATTAAACGTTCAAGGCTAAAGATACGGAATACCAGACAAGCCAGCAAGCTTTCATCACCGCGTCCCTCCGCCTCGTCCACCTGAGAAGCGCCGCCGTCCACTCCTCCGTCTCCAAAACCCTAAAGGTATTGTCCCCCTTTCCTTTTTCTGCTTCACATCTCACACAAACACGAACATCCATGATTAAAACATGAAAAAGATAAAACATGCAAGATAAGAACTTGAAACCCTAAAGCGCGTTTGAAGAGAACTCAATACCTTTTCTTATCACTCTGTGTAACCGTGAAGAGAGGAGAATGGAGGCATCGCTCTGGTAGCCATAGGTGTAGAGGGAGTTTGTTCAGAAGCTTTGCTTAAGAAGGATGAAGAGGACGAAGAAAGGAGAGGAGAGCGGCGCCGTTCCAAAACTGTGAAACCCTATTCTGAAGCGAAACATCTGAAACCCTAACAAAAACATTATCAAACGCATTTGGGCCTATGTCCCACTAAACTGCTAGGCCCATTAGGTTCTGGCGCCTTACCCCCTTTTTTTTTCTTACCTTATTTGTTATTTTGTTTTCTTGGGCCAAGAACACCTTTTAAGGCCCATTTACTTTTTTTTCATATATATTTTGAAAACATTTATTTTTATAATTTCATAACACTTTTTGTTAAATAAAAATAATAGGTTAAACTCTTTGTACAAAATTATTTTCAAATAGCTTTTTTTTTAATATTTATTACATTTGAAAGCATGTAAGTAATATATTTTTGTGTTAATACCTTTTTTGTTTAATTAAACCTTTTATATAAAACATTAAAAAAGGGTACATAAATAATTAGTTTGTTTTGAATTAAATACTTTTCTCTTTAAAACCCCTTTTTGTTTATATAACACTAACAAAAAAAACACAAAAATAATAATAATACTTAATAATGCATTAGGTTAACATTTCCATCATTTGTAAATAATCATGTACATTTCACAATATTTCTTATTCTCTTTTATCCTTATACTTTGCTATATTTTACATTGAGAATGCGATGATTCGATTTGGTTGTAAATAATATTTGGACACTACTATCCTGATAAGACTCATCCCCATTTGTAAACATTTGTACCCCCATCCCCGGATACTTATTTGTAATAGCTTAGACTTTAAATTCCCGCAATTTATCGCTTTTCATATACTGTATAGTAATTAGGGTTTGTATGCGAAGATTCAAAATCAACCGCCAGATAACCTAACACAAAGATAAATGCATGAAAATCAATACACAATTCACACTTGCGCCTCTAGGGTAATCCCGCTTGTTGCCTTCAAAAATGGGCCATGGTTTCATGTCAAGTACTTTGGCAAAACAAAAACAATCAAAATGATCATAGTCCCTCGATGACGCTATCGGAGTTGCCTAAACAAAAATGATCATAGTCCCTCAAGAAAATTGCCAAAATACTTGACACTATTGCTTTCATGGTCTATACGATGACCCGCGCCCGTCCCGTTAACATCCTAACACAAGGTTATTCACCAAATACAATGGTGAAACAACACTGTTAAAAGGGTTAAAAACATAAGGAAAGATCTTTGAGTAAAATAGGGTAGACAACTCTTAGTTACTTGATCAAAAACTTGCAAAACATCCTTGCCATTTTTCAAACACACATCTCCACACAATTTCAAAACAACTTTCAAAAAAATTGAAACATCTTTTCAAAAAGACAAACACCTTTGTATGTACTCAAACATGAGTCATTACAAAGGTTGCCTAGACAAGGCATCTTTTTCAAAACATTTTCAAAACCACACACACAAAGCACCATTTCAAACAATTGAAAAGCAAAGGCAAGTGATCTAAAACAAGTAACTAAGAGCCCATGGATAACCATGGATGGAAAGGGTGCTAGCACCTTCCCTTTTCATAATCTACCCCCCGAACCCATGAAAACATCTCAAAGGTCTTTCCTGTGCTTTTTGACCTTTCCTTAGGATAAAGAAAAATTCGGTGGCGACTCTTGCTCAACCGAACAAATGCGAATACTAACGCAAAACCTCAAGTCAGTTCTCCCACCGTATCACAGAACTGGCGACTCTGCTGGGGAAATCTTCTAAAAGTGGGGTTACCTTAGGGTTTTAGATCACCTCTACATGCTTGCTTTGATTGCTTTGATTGCTTTACTTTTTTGGGTTCCTTGTTTGGGTTTGTTTAAATCCTACACCCGGATTTGGGGGCACCTTTTTAGGTAAATAGCAATAAACTGTGAGGGAACTGTGCGGGGTATACTGACATGGTTGAAGCAGTAGCTATGTTAGTGTGACATATTTGTGAGTACCGGTAGCCCTTGAGTAGTCAAGGAGAATACAGGGCCGCTGAGCGATGTCATGAAGCACTAACGAACTCTTAGAACCTTACTTGACCATCTTGGCCTTTTTAGGGGTAGTGAGATGACCGACTTCGGTGCAGTTCGAAGTTGGTAGATACTCGATACTACACTCATTGAGGGTTGTTTTATTGGAATATTTTGGTCGCCAGTTAAGTGGTTAAACCAAAACAATGAACACAGAAAATAATCCAGTGATATTGAGCTCCTTAGAACCCGGTTTCTATTTTAGGACAGGATGAGCCAACTAACTTCAAGAGGGTACTTACCTACAAACCCCATGCAAGCCTAAACCTAAGGAATTGTTTGCTTTGTGTGAATATGATTACCTGTATATACACTTACTTGCTTTTGCATACATGTACATAACATCATAACATCATACCATAGCATTTACAATAACCATTTCAAGGATCTCGAGGGTCTTTTGATACAAGGGCACGTTGAACCAGACGTCTACCAAAGGGTAAGAGGGTTTTCCTCTAAACAAACGTTGTCAAAGATCAAGTGCAACAACTTGAATCAGGGGCTATGACCCACTCGACATGGTGAGCTTGATTCTCGTGGAAGGACATCCACTGATACAAAGTTCTCCAATCAAAGATGTTGATCAAAGTTCAACCTCTAACATTTTTCTTGTGTTTACCCCAAGAGATTCTTAAAAACATGCATCCACATATCATGCATTGCATCATAACAGTTTTCCTTTTCAGGTTTCCTTATTCTCCTACTGTTTATTTCAGTAGAAATGGCTCTAGAGCAGACTCTCAAGGACATCCAGGCTCAAAACGCTCAACTTCAAGAGATGTTCTTGAACCTATCCAAGGGACAAGAAGAGGTCAAGACGCTCCTCACCAGGGGCATGATCGTGGGAAATCCTGGGGACGACAAAGATGACCAGTTGGAGCTACAATTTGAGATAGCCATATTGAAGGGGCAACTGGTGAGTCAGATGGCTCTCATCCAGGACTTGGCTCAAAGACAAGAAGAGCTCAGAGTTCTCGTCAACAAACTGCTTCGAGATAACCAAGTGGGGCAGACAACTGGGGATGAAGATCAAATCATCATTCGACCTCCTCTGAGACAAGAAGACAAGGGAAAAGCTCCTCAACTTGCTTCAGGGTCACAAGCCCAACAACATCTTACGCCTGCTCAACAAAGACAGGGGCATCAGCATAAGGAAGTCGCGCCTAAAAGATAATTCACCAAGATCAACATGTCACTGGGTCAAGCGCTACAGCGCATGTTGCAAGCAGAGCTGATTACATTGAAGGCTCCTCTCCGGAACACAAATACTTCTGCTCCTACCTATCATCCCAATGAAAGGTGTGCATACCACTGACAGTCTGAGACATGACACAAACAGCTGTTGGACTTTGAAGAACAAAATTCAAGACTTGATTGACAATGGAGTGCTGAAATTCATGCCGGATGGCGAGATGAAAATCTTCCATTAAGGGTTTCTCCACCAGAAATGACAAAGCTCGAACTGAGAGACTTTTGTTCCATTAGAATTTTCAAGTTGTAATTTCTTTTGTTATTCAAACATTTATCTGTTGATGTCAAACTATGTTTCATTAATGCATTGCATATGTTTGTCTTGAATTTATCCATTCGTTTTCACTATTCTTGTGTTTTCTTTATGATATTCAACTCTTGATAAAAAGCTGCAAGCCTTTAGAGGGAGGATGACGAAACAATACCATAATCTCATACAGTATGCTTTTGAACAGACCTTGCTGATGATGTACAGGCATTTCTTTTAAATCCTAAACACTGGAGTTATAAGGAAGATAATCCCTAGTCAACCCCTTCGAGCCAAAGAAGTAGGAGTTTTCTGTTCTAAACAAATTGAAACCTTTGATTAAACCTTGGGCAGGGTAGTCTCTCAGTTAATTCAAAAAAGATGCGCATTAAAGTCACAAACTCTCAGTTCGTAATACAAACGAATGACATCAAAAAACATTCCTTTGGAACTAAAAGTCAGTGATGGTTCTTTATCTCATAGGCAGTCAATCTCTCAAAATAGAAAAGCCCACTGATCCAAAACCTATAAAGGAGGCTTAAGAAAGCTGGGGCATCCCGCTGACTGTAATCTCGAAAACAGGAACAGTCAGGCAAAAGTTAGGGATAACAAATCAAAAGAAAGAGGTCATTATAAATCCTCAATAAACATGAAAAATGTTGCAAAAAAAAAGAGATGATGATTGCCTTCCAAAACTTAACTAATATGAGCCATCACCAAAACGTCGTTCCAAACTCGAATAGAGTTCGACGCACACTTAACTGAGTTTAGGATTGAAGAACATCACGAAGAGCGGGTGGGCACAAATATACTTTGAGCCTTTATCCTTTGTTTCTTAAACCGTGAACCAAGCCACGTTACAACCCTGCAAAAGTCCTAATTGAAGCATGGGTTAGTTCGAAAGCATACTGTTACAAAAGGTATCCTGACTCCTGTAAGGCTTTGCTCTAAATCTTGTGTTGATTTTGTCTTATAAAAAGTTTTCTGCTAAAAAACGCATTTTCTAAAAACTTCAAGATAGACATAAACTTTGCATTACTTGAATATCACTGTTTGCATTTGGCTATTTGTTTGACAGCGGAGAAATTCACACAATGAATATCCAGTGAACAAAAGCCCTCTCAGTGAGCAAAATCATTTCAAAAAAAGAACGACACTTCCATTGACAAATCTCCTATCAACAAGGGGGCATGACATGTCACTATCCAGCACACCTGGGGCAGTCCAGTCAAGGTTTCAACAGATCTTTCAAAGTTCAGTTAACCTGGGGCAGTCCAGTCAAGGTTTCTACAAATCTTTCCAAGTTCAGTTAACCTGGGGCAAGTCTCCCTCACCATCACTTGGGGCATTTAAACGTCAATCTCATCAAAGGGTTACGTGCAGTCCAAGTGTCCTGGCAGTGCCACAAACATTTGATACTAGGGGCAATGACAAATCTCTCCAAAATCTTTCTGAAAAGAAATTCAAGTGTCCTCGAGAAGTTCATCACCTCTCTAAGAAGACCTGCAGTCATGGGTTTATTTCCCCAACATTTGTCAAGGATTTATTCTCCAAAACAAAATTACATTTCAACAACATTCTTAACATATGCAGATTAATCGTCAAAGATTCCTTCATCTTTTGGAGTAGTAATCGTCAAAGATTCCTTCATCTTTTGGAGTAGTAATCATCAAAGATTCCTTCATCTTTTGGAGTAGTAATCGTCAAAGATTCCTTCATCTTTTGGAGTAGTAATCGTCAAAGATTCCTTCATCTTTTGGAGTAGTAATCATCAAAGATTCCTTCATCTTTTGGAGTAGTAATCGTCAAAGATTCCTTCATCTTTTGGAGTAGTAATCGTCAAAGGTTCCTTCATCACCTGTTGGAGTAGTAATCGTCAAAGGTTCCTTCATCACCTTTTAGAGTAGTAATCGTCAAAGATTCCTTCATCTTTTGGAGTAGTAATCGTCAAAGATTCCTTCATCTTTTGGAGTAGTAATCGTCAAAGATTCCTTCATCTTTTGGAGTAGTAATCGTCAAAGATTCCTTCATCTTTTGGAGTAGTAATCGTCAAAGGTTCCTTCATCACCTGTTGGGGTAGTAATCGTCAAAGGTTCCTTCATCACCTGTTGGAGTAGTAATCATCAAAGGTTCCTTCATCACCTTTTGGAGTAGCATTCATCAAAATTTCCTTCATCACCTGCTAGAAGTTACGACCACCAACAAGATAACGGACAATTGAAGCTCCTAAAAATCTGTCTTTCTCAAGAATGAAGACTCTCATCCTTGAAACCTCAGAAGATTGGTATACTCCCAATTTCTGACCCTTAACAGAATGAAGACTCTCATCCTTGAAACCTCAGAAGATTGGTATACTCCCAATTTCTGACCCTTAACAGAATAAAGACTCTCATCCTTGAAACCTCAGAAGATTGGTATACTCCCAATTTCTGACCCTTAATAGAATGAAGACTCTCATCCTTAAAACCGCAAGAGATTGGCATACACCCAATATTATGACCCAAGACCTGAAGGAAGATTCTCATTTTGGCTTCCCCAGTAGATTGGCATACACCCAACCCCTTGATATTCCCGACAGAATGAAGACTCTCATTCTCAAAGTGGCGTATAACCCGAATTCCCGATATTCCCGACAGAATGAAGATTCTCATTCTCAAAGTGGCATACAACCTAAAACTCATGAACTTCTTCCAGACATGAATACGTTTTTTTCCAGAATCCTGAGTTTTACTCTCCAACAGAATAGCTACTTTTCAACAGTGTGGCTATTCCCCAGAGAATTCAAATTCCCCAAGAAGAATGAAGACTCTCATTCTCAGCTCCTCACAGGATATTCAGATATTCCCAAGTCAAGAGCTCCTCAAAATAGGAATCCCCAGTAGATTGGCATACAACCCAAGCTACTGATTTCCCAACAGTGGTCCCAGGACTTCTCATTTTCAACGATCAAAAGATTCTTGCAATCCCCGGCAGCAGTCAAGGATTCACTTTCCCCGGCAGCAGTCAAGATTTTATTATCTCCGGCTATCCAGGATTCATCTATCCTCAGCAAGACAGCTCATCAGCTTACATGCGCATTCACTACATTCATATATCATAAATATTGATATAACATATTGCATCATACATTTCATGCAACATAACTTTGTGTTTCAGCTAATATTTTACCCTTTTCAGGATAAGATTAATAAGCTTCAACTTCAACTTTTGAAAACAGTTTACGGACGCTTCCCAACACGGGTGTTAACCTATTGCTTATTCAACTCCAAGACCTCTGAAAACAGTTTACGGGTTCTCCAGATACGGATGTTAATCTATCGCTTGTTCAGATTCAAGACCTCTGAAAACAGTTTACGGGTTCTCCAGATACGGATGTTAATCTATCGCTTGTTCAGACTCAACCTCTGAAAACAGTTTACGGGTTCTCCAGATACGGATGTTAATCTATCGCTTGTTCAGATTTAAGACTTCTGAAAACGGTTTACGGATGCTTCCCAACATGGATGCTGATCTATTGCTTATTTAACTCAAGACTTCTGAAAATAGTTTACGGATGCTTCCAAACACGGATGCCAATCTATTGCTTATTCAGACCCCCAGATCAGAGACGTTCCAAATAGGGATACCTTTCTAATATTCACCCACTCACCAATGACATACAGTTCAACGAACATTCTTAGATGGCATCTCTAAGCCCATCCCCCGACAAGATTCTGTCACATCTCCAGATGGCATCTTTAAGCCCATCTCCAAATGGCATCTTTAAGCCCATTCCCTCAAACTACGCTTTAACGAGTGCAAATTTTTCAGGCACTCTAGTGTCCAATCTCCTTTTACCCTCGAGTTGCGAAAGGTAAACCTGCCAATCTAACTCTTCAAGTTCAAGAAGATTGAACAGGGGCAACTGTTGTACCCCAAAATTTGCCCTCCTCTTTTTCACAAGAAATCACAGCTTCGGGCTCTTCCTGATTTTTCAGATTGGCTTAAGAATTGGTCAAACAGACTTTTCTTATCAGTCAGACAAAATTAGGGTTTTCATTGATTTTGAATCAGTCAAGAAGATTATTAGGCTTTTTTTTTTATTTGTTTGAGTTTGGCTCAGGGTTTGATCGAACAGACGCTTCTTTAACAGTAAATCCCAAATTAGGGTTTGCATACGCATTCTCTGAAGGAATTAATTCTACAGTTCTTTTCAATTGACTGTCACTTGGTTGTGACGTTTGTTCCAGATTTCTGTTTGTCTCCCAAAACCTAAACATATGGGATAAAAGCTGAGGCATTTGAATTGAGAGTTTGAAGTGTTGGGTTAATCAGTGAAGTGAAAGACGTATGGACATTTGTTTTTTTGACTGTGCAATGCTATTGGTTATTTGGAATGTCGGGCGTATTGTTGGTTAATGCGAAGTTGCAAGACTACAATGTTTATTAATTATTTATTTTATCTAAGTTAAAATAATTGGAATGCATTTCCATTCGTTTTAATTCAAGAGATTTAAATAAATAAATAAACAGTGTAAACTAAAGAATTATCTGACAAAAAGGTTTTTATTTATTTTCAATTATTGTTACAAATGTTATTGGGATATTGTAAATTTATTTACAATATTTACAATGATGTTTATTACAAATAATTGAATAGAAATTAAATATATATCCTAAGTTGCTTGAAGTCTTCATCTTCTACTGTTTCTCCCCTTGCCCCAATTAATATTCACCTGCAAAGCCAGAAAAAGAGAAGTCAAACACAGATGAATTTGGAAAAGTATTTTTCAGACAGTTAATCAAAAACTCATCATTAAAGGTGTTGGCCGGAATCAGTTTATTCGTCCTCTCTGCAAATCGCAAGAAGATGTCTCTTCTTGGTTCACAAAGAGGGAAGTAAAATGTTTACAAGCATATGAATCAATTAAGCAAAATGCACAAAGATGCATAAATTCAAACAAGGCAAACTGAACAGCCAAGTTACAAATTCAAACAAGCTGCACATGTGCAAACTGAAAAATGCCAAACCAAGTCACAAGTGTAAACAATGGAAAACTAAGTCACAAGTGCAAAACTGTCAAAAGCTGTCAAAGAAGATACCAAAAGATATCAAAAGCCATCAAACTGTCAAAAGTTGTCAAAGAAGATACCAAAAGATATCAAAAGCCATCAAACTGTCAAAAGCTGTCAAAGAAGATACCAAAAGATATCAAAAGCCATCAAACTATCATTAAAGAAAAGAAGAAAGTACAATATGCAGAAGAAAGCTAAAATTGCAAGCGGCTTGTAAAACACTTCATCACTTTCTAGCCAACACCTTTTCAGAAAAAAAGGAATCTAAGCAATAAAATATGCTTTAATAGAGAGAAAAGAGAGAGAGAGAGAGAGAGAGAGAGAGAGAGAGAGAGAGAGAGAGAGAGAGAGAGAGAGAGAGAGAGAGAGAGAGAGAGAGAGAGAGAGAGAGAGAGAGAGGTAGAGGCTTACAGTTTTGGGCAGGCTAAGAGGAATAGATAAATATAATAAAGAGTTTAAAACCCTTTTTGTTTATATAACACTAACAAAAAAAACACAAAAATAATAATAACACTTAATAATGCATTAGGTTAACATTTCCATCATTTGTAAATAATCATGTACATTTCACAATATTTCTTATTCTCTTTTATCCTTATACTTTGCTATATTTTACATTGAGAATGCGATGATTCGATTTGGTTGTAAATAATATTTGGACACTACTATCCTGATAAGACTCATCCCCATTTGTAAACATTTGTACCCCCATCCCCGGATACTTATTTGTAATAGCTTAGACTTTAAATTCCCGTAATTTATCGCTTTTCATATACTGTATAGTAATTAGGGTTTGTATGCGAAGATTCAAAGTCAACCGCTAGATAACCTAACACAAAGATAAATGCATGAACATCAATACACAATTCACACTTGCGCCTCTAGGGTAATCCCGCTTGTTGCCTTCAAAAATGGGCCATGGTTGCATGTCAAGTACTTTGGCAAAACAAAAACAAACAAAATGATCATAGTCCCTCGATGACGCTATCGGAGTTTCCTAAACAAAAATGATCATAGTCCCTCAAGAAAATTGCCAAAATACTTGACACTATTGCTTTCATGGTCTATACGATGACCCGCGCCCGTCCCGTTAACATCCTAACACAAGGTTATTCACCAAATACAATGGTGAAACAACACTGTTAAAAGGGTTAAAAACATAAGGAAAGATCTTTGAGTAAAATAGGGTAGACAACTCTTAGTTACTTGATCAAAAACTTGCAAAACATTCTTGCCATTTTTCAAACACACATCTCCACACAATTTCAAAACAACTTTCAAAAACATTGAAACATCTTTTCAAAAAGACAAACACCTTTGTATATACTCAAACATGAGTCATTACAAAGGTTGCCTAGACAAGGCATCTTTTTCAAAACATTTTCAAAACCACACACACAAAGCACCATTTCAAACAATTGAAAAGCAAAGGCAAGTGATCTAAAACAAGTAACTAAGATCCCATGGATAACCATGGATGGAAAGGGTGCTAGCACCTTCCCTTTTCATAATCTACCCCCCGAACCCACGAAAACATCTCAAAGGTCTTTCCTGTGCTTTTTGACCTTTCCTTAGGATAAAGAAAAAGTCGGTGGCGACTCTTGCTCAACCGAACAAATGTGAATACAAACACAAAACCTCAAGTCAGTTCTCCCACCGTATCACACCTTGCCTTTCCCTTCTCCTTCACCGGATGTTGTTGCAAAATTCAAAGTCCTTCTTGTCTGCCCCTGAAACCTTCTCCCCATGTTTAAGACTCCAATTGCCTTCTTTGTTTTCTTTTTCCCCTCTTCAGCTAGCATAGTCTTTAATTCTTCTTTCCCTTTGGCTAGGGTCATAAGCAACTGTTGAAACTGCGTGTTTTGGGCTTGGAGATATTTCACTGTTTGTTCGAGATCCATCTTGCTGAAATAAACAGTAGAGAGATGAGGATATTTGTTGTAAAAGACATGTTTATGTTATGATGAATGATATGTGTATATGTAATGTTTTCAATGATTTTAAAGATTCAAGTTTGTTTTAGACCAAAAAGAAACACACCTTATATTAATAAGATAAAGTTTGAGTACATCAATGACCCTTGGACAAAATAATACAAAACTCTAAGATAAAAAAGTAGTGTGCATCCTCTTTAGTGC
The DNA here is from genome assembly GCA_948472305.1 of Vicia faba. NCBI lineage: Eukaryota > Viridiplantae > Streptophyta > Magnoliopsida > Fabales > Fabaceae > Vicia > Vicia faba. The sequence continues at coordinate 1,514,522,872 of OX451739.1, forward strand.
AATGTAGGCATTCAGAGTCCGCTCCTCATGAAGTAGCCTAGTGAGTTCCAAAACCTTCTTCTCGCTTGCGTAGAATTGGGTTTCGAAAGTATCTCACTCTCCTTTGAGCTGTATCCAATCCCTTTGTAGGTCTTCAAGAGATGTGAGCATGTCAGGATGTAGGATAGTGTATGGAACATCTCCTTCCTTAACAGGCTCAATAATTACCGGGAGAATGGAGGGGTAAGGCATCATAAGACTCTGAGCGCGAGTTCGTACCCATTTGAGGTAAGGCTCAAGAGGGATGGAGTTCTTGTGCCCCAAAGTCTTGCTATCCACCTTGTTTAACATCCTCCAAGCTCGGATAAATCTCTGGCAAAGACCTTGATCGTTGTTGTCGTAGTCGAATACCAAACCCTGAATCAGAATCTCGTGCGGGCCATCCCTTCGGGCGTAACCAAACTGTCTTAAGGCTAAGTAAGGGTTGTAGGTGATGCCTCCCCTAATTCCAAGTAGAGGGACATTAGGTAATTCTCCACAATGGTCAACAATAATAACATTCTCTTTGGATCGGGAGCACCAATGAATGTCTGAATGTTTGAGCGTCATTAACCTTTGTGATCACCTTGAACCTTGCTTATTCTTTAAGATTGATTGGGGAAGATGAGAAATAAACCATCTTGCCAAGAGAGGAGTGCAACACATAAGGACACCTCTTTTCCTCATTGTGCGAGTGTGAAAAGAGTGTAGGATATCCCCTAGAAATGTAGGCACCGGGTTGCGTGACATGAAGATTTTGACGGTGTTCACATCTATGAGTTGGTCAGGATTTGGAAATAAAACCATCCCATAGATGAGAAGAGCCAAAATTTCCTCAAAGGCTTGAAAGTCTAAGGAATTCCAACAACTTTGGGCTTTCTCAAACAGGAACTTTGCTAAGAAACCTTTGACACTACTCCTAGTTTCCCAATGAGTTGTGACATCAGATGAGTGCAAGTTTAGAGCTTGAGCAATCTCTTTTGGCTTTGGGTCTTTTTCTGTACCGTTGAAAGGTAGTTGATTGAGAATGGGAATCCTCAAGAGTTGGGAGAATTCTTCCAAAGTAGGCACAAGTTGATAGTCGGGGAATGTAAAGCAGTGGTGCAAAGGATCAAAAAACTGAAAGAGCACCTTCATCATATCCTCATCTGTGTTGGAGGTGACCAAGTTGAGTATACGACCATGTCTTTTGGTGAATAGAGAGTTCTCAGGAATCCTTGAAGCTAGCTCCTTAAGTTGTGGAGGAATTCTTACAAGGTTGACTTGAATAGTTTTTCTGCGAAGTGAATCCATATCCTACAAAACAAGAACAAAGATGAATCCTAAAATCCTTGAAATGATTAGTGGATGTATATGATGTTCATGATGTCCATGATGTTATGTACAAGTATGCATATACAAGCAAAGAAAACAAGTTCTTAGTTTAGGCTTGCATGGAGTTTTATAGGTAAGTACCCTCTTGAAGTTTAGTTGGCTTAAACTTGTCCTAGTAATAGTAACCGGGTTCTAAGGAGCTCAATATCACCGAATTGTTTCCTTGGTTATTGTTTCAGCTCAAGCTTCTTTAATGGTGACCGAAATATCCTAAGAAACCAAACCTCAATGAGTGTAGTATTGAGTATCTACCAACTTCGGACTGCACCAAAGTTGGTCATCTCACTACATCCTAAAGGCCAAGTTGGTCAAGTAAAGGTTCTATAAGTTCATTAGTGCTTCACGATATCACTAAGCAGCCCCGTATTCTCTTTGATTAACTCAAAGGCTACCGGTACCCACAAATATGTCACACTAACATAGTTATTGCTTAGACCATGTCGGTATACCCCGCACAGTTTCCACAATGTATTGCTATTTACTTATAATGTATCCCAAATTCGGGTGGAGGATTCAAACCCAAACAAAGAACCATAGTGTAAAGCATACAAATCAAACAATGTAAGCAAGTAAATGTTATCTATCCCTAAGGTAACCCCATTTTAGAATTATCCCCAGCAGAGTCGTCGGTTCTGTGATACGGTGAGAGAACTGACTTGAGGTTTTGCATTTGTGTTTGCAAATGTTGCGGTTAGTAAGAGTCGCCACCGACTTTTCTTTTATCCAAAAGGAAAGGTAAAAAGCACAGGAAAGACCTTTGAGATTGTTTCTTGAGTTCGGGGGGTAGATTATGAAAAGGGAAGGTATTAGCAGCCTTTTCATCCATGGTTTTCCATGGGATCTTAGTTACTTGCTAGATCACTTGATTTTATTTGAATGTGCTTGTGTGGGTTTTGAAAGTATTTTGAAAACGTCTTTGTAACGGTTCTCGTCTCTATAAGAATTCCTACAAAGTGTTTATTTGGAAAATAGTTCAAAGGTGTGTTTGTGAAATGTGTTTTTAGAAGTGATTTTGAGAAGGTGTCTTTGTAACGGTTCTCATCTCTATAAGAACACGTACGAAGTGTTGTCTCAAAAAATGTTTCAAAATGAGAGTGTTGGTGTATAAAATGTTTTTGTTGTGGGCAAGCGAGCAACTAAGAGTGAACCTACCTACTCAAAAGGTCTTTAGATGTTCTTTTCCTCCTCCTTTATATGTTGTCGTCTTACCATTGTTTTGGTAGGAAGCCCCATCGTTGGATATGAAGGGACGAGTGTTGGACGTTTATATAGTCATAGAAGGCAACCTATGGAACATTTTAGCAATGTCGTTTAAGGGACTAGATCGTTTACTGAAGGCAACATCGAAGGTCATCGAGGGACTACGATCTTTTATCGATGGTCTTTGCTAAAATGCCCATGTTGTACCCCAAAATTTGCCCTCCCATAATCTTCAAAGCTATGACAAGCAAATGGTTCAAAGTCTACTCAAAGGCTACACAATCAACCATCCTCCTAAGCCAGTCAAACTAGGGTTTTGGTTCTAGCAAGGAAGTTGAAGTTTTCAAGAGCTCAATCAAGTCTCCCATGCTCATACACATTGTCAAGCACCTACATGTCAAGTTTCAAGGCTCACAAGGTCAAGTTGCACAGTCAAAAACCCTAATTGCTCAACAGTCAACTGTAGGGGCAAAATGGTCATTTGGCAGTCAAAAGTCAAAATTTTTGGTCAATATCTTATTTTGAAGCCACAAACATCATTTGATCAATGCTTGATCATGATTCTCAAAGTTTGGCTCAAAAAGTCTCAAGATGCAAAAGTTTCTATTTTGGGACAACTGAAAAGTCAACTGTAACTTGACCAAGGCATAACTTTTTCATGGTTCATCAGAAAAATTCCATCCAATGCTCATATTGAAGGGGAAGACATTTCCTACAACTCATCTTCACATTCCAAGTCCAAGAAATGCTCTCACAAAAAGTTATCAATTTCAACATTATAGGTCATTTTCAAAAGTCAACAAAAAGGGACTTTAAGTAAAAGACCATAACTTGAGATTGGTAAATCAAAATGACATGGGAGCAAAGACATTGGTTAGAGGACTTCAAGACCTTTCCAAAATGTCCAAGAACATGATCAAAGCTTAAAAATTGAGCAAGATATGCATTGGAGAAGTTGGGAAATTTTTGTGAAATGGCCAAAATCATTTATCCTTGAAATTTCATTTTTGACAAAAGGGCCCCACTTTTTCCACTTGAATCAGCTTGGCCATGCTTCCCACGTGTCCCACCTTTTATTTCAATATTTAAAATTAAGTTTTTCATTTTTATTAGATTTTTGGATTTAATTCATTTTAAATCCTTTAAAATCAAATAAAAATCAAAAAGGTTAATTAAGGGGGATATTTGGTTTTGATTAGCTTTGAATCATCATCAAACATATTCCAAATTCGTGCAAAAGGCCAAATGGAGCAAGAATTCAAAATTGGCTCAAAAAAGGAAAGTTTGTTAATGGAGTTATGTCAAAATCTTAATGCTGATTGGAATCACTTACATAAGCTGTATACAAACTATCACAAAGCAATGGGAACGAGGGAGAGAGGCAGCAGAGAGAGAATTCCTTTTTCAAACCTCCAAAGAATTGCACCAAGATCGAATTCAAGAGCTCAACCATCCACAAGACTTCCCACCCATCCTATCGTGATCTACAGGTAAAATAAGGTATAAACACACCCTTTTCACATAACCATGCAGACTGAAACTGTAGATACATGAACATTCATTTTGCAGAATTTCCATGGATCGTATTTTTGCTTATGTCTTGATTTAATCCCTACTGACCATACCTTTGAGTTCCAGTGGATGTTCAGAACAGGTTTGGACCATCGCTTGGGGTCTTCAATGGCCAGAGTATAGATCACCATGGCTAGGGTTCAGATTATATGGAGTTTCGTTTTGATGGGAATATGCAATATTAAACTATGAAAACATCACCATGAGGATTGCCATGCCCTAATCATTTGATCTGGCTATTTTGTTTGCTTCAATTTCGTTATTTTCGCAGGTTTTCAGAATCGCCCTCGCCGGAGAAGACGACCGGAGCACTGCTCAGGCGTCATTGACTTCGCTTGACTCGGTTTGACGCTGGCGTGGCTCTTTCTTGTGTTTTGATTGGCCATTCAAGTTGTTGATTCAGTTACTTAAAGCTGATTGGGCTTAGTGGATTCCATGTGCTTCCAGCTTCAATCCATACCATGCGCTTGTGAGATCCAGCCGTCAGATTGCCCCCTGATCCAAATCCAACGTCTCAGGTGCATCCCTCCATCATGGGCGTTAGTCAAAGCAGGCATATGGAATTGGAGAAAGTCAAAGGAGGCCTCCAACGTTTGGGCTCAGCTTTGCCATCCACACCCCCCTTTTGCTACAAAGAACAGGCCCATTTCCTTTTTCCCTTGAATTTTTTTTCTTTTCTATTTTATTTTAATTTATTTAATTTGCTTTTTATTCACAAAAATAAATTTTCTTTTTTATTTCAAAAATCATAAAATATTCTTACCCAAATAAATTTCAGACTTTTCCTTTTTTTTCTAAATTTAATTAATTGATTAGTTTTTTTATTCTAGGAAACTCTAAATTATTTTTTTTGTAATATTAAAATTGATTAGATTTAATTAGGTTCTAAATACTAATTTAATTAGTTTTACTTCTTAAAATAATAAAAAAAAACCCAAAAACATGCCATAATTTATTTTAATTATTTAATTTATTAACTTAATTTAGTTCTTTAATTTAGGCTTAATTTCCTTCTTAATTTAAAAACTCAAGAATACAAAAAATAATTGTTCTGTCATTAAATTAATTTAATTTAATATAAAAAACCAAAAATCAGAAATCACAAAAAATGAAAAAATGTTTTATTTAATTTAATCCATTAATAGTTTTATTTTTGTAAATAAATTTCATAATCAATTTAGTTTTAATTTTAGGTTTTAACTTTAATGCATTTTTTTAATAAATTAAAAAAACAATTTAGAACTAGAGTTATTTAACTTTTAATTCCAATTTAATTTTCTTTAATGTCATAAATCCAAAAAATCCAAAAAAATAATTTCTTTTCTTTATTTAATTATTAGTTAATTTCTTAATTTCAACATTTATTTCTTTAAAGGGTCCAACGCCCTCGCATTCGATTATAATTTCCTTTCACGCATTTATTTCTTTTATGAATATAATGTATTTGCCCCAAAGCCCTGTAATAGTTAATTAGGCATTTACTTTCTGCATTTTACTTTAAATCGGGTCTTGGTTTAATTTGGTGATGTAGACCCGCGCCTTTGTAATAGCGTAGGACCTTTATCTTTTCCGCACTTTAAATTCCCGCACCTTTTAACTGTTAACTATCACATGAAAGAATGAATGCCCAAAAAAATAAAATCAAAGCGTAGATCACCAACGCATGACAAGACAAATAATAAACTGAAAATGACACACAATTCACACACCACTCTTAGGGTACGCCTCACTGTTGCCTTGCCCCTCGAAAGGTGGTCATCGAGTATAGGACGTTTTAGTAAGTCCTTATGTCCATGAACATGGCATAAGGGTAGCTTCTAAGGTGTCCTACTATTGCTCTGGTGATCACACTGTTGCCTTGCCCCTCGAAATGTGGTCGTCGAGTATAGGACGTCTGAGTGAGTCCTTATGTTCCATTGATTTAGTTGCCTCGAAACGGTTGCCTCGAAACAAGTTGCCTCGGAATAAAAAGATCAATGGCATAAGGGTAGCTTCTAAGGTATCTTACTATTGCCCGGTGACCACACTGTCCCTAACCCTCGAATTGACCCGAACACCTCCAACGGTGGTGCTACCTATCTCTCAATGGTGGGATGACACTACCTAAAGGACACTTACACAGCATAATTCCCTAGGGTAGGTAGATGACTCATGGATACTTGCTCTTTTCAAAAACAAACAAAATACTTTTCACACCTTACACTTTCAAAAGGCTTTAAAAAAAAACAACTTTTCAAACACTCTTGAGGACTGATACAAGAGTCGATCTGAAACTTTCAAAGAAACTTTTTCAAACCCACACACTTTTGAAAAGCAAACAAACATTTTTGAAAACAAATGAGCAAGTATCTAAGAGCCCATGGATAACCATGGATAGAAAGGGTGCTAACACCTTCCCTTTCTATAAATCTACCTCCCGAACCGAGAACTAATCTTAATAAGGAATTTTTCTGTGCTTTTGTCCTTTCCATTTGGAGAAAATAAAAGACGGTGGCGACTCTTGCTTACCGCGACATTTCGCGAAACCAGCGTTAAACAGTCAGTTCCAGATCCACCGATCACAGCCCATGTTCGAGGGACATGACTAATTTCCGATAGGCAACAAGTGAGATTACCTTAAGGGTGCGTGTGTGCAAGTATGTTTGATTGCACTCATTTTAGTCTTGATTAGAGTGATCTATTTGTCGATTTCATATCTTACCATACACACCCTAGTTACTAACAATGTATGAAAGCAATAAAAGTGTGGAAAGTAAGGATTCTACGCTATTACAATCATTAGGGGGATGGGGTGTACAAATTTACGAAAGGGGGTTTGCAAGAAAATAAATCCTAATTATTTATTACAACCATATTGAAATAATAATGCAAGAAAGAAAAAGGACCTTGTTTTAAAAAAAAAGGTTTTTTTGTATTGATGAAAAAAAAAGGGAATGAATTAGCTTAGTAAAAAAGAAAATATTTTTATGCCTTTTATATTGGTGAAAAGAGTTTTTATGTTGAAAAGATGATAAAAAAAGGAAAATAAATGAGATATAAGACCAGCGTGTTGCTACAAGTAAAACACACGGAATCAGAAGTTCTAGAGCCAAGGGCGCTGTGACTCAGCAGGAGACGTCAGTGGGTATCAGAAGTGCCGAGTTGGTAAACTCTGAGGTCCTGCAAGAAATATTAGAGGGGAAACACAAAAGTTTTGGGTGGTATTCAGACAGTGGACCACAAGTCAGAAGCTCTGTATTTCACTAAAATAGTGAGTAAACCCCAGAAATTTAGTGTATTGTCAGCCTGTAAAAATCAGAAACTCTGAGTGTTGTAAAAATAGCGAGTGGAAACATCAGAAGTTCAGTATGTTTGACATGTAGGGAGAACTCAGAAGTTCTGTGCTGTATCAGAACAGTGAGTGAATCATGGAAGTTCTATGTGTTAGAATGGTGAGTGAAAAACATAAGTTTTGTGTTACATTTCAACTCTTTCCTTATATCAATCAACACAATGATAACTTATTCAGTTTTCAGCAAACAGCAAATCAGAAGGATAAAAAAAACACAACAATTTATGGAAGTTTTGATCCTGGTACTGAGTCTAGCCTTAATCAGGAAGTTCTGATCCACAGTATTTCTACTTACATAGTGATATGGACAACATCAATACTATGATATTTACATATTTGATGATGTTCCGAATAAAAAGATGCAGAGTCAGGGAGACTTACCTTGAATCTGGAGCGTGTGTTTGGAACTTGAGTTGCTGCCTTCAGATATTCTGGAGTCAGCAAGAAAAACGGAAGAGAGAATACAAAATTCTTTTACTTCAGGGGAAGAACGAAGGTTTTGGTTTTCTGTTTGGGAATTCTGGATTTTTTTATGAAGGTATCACAGTTTTCTTTTCTTTATTTTGACAAATATCTCTCTAAAAGCCAACAGGTTTTTGTAGTTTTTTGGGACTCTTGGAATTTTGCAGGGGTTCAAGGCTTTTCTTTCTCAAAATTTTTTCGACCTCTTTACAGTTGCCAATGGTTCTCAATTTATAGGCAAGGATTGTGTAGCTTGGAGAGATCAAGGGTACCATTATCACATGCTAGGCGCCGACTTGTTCTTGACGAAAGTTCAAATAGGTGTGATAGTTGGCAGTTTTTAGCCATGCCTAAACTAGATTAGCAAGCAGGGATCAAGGAAAAGTAAACCCAAAAGCAAAAAGCAATGCATGGGCCTTCACATATTTCTGTACAAAAGTTGCTTTTAAGGATAGCAAAGGTATTTCTATGCCACACGTGGGGAGATCCTTTGGATAAAGACTCAAAAGTGGATGTGAGCATTAAATGAGCATTAAATGATGATGAGATTTATCAAACCATAAATCCTGCAATGTGAGATTTTGCTTCATTTCTTAATTCTGGATCAGAATTTCCACTTCAGTGTAACCTAGAACAAACATCCAACTTCTGATCTTCGTATCTTTTTGCTTCAGCATGCTCTGAATGATCCCTCGGATTTTCCAGAAAACTTGCAGCACACTTAGTAACCTTCTTTGAACTATTCTTACAAACTCTGACTGAACCTTTATGAAAACTTGCCTAGAAGTTCTGACCAAACTCTGTCTTGAAAGTGTCCAGAATTTGCTGAGTGTTTCAGCTTCAAGGACGTATCTTTGAGGAGTTATAACATGAAATCTCAGCATTTTTAGGAGAAGATTTGTTCAGCAACATTCTAGATCTTGTGGAGATCTATAACTCTTGTGTCAGAGGCTTATCCAAAATCAACTTGCATCAAGGTGAAAATCTGGCCAGAAGTTCTGAGTTTGTCATGTTTCTTAAACGTTTAGAAAAATTTGAAGTGTTTAGGATTTTGACTTTTGAATTTTTAGATGAAACAAACTTCATATTCCAACACGTCTTGATGAAATATGATTCTTGAAACTTGATTTTGATCCAAAAGTCAAAGCCTGACTTTTCAGTGTGTAAATGACCATTCTGCCCTTGTGAGTGATTTTCTTGGAAATTTTGTAGTTCAAAGCTTGGAATTGGATGGAATCAAACCTGAGAGGGTCCAGGGTGATCCTTTGAGAAATGAGAGGGCAAATTTTGGGGTACAACAGGGTGGAATAAGAAATCCCCAAAAGAAAAATATGGAACATTGGAAACATCTTAAACTTCACCTTAAAAATACACCTAATTAAAACATATGATTGAATAAAAAATGTTAGATAATGTAATGGATAATACTCTAATAGTTGCCTAATAAGAAAGTTATAGATCCTTAGAATCCCTATAATCCGCCTATAAAAAAAGGATAAATGTCAGAATCAAGATATATAGTTTCTAAAATTTTAAATGTTTATTTATGCCTCATGATATATAGTTTCTAAAATTTTAAATATTTTATTTATGCCTCATCTAGTAAGTGACTAGGACATTAGTGTATTTTGCAGGTGTCAAATTAGTCATTGGCGTCCCAACCCACCACATAGAGATGTAAAACAATGATGTTCATCACATGTTAGTGAATCAAGGGAGTTCGTGTAATATCATGTACACTAAGATTTATGACAAATTGAGTTTACAACCAGGGCCGCAACCATACTATATGGGATGCCTCATAGTTTTCGCCAAAACCATCACAAGACCTTTGGGATATTTTGAACTCTCAACAACATTTGAGGTCAAGAAAGAAAAGAGAATCATTAGTGTAACATTTTTTATCATCGAATCTGATTTTGTCTACAACTTCATCCTTGGAAGAATGACATTGGCAACAATGAAATCAGTTTTAGCGAACATTCATCTAAAGGCTAAATTTGATATCCTGGACTACTGAGACGTGGTGTACATATATGGTGTCACCCCGTACATGCTTCTTAACCCTCTAGGAAAAGCAACACATGTCATAGGAATTTCCCTCCCTAAAATAAAAACCTAAAGAACTGATTAAATTGGATGGATGGTTATAAGAATCATTCCTCGGAAAAACTATAGGGTACAACGAAGTTATATCAGAAAAAGAAAGGAGAAAAATAGAGGCATGAGCCATTATAAGAACTTGTCACAATCTATGTAACAGAGGGTTATTAAAATCAGAGTAGGCTTGCTTAAGTATGTGGAAAAGGCGTTGGCTAAGTTTCTACAACAAAATAATGACTTATTTGCATGGTCAAAAGAAGAGATGTCGAGCCTCAACCCCAAAGTGGCTTGCTAAACTTTTCCCTTTCGAGATAATGTCTTATATGTGGCATAATGTTGAAGAAAAAAGTCACCAAAAAAGGATGAAACAATCAAAAGGCCTGTCGAAGTACTCTTTAAAAGCAGATTCATAACCTAGGAAAAATACACTACATGGTTGTCCAACATGGTTTTAGTACAAGGCCAAAAATATATGGTGAATTTGCATGAATTATTTATGGACTTAAATAAAGTGTTCCTTGAAGATTACTACCCACTTCGGAACATTGACAAACTCATCGAGGTTTAAACTCATCATTTATAAATTCTTACTCCTGGTATAACCAGATACTAATGGACTCCCTCGACCGTAACAAGACAACTCCATGAAAGACGCGAGAACATAATAGCTACATACTATAGGATGACGAACAAGGTCTTCAAAAATAAAATTTGAGATATGATGGAAGTTTACATGGACGACATGATTGTAAAATTCAAGGAGCAAGAAAAGCATGCAACCCATTCAAAGGCCATATTCTGAGAAGTTAGAAAGCTGGGGATGCGACTAAACCTTTATAAATGTAACTTCAGATGAGGTACTGAAAGGTTTTTGGGGTATTATCTTACTGATATGGGGATATAAGTCAACCTAGGCAAATTCCAAGTAGTACCCCGTATCACTCCAGATTAGCCCATCATGTTACCATTTTAGAAACATCTAATGAAAGAAGCATAATTCGAGTGGACACTAGAATACGAGGCCATTGGTAACTCACGATTTGTGAGAGATTCCAACCTTTAACACTTGATTTTATTTTATTATTAGGAAGTTTTATTAAGTTAATTTAAGTTTATTGTGCTATTTTAAGTCATTTTGGGAAGAGCACAATAGGTGTTCTCTTTTATGAGTTTTATGTGTTTGTCACTTGTCTAGGACTGTTGCATGATACATTTTGGCACGAAAGAAATGGAGTGTCACTTTAACCTCAATTTCCAACAAAGTCATAGAGCAAAGAAGGTTATAAGGGATGAAGGTCTATGGAATTATGGAAATCATGGAAACCATGTAAAGATTGGAGAGCAAGTTAGCTGGAAACTTGAATGGATAAGATTAACACTACACCAAATAATGTTTTTTATGATGAAGGTTACACCTCGAACAATAAAAAATGGAGGTATAGGTTCTGGAAGTGCCATGTTTTATTTATTTTTATATAAAATAAACATTTTTCCCTCAGTTTTCTTTAAAAACGAGGGAAGATGGCTATAAGTGAGCGCCATATTTTATCCAAAAAAGTAAAACTACTCTCTTGTTTTTTTTTTTGGAAAACTGAGGTAATATAGCTACAAGGGATCTCGCTTCGAATGCCTGTATCCGGATGTAAAGTTTTTTTCAACAATTTCTCACTTGGTGTCTTTCCAGATTCCATGTTTTTCTTTGTTAATTAGTGATTCTCAAAATCATTGTTATCAATAAACAAGAATAGGATATAATAGAAAAAGAAATCATTTCATTGATAATAAAAAAAAGACAATAGAGATAAGTAAAGTGATTTATAAATATTCGACATATTCAAACTTCTCAGTTCGCTCAACTTCAACATTATTCCTAACTATCCCTAACTTAGAGAAACGTCTAGAAAGAACTCTTCCATATGGTATGAGGAAAGTCATTTCCTCTCGTGAGTTGTTTATCACTTCCTTTAAGAAGTTAAAAATAGTAAGAGGAAAATTAATTATGATGTTGTATGTAAGGAATAACAATAAATGCTTGTCATACCAAGTAAGCATTTCCAGTTCTTTCTCTCTTGGGCAGAGATTTTCCACTAGAAGTTGAAACCAAAATTTTGGAATTGGGAGTAGAGAAGTAGGACTGGTGAGCTTATCTCTGTTGGCATAGATTCAATGAAGATAGGTTGATAAGACGTTGAATTTGTAATGTTCAATACAACTACCAAACTCTTCACAGTTTATTGTCATAGCAATCAGTGATGAAGTAATGAAGAAATGAGAGCCATTAACACTGGACTGCATGATTTCATCGTCACCAGCTGGCACTACATAGGCATTTATCCAGAAATATTTAACTAGATTGTAACACAGTGGGAGAACTAACTTGGTTGTTTTGAGTTTTATCGCAAATGTTGCGGTTAGCAAGAGTCGCCACCGACTTTTCTTTTATCCAAAAGGAAAGACTGAAAAGAACAGGAAAGACCTTTGAGATGTTTTCTTGAGTTCGGGGGGTAGATTATGAAAAGGGAAGGTGTTAGCACCCTTTCCATCCATGGTTTTCCATGGGCTCTTAGTTGCTTTCTAGATCACTTGCTTTTGTTTGAAAATGTGCTTTGAGTGATTTTTGAAAGTATTTTGAAAAGGCGCCATCGTTTAGGCAAACTTTGTAATAATTCTTGTTCGTAAGAATGTATACAAAGTGTTGATCTTTTGCAAATGTTTTCAAGTTTTAAAGATGTTTTTTGAAAGTGTTGGTGTTTGTTTTGAAAATAGCAAGGATGTTTTTGGTTTTGAAATTGAGCAAGCAACTAGGAACAATCTACCTACTCAAAAGTCTTTCATGTTTATTTCCTCTTTCCTTTGACATTGTTATCTTACCATTGATTTGGTAAGTAACCCTATCTTTGGATGTAAAAGGGACGGGCAAGGGTCATCGTATAGCCATGCTTAGAAATATTGTAATATATCTTAGCATTTTCTTTAAAGTACTAAGATCATTTTTGAAAGACAACTTTGATAGCGTCATCGAGGGACTATGATCTTGTATTTTTTTATTGTTTTTGCTAAGATACCTCACATGCATAATATGGCCATTTTATAAGGCAACAAAGCAGGTTTACCCTAAGGGTGTAAGTGTACAAGTGTATTGGTTTACATGCTTGATTTGTCTTGATTAGGGTTTGCTAAGCTTTGATTTTATCTTTCCATACAAACCCTAATTTACTAGCATTTATATATAAATCATTTAAATTGCGGAAAATAAAAATACTAAGCTATTACATCATTTAGGGGAGAGGATATACAAATTTACAAATGGGGAAATTGCAAGAAGATTAAATCTAAATGATTATTACAACCATATTGAATATTGTACAAGAATTGAATAAATAACAGTGTGTTGGCTCCTAAATTCGACACCCATGTTCTATTATCATATAGATCATTAATTATGAGTTAGAAGAGTTTCCTACACAAGAAGGCTTCGATCAGCTGATCACATCGAAGGCTTATCAAAGAATGACAAGATACTTAGAGAAATTTCTCTAAGTTGGAATCATGTTGTTTTCAACGTCGAAGGAGCAACCTTTCGACCAAGGTCCCTGATGCCCAAGATCGAACGGTTTGAATTTCGAATTGTTAGAGGGAAAACGGTTCCCAGTAGTCACCAAGCGCAACGTGGCGTGGAAGTAGGCGTCGAGGGTTGTGAACGTGCCATGTGGTGTCACCACGAAGCGATGTAACTGCCCAGCAGTTACTTAGGATTTTTAGTATAAATACTAAGTGTTCACGTAGTTATTAGAGGTGTTCATCATTGTATACAAGTCACTCATTTAGATTCAAGTACCTAGCATGAGAGAAAGAATCATTGAGAATGTATGTGTGAAATACCATTTACCTTAATCGAAATCTTTTACATTCAAGCAATTTATCGCTTTCACTTATTTATCTCAATCGAAGTCATTTATTTAACAAGCCTTTAATGCTTTTATTTACTTTATCAAGCTTTTCTCCATGAAATTTACTTAAAGTGTCTCTACCTTACTTGCGTTAATCACCATTAGGATTATTAGAAACTCTCTATTTTAAAGCATTTAAACAATAAAAATCAACCATGTCTTAGGATCAATCTGATCGATCCTGCGAGTCACCAAATAAGTTACCTTTTGGAAGATCAGCGGTTGTTTACCATTTTTCACGGTAAACAAATTGGCACACCTGGTGGGACCTTGTATTGATTTTACAAGTTTAAAGAAGGGAGACTGAAGTTTGCTGACAAGGCCCCCGTGAATGTGGATTCGAGCCCTTTGCAGGCGGAAGCCCACTATGCTGAACCCTTAGGGGTAAATGTGATCGAATCTTCCAGGAGTCACGTGAAAAGGCCAGGGATAACTATGGTCGAAGTCACCAAAGATCATATCAATATGCCAATATTTGGCAGTTTTTCTGGGAACCTTTCTAGAAAAACAATCGAAGCAGTCCAAAAGGCCGCTGAGGGCCCAAAACAGGAAACAGGTGGAGTCTCAAAATGTGGAACTAAACCCACTTCCTACTTGGCTGCGGTGCAAGGCCAAACAAAAGACCTGGAGGCTCAAATGAAGCAAATGACTCTTGCTACTAAAGACAACATGAATGTCAACATGGTCGAAATATCTGAATCAAAAGTTTTAGAGAAAGCCATCAGGCAAGAGCAAGCAAACAGAACAGCGTTCCCCCTAGAGAACGAAAATATGCCAGAAAAAAAAATCAGAAGTAATGTTGTGTCCTCGATGCAGCTCTATTTTTGACAAGAAAGCTACTGAACACATCAAAGGTATGAGAGCAGCAAACAAAAAATGGAGCAGAAATGCCCAAACAAGTGCAGGCTCTGATGTTCGACACGATCCTAGAAGAACCTATCAAAAGGGTTCAAGTCAGGAAAAGAGGCCACTAACTTTCAAGCCTCCAGCCAATGTGCCAGTCGATACATGGCTCAAAACATCGAGTCGAAAGAGACCCAACGAAGAAAGGTGGCATTCCTTTGAAGTTCCAAGAGGTTCATCTTTGACACCCAAGAAAGAACCTCATGTAGGTGCCACCAAAGTTGCTCAATATCGAGTAACTAAAAGGGAAAGAACCCAATGTCTCGATCCCAGTGGAGAAGGTACCAAAGGCGGCGCAAGGCTGAGAGAGAGGCTGCCAACGAACCAAAACCAAAGTCGAGCTCAAATGTCCCCCAGCGAAAGCAAAGAAAGCATTTGGAGAGGGAACCGGTGGCCAATAGATTGGTATGGCCTGATCAAGACGAAGTTGGTGACGAAGATGGCTCTGAGTCCGACGACACATTAGACATCATGATAAATATAGTTTCGATCTTGCCAAGAGAATTCGACCGCCAAATGGAAGTCGAAGCAAACGACTGGGAAGTCAAACAAGAGATGGCCAAGCATAGGCCAGTATGCTACTTTGTCATGGGTAATGGCTGCACTGAAGAGCAAAATGGTTTCTTCGAACCACCAACTGAGGCGATGAAAAGTCACCTCAAGCCTTTATTCATAAGGGCAAAGCTCGAAGAGGTCACTGTAAACAAAATCTTGGTGGACTGTGGGGCGACTATCAACATAATTCCCCACTTCATGCTAAGAAAAGTAGGCAAGAATGATGAAGACATTAAGCCTCATAATATGGTCCTATCGAACTACGAAGGCGGAATAGGGACCACCATGGGTGTGATTCAACTAGACCTCAAAGTGGGATCCATCCTTCGACCAACCATGTTCATGGTCATATCGGCTAAACCAAATTACAACCTACTGTTAGGCCGAGAATGGATACATGGTGTCAGAGCAGTACCATCGTCGATGCACCAAAGGGTGATATTATGGCGTCCCGATGGGATTGTCGAGAATATAGAAGCAGATCAGAGCTACTACTTAGGCGAAGTTAATCACCTAGGGAGAGCTTACTTCGACAAAAATTTGGCTCACATTGGGCCATGTCCAGCACCTGACTTCGACATGGCGCCAGCGCCAAATGCTTTTTGTTCCTTGTACCTGCATCCTGATCATGGGTTTAAATGGGATAAAGAAGACTTGTCTCACATTGATTCCAGTGGACTAACTGACATCCAGCCAACTGGTTGGGGAAGCGAATTCAGTGATAATGACTGAGTTGCAAGCGTTACAGCAAATTTCGGCTTACGTAGCCGAAACAAGAATGATAGCGGCTCTCGAAGCCGAAGTAAAATATATGGCCACCAAGGCCAATGACCAAGTACTACCTTCTGCAGGTCCTGGAAAAGATTTCGACCCAGAGCCACCAGATATAGGTCCTGGAAAAGATTTCAACCCAGAGCCACCAGATATAGGTCCTGGAAAAGATTTCGACCCAGAACCTCCTGATATCTCGACAGAAGGAATGCAGGAACAAAGGCTCGACGCCATCTACGACGATGAGCCTTTGGGTTTCGAAAAGGATGCCCTGGCGAACAACATCAAAATGTTAGCACAGGATCCTTTAGAAGAAATAGACTTGGGCGAAGGGTTAGATAAAAGACCCACTTACATCAGTGCCAAAATAGACCCAGAGCTCAGGGTCGAAGTGATCCAATTACTGAAGGAGTTCAAGGACTGCTTTTGCATGGGATTACGACGAGATGCCTGGTCTCGACAGAAGATTTGTAGAACTTCAGTTGCCAATCAAACCTGGGAAAAAGCCTGTCAAACAAACTCTAAGACGCTTCGCTCCAGAAATACTGTCGAAGATCAAAACGGAAGTCGAAAGACTGCTGAAGTGCAAATTCATACGAACTACGAGGTACGTCGAATAGATTGCAAACATTGTGCCTGTTATTAAGAAAAATGGTGCATTGAGGGTGTGCATAGATTTCAGAGATCTCAATGCTGAAACACCCAAAAATGAATATCCTATGCTTGTGGTGGAAATGCTTATCGACTCTGCCGCTGGCCACGAGTACCTGAGCATGCTCGATGGTTACTCAGGATACAATCAAATTTTCATTGCTGAAGAAGATGTGTCGAAAACAGCTTTTCGATGCCCTGGGGCCTTAGGCACTTACGAATGGGTAGTAATGCCTTTTGGCCTAAAAAACGCTGGGGCAACATATCAGCGAGCAATGAACTCTATCTTCCATGATTTTATTAACACTTTCATGCAAGTATATATTGACGATATTGTTGTAAAATTTGTTTCCAGGAAGAACCATATAGACCACCTTCGACAATCATTCGAAAGAATGAGAAAGCATGGTCTGAAGATGAACCCTTTGAAGTGTGCGTTTTGTGTGAAAGCTGGAGATTTCTTGGGCTTCGTCGTCCACAAGAAAGGAATCGAAATCAACCAGAACAAGACGAAGGCAATCTTGGAAGCGAAAGCGCCAACAAACAAGAAGGAACTGCAATCTCTGCTGGGCAAGATAAACTTCTTGAGGAGATTTATATCTAACCTAAATGGAAAAGCGCAAGCCTTCTCACCCTTACTTCAATTGAATAAGGAAGGGTTCGAGTGGGGGCAAGAGCAACAAGAAGCCTTCAACAAGATCAAAGGGTACCTCACCAAGCCACCTATTTTGGTGCCTCCTTATAGAAATAGGAGTATGAGAGTGTACATAGCTGCATCCGACAAAACTTTGGGAAGCATGTTAGCCCAAGAGGATGAAAATGGAGTCGAAAGACCCATTTACTACCTTAGCAGAGTTTTGAACGATGCATAAACTAGATATAGCGAAGTTGAAAAATTATGTCTATGTCTTTATTTCTCTTGTACAAAGCTCAAACAATATATAAAACCAGTTGATGTGTATGTTTCGTCCCATTTTGATGTTTTCAAATACATGTTATCGAAACCCATCTTGCATAGTCGAATTGGCAAGTGGGCGCTAGCATTAACTGAGTATTCGTTAACCTTTATGCCTCTCAAGGCAGTAAAAGGACAAGTGGTAGCAGACTTTATAGTCGACCACTCAATTCAGGTACAAAATATAAATTACTTGGAGATAGAACCCTGGAAATTTTACTTCGATGGTTCCAGCCATAAAGATGGAACGGGAGTAGGGGTCTTAATTATTTCTCCAGAAAAAATTCCAATAACATTCAAGTACAAGATAGAAGGTACTTGTTCGAACAATGAGGCTGAATATGAAGCTCTAATTATTGGCCTTGAAATATTGTTGGAATTGGGGGCAACTCGAGTCGAAATAATGGGAGACTCAGAGTTAGTCATTAAGCAAATCACAAAAGATTACAAATGTATAAGAGAAAATATCATTATGTACTTTGTGATAGCAAATCGTTTATTGAAAAAATTCGAAGTGGTTAATATTTGACACATACCTAGATTGGAAAACCAAATAGCCAATGATTTGGCACAAATTGCATCTGGGTATAGGATTTCAAAAACGAGATTACAAAGAGCAATCGAAGTCCGAGAAAAAATGACAGCAACCAGCTTGTCTCCAACTGATTTGGAATCGACAAGACTAGGATATGTCGATCAAAGGGATTTCGAAATTTCGTTCATAGACAATTTATCGGAGCAAGATTGGAGGAAACTCGTTGTAGATTATCTATAAAATCCAGCAGCTTTGACAGAACGAAAAATAAAATATAGGGCGTTAAGTTACGTACTCATGGGGAATGAGTTGTTTAAAAAGACGCCTGAAGGGGTATTATTAAAATGCTTAAGCAAAACTGAAGCATACATAGCCCTTTCGACTACGCATGCTGGAGCATGTGGGACTCACCAAGTAGGTCATGAGATGAAATGGTTGTTGTTTCGACAAGGACTATATTGGCCCACTATCTTGAAAGATTGTGTCGAGTTCGCGAAGGGTTGCCAAGAATGCCAAGTCCATACTGGTATCCAACATGTACCAGCAAGCGAGCTTCACTCAATAGTGAAACCTTGACCTTTTAGAGGATGGGCGTTAGATCTTATTGGAGAGATTCGACCAGCATCATCGAAGAGCCAGAAGTATATACTGGTAGGCATTGATTATTTCACTAAATGGATCGAAGCTATCCCTTTAGTCAACGCAGACCAAGAAAATATCATTGAATTTATTCAAAAGAACATTATCTACAGATTTGGAATCCCTGAGACTATAACAACTGATCAAGGGTCAGTGTTCACTGGTCGAAAGATACAAGAATTCGCGCAAGAAATAGGCTTCAGACTCCTAACATCAACGCCTTATTACGCGCAGGCAAATGTTCAAGTCGAAGCGGCGAATAAAATAGTGATTGGCCTGATAAAAAAGCATGTAGGAAAGAAGCCAAAAAATTGGCATAAAACGTTAGACCAGATCTTGTGGGCTTGTCGAACGTCCCCAAAGGAAGCCACAGGTACAACACCATATCGGCTAACTTACGGTCATGACGCAGTACTGCCAGCAGAAATTTGTCTTCAATCAGCAAGGGTTCAAAGACATCAAGATATTCCCCCTGAGGTTTATTGGGATATGATGTTAGACGAATTGGTAGATTTAGACGAAGAAAGACTACGAGCTCTCGACCTACTGAGGATTCAGAAAAAAAGAGTGGAAGACTCTTACAATAAGAAAGTAAAACCTAAGGCATTCTCGCCTGAATAACTAGTTTGGAAGGTAATTCTTCCCATGGATCGAAAATATCGAAGCATGGGAAAATGGTCACCCAAATGGGAAGGACCCTTCAAAATTATTCAAACTTTTTCTGGTGGAGCATATGAGGTCGAAGAGTTAAGCGAAGATAAAAGACTCTTGAGAGTAAACGGCAAATATTTGAAAAAATATAAACCTATGCTCCAAGAGATCAAAATAAATAACAATTAATTGATTAAGTTAACAATAAAGCCAAAATGGAAAATAACATTGATAAGCCAAAATGGCTACAAAAATTACAGAATATTCGAGTACACGGTCATGATGACAGCGTATGAAAGGCCATCGTGTGTGCGAAGTGCCTTACTGAAGTGACATCTTGGGAAAAGTTGAAATGATGATTTTTTGATATTGTCAGATGGTTTGTAGGAGACGAAAAGCGCACAAACTAATTTGTGGCTGAGAGTGAAGGACAGGTGTCGAATGAAATATCAAAGAATGCCTCTTTCTTCTAAGCGTCGAAATAAGACATTCTTGGGGGGCAATTTGTTGGCTCCTAAATTCGACACCCATGTTCTATTATCATATAGATCATTAATTATGAGTTAGAAGAGTTTCCTACACAAGAAGGCTTCGATCAGCTGATCACTTCGAAGGCTTATCAAAGAATGACAAGATACTTAGAGAAATTTCTCTAAGTTGGAATCATGTTGTTTTCAACGTCGAAGGAGCAACCTTTCGACCAAGGTCCCTGATGTCCAAGATCGAATGGTTTGAATTTCGAATTGTTGGAGGGAAAACGGTTCCCAGCAGTTACCAAGCACAACGTGGCGTGGAAGTAGGCGTCGAGGGTTGTGAACGTGCCATGTGGTGTCACCACGAAGCGATGTAACTGCCCAGCAGTTACTTAGGATTTTTAGTATAAATACTAAGTGTTCACGTAGTTATTAGAGGTGTTTATCATTGTATACAAGTCACTCATTTAGATTCAAGTGCCCAGCGTGAGAGAAAGAATCATTGAGAATGTATGTGTGAAACACCATTTACCTTAATTGAAATCTTTACATTCAAGCAATTTATCGCTTTCACTTATTTATCTCAGTCGAAGTCATTTATTTAACAAGCCTTTAATGCTTTTATTTACTTTATCAAACTTTTCTCCATGCAATTTACTTAAAGTGTCTCTACCTTACTTGCGTTAATCACCATTAGGATTAGTCGAAACTCTCCATTTTAAAGCATTTAAACTCTCTAAAATCAGCCATGTCTTAGGATCAATCTGATCGATCCTGCGAGTCACCAAATAAGTTACCTTTTGGAAGATCAGCGGTTGTTTACCATTTTTCACGGTAAACACAGTGTAAAAAAAAAGAAATGATTTTTGTTTGGTTTTTTATGAAAGGGATTTTAACCTAAACCTAATTAAAAAAAAGGATTAATGAAATTTAAATGAAGTTAACTTTAAACTAAATAAAAGAAGAAATTAACTAGAAAGATTTTTTTAGGGTTTTATTTATGAAAAGGGTTTAATAAAAATAATGTGGTAACTAATTAATTAAAGAAAACCTAAATTCTAAATTAATTTTTAATAATAAAAAAAATAATGAAATAATTAAACCTAAATCTAATTATTATTAAGAAAAAGAAATTAAGTTTGTTTAAAAATTGTTTTTGTTCTTTTTAGTTTCATAAAAACAAAATAAACTGAATGAATGTAAAAAAGGAGTAAATAAAATATTTTTTGGTTTTTTTATTAATGAAAATAATAATAATAATAATAATAATAATAATAATAATAATAATAATAATAATAATAATAATAATAATAATAATAATAATAATAATAATAATAGATGGAAATAAATAGTGTAGAAAACTTGGTGGCTGACCATTTGTCAAAACTTCTATATGATGATCAGAGGCATGAAAAAGAGATATTAGGGAGGAATTTCCTGATGACCAACTGCTTATAATTCCTCAAGAACTCAACTCACGGCAAAGGAAAAGGTTATTTTATGATTCAAAGAATTATTACTTGGCTTAACCATTCATGTACAGAAAATATGTTGATCAGCTCTTGAGGAGACGTGTGGATTACCCAGATGCGCGCCATATCTTATCAGCGTGATCTTATAAATTTAATTGTTTGACGTGTTGGGGATTAATTATGCCAAAAGGAGAGAAGTATACTCTAAATGGGAGTAGAGTATACTCTCGACTCATGTAAATGAGAGTTCAACTAATCCAAAAATTACCCATTTGTTTTCTCTTTTATCACCTACCTGAGAGATGTGTTGTCATCATAAAAAAGGGGGGAGAATATAGATCTATGTGCTTGAAGGTATAATCAAAGTGACCCAACATACTGAAGCTTAAGGATAGAAAAGATGCAAGTCAATTAGTAGCTACTTAGTTTTGATGATGACAACACTTAAAGTCAAGCAAGTGCTGAAGATGACTCTGGTAGTCAAAGATGTATAAGATGATTGATCAATCTATCCTCCTTATTTAAGCTATGCTCTTGAATATTTTATTAAATATAAAGCCAATAATGTAAGCCAATGAATTTCAAGTGAATACTTTTCTTCAAGAATAACTGGTGGTTTAATCTTTCAAACTCTCAGATAATGGTAATCAACATAGAGATATCTCAAGCTTCATTAAGAAGACTCAAGGTTCTTGTGTGATGATAAAATCAAAGATGATGATGCCAGGATTTGAAGCTTTGGGTTGCTAAAGAGAGAAAGTGTGAAAACTCATATGGTTATGTTTGTTTGAGTGACTAGTGTCTTATAAAGACACAAGGAAATTTTTGAAAACATTATGGCTAAATCGCACACACTAAAAACTTTTGATAACTCTCTTATATTTAATTAAATCGCCAAAATATGTTTTTGAGGCCTAACTAGTCAATTAGGAGAGTGTTTGATTGATTGGAAGATATTTTCTAACTGTCTAATTGAATAGACCTTAAACCTAATCGATTATATCATGCTTGGTTGAGTTTAAAATCGATGGGAGAATCCCTCTATGATTAGTAATAGCTCTATATCAAAATCTTCCATTTGTGGTCTTAACAATCGATTATTTAGGTTGTCTAATCCATTTTCCTAATTGATTAGAGCACTCATTTGGCTCATAGATTATTTCCAAATTTATTCCATGCATTATCCTATAAATAGAGAGCTTATCTATCACTTCTCAACATCCAAAAAATGAGAAAATTCTCACTTTTGATTTCTCTCATCACTATCTAAATCTCTCATTTTCTCACATCTTTTAACCATAATACTTCAATAGTGTTTTTGAGTATAAGTGAGGATAATTGTTTTGGGTGAGGGAAAAGTTATAAATTTACCCAAAAATTATTTTCACTTATGTAAATAACTCTTCCATGGGAAGTGGAGATTTTGGTTGTGAGTTAAACCAGTTTAAAGTTCTTGTTTATAATAAAGGATTGTCTTAAAAAGTATCTCTTTGGTTTGGGAGCTTCGCCTTAGACAAAAAGCTCTTTGGTTCGTAAATATGGGCCAGTGAAAATCTCCACAACGGTTTTTGAGCTCAACCTAGTTAAAAGATTTATCGGTTCGATATCAGCATGGTTAAAACCTCTCTTGATTTCCAAGTTTAGCCTGATGTAAAAGCTCGATAGATACAAAATTAGCCTGATAAAAATATCAGTTCGGTTCATAGTCAACTCTCTAAAATTCCAGTTCAGTTTAAAAGATAACCAACTTAAAATTTTGTCTTAATTTAAAATATGCCTGTGAAAAATTTATGTTTAGTTTGAAGGCTAACTACTCTAATTCTTATTTATTATTTAATTAAAAGTTAATTTAAAAATTTCATTTCCTTAAATAAAGAGGTTCGTGAACACATTCTTCCCGTATATATTGTTTCAACCTACTGCTAACATATTTAAATCTGTCTGTAATTGTGTTACACAATTTATAAAAGAAATGCAATAAGTTTTTTTGTCTTTCCCATTTAAATAATCAATAATAAGACGATCTTTTAACTTTGGAGTCAAGTGATGGTTGTGTATTTCACTACAATAGTTTGACTCCATGAATTTGTACTGAATTTGTACTAAAGTAGCATACATGTATCTTGAATATTCACATTTTTCCAATCTAATGTCATCGCATTTTAACTTTATTTTTTCTCCCCTGGTAGACACCACACTTTCACATGCTAAAATAATAAACTATTTTTCTTCTATTATAATCAAAGTATATGTTTGATAATGTGTTACATTTGGTAGAATCACGTTACACATCTACGTTGCCGTGAAAGCTACATATAATAGCTTTTTTGTTTTCACGTTTACAATGCATTCGAACGCGAGAATGAGTGTGAAACGCGAATTTTTTATCTATATATCATTTTTTTATCAATAAATTTCTATACTATTATACATTTGAACACATATTTCAAATATATCATGTTTTCAAACAAAAAGAAAATTGAAATAAGAGACTCCACTCATTGAATTGGTGGATGCTCTATAAATTATAAAATTTTCGCCTATTGAACTGACGGAGCTGTTATAATATCATTTTTTTTAATATAATGTTAAATTATATAGTTTCACGTTAACACTCTTCCGTTTATTGGATGGACAGAACTTCTAAAAGTTATAACACTTCCGCTCATTAATTTTGTGGATGTCAAATATTTTCAACAGCTCTGCCCATTTATCTGGCAGATGTTTTGTGACAAAAATAAATTTTATTTGAAAACATGATAGTATGAGAATATTGATTGAAGAGGATGATATGGTAAAAAATTTTGTATAAAAAAATAGTAAGACAGTCAAAAATTCGTGGAACGCACATCCAAACAGACACAAAATAATTCTTCTCGATAATTATGGTAAAATTATTCTCTTTTCATTTGTTGTCAAAAGACATCTATCTTATTTCATGGTCCTGAAAACTCTTCAAATATCACAAAAACCCAAAAGACTTCTTAAAATTGTTAAAGAAGTTTATGGTCTAGATTAATCATCAGAATAGAATCACCCTTCAAAATAACTCTAAGAGGAGTACGTATCAATATATATTCTTTTCTCATCCCCTGAATTGGGTTTGATTCAAAAGATATTTACTTAACACCACCCTAATTCTTTTAGTTGGGTGTGAAATGGGTGATAAAATAAAAAATTTGATTAACATATTCTTTATTCAATTAAAATTGATAGTAATTAACTTTTAGAAGATATAAAAATCATAGTCAATTCATTGATTAGTGCAAATGGATTAATTTATAGAATGATGAGAAGCATGAATATGATGATAACGTGGAAGAGGAACTTGAGATTTAGAATTAATAAAAAAGACACGAGTTCAACGACCCATTGACAATATAACAACTAACATTATTTTATTTTTGTTTAAATGCATTTTTTATCTATTTATTTATAGTGATTTTAACTTTTAATCCCTTTATTATAAAATTCAATTTTTTGATCATTTTATTTTAATTTCTTTTAGATTTTTGTGGCTTCCTCCAATTTTATTTATGCGACATCTTCATTTATGATGGCAGTTTGACTTTAAATCAATATCACTAAATCTGAATTTTTTTTAAAATTAAAACAAATACTTTAATTAAGAAAATATTTTAAATATTTTTTATTAAACATAACAATTTCTAAATGTTATAAAAATATGAAAATCAAAAATTCACTTTATTTTTTCTCGTTTCCCTCCTAGTTCATTGTCTTCCTCATAACTCCATATCTTCTTCAAACCTTCGTCGTATTTATGTCAAGTAATTGAAAAACTCATTATCATATACATCGATTAAAGAACAATAAGATGTCTCAGCAATCCTCTTTTAGTCATGGAAGTAGATTTTCAAATCGTTCGAGGTGTAACACTCTATTTTTAATTTAGATTATTTTAATTACACAATTATATGAATGCAGTGTCTTTGTGTGTTTGGATGAACAATGAGATGTGTTGTTGTGCTTTGATTAGAGGTTACTACCTTAAATATTATGAGAATTAAGGTATTAGGGGTGTATGACCAAAACCATAGAAACATGGGGGTGTAGTGAGAAGATTAGTATATATACAATTTATTATTAGTAGTAGTAACATAATAGGATAAGTAGTATATTATACTAGATTAAATAATTAATTAATTAGAGAAGGGAAGAGTTGGAATATAGATTTAGGGGTCCAATGGGATTAAGTGGTCATAAGGGGAAAATTAGAAATTAGATCGTGATATTTTTCTGTGAACGAGAGAAGAGAAGTAGAGAACGAGAAAGAGAGAAGAAGAGGCAATCGTTCAGAAAGAGAGCAGAATTCGCGGTAGAGGTTTAAGAATCTTCAAACCAAGGTAGGGGTGGGGTTCTAACTCTATAATGGATTGCAAGATGATGGGGAATGGTAGTGATTAAGTCTCATGATTGTATGTTCTTGATTTCTCATTATCTTGTTTTGTGGGGTTTTATATGTTGATGAATTATTCATGCGAAATTGGATGAAATTGGTCAAATTATTGATATGAATTATGTTGGAATGATAGGTATGATGAATGTGTACTTACGGAACCAAATGACACTGTTTTGATTGAAAAATTGGGATTTTGGGGGTTGAAAGGATTGGTTTCTGTAACAGTGAAAATAACAGAATTTTTCATTGTCGGGCTGAGGAAATTGGTTTCCAGTTTTGGAGAAACCGGTTTCCTGTACATGATTTTATGCTGGAACTGTTTTTGTCGTGGGAGAAACTGATTTCTGGTTTGAGGGAAACCGGTTTCCGCAGCCAAATTATGTGTCATATGTTACTGTCAAATTGCATAAATCGATTTTCAGTTTGAGGGAAACCGATTTCTGGTCTGTGCTTAACCAAAATATTTTCGAAACTTTGAAAATCTGTAACTTTTGACTCGGGTGTTTGTTTGACACGTCGTTTGGACCAGTACGAAGTTAAAATCATTTTCTATTTTATAAAAATAAATTGCAGCACATTTACAGATTATTTGACAGCAAGTGACACCTATATGTGTGTATTTTCGGGTAAACCGTGATAGCGGAGGTTGTGTGTAAGTATTGAATGATGGTGTGAAATTATCTCGTTGTTTTGCATATGATATTGCACGATGATGATAATGTTGTTGCTGGCCTGGAATGGCGTAGTGTTGAGGGCTTATGCTCTATTATTTCATAATTATGTTGTTGTATATCGGTCTTGCATGCATTCATTGTTTAGGGTTTATGCCCTGTTATTGGCCTGGATTGGCAAATTATTGAGGGCTTATGCCCTGTTGCTGCCCTATTTGGTATTTTGGAGAGGGCTTATACCCTGATGGTACCACATGCATTTTAATCGGTGTTAGCCATATTGTACTACATTATTAATTAACTTGATGTTATATGAGGTGGAAAATGCATGTATTATATTATGATGGATATTATGTGTTATTTGTATTACTGATTTTTTATTGATGTGTCTTGTGATTGTTATGAATGAAATAAATGTGTGAGGTAAAGAAGTATAATTATGTGTGCTTGAATTGCTATCTGCTCATTATTATGCTTCCTCTTATATTGTTATGATATCTCACCCCTTTTGTTTGAATGTTGTATTTATATTGGTAACGTGCAGATGATCCGAAGTACCTCGAGGTTGAGGTTAGATGAGGAGTTTGTCCCATATTGTGTAGTTTGAGTCGGTGTCAGCTCTGATACGTAACACCGGGAGAATGAACACTTGTTTGTTTTTCTTAAATGACATTTTTGTTTTGATGATTTGTTGGAGTATTAAAAACTCTCTTTTATTTGATAAAATATTGGTTTATGATTTAATTGAGGATGTTGATTATTAAACTTGATTCCTTTTTCCGCTGCAATAATAAAGTTGAATTTTGAGGACTATGTTGAAAGTGTTGTTGGTTCATCCGAAAGTGTGTTATATATTTGTTTCTTGATTCTCGAGTAGTTTTTTTTAATATGTTGAAATATATGGTATCATATTCTTGGTGTTTGATTTAAGAATTAAATTACTCTGATTTTTGTTAAATTACCGATGGGGAAAATAGGGTGTTACACGAGGTACGAATGCAAGTGTGTTATGGGTGCTTCATTGATAACAACATGGACGGATGAAAACACAGGTCGTTGGTTCTATGGATGTGGGATGTATAAGATATGTATAAGTTTATGCAAATTAATGCTCTGGCTATGCCTTGCCATTTATTCATCTTCATTTCCATTCACATTTCCAAAATCAAGGCTACAAGAAATATTGTCACTTTGTTTGGTTGGATAAGGAGATGAATCTTATCGCAAAAGAATTAATCTCTGCATTATTAAAGAACCTAAATTAAAAGAAAGAGGTGTTTAATTCGTATAAAGAAAAAGAAGAATAAATGAATATAAAAGTGAAGATGTTGAGGAAACCATTGAAGATCAACTAGATGTTATTTTTTATTATGTTGTTTGTTTTAGTTTGGACAATATTAATGAAATAGTGAAATTCTGACACTTGCAATACAAAGGTCAAGACTGATGTCTTAACATGGAAATACGATGTCAGAATAGATGTTATGACATTTGTTGACAGAAAACCTGTTAAAACTGTTGATTGTACAGAAAGATAAATTGCAGAATTTAAAGAATACAATTAATAGTTAACCCAGTTCGGTGCAACGTCCCCTGCTCTGGGGGCTATCAAGCCAGGAAGAAAATCCACTATGGTAGTATTAGTTCAAATCTAAACCAACCCTAGTTTACAACTTCTCTCCTAATCACTACCTTGTGCAACTTCTACCTAGAAACCGCTAGATATGAGATCCCCCTCTCACTTTCAATCACCGTAGTGATATGCCTACAGCCACAAACCTTGTGAGTAGACTTAAAAACCAAAAGAATATTACACTTCTAATAAACAATACTTAGTTTTTTTAAAGCTTCAACTAATAACAACACTAAACTCTTTGCTTAAAATCTCACGAGTGAGAATAATAGCTTGATAAACAAGCAACAATTAGTCAACTCAATGCATCAAAAGATACATGAGTGACATACAAAGAACACAAACACTGAAAACCTAAAAGACTCCTGAAATCGTAATCCTTAAGTTGCACACACGGTTTCTTCTTTTTGAATGATTGATTTTTTAGGTCATATAAAGTCCTTATGTATAGACTCTTAAAGTATGGGCTTGGACTCTTCAAATATATCCAATCCTCATGTTTAAAAAATAGCTACAAGATTTTCTCATAAAAATAGTAACAAATCTTTTTAAATCTTTCTAGAAAGTCTCCAAGATCCTTTTCAAGAAATCCAATTAAATCTCCACTTTATTATTGAATAATATCCTTAACCTGCGCATAATTATGAGGTACATCCAAAAGGATCTCATCAAATCAAATCAAATCAGTCAAGAGATAAACAACACCAGCGCTTGTTGTACACAGACCAGGATATCGTAACATTTGTCTTTGACATCTTGCTGAAACATATAACAGTAAAACTTTTATGACAGTTGATGAAGATGTTATAACATCTTGCACAACATCACTATAGAACCATTTTTTACCAAAATTTAGTCAATCATAAAACTATGGAACTAACAAATAGGTTTAAGGTGACTAGGTTTTAGGTTATGTTTCTATGTTGTTTGATTTATGATGTAACAAGTTAGCCATGGCGGTTGTAATGCGTTTAATGAATGAATAAATGAAATTGCAACATAATTGTAAACATTGGTCCAAGTTACTGCTATTGTTTAAGTCACTGTTATGGTTCAAGTTACAATTATGGTTCAAGTTACTGCTATGGTTCAATTTTCTTTAAAACATTTGGACCTGTAACGAACATTATTGCCCAAGGCATGTAAAATTGTCGTGTAATGTTAACATAATTTTGACTGCATTATTTGGACTTTGTGATACGGTGGGAGAACTGACTATAGTTTTGCGTTTGTTTTCGCAAATGTTTCGGTTGAGCAAGAGTCGCCACCGACTTTTTATTTTATCCTAAGGAAAGGTTTAAAAAGCACAGCAAAAACCTTTGAGATTTTTCTTGGGTTCGGGGAGTAGATTATAGAAAGGGAAGGTATTAGCACCCTTTCTATCCATGGTTATCCATGGGCTCTTAGTTACTTGCTTAGATCACTTGCCTTTTGTTTTCAATTGTTTTAAATGGTGCTTGTGTGTGTGGGTTTGAAAATGTTTTGAAAAGAAGCCAATATGGTGGCAACCTTTGTAATGATCCATGTGGGGATGTATACAAAGATGTATGTCTTTTGAAAAGGTTTTCATTTGTTTTTGAAAGTTGTTTTGAAAGTGTTGTGAGGTGTGTTTTAGAAAATAGGCAAGTGTTTTGTTTTTGCAAGTTTGATTCAAGTAACTAAGAGTTTATCTACTCCTAAATTTCTCAAAGACTATTGCTATGTTTTAACCCTTTTCATAAGTTTGTTCCACCATTGTATTTGGTGGACAATCTCATGTTAGGATGTGAAAGGGACAGGCGCGGGTCATCGTTTAGGCCATAATTGCAATGGTGCCAAGCATCTTTGGGCATTTTCTTTAAGGGACTTGATCATTTGTTTAGGCAACATTTTGAAAGCGTCATCGAGGGACTATGATCATTTGATTTATTTGTTTTGCCCAAAGAGACCTAACATGCAATATGGCCCATTTATTTGAAGGCAACAAAGTGGAATACCCTAGGGGGTGCAAGGGTGATTTGTGTGTCCATTTTCATGCTTGTTTGTCTTGAGATTAGGTCATAACTATTTTGTTCATTTTATTCGCATATAAACCCTAATTCTAACATTGTATATTTAGAAAGCGATAAAGTGCGAAATTTAAACTCCTACGCTATTACAACACAATAATATAGGGAGGGGGGTACAATGTTTCAAATGGGGATTTTGACAATGAATTTAAACCTAAAACTATTACATCAAGATTTGAATTATTTACAAGATAATTTAATTGCATAAATAAAATAGAAATAGAACAAATATGCAAGAATGCAAAAAAGGGTTTTTTATATGTATGAAAAAAAGTATTATTTATGTAAAATAAAAAGAAAATAAAAAGATATTATTTTTTGGAGTATTTTTAAATTTAGGGCAAAACCCTAATTTTTATTAAATGAAATGTATTATTATTTAATTTAATACAAGTATTTATTTATTATATACAAATAAAATAAAGATAAAGTATATTTGTAAAAAATGATCTTTTAGTGTTTAATATTAATAAAATAAAATATGTATATTTTTAGTATTTTATTCTAAGTATATTAATAAATATATATATTTATGTATTAAATTCTAAATATGTATTATATATAAAAAATAATAATACTTAATATTTAATAAAAAAAAGTAATTTTTTCTATAAAATATTTTCAGAAAGTAAAACAAAAATAAAAATGTATAGAAATGCATTTGTACTATTTTTTAGTATTTTAAACAAAATATATATATTTATCTATTTATGTATAAACTAAAAGAAAATTAAATAAATGCCTAATAAAATCAAAAATGGAGAGAAAAAATATTTTTATATTTTTGATGTCATGAGAAAAAATAAACAAGTCAATCAAAAAAAGAAAAAGTAAAAAAGTCAAAGAAATAAGCAAAATGGGCTCAGGGGGTTCAGAAGCAATTATGTGGTGCAAATAAGAAAAATATTCCAGGCCCAGCCCAGAACCAGTCATCTTCAACCTCTGAACAACATCACTCACGTGTTTTCTATCTCTTGATTCCTGGACTTTCAAGCAAAACTCATAACATGAAAAGTGTAGAGCATGAGAAGACGAATTCAACCATGTAAAGAACTTGACTTAACTCTCTAAGATGAGGGAGAATTTCTTCTCCCCCAATTTCTGACCTAACTTTTATGCCATGTTCAGACTCAAAATTCTTGCAGCACACATAATATAAATGAAATCTAACTATATGGGCATGTTCAGGGCTATGATTGTGACATATTTTCTTCACAAACCTAAAGCTAACAATGCCTAATAAGAGAGATAGAACTTCATGAAGATACCTGTTCAGTTGGAATCGTGCTTTGCAATGTAGGAGTTTTCAGAGCAAGATGATGATTTGTATAGCTTCCTTGAAGTGTAAGGATGTTATTCCAAGTTCTACTTTGTCTTGAAACTCCCTGAATCGTGCTAGAGAACTTCAACTGCAAAACAGAAAAACAAAAATGGTGAAGTGGCTTGGAGATGTTACAGATCGTGTTTTAGCTTTTGGATAGCTTGCATAGATGGTAAGGAAGGTATGTGAACTGGTTTGGGCAAGAAAACTTGAGAGAAATGAAAGATAGCACTCAAACTGCAGGCCTTGCCCTGTTTTTGCAGTTTGAGAGTGATTATGGCAAGGGGAGTGTTTGAGAGGTGCTAGGGTCGTGCAAAAGCTTGGTTCTGATCTTTGGAATGTGTTTGATAAGTTTGTCTAAGTGTGCCTAAGCTGATATGAGAGTTGTGTGATGTTATGACACTTTTCTTCTTTCTTAAGCAACAAAAGCCAACTTGTGTTTCTAGGCATGTAGAGGACCCCCTAATGTGCTGCATAATCCCTCCTTGATCAGTGTGTTATGCTCATAATCTTGTGCTAAAGAGATTTGATATGTACCTTCTTGATTTACCAATTGACATAAAGTATAACTTTTGCAAAAATGGATATAATGCTTTTTCCAATTTGGGATTAATCCATCATACAATGCTTTAGCTCATGAAACAAGGTCTTAGCACAATGAACATGCATTAAATTATTGAGTGTTGGATAGTTTTAGGACCTGTAATCAAGGGCATGCTAGTTTTGAGAAGTTTGCACAAATTATGAACATGAAAAATGGCCAATTCAAAAGTGAGTTTTTGCCAAATTATGAAATTCGAATCTCTCAAGTTATGAGGTTGTTTGATGAGTTATTGGACATTTTGGAAAGCTTGGAATGTGTACTACAATCCATCTTTGAAATGCAAATTGAAATTCCAAGTGGAAGTGTATGGAAAATGGTCTTGAAGTTAGGTAAAAACTTGTCCAAAATAGGTCAAATTTTCACTAAGTTAAGAATGGTTTAGTGCCCTTATTCAAAAATTTGTAACTTGAGATACAAGCTTCAAATGGGAAAACTTTGTGAATCAAAGTTTTAGATTATGCAGCAAGCTACAACTTTCATGTTTTGACTTTTGTTTGAATCCAAATGAATCTTGGTGAAAAAGTGGGGCAAAGTTGGGAAAAAATTAGGGTTTTCCATAACTTAGAAAAATTCTAAGTTATGAAAAATTCCATTTCAAACCCTAATTTGCATTTCTTGGTTTCTTGGTGAACAAGTTTCATTATTTGGCATGTTTTGATGAAAAATGAATCTTGACTCTTGATTTTGACCAAAAAGTCAAAGTTTGACTTTTCAGTATACAGTCAAAATTGATCAATTGACTGGGAAATTCAACTGTCAATCTTGTGTACTTGGGATCTTTTGAGCTTGTTGAGAATGTCAAGACAATCCCATGGGGTCCTTGAGTCCATATGTGAGCTTGGTTTGCCATTGGCTAGGTCAAACAGTCAAAAATTGCCTTTGTGCAGTCAAAACCCTAAAAATGACCATTTTGCCTTTTTGATGATCTAATCAAATTTCTTGTGGAATTGTGATCCAAACTTGATCAAATGGTCCATATGAGTTCATAATGTTGATGTGGGTCAATTTTCATGAGATTTGACTGTCAATTGGCCACAGTTGACTTTTTCCCCAATACAGCTGATTTATAGGTCAACTGTCCAATTGACTGGGTAAAACTTGGAATCAGGACTTGAAACTTGGTATGGGTAAACTTGAGAGTCCAACATGAAGCATGAAAGTCATCTTAGGCATTTTAGGTCAAAATATCTTTGTGCAAACACAAACCCTAATTTGGGTCAACAGTGCAAGGAGAAACCTTGAGCAGAGGAAACCCTAATTGGATCTTGAGCTCCAAGGGCCTTGTGATGAGAAAATGTTGAGAAAATGGGAGGGAAAATTTTGGGGTACAACAGTTGCCCTTGTTCAATCTTCTTGAACCTGAAGAGTTAGATTGGCAATTTTGTCTTTCGTGGCTCGAGGGTAAAAGGAGATTGGACACTAGAGTGCCCGGAAATTTGCACTCGCATGTTGGATTATCAGCAAATGTGATGTCGGGAATGGGCTTACAGATGCCATTTGGAGAGATGATGGATAGGGAGATGGGCTTATAGATGCCATCTGAAGATGTGACAGAACCTTGTCGGGAATGGGCTTATAGATGCCATTTGGAAGTGTTGATCGCATAAGAGATTCCTTAGCGAGAACTTGTGTATTTGAGAGAGACATATGTTTTCCTGGCTTGTTACAGGTGTTTGATCTTCAATCTCTTTATGCAGATATGCCCTGGCTAGATACAGGTATCGAATCTACAATTGGTTGCTCACAGATGTGCCCTGGCTGGATACATGAGTCGAATCTGGAAATAATCGTCAATAGATATGCCCTGGCTGGATGCAGGAATCGAATCTTCGAACTCTTCAGACGTGCCCTGGCTAGATACAGGAGTCGAGTCTGGAAATGTAGTCAACAGATATGCCCTGGCTAGATACAGGAGTCGAATCTGGAAATGTTGTAGTTGATAGATGTGCCCTGGCTGGATACAGGAATCGAATCTTCGAACTCTTCAGACGTGCCCTGGCTAGATACAGGAGTCGAGTCAGGAAACTAATCATTCTCAGATGTGCCCTGGTTAGATACAGGAATCGAATCTAGAATTGCGATAGTTGAAGGTAGTTGTCTTTGGGATTGTCTTCTTCCCTGAAAAGGCAAAAACATAAGTTGTATGCAATGTCATGATGTATGATATGCATGATGTCATGATGTTCAACATGAGACAGTGTTGTATGCACTTTATCGTGTATGTAAGCAAGATGTATGAAATGTGAAATGTTTATGAGTGTAACTTCGTCTTAGGAAAATAAATCCTTGACGACTGGCCGGGGAGTTGCTCTGTGGCAGAGATACTTTGCTGAAGTTTGACGAGAGGCCTACAGAGGACTTCAATGATGGATTCCGCTGGGGATAATGATGATAAACTCCGCTGGGGACAATGATGATAAACTCCGTTGGGGATACCAAAGATAAACTCCGCTGGGGATTGAAAGAACCTTGTCGAGGGCGATCTTCCATGGCAATTAGCTGAGGATAACCCAGTTATAAGCCCTTGTGAGGAATAACTCTGAATAAAGCTCGGGAGAGACGTCCGTATTCTGCAGGGAACAAGCTTCCAGAATCTACTGGGGATAAGCTTTTAGACCTGCCGGGGAAAGTTGGCGACTTCACTGGGGGAAGTATTGCTGAATCTTGCCTTACTCTGCGGGGAGCTGAGATCATTTGGTCACATTCTTCAGTCGAATCTACCTTGGTACCTTGGCAGACAAAGCAACCAGACTGCATCAGGCGGCTCCACATTGCCCCTGTTTCTGATGTCACCTGTAATTAATCTTTCGTTTCATATGCAAATATTTATGAATCAGCAATTCAATGTCAAATGCATATATCAAAAATGAACATTGGACGTTCTTCGCAAGACAAAACAGAAAAAGGAAAAACAATGGCAATTTGTATGGACAAGTGAATTTGTATTGATTTGAATTTTGCCTGTGAATAGGCGTTTTTGTACAGGAGGCTGACGTCCTAGTAAGAGAACACCGCCAAATAATAGAATTTACACAATTTGTGAAAAACTAAACAAAACAGCTATGTGAATAATCCCACTGGGTTCTAACTCTGCTATTTCCCTTATGTCCTCGAGCATCTCATCACTTGGCTGTTCAGTTGAAGATGAAGCTGATTGGTCGATGCCGAAGTCTGAGCCAGATAGTTGATGCCGAATTCCGGATGCGAAGTGATCCAATGAGACATAGTGTTACGCTTTATCCCTAACTTTTTCCTGGACCGCCCTTTCGGGTTTTCAGTCCACCGGGATACCCATTTTTGCCCAAGCCGCCTTTTCAGGTTTTCGACTTGCCGGGTGTACAGATTTTTTTCATTTCATCCCTTATTTTTGCCCGAACCCTTTTGGTTCGCCGGGAAGCCCTAATTTTTGCCTAGGTATGTCAACCTAGCGGGTCTTTTATTTATGCGTAGTATTTTTTCACTATGTCTGCATTGGCGGGATGAGGAAGGTCGTCACCGTCCATGGTGGTTAGGATCATGGCTCCTCCTGAGAACACATGTTTAACCACAAATGGGCCTTCGTATGTAGGGGTCCATTTGCCCCGGGGATCACTTTGAGGAAGGATGGTGCGTTTGATTACCAGGTCTCCAACTTGATACTCTTGTGGTCTGACTCTCTTGTTAAATGCCCTGATCATCCGTTTTTGATACGTCTGACCATGACAGATAGCGGTGAGTCTCTTTTCGTCAATCAGGTTTAATTGATCAAGTCGAGTCTGGATCCAGTCATCTTCACTCAGATCTGCATCTTTCATTATTCGGAGAGAAGGTATCTGGACTTTAATTGGCAAGACTGCCTCCATGCCATAGACCAAAGAGAAAGGAGTTGCCCCGGTTGATGTCCTTGCTGAGGTACGGTACCCATGAAGAGCGAATGGTAACATCTCGTGCCAATCTTTATAGGTCACTGTCATCTTCTGCACAATTTTCTTGATATTTTTATTAGCTGCCTCTACAGCCCCATTCATCTTCGGCCGGTAGGGAGAAGAGTTGTGGTGCTGTATCTTGAATTGTTCGCAGAGCTCAGTGATCATCTTGTTGTTTAGATTGGTACCATTGTCCATAATGATTCTTTTTGGGACGCCGTACCGACAGATCAGATTATGCCGGATGAAACGTGCCATGACGCTCTTGGTTACTGTGGCGTAGGAAGCTGCCTCAACCCACTTTGTGAAATAATCGATCGCCACCAAGATGAAGCGATGCTCATTGGATGCCGTCGGTCGGATCTCACCGATCATATCAATCCCCCACATTGCAAAAGGCCAAGGTGCCGTCAGGACGTTCAGAGGAACTGGAGGAATATGCACCTTGTCAGCATAGATTTGGCATTTATGACAAGTTCGAGAGTGTTGGTAACAATCAGCTTCCATTGTGGACCAGAAATATCCTGCCCGAAGGATTTTCTTAGCCATGGTATGTCCACTGGAATGTGTTCCGAATGTACCTTCATGCAATTCTATCATGATCTTCTCTGCTTCAGCCTTATCCACACAACGCAGTAGAGTTGAATCATGATTCCGTTTGTAGAGAATGCCGTTGCTGAGGAAGAATTTTTCCGCAAACCTCCTCATGAACTTCTTGTCATTGACAGATGCACCTTCAGGGTATTCCTGAGCTTCTAAGTACCTCTTCACCTCATGATACCAGGGTTTTCCAGTCACTTTTTCAGCCTCAAGCTCGCAGCAGTATGCCGGTTCATCCAACTTCCAGATAATGATCTGGGGAGCCTCATTGTCCCATTTAACTTTGAACATTGAAGACATCGTAGCTAGTGCGTCTGCTAGCTGATTCTCCTCTCTTGGGAAGTGCTCAAAAGTTATTTCTTCAAAGTGGGGAAGCAAGGTTGACACATACTCCTTGTAAGGAATAAGATTTGGGTGTTTCGTGTCCCACTCGCCCTTGATCTGATTGATCACGAGAGCAGAATCTCCGAAGACACTCAAAAACTTGATCCTTAAGTCGATTGCAGCTTGTAAACCCATGATACATGCTTCATATTCTGCCATGTTGTTGGTGCAGTTGAAACACAATCGGGCGGTGAGTGGAGTATGAGTTCCTTTGGGAGATATGATTACAGCGCCGACGCCGTTACCCAGAGCATTGGAGGCTCCGTCAAAATGCATAGACCATCGGGATCCTTCCTCAGGTCCTTCATTCGGTCCAGGTACTTCACAGTCAGTTACCACCATGATGTCTTCGTCCGGAAAATCAAAGTTCAATGATTGGTAATCATCCACAGGTTGGTGTGCCAAATGATCCACCAGTACACTTCCCTTAATAGCTTTCTGAGTTGTATACTGGATGTCATATTCTATCAAGATCATTTGCCATCTCGCTATCCTTCCAGACAGACCAGGCTTTTCAAATATGTACTTGATGGGATCCATCTTTGAAATTAATAAAGTAGTGTGAGTCAGCATATACTGTCTCAGCCGGCGAGCAGCCCATACTAGAGCGCAGCAAGTTTTCTCAAGCAGTGAGTAACGAGACTCACAGTCGGTAAACTTTTTTCTCAAGTAATAAATAGCATGCTCTTTTCGGCCAGACTCGTCATGCTACCCCAGCACACACCCCATTGAATTATCAAGTACTGTTAAGTATAATATTAGAGGTCTTCCTTCCACTGGTGGCATAAGAATGGGGGGCTCTTGGAGATATTCCTTTATCCTTTCAAAGGCAGCCTGACATTCATCGTTCCAGCGTACTACTTGATCTTTCTTCAGTAATTTGAAGATTGGCTCACAAGTAGCAGTCAGATGTGAGATGAATCGGGCAATGTAATTTAGTCGTCCCAGGAAGCCTCTGACTTCTTTCCCTGTCTTAGGAACTGGCATCTCTTGAATGGCTTTAACCTTGGCAGGGTCCACCTGAATACCTTTATCACTTACAATGAAACCTACCAATTTTCTGGACCTTACCCCAAAGGTGCATTTGTTGGGATTCAACCTCAGCTTGTATAACTTGAGTCGGTCAAACAACTTCCTCAGATGGTCAAGGTGCTCCTCCTCAGTTTGAGACCTTGCAATCATGTCATCAACGTATACCTCAATCTCATGATGGATCATATCATGAAATAAAGCAACCATGGCGCGTTGGTAGGTTGCCCCAACATTTTTCAACCCGAATGGCATGACCTTGTAACAGAAAGTGCCCCACTGAGTCACAAAGGTAGTCTTTTCCATATCTTCCGGAGCCATCTTGATCTGATTATACCCTGAAAAACCATCCATGAAGGAGAACACCTTGTGTTGAGCAGTATTGTCAACGAGGACGTCAATGTGAGGTAGAGGAAAATCATCCTTGGGGCTGGCCCTGTTCAAATCCCTGTAGTCGACACACATTCTGACTTTACCGTCCTTCTTCGGCACTGGCACCACATTGGCGACCCACTGAGGGTAAGAAGTTACTGCTAGAAACCCGGCGTCGAATTGCTTCATAACTTCAGCCTTGATCTTTTCAGACATCTCTGGGCGCATACGGCGGACCTTTTGCTTTACCGGAGGACAGTCTTCCTTGGTTGGCAGGTGATGAACCACAATGTCGGCATCCAAACCAGGCATATCTTCATAGGACCAAGCAAATATCTCCATGTAATCCTGTAGCATCTGGATCAATCGTTGCTTCACGCTGGGCTCTAGATTGGCACCGATTTTGACCTCTTTCCTATCTGTCTCAGTACCCAGGTTAATTGTTTCCACCGGCTCTTCATGTGGTTGAATAGCCCTCTCTTCCTGGAGTAGCAGTCTTGCGAGCTCACCAGGCACTTCACAATCATCTTCACCTTCGTCTTCGGCCAAGTTGATCGGATTCTCGAAGTCATAACTGGCGGTAGCAGAGCTGTTACCAGTGAGATCCAGAGTGGATTGAAACCTGTATAAGTGAGTGTGTGTAAATATAGCTGTTTTGCAATATATAATACAGAAAGAAAAAGAGCACAAGATTTGAAATGCAACAAATGTCCAATGTTTTGATTGATGATATATGGAAATGTCATACAAAAAGCCCTCACAAATGGAGCTACGATGCCCCGGGTAGGACACCGAGCCAAAAAAGTTTTAACATATTGTTTGTTACAAATTGGAAATCAAAAGAAATTAATTACTGCGTGACAAATGTGATAGGCGTAAAATCCTTTGTCGTCCAGTTGCTCGGTCCGTTGCTGGTAGTCGGGTAGATCCAACTGTCAAACTCTGCTTCCTCTACATCCTCCTCGATAGCATTCACCCTCGGGTTGGAGATAAACACCGGAGCCTTTCTGATCTTTTCCTTGCGCACAGCCCTCTGAGCCTCTGCAGTAAAGCCCAGCCCAAACTTGTCGTTCTTTTGAGTGAAGTCAGGAAGCTGACCCCAGTTTGCACAATTGCCTTTCTCGATTACAGCCCGGGCATCCCTCAAGGACGCCATCTTCAACGGAAAGTCTTCTTCAACTACTGCCTCAGCCGATGCCAACACTGGAGGTACTTCCTCAAAATGCTGAAAGGGGGTTTCAATAAATTCCCCGTCCATCTCGATATATCGGAATGAATTCAAGTGACTCACCATGTATTCCTCCTCACCCTGCACAGTAACAATCTTCCCTTTGACAGGGTATTTGAGCTTTTGGTGTATAGTGGATGTTACTGCCCCAGCCTTGTGAATCCAGGGTCGACCCAACAAGCAGGAATAAGAT
This sequence comes from Vicia faba, assembly GCA_948472305.1. Classification (NCBI taxonomy): domain Eukaryota; kingdom Viridiplantae; phylum Streptophyta; class Magnoliopsida; order Fabales; family Fabaceae; genus Vicia; species Vicia faba. Next base: position 1,514,562,895 of record OX451739.1, read on the forward strand.
GGACGAATATCCATTACATAAAATGTTGAGTCGAAGACTTGGGAACCCACACGAATAGGAATGTCTACTTCACCGTGCACCATCCTCTTAGAACCGTCGAAAGCTCTAACAATGATGTTACTAGGTTTCAATTCCAGGCCCTCACAATCCAAGCGATCCAGTGCCTTCTTGGGCAAAACATTCAGGGAAGAATCGGTATCCACCAACACGTGTGCGAGAGTAGTGCCCCTGCACTCTATAGAGACGTGCAGGGCATCATTGTGATTTTTCCCTTTGGCGGTAAGGTCAGCATCTGAGAACCCCAAGCCATTGTCAGCCGTCAAATTAGCCACACAGTCGGTGAATTGATCCGCGGAGGTCTCTTGCGGCACATGGGCCATTTTCAAAAATGAAATCAGGGCTTTTGCATGGGCCTCTGAGCATAGCAGTAGTGATAGCATAGAGATTTTGGAGGGAGTATGCCCCAACTGTTCAACAACATTAAAGTCACTCTTTTTGATAATTTTAAGAATTTCCTCCATTTCTTGTTGGGAGGCTTCCACAACAGTCTTCTTTTTTGGTGCCTCCGTCCTGGCAGGCGAATCGGTAGCAACTTCTTTGCCCCGAGTATCAGAGGACTCGGCGGCAGTAGTAGACACAGGAACTTGAATTGGAACATGCACACTTGCGGGTGTGATGGTGAGAGGTTTTCGGATAACTGGCGGTGCAATGTCAGGCGAGAAGAGCCTGCCACTGCGGGTAATCTTTGCGGGACCAGTGATATTACTGATACTGGTATTGGTGTTGAACTCCTGCTTCACCCCAAGCACGTACACGTCAGCTCCATAATGCCATGGGACCGCTTTATCAGACTCATATGGGAGAGGCCCCGGGACAGTAATAGTGATGGGTGCAACAGACATAATTTGGACTGGTTTCTTCACGGGAGCTTTGGCAGGATTGTAAATTGTGACAACAGATATTTCTTCAATGGAAACAAACGGAACATCAGTTTTCTTGAACAGAATTTCCTTGCTATCCATTAGGCTTTGGATGCCTGATTTCAGCAGTGGACAACCGGTAGGGATAACAGCACACAGGAGGCAACCCTTACTACAACCCGGAAATAAACCGGCTAGGAGTAAGTTCCTCTTAACAGTCATAAGAGGGGTAACAACTTCATTCACCGAAACAGCATACAATTCTTCCTCAATGGCATTTACTCTATGCTGGGGCATAGGAGCAGTTACAACATTTGGTCTCTCAGGCGCTTCAAACTGAATTTCCTTCGCGTCGATAAGATCTTGCACTTTGTTTCTCAGGGCCCAGCAATCATCAGTAGTGTGCCCGGGACTATTAGAATGATAAGCACACCGGGCATTTGGGTTATACTTAGGAGACGCAGTATTCACGACTTTAGGAGCTTCTTTGGTGGCCACCAAGTTGGTTGATAACAGTTGGGGTAAAATTTGTGATAAGGTCATACTCAGCCGAGTATACTGCCTCTTGGGCCTTTCACTTCTTTGTTGATTGTACTGCTGAGGAGCAGCAACAGGTTTTGAAATGACTAGAGCATTGACGGCTTGGCGACTTTCTGGCTTGACTTGTCTTCTAGGACCATAGACGGCACTTGCTTCTTTCTTAAAAGGCCTCTTCTCAGTACTTGCAGCAACACCCTTCTGAATCTTTCCTGACTTGATGCCAGCTTCTATCCTTTCGCCCGTTAAGATCAAATCGGTAAACCCCACGGAAGAGTTACCAATCAGATGATTGAAAAATGGCCCAGATAGGGTCCCTAAAAACATATCAACAAGCTCACGATCGGTTAAAGGAGGTTGTACCCTGCCAGCCAAATCCCTCCATTTTTGTGCGTATTCTTTGAATCCTTCGCCTGTTCCTATCGACATACCCTGAAGTTGGGTACGAGTAGGGGCAAGGTCAGAATTGTATTGATATTGTTTGTAGAAAGCGGTGGCCAAATCTTCCCAATTCCGGACACTGGTTCCCTCTAGCTGATAAAACCACTCCAACTGAGCTCCAGAAAGGCTGTCTTGAAAGAAATGAATCCAGAGGTTTTTATCTGCCGTATAGGGTTGAATCTTTCTCACGTAGGACCTGAGATGCATTTTGGGGCAGGACAGCCCATCATACCTTACAAACACTGGCACTTTGAATTTTGGGGGAATCACAATCCCGGCAACCAAACCCAAGTCTTCAAAATCCAAACCCGGTACTCTTTGTAATTCCATGGCGGCTAATCTGTCTTCTAACCCTTTGTATTTATCATCAGCTGGAGGGTATTGTTGGTCAGAATAATCTTCATCCTCTTCAACCTCTTCTTCTTCCGCATCAGACTCGGAAGGCACCGCAGCTCCATCTCTCTTACTGGTCCCTTCATCAGAAGTAGGAGGAAATTCAAGCACTCTTCGAGCTTCTCCGTCAAATCTTCTCCCCAAAGTAGCCACCCCGAGTCTCTTTTTCTTCTTTTTCACTGGGTCTTTGTTCCCCAATTGAGTCTTGATATCCTCCTGACCCTTAGCCAAGGTCATTAGGAGTTGCTGGAACTGTGCATTCTGAGCCCGTAGGTCTTTGATTGTTTGCTCGAGATCCATCCTACTGTAATAAACAGCAGACAGATAAGGAAACCTGGAATGAGACCTGCTTATGCACATGATGAATGGTATGCTTATGTATGCAATGCATTCAAGGATTTAGGACATTCAAAATTGTTTTAGACAAAGAAGAACGCACGTCATATTAATAAGAAGAAATTTGTCAGTACATAAATGCCCCATGGGCCAAATATTACAAAATAAACTTCTTAAGGCAGAAAGACATTGCGCATCCTCTTTGGTGCGATGTAGGTATTGAGGGCCTCTTGCTCGTGGAGTCGGCGAGTAAGCTCTAGAACCTTCTTTTCACTGGCGTAGTAGCTAGCTTCAAAAGTATTCCGTTCCTCCTTGAGCTGAATCCAGCTTTTCTGCATTTCCTCTCACGATGTAGGCATGTCTGGATGTAGGATGGTGTAGGGAACCTCTCCTTCATTGACAGGCTCTTTAATCACTGGGAGTACATGGGGATAAGGCATCATTAGACTTTGGGCTCGGGCTCGTACCCACTTGAGATAGGGCTCAAGAGGGATGGAGTTCTTGTGTCCCAGAGTCTTGCTATCAACCTTGTTGAGTTTTCCCCAAGCTCTGATGAATCTTTGGCGAAGTCCTTGCGCATCGTTGTCGAAGTCAAAAACTAGGTCAGGAATCAACATATCATGAGGGCCATCCCTCCGTGCATATCCAAATTGCCTCAAAGCTAGGCAAGGGTTGTAGGTGATACCTCCTCTAATGCCAAGTAAAGGAACATTAGGAAATTCTCCGCAACGATCGACAATGATGACATTTTCTCTGGACCGAGAACACCAATGCACATCAGAATGAGTAAGAGTCATCAACCGTTGGGACCACCTTGTACCTTGGTCATTCTTCAAGACAGATTGTGGAAGGTGTGAAATAAACCACCTTGCAAGGATAGGAGTACAGCACATGAGAACACCCCTCTTTCTCATTGTTCGTGTGTGAAATGAGTGAAGAATGTCCCCAAGCAATGTTGGTATTGGATTTCTGGACAAGAAGATTTTGACGGCGTTGACATCTACCAATTGGTCAGGATTTGGGAACAAGACCAACCCATAGATAAGGAGTGCCACAATCTCTTCAAAGGCTTGTAGGTCCAATGAGTTCCAACATTCTTGTGCCTTCTCAAACAAGAACTTTGCTAAGAATCCTTTGACGCCGCTTCTGGTTTCCCAATGCCCTTTGATGTCAGATGGTTGTAGATGTAATGCTCGAGAAACATCTTCCGGCTTTGGTTCCTTCTCCGTACCGTTGAATGGTAGTTGATTAAGGATAGGGATTCTTAGAAGTTGAGAAAACTCCTCCAAAGTGGGTACCAACTGATAATCAGGAAAAGTGAAGCAGTGGTGAAGAGGGTCAAAGAACTGGAATAGCACTTTCATCATGTCTTCTTCAATGTTGGTGTTGACTAGGCTAAGCAGTCTACCATGTCTTTCACTGAAGGATGAATTTTCCGGAATTCTTGAGGTGAGTTCCTTGAGTTGAGGAGAGATTCTCACAAGGTTGACTTGAATAGTATTCCTGCGAGGAATTTCCATGTCCTACAAAACAAGAACAAAGATGAAGATCCAAAACCCTTGAAATGGTTAGTGAATGCATATGATGTTTTATGATGTTTATGATGTATGCACAAAACATATGTACAAGCAAATCACACCAAACCCTAGTTTCAGGCTTGCATGGGGTTTCATAGGTAAGTACCCTCTTGAGTGTAGTTGGCTTAAAAACCTGTCCTATAAATAGTAACCGGGTTCTAAGGAGCTCAATATCACTGGATTGTTTTCATTGTTCATGGTTTTGGTTTAGCCACTTAACTAGCGACCAAAATATTCCAAGAAAACAAACCTCAATGAGTGTAGTATCGAGTATCTACCAACTTCGGACTGCACCAAAGCCGGTCATCTCACTACCCCTAATCAAAGGCCAAGATGGTCAAGTAAGGTTCTAGGTCATTAGTGCTTAGTGACATCACTCAGCAGCCCCGTACTCTCCTTGATTGAACTCAAGGGTTACCGGTACTCACAAATATGTCGCACTAATATAACTATTGCTTAGACCGTGTCGGTATACCCCGCACAGTTTCCACAACGTATTGCTATCTATGAATGTTTCCCAAAATCCGGGTGTAGGATTGCAAACCCAAACAATAGAGCCAAAGTATAAAGCAAACAATTCAAACAATTTGTCATGCAAAGGGGGTGATCTAAGCCCTAAGGTTACTCCACTTTTAAAATTGTCCCCAGCAGAGTCGCCAGTTCTGTGATACGGTGGGAGAACTGACTATGGTTTTGCGTTTGTTTTCGCAAATGTTTCGGTTGAGCAAGAGTCGCCACCGACTTTTTATTTTATCCTAAGGAAAGGTTTAAAAAGCACAGCAAAAACCTTTGAGATTTTTCTTGGGTTCGGGGAGTAGATTATAGAAAGGGAAGGTATTAGCACCCTTTTTATCCATGGTTATCCATGGGCTCTTAGTTACTTGCTTAGATCACTTGCCTTTTGTTTTCAATTGTTTTAAATGGTGCTTGTGTGTGTGGGTTTGAAAATGTTTTGAAAAGAAGCCAATGTGGTGGCAACCTTTGTAATGATCCATGTGGGGATGTATACAAAGATGTATGTCTTTTGAAAAGGTTTTCATTTGTTTTTGAAAGTTGTTTTGAAAGTGTTGTGAGGTGTGTTTTAGAAAATAGGCAAGTGTTTTGTTTTTGCAAGTTTGATTCAAGTAACTAAGAGTTTATCTACTCCTAAATTTCTCAAAGACTATTGCTATATTTTAACCCTTTTCATAAGTTTGTTCCACCATTGTATTTGGTGGACAATCTCATGTTAGGATGTGAAAGGGACAGGCGCGGGTCATCGTTTAGGCCATAATTGCAATGGTGCCAAACATCTTTGGGCATTTTCTTTAAGGGACTTGATCATTTGTTTAGGCAACATTTTGAAAGCGTCATCGAGGGACTATGATCATTTGATTTGTTTGTTTTGCCCAAAGAGACCTAACATGCAATATGGCCCATTTATTTGAAGGCAACAAAGTGGAATACCCTAGGGGGTGCAAGGGTGATTTGTGTGTCCATTTTCATGCTTGTTTGTCTTGAGATTAGGTCATAACTATTTTGTTCATTTTATTCGCATATAAACCCTAATTCTAACATTGTATATTTAGAAAGCGATAAAGTGTGAAATTTAAACTCCTACGCTATTACAACACAATAAAATAGGGAGGGGGGTACAATGTTTCAAATGGGGATTTTGACAAGGAATTTAAATCTAAAACTATTACATCAAGATTTGAATTATTTACAAGATAATTTAATTGCATAAATAAAATAGAAATAGAACAAATATGCAAGAATGCAAAAAAGGGTTTTTATATGTATGAAAAAAAGTATTATTTATGTAAAATAAAAAGAAAATAAAAAGATATTATTTTTTGGAGTATTTTTAAATTTAGGGCAAAACCCTAATTTTTATTAAATGAAATGTATTATTATTTAATTTAATACAAGTATTTATTTATTATATACAAATAAAATAAAGATAAAGTATATTTGTAAAAAATGATCTTTTAGTGTTTAATATTAATAAAATAAAATATGTATATTTTTAGTATTTTATTCTAAGTATATTAATAAATATATATATTTATGTATTAAATTCTAAATATGTATTATATATAAAAAATAATAATATTTAATATTTAATAAAAAAAGTAATTTTTTCTATAAAATATTTTCAGAAAGTAAAACAAAAATAAAAATGTATAGAAATGCATTTGTACTATTTTTTAGTATTTTAAACAAAATATATATATTTATCTATTTATGTATAAACTAAAAGAAAATTAAATAAATGCCTAATAAAATCAAAAATGGTGAGAAAAAATATTTTTATATTTTTGATGTCATGAGAAAAAATAAACAAGTCAATCAAAAAAAGAAAAAGTCAAAAAGTCAAAGAAATAAGCAAAATGGGCTCAGGGGGTTCAGAAGCAATTATGTGGTGCAAATAAGAAAAATATTCCAGGCCCAGCCCAGAACCAGTCATCTTCAACCTCTGAACAACATCACTCACGCGTTTTCTATCTCTTGATTCCTGGACTTTCAAGCAAAACTCATAACATGAAAAGTGTAGAGCATGAGAAGACGAATTCAACCATGTAAAGAACTTGACTTAACTCTCTAAGATGAGGGAGAATTTCTTCTCCCCCAATTTCTGACCTAACTTTTATGCCATGTTCAGACTCAAAATTCTTGCAGCACACATAATATAAATGAAATCTAACTATATGGGCATGTTCAGGGCTATGATTGTGACATATTTTCTTCACAAACCTAAAGCTAACAATGCCTAATAAGAGAGATAGAACTTCATGAAGATACTTGTTCAGTTGGAATCGTGCTTTGCAATGGAGGAGTTTTCAGAGCAAGATGATGATTTGTATAGCTTCCTTGAAGTGTAAGGATGCTATTCCAAGTTCTACTTTGTCTTGAAACTCCCTGAATCGTGCTAGAGAACTTCAACTGCAAAACAGAAAAATAAAAATGGTGAAGTGGCTTGGAGATGTTACAGATCGTGTTTTAGCTTTTGGATAGCTTGCATAGATGGTAAGGAAGGTATGTGAACTGGTTTGGGCAAGAAAGCTTGAGAGAAATGAAAGATAGCACTCAAACTGCAGGCCTTGCCCTGTTTTTGCAGTTTGAGAGTGATTATGGCAAGGGGAGTGTTTGAGAGGTGCTAGGGTCGTGCAAAAGCTTGGTTCTGATCTTTGGAATGTGTTTGATAAGTTTGTCTAAGTGTGCCTAAGCTGATATGAGAGTTGTGTGATGTTATGACACTTTTCTTCTTTCTTAAGCAACAAAAGCCAACTTGTGTTTCTAGGCATGTAGAGGACCCCCTAATGTGCTGCATAATCCCTCCTTGATCAGTGTGTTATGCTCATAATCTTGTGCTAAAGAGATTTGATATGTACCTTCTTGATTTACCAATTGACATAAAGTATAACTTTTGCAAAAATGGATATAATGCTTTTTTCCAATTTGGGATTAATCCATCATACAATGCTTTAGCTCATGAAACAAGGTCTTAGCACAATTAACATGCATTAAATTATTGAGTGTTGGATAGTTTTAGGACCTGTAATCAAGGGCATGCTGGTTTTGAGAAGTTTGCACAAATTATGAACATGAAAAATGGCCAATTCAAAAGTGAGTTTTTGCCAAATTATGAAATTCGAATCTCTCAAGTTATGAGGTTGTTTGATGAGTTCTTGGACATTTTGGAAAGCTTGGAATGTGTACTATAATCCATCTTTGAAATGCAAATTGAAATTCCAAGTGGAAGTGTATGGGAAATGGTCTTGAAGTTAGGTAAAAACTTGTCCAAAATAGGTCAAATTTTCACTAAGTTAAGAATGGTTTAGTGCCCTTATTCAAAAATTTGTAACTTGAGATACAAGCTTCAAATGGGAAAACTTTGTGAATCAAAGTTGTAGATTATGCAACAAGCTACAACTTTCATGTTTTGACTTTTGTTTGAATCCAAATGAATCTTGGTGAAAAAGTGGGGCAAAGTTGGGAAAAAATTAGGGTTTTCCATAACTTAGAAAAATTCTAAGTTATGAAAAATTCCATTTCAAACCCTAATTTGCATTTCTTGGTTTCTTGGTGAACAAGTTTCATGATTTGGCATGTTTTGATGAAAAATGAATCTTGACTCTTGATTTTGACCAAAAAGTCAAAGTTTGACTTTTCAGTATACAGTCAAAATTGATCAATTGACTGGGAAATTCAACTGTCAATCTTGTGTACTTGGGATCTTTTGAGCTTTTTGAGAATGTCAAGACAATTCCATGGGGTCCTTGAGTCCATATGTGAGCTTGGTTTGCCATTGACTAGGTCAAACAGTCAAAAATTGCCTTTGTGCAGTCAAAACCCTAAAAATGACCATTTTGCCCTTTTGATGATCTGATCAAATTTCTTGTGGAATTGTGATCCAAACTTGATCAAATGGTCCATATGAGTTCATAATGTTGATGTGGGTCAATTTTCATGAGATTTGACTGTCAATTGGCCACAATTGACTTTTTCCCCAATACAGCTGATTTATAGGTCAACTGTCCAATTGACTGGGTAAAACTTGGAATCCGGACTTGAAACTTGGTATGGGTAAACTTGGGAGTCCAACATGAAGCATGAAAGTCATCTTAGGCATTTTAGGTCAAAATATCTTTGTGCAAACACAAACCCTAATTTGGGTCAACAGTGCAAGGAGAAACCTTGAGCAGAGGAAACCATAATTGGATCTTGAGCTCCAATGGCCTTGTGATGAGAAAATGTTGAGAAAATGGGAGGGAAAATTTTGGGGTACAACAGACTTATAATGAACATTTGGAAGAATAAGTTACAACATATGGCAAGTTACAACATAGTGCCTGTAATGCTAAAATGATTCTGACTGCATAATTGGACTTGTAAGAAACTTTTGACAATATCCAGTTACAAGTTATGATTTAAAAGATTGAAAACATTATGCTTGAAAATGTTAGTACCATGGTTTTATGGAATTGGTAACATTTTGCTAAAACATGGTTTCTGACCAAATGTCGAATAGGGTGTCACAACATCATGTTCTGGTGTAGCAGTCAAGGCGCTGCTATTTGAATCTTTGTAGTTTTTTTTTTATTTGGGAGATTTCTTTTGGGATATGTCTCAGATATTCTCGCAGGTCTTGAAGATTTGTTTTGGGACAATATTATATCTCCGGCTGTATAAAAGATATTGATTTGGGCCTTCAGATAAATTAGGAAACTATGTATCAGTTTGTTCCAAGATTGAAGGAGATTATTTTCACAATTGGTGCATCACTCAGCTTATGGATCAAGAAACTTTTGGATCAGAATATCGAAGCACATGGACTGTAGAGGTGTATAAATAGAGGAATCCTAACCTAATGTATTTTAAGTTTTCAACAATTGTAAAATTAGGAAAAGCATAAGTCTTAGGTTTTGAGAGTCTCTTAAGCATATTGTAAGTTACCCAAATATCTTATAATACTATGTGTTAGAAAGATTATTACTTGGCAGTTTTTCAAGTTATTGTTATCATTGGAAGATTTTAAGAAAGAGTTTGAGTTATTTCTATAGAAGTATGATCTTCTAAATTGGGTTGTGTTTATTGCAGTTACTGGGATAATGATTGTTAGATATCACTGGGGTGATTTAGGATGTGGAATGGCGATTTCCCTGACTTAGGGGGGATCTAAGTTGAAGTTTCATTAGGTAGTTATTAGGCGAGAAGTTGTAAATGTGGGAGTTTAGCTTTGAATGAATGCTGCTGATAGTGAATTTCCTTCCTGGCTTGGTAGCCCACGAAGTATGTGATGTTGCAGTGAACTGGGTTAACAACTCATTGTGTTATTTATCATTCCCCAGTTTTATTTTCTATATCATATTTAGCTTGATTGATTTAGTTTGTTACCATATGTTATAACATATATCTTGACATCATCTATTGTTAAGACTGTTTTGTTGGTATGTGTTGCATGTACCAGAATTTCAATTGGTATCAGAGCAGACACCATGGTTCATTGGGTGAGTTTTCATGGAGATATAATTCTGTATTATTTGTCTTATGGGAAATCTGGAGTGATCCCATTATGGTTATCAATGGACAATAGAACTGTGAAGTTTATCAAGTTAGAAGACTCCTGGTGCATGGAAGACAGAAGAAAATGTCAGTTATCAATGATATTATCATAGAATTGATAAGTTTTTCTATTCCAGACTGTACACCACTTGAATTGGGGCCAACAGTACTTGGGAATCTCTTAATTCCACTCACAAAGGCACATCTAAGTGTCTTTGGAAGAAAAAGTGCAGATGTGAGGATGATCAAGAAGAATTTTCTCAAGTCTCGACTTTAGAGGTTTGACACGAAAGTGACAAGCTATTGAAGAAAGACAAGAGAAAATTATTTTTGCTTTTAACTCTAAAGGAGCTTAGGTTCTGGTTTCTACTAAAAGGTTTTTTTTTGCTATTATGTTCCTTGGAAAGTTATCCAATCATGTGTTGAGAAGATTGGACAAGATGACTAGACTAAATGTCAAAGACATCTGTACTGACTTCAGCATGTTTGTGATGCTAAAAAGAATGCTGGAACTGGAGTAAAAGATCTATTAATGTCAAAGCATTCATATGGATGTGGAGATCTTGGATCTTTGTGAAGAGGAATGCACTGCTTTTCTCAAGAGCAACTATATGGGTTTTCTCAACTTTGAAGAAATAGAAGGTGAATTATTTCTGATCTTATGTCTTAAGAGAATAAAGAAGTATTCACTATCTATATTTTTGCATGGTGAAGTGACTATGTTTGATCCTAGAGCTTGATGTCTTAATCGAGTTTTGTAAGGATAATCCAGATCAGTTGGATGAGTTTCTTCAAGAAGGAAGATGATTAGAAGTTTAAGGAGAATAAGTTTTCTTCCGAGCTAATTTGCAAAGATAAAATTCAAAGTGACAAAAGGTTGTTTCTCTCAAAAAGTTAAGTTGAGTCAAGGATGTCATATCATTTTCCTGAGAATTTTGCTTACTCGTGCTAAAAGGGATTTAGTTGCACTGAATGATCTCTTCTGTGTTAAGTTTATTTAAACGGGGTTTGGTTATTTTCTCAAAGGTCAAGTTCAGTATTACTTAACCAAACATTGGTTAGTACTCAGGGAAGGTGATTACTTCCTTTTCTCTCATACCTTTGTTAGGTCTCCAACTAAGATGATTAGTATCTTGACACTAACTGTTCCAGACACTTAACTAGAGTAAAAGTGTTCCTGGTGGTTTGTTTAAGTCTCATTCTGGTCAAATGTTACTTTGTGGATGATGCTAAAAAGGGATTTTAAAGGCATTGAATAACTTAATAATTCAGGATGTATTCTCTAAGTTTTTGGTAATTGGTTTTTCTTAACGATTGATTCAGTTGTGTCATCAAGGAATAATGTTATGTCTCTTATGAGATGTTTGAGGTCCCTCTGAGGATCTATGAAATATTTATATTTGTGAAATTCACAATTATTCAATTGTTTATTCTCTTACTTGGTGTTCAAAGGAAGAAGAAGTCAAGAAGTTTCCTTGGAAGGTGCAATATTAGACAATTGCAAAAGCTCAAGAACCTGTTTTATGGATCTGGATGGTTTAATGCAAGGTGAAGGTCCTGGTGGACAGAAAGGTGTATATGATTTTCTTCTGTCAAAGTGAATTTATCATATTTGAAGTCTCCAAAAGTCTTATCTACTCCTTTTAGGGGAACAAGGTTTGTTTCTGAGTTAGTGTATTGAGGGAAGTACTTTTAGTAATGAGTAACTTCAAGGTCAACATCAGTGATGTGTTCATTGAGAAAGATACTGATGTTCAACCAGATATTGGAACATCATCTCAGCAGTTTGTTATGCCATTATGTGGAATATTCTAAAGGACTGTGAGACACTAAATGAGGAAGCTCTCAAAAAAGTAGTTTAAGAGGGAGTTCATCATTTGGATTTTGTTTTAGTCTGTGATCATCATATGTTGAATAATTGAGAGTCTTGGGGTAAAAAGCTTTTTTTCCAAATTTGAAGAAGATTGTATCATTGGAGGATATTTTGATCTCTGTGATTAGAATTAATTGAGTTCTGGTATGTCCTGAAGATTAGGTACATTACTGAAGAAAGATGCTTTCTATATTGGGTTATTTACTAAAAGGGTACAATGTCTAACCAAATGTCATGATATTGTAGTGTAACATTACACTGCTACTAAGGGACAAGGATTTTTATTCTGCTTGCAGAACAAAGTCATTGAGTTAGAGATCTTGCTACAAAATATTGACACTCCCTTGCTTGGTCTAGCTAAGTAGCTTTGGGAAGGATTTTATCATAACTTGAGGTGCAAGTTATTTTGAGTATACAAGGGGTACTTTTGGAATTGCATTGTGGGAAAGCTTTTGGTAGTAATTGTATAGTTAGAGTAGCCAACTATATTCCTCCTTGTGTTTTGTGCAGTCTCATAAAGAAGCATGTTCAATGGCATAGAGAATGTCATTTCAGATGTTGTAACATTTTCAGCAGTCAAAATTTTGAAAAGAGGGAAGTTTGAACAAGAGTGTGTCTCTCTCTCTCATTGAGTGGTACACTGTCTCTAAAGAAGATTTTATCTCCTTCCAACAACGCTTGCATTGACTGATTTATCGTTACAAACAAGGTTTTCATTATAATCAAAGTAACTTATCATTTATTTATATGCTTTGATTCCTCACGTTTCTCATATATTGTGTTTCAACATGAGTAAATCTTCCAAAGATACTGGTGTCAAGAAGGTTCATTTGCTGGAATCCAACAAGGATAAGGGTAGTGATCCTAAGAAGGTTTGGTTCAACATTACAATAAATGTTGTAACATCAATTAGAGCATCCTGGATAGGGAAATCATCTATGACAGAGATGAGATCCTTGAAGAAGAATCAAGTTCTAGGACATGATTCAGATTCAGATGCTAATGAAGACTGAGTTAATTTTATTGACTCGTGAGGGAGAATTGGATAGCTGACACCTGTTGTCTGTTGTGTACATATTTGAATCTGTTTTGTTTTTTGGGTAAGTTTTTAGTTTGTTTTCTTTTGAAGAGTCTTCTTGATTTTATTTTTGTTGTTTGTTTGGAAACTGAGACTTACTCTTAGTTTGCTTGGGTTTTTTTGGGAAGAAACTGAGACTTACTCTTTGTTTCTTTAGGTTTGTTTGTCATTTGAGTCTGTCATACTTTGGGGAGTTACTTTTTCCTAAACTCAGCTTAGTGCTTCTAGTTCTGCATCATATTTTTGTGTTAGCTTCCTTTGTATCTTGAATCAATTCTTGCTAGTTTTTATTCTCTGGGTCAGTTTATTTTCACTTTTCTTTTCGTTAATTTTTGGCTAAAAAAGGGGAGAAAAGATCAATCAGTGTGTGTATAGAGTCTAGGTTAGGATAAGTGTTGTTACTTGTTCTATAAGACATTTTAGAGGGAGCACGACAGTCCATCATGTGAGTCTAAGTCTGTTCTTGCAGTTGTTTTGCAAGAATGTTTAACAAGATGTTCTAACATTTTGTCTGTATATTCTGAGTCTGTGTATGGGTCTTTTGGTCTGGGTCTTTTTGTTGTGTCCTATGTTATGATTTATGAGCATGGTTGTGTCCTATGTTATGAGTTATGAGCATGGTTGTGTCATGTTCTCTGAGTTACCCGGATTTGGAGTCAAGTCCCGAGAGGGAGTGTCTCTGGTGATGTATTTGAGGGGGTGTCTCTTATCTTCTTCCTCGTGTACAAGCTCTATGAGTTGTGTTTGTACAAAGTTTACATGATCAACATGTAGCTTGTGTTGGCTCTTTGTGTTTTTATTCCTCTTCCCTGGTTATTTGGTCTTTGGTTGTTTTAGCCGAAATTTGCCAAAGAGGAAGATTGTTAGTACCATGATTTTACGGAATTGACAACATTTTTCTAAAAACATGGTTTCTGACTAGATGTCTAACAAGATGTCGCAACATCGTGTTCTGGTCTAGCAGTCAAGGTGTTGTTGTTTTAAATCTTCTAGATTTGTCTTTATTTGGGAGATTTCTTTTGGGATATGTCTCAGATATTCTCGCAGGCCTTGAAGATTTGTTTTGGAACAAGATTATATCTCCAGTTGTGCAGAAGATATTGATTTGGGACTTGAGACAAATTAGGAAACTATGTATTAGTTTGTTCCAAGATTGAAGGAGGTTATTTGCACAAATAATGCATCACTCAGCTTATGAATCAAGAAACTTTGGGATCAGAATATCGAAGCCCATGTGTTGCACCCCAAAATTTGCCCTCCTAATTGCACTTTTATGTTGGCTTAGACTTTTGCATTCATCTGCATCATTCCAATGGGTCGTGTGCATAGCACGCATTTTTCATAAAATAGATCGCCTGAGGTTCAAAATATCAACAGTTAGGGAGCTAGGGTTTACAGTTGATTTGAGGTGTATGTGTTGAATAAGTTTGATTATCCAGGGTCTTCTCGGCGTACAAGGTTTTGGAATTAAGGTTTTGGTTCAGGCTCATTTTTGGACTTCTTCTCCACCAAGTTACAGGGCTAATATCTTCTGATGAACAACTGGTTGTGGGTCCTTCTGTTCAAGAACTCCAGGGCATGATCTAGCATATGTGGGCTTCGAATCATGGCGTCTCTTCATATAAGTATGCTTATCATTTGATCAGGATTAATGAACATGACATGGAATTCATCCACTCTTCAGTTAATCAATTTAGGTTTTGTTGAATCATGGTTCAGAGATGTTTCATCCGGATATTTCTCTGTGCATCTGAACTGAGGAATCAAGATTGTGAGGTGTGGTTAACAGGATTTCTTTCTCTTTACGATATAATTGTTTTTATCCAGTCTCGGCAAGTGCGGGGATTTTCATTTTTTTTGCGACTAGGATTTCGTGTCAAAGGAATTCTTCAGTGATCTAAACCCTATCATCTATCTGTAAAAGTGTTCTTCATGATGTTAATTTCAAGTTGAGATAACCGGTCTCTAAGGGCGGAGGATCAAATTGTGAAGTACAATTCACGACCTAGGATATTGGGGACTCCTTATTAATCAAGGCAATTATTTTTCTTATCATTGTCATTTTTTGTCTGCAATACAAGTGGATTCGGGTAGAAGTAGACCTCTTATTGAAGGATCCATGCAAGGAGATTCAGGGTTCATTCATAATTTGATTCAGGAGTTTCATGCAAATATGCAACAGAAGTTTAATTCATTTATCTTGAATCATGGTTCATTTTATATAAATCAAGGAAAACTTGGAATTTAAATTCTAAGAGGAAGAAAAAGCCCATTCAAAATCCATTTAAATGATTACTTTAGTTATAGTTTGTTAAATTGTATCAAGTTTCCTTGAAGAGTGAGTGTCTGGATTGTTTGAAACTCGAGTGATAGATAAGGATCATTCATCATCCAATGTTCATTATTTGAAAATCATCTTGATTCAAACATCATGGAATTCATCAGTCGAGTATTGATCTGAGTCCATTCAAATAATCAAACATCACTTAAGGTGCTAAACAAGGTTCTTCAAATTCCATTCAAAATACATATGAATCCATTCAAGTACATTTCGTCGCTCAAGTTCAAATACAAGTTCAAGGTGTCATGTAGCTTATTACAAAGTCATGCTTAAACCAACTTCTTATCATTCAAGACTTGAAATAGTTTAAAGATTGGAAAAGAAAAGAAGCTCATACTAGAAAGTCAAGATGAAACAAATTTGCTTACAAGGTTTATCCTATTACAATTTACAAGTACATGGTGCCATTACATGCTTGAAGTATACAAAAAGAAGTAATTACAAGAAATTTGGTTCTATGTTTCTAAGCCTAAAGCTCTAAATTCTTAAGGCCAACACTCCATGCTTTCACCAAAATGCGCATCTACTGCTTCGTACCAGTCTTTATCAACATACCTTGTCTTCAATGGAAGGAAACTCGATGGTCTGTATATGCTCAGGTTTCTTCTCGCAACCAAATCCCAGCCTTGCAAAAAATCATAAGAGGAATATATCAGTTCAACCGCATCTGTTCAAATAAGAAAACCAGAACTAACGATTCAATAAAACCTCTTTTAACCAATTTCTAACAGTTTCCAACTTTTCCATTTTTTCAACCTGCACCAATAAACTCAGATCAGCCAACTAGCTCAGAAAAACCAGAAAAACAAAACTAATTCCATAACAACCCTTATCCTAACTAAAACCTGAATTTCCTTCAACCATTGGCTAATTGTCAAAGCAAATTGCAACAGAATATCCTAAACAGAACCCAAACTCAACAACCAATTTTTTCAGCTCACCCAAGTGCCCAACTGAATCTAACCAATTCCATAACAGAAAACTAACTTTCTCATTTTTATAACAGAATTTTAAACTTCTAACCATATCCTAACAGTTCCTAACCTAACAACCTCTAAACAGCCCTCTAAACCTCTAACCAACTGTCATAACAGAATTTCGGAACGAAACTGATTGTAACTAATTATTAACAGTTTCTAACTAACCAATTCATATAACAAACTCACAAAAAAAAAACAGAATTTTGTAACTAACTTCCAAACCATGACAGAAAAATTGCTAGCTCATAACTAACTCTCAAAAATTGTCCTAACCTATTCCCAACTACCCAACCATTCCATAACAAACCAAACAGAAAAAACTAACAGCAAAAAAACCCCTAACAGTTTTCTCTAACCGTTTCTAACTTGTAACCAACTAACAGCAAAAAAAAACCTAACAGTTTTCTCTAATCGTTTCTAACTTGTAACCAACTAACAGAACCTGCAACGAACTGCTCAAAATCTCAAAAAGTTTCCAGATGGATATATATACCAGAAAAGCAAGAGGAAAAGGGGACAGAAGAAACTCACCAAAAAAAATATTGGAAACTCTAGCGTTCTCCTCATCTTCTATTTCGTCTTCTTACCATTCTTCAACCACCTCATAAGAATCACCATGAATTTAGATAACTCGCCTCAATCTATCAAAAAACCATCTTCGACCTTCACCTTTCTCTGCACACCGATTCCAAATCATTCTTCTTCAATCATCCCCAACAATCTACGTCTTCTCTCTACAACGTGCAACACCACTGCTTTGGCACTAAGCATTCCTCAATCACCATCTCATCTTCTACAAAAATCTCCATAACCAAATCTCTCTCACTCTCGCACTCCTTTATTCAACCCTCATCAACTTCACCTTCTTCTCCATGCACCGTGAGACCTTCATCTTTCTTATCCCGCATGCACAAAAAGCATTGCATCATCATCCTCAATCACACAAAACCTTCATCCTCTTCTTCGCTTGACTCTTCCTCAGATGTTCAACATCATCAATGCGCATCAACAACTTCAAGCATATTGTAACAAAAAAATTGTCATCATCATCTTTCTCTATTCCAATCGATACCATGTGAACATCAACAATAGCATTACAACTTTGTTCGGAATTGCAAGATTGAAGGAAGAAGAGAGGGTAAAGAAATGGAACTCAAGACGATATCGTGTATCAGATCTTTTTCTTAATTTCATTGGATTTCATGAAGAGTGTTTCCTCGAATCATGAACATACGGAGGAGGTTGAGGAGTTGACAGTTAAACCGCTTGAGTTCGTTAGAGAAGCGTTTGAGTTATCAATTGAACGAAGATGAAACAGAGTAGAAGAAGAGGTTACCAGTGTGTTTGGTGGGATGAATCAAAGACGAATCACCGACGATTAGGTAATCTGAAGATTGAAACAGAGGCTGGTGGAAGAGGCAGGCGACGGAGTTCACTCGTGCGACGCCATTATGAAGGACGAAGAAGCTGAGTAGTCCCAACACATCTAAACCTAAATCCCTTTTCACTATCTTGTTTAAATTTTTTTGATTTATTTGATTTATTTTTTATAATAAATAATCATAATAATAATAGCAATATGCTGAAAAGAATAGTAAGTTTGATGTGAATATTGTGTTGTTGGTGATAAGCTATTGGGCTGGATCGAACCACACTTACCTTGGGCCCATAAGTTTTTTTTGGCATTAGCTGATTCCCTTTACAAAAACCGCTATTGGATTCAATCAAGTGGGCCTAGCGCCCAGACTACTTCAGCACACCTCCTGGATTTCACTTGTACCCCCTTGGGCCTCTTTTTCCTATTTTTTAGTTTATTTTGAACGATTTTGATAATTATTTAAATTTGTTTGGACTTTCTTTTTTTACATGATAAAAATGAAATACAAAAATAGTAGCATATTTTTTAGAATTCTCTAGGACTTTTCTTTAGAATTTTATTAAAACTTTCTATTATTTTATGTTTAACAGTCGTTTTCATTATCATTTTTTTAGTTAAAATTTTGTGATAGAATGTTGATGTAACTTCCGCGATATGGAATGCTTGGAGGCTAATTCTTTGATTATTCATGCGGAGCAACTTCTGTAGAGTTTTCCTATCACTTGCATGGCTTTGAAGAGGCAACGGACCTTCTCCGTTCGTATCATCACAACCTCATTTTATTCTTTTCTCTCCGCCTTTATCGCTTCCTAGAGATCGTGTGAAGTATGATAACATTAGGTTTAGAAATAGGCTAGTCTCCCTTTGACTTTTCTTTCTCCTTTTGCATATGCATTTAAAACAAAAACTTCTTTTCTACAAACTTCAAAATATTTAAAAATTTACTGACGAGAATCGTGCCTTTGTTGAACATGGGAGATGATAAGCGGGTATTTTCTCGATCTTATCGTTTTTCCATTCTAAGCCTTGGCATGGTTCAAGTTTCAAAGACTCATTTCATGAATAAGTAGAGAAATGGCTAAAATCTCTCTCTTGAGGTCAACTAGCTGTTATCTATAAGCAAAAACACCCACCAACACAAACTCCTTTTGCCTATGAGCGTGTCTTTCAAGATCTTTTCAAAAGAACAAGTTAATTCACTTTTGTGCTGACGCGTAAGTCTCCAAAGGTCGAGTTGCGGCAGAAGGCGAAATTAATATCGTTCATTAAAAACTCAAACAAGTTCAAACCTTTTTGTGCGCCCAAGCACATTTTCTCCAAATCTTTTCAAGAGAGCATGTTAATTCACTTCTGTGATGACGTGTAAGTCTCCAAAGGTCGAGTTGCGGCAGAAGGCGAAATTAATACTATTCACTAAAAAATACAAACCAACAAAAACATATAAGCCGAACTACGTATGCTCTGATTCCTTAAAAGGGATACGTAGGCATTGGGGTAGGGCCCAAGCGAGCACAATTTTATTTTCCTTACATTCTTTTCTCCTTTCTTTTGCATGCATTCTCCCTTCAATAGTATAGTAAACAGTAAGCATAGATTAAACACACTCATAAGATAGATAACAAGAGTGGATACCGTAGAGTACCGTTGGCGTGTGGGGTGCTGAGACCTTCCACTCGCGTAACAAACTCCCTTACCCAATATCTCGGTCGCAAGACCGTGACTTCTCCCTTCTCAGGTTTTCTCGATGTTTACCTTTCCCTTCCTGTGGGATAAAAAACCTTCGATGGCGACTTCATTGTTTGATGATTTTCAGCCGGTTGTTTCACCATGGACTGCAGAGGTGTATAAATAGAGGAATCTTAACCTAATGTATTTTAAGTTTTCAACAATTATAAAATTAGAGGAAGCATAAGTCTTAGTTTTTGAGAGACTCTCGTGCATATTGTAAGTCACCCATGTATCTTATGATACTATGTGGTAGACTGATTGTTACTTGACAATTTGTCAAGTTATTATTTTTCTCACTCGAAGCTTTTAAGCAAGAGTTTAAGTTATTGTAATGGAAGTATGATCTTCTAAATTGGGTTGTGTTTGTTGCAATTATTGGGATTGTGACTGTTAGATATCACTAGGGTGATTTAGGATTTGGGATGGCGATTTCCCTGACTTAGGGAGGACCTGAGTTGAAGTTGTGTTGTGTAGTGATTAGGCGAGAAGTTGTAAACGAGGGAGTTTAGCTTTGAACTAATTCTGCTGATAGTGAATTTCTTTCCTGGCTTGGTATCCCCTAAAGTAGGTGATGTTGCACTGAACTGGGTTAACAACTCATTATGTTATTTATCATTCCATAGTTTTATTTTCTGTATCATATTCAGTTTAATTGATCTGGTTTGTTACCAGATGTTGTAACATCTCTCTCAACATCATCTGTTGTTAAGACAATTTTGTTGGTATGTGTTGCTTGTACTAGAATTTTAGAAAACATTTGGACCAAAATAAAACTCAAGTTACTACTTGATTCAAAATGAAACTACTTAAGATCTATACATTATAGCCAAAATAAAACTAAAGTCACTACTTAAAACTACAATCAAAGTCTTTATTCTTGAGTAGGTTGAGTTGGTTGAAGTGCTTCTGAACTTTGAGCAATTCTGTTTGCTGTTCTTTGGCCTTCTTTGTTCCTTTTCCACCCTTCACTTTCTTAGATTTATTTGAGTTATTACCATCCTTTGGAATTTTCCTATCACCAGTCCTCTTTCCTTTGCAACTCTTTATTCTATGTCTCATAGCTCCACACTTTTGCTCGTGTTACAATTGAAAGTCTATTTGGAAGTATATGGGGGATTTTTTGGTTCATAACATGTTTTGTTTATTTGCTTTTTTGGATGGCATATTGGCACTTCTCTCACAAGTGGTGTAACTGTATTCCGATCATCTAAAAGCCACAATTGTGGTCTATTGGTTGGAAACACAATGTTTGAGTAAGTCTCCATAAAAGTTGATTTCTTATAAAGAAAAGAAAGAGAAATATAACAGAATTGGTACCACACATATATGAACAAAACAGAGCAACATAGTTAGAATATTACCACACATACCTATAATAATTATCAACATAATCCTCAGATTTTTTCTTAATGTGCAATACACAAGTAATTACAAGACAACAAGGAACACCTGACAAATCCCACTTTCTACATGAACAAGTTCCTTTTTTAGGTCCACACAATAAGCCTAAATGCCATTGTTTACACCAAATATAATAAGATCATAATCACCATGCCATGTAGGACTCCACCCTTGTGCTTGTTTCTTATTCTTCTTAATAACCAGTTGGCTAGTTATCCTCTTGGGGATGTAATGCCTGATGCCTTCCAATAAAGTGATAATAGGCTTGTCCGTATGCTCTAATATTGCCCTATTGAATTCTTTACACATGTTATTCACCTGTAAATCACACTTTGTATTGTATTAAAGTGAGATCTAGTTCAATGACATGCAGGAACCTTCAACAGCATGTGTAATTGGAAAACTTTGATTATTATCATCCCTCCCTACTACTGCCATCAACTGTCTACCATAGTTTCCTTTCAAGAAACATGCATCCAAACCAATAAGTGACCTACATATCTTTGTAAAACTTTCCTTGCAAGCTTTTAAACAAACATTGATCCTTTCAAACACATGATTTCCATTACTTTCAACACATCTTTGTAAAACTTTCCTTGCAAGCTTTTAAACAAACATTGATCCTTTCAAACACATGATTTCCATTACTTTCAACACATTGTATTACAACAATACTATTAGGATTTGATTTCAATAACTCTTGTTCATAGCTTCTCAAGTGAGTGAATTGCTCAATAACAACCCTTTGAACCACCTCCATTGCTTTTCCTTTTATCCCTATATTCCTGATCATGTGGTATTTTTAATCCTCATCTCTCAATAGATTCAGTTATGAGGCCTGGTGGTTTCATATGAGGGTTATGTCTAAGAATGTTGTAAACTTTTTTGCAAGCCACTTTGTCTATGCACTCATATTGTCTGAAGTCATATGGCATGTATGATCTTTAATTAAACTCACTACTTGCCAACATTGGTGACCAGTCTTTTTACTAAATCTCATATAGAAATTACAACGATCCATGCATTTAATCATCATCCTTTTGGAATCATTCTTCTTAATAAAAATATTTTTTATTTTCCATAACATAATCCTTGACAACATCCCTTATCACATCTTTGTTAGTAAACATCATCCCTAACTGAAACTTCACTCCCTCACTAGATTTATAAGTATGGTACTTTATTCCTCCATCGTCATCATCATCATCACCCCCATAAGATGTATATAAATGGTCTAAATCCTCACTCTCCTCATGAACCATCTCAATTTGATCTTTCTGTTTTTGGCAGCTAGAAACCTCACCTAAAGTCTCTTGGGAAGTACCTTAGTCTAGTCCATCTCTTCAGATTCATCACTAAATTGAAGCTCACTATTCTCAAAACTACCCTTACTTGCAACATAATCCTCATCAATACCTTTTTTCCCCAATTTCATTGTTAACATCAACATTAGGACCATTCACTTCTCCAACATCATCATTGTTAGTACCTAACTCACTTTCCTCTTTCCCAGATTCACTTGCATCACCAACATGTTCATTAGTAACATCTTCAACAATATCATTTGAACTTTTAAAACCAGTGCATTGTACATCACCATCACCCTTACTATTAGCATCTAGTTCACTAGCATCCACAATATCATGAATTTTCACATTGTGTTTCACATATACATTTATTACATCATACCTTATTACATCTTTGAAAAATTGAAGTACATCTTAATCATTGTTCAAGGGTTTAAGACCACGAGAAAAGCTATACGTAGGGTTCCAATACCATAAACACTTTATATTAGTGTAGCCCTCACTCTGAATCATACCCTTTAATTATATGTATGATATATAATCAACATCCCAACTCTAATTCATCTCAGTAACATCCCCATCAACATACCACTTAACAGGTTTCTCCACTAATCTTCCCCTACAATGTAATCTCAACCTAATCTTACTACTCTTAGCTGACTTGCGAAATAATTGAGAAAAAAAATGCTTTACATTAACAGAAACTGAGCCACAATGAGATAAAATCAGATAATATAACAATCGAGACCACAAGAATGCATACATAAAACAAAAGCACGGGGGACCATTGAATACGAATGAATAAAATGAAGCATGTGGACCACTGACACTTGCACAAGGGACAAAGAAACATACCTTACACATTATTTGACTTCGTTGCTCTCCCTTTGAGATTGTGAGTTCGCCATCTTCGCAAGCAAGAAATTTGAAACCCAAGTTGAATGTGCTTCAAAAAATGGAGATTCAGATGTGATTGTGCAAGATGATGATTCAGAATCACGAGTTTTGATAAAGACTCAATCGATTTGAAAAATGATGGATGTGAATGGGGGATTAGAATTCTTAAAGAAACATGGATGATGAACTGGATGGAAAACGAGAAAAGATAGTGATGTTTTGTTTCTTAGATTTTTATAACATTTATAAATTATTATGTTTATTAAAAAATATTTAAAATATTTTCTCAATTAAAATATTTAGACTTGGTGACATGAATTCAAAGTCAAATTATCACCTCCTTAACGAAGATGACATAAACAAAATTAAAGGGGATCATAAAAATCCAAAAAAATTAAAATTAAAGGATCAAAAAGTTGAATTTTGTAATAAGAAGATTATAAATTAAAATCACCTTAAATAGGATGACAAAAAATGTATTTAAGTCTTTTACTTTATTTAATTTGAGAAATAAAACACTTTATTGTTCAACTTTAAATAAAATATATTAATACATTTCGTCGAATCAACTCAATTAGTAAAAATTCAGCTTTCAAAAATTATAATTTCCTTAAATCAACTCAATTACTAGAATAATATCAAAAACTCACTTTTGAATACACGATATCCCAACTATTCACTTTTGAGGACAAAATTATGTGTAACAGTAGAGTCCCATATCTAACTTCATTTCCAAATAATAATATTATCTTGGAGTAGGTGTTTCTTAATTAAATATCGTTGTGTGCGTTTCACTGCTACCACTTTTCAAAAATAAATAGGCACTCAGTTTTTCTTGTCTTTTAGAAGTTGCCACAACGACTGCCAATAGGCAATAATAACGTTATCCAATGTAGTGGTTTTCCAACATAGATAACGTTGTCAGAATCACGACTCTATCACTTTTCCCAATCCTCATCCAACATTAACTAAAAATCTTGGAAACATGCACAAGATCATATGCTTGGAGCATTACTACTTTTTCCTCAACATTTCTCCAGTGTTGTCAGTTGCAGCGCCTGCTATAGCTACTAGTTAACAACACTGCACAAACCTAGTTTAGAAATAGAAAAACAAGTTTGCTACAGCTGCTGAGAATCCCTACACACTATTGCATAACCTTTGCTGTTATTCAGATTACAAGCAAATAAATAGATAATATCATACCACTTGTGTCTTCAATACAACTAATAACTGTCGCGTAATAGCTTTTCCGATTTCGATTGATACATATTTTGTGATGCAATATTGAGTCGTCGCAGTGTGAATCAACCCCAATTTCTTTTTCATCCCGGTGAACAAGAGTATCAGCACCTTCGGATACAAGGAAGGGATACCATTTTTGTAGCCCTATCATACATAATTTCTGTTATGTCATGATCAAAATTTTAAATAATTGTCATGGCCATTTCTGTTATGTTATGATCAAAGTTTTAATAACTATCACAGTCACATAAAAGCTTGTGCAATTTCTGTACCTGCACCGGGTAACATACCGATACCCATATCTGTATCTATGGGTCATAGAACTCGTAGTAAAGTTTTCCATTAAAAACTAAGCTGAGAATAGTAGATTACAAAGCATAATCACCCAAATATTCGTAAATTAGCTTCCCCACTTCCTAATATCCAACCAACCCCAAATGGTAAAAACCATATTAAAAAAAGCTACAATACATACATAAGGCTATTATTATACTACTATACAATTCATAAAGTAAATGTAACATTAATGTTACATAGTTTAAGAAATAAAAACTCAGAAAGCTATAAAATATTAGAGCAATTCCAAATCCGGGAAGAACCTTCCGTTACGAGATTCGTTTCCGCATTTGATCGAACAGGTGTCCGGCAAGTCGGGCACGTCGCAACTTTGACGAGCCACGAATCAATACATCTCCGGTGAAAAACATGCCTACACGCGGCGAGGTTTCTGCACCACTGACCATGGCGGAACCCGTCGAGACAAACGGCGCAGCGGGAGTCTGGTCCGGGTGAGGAGGTTTTGGTGATGCGGAAGTTGGGGAGGTTGTTGATTTCGTGGGGGAGGAAGGGAGAGGTGGGGGATTGGAGGCGGCAGGAAGGGGTAGGACGGAAGCGGAGGCGGTGGAGGGCGCCGGCGAGGAGAAAGAGGTTGAGGAGGAGGAAGGCGGCGAAGCCGAGGAAGAGGAAGAAGAGGGAGGTGAGGAGGAGCATGATGATGGGTTTGAGGAAGAGGGAGAGGAGGGCAGGGTTGGGTTTGGGTAAAGGGTCGCCGCCATGGGAAGGGTGGGGGAGAAGAGGCATGGTTGGGATTGGAATTGGAATTGGAGGAAAGGGTTGAAAAATGGTTGTGGCAATAATAGGAATAGCGAAAAAAAAGTATAGAAGATGAGAGAGAGGGAGAAGAATAAGGAATGGATATGCGTATTTATTTGTTCTAGTTGTAAATCTAGGGGCGGTACCTTATGGTACATGGGTTTCACAAATTGTGTGTGTGGTGGATTTGTTTCCTTAACCCACATACCCTATGCAATTTGGGTCGGGAACTTTTTTCATAAATAAGGTATATTTAGGAATTAAGAGATCTTATCGGTAAGGTAATCTGGTTAAGAAGATATTGTGATACGGTGAAATAATTGACTTGAGGGTTTTGCGTTTGATCGTAAATGTTGTGGTTAGCAAAAGTCGTTATCGACTTTTCTTTTATCCAAAAGGAAATGTGAAAAAGTACAGGAAATACCTTTGAGATTATTTCTTGAGTTCGGGGGTAGATTATGAAAAGAGAATGTATTAACATCCTTTTCATCCACGCTTTTCCATGGGCTCTTAGTTACTTGCTAGATCACTTCCATTTGTTTGAAATTGTGCTTTGTGTGATTTTTGAAAGTATTTTGTAAAGAGGCAATTGTTTAGGCAATCTTCGTAATGATTCTTGTTTTGTAAGAATGTATATAAAGATGTTTGATCTTTTGCAAATGTTTTCAAGTTTGTAAGATGTTTGAAAGTGTAGGTGTTTGTTTTGAAAATAACAAGGATGTTTTGTTTTGAAATCGAGCAAGTAATTAGGAGCATTCTACCTAGTCAAAAGTCTTTGTTGTTCATTTTTCTTTTCCTTTGACATTGTTATCTTACCATTGATTTGGTAAATAATCCTATCTTTGGATATAAACGGGACGAACGTGGGTCATCGTAAAACCATGATTAGCAATGTTGCAATGTATCTTAACATTCTTTTTTAGGGACTAAGATCATTTGAAAGACAACATAGATAGCGTCATCGAGGGACTATGATCTTGTATTTGCTTGTTTTTGTTAAGATACCTTACATGCGTAATATGACCATTTTGTATAAGACAATCAAGTGGAATAACCCTAGGGGTGCTTGTCTGCAAGTGTATTGTTTTCATGTTTGTTTTTGTCTTGAATTAGGGTTTTCTAAGTATTGGTTTTAGTCTTTCCATACAAACCCTAATTACTAGCATTTGTATATAAAAGCGATAAATGACGAAATTTAAAGTTACTACGCTATTACAACATTTGTGGGAGGCGGTGCACAAATTGAATGGGGATTGCAAGAATGTAAACCTAGTTAGTATATTACAACCATATTGAATTGATATCAATGTACAAGGAATTAAATGAATACAATGTACAAAATGAATAAATGTACAAAAAAGCAAAATGTGAAGTAAATGGATATTTGTTTAGATTTTTTAGAAAAAAGAGATTTAGTCTTAATATAATTAATTAAAGAAAATAATTAATTAAACTTAAAAGCAAACATAATTCACTAAGAAAAGAAATCAATAAAACCCTAATTCATTAATTGATTAAAGAAAATAAGTTTAGAAAAAGTATTTTTTGGTATTTTTGTCTTGAAAATATTTATAGTATTATAAAATATTTTTGGCCTTTTTTATATTAAAATAAATATATTTTAATAGGTGTAAAAGAAAAATAAATACTAACCTAGTTTTAATTAAATTTACAAGATAATTTATGAAAAATAAATAAAGTATAGTTAAATAAAATATTTTTTGTGAAAAAAAATAAAATAAACTAAACCAAAATATAAATCTATCATTTTTTTGTATTTTTTATGATTTTTTTAATATTATGAGATTAATTAAGAAAATAAATAAAATAAAAATAAGAAAATAAAATAAACTGGGACATGGGCGTGAACAACCTGCAAGGGGGTTAGTAAGCAAAAATAAAAAACCAAGAGCCCAACAAGGCCCAACGCCTGCCAAAAAAACAAAAATCAGAAAGCAAAAATATAAAAAATTTAAAAGGGTACCACTGGGGCTCGAACCCAGGTCCCAAAGGTTACAGGCGCACGCTTCTACCACTGGGGTGACTATACATCCGTTAACATAAGCAAATCAATAAATATATGATACAAAACGCGCCCTGATGACTTCATCTTCAACCTCCAGCTAGACCAACTGTAACTTGCTCATTTCTCATCAAAAATGAAATGTAAACATGAAACTTGTAGCAAATTTCCTCACGGTTTCAGAAATGTAAAGCATTAAAATTATAGATTAAAGATAAGCATGAATTTTAATGGCCCTAATCTGAACCCTAAAAATCTCAGAGATTTCAGTCTCAAAATTCTCTAAGCTCAAACAAAATTAATGGAAACTATGGACATGGTTAGCTTTAGGGCAATGATATCTACATGTTTTTTTCACAAATAAATCATTGATGATGCTTGTATGAAGAGTTCAAAGTTAAGAAAACTTATCTCAAAACTGGAAATCGTGTTTTGAGTTTGAGCTTGTTTCAAGTGATGGTGATAATCATGTTAGCTTCCTTGAGGTCCCAGGAAGCTAATGCAATGATTAACTTGAGCAATGGATGGATGAAAAGGTCTAGAGAAGTAAATGTGCAGAGCTCTGTTTTTAAAAATGGAGGATGGTGTTAATGGTGTTACAGTTTTGTAATAGGGTGTAGGATTAGTTCTATATGATGTTTAGAAGCTTTAGAAACCAAAAGGCCAAGAAACGCACGAGTAGATTATGAGTTTCAAGTTTTTGGTCAGTTTGTGTGAAAATGGAGATATGGAATGTGATTCTGAGTTATAGATGTTTTCAGGGTATGAGCATTCGTGTGTTTGTGGCCAATAGTTTGTGTATGTATAAACAAAAGTGTTTGGGAGCTTTGGACAATCAGAAGTACAAGTTTTTAGCTTTTGGCTAGGTTACTTGATTTTAAAGAAAAGAGGAAAACAAGTTTCAAGAGGAGGTACAAGCATGGGATGGGTGATTGTAAGTGTCTAAATCATTTATCATGAGTTATATGACTTGTTTGATAAGAAGAGAACAAGTGCAAGGCTCAAGAAAAAGTTTTGTACAAAAAGTCACTTTATCAAAATGGCAATGTAACCTTACTTCCAAAAATGGATATAAAGCATGTCCATGCATTGAATGCTTGAAGTGAGACCTCTAACAGCTGTGTAAATCATTAATTATGGAGTGTCTAACAAGTTTAAGGTCTTCAAAGTAGTGTTTATGCAGCATAGTTTGAATTTTGAATTTGGTTCATCACAAAATGCCTTGTAAATTAAGTGACAAAACCTTAACTTCATCTCTTCGATTCTCTCTACTCAAAAATGATATCAAGGAGTTCTTGGACATTTTGGAAAGCTTTCAATGTGCTCTGAAACCCATCTTTGAATTGCTTTTGAAGATTCCCCTTGGAACTATATGAAAAAGTGCCATGAAGTTGGGTCAAAATCCTAACCAAATTAGGGAAAATTTTTACCAAGTGTTTAGTTTCATGACCACATGTTATTGAAATTATAAATTGAGATCCAAGCACTTTTGGAAGGAGTTGTATAAAGCGAAGTTATAAATTTCATGGAGATCTACAACTTTCATGTTGGAAGTTTCTCTTGAATCATCTTGCATCATGGTGAAAATTTTGTTCAAAGTTGTGAAAAAATATGAAATTCCCAACACTTAGAAAAATTTCTAAGTTTAGAAATTTTGACTTTTCAAAATTAAATCTTGACTTTTTTTGATTTCTTGATGAATTGTGATCTTCGACACTTGAATTTGACCAAAAAGTCAAAGTTTGACTTTTCAGTATACAGTTGACTGAAAAATTCATCTGTCAATCCAATGGACTTGCAATGTTTTGAACTATGTCATTAGGTCAAAATTATGCAATTGGACTCTTGATATCATTCCTTAAACCAATTGACCATTTTCTAGGTCAAAAATCAGAAATTTCCCTTTCCCAATCAAAACCCTAATTTTGACTATTTTACCCTTTTGGAGATTTGATCAAATTTCTTGAGGAATTGAGGTCCAAACTTGATCAAATGATGCATATGAGTTTAAAATGTTGATATGGATAAAAAATTATGAGGTTTGACTGTAAATTGGCCATGGTTGACTTTTTCCCCAATACAGCTTGTAGTTGTTTAGTTATTGGCTTGCATTTTTGGTAAAACCCAAGTGTGTGTGTGAATGTCATGACTGATGTCATAACATTCTAGTTTAGTTTGTACTGATTCATTAGGTACCTTTGCAGAAAAATATTGTCATACAGGTATTGATGTTTATAAGTGTGTATCTGAGCATTTTGCAAAATGATCACATTTTCCTAAATCAGTAGACAGGTTTTTCAGATGTCATAACAGATGTTAAGACATCCTGTTCTGAACTAACAGGTTTGCAGATTGGTTAATTCTGAGTTTTTTCAGGAAAATGACTCAGTCTTTCCAGAACAGAATCATGCGTTTTCTTTGGGTTAACCTAGCTCAACCCTAACCTGGTTGGTAAAGTCCTGTGACCTAGTCTTAAGGTCAAATGGAATTAACCCTAGCTTTTTGTGGAAACCCTAACTGAAGATGCAGCTGCTATATATTCAACAGAGCTGCTGTTTTGGAAGCAATCCCTTTTTGGTCAGAAGATCATTTGTAAACTGTATAGGTTTAATTATTGTACTTCAAGCAATTATCATTGTGATAAGTGACTTGGAATAGGTTTTTAATTGTAAGGGTTGTGTAGCACTCAAAGCTTTGAAGCAAGAGTGTTTGAATGTTTCTTGACTAAAGCTGTGAAGCAGAGTCAAGTTAGGTGTGTGTATCACTCAAAGCTGTGAAGCAAGAGTGGTTGTGTTTCTTGATTAAAAAGCTGTGAAGCTTAATCAAGTGTATGTTTTTGAAGAGTGTCTTCATCAATTCATTAGTTAAATTGTTTTATGTATCACTGCTGTGATTGAGGGGGAGTGAGTAGGAACTCAGGTTTAAGTTGTACTTAGATTGAAATTGAATTGGGTAGGTCTTAAGTGAAGGAGATAAACTGGTTGGTTTATTCCTGAATTAACATCTCTTATAGTGGATTTCCTCCCTGGCTTGGTAGCCCCCAGAGTAGGTGTTGTTGCACACTGAACTGGGTAAACAATTGACTGTGTTCTTTACTGTTTTTGTATTTACTGTCTTATAGAAAGTCAGATACGGTGTCATAACATTAAACGTGACATTGAGTATTTGCAGCCAGAATTTCAATTGGCATCAGAGCAGGCACCCTGCCTGTATTACTGGGTGAGATCTAGGGATATCACTTTCTGGCACTATGGACAAAGAAGGAGTTTTTGGAAATAGACCACCCATTCTGGATGGAACTAATTATGACTACTGGAAACCTCGTATGATTGCCTTCTTAAAATCTCTGGACAAAAAGGCTTGGAGAGCTGCTGACAAAGGATGGATCCATCCCACCATAACTGAGAAAGATGGGACAATCAGTCTGAAGCCTGAGGAAGATTGGAGTAAAGAAGAAGATGAGTTAGCCCTGGGAAATTCCAAAGCTTTAAATGCCTTGTTCAATGGATTGATAGAAACATTTTCAGACTTGTTCATCAATATGAACTGGCCAAGGAAGTTTGGGACACTCTCAAAACTACTCATGAGGGCACTTCCAAAGTAAAAATGTCAAGGCTTCAGATGTTGACTACCAAGTTTGAGAATCTAAAAATGATGGAAGATGAAACCATTCATGAGTTTCACATGAACATCTTGGAGATTGCCAACACCTCAGGAGCACTGGGAGAAAAGATGTCAGAAGAAAAACTGGTGAGAAAGATTCTCAGATCCTTGCCTAAAAGATTTGCAATGAAGGTAACTGCCATAGAGGAAGCCCAGGACATCAGCAAGTTGAAAGTGGATGAACTTATTGAGTCTCTTCAGACTTTTGAGATGGGGATCACTGATAATGGTGACAAGAAGAACAAGAGCATAGCACTTGTATCCAACACTGATGTTGAAAACAAGGAGGATGAAGAAGAAAATATTTCAGAAGCTATAGCCATGCTTGGAAGACAGTTCAACAAGCTCATCAAAAGAATGGATCCAAAGTCAAGGTCTAATGTTCATAACATTCCCTCTGACATTGACAGTTTCAGCAGAAGACCAAGGTCAAAAGAAAAGGGAAACCAAGGCAGAGGTATTCAATGCCATGGCTGTGAAGGATATGAACATATTCGAGCTGAATGTCCTACCTTTCTTAAGAAACAAAAGAAAGGAATGACTGTTACTTGGTCTGACTGTGATTCAGAAAGTAATTCTGAAGAAGAATCTGCCAAACTAGTTACTGCTCTAACTAGTGTTTGTACCTCTGAAAGTGACACTAGTGATGAAGAAGTGACATTTGAAGAACTGGCTGATACCTACAAGAAATTGTGTATCATAAGTGCTGAAGTCTGTGTGCAGAATGAGAAACAATCAAAACTCATTATAAAGCTGGAGGCTGAAAAAAGGGCAGATCTTGAAACTATAAGTCACCTAGAAGGGGAAGTTCAATTACTGAACTCACAACTGAACCAAATGACAAAATCTGTCAAGATGCTGACCAATGGATCAGATAAATTGGAAGAGATTCTTCAAGTTGGACAAAATGTGGGAAACAAATCTGGTCTAGGATTTGTGGAAGCTAAGAAATCTGGTGCTGACAAGAAGATCAGGCATGTTAAACAATTGTCAAAGCAGATGTCTCAACACAACTCTCAACATCAGAAACAGAAATACATGAAGAAAAAATACCAAAGATGGAGATGTCATCATTGTGGGAGGTATGGACACATAAAGCCCTTCCGCTTCAAACTGCATGGATACCCTAATCAAAACTCAGGTGCTAAACCTAAGCCAAAAGGGGTACCACATACTCCTCATTGGAAGAAAAAGGCTACTGCCCTGATAGCCCATACTTCCCTGAGAGTGTCTGCAAAGGAAGGCTGGTACTTTGATAGTGGGTGCTCTAAACACATGACTGGAATAAAGAACATTCTCAATCATGTCAAACCTCACAACACTAGTTATGTGACCTTTGGAGATGGTGCTAAAGGTGAAATCAAAGGGGTTGGTAATTTGGACTGCTCTGAAGTTCCAAGCCTGAGTGAAGTCTTGCTGGTAAAAGGGCTGACTGCTAATCTCATTAGTATCAGTCAATCATGTGATCTAGGATTCAAGGTCAACTTCTCAAAATCTGAATGTCTAGTAATTAATGAGAAACTAGAAGTTGTAATGAAAGGAATCAGATCCAAAGATAACTACTACTTGTGGCAGCCTGAGAACACTAATAACTCCACTATGTGTCCAATTACCAAAGAAGAAAAAGAGATGAAACTGTGGCATCATAAGCTTGGTCATCTTCATCTAAGAAGAATGAAAAGAGCTATCTCTATGGAAGCAGTCAGAAGGACTCCAAAACTACAGGTTGATAATGTCTATGATGTGGTAAATAAACTTGAAGAAGGATGTGTTGTCAGAACCAGAAGTAATCATGACAAGGATGTTGGAAACAACAAGTCTAATAAATTCGGTTTCCCTGAAGAAATGAGGCGTGAAGTATCCTCTCCTATAACTCTCCATCAAAATGGAGTGGACAAAAAGAAAATCATTCAAGAATCAACCAGAACTATGATTCATGTCAAAAGAATGCCTTCCCAACTCTGTGCGGAAATAGTTGCTGCTAGGAATAACTGTTCTCAAAATATCTGGTCAAAACAGATGATCACTGAGTATAATGTCTCACAAGATGTTGTCACATTGTGCTGTGACAATATGAATACAATCAATATTTCCATGAACCCTATTCAGAATAACAGGACCAAGCACATTGACTTTGTAGAGAAGAAGTCATTTAAACTGGAACATGGTATCTTTAAGCTTCAGCTGACTGATTCTTCTATCAAGGCTCTTGTTGGAAATAAACTTGAAAACTTGAGGGGCAGGTTGGGTATTTGCCAACGTGAAAAATTATAGCAATTAATTTTGCTTAAAACAAGGGTTGAAGGAGTTAATTTTGTTAAGTCTATTTTTATTGGGTTAATCATATGTTTTCCCAATTCTTTCAAAATCCTTAAGAAGTTGAAAAGACTCTCTTTTGCCTCCTACCTCTCTCGTCTTTGCAACCTGTTCCCTCCTCTCAATCAAAGTTTTTTCTCAAATTGCTACTGGTGCTCTAAGTCAATCAAAATGTCTCAGACATCATCTTCAACCAAGGCGACTTCATCATCCTCATCATCTTCATCATCTGACCAAGACTCTAGAGCAATCACCACATGCTTAGAATCTGAAGTTCTTGAGGTCACTCCTCTCAGAGAGATGGCAACTGACCCCGCCAAAGTCAAAAAGCTAAGAACTAGACATGCAGGAAGAGCTCAAGCTGCAGCCTCTGGTAATCCTTCTCATACTTCTTCTTCTGTACCAAATAGAGAAGGATCAGTTCAAGTTCATCAAGCTATTGCTAGGCTTGTTACTAGTATACTAAGCGGAAACCAACCTGTACCGGGGATTTCTGTCCCTTTAAATCAATCAGGAAGCCCAAATGTGGACCTCTCTGAGAATGTAGATGTCTCTGAGAATGTTGTGACACAAAATGACAACATTCAGAACCCTTCAGAAAAGACTGCTGATCCACCTATCATTGATGTGGATGAGGATTACTCAGATAATGATCTGATTGCCAATGTAAACCCTAGCATAGCTAGGAGATTGATGAAAAGAAAGGGTAATCAGAATGATGCAAAATGTGTGTCCAAAGATAAACCTGCTGTTAAGAAATCCAAGGCTGAAGGCATGGCTGAGGTAGAATCTGTGAAAACTATTCAGACCAAAGGGAAGAAGGCCCAGGTGCATACTGCTAGACAACCAATTTCAAAGAAGAGAAAAGAACCTGAATCTTCTGATTCTGATGAGGAATCAGAATTTGAGATTGATGCTGAAGAAATTCCTATCAGAAGGAAGCTCCCCTCCAGCAAAATTGCTAGAGTTCCTGAAGTCCCAACAGACAACATCTCTTTTCATCATCCTGACAATGCAAACAGATGGAAGTATGTTTGCTTAAAGAGAATATCTTTAGAAAGGGAACTCAACAATGATGCCATGGAGTGCAAAGACATCATGGACCTGATCAAGAATGCTGGACTGATGAAGACAGTGATAAAATTTAACAAGTGTTATGAAAATCTGGTCAAGGAGTTTATAGTAAACTTGTCTAATGATTATGCTGATGGAAGGTCAGCTGACTTTGAAAGTGTTTTTGTTAGAGGAAGAAGGGTCAAGTTCTCTCCATCAGAAATTAACAAATTTCTTGGAAGAACAAATGAGGATTGTCCTGATCTGGAGGTCACTGACAATGAAGTTTGGCAAACCATCACAGCAAGGCAAGTGAAGTGCTGGCCCTTGAAAGGCAAGCTGAATGCCAGCAAACTCAGCATGAAATTTGCCATCCTGCACAAGATTGGTGCAGCCAACTGGGTGCCTACAAACCATAAATCAACTATCTCCACAAAATTGGGGAGATTTATTTATGCTGTGGGAACCAAGACTGCTTTTGACTATGGCAGGTATATCTTTGAAAAAACTTTAAAACATGCTGGTAGTTATGCTGTCAAAGGACCAATTGCCTTTCCCTCCCTCCTTTGTGGAATTATCCTTGCACAATACCCTGATATCCTGGTGGCAAGAGATACAGCCTGCAAAAGAGCTCCTGCCC
This sequence comes from Vicia faba, assembly GCA_948472305.1. NCBI lineage: Eukaryota > Viridiplantae > Streptophyta > Magnoliopsida > Fabales > Fabaceae > Vicia > Vicia faba. Next base: position 1,514,598,162 of record OX451739.1, read on the forward strand.
TTGGGTTGCACTACAAACTGTTTCAGGGATCTCATGCTCCAGATATTATCATAACATCAGCTGAGACATCGTCTGTGAAGACCCAGTCCAAGACATCTGATGTCATAGCTGTTTTAAAAGAGACCTGCAAAGAGCTGGAAGCTAGGAAAAAGACCCTAGAAATCCTAATTGCCAGGTTAGAAAAGGAGGAAGCTGAAGGAAACAGAAGGGAAGAAGGTGTAGAAGCTGAAGGTCATCTCAATACTGAAGAAACTAGCTCCTCTGAGTCTGATGACAGTACTTGAAGGTTGGTTGCTGTTTGGTGGTGGTGATACCTGGTGGAGTTTGGAAGTGTGTTCAGTTTTTTCTGCTGCTGCTCTTATTACTTTTTTTGGATAACTGTATAATCTTTATGAACATGTATCTTTGGCCCATTTGTGGCTAAAGAGGGGGAGAATATTTTGGTACTTACTTAATTGGTACTTACTTAGACATTCTATTTTTCTGCAGTCATTTCTTTCTGCTGCTATCTATCTCTGATTACTTAGGGTCTTTAGCCAAAAATCTTCCAAAGGGGGAGTTTGTAGTTGTTTAGTTATTGGCTTGCATTTTTGGTAAAACCCAAGTGTGTGTGTGAATGTCATGACTGATGTCATAACATTCTAGTTTAGTTTGTACTGATTCATTAGGTACCTTTGCAGAAAAATATTGTCATACAGGTATTGATGTTTATAAGTGTGTATCTGAGCATTTTGCAAAATGATCACATTTTCCTAAATCAGTAGACAGGTTTTTCAGATGTCATAACAGATGTTAAGACATCATGTTCTGAACTAACAGGTTTGCAGATTGGTTAATTCTGAGTTTTTTCAGGAAAATGACTCAGTCTTTCCAGAACAGAATCCTGCGTTTTCTTTGGGTTAACCTAGCTCAACCCTAACCTGGTTGGTAAAGTCCTGTAACCTAGTCTTAAGGTCAAATGGAATTAACCCTAGCTTTTTGTGGAAACCCTAACTGAAGATGCAGCTGCTATATATTCAACAGAGCTGCTGTTTTGGAAGCAATCCCTTTTTGGTCAGAAGATCATTTGTAAACTGTATAGGTTTAATTATTGTACTTCAAGCAATTATCATTGTGATAAGTGACTTGGAATAGGTTTTTAATTATAAGGGTTGTGTAGCACTCAAAGCTTTGAAGCAAGAGTGTTTGAATGTTTCTTGACTAAAGCTGTGAAGCAGAGTCAAGTTAGGTGTGTGTATCACTCAAAGCTGTGAAGCAAGAGTGGTTGTGTTGCTTGATTAAAAAGCTGTGAAGCTTAATCAAGTGTATGTTTTTGAAGAGTGTCTTCATCAATTCATTAGTCAAATTGTTTTATGTATCACTGCTGTGATTGAGGGGGAGTGAGTAGGAACTCAGGTTTAAGTTGTACTTAGATTGAAATTGCATTGGGTAGGTCTTAAGTGAAGGAGATAAACTGGTTGGTTTATTCCTGAATTAACATCTCTTATAGTGGATTTCCTCCCTGGCTTGGTAGCCCCCAGAGTAGGTGTTGTTGCACACTGAACTGGGTAAACAATTGACTGTGTTCTTTACTGTTTTTGTATTTATTGTCTTATAGAAAGTCAGATACAATGTCATAACATTAAACGTGACATTGAGTATCTGCAGCCAGAATTTCACAGCTGATTTTTAGGTCAACTGCTCAATTGACTGAGCAAAAGTGTGATTCAAAGCTTGAAACTTGACATGAGTAATCTTGAGGGTCCATAATGATCCATGAAAGTCATATGGGACATTGGAAGTTCAAAAATCCTTGTGCAAACTCAAACCCTAATTTTGGTCATCAGTGTTTAAGGAAGTGTCTTGAGCTGATCAAACCCTAATGTAGTCTTGAGCTAAGGAGATCTTGTAAGCAAAAATCTTGATAAGTGAGAGGGAAAATTTTGGGGTACAACATCTGCCCCTGTTCAATCTTCTTAAGCCTGAAGAGTTAGATTGGCGAGTTTTGCCATTCGTGACTCGAAGGTGGAAGATGATTGGACATTAGAGTACCCAAAAATTTGCACTCAGTGATGTGATGGTTGAGGGAATGGGATTAAATATGCCATTTGGAGAGATGATAGAAAGTTGTTAGAGATGGGCTTGTAGATGCCATCCAAAAATGATTGTTGAACTGAATCTGAAAGAGAATTTGAATGAGTATCAGAATGGCATCCGTGTCTGTAGTGTATATGAACTGTATCTGAGAGTTGGAATCTGAATGAGTATCAGAATGGCATCCGTGTCTAGAGCGTATTTGAACTGTATCTGAGAGTTGAACCTGAATGAGTATCAGAATGGCATCCGTGTCTGGAGCGTATCTGAACTGTATCTGAAAGTTGGCTCTGAATGAGTATCAGAATGGCATCCTTGTCTGGAGCGTATCTGAACTGTATCTGGAGATTGAATCTGAATGAGTATCAGAATGGCATCCGTGTCTGGAGCGCATCTGAACTGTATCTGAAAGAGATTCTGAATGAGTATCAGAATGGCATTCAATTCTGGAGCGTATCTGAACTGTATCTGAAGGTTGAATCTGAATGAGTATCAGAATGACATCCGTGTCTGGAGCGTATCTGAACTGTATCTGAAAAATTTGAACGTTGTTAGCCAATATGCATAGTCATTTTGTATGAAATGCATAGTGTAATGTACTCTTGTTATCAATGTTCATGATATATGGATGTAATGTATGCGTATGTAAGCTAATCTGCTGCACTGCCGTTGGGTTTGGAAAATAAGTCCCTGACTGCTACTGAGGATATGTAAGTTTTCATGTTGTGAAGTTGAAGTGTTGGTGAATTTCCGCGTAGAGAAATGAACTCTGTTGTAATGGAAATGTCGTGTACCACTTGTAAAATCCTGTTGGGGAATCCTGAGAAATTGGATGACTTCCACTGGGGATTGATAACTGGAAGTTTTGTTCTGCTGGGAATTAAACTGCACACTGCGGGGGATTTTGTGGAAATAGCTTAGAGATATTTCCCTACCTTAAAGCCATCAGTGATTTGTCTTTTATTTTGTTTATTTGTAAACAGTAATTATGTTCAAATGCATATATTCAAAAATAAATCATTAGACGTTTTTGTAAACAAAACATAAGAGCAAAGAAAAACAGAAAGTTTTGCACTTTCAAAGGGATATCTTTGTATTGACTTTGAGTAAGTATTTTTGTACAGTGAGACAACATTCTAGTAAGAGAATGCCGTCGTAAAAGATGAAAATTTTGATACAAAGAAAAGATAGCTATGTGCAATAATCCCATGGGATCCCCATTCTGCTATAGCCTTCGTATCTCTGAGCACCTTGTCTATTTGTTGCCTCTTCCGAAGATGCTTGAATTGATCAGAACCTCTGAGTTTGTAGGTTGTCCGTAAGGTGATCCAATGGGACATAGTCATACATTTTAATTACCTAACTTTTTCCTGGACCGCCTTTTCGGGTTTTCAGTCCACCGGGATACCCTTTTTTTCCCAAGTCGCCCTTTCGGGTTTTCAACTTGCCGGGTGTACAAATTTTTTTTTATCCATAATTTTTTCCCGAACCTTTTTGGTTCGCCGGGATGCCCTTGTTTTTCCTAGGTGTGTCAACCTATAGGGTCTCTTATGCGTAGTATCTTTTGACTATGTCTGTGTTCGCAGGGTGCGGCAGGTTGTTGTCATCCATGGTGGTCAAGATTATTGCTCCACCAGAGAATATGTTTTTGATTACAAATGGTCCTTCGTATGTAGGAGTCCATTTTCCCTTGGGATCACCTTGCGGCAGTATGATACGTTTGATCACCAAATCCCCGACTTGATACACTTGGTGTATGACCTTTTTTTTGAAAGCCTTGATCATCTGTTTTTGATACATTTGACCATGGCAGAAAGCAGTAAGCCTTTTCTCATCAATCAAGTTTAGTTGATCAAGTCGAGTCTGGATCCTGTCGTCTTCATTCAGCCTTGCATCCTTCATGATTCTCAGAGAGGGGATCTGGACCTCAATAGGCAAGACAACCTCCATGCCATATACTAGAGAGTAAGATGTTGCCCCGGTTAATGTGCGTGTTGTGGTACGATACTCGTGGAGAGCGAATGGTAACATCTCATGCCAGTCTTTTTAATGTTCTTATTTGCGGCTTCGACAACACCATTCATCTTTGGCCGATAAGGGGAAGAATTGTGATGCTGAATCTTGAGTTGCTCACACAGGGCGGTGATCATAGTATTGTTCAGGTTGGTACCATTGTTTATGATAATTCTTTCCGGGATACCATACCGGCAGATGAGATTCTGTTTTATGAACCGGTTAATAACATTCTTGGTGACGGAAGCGAAAGAGGCTGCCTCAACCCACTTTGTAAAATAGTCAATGGCCACTAAGATGAATCGGTGTCCATTGGAGGCCGTTGGCTTGATTTCCCCAATCATATCAATCCCCCACATAGTAAAGGGCCAAGGAGTCGTCAAGACATTCAGAGGAACCAGAGGTACATGCACTTTGTCAGCATAAATCTGACACTTGTGGCAGGTTCGAGAGTGTTGATAGTAATCTGCTTCCATGGTAGACCAGTAATAGCCTTCCCGTAGGATCTTCTTCGCCATCGTATGCCCGCTGGAATGGGTTCCAAAAGTGCCTTCATGTAATTCAGCCATGATCCTTTCAGCTTCAACCTTGTCTATGCACCGAAGTAACACATAGTCATGGTTGCATTTGTAGAGAATGCCATTACTAAGGAAGAATTTAGCAGAGAATCTCCTTAAGAACTTCTTATCATTGACTGAAGATCCTTCTGGATATTCTTGATCCTCGAGAAACCTCTTGACTTCGTGAAACCAAGGTTGGTCCACTACTTCTTCAGTATTAATCTCGTGACAGTGAGTTGGTTCATCCATTTGTCCAATGGTGATCTGGGGAGCCTCGTTATCCCATTTAAGTTTAAACATGGACGACATTGTGGCTAGTGCGTCTGCTAGCTGATTTTCTTCTTGCGGGAAATGCTCGAAGGTAATCTCCTCAAAATATGGGAGCAATGTCAAAACATGTTCTTTGTAAGGGATAAGGTTAGGGTGTCTAGTGTCCCACTCTCCTTTGATCTGGGCTGATGACCAAAGCTGAATCTCCAAATACATTCAAGGATTTGATCCTCAAGTCTATGGCAGCTTTGAGACCAAAAATGCACGTTTCGTATTCCGCCATGTTGTTTGTACAATTGAAGCAGAGTCTTGCAGTAAAAGGAGTATGACATCCTTCAGGAGATATGAGTACATCACCAATACCATTGCCGAGGGCGTTAGATGCCCCATCAAAAACCAGGGTCCATCGGGATCCTTGTTCAGGTCCATCATATGGCCTGAATTCTTCACAGTTGTTTACCATCATGATGTCTTCATCTGGGAATTCGAACTTCATGGACTGGTAGTCTTCCACATCTTGGTGAGCAAGGTGATCAGCTAGTATACTGCCCTTTATTGCTTTCTGGGTAGTATATTGTATGTCATATTCTGCCAGGATCATCAGCCATCTCGCTATTCTCCCAGAGAGAGCAGGCTTCTCGATATGTATTTTATCGGATCCATTTTAGATATCAACAAGGTAGTATGAGTCAGCATATACTGTCTTAGCAGGCGAGCAGCCCATGCCTGAGCACAACAAGTTTTCTCGAGCAGTGAATATCTTGTTTCACAGTCGGTAAAATTTTTGCTCAGGTAATAAATAGCGTGCTCTTTTCGGCCAGACTCGTCATGCTGCCCCAGGACACACCCCGTTGAATTCTCCAAAACGGCCAGATACATGATTAATGGTCTTCCCTCGACTGGTGGAATCAAAATAGGAGGCTCTTGCAGGTACTCTTTGATCTTGTCAAAAGCAGTTTGGCACTCGTCATTCCATTTGACTACTTAATCTTTCTTCAATAATTTGAAGATTGGTTCACAAGTAGCTGTCAGGTGAGAAATGAATCTGGCAATGTAGTTTAAACGTCCCAAGAATCCTCTGACTTCCTTCTCGGTACGAGGAGAAGGCATCTCTTGTATCGCTTTCACCTTGGCAGGATCTACTTTAATACCCTTATTGCTGACGACAAAGCCTGGGAGCTTACTAGACCTTACTCCAAACGTGCATTTATTTGGGTTCAACCTCAGCTTGTACTTCTTTAGCCTCTCAAACGGTTTATGTAAATGATCAAGATGCTCTTCTTCGGTTTGAGATCTAGCTATCATTCCGTCCACATAGACCTCTATTTCATGATGTATCATGTCGTGAAATAGAGATACCATGGCGCGCCGATAGGTTGCCCCAGCATTCTTCAGTCCAAATGACATGACCTTGTAGCAGAATGTGCCCCACTGTGTGACAAAGGTTATTTTCTCCATGTCCTCAGGCGCCATTTTGATTTGGTTGTAGCCTGAGAAACCATCTGTTGTACCCCAAAATTTGCCCTCCCATTTCCTCATCATTTTCTCATCACAAGACCTTTAAAGATCAAGGTCCAATTAGGGTTTCCTCTGCTCAAGACTTCTCCTTGCACTGTGGACTCAAATTAGGGTTTGTGTTTGCCTAAAGATGTTTTGACCTAAAATGCCTAAGATGACTTTCATGCTTCATATTGGACTTCCAAGTTTATCCACATCAAGTTTCAAGTCTTGATTCCAAGTTTTGCCCAGTCAATTGGACAGTTGACCTAGAAATCAGCTGTATTGGGGAAAAAGTCAACTGTGGCCAATTGACAGTCAAACCTCATGAAATTTGATCCACATCAACATTATGAACTCACATGGACCATTTGATCAAGTTTGAATCACAATTCCCCAAGAAATTTGATCAGATCACCAAAAGGGCAAAATGGTCATTTTTAGGGTTTTGACTGCACAAAGGCAATTTTTGACTGTTTGACCTAGCCAATGGCAAACCAAGCTCACATATGGACTCAAGGACCCCATGGAATTATCTTGACATGTTCATCAAACTCAAAAGATCCCAAGTACACAAGATTGACAGTTGAATTTCCCAGTCAATTGATCAATTTTGACTGTATACTGAAAAGTCAAACTTTGACTTTTTGGTCAAAATCAAGAGTCAAGATTCATTTTTCATCAAAACATGCCAAATCATGAAACTTGTTCACCAAGAAATCACAAAATGCAAATTAGGGTTTGAAAATGGAATTTTTTATAACTTAGAATTTTTCTAAGTTATGGAAAACCCTAATTTTTTCCCAACTTTGCCCCATCTTTTCACCATGATCCATTTGGATTCAAACAAAAGTCAAAACATGAAAGTTGTAGCTTGTTGCAAAATCTACAACTTTGATTCACAAAGTTTTCTCATTTGAAGCTTGTATCTCAAGTTATGATTTTTTGAATAAGGGCACTAAACCATCTTTTAACTTAGTGAAATTTGACCTATTTTGACAAGGTTTTCTACCCTACTTCAAGGCCACTTTTCATACCCTTCCACTTGGAATTTCAAATTGCATTTCAAAGATGGATTGTAGTACACATTACAAGCTTTCCAAAATGTCCAAGAACTCATCAAACAACCTCATAACTTGAGAGATTCGAATTTCACAAGTTGGCAAAAATTCACTTTTGTTCTTCATCAAAGCATGTTCATAAACTTGGCAAATTTGAATTCAGCATGCTTAAGCTACATTGCAGGCCTCTAATCCCATTCTCACTCAATAATTCAATGCATATCCTTTGTGTTCTAACATTATTTTGCTCATTTGGATAATACACACAAAATCAAGCCTAAACTAGAAAAAGCATGTTATCCATTCTTGTAAAGTGATACTTTATGGCAACTTTGCAAATCTATGAGGTACAATGCAGATCTTTGAAGCAAAAAAGCATAGGCATATCCCACTGATCAAGACTCAAAGGTGCAGCATAGATTGAGGCATTGTACTGGCCTAGAAACCAAGTTGACATTTGCTTGCTTCACATAGAAGTAACATCCATAACTTATGCTATCTCTCATATCAGTCAAAGAACACAGCACAAAAGATATCAAACACATTCCATAGACCTCATTGAAGCTTTGGCTCGAGCCATTTGCCTTTCAAACCCTCTCCATCTCAGAATCATCCTCAAACTGCACAAACAGGGGTGCCCCTGCAGTTTGAGTGCAATCTCTCATTCCCTTCAAACATTTCTGTCCAAACCTGTTCCTCTACCTTCCTTACAACATATGCAAGCTATCCATAAGCTAAGGCACGATCTGTAGTTGCTCTAACCACTTCCACCATTTTCACATCTTTAACTTGCAGGTGAAGTTCTATAGCTTGATACAAGAAGGTTCAAGACAAAGTGAGCATTGAAAAAGCATCCCTGGACCTCAAGGAAGCTTTTCCAATCATTACATTGCACTGAAAGTCTCTCATTCTCCACATAGAAGTTCAACTGCACAGGTAAAAGTTTGAATTCGTATCTCTCTTGTTAGGCATATTTAGTCTTAAGTTTGTGAAGAAGCAAGGTCCTACTCATAGCCCTGAACATGTACATAGCTTTACTTCTCATTTCTTTTGCCTGAGTAGAGAGAATTTGAGCTCTGAAAATGGTAGAAAAATTAGGTCAGAAAAGAGGGGGAGAGAAATTCTCCCTCATCTTGGAGAGATAGGTCATGTTCTTTATATGGTTAGAACCGTCTCTTCATGCTGAACATTTCTTGTGTTATGAGTCTTTGCTAAAAAGCCAGGAATCAAGAGTTAGAAGGGACTGAACATTGGCGCGCGTTTTTCAAATAACCTGTGCTGGAGGTTGAAGAAGGAGTGCAGTGGGCTGGGCTTGGATTTGTGTTGCTTTTCACACCCCATTTTTTGGTTTACACCCCCCTGAGCCCATTTGTTTATTTTTCAACATTTTTGACTTTTTCTTTTTGGGTTGACCTTGTTTATTTTTTCTCATGCCATTAAAATTTTTAAAATATTTTTTTCATCATTTTTGTATTTATGGCATATTTGTTTGTTTATTTCTTTTATTTATATACAAATATATATATATATATACTATTATTAAAATAAATAGAAAATAATGTAGATACATTTTTATTTTTATTTTTACTCTCTGAAGATATTTCACACAAAAAATACTTTTATTTATTTTTATTAAAATATTAAATAAATATTTATTTTGTATAATACTCATTTAGGGTTTAATATATGTATATATACATGTTTATTAATATATTTAAGATAAAAATATAAAATACTTGATTTTCTTCATTTTTATTAATATTTGATACAAAAATACTTTTTTTTCACAAATACTTCATTTTATTTTATTTTGTACATAATAAACAAATAGTAGAATTTAATTAGATAATAATACTTTTTTATATAAAAATTAGGGTTTCTTACCCTAAGTTTCAAAATACTAAAAATAGATACATTATTATTTTCTTTTTTCCTTTTACATAAATATTTTCTCATGCACATAAAAAAACTTTCTTTTTTACATTTTACATATTTATTTTGTTTACATTTAAATTATGCAATTTATTTACCATGCAAATATCCAATTGTTGTAATAATTTAGATTTAAATTCTTGTCAATATCCCCATTTGAACATTTGTACCCCCCTTCCCATATTTGGTTGTGTAATAGTTTAGTAATTTTAATTTCGCACTTTATTGTTTTCTAAATAATGACATGCTAGAATTAGGGTTTGAATGCGAAAAAACGATAAAAAATAGTTTGACCTAATACAAGATAAACAAGCATGAAAATGGACACACAAATCACACTTGCACCCCCTAGGGTATTCCACTTGTTGCCTTCAAATAAATGGGCCATATTGTATGTTGAACATCTTTGGGCAAAGCAAACAGTTTGAATGATCATAGTCCCTCGATAAAACTTTTCAAAACAAACAAAACAAATGATCAAGTCCCTTAGAGAAATTGCCCAAAGACATTTAACGTCGTTACAATTATGGTCTAAACGATGACCCGCGCCTGTCCCTTTCACATCCTAACACAAGGTTGCCCACCAAATACAATGGTGGTGCAAACTTGTTAAAAGGGTTAAAGTATAGCAATAATCTTTTGAGAAATTTAGGAGTAGATAACCTCTTAGTTACTTGAATCAACTTGCAAAACAAAACACTTGCCTAATTTCAAAACCACACAACACTACACTTTCAAAACAACTTTCAAAAACAAATGAAAATCTTTTCAAAAGACACACATCTTTGTATACATCCCCACATGGATCATTGCAAAGGTTGCCACCACATTGGCCTCTTTTCAAAACATTTTCAAAAAACCACACATTCAAGCACCATTTAAAACAATTGAAAACAAAAGACAAGTGATCTAAGCAAGTAACTAAGAGCCCATGGATAACCATGGATAGAAAGGGTGCTAATACCTTCCCTTTCTATAATCTACTCCCCGAACCCAAGAAAACATCTCAAAAGGTTTTTGCTGTGCTTTTTAACCTTTCCTTAGGATAAAATAAAAAGTCGGTGGCGACTCTTGCTAACCGCAACATTTGCGAATACAAACGCAAACCCCAAGTCAGTTCTCCCACCGTATCACAGAACTGGCGACTCTGCTGGGGACATCTTTTAAAGTGGAGTAACCTTAGGGTTTAGATCACCTTTGTTTTCAATTGCTTGCTTTGTTTGCTTTTACATATTGTGGGCTTTGTATCGGAGTTTTATAGATCCTAACCCGGATCTGGGGGAAACCTTTTTAGGTAGCAACAAGGCTGTGAGGGAACTGTGCGGGGTATACCGACATGGTTGAAGCAGTCTGCTACGTTGATGTGGCACTTTGGTGTGTACCGGTAACCCTTGAGTTCAGTCAAGGAGAGTACGGGGCCTCCATGTGGTGTCATGAAGCATCAACAGACCTTAGGAACCTTAATTGAACCATCTTGGCCTTTTTTAGGGTAGTGAGATAACTGACTTTGGTGCAGTCCGAGGTTGGTTGATACTCGATACTACACTCAATTGAGGGTTGCTTTCCTGGAATATTTCGGTCGCCAGTTCAGTGGCTAAATCGAAACGATGAACAATGAAAGCAATCCAGTGATATTGGGATCTTTAGAACCCGGTTACTTTTGATAAGACAGGTTGAGCCCACAAAACTTCAAGAGGGTAACACCCAAACTTCATGCAGGCCTAAACTCTAAGGGTTTGTGTGACTTGTGTGCCTTACCATGTTTGCTTTTGTGAATGTTTATAGTGCATCATTACATCATACAAACATCATGAGCATTGACTAACCGTTTCAAGGGTTTCGAATCTTCATCTTTGTTCTTGTTTTACAGGACATGGAAACTGTTCGCAGAAAGACAATTCCGATTAACCTTGTGAAGATCCCTCCTCAGCTTAAGGAGCTTCTGTCCAGAATTCCCGAGAGTTCTTCATTCAGTGAGAGACATGGAAAACTCATCAACTTGGTTAACACCAACATTGAGGAGGACTTGATTAAGGTCTTGTTCCAATTCTTTGACCCTCTGCATCACTGTTTCACCTTCTTGGACTATCAGTTGGTACCTACATTGGAGGAGTTCTCCCGGCTCCTGAAGATTCCTATCCTTGATCAGCTACCCTTCAACGGTACAGAAAAGGAACCTAGACTTGAAGAGATTGCTAAAACCTTGCACCTACAGACATCCGACCTCAAAGGACATTGGGAAGCGAGAAGTGGTATCAAAGGGTTCTTAGCTAGGTTTCTGTTTGATAAGGCCCAAGAATGTTGGAACTCTCTTGACCTACGAGCTTTTGAAGAAGTTGTAGCCCTCCTTGTCTATGGTTTGGTATTGTTCCCTAACCCAGATCAGCTTATCGATATCAGTGCTGTCCAGATCTTTATGACCAGGAATCCTATACCTACACTGTTGGGGGACATCCTTCACTCATGTTACACTCGAACCATGAGAAGAAGGGGTGTCCTTTTGTGTTGCACTCCTCTCTTGGGAAGGTGGTTTATTTCGCATCTTCCACAAACAGTTTTGAAGAACGAGCAGGGTTTGAGATGGTCACAACGGTTAATGACTCTCACGCATGCAGATATACATTGGTGTCCTAGGTCCCGGGAAGACGTCACTATCATTGATCGTTGTGGGGAATACCCTAATGTTCCTTTATTTGGAATCAAAGGAGGTATAACCTACAACCCATGCCTGGCTTGGAGACAGTTTGGTTATGCTCGGAAGGATGGCCCTCATGACATGTTAATTCCTGACATAGTCTTCGACTTCGACAACGATACTCAAGGGCTTCGTCAGAGATTTATCAGAGCTTGGAGGATGCCAAGTAGGATAGACAGTAAAACACTGGGGCACCGGAACTCCATCCCGTTGGAGCCTTACCTCAAGTGGGTACGAGCCCGCTCTCAGAAGTTAGTAATGCCTTACCCTCACATGCTACCTGTAATCAAAGAGCCAGTCTTGGAAGGAGAAGCATCCTACACCATTCAACATCCCGACATGCCCACCTCCTGGGAAGAGATGCAGAAGAGCTGGATCCAACTTAAGGAAGAGCGGAATTCTCTTGAGACCAGTCTACATGCTAGCGAAAAGAAGGTCCTGGAACTCACCCGCCTGCTGCACGAGGAAAGGAATCTCAACACTTACATCGCGCCAAAAAGGATGCGCAATGTCTTTTTACCTTAAGGAGTTTATTTTGTAATATTTGGCCCATGAGGCATTTATGTACTAACGAATTTCTCCTTATTAATATGATGTGCGTTCCTTTTTGTCTACAACAAAGTTTGAATGTTCTGAATCCTTGAATGCATTGCATACATACGCACTCCATTGCACCATATGCATAGCAGGTACCCTAATTCACAGGTTGCTTAATTTTCTTCGCTGTTTGTGTGCACAGTCATCATGAATTCGGAGTCATCCAGTGAGCAAGCAATCAAGGCCCTCCAGGCCCAAAGTGCACAGTTTCAAGAAATGGTCCTAAGCCTAGCCCAGGGTCAGCAAGAGTTGAAGACTCTACTTCTAAAGAAGAAGAAGAAAAAGAGAACGGCGATGTTCAATACCGGACGCAGATTTGGGAACACACTCCACAATGAAGCTGATCCGACCACTTCTTCTGCAGAGAAAAACAGTCCCCAAGGGGGAGAAGCACCTAGTCCCGCAGTCTCCGACAACGAGACGGATTATAACGAGGAACAATACCCACCTGCTGCCGACAGATACAAACAATTGGAGGACCGCTTGAGCGCTATGGAAATTCAGAACGTGCCGGGACTGGATTTCGGGGATTTGGGATTATCTTCCGGAGTAGTAATTCCACACAAGTTTAAGGCGCCTGCCTTCGCCAAGTACGATGGGGTCTCCTGCCCAAAGCTGCATCTGAGGTCGTATGTAAGGAAAATCCAACCTTACACGGCGGATAAAAACCTCTGGATTCACTTCTTCCAAGACAGCCTCTCGGGGTCTCAGCTTGAATGGTTCTACCAATTAGACGGAGCTAGCATCCGGCACTGGGAGGATTTGGCGACTGCTTTCTACAGACAATACCAATATAATTCTGATCTCGCTCCTACGCGTACCCAACTTCAGGGTATGTCTCTAGGGACGGGTGAAGGATTCAAAGAGTACGCTCAAAAATGGAGAGATTTGGCTGGCAGGGTGCAGCCTCCATTAACTGATCGAGAGCTGGTGGATATGTTTCTGGGAACGTTGTCTGGTCCGTTTTTTAATCATTTGGTTGGTAACTCCTCCGCTGGGTTCACAGATTTGATATTAACGGGAGAGAGAATTGAAGCTGGCATCAGGTCAGGCAAGATACAGAAGGCTGCCTCTACAAGTGCTGAGAAGAGGCCGTTTAAGAAAGAAGCAAGTGCCGTCTATGGCCCTAGAAGACAAGTCAAGCCCGAAGGTCGCCAAGCCGTTAATGCTTTGGTCATCTCTAAACCTGTTGCTGCTCCTCAGCAGTACAATCAGCAAAGAAGTGAAAGGCCCAAGAGGCAGTATACCCGATTGAGTATGACATTATCTCAAATTTTACCCCAACTGTTATCCACCAACCTGGTGACCCTCAAAGAAGCTCCTAAGGTCGTCAACACTGCGTCCCCTAAATACAACCCGAATGCCCGGTGTGCTTATCATTCTGATAGTCCCGGGCACACTACTGATGATTGTTGGGCCTTGAGAAACAAAGTGCAAGATCTAATTGACGCGAAAGAAATTCAGTTTGAAGCGCCGGAAAGACCGAATGTTGTAACGGCTCCTATGCCCCAGCATAGGGTAAGTGCCATTGAGGAAGAAGTGTATGCTGTTTCGATAGATGAAGTTGTTACCCCTTTGAAGACTGTTAAGAAGAACCTACTGCGGGCCGGTTTATTTCCGGGTTGCGGCGAAGGTTGCCCATTCTGTGCTATTTCCCTATCTGATTGTCCTTTGCTAAGGTTAGGCATCCAAGGCCTAATGGATAGCAAGGAGATTCTATTCAAAAAGACTGCTGTTCATTTGGTTCCAATGAAAGAAGTTTCCGTGATTACCATCTTCAAAAATCCAACCAAGGCTCCCCCAAAGAAGCCTATTCAAATCTTGACAGTTGCGCCTGTGATCATTACTGTTCCAGGACCCGTCTCCTACGTATCTGATAAGGCTGTCCCCTGGCATTATGGGGCAGACGTATATGTAAATGGAATCAAGCAAGAATTTGATGCTAGTGCCAGTATTTGCGATATCACCGGTCCAGCTAAAGTCACCCGCAGTGGCAGGCTCTTCTCGCCTGACATTGCGCCACCCGCCATTCGAAAACCCCTCCTCATAAAACCTGCAAGTTTACCAAGTCCTGTTGCTGATCAAATTGTGTCCCCTGCTGCCGAGTCATCAAATGCTCGGGGCAAAAGGATTGAAGAAGAGCCTGCCCGGATGGAGGCACCAATACCCGTGAATGCTGAGGCCTCCCGACAAGAAATGGAGGAGATTCTGAAAATAATAAAGAAAAGTGATTTTAATGTTGTCGAACAGTTAGGGCATACACCCTCCAAGATCTCCCTGCTTTCCTTATTACTATGTTCCGAGGCCCATGCAAAAGCCTTGATCTCATTTCTCAAGACGGCCCATGTGCCGCAGGAGACGTCTGCAGTTCAGTTCACTGACTGCATAGCAAATTTGACGGCGGACAACGGCTTGGGCTTTTCAGATGCTGACCTAACCGCAAAAGGGAGAAACCATAATGATGCCCTGCATGTCTCTATTGAATGCAGGGGCACTACTCTGGCACATGTATTGGTGGACACTGGTTCTTCTTTGAATGTTCTTCCGAAAAAGGCTTTGGATCGTCTGGATTATGAAGGCCTGGAGTTGAAACCCAGCAATATCATCGTCAGAGCCTTTGACGGTTCCAAGAGGATGGTTCATGGAGAGGTTAACATCCCAATTCGTGTGGGCTCTCAAGTGTTTGACTCTACCTTTTACGTGATGGATATACGTCCATCGTACTCCTGTCTGTTGGGTAGACCTTGGATCCACAAAGCTGGGGCAGTGACCTCCACCTTACACCAAAAGCTGAAGTATCCCGTCAGGGGGAAAATTGTCACTGTGCAGGGAGAAGAGGAGTATATGGTGAGCCATTTGAATTCATTCAGGTACATCGAGATGGACGGAGAATTTATTGAAACTCCCTTCCAACATTTCGAAGAGGTACATCCAATTTCAGCAGCTGCGGAGACAATGGCCGAAGAGAATGATTCCTTGAAGATGGTTTCCCTAAGGGATGCCCGGGCTGTGGTTCAGAAAGGCGATGGTGCACACTGGGGTCAGCTTCCTGACTTCACTCAGAAGAACGACAAGTTTGGGCTAGGCTTTACTACAGAGGCTCAGAAGGCAATGCGCAAAGAGAAGATTGGAAAGGCTCCGGTGTTTATTTCCAGCTCAAGAGTGAATGCTATCGAGGAGGATGTGGAGGAAGCTGAGTTTGATAATTGGATCTACCCGACTGCTAGCGACGGACCAAGCAACTGGACAGCAAAGGATTTTACCCCTATCACATTTGTCACGCAGTAATTGATTTCTTTTGATTTCCAAATTTGTAACAAACAATATGTTAAAACTCTGTTGGCTCGGTGTCCTGCCCGGGGCATCGTAGCTCCATTTGTGAGGGCTTTTTGTATGACATTTTCATATATCATCAATCAAAACATTGGACGTTTGTTGCATTTCAAATCTTGTGCTCCTTTTCTTTCTGTGTTATATATATTGCAAAACAGCTATATTCACACACACTCACTTATACAGGTTTCAATCCACTCTGGATCTCACTGGCAACAGCTCTGCTACCGCCAGTTATGACTTCGAAAATCCGATCAACTTAGCCGAAGACGAAGGTGAAGATGATTGCGAAGTGCCTGGTGAACTCGCAAGACTGCTACTACAGGAAGAAAGGGCTATTCAACCATATGAAGAGCCTGTGGAGACAATTAACTTGGGTACTGAGACAGAAAGGAAAGAGGTCAAAATTGGTGCCAATCTAGAGCTCAGCGTGAAGCAACGATTGATCCAGATGCTGCAAGACTACATGGAGATCTTTGCCTGGTCTTATGAAGATATGCCTGGTTTGGATGCCGACATTGTAGTTCACCATTTGCCAACCAAGGAAGATTGCCCTCCAGTAAAGCAAAAAGTTCGACGAATGCGTCCAGAGATGTCTGAGAAGATTAAAGCTGAGGTGATGAAACAGTTTGATGCAGGTTTCCTTGCAGTAACTTCTTACCCTCAGTGGGTTGCCAACGTTGTGCCAGTGCCGAAGAAGGACGGTAAGGTCAGAATGTGTGTCGACTACAGGGATCTGAACAGGGCCAGCCCCAAGGATGACTTCCCCCTACCTCACATTGATGTCCTTGTTGACAATACAGCTCAACACAAGGTGTTCTCCTTCATGGATGGCTTCTCAGGGTATAATCAGATCAAGATGGCTCCTGAAGATATGGAGAAGACTACATTTGTAACTCAGTGGGGGACCTTCTGTTATAAGGTCATGCCATTCGGATTGAAAAATGCTGGGGCAACCTATCAGCGTGCCATGGTTGCTTTATTTCATGATATGATCCATCATGAGATTGAAGTATACGTTGATGACATGATCGCAAGGTCTCAAACTGAGGAGGAGCACCTTGATCACCTGAGGAAGTTGTTTGACCGACTCAAGTTGTACAAGCTGAGATTGAATCCCAACAAATGCACCTTCGGGGTGAGGTCCGGAAAATTGCTAGGTTTCATTGTAAGTGATAAAGGTATCCAGGTGGACCCTGCCAAGGTTAAAGCTATTCAAGAGATGCCGACCCCAAAAACAGAGAAAGAAGTCAGAGGTTTCCTGGGACGATTGAATTACATTGCCCGATTCATCTCACATCTGACTGCTACTTGTGAGCCAATCTTCAAATTACTGAAGAAAGATCAGGTGGTACGCTGGAATGATGAATGTCAGGCCGCCTTTGAAAGAATAAAGGAATACCTCCAAGAGCCACCCATTCTTATGCCACCAGTGGAAGGAAGACCTCTGATACTATACTTGACAGTGCTTGATAATTCAATGGGGTGTGTGCTGGGGCAGCATGACGAGTCTGGCCGAAAAGAGCACGCTATTTATTACTTGAGCAAAAAGTTTACCGACTGTGAGTCTCGTTACTCACTGCTTGAGAAAACTTGCTGCGCTCTTGTATGGGCTGCTCGCCGGCTGAGACAGTATATGCTGACTCACACTACTTTATTGATTTCAAAGATGGATCCCATCAAGTACATATTTGAAAAGCCCGCTCTTTCTGGGAGGATAGCGAGATGGCAAATGATCTTAACAGAATATGACATCCAGTATACAACTCAGAAAGCAATTAAGGGGAGTGTACTGGCTGATCATTTGGCACACCAACCTGTGGACGATTATCAATCATTGAACTTTGATTTTCCGGACGAAGACATCATGGTGGTAACTGACTGTGAAGTACCTGGACCGGATGAAGGACCTGAGGAAGGATCCCGATGGTCTATGCATTTTGATGGAGCCTCCAATGCTTTGGGTAATGGCGTCGGCGCTGTAATCATATCCCCCAAGGGGACCCATACTCCACTCACCGCCCGATTATGTTTCAGCTGCACCAACAACATGGCAGAATATGAGGCATGTATCATGGGTTTACAAGCTGCGATCGATTTGAGGATCAAGTTTCTAAGTGTCTTCGGAGATTCCGCTCTCGTGATCAATCAGATCAAAGGCGAGTGGGATACGAAACACCCGAATCTCATTCCTTACAAGGAGTATGTATCGACCCTGCTCCCCCACTTTGAAGAGATAACTTTTGAACATTTCCCCAGAGAGGAAAATCAGCTAGCGGACGCACTAGCCACGATGTCTTCAATGTTTAAAGTTAAATGGGACAATGAGGCTCCCCAAATCCTAATCTGGAAGTTGGATGAACCGGCATACTGCTGCGAGCTCGAAGCTGAGAAGGTGACTGAAAAACCCTGGTATCACGAGGTGAAGAGGTACTTGGAAGCCCAGGAATACCCGGAAGGTGCATCTGTCAATGATAAGAAGTTCATGAGGAGATTTGCTGCAAAATTCTTCCTCAGCAACGACATTCTCTACAAACGGAATCATGATTCAACTCTGTTACGTTGTGTGGATAAGGCTGAAGCAGAGAAAATTATGATGGAACTACATGAAGGTACATTTGGGACCCATTCCAGTGGACACACCATGGCTAAGAAAATCCTTCGGGCAGGATATTTCTGGTCCACGATGGAAGCCGATTGTTACCAACACTCCCGAACTTGTCATAAATGCCAAATCTATGCTGACAAGGTGCATATCCCTCCGGTTCCTTTGAATGTCCTGACGGCACCTTGGCCTTTCGCAATGTGGGGCATCGATATGATCGGTGAGATCCGACCGACGGCATCCAATGGGCACCGTTTCATCTTGGTGGCAATCGATTACTTCACGAAATGGGTTGAGGCAGCTTCATATGCCACGGTAACCAAGAGCGTCGTGGCACGTTTCATCCGGCATAATCTGATATGTCGGTACGGTGTCCCGGAAAGAATCATTACGGACAACGGTACCAATCTCAATAACAAAATGATCACTGAACTCTGTGAACAATTCAAGATACAGCACCACAATTCTTCCCCCTATCGGCCGAAGATGAATGGGGCTGTAGAGGCAGCCAATAAAAATATCAAGAAAATTGTGCAGAAGATGACAGTGACCTATAAAGATTGGCACGAGATGTTACCGTTCGCTCTTCATGGGTACCGCACCTCAGCAAGGACGTCAACCGGGGCAACTCCCTTCTCCCTAGTCTATGGCATGGAGGCAGTCTTGCCGATTGAAATCCAGATACCCTCTCTCCGAATAATGAAGGATGCAGACTTGAATGAAGATGATTGGATCCAAACTCGACTTGATCAACTAAATCTAATTGACGAAAAAAGGCTCACTGCTATCTGTCATGGTCAAACGTATCAAAAACGGATGATCAGGGCATTTAACAAGAAAGTCAGACCGCAAGAGTATCAAGTCGGGGACCTGGTAATCAAACGCATCATCCTTCCTCAAAGTGATCCCCGGGGCAAATGGACCCCTACTTACGAAGGGCCATTTGTGGTTAAGCGTGTGTTCTCTGGAGGAGCCATGATCCTAACCACCATGGACGGTGACGACCTTCCTCACCCCGCAAATGCGGACATAGTGAAAAAATACTACGCATAAATAAAAGATCCGCTAGGTTGACATACCTAGGCAAAAATAAGGGCTTCCCGGCGAACCAAAAGGGTTCGGGCAAAAATAAGGGATGAAACGAATAAAAATCTGTACACCCGGCAAGTCGAAAACCTGAAAGGGCGGCTTGGGCAAAAAAGGGTATCCCGGTGGACTGAAAACCCGAAAGGGCGGTCCAGGCAAAAGTTAGGGATAAAAAGCGTAACACTATGTCTCGTTGGATCACTTCGCATCCGGAGTTCGGCATCAACTATCTGGCCCAAATCTCGGCATTGACCAATCAGCTTCATCTTCAGATTAGGCAGTAAGGCGATGAGACGTTCGAAAACATAAAGGCGATAGCAGAGTTGGAACCCAGTGGGATTGTTCACGTAGCTGTTTTGTTTTCTTTTTCAAAATGTAAACTCTATACTATTTGGCGATGTCCTCTTACTAGGATGTCAGTCTCTTGTACAAAAAACGCCTATTCATAGGCAAAGTTTAAATCAATGAAAATTCACTTGTCCATACAAATTGCCGTTGTTTTTCTTTTTTTGTTTTGTTTTGCGAAGAACGTCCAATGTTCATTTTTGATATATGCATTTGACATTAAATTGCTGATTCATGAATGTTTGCATATGAAAAAAAAAAAAGATTAATTACAAGTGACATCAAAGACAGGGGCAATGTGGAGTTGTCTAATGCGGTCTAGTTGTTTTGTCCACCAAAGCACCAAGGCAGGTTCAACTGAAGAATGTGGCCAAACCATCTTAACTCCCCGCAGAGTAAAGCAAAATTCAGCAGCACTTTCCCCAAGCAGGAGTCGATTCCCCGTCGATCCTGAAAAAGGCACAACATCCCCCGGCAGGTCTTAAAAGCTCATCCCCAGTAGATTCTGCGAGCTTATCCCCGGCGAAGTACGAACGTCTCGCCCAAGTTTTATTTAGAGTTATTTCCTCACAAGGACTTATAACTGGGTTATCCTCAGCTAAAAGCCACGGAAGACCGTTCCCGGCAAAAGTTCCTTCAATCCCCAGCGAAGTCTATCTTTGGTTTTCCCCAGCGGAGTTTATCATCATTATCCTCAGCGGAATCCATTGTTAAAGTCCTCAGCAGGCCTCTCATCAGAGCTTCGGTCAAGCATCTCTTCCGCAGAACAGCTTCCCAGTCATTCGTCAAGGATTTATTTTCCTAAGATGAAATTACGCTCATAAACATTTCACATTTTCATACATCTTGCTTACCTACATGATGAAACACATGCAACATCAAATGTCGAACATCATGACATCATGCATATCATACATCATGACATTGCATACAGCTTACGTCTTTGCCTTTTCAGGAAAAAGACAACCTCAAAAACGACTACTTTCAACTGTCACAATTCCAGATTCGATACCTGTATCTAGCCAGGGCACATCTGAGAGTGATCAGTTTCCAGACTCGATTCCTGTATCCAGCCAGGGCACGTCTGCAGAGTTCAAAGATTCGACTCCTGTATCCAGCCAGGGCACATCTATCAACTACAACATTTCCAGATTCGATTCCTGTATCCAGCCAGGGCATATCTGCTGACCATATTTCCAGACTCGATTCCTGTATCTAGCCAGGGCACGTCTGCAGAGTTCAAAGATTCGACTCCTGTATCCAGCCAGGGCATATCTATTGATGACTATTTCCAGATTCGATTCCTGTATCCAGCCAGGGCACATCTGTGAGCAACCGATCGTAGATTCGATACCTGTATCCAGCCAGGGCATATCTGCATAAGGAGACTGAAGATCAAACACCTGTAACAAGCCAGGAAAACATCTGTCTTTCTTAAACACACAAGTTCTCGCTAAGGAATCTCTTATGCGATCAACACTTCCAAGTGGCATCTATAAGCCCATTCCCGACAAAGTTCTGTCACTTTTCCAGATGGCATCTACAAAGCCCATCTCCCTGTCCACCATCTCTCCAAATGGCATCTATAAGCCCATTCCCGACACCACATTATTGAGACTCCAGCATGCGAGTGCAAATTTCCGGGCACTCTAGTGTCCAATCTCCTTTTACCCTCGAGTCGCGAAAGGCAAACTTGCCAATCTAACTCTTCAGGTCCAAGAAGATTGAACAGGGGCAACTGTTGTACCCCAAAATTTGCCCTCCCATTTCCTCATCATTTTCTCATCACAAGACCTTTAAAGATCAAGGTCCAATTAGGGTTTCCTCTGCTCAAGACTTCTCCTTGCACTGTGGACTCAAATTAGGGTTTGTGTTTGCCTAAAGATGTTTTGACCTAAAATGCCTAAGATGACTTTCATGCTTCATATTGGACTTCCAAGTTTATCCACATCAAGTTTCAAGTCTTGATTCCAAGTTTTGCCCAGTCAATTGGACAGTTGACCTAGAAATCAGCTGTATTGGGGAAAAAGTCAACTGTGGCCAATTGACAGTCAAACCTCATGAAATTTGATCCACATCAACATTATGAACTCACATGGACCATTTGATCAAGTTTGAATCACAATTCCCCAAGAAATTTGATCAGATCACCAAAAGGGCAAAATGGTCATTTTTAGGGTTTTGACTGCACAAAGGCAATTTTTGACTGTTTGACCTAGCCAATGGCAAACCAAGCTCACATATGGACTCAAGGACCCCATGGAATTATCTTGACATGTTCATCAAACTCAAAAGATCCCAAGTACACAAGATTGACAGTTGAATTTCCCAGTCAATTGATCAATTTTGACTGTATACTGAAAAGTCAAACTTTGACTTTTTGGTCAAAATCAAGAGTCAAGATTCATTTTTCATCAAAACATGCCAAATCATGAAACTTGTTCACCAAGAAATCACAAAATGCAAATTAGGGTTTGAAAATGGAATTTTTTATAACTTAGAATTTTTCTAAGTTATGGAAAACCCTAATTTTTTCCCAACTTTGCCCCATCTTTTCACCATGATCCATTTGGATTCAAACAAAAGTCAAAACATGAAAGTTGTAGCTTGTTGCAAAATCTACAACTTTGATTCACAAAGTTTTCTCATTTGAAGCTTGTATCTCAAGTTATGATTTTTTGAATAAGGGCACTAAACCATCTTTTAACTTAGTGAAATTTGACCTATTTTGACAAGGTTTTCTACCCTACTTCAAGGCCACTTTTCATACCCTTCCACTTGGAATTTCAAATTGCATTTCAAAGATGGATTGTAGTACACATTACAAGCTTTCCAAAATGTCCAAGAACTCATCAAACAACCTCATAACTTGAGAGATTCGAATTTCACAAGTTGGCAAAAATTCACTTTTGTTCTTCATCAAAGCATGTTCATAAACTTGGCAAATTTGAATTCAGCATGCTTAAGCTACATTGCAGGCCTCTAATCCCATTCTCACTCAATAATTCAATGCATATCCTTTGTGTTCTAACATTATTTTGCTCATTTGGATAATACACACAAAATCAAGCCTAAACTAGAAAAAGCATGTTATCCATTCTTGTAAAGTGATACTTTATGGCAACTTTGCAAATCTATGAGGTACAATGCAGATCTTTGAAGCAAAAAAGCATAGGCATATCCCACTGATCAAGACTCAAAGGTGCAGCATAGATTGAGGCATTGTACTGGCCTAGAAACCAAGTTGACATTTGCTTGCTTCACATAGAAGTAACATCCATAACTTATGCTATCTCTCATATCAGTCAAAGAACACAGCACAAAAGATATCAAACACATTCCATAGACCTCATTGAAGCTTTGGCTCGAGCCATTTGCCTTTCAAACCCTCTCCATCTCAGAATCATCCTCAAACTGCACAAACAGGGGTGCCCCTGCAGTTTGAGTGCAATCTCTCATTCCCTTCAAACATTTCTGTCCAAACCTGTTCCTCTACCTTCCTTACAACATATGCAAGCTATCCATAAGCTAAGGCACGATCTGTAGTTGCTCTAACCACTTCCACCATTTTCACATCTTTAACTTGCAGGTGAAGTTCTATAGCTTGATACAAGAAGGTTCAAGACAAAGTGAGCATTGAAAAAGCATCCCTGGACCTCAAGGAAGCTTTTCCAATCATTACATTGCACTGAAAGTCTCTCATTCTCCACATAGAAGTTCAACTGCACAGGTAAAAGTTTGAATTCGTATCTCTCTTGTTAGGCATATTTAGTCTTAAGTTTGTGAAGAAGCAAGGTCCTACTCATAGCCCTGAACATGTACATAGCTTTACTTCTCATTTCTTTTGCCTGAGTAGAGAGAATTTGAGCTCTGAAAATGGTAGAAAAATTAGGTCAGAAAAGAGGGGGAGAGAAATTCTCCCTCATCTTGGAGAGATAGGTCATGTTCTTTATATGGTTAGAACCGTCTCTTCATGCTGAACATTTCTTGTGTTATGAGTCTTTGCTAAAAAGCCAGGAATCAAGAGTTAGAAGGGACTGAACATTGGCGCGCGTTTTTCAAATAACCTGTGCTGGAGGTTGAAGAAGGAGTGCAGTGGGCTGGGCTTGGATTTGTGTTGCTTTTCACACCCCATTTTTTGGTTTACACCCCCCTGAGCCCATTTGTTTATTTTTCAACATTTTTGACTTTTTCTTTTTGGGTTGACCTTGTTTATTTTTTCTCATGCCATTAAAATTTTTAAAATATTTTTTTCATCATTTTTGTATTTATGGCATATTTGTTTGTTTATTTCTTTTATTTATATACAAATATATATATATATATATATACTATTATTAAAATAAATAGAAAATAATGTAGATACATTTTTATTTTTATTTTTACTCTCTGAAGATATTTCACACAAAAAATACTTTTATTTATTTTTATTAAAATATTAAATAAATATTTATTTTGTATAATACTCATTTAGGGTTTAATATATGTATATATACATGTTTATTAATATATTTAAGATAAAAATATAAAATACTTGATTTTCTTCATTTTTATTAATATTTGATACAAAAATACTTTTTTTTCACAAATACTTCATTTTATTTTATTTTGTACATAATAAACAAATAGTAGAATTTAATTAGATAATAATACTTTTTTATATAAAAATTAGGGTTTCTTACCCTAAGTTTCAAAATACTAAAAATAGATACATTATTATTTTCTTTTTTCCTTTTACATAAATATTTTCTCATGCACATAAAAAAACTTTCTTTTTTACATTTTACATATTTATTTTGTTTACATTTAAATTATGCAATTTATTTACCATGCAAATATCCAATTGTTGTAATAATTTAGATTTAAATTCTTGTCAATATCCCCATTTGAACATTTGTACCCCCCTTCCCATATTTGGTTGTGTAATAGTTTAGTAATTTTAATTTCGCACTTTATTGTTTTCTAAATAATGACATGCTAGAATTAGGGTTTGAATGCGAAAAAACGATAAAAAATAGTTTGACCTAATACAAGATAAACAAGCATGAAAATGGACACACAAATCACACTTGCACCCCCTAGGGTATTCCACTTGTTGCCTTCAAATAAATGGGCCATATTGTATGTTGAACATCTTTGGGCAAAGCAAACAGTTTGAATGATCATAGTCCCTCGATAAAACTTTTCAAAACAAACAAAACAAATGATCAAGTCCCTTAGAGAAATTGCCCAAAGACATTTAACGTCGTTACAATTATGGTCTAAACGATGACCCGCGCCTGTCCCTTTCACATCCTAACACAAGGTTGCCCACCAAATACAATGGTGGTGCAAACTTGTTAAAAGGGTTAAAGTATAGCAATAATCTTTTGAGAAATTTAGGAGTAGATAACCTCTTAGTTACTTGAATCAACTTGCAAAACAAAACACTTGCCTAATTTCAAAACCACACAACACTACACTTTCAAAACAACTTTCAAAAACAAATGAAAATCTTTTCAAAAGACACACATCTTTGTATACATCCCCACATGGATCATTGCAAAGGTTGCCACCACATTGGCCTCTTTTCAAAACATTTTCAAAAAACCACACATTCAAGCACCATTTAAAACAATTGAAAACAAAAGACAAGTGATCTAAGCAAGTAACTAAGAGCCCATGGATAACCATGGATAGAAAGGGTGCTAATACCTTCCCTTTCTATAATCTACTCCCCGAACCCAAGAAAACATCTCAAAAGGTTTTTGCTGTGCTTTTTAACCTTTCCTTAGGATAAAATAAAAAGTCGGTGGCGACTCTTGCTAACCGCAACATTTGCGAATACAAACGCAAACCCCAAGTCAGTTCTCCCATCGTATCACACCATCCATGAAGGAAAACATTTTGTGCAGTGCCGTATTTTCAACTAGAATATCAATGTGGGGGAGTGGGAAATCATCCTTAGGGCTTGCCCTATTCAAATCTCTGTAGTCCATGCACATTCGTACATTGCTTTCCTTTTTGGGTACGGGAAAAACATTGGCAACCCATTGTGGATAAGAGGTGACAGCCAAGAATCCAATGTTGAATTGTTTCACGACTTCTGCTTTAATTTTCTCTGATATGTCTGGTTGCATGCAACATACCTTCTGTTTTACTTGTGGACAATCTTCTCTTGTTGGTAGACGATGTACCACAATATCTGCATCAAGTCCTGGCATGTCTTCATACAACCAGGCAAAGACCTCAACACAATCATGTAACAACTGAATCAGACGCTCCTTCACACTGGGTTCTATATTGGTACCCACCTTGACTTCTCTTTTGTCTTCCTCGATACCTAGGTTGATCGTGTCCACTGGTTCCTCGTGGGACTGAATGGTCCTCTCTTCTTATTGTAGTAATCTGGAAAGTTCCCCTGGTACTTCACAATCTTCCTCGCCTTCGTCTTCGGCTTGGTAGATTAGTTTTTCAGAGCCACAGAAGGCCATAGCAGAACCGTTACCCATGGGATCCCGAATGGATGTAGACCTGCATTGTGAGTATACGTGTGTGTAAGAGTATAGCTATCCTTAAAAGAAATAAAAAATGTAAAAAGAAAAACAATGAGCACAAAGTTTGTATGCAAAAAACTTCCATGATTCATTGATGTCATATGGAAATGAGATAATAACCCTTACAAATGGACCATTGTGCCTCGGGTAAGACACAAGGTTTTAAGAGTCTGAATTGTTTTAATATTACAGATCCAACAAAATGTAAAGACAAATTACTGTGTGATAAATGTGATCGGGACAAAATCTCTGGCCTCCCAGTTGTTGAGCCCTCCAGTGACAGTTGGGAAGATCCAATCCTCCAAGTTGTAGCCATCTTCATCATCCTCTACTGCGTTGACTTCGCGATTGCTGATCTTCAAGGGTGGTCCTCCAGCACGAGCGTGGCGTACAACCTTCTGGGCACCTGAAATGAAACCCAGGCCAAACTTGTCAGATTTGTATGGGATATCTGGGAGTTGTCCCCAAATAGTGCACCCATCTTCTTCTATCACTGCCTTGGCATCCTTCAAAGATGACATCTTGAGTGGAGGCCTTGTAATCTTGGGAACTTGAGACACATCCTTGGTCACTGCCACATCTTGCGGGACTTCTTCAAAGTGTTGGAATAGAGTTTCAATAAATTCACCATCTAATTCCACATATCTATAGGAATTGAGATGGCTGACCATATACTCTTCTTCTCCATGAACGGTGATGATCTTCCCTTGAATTGGATATTTTAGCATTTGGTGCAACGTAGAAGTAACAACGCCAACATTATGAATCCACGGACGGCCTAGCAAGTAGAAATATGAAGGGAGAATATCCATTACATAAAAATTTGACTCAAATGTTTGGGTTCCAACCTTTATGGGGATGTCCACTTCCCCATGCACCATCCTTTTTGAGCCATCAAAGGCCCTCACTACTATGTTGCTCGGTTTCAATGTCAATCCTTCACAGTCAAGCCTATCAAGAGCCTTTTTAGGAAACAAATTTAGAGACGACCTAATGTCCACCAAAACATGAGCCAAGGTTGTACTCCTACATTCAACTGAGACATGCATCTGAAAAACCTAGACCATAATCTGCAGTCAAGCTGGCTATGCAGTCTTGGAACTGATCGGCAGATGTTTCTTGGGGTACATGGGCAGTTTTCAGGAATTTTACCAAGGCTTTTGCATGAGCCTCGGAACATAGTAATAAAGCCAACATGGAAATTTTTGATGGAGTTTTCCCCAATTGCTCGACTACATTGTAGTCGCCTCTTTTTATGTTCTTTAGAATTTCCTCCATCTCTTTCCGGGAGGTCTCAGGGATAGCCACTGATTGTGCCTTCTTCCGGACAGGCCCAATCAGAATACCTTTACCTCGAGTCTCGGTTGACTCGGCAGCAGGAATGTCAGTAGGAGTGATAACAAGGATTGTAATAGTTTTGTCGACAGGAGTATTAGCATAGATGATTGTAGGACTGGGAATATCCTTTGGAGGAGTAACAATAAAAAGAATGGTTACGGGTCCAGAAACTGCTTTTGTGGGAGCAATTTCTGGAGAGAATATCCTTCCACTTCGAGTAATCTTACTAGTCCCTGCAATATTACTGACATCGGAGTCAACTTTCTCAGAACTTGAATCTTCAGCAGCTGGCCAATCTTGCTTGATACTGTGGTAGTAAACATCCCTTCCATAATTCCATGGTACGATTTTGTCTGACGAATACGTGATTGGTCCAGGCATTATAATTATTAAAGGAGCTACTTTTGGAACTGATGTAATTCTAACGAGTCTTTTGGTGGAGACCCTGGAAGAATTGGCGGAAATGGTAACGATGGAAACATCATTATAAGGAACAGGTGGAACAAAAGTCTTCTCGAATAAAATCTCCTTGTTATCTATTAGGCACTGAACACCTGCTTTTAACAAAGGACAACTGGTTGGTGAGGACAAACAGAAATGACAGCTTTCATCACAGCCTTGGAAAACACCGGCATTCAATAAATTCTTTTTGATAGTCAGGAGTTGGGTCATAAGTCCATCAACTGAAGTAACAAACATATCTTCCTCAATGGCGTTGGCATTATGGCCGTGCTTGGGCATAGGGGCAGAAATGACATTGGGCTTTTCTGGCGCATCGAATTTAATCTCTTTGGCTTCAAGGAGGTCTTGTACTTTGTTCTTTAGAGCCCAACAGTTATTAGTGTCATGGTCAGGACTCTCAGAATGGTATGTACAACGGGCATTGGGATGATAGTAAGGAGAGGTTGTGTTAGGGTTTTTTGGAGCTTCTTTCAAAGTCACGAGGTTGGATCTTAACAAATGTGGTAATACCTGGGATAGGGTCATGTTAATTCTGGTGAACTGTCTGATTGGTCTCTCCATTCCTGGCTTATTGCTTCTTTGTTGATCAGGCGCGGGTTTAGGAATCATAATAGCCCCCACCATTGGACAGCGTTCGGCCCTATCTTGATTTCTCTGAGGATATACAACAACCACTTCTTTCTTTCCGATGAATGGCTTCCTTACAACAGCAGAGGATGCATCTTTTTGAATCTTTCCATTCTTTATCTCGGCTTCTACCCTTTCTCCGGTCAATATCAACTCAGTAAAACTTGCCGATGAACTCCCAATTAAGTGATTGAAGAAGGGACCAAACAAGGTACCTAAAAAAATTTCTACTAAATCTCTTTCAAATAGAGGAGGTTGAACTCTTCCGGCTAAATCTCTCCACTTTTCCACGTAGTCCTTGAAGCCTTCACTTGAAACCATGGCCATACTCTAGAGTTGAGCACGGGTAGGCGCAAGATCAGCATTATATTGGTATTGTTTGTAAAAGGCTGTAGCAAGATCTTCCCAGTTATGAACATTTTCTCTTTATAACTGATAAAAACAATCAAGTTGAGTTCCAGACAGGCTGTCTTGGAAGAAGTGTACCCATAAATCTTTATCAGCGGTATGAGGCTGGATTTTCCTCACATAGGACCAGAGATGCATTTTGGGGCATGAAACTCCATCATATTTGGTAAACACTGGTGCTTTGAATTTTGGAGGAATGACAATCCCCGACACTAATCCCAACTCCTCAAAGTCCAATCCAGGTACTTTTTGGATTTCCATTGCACTTAACTGTTCTTCTAGATGCTTATACTTGTCATCGGCTGGAGGATATTGTTCTTCAGAATAGTCTTCTTCTTCCTCTTCCTCTTCTGACTCTGACTGGACAACTGTTTCTTTACCCTTCCCATCTTGATTGTCTTTCTCACCGGATTTCGTCGCAAAGTCTAAGGCCATTCTTGTCTGCCCCTGGAATATTCTTCCCATGTTTAGAACTCCGGTTATTTTCTTCGTCTTCTTTTTCTTCTCCTCCACCAGCAAGGTCTTCAACTCTTCTTGTCCTTTGGCCAGAGTTAAGAACAACTATTGAAACTGTGCATTCTGAGCTTTGAGGTCCTTCATCGTTTGCTCGAGATCCATCTTACTGAAATAAACAGTAGAGAGATGAGAAGACTTGTTGCAAGAAACCTGCTTATGTTATGCTGAATGGTGAATGCATATGCAATGATTTCAAGGATTTCAAAGATTCAAATTTGTTTTAGACAAAGAGGAAACACACGTTATATTAATAAATTAAAGCTTTAGTACAATAATGCCTCCTTGGGAAAAACAAATACAAAAAACTCTAAGATAAAAAGGTAGTACGCATCCTCTTTGGTGCAATGTAGGCATTCAGAGTCTGCTCCTCATGAAGTAGCATGGTGAGTTCCAAAACCTTCTTCTCACTTGCGTAGAATTGGGCTTCTAAAGTATCTCACTCCCCCTTGAGTTGTATCTAATCTCTTTGTAAGTCTTCAAGAGAGGTGGGCATGTCAGGATGTAGGATAGTGCATGGAACATCTCCTTCTATGGCAGGCTCAATGATTACCGGGAGAATAGAAGGATAAGGCATCATAAGACTCTAAGTACGAGTTCGTACCCATTTGAGGTAATGTCATACCCCAAATTTATCCTACTCTCATCAATCTCTTGGCTTATACATTTAGTTCCCATGTTATGCATTCACTCTCCGTTAGGTCATTCAACACATCATGTATTCACAAGGAACGTGAGACATGAGATCAATGGTCATGGAAAGGCTAGGGCGCATGGTTTGGGGTGCTTACTTCATAAAATCTTGGTTCTTTTGAAATATCATTGGTCTTGAACCAAGATTTGGTCCTATGTTCACTATGGACTTTATATTTCAACTTCGTGCAAGGCTTATTTTCACCAAGGAATCTCAGGGATCATAAACCAGGGTTTATCTCCCCAATATTTGGAATGGCCAGAAATTATTCTTCTCTACATTAGATCCTATTTATCTCCTGAGGAATGACTTTCATTATTGCTTGTGGTACAAGTTATCCTGTGGGTTTCTTTCAAAATCCTGGACTTGAAGACAAAGAGTCTTTTATGATTCAGGGATTAATAAGTTTACACTCAGCATTTGAGGTTAAGGTTTTGACCGGAAGATCACCAGAGGATGCATTTCTCAACTGGGGTTTCACTTAGACTTTCTCATAATCAATCAAAAAGAAATCGCCTTTAAATTCTTGAATCACGGAGGATTGGATATGGATCTCATATTAAAAGAGGGATATGTATTCACTTGTTTCTCATTTCACCAATTAGGGGTTGTATGCATGATAGTTCAAGGTATTTCATTGAATCTGAATTGTTGCTCGAAAGGCACAAGGCCTTGTTTTCAGTTCAAGATATATGGACAAAGCCAAAGGTATGTCTCGAAACCATTTCTTTCGGCTATGCGTTATAAGTGAGCAAATCATTCAAGGATACAAATTGGAAATGTTCATTCATTTTGGTCAACAAGTTACAAATGCAAAGTACATGACAAGAGGATATTACAAAAGAAAGCATGTACAGTGACCATGTTCTTAACTATTCCAAGAAAAAAACATCATGACCAATTCATTATTGTTCATCCCTAGACTTAGTTACTAAGCTATCTTCAAAACCTCTTCAGCCACCACCTTTCATGCATGTACGCATAGTGTATGCTGCTTCCATGTGTGCTAAAATCCCCTTATTTTAAACTACTTTAACTTCATCCTATTCCATCCATCCTTACCATAGCCTGCCTAGACCAAACTTGCGCTTGATACAAAACTTCCAGCTTCACTTCTCATCTGCGCAAAACAAAAACTGTTGACGTTAATATAGAAAAATCGGGGACATCAATGTTACAGGATACGAGCGTACCAAAGTTCCAAGGCAATTTCGAAACAACAGGAAAATTCAGCAAATAGAAATAAGTCAGAACTCAAAGTAATAGAAAACTGTTTTCATCTATAGCTACCCTGCATAACCAATTCAACGACCGATTTTCCAGCTCACCATTCAGTCAGAGGAAATTAGGGAGAGGAAACTCACCAAATAAATCTCTCGTTGATCATTCTGTTTTCTTTTTTCATAACCTGCTTTAACCGCTAACAGAGATCCAAAACGGTCCTCTAACAACATCATAACCAAAGCACTAACAGAAAACAAGCAGGAAGCGGAATTTCTAAACTTCCAAAAAGCAAAACAGAACTTCCTAACTACCGTAACCGCTTTCTAACCAACCTCATTCGCCCAAACCTATAACTAACAGGGCTCTAACAGCAAAACTGTCACCAATAGCCAGAATTAACCATCCTATTGAACTAACATAATCTTAACAACTTCCTGCAACCTATAACTAACAACTCATCACAACTGCAGTCAATTAACAACCTATAACCAATCTCTAACTGACTTCCCAACCTCTCAGTAGAATTAACAGAAACCCAACAGAACTTCTCAACAGAAATATAACTGGAAAAAACAATAGCAAAAAACCAATTCAACAAAATTTTCACAGCTAGTTGTCTTCTAAATCTCTCACCTTCACTCCTTCTAACAGAATTTCAGTTTTACAATTTTCCAATTTCCAGTCCCTAACAGATTTCTAAACAAACTCTTAACCAATTCCCTAACAACTCCAAACAACCCTCTAACTGAAACCCTCTAACAAATTCTCAACCAATCTGTAACAGGAGGTAACTAACTTCTCGAGCTTTGAATTATTTTCCTAACAACTGTTTCTAACTCCCCCTAACCTCCTAGTTAACTATAACTAACCAAAAACCTAGCTGTCCATAACAGAAAAATCTCCAAACAGAATTCCAACTAATTTTTCATAACCGATGGCTAACAGCTTTTCAGCTCCCTAACTAACCTTCTAACAACTTTTCTTAACATCTCTAACATAATCATAAACAAGTTCTAACCAACTTCATAACCAATTTTCAACCCCTCTAACCGCTCACTTTTCACCCTCAGATCAATAACATAATCAATTCAATCCTAGGGATGATATTGATTCACCTCCAACTGAATTCCTCATTTCCATAATCTCTATATAATCATTAATTCACATTCAAACCAACGACCATTTTCACGATCCATTATTCATAGGAATTATCAACCTTCATCTTCTTCTTCCATCACCTTCAACCCCTCTCAGATTCTCTCTTCCTCCATTATCACCACCATTAACCTCATTGAACCACTATGCATAATCTTCATTCATCACACAAAACCTTCAATCCTCATTTGTCATCTTCAACCTTTCTCCCTCAATACTCAAACCTCACCCTGCAACCTCCCTACAAATCCCTCACCTTCGTCTCTCAATCACCATCCCCTACTCAACTCAATCCTCAAAATTTCTGCTCGCGCAATTACACAGTAAATCCAAGAACACATAAGCCGAAAAGAAGAAATTCAAAAGAAGAGAAGAAGAGTTTTTAGAAGGAAAAAGAGAAGAAGAAGCACAGGGAGTGAAAATGGACGTTTACCTGAAGGTACCTCTGGTTTTTTGATCATTTCATCACCATTGAAGAGGCACCAGACTCTATCTGGTAGGTAAGCTGTCTTCTTCACCTTCTTGCATTGATCTTTATACCATTGTGTAGCTTGTACACCGCCGAATGAAAGCCCTAAGCATGTGAGTTGATTTCATGCACCATCTCGGTTTAATTTCAATTTCTGATCAGTTAGGGTTTTGATTCCTATTAGATTTAGGTGATTGGTGTTAGAATTCATACAAAGGAAGTGGAGGTTTGAAGAGATGATACTGAGGCGAGGTTGTTTGTGGTGTCAATCGGTGATCTCGGACGGTGAGAATGGTAGTTACGGCGGCGTGTTATCGAAGAAGAAGATGAGGAGGTTGAGTGGTATGAACGAGGAAGAAATTGGACCGTGTCGTGAGTTTGAGTGAGGCGGTGAACGGTGGACATTGGAGGAGAGGAAAGCTTGGCCGCCGCTGCATTTTCGATGAGAGAGAAGGAAGGAGGGACTCTGTGATTAGGAGAGTTTAATCGTCACTCATAGTAACCCTATTCCTGATTCATTTTTTTTTCTCTTTAACCCTTTTTTAATTTTATTTTTAATAAAACAAAATTATGATTCAAGTAACTTCGTTGGGCCTCAATTGAGTAATACACACCCTAGGTCTTTTACTTTTTCTTGAAATCTGAGTTGAAGAAGAACAAAAATACAATTTGGACTTTCTGAAAGGGGCCTAGCGCCCTGATTTCTGCACCCTGCTGAAATTCAATTTTTGCCCCCTATTTCTTTTAATTTCCTTTTATAATTTATTTTAATTCTTTCTTTTATAATTTTTTTAATAATAAAAAATACATAATAAAAATGATAAATATTATGAGACACTTTAGGAATTAAATAGGAATTAATTTCCCCTTTTACTAGCGTTTTAGTTAATTTTAATCCCTAGTTTTACTCATTTTATGTCATGTATTTCATTTGCGATTTTCGGTATGAATTGTATGCAATACTTTAATACTTGCTGCCTAATTTCACTTGTTTGTATAGTCTTTCATGATCGCTTAGGTGATTTTGGTTCAAATTTAATCTTCGATTTAATTGAACTAAAATTAGACATTAGGCTTTTAAATTCAAGCATGCAAACATTAGATAAAATTCCCTCGAAATTCCAACTTTAGGTCCATGGTGCATAATAACATTAGGTTCAGAAATAGGCTAGTCTCTCTTTGACTTTTCTTTCCCCTTTTGCATATGCATTTAAAACAAAAACTTATATTCCCTTTCAAACTTCAAAATACTTTAAAACTACTGATGAGAATCATGCCTTTGCTTAGTATGTAAAGTGATAAGCGAGTCTCTTCTCGATCTTATTGTTCTTCCATCTCAAGCCTTGGTGTGGGTCAAGTCTCAAAGACTCCTTTCATGGATAAGTAGAAAAGTGGCTAATATCTCTCTCTTGAGTTCAACTAGTCATTATCTGTAACAAAATACAAACTGATTCAAACTTTTTGGTGCGCCCAACACCTTTTCTCTAAAACCCTTTTCAGGTAAGGACATGATTAATTTACTTCTGTGCCAACGCATAAGTATCCAAAGGTCGAGCTGCGACAGAAGGCGGAATTAACATCATCCATAAAAAACACAAAATAAACAAAACATGTGAGCCGAACTACGATAGCTCCGATTCCTCAAAAAGGATACATAGGCATTGGGATAGGGCCCAAGCGAGTACAATTTTATTTTCCATACATTCTTTTCTCATTTCTTTTGCATGCATTCTTTAGCATTAGTAAACAGTAAGCATAGATTAACACACCCATTAAGATAGACAACAAAAGTGGATACCATAGAGTACTACAGGCGTGTGGGGTGCTAATACCTTCCCCTCGCGTAACAGACTCCCTTACCCGACCTCTCAGTTGCAAGACCATGTGGTATAAAAGACGTTCGATGGAGACTTTATTGTTTGATGATTTTCAGCCAGTTGTTTCAGCTGGTGACTTCACTGGGGAAAGGTCGACCAAATGCTGGTCCATCCTGGAGTCGCTCCTAGCTCTTGTCTTCTTTTATTTGGGTGTTTATTTATATGCTTTATGGCTTATTCATTTTGTATATACCCGAGCATATGTATGCATTACATTTTACTGTTTTCCATATACTACTACTGTACTAGATCTGCTTCTTGATTGGGTTGGGATGTTACTATTGAGGTAAAAGGTCCAGTACCCAGGCCAGAGTGCACTAGGACACTAGGAATAGAGTGGGGGCATGAAGGCTATAGGATTTGGTTTGACTAGTGCAGTCATGTCATATACCATGCTCAGATGAGGTTCAGTTGGAGGTATTTTCATCATGCATGTCTGTGTTGCGATGATTTTACTTTCAAGCGAACCCGTGATTTTCGAGTTACTCTTGCCTTACCCTGACCTAGTTTTCCCCCTTGAGTGGGGAGGGATTTTTATCACAGGTACAGTTGGTGACTATGTTCATACGGTTACTCGTGTTCAGATGGTGACTTTACCCAGACGGTGACTATCAGTTCTAATGGTTATGTTCTGAATTTCTGTCGGTGACTAAGAGGTTCTCAGATTTATTTTCTGAGTTCTGAATCTGTTCATGAGGTTCTTTGGTTTATGTTCCGGACCTGTGATCCTGGTGCCTATAAACTATGAAGAGACAGTACAGCAGAAATTAGTATCATGGAAGTAGTAACCCCATGACCATTTGCACTTACATCATATCATATTTATTTTTTTCAAAATAAATGTTAGAAAAATAAAACTATATACTAATCTTGCACGTGCATGTCCATTCCGGGGTATCTCACAAAGTTATAGTTTCCATCAGTAACGTCTAGCAACAATGATGTTCTCAAGAGGACTAAGAGAGACAATTGTACTTGTCAGTGCCACTCAAGTTTTCCGCTCAAGTTCTCGGCCTTCTTTGATGAGTTTAAAAGACCGTTTAGTCCGTCCTAATGCAGAAATTGTTTTTGGAAGACATGGTGGTGCTTTGACTTTACTTTAATTTTACGACTACGAGTTACATTGTTTCACCTTCCAGGACAATCAGATTTTTCCAACTCCAGAAGAATACTCTCATTTGTTCAAGATTACCGAGCACATACTTATTGTTGTTCGGAACGAGCATGGTTTTGAAGTTATTATTAAGGCACTTTGTTTGGGCCTCGGTAATGTGAGATAGAAATGGAAGAAGAATGGTAGCCTACCTTCAGACTGATTATATTGTTACTCTGATTACCGACAAGCTTGTTAGATGGAGTCGCTCATCTTGTACTCTCACAATTTTCCTGTATTCAATTCCATGAGAGTTTCTCTTATTTCTGAATGTTTCCTTTATATGGTCGTTCTTATCATCATGTTGCTCGATTATTACCAACGATAATTGATCTATGGAAAACCGGAATGGACAATCGTTTCATACATCATACATATTATGCATTTCATGAATTGTAGGTTTTCTAGCGGGACTTCTTATCTGATGGTTTTGCCTCTTATTATTAGAATCCACAAGACGACTTCCCTACATCCTTACCTCACTCGAGCAAACAAGTTGAGGATTATGGAATAGATTGAGAAGAACCAGGCCACCCTCCACAAAGATATGGACACCATGGGTGATCGAATGAATCAACTCATGGAAACTCTTCATGCCGTCATCCAAGGGCAGGAAGAGCTCAGACTAAGTGTTACTAAGCTGGTTGACAGTGCCTCAACGTCCGATAATGGTGGTCCCAAGAATGACCACAGGGGATTCCTAAAGAGAACCCACAATTGATTATGGACGACCACCATGATGTCATCGATCTTGATGACCCTCCGAAGGATTCTACGACTGATTTGTCTGAAACTGCTAAGATGTACAAGGCTTTGGAAGAACGCTTGAAGGCCATGAAGACTTCTAAGAAACCGGGATTATGTGTCGCTGCTATGTGTTTGGTTCCAGGGGTTGTGATTCCACCAAAGTTTAAGGTACCTGATTTTGACAAGTATAAAGGGGTTACATTCCCAGAGACTCATCTCTGATCTTACTGCAGAAAAATGGCCACTTATGCTAGCAATGAGCCGTTGCTTATGAATTTCTTTCAGGACAGTCTGGATGAAGCTCCAATAGAGTGGTATATGCAGTTGGAGCAAACTCATGCTAGTACCTAGGGTGAGCTTGTTTATGATTTCTTAAAACATTATCATTACAACACCGCCATGGCCCCTAGCCGTGCATAGCTGCAGAGTATGTCTCAAAAGACTAGTGAGTCTTTTAAAGAGTATGCCCAGAGATGGCGCAGTTTGGCCGCGAGAGTTCAACCTCATCTCCTAGACCGGGAACTGGTAGATCTGTTTATGAGTATCCTCCGAGGCCCGTATTTGCAACATATGCTCAACAGTACTTCTGATTCATTTTCGAATATGGTCATCATCGGGGAGCGGGTCGAAATGTGTATTAAAGTAGGGACTATTACATGTGCATCTGGCACAAATGGTAACAACAACTCAGGTGGTGGGAAGAAACCGTACTCTAGCGGTTTTGTCAAGAAAAAAGAAGGAGAAGTGAGCAATGCTTCTGATGATAAGGGGAAAGCTATTGTACATGTTCCATATTATCAAACTCCTGTTGCTGCTCCACAGTAATAGTACACACCGCCGAGAAACTATCAACAGAATCAAAGGCACCAAGGACAAAGGGGTCAACAAAGGCCGCAAAGGTATCCCGAGAGGAGGTTTGATCCAATCTCAATGTTGTACGCTCAACTGCTTCCACAATTGCTAGCCGGTCAGTTGGTACAACTTCGAGAGTTAGCTCCCCCACCGACGGAACTTCCAAGGGGTTATGATGTTAATGCACGTTGTGAGTTTCATTCAGGCGCTCCAGGCCACTCGATCGAAAATTGCAAAGCTTTAAAGTACAAGGTGCAATCTCTTTTGGATGCCAAGGAGTTAAGCTTCGCTCCTATAGGCCCAAATGTTCAAAACAATCCTATGCCTCCTCATCATGGGGCTGCTGCCAACGCAATCGGGTTCGATGATGGTCATGACTTAGTGACTCAGGTTGGTGAGGTTCAGATGTCAATAGAATTTTTGAGAGAGCATCTTTTGCAGTAGGAAGTTCTACAAGAGCTCCACAACTTTTGTTTGAAATTCTCATCCAACTCGGACGAGTGTGAAGATTTGAAAAATTCCATCCAGAGACTGATGGACGAGGGGGTTGTTAGAATTGAGAAAGTTATCCCCGAAGGTGATGTTGCTATTCTAGAGATTCTGTATTATCCGGCTAATGTTCAGAGGAATACTTCAAGGGTTCCGTTGGTTATACAAGTTCCAGCACCCCTTGCGCCAGATCAGAATCTGGTTGCTCCCCTGCCAATCCAAGCATCAACACCTCCAAATCCAGTTTCCGTTCCAATAGCTGATAGCAGGGCAGTGCCATGGAATATAATGTTGTCTACATCTGTGGGAAGAAAGTTGTTTGTCCTCCGATTGAGATTAAGAACATAACCAACATTGCCGGAACTAGCAGGATAACCTGAAGTGGAAGAGTCTTTGCTCCTGCTTCGTCTCCTCCCGAAGAAGTTATCAAAGAGATTCCAGTGAAAGATAAAGGGAAAGAGGTAGTTAATGATTCTCCTGGGACGTCTTTTGAACAACAAGTGGAGCAGCTAATCAGGGTGATCAAGAAGAGTGATTTTAAGGTGGTTGACCAGCTGAATTATACGCCTGCAAAGATCTCAATGTTATCCCTCCTTTTGTACTCGGAAGCTCATCGAACCGCCTTGATGTGAATTTTGCATGGTTCCCATGTAAATCCTGAAATTTCTGTGGCCTAATTTGAAGGGGTTGTTACAAATATTTCTGCAGAGAACTGTCTGGGCTTCAGTGATAACGAGCTCCCTCCTGAGGGCCGATCTCATAATAAAGCATTGCATATTTCCATCAGATGTTTAGACATTGATGTCTTGAGTCCTGGTAGACATTAGATCTTCTTTGAACGTGATGCCTAAACATACTCTACTAAAGCTGAACATGGATGGGGTTATGATGAAACCCAGTACGCTGACAATCAAAGCTTTTGATAGGTCGAGGAGATCTGTGGAATGGGAAGTTGACTTACCCATCAAAATCGGCCCCCATGTGTTCTACCTATCCTTTTATGTCATGGATATTCGTCCATCTTATACTTGCCTACTGGGACGCCCGTGGATCCATATGGCAGGGGTTGTAACCTCAACTCTGTATCAACGTTTAAAGTTCATCGTCCAAGACAAGGTCATCATCATTGGAGGAGAGGAAGATGTCGTGATCAAAGATGTTACTTCCTTCAGTTATGTTGAAGTGGATGGGGAAGACCATGAAACCCCTTTCCAAGCCTTGGAAATCATTTCTGTTGACAGAATTGCCACCATGTTGGAAACTATAAAGAAGTCTAGAGTTCCAATGGTTTCCTTGAGGGATGCCAAAGCCATTGTGGAGTTTGGGGTTCCTAATGAAGACTGGGGAAAAGTGATAGAGGTGCACGAAAAGCAGGACAAGTCTGGACTTGGGTTCGGGTCCTCTTTTTCAGATCGTGTCGATACGGGTCTAATTATGCTCAAAGGAAAACAAGTTCCCCCGCTTTCATAGGTATTTTTTAGTGCCGGTCCGAGTGTTCAAGGACAAATCCATGCAGTGGATGATGAAGACGATGCAGATATAGCTCAGTATATCTACCAGATTGCACCTTATCAAGAGCTCGGCAATTGGACTGCTATTGATATTCCCGAAGTGGTTTTCTTTGACATGTAATGTTCTTGTTTTAAATAAGTCGCATGCTTTTGCCTGAAACATGTCGACAACTTGTGAAAAGGGCCCCCTCATGTTTCTATGTTTTTTTAAAAATTGAATGAAATGTCATTTTTTATACAATCTTTTGCTCTCTATCTTTTCTTATTTTCGTAAAATAAAAATGGCAATGCTTTTCCTTATAACTCTTTAACCATTTTCTAATCTGCATCCATATTCTAAAATAAGGCATGATTCATCAATCATGTAGGTCTGCCTCGAATTCCATAATAAACGATGATGTTACGGTTCCTTGCACCAATATCCTTGGAAATCCGAATGACCAAACCGATGAGGATAGTGGGGAAGATTGTGAAATTCCAGAGGAATTGGCAAGACTGTAGCGACAAGAAGAGAAAATGATATTGCCTCATCAAGAAGCTATTGAGGTCATCAATCTCGGCACCGACATAATGAAAAAAGAGGTCAAGATAGGGGCCGCTTTGCAAGATGATGTAAAGAAGGGGTTGATTGAGCTTCTCAGAGAGTACTCTGACATCTTTGCCTGGTTGTATGAAGATATGCATGGTTTGGATACATATATAGTCATGCACCATTCTCCACTCAAACCAGAATGTCCTCCGGTGAAGCAAAAACCTTGGAGAACTCGTCCAGATATGTCTCTCAAGATCAAAGAAGAGGTCGAAAAGCAGTTGAACGCATGCTTTTTATTGGTATGTGAATACTCAGATTGGATTGCCAACATCATACCCGTCCCTAAGAAAGATGGAAAGGTGCGCATGTGTGTGAACTATCGAGATTTGAAAAAAGCAAGCCCAAAGGATGACTTTCCATTACCTCACATCGATGTATTGGTTGACAATACAGCTCAATCCTTGGATTTCTCCTTCATGGATGGTTTTTCGGGATACGATCAGATAAAGATGGACCCGGAAGACATGGAAAAGACAACATTCACTACTCCATGGGGTACTTACTGTTATAAGGTCATGCCTTTTGGCCTCAAAAATGCTGGTGCAACATATCAGCGTGCCATGGTGATGCTCTTCCATGATATGATTCATAAGAAGGTCGAAGTATATGTTGATGATATGATTGCAAAATCACGAACCGAGGATGAACACTTGGTCCATCTACAAAAGTTATTTGCGCGTCTACAAAAGTTCAGGCTAAGGCTTAATCCGAATAAGTGTACCTTCAGAGTGCAATATGGCAAACTACTTGGTTTTATCGTGAGTCAACAAGGAATTGAGGTAGATCCCGACAAAGTAAAAGCAATACAGAATATGCCAGCGCCAAAAAATGAAAAAGAAGTAAGGGGGTTCCTTTGGAGATTGAATTACATAGCCAGGTTCATTTCTCATCTCACAACTACTTGTGAACCCATCTTTAAATTGTTGCGCAAGAATCAAGATGTCTGATGGGATGATAATTTCTAGGAAGCATTTGAAAAGATCAAGCAGTATCTCCAAGAGCCACCAATCCTCATCCCTCTAGTGCCTGGGAGGCAACTCATCATGTACTTGGCGGTGCTAGAAGGATCCATGGGTTGTGTGCTCGGACAGCAGGACGAAACAGGACGTAAAGAGCACGCCATTTACTATCTGAGTAAAAAGTTTACCGATTGCGAATCCAAGTATTCTTTACTTGAAAAAACTTATTGTGCGCTTGCTTTGGCAGCTCGACGTCTGAGGCAGTATATGCTAACATGCACGACCTTTCTAATATCAAAGATGGACCCGGTAAAGTATATCTTTGAAAAACTAGCACTCACAGGAAGACTTGCTCGATGGCAGATGCTTTTATTGGAATATGATATTCAGTATGTTACACAAAAGGCTATCAACGGTAGCGTTCTTACGGATCATCTCGCTAATCAGCTGTTGCACCCCAAAATTTGCCCTCTCATGTTTTCCAAAGTCTTCCCCCTGCATGGTTGATCACAAACTCTTGCCTAAGGAAAAAGAAAATTTTTGAGTGGTGCTTTAAGTATCTTTCGATTGGCATGGACAAGCACTTCGATTTGCACCCTTTAAGACCTTTCGATTGGCACTCTGAAAGACCTTTCGATTGGCATTCTGCAAGCACTTCAATTGGAATTATGGACAAGCACTTCGATTGGAATTATGTCAAGGCAGCTTCGACAGGCATGATTAACCATGTTCTTTGATTGGCATGAACAACACCTTTCAATTGACCTGTTAACAAAGCCTTTCGATTGGGATCCTTTGATTGATATTTGGACAAGGGCCATTCGAAGAACACCTCCCAGGCCATTTGGAAGAGGCCATCAAAGGGCACTCAGAAAAACATGTCCAGGTACACTGAACATGAGAAAATGGCATGTTTCCCTTGCAAATATGGAAATAATTAAATGCTGATTGTGGATTTAATTCCTGAGTTAAAGGCCAGATTCTTGCCTTTTCTGTTCCTAAAGAGCTGATTCGACCAGAGTGTTTCTGTTCAACTCAAGACCATTCGAAGAAGCATTCAGAAGGCCCATTCGAAAGATACATGGGAAGTCCATTCAAAGGAGGCAACTCAAGGCCAATCGAAGAGCATGGCCTGAAGGCATTCAAAATTCAAAAATGTCCAGGTTCATTCAAGAGACACGAATGTCTCAAAAAAGGAAATTATTTAATGTGTCTGATTCTTGTCTCCTGGCTTTAATGGCCTGGTTAAAAGCTGTCTTCTGCCGTTACTAGACCCCCCAATCCTATAAATACAAGGGCCAGTGGCACATTATAACACACGAAAAAAAACACACAACAGGAGAACAAAAAACATTGGAGTTACGCTGCCAAAAGTCATCAGCATTTTCATAAGTAATCCAGGCCAAAGCAACCCTTCAACAAAATATCACATCGCCCATAAGCCCCAAATCAAAGGTGCCTACATCCAGAAAGTGCCCAGATCGAAGGTGCCTACATCCAGGAAGCGCCCAAATTAAAAGTCCAATCTGCTGGTAAGAAAGGGTAAACTATCCAACCTCATATTTGCATAATACATTCATACTGGTTGTTACCTTCGATTTTCTATCCTAGACAGGATCAAGAGGTCTGGGTTTGGCACCCAGGCCATGTCCATCATTTTCTAATATTTGCTGCAGACATAGCCCGAAGAGACCCAGCAAGCGCAGGATCGAAGGGCCTGGGGTTCAATACCCAGGCCCTGCATTTTATTACGCTAACATACTTTTGCAGGTATAACATCCCAGATCGAAGGAGACACCTTCTCTGGATCGAACCCATTAGCATGCTGGATCGAAGGAGGCATCTCATTCCTGGATCGAAAGCCATGACCTCCATGATCAAAAGACAATCCTCTTCCCTGGATCGAAGGCTACTCACGCCTTACTGTCTGACCCAATCGAAAGGACCATGACTCTGTCTGGATCGAAGCTGCCTTTCCCTCCTTGGGTCGAAACTCTCTTTTTTTTCCTGGATCGAAAGATCCCCCCCCCCCCCTTGTATTTTATTTTCGCTTTCATTGACGTCTTTTGATCTTTTTTAATTAACATTAAAATCAAAAACCACAAAAACATTAGGCTAGTTTTTTCTATTAAAATTAACTTTGTTAATTAATCTCTTAATTATCTTAACATTTTCTCAAAAAACTAAAATTAAATAGATTTAGAGCATTTTCCCAAAAATAAAATAAAACAACAAAAAGATTTTATTCTTAGGATTTTCAGAGGTTACTTTCAGATTTGCGCGTGTTTATTTTATTGTAACTGCTTATTGGTTTGTAATAGCTTAACTAAGACTTTCACTTTACTGCTTTCGTTCCCCCAATTTTTGGACATGTAAATAATCCCCCTCCCCGAAGCTTTGTAATAGCGTAGGATTTACAATTTCCGCACTTTAAATTCATGTACATATATTAACTGTTTAGATGTATGCTAACTAGGCTATGCATGACAATATTAATTCTTAACTTAAAAACAACAGTAGTTCACTATGGCATGCAAAGATCATATAACTGAAAATTGACACACTTGCACATGCCACCCCTAGGGTACACCTCACTTGGTTTCCTCGAACGTGGTCATTAAGTATAGGATGTTTTAGAGGTCGTCCTCTTGTCTAAAGATCAAAGTTTCCTCGAAACGGTTGCCTCGAAAAAATGATCTAAGACATTAGGATTACCACTAAGGCGTCCTAACGTTGCTTTAGTGACCACACGTCCCTTAAACCGAATTGACCCGAAAACTCCAACAACGGTGCTACCTACTCCCCAATAGTGGGATAGCACTGTCTAAAGGACATTTGCACAGTTTAATTCCTTTTTGGGTAGGTAGAGGTTCTTAAGTACTTGCTCATTTTAAAAACAAAACAAAACTTTTCACACTTACACTTTTGGAACAAAGTTTTCAAAACACTTCATTACACTATTGAGGACAGAAGCAAGAGTTAAATCGAAGTTTCAAACAAAACTCTTTTCAAAACCCACAAACACAAAGAAAATCAAACTTTTGAAAACATAGTGAGCAAGCACCTAAGAGCCCGTAGATAGCCACGGATAGAAAGGGTGCTAACACCTTCCCTTTCTATAATCTACCTCCCGAACCCGAGAAAAATCTCGAAAAGGAATTTTTCTGAGCTTTTGTCCTTTCCTTGTTGGATAAAATAAAAGACGGTGGTGACTCCTGCTTACCGCGACAGTAAGTTCTCGTTCCCACTGATCACATCAGCCGTTGGAAGAGTATCAATCAATGAAAT
The DNA here is from genome assembly GCA_948472305.1 of Vicia faba. Classification (NCBI taxonomy): domain Eukaryota; kingdom Viridiplantae; phylum Streptophyta; class Magnoliopsida; order Fabales; family Fabaceae; genus Vicia; species Vicia faba. Next base: position 1,514,643,123 of record OX451739.1, read on the forward strand.
TTGACTTCCCTGATGAAGATGTTATGAAGCTTGATGATTACGATGGGGTCGATCCGGAAGAGCGATGGACTATTACGTTTGATGGTGCCTCGAACACTGCAGGCCATGGCATTGGGGCAATACTTACTTCTCCATGTAATACTCATACACCGTTTACGACCCGGTTATGTTTTGATTGTACGAATAATATGGCGGAATACGAAGCATACATGATGGGTCTAGAGGCAACCATTGACCTTAAAATAAAAATCCTTGAAGTCTTTGGAGACTCTGGTTTGGTCATACATCAAGTACGAGGTGATTGGGAGATGAAGCACCCCTGTTTGGTTCTGTACAGAGACTACATCTTGCAGCTAATACCCGCTTTTGATGAAATCACTTTTGGACATATTCCCAGGGACGAAAACCAGCTGGCCGATGCCTTAGCCACCTTAGCATCAATGTTCTCGGTGATATTTCCAAATTAGGCACCTAATATATGCATCCTCAGGTATAAAGATCTGGCACATGTCTTTCCTGCTTATTGTCTTTCAACCGAGGATATGTCTGATGAGAAGCCATGGTATTACGACATCAAACGCTACCTCGAGAAGCAAGAGTATCCCGAAAATGCTACAATTTGTGATAAGCGTACACTTAGAAGGTTATCATCCAAGTTCCTCTTATCAGGAGACATCCTGTATAAGAGAAATTATGACTCGGTCCTGCTCAGATGTGTGTGGATAGACACGAAGCAGAGTCGATCATAAAAGAAATTCATGAGGGTTCTTTCGGGACTCATTCGAGCGGGTATTCTATGGCAAAGAAAATCCTACGAGCAGGATACTTCTGGATGACAATGGAGAGCGATTGTTGTGTAAATGCAAAATTGTGCCACAAATGCCAAGTGTATGAAGACAGAATTCATGTTCCTCCAACTCCTTTGAATGTTATAACCTCCCCATGGTCGTTTGCAATATGGGGAATTGATATGATTGGAAAGATTAAATCAAGTGCTTAGAATGGTCATATATTCATCCTAGTGGCTATTGATTATTTCACAAAATGGGTGGAAGAAGCTTCTTACAAGAATGTAACCAAACAGGTCGTTACCAACTTCATCAGGAAAGAAATCATATGCCGTTACGGAGTTCCCCACAGAATCATCACTGAAAATGGTTCTAATCTTAACAACAACATGATGAAGGAGTTATGTGAAGAGTTCAAAATTGAACATCACAATTCATCACCGTATCGACCAAAGATGAATGGTGCAGTCGAAGCTTTTAACAAGAATATAAAGAAGATCGTCCAGAAGATGGTCCAAACATACAAAGATTGACATGAAATTTTCCTTTTGCTCTACATGGCTACAGAACGTCTTTGCGCACTTCAACAGGGGCAACCCTATTTTATCTTATCTATGGTACAAATGCAGTGCTTCTTGCCGAAGTAGAAATTCCTTCATTGAGAGTTCTGATGGAAATCGAACTTGATGAGGTAGAATGGGTTCAGACAAGATTCGACCAACTCAATATGATTGATGAAAAGCGTCTGGCAGCCATTTATAATGGCTAGTTGTACCAACAAAGGATGAAGAGAGAATTCGACAAAAAGATCCGTCCTCGGAAGTTTTATCCTGGTGATTTGGTCTTGAAAAGGGTCATCGTGCAAAGCCATTCCGATCCAAGGGGCAAATGGACTCCCAACTACGAGGGACCATATATCATGAAGAGAGCTTTTTCAGGAAGTGCTCTAATATTGACAGATATGGATGGGGAAGACGTTCCACTCCCAGTCAATTCATACTTAGTTAAAAAATACTACGCATAAAGAGACCCGCTAGGTCGGAAACCCGGAAGGGCGACTTAGGCAAAAATGGGCATCCCGGTGGACGTGAAAGTTTAGGAAAAAAATTAGGGATAAAATGAAGAAAAAAAAGATAAAAACCCGCTAAGTTGAAAACCTGGAAGGGCGACTTAGGCAAAAATGGGTATTCCGTTGGATCGAAAACCCGAAAGGGCGACCCAAACAAAAGTTAGGGATCTTAAGCGAGAGACTGTAGTCTGAATTCTCTTCACGAATGACACAAGCACATTCATAGCACCATGGCAGTGAATTGACCAGTCCAACTACTACTCTTCAGAAGCAAGGCATTGAGACTACTTAGGATATGGGAACCGTAGCAATACTGGTTTTAATGGAAATTTGAGCATCTCTCATTGCCATTTACACTTGTTGTATTCTCTGTTTCTATTTCGTAGCCACCTCATATAGGAGTTGCTCCCTTGTACAAATGCCTATTCATAGGCCAATCAATAAAATCTGCTTTCATCAAAATGTATCTCTTACTATCATAAAATGTTTTCGTATGTAGAATGTGTTTTATTTGTTATTAAACATTGCATTAGAAACATGGGGAATAAAAATTCTCAAGCCAAGATAAAACTTGACTTTACATCGATATATAACCATGTGGGAATGTCGTATGCATTCCAAGTGTTGTTTTGCCTTGTAGGTAGAAATTTGTAATGGTCACCCTGACCCAGCCAGTGCATGAAGCCGCCTTCATCTCCTGCAGACAATTTCAAACCTGATTCCCCAAGTAAATTCAGAAAGTTCGGAGTTGCCGTTTGACTTGGCACGCGCAAGTGTATCCCTAGTAGATCTAGTCGAGTGCGTCCCTAATAGAGCTAAACTGGGGCATTCGCAGAGATAAACTGGGGCACCCATAGAGTTAAATCGGGGCATTCACATGTGTCCATGCCCGTCTCTTATCCCCAAGTGGTTCAAGAGGTAAGTCCCCAGTGTGGCGTAAACTTGGGGCATGTATTCGAAGTGATTCACATGGTGTTCGGCATCCATTCTTCGGCATATTCAGTCCCATCATCCTCTCAACAGTTCAGGGTGTATGGAAGTCTGGCCAGATTATCCCTCCCCCAATGATACAATTCAAAATTTAGCAGCGTACCTGCAGACTCGCTTCGTCAGCAATTCAATCTTCAGCAGAGTCATCAATAATCTGCGGTATTATGAGCTCCCCAGTGCAAATTCTTTCCAATATCCCCAACAATCTTTGGTACCGTGGGTTTCCAGCGCCAATATGTATTGACATCCCCAATGATAAGCAACAGCTCCCAACGGGCCTTCACTTATTCCCATGAAGTTTATTCATTGGCATTGCATATACCTATCACTGCATAACATTGCATCCACAAAAGCGCGTAGCCGATCCATCTGAATGGATCTTTGCGGAAAAAGAAATTCAAAGATACATACGAAGCATAAGCCAGATCAGGTACCTTACACAAAAGACTTGAATCATTCAAGGATAATAATACATCTCCACAAGAGGGTATCGTTCCCAAATCCCCAGCTGGTGACCTTCACTTTCACAATTTCCAGCAAAATCAATACACCGAGTCTAAACCCAACACTCGTATGTGTCAGTTTCCTAAACACTCACCCGTGCCACTTATCCAAACACTCGCCAGTGTCTAATTGTCCTTCAAATCCAAATGAATGCAACAAGCTTGGTTATTCTCGCATCTCCAATCATCGTGTCGTGACTAATACCCCACTGTTGTACCCCAAAATTTGCCCTCCCATATTTCTCAAAACATTTCAAGAAAAATTCACAAGTCCAACCCGGCGCGTCATATTCAGGTGTTCTTTTGCCAAGATATCTCTGATAACATATTCTCAAATTCAGGTTCGGCTCAAGAGTCAATTCTTTAAAGAAGATATCCGAATGTGTGAGTTTTCTCGAAGAAATATGGTGAAAAAGTGTGATGAAAGTGCAGTTTTTACGCGCTAAAAAATTCATAACTTGAAGATAGTGACTCGTTTTGAACCCATTCCGGTGGCCAAAATCCCGTCTTGACATTATCTATGTTTTCATCTCTCACGGCTGGAAGCCAATTTCGATCAGAAGGTCTTCAAAAATGTGGATTTATCAAGTATTTTCATACAGAAAATTTGTGACAGAAGTTTATTTGCGTCATGTTCAGAAAATCATATCTTGGTCGATTTTCATCGTATCGAGCTGGTTCCGGCGCCAAAATTTCACAAATTGAGTTGGCTACATTTTCGCAGAAGGTATTAAGTTCAAAAGGTATTCAAAAGGCCTTTGTTTTTTGCTCAGAGTGCGTGACACGCTGAAAATCCTGAATGCTGAATAATATTTCATCTGGGTCGAAACTTCGAAAATTCATAACTCGGACAATTTTTATCGGATTGGGCTCATATTTTTACACAAGGTCACTGACTCATAGATCTACAACTTTGCTTCAAAAGTCGAGACAGGATTATGCTCCGATCAATACCAGTTTTTTATTGAAGAACGTGTCAGAGTCAACACTGGAGCCCAAAATAAGTTTGTCTGAGCTGAAACTTCAAAAATTCATAACTAATTCACCGTTTATCTGATTGAGTCGATTTTCGGACAGGAGTTAGTTATCGATGTCGGCTACATTTTGTTTTCACATTTCAACTTCAAAAATTGCACTTAAGTCCCTGCGATTTAGCCTGGAAAGTGATGAACTCAAGTGAATATTGGAGGCTCAATTGCACATTCAAAGCCCATTTTCTTTACCCTAATTTCCATTATATAATCACCTTCTTTTCACACAAACCAGAGAGGAGAGGAGAGGAGAAAAAAGAGAGAAAAAACCTTGCCGCAACACTGTTAGAATATCAAATTCTTTCAAGAACCCTAAAACCTTGAAATCCTTATTACAAATCCCTCTCTCACTACAAACAAGCCATCACAGTTACAAACCAACTTCTTCAGTAAGGATAAGGCTGGCTTGATCTCCATGATCCAAAGGGCATAAAAGCATTCAGGTCACTAATATTCAGGTCACTAATTTTCCAGTAAGGGTAAGATTGATTTGATCTCCATGATCAAAAGGGTATAATCATTCATACATGCCATATTGTGCCTAAACATTAAATTTCTTCATATATTGGCTTTATTTGCATTTTATGATTTTATTTAATGTGTTCATAAGATTCAACACTGCAGATTTAGACAGGATCCCATGCAGGTTCATTAAGGAACGTTGAGGCCAAAAGCCAAATGGCCAAAAGCCAAAAGCCAAATGGCCAAAAGCCAAAAGCCAAAAGCCAAAAGCCAAAAGCCAAATGGCCAAAAGAACAACTTATGCATGACACCAATACATGCCGAGACAGACATCCTGAGAAGATTAAGGAACGTTGAGGCCAGAACACAAATGACCAACAGCCAGAACACAAATGGCCATGAAACCCAATCCAATGGCCAAAGAATGCAGACCACGGTACTTAGGAGTCAATGAACACGCACGTGATGCCAAAAAGTCAAACAAGGCTTTTTGTCTAATGGCCCAAATTACTCTACAAAAACCTCCAAAAAGGGTCAGACACCCCTCCTTGTTTGTATTCCTTCTTTTAATTTTCTTTTCTTTTATTCTTTTCAATTATTCTTTTTAATTATTTTATTTAATCCACATAAATTAATTTTCACAATATAAAATACAGAAAAATTAAAATATGTTTAATTATATTTAATTTTTATTAATTTATTTTGTAAATAAACCTTAAATAATTAACTAGTTAAATTAGGTTTTAAAACTTCAATCTTTTTCTTAATAAATTAAAACATGTAGAAATTAGGGTTTTTAACTTTTTCATCCCTTTTTTTTTATTAAATATTTTTCTCATCATTATTATTATTAATTAATTAATATTTTGTAAATAAACATGTAAATAATTAATTAGCATAAATTAGGTTTTAAACATTAATCTTTTCTTTAATAATTAAAAATATTTAGAACTAGGGTTTCCTTCTAATTTTAAATTCCTTTTTATTTCATAAATACCAAAAAACAAAAAAACATTTCTTTTCTTTAATTTAATACTTAATTAACTTTTAATTCAATTTAATTTCAAAAGGGTCCAACGCCCTCGAACGTTCTATTTTTCTTTTCGCGCATTTATTTTTATTTTCTTGTAAATATTATGTAATTGCTCAAGCCTTGTAATAGTAATTAGGAATTTATTTATTTTCCGCATTTTATTAAAAACGGGTCTTTGTTAATTTGGCGATGTATAGACCCGCGCCTTGTAATAGCGTAGGATTTTACTTTCCGCATTTAAATTTCCGCACTTTTAAACTACTAAATTGCATGAAAGAATGTATGGCCTAAATTAAAAACAACGCGTAGATCACCATGATACATGTACAAGATAAAACATAACATGAAAATAACACACAAATTCACACACCACTCTTAGGGTACGCCTCACTGTTGCCTTGCCCTCGAAACGTGGTCGTCGAGTATAGGACGTTTTAGTAAGTCCTTATGTCCATGACATGATCCAGTTGCCTCGAAACGGTTGTCTCAGAATTAAAAAGGATCAATGGCATATGGGTAGCTTCTTAGGTGTCCTACTGTTGCTCTGGTGACCACACTGTCCCTACAAACGAATTGACCCGAACACCTCCAACGGTGGTGCTACCTATCTCTCAATGGTGGGATGGCGCTACCTTGAGGACATTTACACAGCCTAATTCCTTAGGGTAGGTAGATGACTCGTAGATACTTGCTCTAATTCAAAACAAATCAAAAACTCTTTTCACACCGACACTTTCAAAAAGCTTTCAAAACAATTTTTCAAACACTCTTGAGGACTGATACAAGAGTCGATCTGAAATCTTTAAACGAAACTTTTTCAAACCCACACACAATTAAAAAGCAAACACTTTTGAAAACACAGTGAGCAAGTATCTAAGAGCCCATGGATAACCATGGATAGAAAGGGTGCTAACACCTTCCCTTTCTATAAATCTACCTCCCGAACCGAGAAACTATCTCATAAGGAATTTTGCTGTGCTTTTGTCCTGTCCATGTTGGAGAAAATAAAGGACGGTGGCGACTCTTGCTTCAGCGACATTTCGCGAACCAGCGTTAAACAGTCAGTTCCAGATCCACCGATCACAGAACTGGCGACTCTGCTAGGGAATATTTTAAAGTGAGGTGTACCTTAGGACTAAGATCACTTTTGTTTTCAATTGTCTGAATTGTTTGCTTTAAATTGTGGGCCTGTCTTGGGAGTTCTATAGATCCTAACCCGGATCTGGGGATACCTTCTTAGAAAGTAGCAACAAGGCTGTGAGGGAACTGTGTGGGGTATACCGACATGGTTGAAGCAGTCTGCTACGTTGATGTGGCACTTTGGTGTGTACCGGTAACCCTTGAGTCCAGTCAAGGAGAGTACGGGGCCGCCGCGTGGTGTCGTGAAGCATCAACTGACCTTAGGAACCTTAATTGAACCATCTTGGCCTCTTTAGGGTAGTGAGATAACTGACTTTGGTGTAGTCCGAGGTTGGTTGATACTCGATACTACACTCAATTAAGGGTTGTTTTCTTGGAATATTTCGGTCGCCAGTTCAGTGGCTAAATCGAAACGATGAATAATGAAAGCAATCCAATGATATTGGGACCCTTAGAACCCGGTTACTTTAATAGGACAGGTTTTAGCCCACCAACTTCAAGAGGGTAATACCCATACCCCATGCTGGCCTAAACTCTAAGGGTTGTGGTGTGACTTGTGTGCTTTCATACTTGACTACTTGCATGCTTGTTATATGACACTTGAGTTTCTTGCAGGTTTTGTTTATAGTCCTTAATTGGGACTCATAACAGGGTTTACCTACATTACCCCATGCATAGCATAACATCATACCATTGCATGCATCCCGCATAAGGACTAACCCATTTCAAGGATCTCAAGGGCTTGTGATGCAGGTCATGATGAACCAACAAGTCTGGCAAGGGGCAAAGGGGATTTATTTTCCTCTAGCCAAGGTTGTCAGGGGCTATGACCCACTCGATATGGTGAGCCTTGACTCTTGAAGAAGGACTCTCAACAACATGAAGTTCCTTCCATCAAGCTACAAAATGCAAACTCTAACAAATTTCTTGTTTACCCCGCGAGATCCTTGAAAACATCGCATGCATACATACATATCATTGCATAACAGGTACCCTTTTTCTACAGGTTGCTTACCTTCTTTGTTGTTTATTTCAGCAGTCTCATCATGAATCTGGAAACATCTACCGAGCAATCCATCCAGGCCCTCCAGGCCTAGAATGCCCAATTCCAAGAGTTGATCATGAGTTTGGCCCAGGGGCAACAAGATCTGAAGACCCTGCTTTTGAAAAAGAAGAAGAAGAGGACGGTGTTGTTCAACCCTAGACGCAAATCTGGGAATGGATCACGAAATGAAGTTGAGCAGACCACCCCATCTGTTGGGAAAGACAGTCCCTAAGAAAGGGAGGTTCCTAGTCCAGTGGTCTCCGACAACGAGACCGATTACAATGATGAGCAGTACCCTCCAGCTGAGGACATGTATAAACAGTTGGAAGACCGGCTAAGTGCCATGGAGATACAAAAAGTGCCCGGCCTGGACTTCGAAGATCTAGGTCTGTCTTCTGGGGTAGTGATCTCGCAAAAATTCAAGGCACCTGCCTTTGCAAAGTACGACGGGGCATCCTGTCCAAAGCTGCATCTCAGGTCATACACAAGGAGGATCCAGCCCTACACGGCTGACAAGAATTTATGGATTCACTTCTTTCAGGATAGTCTGTCTGGAACCCAACTCGACTGGTTCTATCAACTGAATGGAGCCAACATCCGTACCTGGGAAGACTTAGCCACTGCATTTTACAAGCAATACCAGTATAATGCCGACCTTGCTCCCACGCGTACTCAGCTTCAGGGGATGTCTATGGGTACAGGCGAAGGCTTCAAAGAATATGCTCAAAAATGGAGGGACCTTGCTGGAAGGGTACAACCACCTCTGACTGACCGCGAGCTCGTCGACATGTTCTTGGGGACCCTGTCTGGTCCATTCTTCAACCACCTGATTGGGAATTCTGCTGCTGGGTTTACAGATTTGGTCTTGATCGGGGAAAGAATAGAAACTGGCATCAAGTCAGGGAAAATACAGAATGGTGACTCCTCGAACACTAAGAAGAAACCATCCAAGAGAGAATCTAGTGCTGTCTATGGCTCAAGAGGGCAGAATAGGTCCAAACACCGCCAAGATGTCAACGCGGTGGTTATTGCAAAACCGGCCGGCGCTCCTCAGCGTCACAATCAGCAAAGGGAAGAGAGACCCAAAAGGCAATTCACTCCCCTCGGCATGACCTTGTCACAGATATTGCCACAGTTGCTGGAAACCAAGTTGGTAACTCTCATGGACCCTCCAAAGAATCCTAACAGGACACCTTCAAGGTACAATCCCAATGTTCGCTGCGCCTATCATTCTGACAGCCCGGTGCATGCTACAGATGATTGTTGGACTTTGAGAAACAAGGTACAGGATCTGATTGACGCGAAGGAAGTCCAGTTCGACTCTCCAGAGACTCCGAATGTGACCACTGCTCCCCTGCCCAAACATGGCTAGGATTGGAAACTTTTGTTCATTTGAATGTTCAGATTGTAATTTTGTTTGATTGTTCAAACATTTTATTTCATGTCAAACTTGGTTATTTCATTAATGCATTACACATGTCTGTTTTGAAGTAATTATTTCGTATTCACTATATGCAAACTGTTTTCATTTTTCGGTGATGATCAATTCTCGGTTAATAATTCTAAGCCTCTTGAGGGAGGATGACGAAAACGATACCACAAGTTACAGTATGCTTTTGAACAGACCCCGCTGATGAGGTACATGCATTGTTTCAATCCCTAAACACTGGAGTTATAAGGAAGATGATCCCTCGTCAACCCCTTCGAGCCAAAGAAGTAGGAGTTTTTCTTTTCGAAAATTAAAACCCTTAATCATAACCTGGGGCAGGGTAGTTCTCTCAGTTGATCCAAGTGCACAGTGAATAGCACCAAAGAGGTCCTTACAAAACAAAAGACAGTGATGGTTCCGAACAATCATACAGACAGGCAGTCATTACTTCTCAAAATAAAAACCCATTAAGTCAAAACCTATGAAGGAGACTTACAAAAATGGGGCATCCCGCTGACTGTAATTCCAAAAAGAAACAGTTCAGGCAAAAAACAGGGATAATGAAAGAAAAAGAAAGAGGTCTTACAAACCCTAAACCAAACAAAAATGACTGCCTATTCAAATAAACGTTCAACATCCGAACCATCACTGGAATTTCAGAGCAAAGACTCAAACAAGGTCTAACGCACGATCAACTGAGTTTAGGTTTGAAGAACATCACGAAGAGCGGGTGGGTACAACTAATTTGAGCCTTTATCCTTTGTTTCTTAAACCGTGAACCAGGCCACGTTATAACCCTCAAAAGTCCTAGCTGAAGCGTGGGTTAGTTCGAAAGCATACTGTTACAAAGGTATCCTGACTCCTTAAGGCTCGCAGTAAAATAACGAGTTTGACATCACAGTTTACAAAAGAACTCACTTGTTTTATTAAAAAATTGCATTTCCAAAAACTTCGAAACAGACATAAGCTTGGCATTTTTAAAATAACATTGTTTACATATGACTTTTTGTTTGAACAACATAGAAGTTCGCACGAAGAATATCTAATGAACAAAAGTACTTCCAATCAAGGGGCATGGCCTGATCCTGGTCCATCATCAGGGGCAGTTAAGTCAAGATTCGGAGAATCTCTCAAAAGGCCAACTAGCCTGGGGCAAATCTCCATCTAGATCACTTGGGGCATTGGACACGAATTCCAGCTACGAATCTTGCCTGATCAAACGAAGATCTTCGGGTCACATGGCAACACAACAACAGGGGCACCTTCCTACATTCTGAGAGCATGGACATAGTCGAAAAATACTGCGCATAATCAAAGACCCGCTAGGTTGACACACCTAGGAAAAAACAAGGGCTTCCCGGCGAACCAAAAGGGTTCGGGCAAAAATAAGGGATGAAATGAAAAAAATCTGTATACCCGGCAAGTCGAAAACCTGAAAAGGCGGCTTGGGCAAAAATGGGTATCCCGGTGGACTGAAAACCCGAAAGGGCGGTCCAGGCAAAAGTTAGGGATCAAAGCGTACGACTATGTCCTGTCATCTCGTTACTTGCCTACCAGAAGAAGATTTGTCAATTGGCAGTCATCAAACACCTTCACAGGTACCTTCTTCTCCAACAGAAACTGGGGCAATAATGAGTTGTCTAAATGATCCAGTTGCCCTGTCCACCGAAGTGCCAAGGTAAGTTCAGCTGAAGAATGCAACCAAGATACCTCAATTCCCCAGCGGAGTTCATCAAATCTCCCAACATAACTTATCAACGGTATCCCCAGTGGAGTTATCTTCGTCAACCTCAGCAAAGTACTTCTCTTTCCCCACAAAGTCCACTCCCCGCAGAGTAATCTATTCGCCAAGTTTATTCCCCAACGGAGTTATCCTCTCCTACTGGTATTCTTGAAACAATCTCCCCAACGGAAACGAAGAATCTCACTCTTCAACATCAGCCCAGGATTTGACTTCCCGGCATCCGTCAAGGATCTATTTTCCTAGACGAAGATACATTCATAAACATCACATTGTTATACATCATGATACATGCATATACGCATCATATCATACAATCTCATGTGTTGAGAACATCATTGCTTGATTCATATCATGCATTGCATATGACTGACTTTTACCTTTCAGGAAGGATACAGTTAAATGATCAGCTATGTAGACGAATACAGTCAAAAGAGACCAACCCAGTCAAAGAATACAAATCCCGTTAAATCAATGCCTAAAGATTTCTCTGATCCAACTCGTCGTTATAGACACTCGTCGCTATAGACACTCGTCGCTATAGACACTCGTCGTTATAGACACTCATCATTATAGACACTCGTCGTTATAGACACTCGTCGTTATAGACACTCGTCGTTATAGACACCCGTCGTCATAGACACCCTTCGTCATAGACACTCGTCGTTATAGACACTCGTTGTTATAGACACTCGTCGTTATAGACACTCGTCGTTATAGACACTCGTCGTTATAGACACTCATCGTTATAGACACCCGTCGTTATAGACACCCGTCGTTATAGACACCCGTCGTTATAGACACCCGTCGTTATAGACACTCGTCGTTATAGACACTCGTCGTTATAGACACTCGTCGTTATAGACACTCGTCGTTATATACACTCGTAGTTATAGACACTCGTCGTTATAGACACTCGTCGTTATAGACACTCGTCGTTATAGACACTCGTCGTTATAGACACTCGTCGTTATAGACACTCGTCGTTATAGACACTCGTCGTTATAGACACTCGTCGTTAAAGACCACTCGTCCATGAGGATAACTTGTCAGTAGAGACAACTCACCAACCTTTCTGAATTCCAGACTCGATTCCTGTATCCGGCCAGGGCACGTCTGAAGAGTTCGAAGATCCGATTCCTGTATCTCGCCTTCATCTCCTGCAGACAATTTCGAACCTGATTCCCCAAGTAAATTCAGAAAGTTCGGAGTTGTCGTTTGACTTGGCACGCGCAAGTGTATCCCCAGTAGATCTAATCGAGTGCGTCCCTAATAGAGCTAAACTGGGGCATTCGCAGAGATAAACTGGGGCACCCATAGAGTTAAATCGGGGCATTCACATGTGTCCATGCCCGTATCTTATCCCCAAGTGGTTCAAGAGGTAATTCCCCAGTGTGGCGTAAACTTGGGGCATGTATTCGAAGTGATTCACATGGTGTTCGACATCCATTCTTCGGCATATTCAGTCCCATCATCCTCTCAACAGTTCAGGGTGTATGGAAGTCTGGCCAGATTATCCCTCCCCCAATGATACAATTCAAAATTTAGCAGCGTACCTGCAGACTCGCTTCGTCAGCAATTCAATCTTCAGCAGAGTCATCAATAATCTGCGGTATTATGAGCTCTCCAGTGCAAATTCTTTCCAATATCCCCAACAATCTTTGGTACTGTGGGTTTCCAGCGCCAATATGTATTGACATCCCCAATGATAAGCAACAGTTCCCAACGGGCCTTCACTTATCCCCATGAAGTTTATTCATTGGCATTGCATATACCTATCACTGCATAACATTGCATCCACAAAAGCGCGTAGCCGATCCATCAGAATGGATCTTTGCGGAAAAAGAAATTCAAAGATACATACGAAGCATAAGCCAGATCAGGTATCTTACACAAAAGACTTGAATCATTCAGGGATAATAATACATCTCCACAAGAGGGTATCGTTCCCAAATCCCCAGCTGGTGACCTTCACTTTCACAATTTCCAGCAAAATCAATACACCGAGTCTAAACCCAACACTCGTATGTGTCAGTTTCCTAAACACTCACCCGTGCCACTTATCCAAACACTCGCCAGTGTCTAATTGTCCTTCAAATCCAAATGAATGCAACAAGCTTGGTCATTCTCGCATCTCCAATCATCGTGTCGTGACTAATACCCCACTGTTGTACCCCAAAATTTGCCCTCCCATCTTTCTCAAAACATTTCAAGAAAAATTCACAAGTCCAACCCGGCGCGTCATATTCAGGTGTTCTTTTGCCAAGATATCTCTGATAACATATTCTCAAATTCAGGTTCGGCTCAAGAGTCAATTCTTTAAAGAAGATATCCGAATGTGTGAGTTTTCTCGAAGAAATATGGTGAAAAAGTCTGCTGAAAGTGTAGTTTTTACGTGCTAAAAAATTCATAACTTGAAGATCGTGACTTGTTTTGAACCCATTCCGGTGGCCAAAATTCCGTCTTGACATTATCTACGTTTTCATCTCTCACGGCTGGAAGCCAATTTCGATCAGAAGGTCTTCAAAAATGTGGATTTATCAAGTATTTTCATAAATAAAATTTGTGACAAGTTTATTTGCGTCATGTTCAGAAAATCATAACTTGGTCGATTTTCATCGTATCGAGCTGGTTCCGGCGCCAAAATTTCACAAATTGAGTTGGCTACATTTTCACAGAAGGTATTAAGTTCAAACGGTATTCAAAAGGCCTTCGTTTTTTGCTCAGAGTGCGTGACACGCTGAAAATCCTGAATGCTGAATATCATTTCATCTGGGTCGAAACTTCGAAAATTCATAACTCGGTCAGTTTTTATCAGATTGGGCTCATATTTTTACACAAGGTCACTGACTCATAGATCTACAACTTTTATTCAAAAGTCGAGACCGGATTATGCTCCGATCAATACCAGTTTTTTATTGAAGAACGTGTCAGAGTCGACACTGGAGCCCAAAATAAGTTTGTCTGAGCTGAAACTTCAAAAATTCATAACTAATTCACCGTTTATCCGATTGAGCCGATTTTCGGACAGGAGTTAGTTATCGATGTCGGCTACATTTTGTTTTCACATTTCAACTTCAAAAATTTCACTTAAGTCCCTGCGATTTAGCCTGGAAAGTGATGAACTCAAGTGAACATTGGAGGCCCAATTGCACATTCAAAGCCCATTTTCTTTACCCTAATTTCCATTATATAACCACCTTCTTTTCACACAAACCAGAGAGGAGAGGAGAGGAGAAAAAAAGAGAGAAAAAACCTTGCCACAACACTGTTAGAATATCAAATTCTTTCAAGAACCCTAAAACCTTGAAATCCTTATTACAAATCCCTCTCTCACTACAAACAAGCCATCACAGTTACAAACCAACTTCTTCAGTAAGGATAAGGCTGACTTGATCTCCATGATCCAAAGGGCATAAAAGCATTCAGGTCACTAATATTCAGGTCACTAATATTCAGGTCACTAATTTTCCAGTAAGGGTAAGATTGATTTGATTTCCATGATCAAAAGGGTATAATCATTCATACATGCCATATTGTGCCTAAACATTAAATTTCTTCATATATTGGCTTTATTTGCATTTTATGATTTTATTTAATATGTTCATGAGATTCAACGCTACAGATTTAGACAGGATCTCATGCAGGTTCATTAAGGAACGTTGAGGCCAAAAGCCAAATGGCCAAAAGCCAAAAGCCAAATGGCCAAAAGAACAACTTATGGATGACACCAATACATGGCGAGACAGACATCCTGAGAAGATTAAGGAACGTTGAGGCCAGAACACAAATGGCCAACAGCCAGAACACAAATGGCCATGAAACCCAATCCAATGGCCAAAGAATGCAGACCACGGTACTCAGGAGTCAATGAACACGCACGTGATGCCAAAAAGTCAAACAAGACTTTTTGTCTAATGGCCCAAATTACTCTACAAAAACCTCCAAAAAGGGCCAGACACCCCTCCTTGTTTGTATTCCTTCTTTTAATTTTCTTTTCTTTTATTCTTTTCAATTATTCTTTTTAATTATTTTATTTAATCCACATAAATTAATTTTCACAATATAAAATACAGAAAAATTAAAATATGTTTAATTATATTTAATTTCTATTAATTTATTTTGTAAATAAACCTTAAATAATTAACTAGTTAAATTAGGTTTTAAAACTTCAATCTTTTTCTTAATAAATTAAAACATGTAGAAATTAGGGTTTTTAACTTTTTCATCCCTTTTTTTTATTAAATATTTTTCTCATCATTATTATTATTAATTAATAAATATTTTGTAAATAAACATGTAAATAATTAATTAGCATAAATTAGGTTTTAAACATTAATCTTTTCTTTAATAATTAAAAATATTTAGAACTAGGGTTTCCTTCTAATTTTAAATTCCTTTTTATTTCATAAATACCAAAAAACAAAAAAAAACATTTCTTTTCTTTAATTTAATACTTAATTAACTTTTAATTCAATTTAATTTCAAAAGGGTCCAACGCCCTCGAACGTTCTATTTTTCTTTTCGTGCATTTATTTTTATTTTCTTGTAAATATTATGTAATTGCTCAAGCCTTGTAATAGTAATTAGGAATTTATTTATTTTCCGCATTTTATTAAAAACGGGTCTTTGTTAATTTGGCGATGTATAGACCCGCGCCTTGTAATAGCGTAGGATTTTACTTTCCGCATTTAAATTTCCGCACTTTTAAACTACTAAATTGCATGAAAGAATGTATGGCCTAAATTAAAAACAACGCGTAGATCACCATGATACATGTACAAGATAAAACATAACATGAAAATAACACACAAATTCACACACAACTCTTAGGGTACGCCTCACTGTTGCCTTGCCCTCGAAACGTGGTCGTCGAGTATAGGACGTTTTAGTAAGTCCTTATGTCCATGACATGATCCAGTTGCCTCAAAACGGTTGCCTCAGAATTAAAAAGGATCAATGGCATTAGGGTAGCTTCTAAGGTGTCCTAGTGTTGCTCTGGTGACCACACTGTCCCTACAAACGAATTGACCCGAACACCTCCAACGGTGGTGCTACCTATCTCTCAATGGTGGGATGGCGCTACCTTGAGGACATTTACACAGCCTAATTCCTTAGGGTAGGTAGATGACTCGTAGATACTTGCTCTAATTCAAAACAAATCAAAAACTCTTTTCACACTGACACTTTCAAAAAGCTTTCAAAACAATTTTTCAAACACTCTTGAGGACTGATACAAGAGTCGATCTGAAATCTTTAAACGAAACTTTTTCAAACCCACACACAATTAAAAAGCAAACACTTTTGAAAACACAGTGAGCAAGTATCTAAGAGCCCATGGATAACCATGGATAGAAAGGGTGCTAACACTTTCCCTTTCTATAAATCTACCTCCCGAATCGAGAAACTATCTCATAAGGAATTTTGCTGTGCTTTTGTACTGTCCATGTTGGAGAAAATAAAAGACGGTGGCGACTCTTGCTTCCGCGACATTTCGCGAACCAGCGTTAAACAGTCAGTTCCAGATCCACCGATCACACCCACCTTCTTAGAATTTTAGGTCGCCCGTAGACCTAGTTTTGGTAGACCAATCGTAGGTCTTATCTTAGGATTTTAGATTGACCGTAGATCTAGATTCCCTTGTAGGTCGCCCATAGACCTAGTTTTGGTAGACCAACCGTAGGTCTTACCTTAGGATTTTAGATCGACCGTAGATCTAGATTCCCTTGTAGGTCGCCCATAGTCCTAGTTTTGGTAGACCAACCATAGGTCTTACCTTAGGATTTTAGATCATCCTAGAACCTGAGATCACCCGTAGGCTAGGTTCTTCCTTAGATCATCATCGAACCTGAGATCGCCCGTAGGCTAGGTTCTTCCTCAGATTATCCTAGAACCTAAGATCGCCCATAGGCTAGGTTCTTCCTTAAATCATCGTCGAACCTGAGATCGCCCGTAGGCTAGGTTCTTCCCATAATCATCGTAGAACCTAAGATCGTCCGTAGGCTAGGTTCTTCCTTAAATAGTCGTCGAACCTGAGATCGCCCATAAGCTAGGTTCTTCCCATAATCATCGTCGAACCTGAGATCGCCCGTAGGCTAGGTTCTTCCCATAGATCATCGTCGAATCTAAGATCGCCCATAGGCTAGGTTCTTCCTTAGATCATCGTCGAACCTGAGATCGCTCGTAGGCTAGGTTCTTCCCATAGACCATCGTCGAACCTGAGATCGCCCGTAGGCTAGGTTCTTCCCATAGATCATCGTCGAACCTAAGGTCGCCCTTAGGATAGTTTCTTCCTTAAATAATCATCAAACCTAAGATCGCCCGTAGGCTAGGTTCTTCCCATAGATCATCATCGAACTTGAGATCGCCCGTAGGCTAGGTTCTTCCCATAGATCCTTGCCGAACCTAAGATCTCCCTTAGGCTAGGTTCTTCCTTAAATCATCGTCGAACCTGAGATCGCCCGTAGGCTAGGTTCTTCCCATAGATCATCGCCGAACCTAAGATCCCCCTTAGGCTAGTTTCTTCCTTAAATCATCGTCGAACCTGAGATCGCCCGTAGGCTAGGTTCTTCCCATAGATTATCCTAGAACCTAAGATCGCCCGTAGGCTAGGTTCTTCCTTAAATCATCGTCGAGCCTAAGATCGCCCGTAGGCTAGGTTCTTCCTTAAATCATCGTCGAACCTAAGATCGCCCTTAGGCTAGGTTATTCCTTAAATCATCATCAAACCTGAGATCGCCCGTAGGCTAGGTTCTTCCCATAGATCATCGTCGAACCTAAGATCACCCTTAGGCTAGGTTCTTACTTAAATCATCGTCGAACCTGAGATCGCTCGTAGGCTAGGTTCTTCCACATAGATCATCATTGAATCTAAGATCGCCCGTAGGATAGGTTCTTCCTTAGATCATCATCGAACCTGAGATTTCCCATAGGCTAGGTTCTTCGACAAATCACTCTCATGTTTCACCTTAGGATCGTAGGCCGCCCGTAGATCTTATTCATTGTCTTTTCGTACCAAGCTGTGTCTTGTATTGGCATCACGCCATGTTACAAGTACAATCTCCGTCTCTTCACTGAAAAACAAAAAATCCTTTCCCCAACAGATATTACAAAAATAAATAAACACGCATACTTTCTCTCAGAACAAATTTTTGGCATTCGTATTTAATCAACTTCAACCTTGAACTTCTGAAAGGCATGTGCCAATCGTACTTTCAGGTTTAAGACAATTAAATAGAGGCAACTGTCATACCCCAAATTTGTCCTACTTTCATCAATCGCCTGGCTTATGCATTTAGTTCTCATGTTATGCATTCACTCTCTGTTAGGTGATTCAACACATCATGTATTCACAAGGAACGTGAGACATGAGATCAACGGTCATGGAAAAGCTAGGGCGCATGGTTTGGGGTGCTTACTTCATAAAAGCTTAGTTCTTTTGAAATATCATTGGTCTTGAACCAGGATTTGGTCCTATGTTCACTATGGACTTTGTATTTCAACTTCGTGCAAGTCTTATTTTCACCAAGGACTCTCAGGGATCATAAACCAGGGTTTATCTCCCCAGTATTTGGAATGGCCAGGAATTATTCTTCTCTACATTAGATCCTATTTATATCCTGAGGAATGACTTTCATTATTGCTTGTGGTACAAGTTATCCTGTGGGTTTCTTTCAAAATCTTGGACTTGAAGACAAAGAGTCTTTTATGATTAAGGGATTAATAAGTTTGCACTTAGTATTTGAGGTTAAGGTTTTGACCAGAATATCATCAGAGGATGCATTTCTCGACTGGGGTTTCACTTGGACTTTCTCATGATCGATAAAAAATAACTTGCCTTTAAATGCTTGAATCACAGAGGATTGGATATGGATCTCATATTAAAAGAGGGATATGTATTCACTTGTTTCTCATTTCACCAATTAGGGGTTGTATGCATGATAGTTCAAGGTATTTCAATGAATCTGACTTGTTACTCGAAAGGTACAAGGCCTTGTTTTATGTTCAAGATATATGGACAAAGCCAAAGGTGTGTCTCGAAACCATTTCTTTCGGCTATGCATTATAAGTGAGCAAATCATTCAAGGATACAAATTGGAAATGTTCATTCACTTTGGTCAACAAGTTACAAATGCAAAGTCAATGACAAGAGGATATTACAAAAGAAAGCATGTACAGTGACCATGTTCTTAACTATTCCAAGAAAAAAACATCATGACCAATTCATCATTGTTCATCCCTAGACCTTGTTACTAAGCTATCTTCAAAACCTCTCCAGCCACCACCTTTCATGCATGTAAGCATACTGTATGTTGCTTCCATGTGTGCTAAAATCCCCTTATTTTTAACTACTTTAACTTCATCATATGCCATCCATCCTTACCATAGACTGCCTAGACCAAACTTGCGCTTGATACAAAACTTCCAGCTTCACTTCTCATCTACGCAAATCAAAAACTGTTGACGTTAATACAGAAAAATTGGGGACATCAATGTTACAGGATACGAGCGTACCAAAGTTCCAAGGCAGTTTCGAAACAACAGGAAAATTTAGCAAATAGAAATAAGTCAGAACTCAAAGTAATATAAAACTGTTTTTATCTATAGCTACCCTGCATAACCAATTCAACAACCAATTTTCCAGCTCACCATTCAGTCAGAGGAAATCAGGGAGAGGAAAATCACTAGAAAAATCTCTCGTTGATCTTTCTGTTTTCTTTTTCATCACTTTCTAAGCCCCTGCAAAATGAATTCAGAATTGGTGATAAAAAACCAAGGCAACCCTGCCATTTTGAAGCAAACAGAACCAAACAGAATTGTTTTCTATAACCAATCTCTAACTGATTTCATAACCTGCTCTAACCGCTAACAGAGATCCAAAATGGTCCTCTAACAACCTCCTAACCAAAGCACTAACAGAAAACCAGTAGGAAGCGGAACTTCTAAACTTCCAAAAAGCAAAATAGAACTTCCTAACTACCGTAACCGCTTTCTAACCAACCTCATTCACCCAAACCTGTAACTAACAGGGCTCTAACAGCAAAACTGTCACCAATAGCCATAATTAACTATCCTATTGAACTAACAGAATCTTAACAACTTCCTGCGACCTATAACTAACAGCTCATCACAACTGGAGTCAGTTAACAACCTATAACCAATCTCTAACTGACTTCCCAACCTCTCAGCAGAATTAACAAAAACCTAACAGAACTTCTCAACAGAAATATAACTGGAAAAACCAATAGCAGAAAACCAATTCAATAAAATTTTCATAGCTAGTTGTCTTCTAAATCTCTCACCTTCACTCCTTCTAATAGAATTTCAGTTTTACAATTTTCCAATCCCTAACAGATTTCTAAACAAACTCTTAACCAATTCCCTAAAAACTCCAACCAATTCCAAACAACCCTCTAACAGATTCTCAACCAATCTGTAATAGGAGGTAACTAAATTCTCGAGCTTTGAACTATTTTCCTAACAACTGTTTCTAACTCCCCCTAACCTCCTAGTTAACTATAACTAACCAAAAACCTAGTTGTCCATAACAGAAAAATCTCCAAACAGAATTCCAACTAATTTTTCATAACCGATGGCTAACAACTTTTCATCTCCCTAACTAACCTTCTAACAGCTTTTCTTAACATCTCTAACAGAACCACAAACAAGTTCTAACCAACTTCATAACCGATTTTCAACCCCTCTAACCACTCACTTTTCACCCTCAGATCAATAACAGAATCAATTCAATCCTAAGGATGATATTGATTCACCTCCAACTGAATTCCTAACTTCCATAATCTCTATATAATCATTAATTCACATTTAAACAAACGACCATTTTCACGATTCATTATTCATAGGAATTCTCAACCTTCATCTTCTTCTTCCATCACCTTCAACCCCTCTCAGATTCTCTCTTCCTCCATTATCACCACCATTAACCTCGCTGAACCACTCTGCATAATCTTCATTCATCACACAAAACCTTTAATCCTCATTTGTTATCTTCAACCATTCTCCCTCAATACTCAAACCTCACCCTGTAACCTCTCTACAAATCCCTCACCTACGTCTCTCAATCACCATCCCCTACTCAACTCAATCCTCAAAATTTTTGCTCGCGCAATAACACAGTAAATCCAAGAATGCAGAAGCCGAAAAGTAGAAATTCAAAAGAAGATAAGAAGAGATTTTAGAAGGAAAAAGAGAAGAAGAAGCATAGGGAGTGAAAATGGACGTTTACCTGAAGGTACCTCTGGTTTTTTGATCATTTCATCACCATTGAGGAGGCACCAGACTCTCTCTGGTAGGTAATTTGTCTTCTTCACCTTCTTGCATTGATCTTTATACCATTGTGTAGCTTGTACGCTGCCGAATGAAATCCCTAAGCATGTGAATCAATTTCACGCACCATCCCGGTTTAATTTCAATTTCTGATCAGTTAGGGTTTTGATTCATATTAGATTTAGGTGATTGGTGTTATAATTCATACAAAGGAAGTGGAGGTTTAAAGAGATGATACTGAGGCGAGGTTGTTTGTGGTGTCAATTGGTGGTCTCGGACGGTGAGATTGGTGGTTACAGTGGCGTGTTATTGAAGAAGAAAATGAGGAGGTTAAGTGGGATGAACGAGGAAGAAATCAGACGGTGTCGTGAGTTTGAGTGAGGCGGTGAACGGTGGACATCGGAGGAGAGGAAAGCGTGGCCGCCGCTGCGTTTTCAATGAGAGAGAAGGAAGGAGGGACTCTGTGATTAGGAGAGTTTAATCGTCACTCATAGTAACCCTATTCCTGATTCATTTTTTTCTCTTTAACCCTTTTTAATTTTATTTTTAATAAAACAAAATTATCATTCAAGTAACTTCGTTGGGCCTCAATTGAGTAATACACACCCTAGGTCTGTTACTTTTTCTTGAAATCTGAGTTGAAGAAGAACAAAAATACAATTTGGACTTTCTGAAAGGGGCCTAGCGCCCTGATTTCTGCACCCTACTGAAATTCAATTTTTGCCCCCTGTTTCTTTTAATTTCCTTTTATAATTTCTTTTAATTCTTTCTTTTATCATTTTTTTAATAATAAAAATGATAAATATTATGAGACACTTTAGGTATTAAATAGGAATTAATTTCCCCTTTTACTAGCGTTTTAGTCAATTTTAATCCCTAGTTTTACCCATTTTATGTCATGTATTTCATTTCCGATTTTCGGTATGGATTGTATGCAAAACTTTAATACTTGCTGCCTAATTTCACTTGTTTGTATAGTCTTTCATGATCCCTTAGGTGATTTTGGTTCAAATTTAATCTTCGATTTAATTGAACTAAAATTAGACATTAGGATTTTAAATTCAAGCATGCAAACATTAGATAGAATTCCCTCGAAATTCCAACTTTAGGTCCATGGTGCATAATAACATTAGGTTTAGAAATAGGCTAGTATCCCTTTGACTTTTCTTTCCCCTTTTGCATATGCATTTAAAACAAAAACTTATTTTCCCTTTCAAACTTCAAAATACTTTAAAACTACTGATGAGAATCATGCCTTTGCTTAGTATGTGAAGTGATAAGCGGGTCTCTTCTCGATCTTATTGTTCTTCCATCTCAAGCCTAGGTGTGGGTCATGTCTCAAAGACTCCTTTCATGGATAAGTAGAAAAGTGGCTAATATCTCTCTCTTGAGTTCAACTAGTCATTATCTGCAACAAAATACAAACTGATTCAAACTTTTTGGTGCGCTCAACACCTTTTCTCTAAAACCCTTTTCAGGTAAGGACATGATTAATTTACTTCTGTGCCAACGAATAAGTATCCAAAGGTCGAGCTGCGACAGAAGGAAGAATTAACATCATCCATAAAAAACACAAAATAAACAAAACATGTGAGCTGAACTACGGTAGCTCCGATTCCTCAAAAAGGATACGTAGGCATTGGGATGGGGCCCAAGCGAGTACAATTTTATTTTCCATACATTCTTTTCTCATTTCTTTTGCATGCCTTCTTTAGCAGTACTAAACAGTAAGCATAGATTAACACACCCATTAAGATAGACAACAAAAGTGGATACCATAGAGTACTACGGGCGTGTGGGGTGCTAATACCTTCCCCTCGCGTAACAGACTCCCTTACCCGACCTCTCGGTTGCAAGACTGTGACTTCTCCCTTCTCAGGTTTTCTCGATGTTTACCTTTCCCTCCATATGGGATAAAAGACAATCAATGGTGACTTCATTGTTTGGTGATTTTCAGCCGGTTGTTTCAGGTTAGACTCAAGAGGGATGGAATTCTTATGCCCCAATGCCTTGCTATCTACCTTGTTCAACATCCTCCAAGCTCAGATAAATATCTGGCGAAGACCTTGGTCGTCGTTCTTGTAGTCAAATACCAAACCTTGAATCAAATCTCATACGGGCCATCCCTTCAGGCGTAACCAAATTGTCTTAGGTCTAAGCATGGGTTATAGGTGATACCTCCCTTAATACCAAGTAAGGGGACATTAGGAAATTCTCCATAACAGTCGATAATTGTAACATTCTCTAAGGATCAGGAACACCAATGAATATCTGAATGTTTGAGCGTCAGTAACCTTTGTGACCACCTTGAACCTTGCTCATTCTTTAATACAGATTGGGGAAGATGCGAAATAAAACATCTTTCTAAGAGAGGAGTACAACACATAAGGACACCTCTTTTCCTCATTGCGCGAGTGTGAAAAGAGTGTAGGATGTCCCCTAGTAAAGTAGGCACCGGGTTGTGGGATATGAATATTTTGACGGTGTTCACGTCTATGAGTTGGTCAAGATTTGGAAACAAAACCATTCCATAGATGAGGAGAGCCACAATTTCCTCAAAAGCTTGTAGATCCAAGGAATTCCAACAGTTTTTGGCTTTCTCAAACAAGAACTTTGCTAGGAAACACTTGACACCACTCCTTGTTTCCCAATGGGTTGTGACATCAGATGATTGCAAGTGTAGAGCTTAAGCAATCTCTTCTGGCTTTTGGTCTCTTTCCGTACCGTTGAAAGGTGGTTGATTGAGAATGAGAATCCTTAAGAGTCGGGAGAATTCTTCCAAAGTAGGCACAAGTTGATAATCAAGAAATGTGAAGCAATGGTGTAAGGGATCAAAGAACTGAAAGAGCACATTTATCATGTCCTCATCAGTGTTGGAGGTGACCAAGTTGAGTAGGCGACCATGTCTCTCAGTGAATGGAGAATTTTCAGGAATTCTTGATGCTAGCTCCTTAAATTATGGAGGGATCCTCACAAGATTGACTTGAATAGTTCTCCTGCGAATAGAATCCATGTCCTACAAAACAAGAACAAAGATGAATCCCAAAATCCTTAAAATGGTTAATGAATGTGTATGTTGTTATGATGTTCATGATGTTACGTACAAGTATGTATATACAAACAAAGAAAATAAGTCCTTAGGTTTAGGCTTGCACAGAGTCTCATAGGTAAGTACCCTCTTGAAGTTTATGTGGCTAAAACCTGTCCTAGCAATAGTAATTGGGTTCTAAGGAGCTCAATATCAGTGGTTTGTTTCCTTGGTCATTGTTTTAGCACAAGCCTCTTTAATGGCGACCGAAATATCCCAAGAAACCAAACCTCAATGAGTGTAGTATCGAGTATCTACCAACTTCGGACTACACAAAAGCCGCTCATCTCACTAAATCCTAAATGGCCAAGTTAGTTAAGTAAAGGTTCTAAAATTTCATTAGTGCTTCATGACATCACTCAGTGGCCCCGTATTCTCCTTGATTAACTCAAGGGCTACCGGTACCCATAAATATGACGCACTAAAGTAGCTATTTCTTAGACCATGTCGGTATACCCCGCACAGTTTCCATAATGTATTGCTACTTACCTATAAGGTATCCCAAATCCAGGTAGAGGATTCAAACCCAAACAAAGAACCATAATGTAAATCATACAAGTCAAACAATGAAAGAAAGTAAATATGATCTAACCCTAAGGTAACCCCACTTTAAGAATTTTCCCTAGCAGATTCTCCAGTTCTGTGATACGGTGGGAGAACTGACTTGAGGGTTTTTTGTTTGATCACAAATGTTGCGGTTAGCAAGAGTCACCACCGACTTTTCTTTTATCCAAAAGGGAAGGTGAAAAAGCACAAGAAAGACCTTTGAGATTATTTCTTGAGTTCGGGGGGTAGATTATGAAAAGGGAAGGTATTAACACCCTTTTCATCCATGGTTTTCCATGGGCTCTTAGTTACTTGCTAGATCACTTGCTTTTGTTTGAAATTGTGCTTTGTGTGTTTTTTGAAAGTATTTTGTAAAGAGGCCATTGTTTAGGAAATCTTCATAATGATTCTTGTTTGTAAGAATGTATACAAAGAAGTTTGATCTTTTGAAAATGTTTTCAAGTTTGTAAGATGTTTGAAAGTGTAGGTGTTTGTTTTGAAAATAGCAAGGATGTTTTGTTTTGAAATCGAGCAAGTAATTAGGAGCATTCTACCTACTCAAAAGTATTTCTTGTTCATTTTTCTTTTCCTTTGACATTGTTATCTTACCATTGATTTGGTAAGTAACCCTATCTTTGGATATAAACGGGAAGGGCGTGGGTCATTGTATAACCATGATTAGAAATGTTGCAAGGTATCTTAGCATTCTTTTTTAGGGACTAAGATCATTTGAAAGGAAGCATAAATAGTGTCATCAAGGGACTATGATCTTGTATTTGCTTATTTTTGTTAAGATACCTTACATGCGTAATATGGCCATTTTGTATAAGGCAACCAAGTGGAATAACCCTAGGGGTGCTTGTGTGCAAGTGTATTGTTTTTATGCTTGTTTTTGTCTTAAATTAGGGTTTTCTAAGTATTGGTTTTAGTCTTTCTATACAAACCCTAATTACTAGCATTTGTATATAAAAGCGATAAATGGCGGAATTTAAAGTTACTATGCTATTACAACATTTGTGGGAGGGGTGTACAAATTTAATGGGGATTGCAAGAATGTAAACCTAGTTAGTCTATTACAACCATATTGAATTGGTATCAATGTACAAGGAATTAAATGCATACAATGTACAAAATGAATAAATGTACAAAAATGCAAAATGTGAAGTAAATGGATATTTGTTTGGATTTTTTAGAAAAAAGGGATTTAGTCTTAATATAATTAATTAAACTTAAAAGCAAACCTAATTCACTAAGAAAAGAAATCAATAAAACCCTAATTCATTAATTGATTAAAGAAAATAAGTTTAGAAAAAGTATTTTTTGGTATTTTTGTCTTGAAAATATTTATAGTATTATAAAATATTTTTGGTCTTTTTTATATTAAAATAAACATATTTTAATAGGTGTAAAATAAAAATAAATACTAACCGAGTTTTAATTAAATTTACAAGATAATTTGTAAAAAATAAATAAAGTATAGTTAACTAAAATATTTTTTGTGAAAAAAAATAAAATAAACTAAGCCAAAATATAAATCTATCATTTTTTTGTATTTTTTATGATTTTTTTAATATTATGAAAATAATTAAGAAAATAAATAAAATAAAAGTAAGAAAATAAAATAAATTGGGCCAGGGGCGTGAACAACCTGCAAGGGGGTTAGTAAGCAAAAATAAAAAAACAAGAGCCCAACAAGGCCCAGCGCCTGCCAAAAAAACAAAAATTAAAAAGCAAAAATGTAAAAAATTTAAATGGGTACCACTACGGCTCGAACCCAGGTCCCAAAGGTTAAAGACGCGCGTTTCTACCACTGGGGTGGCTATACATCCGTTAAAATAAGAAAATCAATAAATATATGATACAAAACACGCCCTGATGACTTCATCTTCAACCTCCAGCCAGACCAACTGTAACTTGCTCATTTCTCATAAAAAATGAAAATTGTAAACATGAAACTTGTAGAAAATTTCCTCACGATTTCAGAAATGTAAAGCATTAAAACTATAGATTAAATATATGCATGAATTTTAATGGCCCTAATCTGAACCCTAAAAATCTTAGAAATTTCAGTCTCAAAATTCTCTAAGCTCAAACAAAATTAATGGAAACTATGGACATGGTTAGCTTTAGGGCAGTGATATCTACATGTTTTATTCAAAATAAATCATTGATGATGCTTGTATGAAGAGTTCAAAGTTAAGAAAACTTACCTCAAAACTGAAAATCGTGTTTTGAGTTTGAGCTTGTTTCAAGTGATGGTGATGATCAGGTTAGCTTGCTTGAGGTCCCAGAAAGCTAATGCAATGATTACCTTGAGCAATGGATGGCTGAAAAGGTCTATAGAAGTCAATGTGCAGAGCTCTGCTTTTGAAAAGGGAGGATGGTGTTAATGGTGTTACAGTTCTGTAACATGGTGTATGATTAGTTCTATATGATGTTTAGAAGCTTTAGAAACCAAAAGGCCAAGAAACGCACGAGTAGATTATGAGTTTCAAGTTTTTGGTCAGTTTGTGTGAAAATGGAGATATGGAATATGATTCTGAGTTCTAGTTGTTTTCAGGGCATGAGCATTCGTGTGTTTGTAGCCAATAGGTTGTGTATGTATAAAAAAAAGTGTTTGGGAGCTTTGGACAATCAAAAGTACAAGTTTTAACTTTTGGCTAGGTTACTTGATTTTGAAGAAAAGAGGAAAACAAGTTTCAAGAGGAGGTACAAGCATGGGATGGGTGATTGTAAGTGTCTAAACCATTTCTCATGAGTTATAGGACTTGTTTGATCAGAAGAGAACAAGTTCAAGGCTCAAGAACAAGTTTTGTACAAAAAGTCACTTTATCAAAATAGCAATGTAACCTTTCTTCCAAAAATGATTATAAAGCATATCCATGCATTGAATGTTTGAAGTGAGACCTCTAACAGCCGTGTAAACCATTAGTTATGGAGTTCCTAACAAGTTTGAGGCTTGTAAAGTAGTGTTTATGCAGCATAGTTTGAATTTTGAATTTGGTTCATCACAAAATGCCTTGTAAATTAAGTGTCAAAACCCTAACTTCATATCTTTGATTATCTCTACTCAAAAATGATCTCAAGGAGTTCTTGGACATTTTGGAAATCTTGCAATATTATCTACAACCCATATTTTAATTGATTTTGAATATTCCCCTTAGAACTATATGAAAAAGTGCCATGAAGTTGTGTCAAAATCCTGACTAAATTAGGGCAAAATTTCACTAAGTGTTTAGTTTCATGACCACATGTTCTTAAAATTATAACTTGAGACCCAAGCACTTTTGGAAGGAGTTATGTAAAGTAAATTTATATATTTCATGGATATCTAAAACTTTCATGTTGGAAGTTTATCTTGAATCATCTTTCATCATGGTGAAAAATTTGTTCAAAGTTGTGAAAAAATATGAAATTTCCAACACTTAGAAAAATTTCTAAGTTTAGAAATTTTGAATTTTCAAAATGAAATATTGACTTTTTTTTTTATTTCTTGATGAATAAGTTTCATATTTTGACATGTTTTGATGAATTGTGATCTTTGGCACTTGAATTTGACCAAAAAGTCAAAGTTTGACTTTTCAGTATACATTTAACTTTTGATCAGTTGACTGAAAAATTCATCTGTCAATCCAATGGACTTGCAATGTTTTGAACCATGTCATTAGGTCAAAATGATTCAATTGGACTCTTGATATCATGCCTTAAACCAATTGACCATTTTCTATGTCAAAAATCAGAAATTGCCCTTTCCCAATCAAAACCCTAATTTTGACCATTTTGCCCTTTTGGAGATTTGATCAAATTTCTTGATGAATTGAGGTCCAAACTTGATCAAATGATGCATATGAGTTTAAAATGTTGACATGGATAAAAATTATGAGGTTTGACTTTAAATTGGCCATGGTAGACTTTTTCCCTAATACAGTTGATTTTTAGGTCAACTGCTCAATTGACTGAGCAAAAGTGTGATCCAAAGCTTGAAACTTAACATGAGTAATCTTGGGGTTCCATAATGATCCATGAAATTCATATGGGACATTGGAAGTTCAAAAATCCTTGTGCAAACTCAAACCCTAATTTTGGTCATCAGTGCTTAAGGAAGTGTCTTGAGTTGATCAAACCCTAATGCAGTCTTGAGCTAAGGAGATCTTGTAAGCAAAAATATTGATAAGTGAGAGGGAAAATTTTGGGGTACAACAGGTATCAGATGACTTATGGACTCGGGTAGCAACTCGCCTTCATCCTCGACTCAGACAAAGTGGATAATCGGGTAGCACCTGTCCGTGACTGATCAACATCTCGGCTTATTAAAGCCTGTAATCATCGACGACGCATTCATTGTTATGTTACACAAAATTAATCATCTTCATTTATGGAGACGCCGATGGTTACACATTTATAGAACTCGAGAGTCACTCATTAACTGAGACTCTTGATGAAGCAAAGGTACTCACTATATAAAGGGGCTCCCGACAGAGAGATAAGCAAGACATTCATCTTGAGACGTACGCATCACTGTCGTAGCTTCCAAATCCTCCAATCATATCATAAAATCACTCCGATAGTTTATCCCTAGTTGCCTACTGGAAAGTCGATCGAATATTTATTCTACGCAGGAACATTGACGCCCACTGTGGGACCTTGGTGAAATTATTCCTAGGCCACACTTCAATTCACCTCCTGCAGAATGTCATCACCTGGAGATCCCCCCAGACATGTAGCAACTACTAGCCATGGTGGAGGCTCTCAGACAACAGAATGAAACTGTGCAGGACAGCGTCACAGACCTAAAACAAAGAAGCGTAGGGGACGAAGGTCCAGAAGAGGAGCTTTTAGAACCTCAACCTCTATCGCAAGCTATCTGGGATGACCAAGTCCCAGAGAACTTCAAATCCCCATCACTTACGGTGTATGACGGTAAAACTGAATCTCAAGAACATGTTATCGCCATCAACAACCAAATGGTAATAATTGGCTCCATCGATTCATTAAAATGTAAACTAATAGCTGACACCTTCAAGGACGTGGTTTTGCGATGGTACATGAGCCTACCACGACTATCTGTGGAAAGCTACGCGGACCTGAAAAAGAAATTCATCCAGCACTTCTCTGCCAACAAACATCACAAGTTCTCCACGACTTCCTTGTTCAATGTCCGACAAGGTCGGGCAGAGTCTCTCTGAGAACACCTGGCCCAGTTCAACGAGGGGACCATCAAAATGTCTCACCCAAACCAAGAGTTGTTCATTGGAGCATTCCAACACGGCCTTCGAGCAAGATAGTTCAATAAATCCTTAGCCCAAAATCATGCGTCCGACATGAATGAAATCATCATTAGGGAGGACTGCTACATTAAAGGTGAGGAGAGAAATCTGGAAAAACGGTCCAGAGATGCCCTAGAGAGAAACAAGACCAAAGAAGAGGGAACGGGAAAGAAATAGGAGTCTTCTCGGGCGACCTCAAGAGACAGGCCTTGAGAACGCGCGACTCAGAGATCCAATCGGTGCCCCTTTAATTCAGGTGACACGGAAACTCCCTTAAACACGAAGAGAAGCAAAATCCTACAAGAGGTGACACACCTGAACCTAATCCCTGAAGCACCCCGTAGCCGAAATGTCAATGTCGTACTGGGGAATGATATCGGGGCTTGATATAACTATCACCGGCTCCATGGATATCACATTGACGATTACCTCCAGCTAAAGAAAAAATCAAGAAATTAATACAAAGGGGGAACTTGCTAACTTATGTCAAAGAGGGCAAAACCCCAACCAGTAAAAGAGATACTCGGCAAAAAGATAATGACTCGGAGGAGCCTTCCCAAAAGAAGGGAAAAGGTATCGGAGAGGTACACAAAACTAAGACAAATCACCACACCCTTAACACCATCGCCGGCGGAGGCGAAACCGTTTGGACAGAAAGAAGTATGCCTGCATCGTGATGCACGTGTCTAAGGATATAGCCAGGGTCCAGGAACAAGAACTCAACCCAGTTAGCTTCTCCAAATGGGATGTGGTCGGTATTATGGCCCATGAAAACGACCCTATGGTCATCAAGGTACAAATCTGGGACTGTAGCTCAGTCGATGTACTCTACTGGGAAGCCTTCAAAGGAATGGAATTCTATACATCTAAGTTTATGCCCTTCAACAAAACCTTTGTCAGATTCTCCAGAGAAGAAGTGCAAGTATTGGGACACCTCCCGGTAGTGCAAATTCCAAAACTGTCAGAGTAAGGTACTTGATCGTCAATGCCGCCTTACCATATAACGTCATTATAAGGAGACCTTCCTTTAATGCCCTAGAGGATGCACTATCAACCCTGTAACTCACTATGAAATATCCCCTAGAGGATGGTTGGGTCGGAATGGTCAAGAACGACCAAGGATTAGCCAGGAAATGCTACAAGGATAGCCTGGAGTTTAAAAAGGTACAATTTGAAGGGCCCAGACGATCCAATGAGCTGAAAATCAACATGATTGGCATAGATCCTTGGGATGATACACGGGAAGAAAGTCTTTCTCCCCACGATGAAACAAAGAAAGTCCAGATCAACACCATGCCCTCTGTGGTAACTTACATTGGATACAATCTTTTTCGAGAAGAAGAAACAGAGATCGTGGAGTTGTTGAAAGAAAACGTATATCTGTTTGCTTGAAAGCCTTTGGATATGCCCGAGATAGATCCCAACTTCATGTGCCACAACATAGCCTTGAATCTGAATACCAAACCGACATCTAAGAGGAAAAGGAAGGGTGGAGAAAAAAAGAATAAGGCCATAAAAGATGAGGTAGAGAAGTTACTCGATGTTGGTTTCATCAAAGAAGTTAAATACCCTACCTGGATGGGTAATATGGTAATGGTCAAGAAAAAGAGAGGAAAATGGCACAAGTGAATCGACTTCACATATCTCAACAAGGCGTGTCCCAAGGACTCGTACCCGCTGCCACAAATATATCAACTCATCGATGACACCTTAGGGTACAAGCTCCTCATCTTTATGGATGCCTACTCGGGTTATAATCAGATCCACATGAGCCCAACAGATGCGTCAAAGACCGCCTTCATGACAGACTATAACAACTATTATTACAAAGTAATATTGTTTAGTCTAAAGAAATCGGGAGCCACCTACAAGCGGTTAATGGATATGGTATTGTCCACTAAAATTGGTAGGAACTTGAAGGTATACGTAGATGACATGGTTTTAGAAACCAGTGTTGAAAAGCGGCACATGACAGACTTGAAAGAAATGTTCACATCCATAAGGCTTGACCCAGACAAATGTATCTTCGGAGTTCAAGCCGGTATGTTCCTAGGATTCATGCTCACAAATAGGGGAATAGAAGCCAACCCGGGCAAGTGTCAAGCAATCATAAATATGTGTAGTCCATCTTCAAAAAAGGAAGTACAACAACTAATGGGAAGATTGGCCGTTTTTTCCCAATTCCTGTCATGCTCAGGGGACAGGGTGATCCACTTCTTCGCATCCCTCGGGAAGTCAGAAGATTTCAAATGGATGGCAGCATACGAGGAAGCCTTTCAAAGAGTAAAACATTTTTATCCTTTCCACCGATTCTAATGAGACCGGAGGAGAACGCACCCTTGATATTATACCTGGAAGTTTTTGAAAAATCTATAAGTTCAATACTCGTTCAGGAAGGATAAGAGGGGAAAAGACCAGTGTACTTCGTTAGCAAGGTTCTAAAAGGAGTCGAGCTGCGATACTAGAAGATTGAAAAGTTGGCGCTAACATTGATTATGATGGCCTGAAAGTTAAGACATTACTTCTAGGGTTATCCGATAACCGTGAGAACTAATTACCTTATCAAGCAGATATTGAAGAAGCCGAATCTGGATGGTAGGATGGTTACGTGGGCGGTAGACTTGTTAGAATACAATATCGAGTTCACTCTAAGAACCTCCATCAAGTTATAGTCACTAGCTGACTTTGTAGTGGAACTAAGCGACCCGGTACCCGAATAAAATATGAGCAGGTGGACCATTCACGTTGAGGGTTCATCCAACCTTAAGGGAAGCGGGGTCGTGGTCGTCCTCGAAGGACCCAACAACTTTATGTTGGAATACTCTTTGAGCTTTAACTTTCAGGCTAGCAATAACCAAGTGGATTACAAGACCCTCACAGCAGGGATGAAATTGGCTAAAGAGGTAGGAGTCATCCATCTAATCGCTAACACTAATTCTCAATTGATTACAAGGTAAATGAAAGGGGAGTACCAGACAAGGGACTTAGCACTGTTGAAATATCTCCAGATAGCGTAGGGGCTATCAAAAATATTTGAAGAATTTGAGATTAATCACATCCACAAGGAAGAGAACATATGGGCTGATGTACTAGCCTGGATTTCCAGTACAAAAGGACTAGGGTTAAATAAAACTGTGATGCAAGAGATCTTAGAAAGACCGAGCATCAAGCAAGAAGTGACCATGTTGTTTGATCACATCATCGACTAGATGGCCCTGATAATATAATACCTAACACGGGGAATCTTTCCAGAAGACGCTAATGAACCTAGGCGCATAAAGAAGGTATCCACTCACCATTTGATAGTGTCAGACAGACTATACAAAATGGGGAGATCCACGCCCATTCTAAGATGTGTGACAAAAGCGGAGGTTACCTTAGTAATGAAAGAAGTCCGTGAAGGAGCATGCGGAAGCCACATCGGAGGAAGGGCCATATCCGGGAAGATACTCTGAGCCAAATATTATTGGCCCCGAATGTTACAAGATTGCGTTGAATTTGTAAGAAAATGTGACAAGTGCTAGGTATACTCACCACTCATACACTCCCCAGCTGAATTACTACACTCCATCTTCTCTCCATGGTCGTTCTATTAATGAGGAGCAGACATATTGGGACCATTCCTCGCAGCACCAGGGAAGTTAAAATTTCTCATTGTAGTCGTCGACTACTTCACAAAATGGGTGGAAGTCGAGGTCGTAGCTTGCATTACCATTGAAAGAGTACATCACTCCTATTGGAAAACATTATTTGCAGGTTCAGATTACCCAAAATCATAGTTTCTGACAACAGAGCACAGTTTGCAAGCTCGACTGTGGTAGAATTCTATAGCGACTTAAGGATCCAGAACAGGTTCACATTGGTGGAGCATCCTCAAGCCAACGATCAAGCCAAAGTGACCAACAAGATCATCCTAAGAGGAATGAAAAAGAAGTTGGATGACGCAAAGGGATTATGGACTGAATACCTACCAGATATTCTTTGGTTATACCACACGATCAACACTCCAATACTCAAGAAACGCCTTTTTGAGTGGTGTATGGAGCAGACGCCACGATACCGGTCGAGATCAACACCATGGAAGAGGGAACACTTTGATGAAGAAACCAACAACGATGACTTGAATAGTTCGGCCGACATGGTGGAGGAAATTCGAGAGACATGGCACGAGTCAGAGAGTTCACATAAAGAGCAGATTAGCTAAGAAGCTCAACTTAAAAGTCAGGCAGAGAGGTTTTCAACCAGGGGATCTGGTCCTTAAAAATATCACTGATCCTAAAAATAAGGTAAAGTTATCTCTGAACTGGGAAGGCCTCTACCAGGTACTTCAAAAGTTGAACAATAGGGTTTACAAATTGGAAACTCTGGACGGGGTAGAGATTCTTATGACATGGAATGTAGCCAATCTTAGGCTTTATTTAAGTTAAAAACTATGTAATGAGACCGTTAAATAAATGTATGAGATAAACTCTTTTCCCTTACAAGGGCAAGGGTTTTTAATGAGGCCCCCAAAAATAAAAATAAAAATAAATGTCTATAAATACCTCCCTTGTAAACTCAAATTCACACTCGATAAGGCTCTAGACCTACTAGGCCAACCCTTATAATGGGGTTTTGTTCCGGAAAAAAGTCGAATCACACTTTATGCCTCTCGCAACTCAGATTCACCCTTGCCAAGGCTCTACAGCTACTCAACCAACCCTTATAATGGGGCTCTGTTCCGGCAAAAAGTTGAAGCGCACTTTACTCCTCTCGCAACTCGGCTTCACCCTCTCTAAGGGTCTGGACCTACTCGGCCACCCTTATAATGAGGCTCTAATCCGGAGAAATTCGAGGCGCACTTCACGCCTCTCACAAAACTCCTTTCAATACTCCCCTCATCAGGGTAGAGTTCTACAAACTTACTCCCCTCATCTGGGTCGAGTTCTATAAAATACTCCCCTCATCTGGGCCGAGTTCTTAAACATACTCCCCTCAGTAGGCCGAGTTCATAAAAACATTAAAAATATCAAACCATGTATGACCATATTTCAAATGGTACCCGTTGTACGACATAGCAAATGTCTAAGAACACTGGTAAAGGTAATGCCTAGAAATACACTATCAAACATGTTCGGCTCAATGGACTTCATATTTGAGGGGTTTATACATATATCAGGTTATCTTCAAAAACAAACGCATACAATGCATAAAGATAAGAGTGCAGATAAACAAAAATCAATGATTACATAAAAGTCCATAGAGAGCCGTCAAAAGTACAAAGCCCAGACACGATAAGCCCAGAGGCAATAGTTCAAGAGCAACAAAAAGGATGGAAAAACCACTCTTTACAAAAATAATTACATAAGTGCATCCTTATTGGATGACTAACAAAACAACATCATGACACCGTGCACTAAGGGTCTTCCTTCTCAGTATCATCATTGTTGACATTCTCCTCGACAGAAGGATCCTCAGGATTCGGCTTAGGAGAGGAAGTATTCTCCACTTCCTCGAGATCAACTAGGCGGCCATCTTGCACCACCTTGAAAAAGTTTATCTCTGATATGGCCAAACGAGTTATCTCCTTCTTCAGCTTCGTCTCTGTCTCCTCACGGTCATCTATAGATTTAAAAATACCACGAGTCAAGACTGCACACCTCATGAGATAAGAGCTAAGATTATATGTAATCTTCTAATGGCCAACAGACTTGACCTTGTTAACGTCCTCGGTAGCGTTGAGATGATCATATAGAAATCAGAGCCCATCGAAGTCGTTGGACCAAAACTTTAATTTCGCAGAAGCATGACTATTCCAGGGTTCTCCCATTAGAGAAGTGATCTCCATGCCAACTTGATAGACTTAATCACTCATCAGGGTCTTCATTCTCTTGGGAGTGCTTTGTTATACGTCCTCATGGATAGTCGGAACGGAAACTTTAGGCTCAGGCACACTAAAAGTAGCCTTAGAATCTACCCCTTTATGCTTTTTTGATGTCCGAGTCTCCAACCCAAATATGTCCGACTTAATCATGGAGGTCCCACCTGCAGTCCTCTGGGAAGCCCTTGCCTCCATCATCAACCTCTTCTGCTCAGCCACAGAAAGGTCTGTCATCTTATCTGCAAGAAAATAAAGAGACGATGTAAAACATTACATAAGAATATATAATGGTCTAAACAAAAACAAAGGCTATTACCGAGGAAGTCGGAGATCTGTTCAATGGATAGGGACAATAAGTCTTTGACCTTCATTATACAAAAGGAATCAAGAATGGTTAAATCCTGGACTTCCAAGTTGCTCAGTGTTATACCCCAAAATTTTCCCTCCCATATTTCTCAAAACATTTCAAGAAAGATCCTCAAGTTGCTCAAGGTAGCCCAAGGGTTGACCAGACAAGCTCCCTCCTAAGGCAGTCTACCTCAAATTAGGGTTTCATGTTGCATCAAGATACTTGAGTACAAGGGATCCCAAATGCTCACAAATGTCCTAATATGTTCTCAAGGTCATCCATGTCAAGTTTCAAGCCCTACAAAGAAAGTTTGCTCAGTCAATTGCTCAAGGGCCTGAAAATCATCTGTGCTAGGGCAAAAGTCAATTGTGGCCCACATACACACAAAATTCAAGGTTTTTAGTCAACATCCTCATTTTAAAGTATATTTCATCATTTTATCAAGGGTTGATCATGATTCTTCAAGGATTGCTCATAATTCATCAAGAATCAAAAGTTGCTAAATTAGGGTTTTGTAGGAAAAGTCAACTCAACTTTGACCAAGCATAACTTTCTCATACTTTATGAGAAATTACCCATCCCAATCTCATTTTTAAGAGGATGCCATGCTCTACAATACATCTTCAGCTCCCAAGTTCAAAATATGCACTCACAAGAAGTTATGAATTTGGACATTATAGGTTATTTTGAAAAGTCAACAAAAACACCCTTTTTGTCAAAGCTTCATACATGAGCATGGAATCTCAAATTGAGATGGGACCAAAAGGGTTCCTTAGAGGACATCTAAATATTTATAAAAAGTCCAATAACACCTTCAAAGAGTCAAAATTGAGGAAGTTATGCATTGGTGAAGTTGACCTTCTTTTGCAAAATTGTCAAAAGTCAACTATGCCCAAAACTTCAATTTTTGCCAAATGGGCCCAATCTTTTTCACTTGTTTTGAGTTGGAAACATGGTCCACGAGCCCTAGATTTTTCCACTTGTCATTACCTTATTTATATTATTTATTTTGATTTTTATTTGAATTAAATCATTTTAAATCAAAACAAATCATATGAAATCCAAAACATTGAAATTCAAAGATCTTGTGCTTGTTTCAGGTCTTAATGTCCAGCTAGCATCGGATCAAATTCGTGTAAAAGCATGAGGTGCACAAAAAGATTGGATTTGGAATATTTTTGGAATGGTTTTCAAGTGTATCAAATCAAAATCAAAAGCATTGATGAAAGAAGATTGTGATCATTCTTTCAACCCTAATTCATTCCTCAATACATATAGAAGGAATGCAGACCAAAAGAGGCTAGAAAGGGGCGCAGCAACCAGAACCAAACTTGAAAAAAAAACAAGAGAAAGTGTTGAATCGAATTCATACTTTGAAGCAATTTCAAGACCCTTTGACCATCCCAATCGCTTCCTGGGATCCTCAGCAAGCGAAATCAATCAAGGACCGGTCTTTTCCAGTACCAAAACGCGTTGTAAGTCATCCACGACCTTGGTTATTTCTTGAAATCGGTTTGCATAATTCTGACACATATAGCATGATGTAATCATATATTATTGATCCTTAGAACATTTGCAAACTATCTGTAATATTAAATTTCATTTTTACGGACTGTATCAGGATTTGCCATTGTTAGGTTTTCTGGGTTCTTTTTAGGGTTATCTCGTGCAGGTGAAATTGTCCTAAATAGAAGAGACCATTGTGATCAGCAGATCAAACCCAGCTGATCCATGGTCCTGAATTTTATTTATATTGCTGGTATGTGATTTCTGAGATGTACAGGGTTATAGCTACAATGCCATGTCTATAGGTAAAAGTTATGAGTTTTAAACGATGGATCCAGGGAAGAAGATGATAGTGTGTCACCACTTTACTCGCTGGTTTAAATTCTGGCGCGTTTGTTTTGGCCAGAAACCCATAGTTCTGATCTGTTTGTTTATTCTGTTGTATTGTTAAACTAACACCCTGATGCAGTAGTTCAGAAGGAGGAAGTCA
Organism: Vicia faba; assembly: GCA_948472305.1. Classification (NCBI taxonomy): domain Eukaryota; kingdom Viridiplantae; phylum Streptophyta; class Magnoliopsida; order Fabales; family Fabaceae; genus Vicia; species Vicia faba. Next base: position 1,514,681,747 of record OX451739.1, read on the forward strand.
GAAATTCATGATTTTGGGTTTGATCCCAGACGTGACCCTATGGCACCCTTCCCCTTTATTTTCGCCAGATCCAACACTTACATCTGCTGGAGGTTATCCTCTGATTTCATCAAACAGGATTAGACCGAGCGTCCCCTAGGGTTATCCTCTGGATCCATCAGTCTCATCCAGATCCAGCGCATCATCTTCTGACAGTCACAATCTGCTGGATCCACTATCCAGGAGCAGGCCCAGTACCTCCACCCTCTGGACCATCATCTTCTGGACCTCCATCCTCTAGACCATCATCTTCTGGACCTTCATCCTCTATGTCATCATCCTCGGATCAGAGCCGCTGGCAGTGGATCCTTGGGTTATTTATTTTACTTTTTTTATTATTATCCTTTCTCAATACTAAAATAACTTCTTTTTTAACCAATCAAAAATTCACAAAAATAATATTTTTCACCAAATTAGGTTTAGACTTTTTTTAATCAAAACTTAAATTAATTTAATTAGGTTGTAAATATTAGATAACTTTAATTCTTTTTGTAAATGATTAAAATTAATTAGAATAATTAGGGTTTTAACTTAATTATATTTTCTTTTCCTAAAAATAACCAAAAACATAAAAAATAGGTCATGTAATTATTTTCATTAATTAAATTAGCTAATTAATTTGTATATTTAATTTAAAACCTAATTCCGTTTTTTTACAAAAAAACAACAAAAACAATTTTTTCTTTTAATTAGGTTAGAAGGGTCAAAACCCTAATTTCTTCCCGATCTTAATTTCATCCCGCGCTTTATTATTATTTTTACCATATTTATGTAACTGCCCACAAGTTGTAATAGTTAATTAGGACGTTTATTTTCATTTATCGCTTCATTTTTAAAGGGTTTGTTTTTGGCTATGTAAATACGCGAAGCCTTGTATAGCTTAGTTTAATTTCCGTATTTTAAATATCTGCAAAATATGAAGCTGTTAGATGTGTGATCTTAGGATGCATGACAAGAATGTATGATTAACTTTAAAATAGTTAGATAACCCTAAAATGCGCAAAGATAAATAAATTGAAATTTAATCACTCACACATGCGCACTCCTAGGGTACACTCCCACTTGGTTGCCTTCGGTAAACGGTCATTGACTATAGGATGCTTTAGTGGTCGTCCTTTTGTCTAAAGATCAAAGTTGCCTCGGAAAGGATGCCTCGGATATTATTGCCTCAGATAATTGATCTAAGACATTAGGGTTATTACTAAGACATCCTAACATTGCTTTAGTGACCGTACGTCCCTTTCTAATTGACCCTCAAACTCTAATGATGGTGCTACCTACTCACTAATAGTGGGATAGCATTGTCTAAAGGAAATAAACATAGAACGGTTCTTTTTTCGAGTAGGTAGATTAGTTCTTAAGTACTTGCTCAATCCAAACAAAAAATTTCACACTTACACTCCTTTACAAACAAAGTTTTCAAAAAACACTTCATTACACTCTTAAAGACAGAAGCAAGATTTAAATTGAAGTCAAAACAAAAACTTTTCAAACCACACAAACACAAAGAAGCATTTTTGAAAATGATGAGCAAGTACCTAAGAGCCCTTAGATAACTACGGATATAAAGGGTGCTAATACCTTCCCTTTCTATAATCCACCCCCCGTACTCAGAAATATCTCGAAAAAGGAAATTTTCTTTGCTTTTTTCCTTTCCTTTGTTGGATAAAATAAAAGTCGGTGGCGAATCTTACTTACCGCGTCATTTTGCAAACACAAACGCAAAATGCAAACCAGCATTCCTAAAAACCAGTCCCGGTTCTGGCCACCGTATCACAGAACTGGCGACTCTGCTGGGGAGTTAATAAGTGGGGTGTACCTTAGGATTAGTTCATCATATTGTTTTCAATTGTTTGATTCGATTGCTTTATCTTTGTGGGCTTTGTATCGGAGTTACTATAGATCCTAACCCAGATTTGGGGACACCTTTTAGGTAAGTAGAAATAGACTGTGAGGGAACTGTACGGCGTAGACCGATACGGTTGAAGTAGTAGCTACGTTGATGTGGCACATTAGTTGGTATCGATATCCCTTGTGGAGCAACAAGGAGAGTATGGGGCTGCTATATGGGTCATTAAGCATCAACTTACCATAGAACCTATAATTGACCAACTTGGCCATAGAAAGTAGCAAGATGCTACACTCATTGAGATCATACTCTCGCGATGGTTCCGGCTGCAAGAAAAGATTGCGTGAGCTGAAACTATGACCGATGGAGGATGGTCAGTGATATTGAGAACCTCAAGAACCCGGTTACTATTATTAGGACAGGTTGAACCAACTAAACTGCAAGAGGGTAGTACCTAAACTCCATGCCAGCCTGAAAATTAAGGGCTATTGTGTGACTTGTTTGCCCTTACCATGTTTGCTATCTGTGATACATGTGGTGTGTTTTTATCATGACATCATGCATCATGACATCGCATGCATATTTCATTAGACTAACCATTTCAAAGACCATGGGGATTCATCTTTGTTCTATTTTGCAGATCACGGCCTCTATGCGCAGAAATACCATTCGAGTTAACTTCGTACAGATCCCTACTCAGCTCAGAGAGTTGGTTTCAAAAGTTCCTGATACTTCTTCCTTTGTTAGAAGACATGGTCATCTCCTTACCTTGGTCACTTCAAAGTTGGATGAGCAAATGATTAGCGTGTTGTTCCAGTTCTTTGACCCGTTGCATCACTGTTTTACCTTCCCGGACTATCAGTTGGTCCCTACTTTGGAGGAGTTTTCTGATTTACTAGGCATATCTATTCTTACGCAGACACCCTTTATAGGTTTGGAGATAGCTCCTAGGCCAGAGGATATTGCTTCAGCCCTACATCTAAAATGGCTGATGTAGTATCTAACTGGGAGACTCAGAGTGGGGTTAAAGGTTTCTTGGCTAAGTTTTTGATCGATCAAGCTCAACAGTTCTGGGATAACTTGGACTTTGAAGCATTTGAAGACATCCTGGCTCTCCTCATCTAAGGCTTGGTTCTTTTCCCAAATCCGGATGCCTTCATAGATGTGAACACAGTCAAGATCTTCATATCTCGTAACCCGGTGCCTACTCTCTTGGGTGATATTCTGCATGCTCTTTATACCCGTACTGTGCGGAGAAGGGGAACTCTCATGTGTTGTACACCTCTGCTGGCGAGGTGGTTTATTTCGCACCTTCCCAAATCTGTATTGAAGAATGAGGAAGGTGTAGGCTGGGCTTACAGAATCATGTCCCTTGCTCATACGAATATCCTTTGGAGTTCTAAAGATATGGAAAGGGTAGCTGTCATTGATCGGTGTGGGGAATATCCCAATGTTCCATTACTTGGAATTAGAGGAGGAATAACCTATAATCCTTGTTTGGCCTTACGACAGTTTGGACGAGCTCGAAGAGACGGTCCTCATGAGCTGCTGCTTACAGACATTGTCTTTGACATCAAGGGGGATGTTGAGGGACATCGCCGTAGATTTATACGAGCCTGGGGCAGGGTGAACAGGTCTGACCCACATGAGCTAGGACTGAATACTTCTCTCCCGATGCAACCCTATCTCCAGTGGTTTCGAGCCCGTGCTCAAAATCTAGGAATGCCATATGAAGCTATTTTACCGGTGATTATAGAGCATACTGATGAAGAAGGGGTTCCTTATACAATCCTCCATCCCTATATGCCTACTGATTTGGGGGCATTAAAGAGATCTCGGATCCAGTTAAAGGAAGAAATGGATACCTACAGAGAGAAGTATCATGAGCAGGAGTGGAAGATCCTGAAGCTTACAAGGCAGCTTGAGAATGAGAGGACGATCAACGATTATGTCAGCACGAAAGGAAAACGACCATGGGACTTCTGATGTTCTTTATTATTTCTAGTTTAGATTTGCTTTTCAGTATTTCTTTTGTAACGCCTTAAAGGCATTTGTTAAACATTGTTTCAAGTTTTAATCTAATAAAGTGTGTTTTATTTTGGTTTACAAATTTGAATCTCCCTAAGTCTTTGAAATAATTTCATACGCATTCCATTACCATGCACCTCATTACAGGTACCCTTACAGGTCTCTTATCTTCTTCGCTGTTTATTTCAGCACAACATGTCTTCTGAAACACCTACTGATCAAGCTATTAAGGCTCTTCAAGCTCAGAATGCTCAGTTCCAGGAAATGTTCTTGAACTTGGCCAAGAGTCAACAAGATTTGAAGACTCTTATCTTGAGAGACAAGAAGAAGAAGAAGAAGAAGAAGAAGGTGGTTCTCCTGAATATGGGTCGCAGATTCAGGAACAATTTGCGACAGGAAACTGATTTGTCTCATTCATATGGAGGAGGAGAGAATCAAGAAGAAAGGAAGGCTCCTAGCCCTGTGGTTTCTGACAACGACACTGATTTTGATGAAGACCAGTATCCTCCTGCTGAGGATAGGTATAAGCAACTTGAAGACCATCTGAGTGCCATGGAGATTCAAAAGGTTCCCGGTTTGGATTTTGGAGATTTGGGATTGGCATCTGGGGTGGTGATCCCACACAAGTTTAAAGCACCTGTCTTTGCTAAGTATGACGGGGTATCTTATCCAAAGCTACACCTCCGCTCATACATCAGAAAGATTCAACCATATACTGCTGATAGGAATCTCTGGGTTCATTTCTTTCAAGATAGTCTGTCAGGGACTCAGCTTGAATGGTTCTATCAACTAGAAGGAGCTAATGTCCGCAACTGGGAGGACCTTGCTGCTGATTTTTACAAGAAATACCAGTATAATTCCGACCTTGCTCCCACGCATACTCAACTTCAGGGTATGTCTATGGGTGCGAGCGAAGGTTTTAAGGACTATGCTCAGAAGTGGAGAGATCTAGCTGGAAGAGTACAACCCCCGCTGTCTGATAGGGAGTTGGTGGATATGTTTCTTGGGACTTTGTCTGGTCCATATTTCAATCATTTGATCGGTAATTCATCATCTGGGTTCACCGAATTGATTATGACTGGGGAGAGAGTGGAAGCTGGTATTAGAAGTGGCAAGATACAGAAAGGTGCTTCGTCAAGTACAGAAAAGAAGCCTTTCAAGAAATAATCTAGTGCAGTTTACAGCTCGAGGAGCCAAAACCTACCTGAGCGCCGCCAAGTAGTGAATGCGGTAGTAATATTAAGACCTACTGTTGCCCCACAACGCAACAATCAGCAAAGAGTAGAAAGACCGCAAAGACAGTATACTCGACTCAGTATAACCCTGTCTCAAATTATGCCGCAGTTATTGAAGACAAACCTGGTAACTCTGAGGGAAGCTCTAAAGAATCCCAGTACCACCTCTCCGCTGTATAATCCGAACGCCCGATGTACCTATTACTCCGATAGCCTAGGGCATGATACCAACAACTGTTGGGCCTTGAGGAATAAGGTGCAAGATTTGATTGAAGCTAAAGAAATTGAGTTTGACGCACCAGAAAAGCCTAATGTCATAACGGCTCCTATGCCAAAACATGACGCGGGAGTGAATGCAATTGAAGATGATGATGAAGAGTCAGGTTTCGACAATTGGATTTACCCAACTACCGATGGTGGTTTGAACAACTGGATGACAAAGGACTTCGTGCCCGTTTCTTTTATTACCCAGTAATAGACTTTTGTTTTGAGACTTGTAACAGCCAATTTGAAACTTTTATGGCCCGGTGCCTTGCCCGAGGCATTGTGGTTTTGTTTGTGAGGGCTTTATATTTGTCATTTCTGTATATCATCAATAAAGCATTGGACATTTTCTTGCATTACAAATTGTGTGCTCCTTGTTTTTCTTTCCTGTCTTGCACTTTATCAAAACAGTTATTTGTCTTACACACACTCACATATCATAATACAGGTCTACATCCACTTTGGATCCCACAAATAACGACTCTACTACTGCCGGTTATGACTTCAAAAGTCCGATCAAACAAGCCGAGGATGAAGGTGGGGATGATTGTGAAGTGCCTGGGGAACTTTCCAGATTGTTACTTCAGGAAGAGAAGGCCATACATCCGCATGAAGAGCCAGTGGAAACAGTGAATATGGGTCAGAAGAAGACAATAAAGAGGTCAAGATCGGTGCAAATCTGGAGCCTAGTGTTAAGCAACGATTAATACAGATGCTGCGTGACTATGTTGAGATCTTTGCCTAGTCTTATGAAGATATGCCTGGGTTGGATACTGATATTATGGTACACCGCTTGCCAACCAAAGAAGACTGTCCTCCAGTGAAACAAAAGGTTCTCTGAATGCACCCAGAGATGTCTGAGAAAATCAAGGCTGAGGTTATGAAACAGTTTGATGCCAGTTTTCTAGCAGTTACTTCTTACCCGCAGTGGGTTGCCAACGTGGTTCCGGTGCCGAAGAAAGATGGTAAAGTCCGTATATGTGTAGACTATAGAGATTTGAACAGGGCGAGTCCCAAGGATGATTTCCCTCTGCCTCATATCAACGTTCTGGTTGACAACACCGCACAACATAAGGTCTTATCATTTATGGATGGTTTTTCTGGTTACAATCAGATTAAGATGGCTCCCGAAGACATGGAGAAGACAACCTTCGTTACACAGTGGGGCACCTTTTGCTACAAATTCATGCCTTTAAGATTGAAGAATGTTGGGGCAACGTATCAGCGTGCCATGGTCACTTTGTTCCACGACATGATTCATCATGAGATTGAGGTATACGTCGACGACATGATTGCAAGATCCCAGACTGAAGAAGAACACCTTGACCATCTTCAGAAGCTATTTGACAGGTTGAAGTTGTACAAGCTGAGGTTAAACCCAAACAAGTGAACCTTTGGGGTGAGGTCTGGTAAGCTGCTGGGTTTCGTCGTTAGTGATAAAGGTATTCAAGTGGATCCGGAAATGGTGAAGGCTATACAGGAGATTCCAGCTCCCCGAACAGAAAAAGAAGTCAGAGGATTTTTGGGACGGTTGAATTACATTGCCCAGTTTATTTCACATTTGACTGCTACTTGTGAGCCAATCTTCAAGCTACTGAAGAAATATCAAGTGGTAAAGTGGAATGATGAATGTTAGGCCGCTTTCGAAAGGATCAAAGAATATCTCCAAGAGACACCTATTCTGATGCCTCCAATTGAAGGGAGACCTTTGATTTTATACTTGACAGTACTCGACAATTCAATGGGGTACGTGCTGGGGCAGCATGACGAGTCTGGCCAAAAAGAGCATGCTATTTACTACCTTAGCAAAAAGTTTACCGACTGTGAGACCCGATACTCACTGCTCAAGAAAACTTACTGCGCTTTGGCATGGGCTGCTCGCCGGCTGAGACAGTATATGCTGACTCACACTACTCTATTGATATCAAAGATGGATCTAATCAAGTATATCTTCGAGAAACCTGTCTTGTCCGGAAGAATAGCAAGATGGCAGATGATCTTGACTGAATATGACATCCAATACACAACCCAAAAGGCAATCAAGGGAAGTGTGTTGGCAGATCATTTGGCGCATCAGGCTGTAGACGACTACCAATCTATGAATTTCGAGTTTCCGGATGAGAACATCATGTTGGTGACTGACTGTGAGACACCTGGACCGGATGAAGGACCTAAGGAGGGATCCCTAGGGTCTATTTACTTTGACGGAGCCTCAAACGCGCTGGGTAATGGCATTGGCTCCGTGATCATATCTCCAGAAGGATGTCATGCTCCCTTCACCGCCCGATTATGTTTTAATTGCACCAACAACATGGTGAAGTATGAAGCGTGCATCATGGGCCTACGTGCAGCTATTGACCTAAGGATCAAGTGCTTGAGTGTATTCATAGATTCCGCTCTCGTGATCAGTCAGATCAAAGGCGAGTGGGATATGAAACACCCAAATCTTATTCCCTACAAAGAGTATGTACTGACGTTGCTTCCACACTTCGAGGAGATAACCTTCGAACACTTCCCCAGAGAGGAGAATCAGTTAGCCGACGCGCTAGCTACGATGTCTTCCATGTTCAAGGTCAGGTGGGACAATGAGGCTCCCCAGATTACCATCGAGAGGTTGGATGAACCCGCACATTGCTGTGATATTGAGACTGAAGAGGTAACAGATAAACCCTGGTTTCATGAGGTAAAAAGGTATCTTGAGGCTCAGGAGTACCCCGAGGGTGCATCTGTTAATGATAAGAAGTTTTTGAGGAGATTCACTGCGAAGTTCTTCATCAGTAATGGTATCCTTTACAAGCGTAACCATGATTCAACCTTACTGTGATGTGTGGATAAGAACGAGGCAGAAAGGATCATGTCAGAGTTACATGAAGGTGCTTTCGGAACTCATTCTAGTGGACACACCATGGCAAAGAAAATCCTACAGGCAGGATACTACTGGTCTACTATGGAAGCCGATTGTTATCAGCATTCTCGGACATGTCTTAAGTGCCAAGTCTATGCTGATAAGGTGCATATGCCTCAAGTTCCTCTGAACGTCTTGACGGCACCTTGGCCTTTTTCAATGTGGGGCATAGATATGATTGGTGAGATCAGACCTACTACGTCCAACGGGCATCGTTTCATCCTGGTAGCCATCGATTACTTTACAAAGTGGGTTGAAGCAGCTTCCTTTGCTACTGTAACCAAGAATGTCGTGGAACGGTTCATTCGGCACAATCTGATATGTCGATATGGTGTACCAGAGAGGATCATTACGGACAATGGTACAAATCTCAATAATACGATGATCACCGAGCTCTGCAAGTAGTTCAAGATACAGCATCACAACTCTTCTCCTTACCGGCCGAAGATGAATGGGGCTGTTGAAGTGGCTAATAAGAACATCAAGAAGATTGTGCAGAAAATGACGGTGACATACAAAGATTGGCATGGGATGTTACTATTTTCTCTCCACGGGTATCTCACCTCAGCGCGGACGTCAACACGGGCAACACCCTATTCCTTGGTATATGGTATGGGGGCAGTCTTGCCCATCGAAGTTCAGATACCCTCTCTTCGAATTATGAAGGATGCAGGTTTGAGCGAGGATGACTGGATCCAGACCCGACTTGATCAGCTGAACTTAATCAATGAAAAGAGACTTACTGCTATTCGTCATGGTCAGACGTATCAAAAGAAGGTGATCAAGGCATTTAACAAGAAGGTTAGATGACAAGAGTATCAAGTCGGGGATCTGGTAATCAAACGCATTATCCTACCTCAAGGTGATCCCAGGGGAAAATGGACCCCTACATATGAAGGGCCATTTGTGATTAAGAACATTTTATCGGGAGGAGCTATGATTCTAACCACCATGGATGGTGACGACCTTCCTCACCCCGTCAATGCAGACATAGTGAAAAAATACTACGCATGATCAAAGACCCGCTAGGTTGACTGGCCTAGGAAAAAATAAGGGCTTACCGGCGAACCAAAAGGGTTCGGGCAAAAGTAAGGGATGAAAATGAAAAAAAATCTGTACACCCGGCAAGTTGAAAACCTGAAAAGGCGGCTTGGGCAAAAAAAGGTATCCCGGTGGACTGAAAACTCGAAAGGGCGGTTCAGGCAAAAATTAGGGATCAAAGTGTAACACTATGTCTCATTGGATCATCTTACAACTAGACTTCGGTATCAACTACCAAGCTCGGACGACACTAATCAATCTGATATACCTTCAACCAAGTGGCAAAGTGATGAGATGCTCAAGGATATAAAGGCAATAGCAGAGTTGGAATTCAGTGGGATTGTTCACATAGCTGTTTTTCCTTGTTTTTCACAAATTGTATAATTCATCTTTCAGCGGCGTTCTCTTACTAGGACGTCAGCCTCTTGTACAAAAACGCATATTTACAGGCCAAACTTCAAAACCAATGCAATTCATTTTCACAAAGAAATTTCAAATTGTTTTTCCTTTTTCTGTTTTGTTTTGCAAGAATGTCCAATGTTCATTTTTGATATATGCATTTGACAATAATTGCTTCTCATAAATATTTACATGCGAAACAAAAGACGATTACTCGTAATATCTTAAATAGGGGCAAACAAGAAATGTCCAGACCTTACAGTTGCTCTATTCATCGGGTACAGGAATAGACCTAGCTGAAGAATATGACTAAAGATACATTCACTCCCCGCAGAGTAAGAGAAGGACAGTGGTATTAATTCTCCCTAGCTGAGGCTCGCAACTGCGAATGAGTCGGTAAGAGTCTCCCCAAGCAGAGTTTATCTGGCACCAGTGCTAGAAGACCATCCCCAGTGGAGTCCAGAAGATTTTTCCCAGTAGAGTCTGGAAGATTATCCCCAGTGAAGCCGTCACTAAAAGATTATCCCCAGCGGAGTTCCTTTCTTTCACAAACGGAAATTCATTCCCAACATAGTTTATTATCGCCAGCAACGGTAATTCATCCACAACCGAGGGTCGCTTCTCCAAGATCAGCAAATCCTCAGCAGAGCATCTCTTCCCCACAGAGTCATTCTCTCACCAATATATTCTTCAGTGAGATCACTCTCCCAATCATCTTCGGTCGTTATCCCCAGCGAGCGAAACTCTTTTACTCTCTAGCGGTAATCCGAGATTTATTTTCCCTCAGTTAGAGAATATCATAAAAACATTACACATCCATACATCATGACATGTGCATATGCATCATACAACACCGTCTCATTTATTTTGAGAACATCATTTCCTGATACATATCATGAATTACATACAGCTAACCTTTACCTTTCAGGAAAGATACAATCAAATCCTCACAAAAACTCAAGCTATGAAGCCCGGGTACGACCGGATAATATCTTGATTTCTGCAGCATATTGTGAAGCCCAGATTATGACCGGATAACAGTATCAGAATGCCGCGAAGCCTGGATTACGAACAGATAGTGGTATCTCTTAAAAGCAAGCTATGAAGCCCGAATTCGACCGGATAATAGTTTAATCCCCAACCAGCCGTGAAGCCCGGATTACGACCGGATAGCAGCTCAGCAAGTTACCATGAAGTCTGGATTCGACCAGATAATGGTATATCATAAGCACAAGCCGTGAAGCCCGGATTACGACCGGATAATAGCTCAACAAGTTATTGTGAAGCCTGGATTATGACCAGATAGCAATACAAGACCATGAAGCCTAGATTACGACCAGATAATGGTAGAAGACATTGTGAAGCCAGGATTACGACAAGATAACAACCAAGAATACTATGAAGCCTGGTGTTGTACCCCAAAATTTGCCCTTTCATTTTATCAAGATTCTCCTCACAAGACTTCTTGGACTCAAGACCAGATTAGGGTTTGCTCAGCTCAAGACATCTCCTTGCACTGATAGCCTAAAATTAGGGTTTGAGTTTGCACAAGGATTTTTGGACCATAAATGCTTCATATGACTTTCATACACCATCTTGGACTCCTAAGATTTCTCATACCAAGTTTCAAGCCTTGAATCACTTTTTTGCCCGGTCAATTGAACAGTTGACCTAAAAATCAACTGAATTGGGGAAAAAGTCAACTGTGGCCAATTTACAGTCAAACCTCATAATATTTTATCCACATCAACATTATAGACTCATATGAACCATTTTATCAAGTTTGGACCACAACTCCTCAATAAATTTGATCAGATCATCAAAAGGGCAAAATGGTCATTTTTAGGGTTTTGACCTAGCCAATGGCAAATTGGGTTTAAGCATGGTTTCAAGGACTCAATGGAACCATATTGACCTAATCACAAGGTTCAAAAGATCTCAAAAGCATTAGATTGACAGATGAATTTTCCAGTCAACTGATCAAAAATCAATTATACACTGAAAAGTCAAACCTTCACTTTTTGGTCAGAATCAAGTGCCAAGGGTAATTTTTCATCAAGATGTGTCAAAACATGAAAATTGTTCATCAAGAAACCAAAATTTTCAAATTAGGGTTTAAGATTGAAAAATTTCACAACTTAGAAATTTTCTAAGTTATGAAATTTTCTTCTTTTTTCCCAATTTTTCCAACCATTTTCACCATGATGCAATTGGATTCAAACAAAACTTCCAACATGAAAGTTGTAGTCCTCCATAAAATATACAACTTTGATTCACAAAGTTTTCCCAAAAGATACTTGGATCTCAAGTTATGATTTTTGGAATAAGGGTCCAAAAACTTTCTAACTTAGTGAAATTTTGCCCTAGTTTAGACAGGATTTTGACCTATCTTCATGGAAATTTTTCACATAGTTCCACTTGTAATATCAAAATTAATTTCAAATATGGATTGTAGATCATGTTACAAGCTTTCCAAAATGTCAAAGAACTCTCCAAAATCATTTATGGTTAGGGAGAATCGAAGGTTTGAATTTGGCAAAATATCACTTTGATCCATGGCATTTTTCATGTTGCTACAAGTTGCAATTTCTATCCAGCTTTGCTTGTACTTGCTTACAGGTATCTAAACCCTTCCACACTAAAAAATTGAATGAAAAAACTTTGGTTAGAGGCATTGTTCTGAGCTTTAGAGGATTACACAAGGGTTTAATCCATTTTTGGCAAAAAGGCAACTATGCTATTTTCATAAAGCACAACTTTATGCATTGTTGTTTCTCTTGAGCATTGGACCTTTCTTTCACAGAAAATAAAGTCCACAAAAATAGGGAAAAGTATACCAACTTTGTACAGACCCTGAGCTAGATGGTACAAGCCTTTGCATAGTCACTTCTCATTTTTGCTTTAAAACCAAGAAACCTTGCAAAAACCACATAACTTGGCAATCTGATAAAACCAACTCTTGTAACCATTCCAAACAAGTTTTGCATATTTCTTTAAGTCAGAAGCACGAGCTAACCACTTCTCAAGCCTTCCAAAACACCAAAACACCATCTTCTTGCAAAACAAGGCATCTTCTGCAGTTTCACCTCCATCTCACAAACTACTCGTGCGTTTTGCCCCAAACCTCTTCCAATACACTCCATACAACCCACCTAAGATCTCCCAACCATTGGCCAGTGACTGTAACTCCATTTACACCCTTCACCATTTCTGAATTATGTTTGTGCAGGTTGACTTCTACAAGCTTATTCAAGCAAGTACAAAGCCAACTAAGCATTGGGGAAGGTCAGAGGAAGTTCAGACAAGCTCACAAGAATCTCAGGCCTTACTGAAAATCTATATATTACCATACTCGTGTTTAACATTTGTATATTTTTTTATTTTTTTTATTGTACATAAATAATATAAATTAATATACATACTTTTTAAAAAACAAATTAGGGTTTCCACCCTTAAAATAAAATTTTATTTTCTTATTTTTGATACATTAAATATTTTATTTTTACATACATAAAAATAATACAAAATTGTATCCCCCTCCCCATATCAATGTTGTAATAATCTTAGGGTTTTTATTTTCTTGCAAATAATCCCCTATTCAAAATTGTATCCCCCTCCCCATATCAATGTTGTAATAGCTTAGATTACTTTTACGCATTTATTGCTTTCAAATATGCCATGATAGAGATTAGGGTTTGTATGCAATATTCAAAATCAAAACAAATAGCTAGACCTAATACAAGACATAAAAGCATGTAAATTGACAACACAATACACACATGCACCCCTAGGGTTTCATCCACTTGTTGCCTTTAAAATGGCCATGGTATGCATGTTGAGTATCTTGGCAAAACAAAACAAAAACAAAACAAAAGATCATAGTTCCTCGTAGATGCTATCTTGGTTGCCTATACAAAATGATCTAGTCTCTCAAACAAAAAACTTGCTAAGATACTTAGCACAATTGTTATCATGGTCAATATGATGACCCGCGCCTGTCCCGTTTAACATCCAAATACAAGATTGTTTACCAAATACAATGGTAAAACAACACTGTCAAAAGGGTTAAAAATGTGTAGGAAGGATCTTTGAGTAGATATGGTAGATGCTCTTAGTTACTTGAACAAAACTTGAAAACATCCTTGCTATTTTCAAAAAAACACATCACAACACAATTTCAAAACATTTCCCAAAAACAACTTTCAAACAATTGAAACATTTTTCAAAAGACATACACCTTTGTATACATTCAAACAAGAATCATTACAAAGGTTGCCACAACGATGGCCTCTTTTCAAAATACTTTCAAAACCACACGCAAAGCACCGTTTCAAATAATTGAAAAGCAAAAGCAAGTGATCTAAACAAGTAAATAAGAGCCCATGGAAAACCATGGATGAAAAGGGTACGAGCACCTTCCCTTTTCATAATCTACCCCCCGAACCCAAGAAAATATCTCAAAGGTCTTTCATGTGCTTTTTGACCTTTCCTTTGGATAAAATAAAAAGTCGGTGGAGACTCTTGCTAAACTGAAACATTTGCGAACACAAACACAAAACCTCAAGTCAGTTCTCCCACCGTATCACAGAACTGGCGACTTTGCTGGGGAAGATCTAAAAGTAGGGTTACCTTATGGTTTAGATCACCTTTACATGCTTATCTTGTTTGCTTTGATTTCTTTACAATTGGTTCTATTGTTTGGGTTTGAATCCTCTACCCGGATTTGGGAAACATTCATAGGTAAATAGCAATACATTGTGGAAAATGTGCAGGGTATACCGACATGGTTGAAACAATAGCTATATTAGTGCGACATATTTGTGGGTACCGGTATCCTTTGAGTCAATCAAAGAGAATACGGGACCGCTGAGTGATGTCATGAAGCACTAATGGACTTTTAGAACCTTTACTTGACCATCTTGGCCTTTTTAGGGGTAGTGAGATGACCGGATTTGGTGCATTCTGAAGTTGGTAGATACTCGATACTACACTCATTGAGGGTTGTTTTCTTGGAATATTTCGGTCGCCAGTAAAGTGGCTAATCTGAAAAAATGAACACAGAAAATAATCCAGTGATATTGAGCTCCTTAGAACCCAGTTACTATTTATAGGACAGGTTGAGCCAACTAACTTCAAGAGGGTACTTACCTACCAAACCCCATGCAAGCCTGAAACTAGGAACTTGTGTGACTTACTTATACATATACTTGTGCATACATCATGAACATCATGAAGCATCATATGCATCACTAACCATTTCAAGGGTTTGGATTTTCATCTTTGTTTCTGTTTTGTAGGTTATGGAATCACTCCGCAGGAAAACAATCCAGGTCAACCTTGTGAGAATCCCTCCTCAGCTCCAGGATCTTGCTTCCAAGATTCCATAGAATTCTCCCTTCACTGAAAGACACGGTAGACTTCTCAACTTGGTCAGCTCCAACATAGAGGAAGACATGGTGAAAGTTCTCTTCCAGTTCTTTGACCCCCTACACCACTGCTTCACATTTCCTATTCTCCATCAACTACCCTACAACGGTACGGAAAGAGAGCCAAAGCCTGAAGATGTTGCTCAAGCCTTACACTTGCAACCATCTGATATCAAATGTCATTGGGAAACCAAAAGTGGTGTCAAGGGTTTCTTTGCAAAGTTTCTATTTGAGAAGGCATAAGACTGCTGGAATTCTCTAGATCTGCAAGCTTTTGAGGAGATTGTAGCACTTCTCATCTATGGATTGGTCTTGTTCCCAAATCCTGATCAGCTTATAGATGTGAATGCTGTCAAGATTTTCATATCTCGGAATCCTGTAACTACATTGCTTGGAGACATCCTACACTCATTTCACACACACACAATGAGGAGAAGAGGTGTTCTCATGTGTTGTACTCCTCTTCTAGCAAGGTGGTTTATTTCTCACCTTCCCCAGTCAGTCTTGAAGAATAAGCAAGGCTTAAGGTGGTCACAATGATTGATGACTCTTACACATTCATATGTTCATTGGTGTTCTCGGTCCAGAGAAAATGTCATCATCATTGATCGTTGTGAGGTATTCCCTAATGTCCCATTACTTGGCATTAGGGGAGGCATTACCTACAACCCCTGCTTAGCTCTGAGACAATTTGGGTATGCCCGAAGGGATGACCCTCATGACATGATGATTCCAGACTTGGTTTTTGACTTCGACAACGACGCTCAAGGACTTCGACAAAGGTTTATCCGAGCTTGGAGGATGCCCAACAAAGTGGACAGTAAGACCTTGGGACACAAGAATTCCATCCCCCTTGAGCCTTACCTCAAGTGGGTACGAACCCGTGCCCAAAGTCTTATGATGCCTTACCCCTACATTCTCCCTGTGATCAAAGAGCCTGTTATATAAGGAGAGGTTCCATACACCCTCCTACATCCTGACATGCCAACATCATTGGAAGATTTGCAAGAGAGTTGGATACAACTCAAGGAAGAGCGGAACACTTTTGAAGCCAGCTTCTACGCCAGTGAGAAGAAGGTTTTGGAACTTACTCGTCGACTCCACGAAGAGCAGACTCTCAACACCTACATTGCTCCAAAGAGGATGCGCAACGTCTTTTTACATTAGAATTTTGTATTATTTTTTTGCCCATGGGGCATTTATGTACTAACAAATTCTATCTTTATTAATATGACGTGTGTTCTTTTTGTTTGCAACAAATTTGAATTTCTGAATCCTTGAATGCATTACATGAATACATATCATTCATCACATGCATAAACAGGTCTTCACACTAGGTTTCCTTATCTCTCTGCTGTTTATTTCAGCAAGATGGATATAGAGCAGACGGTCAAAGACTTACAAGCGCATAATTCACAGTTCCAACAACTCCTCATGACCTTGGCAAAATGTCAAGAGGATCTTAAAGCACTGTTAGAGAAGGAAAAGGAGAAAAAGAAAAAGAAAAGAGTTGGTGTGGCTACTTTGGGTAGAAGATTTGAAGGTCAAGCTAGAAGGGTCCTGGATTTCCCATCAACATCTGATGAAGGGGTAGGTAAAGGAAAGGGAGTTGCAGTACCATCTGAGTCTGAGGCTGAAGAAGAAGAAGAAGAGGATGAAGACTATTCTAAACAACAGTACCCTCCTGCCGACGACAAGTATAAGAATCTGGAAGAGCGTCTGGCAGCTATGGAGGTACAAAGAGTGCCTGGGCTGGATTTCGAGGAGCTAGGGTTGGTTGCTGGGATTGTGATTCCCCCTAAATTCAAGGTGCCTACATTTGCTAAATACGATGGTTTGTCTTGTCCAAAGATGCATCTGCGGTCTTACGTCAGAAAGATCCAACCTCATTCTTCTGATAAGGATCTGTGGGTTTATTTCTTCCAGGATAGTCTTTCAGTGACACAATTAGATTGTTCTACCAGCTTGAGAGAGCTGATGTGCACAATTGGGAGGATTTAGCGGCTGCCTTCTACAGACAATATCAATATAATGCGGATTTAGCACCAACCCGTACTCAATTACAGAGTATGGGCATGGTCTCGAATGAAGGCTTTAAGGAGTATGCCCAAAAATGGAGGGACTTGGCTGGAAGGGTGCAGCCACCATTATTTGAAAGAGAGCTTGTGGATATGTTTTTGGGGACCCTGTCAGGTCCATTCTTTAATCACTTGATCGGGAGTTCGTCTGCAGGGTTCACCGAGTCAATTCTGACTGGTGAACGAGTTAAAGCCGGAATCAAGAGCGGGAAAATTCAAAAGGATACATCTGCTTCCGCTGCCATCAAGAAGACCTTCCCGACAAAGAAAGAGGTATCAGTTGTCTAATCTCAAAGAGGTCGAGGAAGAGTTGAGCGCCGACCAGCGGTGGGGGCTGTAATGATTCAGAAGACTGCAGTTGATCAACCTAGAAGCAATCAACCTAGAACCAACCAACAAAGAGCGGAAAGGCCTGCTAGGCAGTTCACCAAAATAAACATGACTCCTGCTCAGGTTCTCCCCCATCTCTTAAAGTTAAACCTTACAACCTTGAGAGAGGCACCTCAAAATCCGAATAAAACTTCTCCTTTTTACCATGCCAACGCCAAGTGTGCCTATCATTTAGATAGCGTGGGGCACGACACCAACAATTGTTGGGCCCTCAAGAATAAGTTCCAAGACTTGATAGATGCTAAAGAGGTGGAATTCGACATCCCTGAAAAGCCTAACGTGATCTCTGCTCCAATTCCAAAACATGGTCACAATGCCCATGCTATTGAAGAAGATCTTTTTATTGCTGCTGTTGATGACTTAATGACCCCATTACCAATAATCAAGATGAATCTGTTGAAAGCCGAGATTTTCCCGGGTTGTGAAAAAGATTGCTACCTTTGTTCGTCCTTACAATCTGATTGTCCGTTGTTGAAGTTAGGCATCCAACGCCCAATGGATAATCAAGAAATCCTCTTTGAGAAAACTCCTGTTATATCGTCTCCTGTCAAAGATGTTGCTATAATTACCATTTCCGCCAGTCTTTCCAAGGTCTCCAAAAGACCTGTTAAGATTACATCCAATCCAAAGATTGTACCTCTGAAGATAACTATGTCGGGGCCTATCCCATACAAGTCCAACAAATCAATACCGTGGAATTATGGAGGAGATATCTTCTACCACGGTGTTAAGCAGATTGAATCAGTTGAAGAAAGTTCCGATGAAGAGACTCCTGACATAGGAAATATTGTTGGGACGAGTAAAATCACCCGCAGTGGAAGAATTTTCTCTCCGGAGATTGCTCCTCCAAGGGTAATCTTCAGACCCTCAAATGCTCCTAAGGTTACTCCTGTGCCAGTCAACATATCTGTGCGAACTCCAGTTATTGAAGAAATTGTTACTCCCGTGGTTGTACCCTCTGTTGTTACTGCTGATAAAGGTAAGGGGATCCAAGCGCCCGTCAGGACGAGGGCTCGACCTTTGGTCATCCCCAAGACCACTCAAAAGGAAATGGAGGAGATTTTAAAAATAATCAAGAAAAGCGACTATGATGTCGTAGAACAACTGGGGCAAACCCCTTCAAAAATCTCTATGTTGGCCCTGTTGCTCTGTTCTGAAACTCATGCCAAAGCTCTGATCAAATTCTTGAAGACGGCCCATGTGCCTCGGGAAACCTCCGTGGACCAGTTTCAAGAATGTGTAGTTAGCCTAACAGCCGACAACGGTCTTGGCTTCTCCGACGCCAGTTTAACATCTAAGGGGAGAAAGCATAATAACGCACTGCATGTCTCGGTGGAATGCAGAGGGACTACTTTAGCTCACGTTCTGGTTGATACCGGGTCGTCTTTAAATGTCTTGCGAAAGAAAGCATTGGACAAATTGGACTGTGAAGGTTTGACCCTGAAGCCCAGCAATATCATTGCCAGAGCCTTTGACGGTTCTAAAAGGATGGTCCACGGGGAGGTGGACATCCCAATTAAAGTGGGAACAGAAACTTTCAACTCCATATTTTATGTGATGGACATCCGTCCTTCCTACTCTTGATTGTTAGGAAGACCCTGGATCCACAATGTTGGGGCCGTCCCTTCTTCTCTGCACCAAATGCTCAAATACCCAGTTCAGGGGAAAATTATAACAGTTCATGGCGAGGAGGAGTATATGATAAGCCATCTAAATTCATTCTGCTATGTTGAATTAGATGGTGAATTCATTGAGACCCCCTTTCAGTACTTTGAAGAGGTTTCTCCTGAAGTTGCGGTAGCCAAGATAATGACTTCTGTACCTATCATTACCAAACCTGTGTCCCGGATGTCGTCCCTTAAAGATGAGAAGGTTGTGATTGAGGAAGGAGGAAGTACAGTATGGGGTCAGCTTCCAAATTTTCCTTACAAGACAGATAAGTTCGGCTTGGGTTTCACTGCTTCTGCTCAAAAGGCTGTGCGTCGCTCCCGGGCTGGAGGGCCACCATTAAAGATCACTCATCATGGAGTTCATGCCTTGGAGGATGGTGAAGATGAGAGCAACTTTGAAGACTGGATTTTCCCGACTATTGAAGGAGGACTGAACAACTGGGAGGCAAAGGACTTTGTTCCCATTACTTTCATAAATCAGTAATTTATCTTTCGAACATTTCTGTTGGTCTGTAATAATTCTTGAACAATTCGTACACTTTTTGCCTTATGTCTTACCCGAGGCATATAGGTCCATTTGTAAGGGCTTGATTTTTCATCTTCATATGCCATTTTTAATGAATCATGGACGTTTTCACATATAAACTTTTGTGTTCATTTTCTTTCTTTTTACATTTTATTTAAAGGTGGTTATCCCTTACACACAGCCACACTCACAAATGCAGGTACCCTTCCATTCCGGATTCCATGGGTAACAATTATGCTATGGCCTTCAGTGACTCTAAAGATCTGGTCAATCATGCCGAGTACGAAGGTGATGAAGACTGTGAGGTGCCGAGAGAGTTGGCTAGACTTCTACAACAGGAAGAAAGGGATATTCTACCACATGAGGAGTTGTTAGAGACAATCAACTTGGGAACTGAGGAAGACAGAAAAGAGGTTAAAGTGGGTGCGAACCTGAAGCCAAATGTCAAAGAACGCTTAGTTCAGCTATTGAATGAATATGTTGAGATCTTCGCCTGGTCCTATGAAGACATGTTGGGACTGGATACAGATATTATGGTTCACCGTCTCCCTACCAGAGAAGACTGTCCACCGATTAAACAGAAAGTTCGTCGCATGAGGCCCGACATGTCTGAAAAGATCAAAGCTGAAGTGATGAAGCAGTTCAATGCTGGCTTCCTTGCTGTTACTTCTTATCCATAATGGGTTGCTAACATTGTGCCTGTGCCTAAGAAGGACGGCAAAGTCAGAATGTGCGTGGATTACAGAGACTTAAACAGGGCTAGCCCTAAAGATGACTTTCCACTACCGCATATTGACATCTTGGTTGACAATACAGCTCAACATAAGGTATTTTCTTTCATGGATGGATTTTCAAGGTACAACCAGATCAAAATGGCCCCTGAAGACATGGAGAAAACTACTTTTGTTACACAGTGGGGTACGTTCTGTTATAAAGTGATGCCATTTGGACTGAAGAATGTCGGGGCAACCTATCAGCGCACCGTGGTTGCTTTGTTTCATGACATGATACATTATGAGATAGAAGTCTACGTAGACGACATGATATCCCGTTCACAAACTGAATAAGAACACCTCGACCATCTGCAAAAGCTGTTTGTCAGATTGAAAGATTACAAGCTCAGGCTGAACCATAACAAGTGCACTTTAGGAGTTAGGTCCGGTAAACTTTTGGGTTTCATCGTCAGTAACAAAGGCATCGAGGTTGATCCTGCCAAAGTCAAAGATATACAAGAAATGCCTGCCCCTCGCACTGAGAAGGAGGTCAGAGGTTTCTTGGGACGCCTAAACTACATTGCAAGTTTCATTTCTCACCTAACATCTACCTGTGAACCAATCTTCAAGCTGTTGAAGAAAGATCAGGTGGTTAAATGGAATGATAATTGTCAAGTTGCTTTCAATAAAATCAAGGAGTATTTGCTGGAACCTCCTATCTTGATGCCATCCGTCGAAGGAAGGCCGTTAATCATGTATCCGACCGTTCTGGAGAATTCAATGGGATGCGTACTGGGCCAACATGACGAGTCTGGCCGAAAAGAGCATGCCATTTATTACCTTAGCAAAAAGTTTACCGACTGTGAGACTCGCTACTCACTGCTCAAGAAAACTTGTTGCGCTTTGGTATGGGCTGCTCACCGACTAAGGCAGTATATGTTGACACATACCACTTTACTGATCTCTAAGATGGATCCGATCAAGTACATCTTCGAGAAGCCTGCTCTATCCGGAAGAATCGCTAGATGATAGATGATCCTCACCGAATATGATATACATTACACGACCCAAAAAGCCATAAAGGGGAGCGTGCTAGCCGATCATCTAGCCCATTAAGCTGTCGAAGATTACCAATCCATGAGGTTCGACTTCCCCGATGAGGATATCATGACTTTGAGCAACATTGAAGAAAAAAGACCATATGACGGACCTGAACAAGGATCCCGATGGACTCTGTACTTTGATGGTGCCTCCAACGCACTTGGAAACGGAATCAGTGCGGTACTTATCTCTCTACAAGGTTTCCATACACCTTTCACTGCTAGACTCTGCTTCAGCTGCACAAACAACATGGCCGAGTATGAAGCTTGTATCTTTGGTCTCAAGGCTGCTATTGACTTGGGAATCAAATATTTGATTGTATTTGGGGACTCAACTTTGGTTATCAGTCAAATCAAAGGAGAGTGGGATACTAAACATCCAAACCTCATCCCTTACAAAGAAAATTTCCTGACATTGTTACCACATTTCGAGCAGATCACCTTCGAGCACTTCCCGCAAGAAGAGAATCAGCTAGCAGATGCGCTAGCTACAATGTCATCCATGTTTAAACTTAACTGGGATAATGAGGCTCCTCAAATCACCATTGAAAGAATGGACGAACCTGCACATTGTCACGAGATTAATACCGAAGAAGTAGTGGACCGACCTTGGTTTCATGACGTTAAAAGGTATCTCGAAGCACAAGAATACCCTAAAGGAGCTTCAGTCAACGACAAAAAGTTCTTAAGGAGGTTCTCAGCTAAGTTCTTCCTGAGCAATGGTATCCTATACAAGCGCAATCATGATTGCATTCTGCTTCGTTGTGTTGAAGCTGAGCAGATCATGACTGAACTGCACAATGGTACATTTGGCACCCACTCAAGCAGACATACGACAGCTAAGAAGATTCTACGGGCAGGCTACTATTGGTCTACCATGTAAGCTGATTGTCATAAATATTCCCGTACTTGTCACAAATGTCAAATATATGCTGACAAGGTACACATACCTCCAGTTCCTCTCAATGTCCTAACAACTCCTTGGCCATTCGCAATGTGGGGAATCAACATGATTGGAGAGATCAAGTCTACAGCATCCAATGGACACCGCTTCATCCTGGTGGCCATTGATTACTTTACCAAATGGGTCGAAGCAGCTTCCTTCGCCTCTGTTACAAAGAATGTGGTTGTCCGCTTCATCAAACAGAACCTCATTTGCCAGTATAGTATCCCCGACAGGATCATCATGGACAACGGTACAAACCTGAACAATACTATGATCATCGCCTTGTGCGAGCAGTTCCAGATTCAACATCACAATTCATCTCTCTATCGACCAAAGATGAACGGTGTTGTCGAAGCTGCGAACAAAAATATCAAGAAGATCATTCAAAAGATGACAGTCACCTACAAGGACTGGCATAAGATGTTACCATTTACTCTACACGGGTACCATACCACGGCACGAACATCAACTGGGGAAACACCCTATTCTTTGGTATACGGCATGGAAGCTGTCTTACCCATCGAGGTTCAGATTCCCTCCTTGAGAATCATGAAAGATACTGGTTTGAATGAAGACGATTGGATTCAGACGCGACTTGATCAAATTAACTTGATTGACGAAAAGCGACTTACTGATGTTTGCCATGGGCAGGCGTATCAGAAATGTATGATCAAGGCCTTCAACAAGAAAGTCAGGCGCCAGGTATATCAAGTCGGGGACCTTGTAATCAAGCGGATCATCTTGCCGCAAAATGATCCCAGGGGCAAATGGACTCCTACTTACGAAGGACCATTTATGATCAAAAATATCTTTTTTGGTGGGGCAATGATCCTGACCACCATGGACGGCGACGACCTCCCGCACCCTGCAAACACAGACATAGTTAAAAGATACTACGCATAAACGACCCGACAAGTTGAAAACCTGAAAGGGCGACTTGGGCAAAAATGGGCATCCTGGTGAATCGAAAACCCAAAAGGGCGATTCAGGCAAAAATTAGGGATAAACAAAAAATCTGTACACCTGGCAAGTTGAAAACCCGAAAGGGCGACTTGGGCAAAAAAGGGTTTCCCGGTGGACTGAAAACCCGAAAGGGCGGTCCAGGCAAAAGTTAGGGAATTAAAGCGTATGGCTATATCTCGTCGGATCACTTTAAAAACAATCTCTTCACTAGAAAAGCTCCTAGCTTCTGATCAATCCAGTCATCTTCGGACGAAGCAGCGAATGGACAAAATATCCAGAGTTACGAAGGCTATAGCAGAATGGGAACCCCATGGAGTTTGACACATAGCCATCTTTCTTTGTATAAATATTTCTCAATTTTTTGACAACATTCTCTTACTAGAATGTATGTCTCCTTTGTACAAAATACTCACACAAAGTTAATACAAAGATACTTCAAAGTGCAGAAAACTATTTGCCTTTTCTTTTTCTTTACACTTGTGTTTTATTTGAAAACGTCCAATGATTTATTAAATGAGCATATGCATTTGAATATAATCACCGTTTACAAATAAACAAAATGTGAAAGAATAATTACTGACAGGTTGAAAGTATAGGAAAATGTCTTTAGGCTATTCCAAAAGAAATCTCCTTCAGTACATCATTTGGATACCCAGCGGAGCTAGATCCTTGAAATACATATCCCTAGCGGAATTACAAATCCTCGCCAGAGTCGAAACTTCAAACTCCCAATCCCCAGCGGAGCAAACACTTTGGGTCATGGATCCCCAGCAAAGATGAAACCTTCTTCCCCAGCGAAGTCAATTTCCAACTACCAATCCGCAGCGGAAACCACTCAGTTTTCCCTAGATTCCCCAACAAGTTGTCTTAAAGTCTGAGAATCAACCAAATGACAGTTAACTTTTGTCCCCAATCTATGGATAATTCCCCAGTAAATTGGCATAGAACCCAAGCTCTTGAACTTTTTCCAAACAGGAATAAGCTCTTCCCCCAGAGTCCTGATCTCCCCAGAAGAGTAGCTACTCTCCAGCAGTATAGTTATTCCCCACAGAGTTCTTCATCCCCAATAGAATAAAGATTCTCATTCTTAACTCTCCAGTTTAAAGTTCCCGGGGATTTATTTTCCCTAGCAGATTGAGGATTCTCAGTCTGGATTCCCCAGTGAAATTGCCAGAGTCTTTATCACTCCCCAATTTGAGTTTATCAAAATTTTTAATCCCCTAACAGATCGAAGATTCTCATTCTCACTTCTCTAGTGAAGCCCCCAAGGGTTCAATTTCCCCAGAAGATCGAAGATTCTCATTCTTAAATCTCCGCAGAAGCCATCAAAGTCTTCCTTATTCACCAGCAGATCAAGGTTTTCTTTCATCTAATCCCTAGTAGAGATTCATCAGAGTTTCCCTATTTCCCCAGCCGAGTAAGGATTCCCATTGATGTACTCCCCAGCTACAGTTGTCAAAGATCTCTGGACTCCCCAAATAGGTTTCTCAAAGTAGACTTGAAGGATCCCTGTCCCCAGGAAAGTCATGAAGGATTCTCATATCCCTACAGAAATTGTCAAAGTTTTTGTTAATCCCCACAAGTTGCCAAGGATTTTCTATCCCCAACAGTGGTCCAAGGATTTCTCATCTTCAACAATCAAAGATTTTGAATCTCCAGCAGCAGTCATGGATTTATTTTCCCCGGCAGCAGTCAAGGATTTTATTATCTCCAGCTATCAAGGATTTATTTTCCTCAGCAAGACAGCTAATTAGCTTACATGCGCATACATTACATTCATATATCATAAACATTGATAAAACACATTTTATTGCATCATACATGTCATGCAACATAACTTTGTGTTTCAGCTAACATTTTACCCTTTTCAGGATAAGATTAAAAGATACCTTTAACGAATATTCAAAGATTTCATATAGTTTACGGATACACTCCAGACATGGAAGTCATTCTGCTACCCATTCAAATCTCTTATTCAGATACAGTATGGATACACCCCAGACACGAAGGTCATTCTATTACTCATTCGGAATTCAAAGTCAAGATACAGTACGGATACGCACCAGACAAGGATGCCATTTTGTCACTCATTCAGACGTCAGCAATCAGATACAGATTAGATACGCTCCAAACATGGAAGCCATTCTATTTCTCATTCAGATTCAACTATCAACTGTAGGATCAGATACACTCCAGACACGGAAGTCATTATGTCACTTGCCCAGATCCCAGTTACAGTACGGATACACTCCAAACACGGAAGTCATTCTGCTACTCATACAGATCTCAACTTCAGATACAGTCCAGATACGCTCCAGACACGGTAGCCATTCTGTCACTCATTCAAACATTTCCCCAGCCCAGAGATGCTCCATACATGGATGTCCTTCTGTCGCTTATTCAGATTTCAGACTCAGATACAATACATATATACTCCAGACATGGCAGTCATTATGATATTCATTCAAGAATCAAATACAGTTACAGCTTGGATATGCTCCAGACATGGACGCCATTCCATTTCTCATACAAATCCAATCTCCAGATACAACTCAAATACGTTCCAGATACGGGTACCATTCTGATGGTCATTCTCCTAATTTTCAACAAATAGTCTTGGATGGAATCTCTAATCCCATCTCCAGCAAGATTCTACCATCTCCAAATGGCATCTTTAAGCCCATTTCCTCAGCTACATTTTTTACGAGTGCAAATTTACGGGCACTCTAGTGTCCAATCATCTTTTACCTTCGAGTCACGAACGGAAAAACTCGCCAATCTAACTCTTCATGTTCAAGAAGATTGAACAGGGGAAGCTGTTGTACCCCAAAATTTTCCCTTTCATTTTATCAAGATTCTCCTCACAAGACTTCTTGGACTCAAGACCAGATTAGGGTTTGCTCAGCTCAAGACATCTCCTTGCACTGATAGCCTGAAATTAGGGATTGAGTTTGCACAAGGATTTTTGGACCATCAATGCTTCATATGACTTTCATACACCATCTTGGACTCCTAAGATTGCTCATACCAAGTTTCAAGCCTTGCATCACTTTTTTGCCCAGTCAATTGAACAGTTGACCTAAAAATCAACATAATTGGGGAAAAAGTCAATTGTGGCCAATTTACAGTCAAACCTCATAATTTTTTATCCACATCAACATTATAGACTCATATGAACCATTTGAACAAGTTTGTACCACAACTCCTCGAGAAATTTGATCAGATCATCAAAAGGGCAAAATGGTCATTTTTAGGGTTTTGACTATAGAAGGGCAATTTCTGATTTTTCACCTAGCCAATGGAAAATTGGGTTCAATAATGGTTTCAAGGACTCAATGGAACTATCTTGACCTAATCACAAGGTTTAAAAGATCTCAAAAGCATTGGATTGACTGATGAATTTTCCAGTCAACTGATCAAAAATCCACTATACACTGAAAAGTCAAACTTTGACTT
Source organism: Vicia faba (assembly GCA_948472305.1). NCBI lineage: Eukaryota > Viridiplantae > Streptophyta > Magnoliopsida > Fabales > Fabaceae > Vicia > Vicia faba. Next base: position 1,514,708,775 of record OX451739.1, read on the forward strand.
TTTGGTCAAAATCAAGTGCCAAGGGTCATTTTTTATCAATATGTGTCAAAACATGAAACTTGTTCATCAAGAAACCCAATTTTGCAAATTAGGGTTTAAGATTGAAAATTTTCATAACTTAGAAATTTTCTAAGTTATGAAATTTTCTTATTTTTTCCCAACTTTGCCCAACATTTTCACCATGATGAAATTGGATTAAAACAAAACTTCCAACATGAAAGTTGTAGTCCTCCACAAAATCTACAACTTTGATTCATAAAGTTTTCCTAAAATATGCTTGGATATCAAGTTATGATTTTTGGAATAAGGGTCCAAAAACTTTCTAACTTAGTGAAATTTTGCCCTAGTTTAGACAGGATTTTGACCTATCTTCATGGAAATTTTCACATAGTTCCACTTGGAATATCAAAATGAATTTCAAATATGGATTGTATAGCATGTTACAAGATTTCAAAAATGTCCAAGAACTCTCCAAAATAATTTATGGTTAAGGAGAATCGAAGGTTTGAATTTGGCAAAATATCACTTTGATCCATGGCATTTTTCATGTTGCTACAAATTGCAATTTCTATCCAGCTTTGCTTGTACTTGCTTACAGGTATCTAAACCCTTCCACACTAAAAAATTGAATGCAAACACTTTGGTTAGAGGCATTGTTCTGAGCTTTAGAGGATTACACAAGGGTTTAATCCATTTTTGGCAAAAAGGCAACTATGCTATTTTCATAAAGCACAACTTTATGCATTGTTGTTTCTCTTGAGCATTGGACCTTTCTTTCACAGCAAACAAAGTCCACAAAGATAGGGAAACGTATACCAAATTTGTACATACCCTGAGCTAGATGGTACAAGCCTTTGCATAGTTACTTCTCATTTTTGCTTCAAAACCAAGAAACCTTGCAAAAACCACATAACTTGGCAATCTGATAAAACCAACTCTTGTAACCATTCCAAACAAGTTTTGCATATTGCTTTAAGTCATAAGCACGAGCTAACCACTTCTTAAGCCTTCCAAAACACCAAAACACCATCTTCTTGCAAAACAGGGCAGCTTCTGCAGTTTCACCTCCATCTCACAAACTACTCGTGCGTTTTGCCCCAAACCTCTTCCAATACACTCCATATAACCCACCTAAGCTCTCCCAACCATTGGCCAGTGACTGTAACTCTGTTTACACCCTTCACAATTTCTGAATTTTGTTTGTGCAGGTTGACTTCTACAAGCTTATTCAAGCAAGTACAAAGCCAACTAAGCATTGGGGAAGGTCAGAGGAAGTTCAGACAAGCTCACAAGCATCTCAGGCCTTACTGAAAATCTCTACATTGCCATACTCGTGTTCAACTGAAGCAAGTATTTTCCAACTTTCTATCTCTCTATTTAGGAATCATCAAGCTTAGGTTTGTGAATAAAAAATGTTGTACTCATTGCCCTTAAGCTGTACATATGCATAGATTTTATTTAAGTTAACTGAGTTGGGAGAATTTGATTGATGAACTTTCTGAAAAAGTTAGGTTAGAAATTAGGGCCAGAGAAATTCTCTTTGGTCTTTGAGAGTTAGATTAAGTTCTTTACATGGTTGGAATCGTGTTGAAAAACGCTATAACTTTTGTGTTGTGAGTTTTTACTTTAGAGCACGTATGCAGGATTACCAGATTTGAACAAGGAACACGCGTTTTTGTTTGTCACAAGGTTGAAGATGAAGCAAGTGGGTTGGGCCTGTGTTGTTCCATGCTTTTGACACCCCCTGACTTGCTATTTTCACCCCTCAGCCCATTTGTTTATTTTTTTTTGCATATTTTTCTATTTCTTTTTCATTTCTGACTTTATTTTATTTTTCCTAAACATTAAAAATACCAAAAACATTTTCATACATTTTCACATTTTTGTTTGGACATAGAAATAATTATTAAATAATATATACATTTACTTTCTTAATAAAAAAAACTTGTAAATATTACAAAAAATATTATATACTTTATTTTTATTATTTATATACTTAAATAATATTTCCTCACACTATTTTTATTTTTTAACATTTGTATATTTTTTTATATTTATTTTATTGTACATAAATAATATAAATTAATATACATACTTTTTAAAAAACAAATTAGGGTTTTCACCCTTAATAAAAATAATCTTTTATTTTCTTATTTTTGATACATTAAATATTTTATTTTTACATACATAAAAATAATTCAAAAAAACATTTTTTGCATATTTATAATATATTAAATATTTATTTAATTGTCCATTTAAATATTTGCTTATTATTTGAACAAAGAATTCAATTTGGTTGTAATAATCTTAGGGTTTTTATTTTCTTGCAAATAATCCCCTATTCAAAATTGTATCCCCCTCCCCATATCAATGTTGTAATAGCTTAGATTACTTTTACGCATTTATTGCTTTCAAATATGTCATGATAGAGATTAGGGTTTGTATGCAATATTCAAAATCAAAACAAATATCTAGACCTAATACAAGACATAAAAGCATGTAAATTGACAACACAATGCACACATGCACCTCTAGGGTTTCATCCACTTGTTGCCTTTAAAATAGCCATGGTATGCATGTTGAGTATCTTGGAAAAACAAAATAAAAACAAAACAACAGATCATAGTCCCTCGATGACGCTATCTTGGTTGCCTATACAAAATAATCTAGTCCCTCAAACAAAAAACTTGCTAAGATACTTAGCACAATTGCTATCATGGTCAATACGATGATCCGCGCCTGTCCCGTTTAACATCCAAATACAATATTGTTTACCAAATGCAATGGTAAAACAACATTGTCAAAAGGGTTAAAAATGTGTAGGAAAGATCTTTGAGTAGATAGGGTAGATGCTCTTAGTTACTTGAACAAAACTTGAAAACATCCTTGCTATTTTCAAAAAAACACATCACAACACAATTTCAAAACATTTCCCAAAAACAACTTTCAAACAATTGAAACATTTTTCAAAAGACATACACCTTTGTATACATTCAAACAAGAATCATTACAAAGGTTGCCACAACGATGTCCTCTTTTCAAAATACTTTCAAAACCACACGCAAAGCACCATTTCAAACAATTGAAAAGCAAAAGCAAGTGATCTAAACAAGTAACTAAGAGCCCATGGAAAACCATAGATGAAAAGGGTGCTAGCACCTTCCCTTTTCATAATCTACCACCCGAACCCAAGAAAACATCTCAAAGGTCTTTCCTGTGCTTTTTGACCTTTCCTTTGGATAAAATAAAAAGTCGGTGGCAACTCTTGCTAAACCGAAATATTTGCGAACACAAACGCAAAACCTCAAGTCAGTTCTCCCACCGTATCACACTTGGATTACGACCAGATAGTGGTATATCTTTAATACAAGTTATGAAGCCCAGATTCGACCGGGTAGTATCTTGATTCCTCCGAACACCATGAATCCTGGATTTCAACCGGATAGTGGTATGATACATCGTGAAGCCTGGATTACGACCAGATAACGGTGAGGGACACCGTGAAGTTTGGATTTCGACCAAATAGCAGTTTACCCAGCCAGATACTATGAAGCCCGGATTACGACTGGATATTAGTAGGCCCAAATCCAAAGGGAAGCCCGGATGCAACCGGATAACCACTTGATTTCTTCTGAAGCCTGGATTTCGACCAAATAAGAAGTGAGGTATTGTGAAGCCTGGATTCGACCAGATAATAGTACAAGACACCATGAAGCCTGGATTCGACCAGATAATGGTATAAGACATTGCGAAGCTTGGATTTCGACCAAATATAAATTTTACATGGACAGTTACTAAGAAGCCCAGAGTCGACCGGATAATAACTCATTTCCTTCTGAAGCCCGGATTACGACCGGATAAGAATCGAGAAATTGCGAAGCCCAGATTATGACTGGATAGCAAGTTTAATATCATCTCCCTAGTAAGTCACTATAAAGTATGGATTACGACCAGATAGCAGTGGGTCTTATCACTATGAAGCCTGGATTACGACCAAATAGCAGTCGGTCTTATTACTATGAAGCCTGGATCATGACCAGATAGTAGTTCATTCTTACCTCTTCAACAGAGATGATTCCTCAGTAGAATAACGGACGACCAAAGCTCCTAAAATTCAAACAGAGACGATTCACCATTAGAATAACGGACAACCGAAGCTCCTAAAATTCTATTTCTCTCAAGACAAAGATCAGCATTCCCCGGCGGAATCTTCCTCAACAACAGGTATACAAGCTCTCGCTAAGAAATTCCTTATGCGATCAACACTCCTTCGGATGGAATCTTTAAGCCCATCTCCCGTCATTAATCTCCAAATGGCATCTATAAGCCCATTCTCGACATCACAAGACAATTAGTACTTCATACGAGTGCAAATTTCTGGGCAATCTAGTGTTCAATCATCTTCAACCTTCAGATCACGAAAGGCAGACAAGCCAATCTAAATCTTCAAATTTAAGAAGATTGAACAGGGGAAGTTGTTGTACCCCAAAATTTTCCCTCCCATATTTCTCAAAACATTTCAAGAAAGATCCTCAAGTTGCTCAAGGTAGCCCAAGCGTTGACCAGACAAGCTCCCTCCTAAGACAGTCTACCTCAAATTAGGGTTTCATGTTGCATCCAGATACTTGAGTCCAAGGGATAAAAAATGCTCACAAATGTCCTAATATATTCTCAAGGTCATCCATGTCAAGTTTCAAGCCCTACAGAGAAAGTTTTCTCAGTCAATTGCTCAAAGGCCTGAAAATCGATCGTGTTAGGGCAAAAGTCAACGGTGGCCCACATACAGTCAAACTTCAAGATTTTTGGTCAACATCCTCATTTTTAAGTATATTTCATCATTTTATCAAGGTTTGATCATGATTCATCAAGGATTGCTCATAATTCATCAAGAATCAAAAGTTGCTAAATTAGGGTTTTGTAGGAAAAGTCAACTCAACTTTGACCAAGCATAACTTTCTCATACTTTTTGAGAAATGACCCATCCAAAGCTCATTTTGAAGAGGATTCCATGCTCTACAATCCATCTTCATCTCCCAAGTTCAAAATATGCACTCACAAGAAGTTATGAATTTAGACATTATAGGTCATTTTGAAAAGTCAACAAAAACACCTTTTTTTGTCAAAGCTTCATACATGAGCATGGAATATAATATTGATATGGGACCAAAAGGGTTGCTTAGAGTACATCTCAAGCTTTATAAAAAGTCTAAGAACACCTTCAAAGAGTCAAAATAGAGGAAGTTATGCATTGGTGAAGTTGACCTTTTTTTGCAAAATTGTCAAAAGTCAACTATGCCCAAAACTTCAATTTTTGTCAAATGGGCCCAATATTTTTCACTTGTTTTGAGTTGGAAACATGGTCCACGAGCCCTAGCCTTTTCCACTTGTCATTATCTTATTTATATTATTTATTTTGATTTTTATTTGAATTAAATCATTTTAAATAAAAACAAATCATATAAAATCCAAAACATTGAAATTCAAAGATCCTGTGCTTGTTTCAGGTCTTAATGTCCAGCTAGCATCAGATCAAATTCGTGTAAAAGCATGAGGTGCACAGAAATATTGGATTTGGACTATTTTTGGAATGGTTTTCAAGTGTATCAAATCAAAATCAAAAGCATTGATGAAAGAAGATTGTGATCATTCTTTCAACCCTAATTCATTCCTCAATACATATAGAAGGAATGCATACCAAAAGAGGCTAGAAAGGGGCGCAGCAACCAGAACCAAACTTGAAAAAAAAACAAGAGAAAGTGTTGAATCGAATTCATACTTTGAAGCAATTTCAAGACCCTTTGACCATCCCAATCGCTTCTTGGGATCCTCATCAAGCGAAATCAATCAAGGACCGGTCTTTTCCAGTACCAAAACGCATTGTAAGTCATCCACGACCTTGGTTATTTCTTGAAATCGGTTTGCATAATTCTGGCACATATAGCATGATGTAATCATATATTATTGATCCTTAGAACATTTGCAAACTATCTGTAATATTCAATTGCATTTTTACGTACTGTATTAGGATTTACCATTGTTAGGTTTTCTGGGTTCGTTTTAGGGTTTTCTCGTGCAGGTGAAATTGGTCTAAATAGAAGAGACCATTGTGATCAGTAGATCAAACCCAGCTGATCCATGGTCCTGAATTTTATTTATATTGCTGGTATGTGATTTCGGAGATGTACAGGGTTATATCTACAACGCCATGTCCGTAGGTAAAAGTTATGAGTTTTAAACAACGGATCTAGGGAAGAAGACGATAGTGTGTCACCACTTTACTGGCTGGTTTAAATTCTGGCGCGTTTGTTTTGGCCAGAAACCCATAGTTCTGATCTGTTTGTTTGTTCTGTTGTATTGTTAAACTAACACCCTGATGCAGTAGTTCAGAAAGAGGAAATCAGAAATTCATGATTCTGGGTTTGATCCCAGGCGTGACCCTCTGGCACCCTTCCCCTTTGTTTTCGCCAGATCCCGCACTTACATCTGCTGGAGGTTATCCTCTGATTTCATCAAACATGACTAAACTGAGCGTCCCCTAGGGTTATCCTCTGGATCCATCAGTCCCAGCCAGATCCAGTGCATCATCTTCTGACAGTCACAATCTACTGGATCCACTATCCGGGAGCAGGCCCAGTACCTCCACCCTTTGGACCATCATCTTTTGGACCTCCATCCTCTGGACCATCATCTTCTGGACCTTCATCCTCTGGGTCATCATCCTCTGATCAGAGCCGCTGTCAGTGGACCCTTGGGTTATTTCTTTTACTTTTTTTTATTATTATCCTTTCTCAATACTAAAATAACTTCTTTTTTAACCAATCAAAAATTCACAAAAATAATATTTTTCACCAAATTAGGTTTAGACTTTTTTTTAATCAAAACTTAAATTAATTTAATTAGGTTGTAAATATTAGATAACATTAATTCTTTTTGTAAATGATTAAAATTAGTTAGAATAATTAGGGTTTTAACTTAATTATATTTTCTTTTCCTAAAAATAACCAAAAACATAAAAAATAGGCCATGTAATTATTTTCATTAATTAAATTAGCTAATTAATTTGTATATTTAATTTAAAACCTAATTCCTTTTTTTTACAAAAAAAACAACAAAAACAATTTTTTCTTTTAATTAGGTTAGAAGGGTCAAAACCCTAATTTCTTCCCGATCTTAATTTCATTGCGCGCTTTATTATTATTTTTACCATATTGATGTAACTGTCCACAAGTTGTAATAGTTAATTAGGACGTTTATTTTCATTTATCGCTTCATTTTTAAAGGGTTTGTTTTTGGCTATGTAAATACCCGAAGCCTTGTAATAGCTTAGTTTAATTTCCGCATTTTAAATTTCTGCAAAATATTAAACTGTTAGATGTGTGATATTAGGATGCATGACAAGAATGTATGATTAACTTTAAAACAGTTAGATAACCCTAAAATACGCAAAGATAAATAAATTTAAATTGAATCACCCGCACATGCGCACTCCTAGGGTACACTCCCACTTGGTTGCCTTCGGTAAATTTTCATTGAGTATAGGATGCTTTAGTGGTCGTCCTTTTGTCCAAAGATCAAAGTTGCCTCAGAAAGTTTGCCTCGGATATTGTTGCCTCGGATAATTGATCTAAGACATTAGGGTTATTACTAAAACGTCCTAACATTGCTTTAGTGACCGTACGTCCCTTTTGAATTGACCCTCAAACTCCAACGATGGTGCTACCTACTCACTAATAGTGGGATAACATTGTCTAAAGGAAACAAACATAGAACGATTCTTTTTTCGAGTAGGTAGATTAGTTCTTAAGTACTTGCTCAATCCAAATAAAATTTTTCACACTTACACTCCTTTACAAACAAAGTTTTCAAAAAACACTTCATTACACTCTTGAAGACAGAAGCAAGAGTTAAATTGAAATCAAAATAAAAACTTTTCAAACCACACAAACACAAAGAAGCAATTTTGAAAATGATGAGCAAGTGCCTAAGAGCCCGTAGATAACTACAGATAGAAAGGGTGTTAATACCTTCCCTTTCTATAATCTACCCCCCGTACTCAGAAATATCTCGAAAAAAGGAATTTTTCTGTGCTTTTTTCCTTTCCTTTGTTGGATAAAATAAAATTCGGTGGCGACTCTTGCTTACAGCAACATTTTGCGAACATAAACGCAAAACACAAACTAGCATTCCTAAAAACCAGTCTCGGTTCTGGCCACCGTATCACACTCAGCTTTTCTCAAATGTAAAACTAGATATAGGAGAAGGATCCTGGGTCCAGTAGAAAGGAAAACGGGGTTGCATGCCCAAAAAGTACAAAATTTGGGGGCACCTCAGCCCATACTTCACCTTCAGGAACCAATCTTTGAAACCTTTATAATTAGAGGTATACACTTGAAGGAAGTTTTTATGAGGAAGGCCATTGACTTGGATCCACGAAAGCTTCTCGGCTCCTTTTACCTCATAGAAGGAGAAGAATAGACCAACTGTAAGAACGATGTCCATCGCCTCACAAACGATTTCGAAGGCCTTTATAAGACCCCAACTGTCGGGGTAAAGCTGTGACGGCGCGACATTCGTTGCCTCCAGGACATCGGTCTCAAACTCAGAAAAGGGTATACATACTTGGAAATCCTCCAAAATGCCAATGTAGAAATAAATAAAAAAGTCTTCATTAGTGTCCTTCTGACGAAGCACACACACGCGATCCCCTAAGACACACGACTCTCGAATAACATTGCTTTCTTCTCCAGTCGAGGAGACCCTCATCAAATACCTAATTTTTGCAATTGTATCGTCAAGTACATTATTCTTGTAACCCACGACTTCAACGTCAAAAGGGACGGAAGTGGCCATCAGAAGCTCTACGAAACTTGAGGAGGAATAATCATGGTCCGAATCACTCAAAGAATAAATGGTAAAACCATAAACCTTTTGTGTGATCCAATTAAACTCCTCCTGTCCTAGAGCGTTGCTCATCTCTCGTAAACATTGGTCCCATAACTCTCTCCTTTCTTCAACACTAGAGGGTTTCACAGTGTTTCCCTCATCGTCACACTCTCTCAATACAACCATAATCTAAAAAGGCAAAAATGTAAATGAAAGAGTAAAAAGGAAAATAACTGGAAAAAGGAGAAGACGCTCGAAGGGGATTAAAAACGTTCTTTTGCAAAGATAATCGTCTTCTGCAGTTACCAAAGATAGAAAAGGAAAGAAGAAAATATGGTCTTAAAATAAAGTCCAGTGAACAACACTAGGCATGGGAAGCGTCGCCCAATGAACATGGGTTTAGGTGGAAGTCATCATTACCTCATGAAAGCAAAAATGGCGACTCTTCGCTCCACGACACATGGGTCAGGAAAGAGGCGCAACCCGTCAATGCCTGTATTACCTTCCATAACTATGTGATCAAATACAACGTCCTCACAAAGAGATGACTTGAACTCGGGGGGACTTATGTACATCCCGAAAATAACATACTTTATCGAGTAGCATAATCGGCAAGGAAAAAGGATAAGCTAATAGTCGACTTAGGGTGAAAGCACCTGGGGTGCAACTCGGCTAAGGGAGTATCAGACAACCCATGGACCTGGGTAGTAACTCGCCCTCATCCTCGACTCAGACAAAGTGGATAATCGGGTAGCACCTGCTCGTGACCGATTATCATCTCGGCTCATTAAAGCATGTAACTGTCGGCAGCACATTCATTGTTATGTTACACAGCACTAATCATCTTCATTCATGGAGACGATAGTGGTTACACAGTTATGAAACTCAAGAGTCACTCATTAATTGAGGCTCTTGATGAAGCAAAGGTACTCACTATATAAAGGGACTTCCGACAGAGGGATAAGCAAGACATTCATCTTGGGGCGCACACATCACTGTCGTAGCTCCCAAATCCCCCAATCATCTCATAAACTCACTTAGGTAGGCTCTCCATTACTTTCTTCTGGGAAGTCGATCGGATATTTGTTATACACAGGAACAAATAACTAGTGAGATACATACTTGTGCGAACTAGCAATGATGCTATGTGTTACACATATTTGTTTCTAAAATGTAATAATAATGAAAAGAAAGAAAAACAAAATTGTATAATCAAAAGAGTTTATTATTTTTTTAAAAGACATATTTTTACTTATATTTGAATTTTAAATATAATTTTTCTACATATAAAAATATATTTTCCCATATGTAAATATTATTTTTGTTTTGACATTATTTATAAAAATATTTGAATCAATAAGAAATGTGTTCTCATTTACAAAATTAAAATATTAATAACATAAATAATTAAAAAATAATTCACTTTTGACATTTTTTATAAAAATATTTTGAATCAATAATAAATTTATTTCCGTATATAAGTTTAAATTATTTGAATCAATAATAAATAAATTTGTTTCCGTGTATGAATTTGAACCAATAGTTTGGATTCAAATCTATTTTGATAAATAATCAATTAAACAAAAGTACAGAAGTGACACTCTTATTGAAATAGTTTATATTAGACAACTAAAAACAATTTGAATAATTATTGCCCAATGATAAAATCCAAGTTCATATATACTATTCAAATAAAATAGTAATCAATAAAGAAAATAAAGACATCAACAACAAAAAGTGGGTATTCCTCTTGACAACACAATATGTAAGGAATTTAGATAGGACAACACCATTGTCAAAATATTGAGATTTATGCTTTGAAATTATTAATCACAATAATAAAAATTGGTCATACACAAAATATTCCATCACAAATATTTTTTTATTGATGAAATAACGATAAGATATTCCATCATTAAATTATAATGATTAATTTATAAATTTTGAAAGAAGAAATTTTGAGTGTTACTTTAAAAGGGTATTCCTTCCGTTTTAAAATGTGTGTCTTTTAAAGTTTTTGCATACCGATTAAGAAATACAATAATATTATTATAAAATATTAAATTTTTATTAAATTAATCTTATTAATATGTTGAAAGTAGTATAACGGCTAATAATTAAAAGACACATTAGAAAAATAGTAATTATTACTACATTAAAAAGTAAAAATGACATTTATTTTAAAACAAGTTTTTTTCTTTAAAACGAAGAGAGTAATATTGAAACATCCTATAATATGTTTACAAAATCAATAAAAGTTTAGGAATTCTTTGGTATAATATGTAAAAAGGCTAAAGTGGCTTATAATAAAAATTGGAGGGAGTATAACTTTGTAGGTTAAATGTTTTGAATTGAAAAGGCAAGTCATTCATGATGTGAACTTGTGTGTTTCAACTACATAATAACTCTAGTCATTCTACCAAGATTCTCTTTTTAATAGATTATTTCCTCAAGCTGGGCCAGTGTTGTGACAATTAAAAACAAACAAACATGATGATAGGGATCTACAAAACCAAAAAAACCAGTATCATGTCAAAAAACCCTTAAACTATGATCAACGACTATTATCTTTGACATTGTAAAAAAAACCCAAAAACTACCAATTGCCATCCCAAAGAATCATATCAAAAAACCCTAAACACTTCTTTGTCAACCAGTATCATCTCAGAGTGTTCTGGCTTGGATCAGCGAAGCAGAAACTGAGAGTTAAAGAATGAGAAGAGAGATGAAAGCAAAAGGATGTAAGGAGAAAGAATAAGAAGAGAGATATGAAAGGAAGAAATGAAAAGAAAAGACAATACCTGATGTAGTGTTTACATGTGAGAAACATTGCAGGGCTTTTGCACAGGCTTTTGCAAATGGTAAGCTAGCTAAATGATATATTTTGGGGAAGAGTGACATACTAGTTGTATTTAGTATTGTTATATGTGTAGCATTTTATATTAAAGATATATTTTATTAGTTTCAAAATGACAGTCGTGCAAGGTTTTTGCAAACAAATTAAATAATGTGATGATGTTGTTGTATGACATTATATTTTTATAAAATTAACCCTATTAATATATTAGAAATAGTGTAAAGAGTAAATAGTAAAGGATACAATTAAAAAAATAATAATCATTACCACATTGAAAAGTGAAAATAATAATATTTTAAAATAAAATTTATTTACTAAAATCATGGTCATTTTAAAACATAGAGAGTAATGAGTTATTTGTCGGAAACCAACCACACGTGGGATTTGGTCGGAAAAAACAGGAAAAGAAAATTTTGGACCATTTTAAATTATAATATAAAGAGTTATTTGTAGGGAACCAACCAAAAGTGGAATTTGGTTGGAAAAAAAAAACTAGAAAAAGACAATATTTGACTCCAATTTAATGATGTGACAAAAAAAAGAATAAAGGATATAATTGTGAGTTTCAGAACATTAACTTTTCTTATATTAAGATGAAACTATTTTTTTTTATAAAATTTTATATGAGATAATTACATTGACTTCCCCTCCCTTGAGGTTTGCTAAAATGACATAAACATTCTCCTCTAGTTTTAAAGTATGTATTAACCTCTTTTAAGTTTAGCTATATAAACGAAATATTTTTGTGACAAACAAAAACGGTAGGTAAATGTCATTTATACCAACAATTTTTTGTTGTCACTAAAAAATAGAGGGGGGCACAATGTTGTTTTAACAAAACTTGTTTTGGATTGGGCATGCCTTGGCTCAAAAGGCAGATAAAGGCCCAAATCCAGACAGCTCTTCGAGGAATGTTCACAAACGGACCATCACTGAACGTGCCCGACCACAGACCGCATCTGTTATGCCCGCCATTGCCCGCGACAAGCATTGTCCCCGACCAAGGGAACTCTAGCTCGAATCCAGCTCGAGCACCTCCCCGTAGGGCAAACTCTGCCCACCCTAACCGTTGTAGAATCCTCCCAACTCCGGAAAGACCGCATATTCGTCCCTCCTTGTTCTTCGCACAACATCACCAGGAAGGGGACCACGTGCGGGGCCCCACTACACACGTAGAACCTGGCAGTTTCTTTATTGGGCCAGTTCTGGCCGGCCCAATGAGGGGACATTGGCCCAGCGCTGGGGGCTATAAATACCCTCTGTTCCAAGAGGGTCAGGTATTCATCTATTGCGCACATATACATTTTTTTCCTGCTCATTCCGCCTCTCATTTTAGCATCGGAGTGTCTTGTAGGTACCCCCCCATCTCACTCAAATTCAGCTCGTGCCAGCCGTGACGGTCCAAGTCTGATCCGGTAAGATCAGTGGCGCCGTCTGTGGGAAACTAGCTTCCCCGTCTTGGACACTCTCGAAGACCAAAGCTAACAATCACCTCCTACCGTCATGGATGACCAAGTTCGGGATGACCAGAACGTCCGCATCGTCGACGCCAACAACAACCTCGCGGATAAGAACGGAATCCCCGACAACACTGGCAACCCCGGCCATAGCACACTCCCCGGGGGCGCCATCCCCGGGCCCTCGGGCCACCGCGACAGAGCCACTGCCTCATCTTCTTCAGTCCCTCCTCCACTCGAAGAAGACAATAAGACTCCCCAAACTATCTAGCTGCACAATTTTAGGAGGTCCTTGTCCCCGCTGGGGAAGATGCCACGACCCGAGCACTGTTCGCGGCTATCACTCAAATAAACTACCTGATCTTTGCCCAGGGGGAAAGATTGAGGGCGCTAGAAGACGACAGAAGACCCGCGAGGAGACACAAGAGGCCTCAGACCCCACCTCCTCGAGTAACAGAGGTATGTCTCCCGTCTCCCCCGCGGAGACAATACAGAGACACCTCCCGAAGCCCGTCACCCCGACAATCGAGGAGACGACCCCCCCTTGGAGAGGCAACCCGTCATTGAAGCCGGAGGGCGCAACCACGGCCCCTTACGGCAAGAAAGAAGACACCCTGGAGACAAGCACGGAGGGCGGACCAACGAGCATCCCGCTCGAGGGGCGTCCAGCACGACCAGGACCGTCGGGCCCGACAGTATCTCAGGTCCCCGTCCCTATCCCCATAGCAAAGTGACGAGGACGACCCCCGCGGTCCCCTTTCAAAAGCCATCATGGAGGCGCCCATTCCCCCGGGCATGGAGAAGCCTCCACATCTGAAAAAATACGACGGAGTCGCGGACCCAGTCGACCACATAGATGGGTTCGAGGCTATGATGTATTACCATAATGTCAGGGGACCCATCAAATGTCAGTTGTTTCCCACGACCCTTAGAAAGGCAGCAACAGATTGGTATAAAGGTCTCGCCCCGGGATCAATCACCTCGTGGCGAAACCTGAAGAATTAATTCATAAGTTCGTTCACCGCGTCTCGGTGACATCCAAAGACCGAGGCAGCGCTCGAGGCCATCGTCTAGAGGCAGGACGAGACTTTGAGAGAATTCATCAACTGCTTCAATCGCAAAGCCATACAGGTCCCCTGCATGGACCACATGAAAAGGTACTTGCTGGAGAGGGGACTCCTCCCCGGCACAGAATTCAGAAAGGCGGTGGGCATCGAACCGCCCTGAACGTTCGATGCTCTCCTCGAGAAGGCCCGAGCATATATGGATTACGGGGAAAGGTAAGCGGCCAACAGAGCCCGGGACCCCAGAACTCGTGGATCCAGCAGCAACACGCGCCAAGAGGCCGCTCCTCCTCGACGAACCGGGGAGAAAAGAAAAGAGGACAGACCCCGAGAAGTCCGAGAACATAGAGGACCCTCGGGGCGTTTCACAGAATACACTCTGCTCACGGCTTCCTGCGAGCGCATCTTGGCAGAGTGCGCCAGCATAGATTTCAAAGATGGTGGCGTCAAGCGCCCTCGACCAGCTCCTGCCAAGCCCGGGGTGGACAAGAGCAAATACTGTCAGTACCATAGGAGCCATGGTCATCTGGCGGAGGACTGCGTCCACCTCAATGTCGCCATCGAGACCCTCATAAAAGGGGGGAGACTCGCCTAATATCGGTGAAACGATGCTCTGCGTCGCGACGCCCGGGATACAAGAGAACCGGAGGAGGATGCCCGACCATCTGACGAGTCGGTCCCCATCCAGACCGTCTTCTCCATCACAAGACCTGGGGACTTCTACGTCCCCGAGCACCTGCAAGAACCATTGTCAACACACAGTAGGTGGGAGCACTTTCCCTCCGCCATGGTCATCAATGGTGGAGGATTCAACGACCTAACCATAAATTCGGTCAAGAGGAAGCTGGATGAATTGGTCGACTCTGCGCCTCCTCAGACGGTGACTTTTGAAAGGGTGAAAGGTAGGGCGGAGCCTATCATCTTTTACCTCGAAGAGCTCCCTGGAGGAGCCCTCAACGCGGTCATTCCTCTACTAATAAGAGCGAGAATGGCTAATTTTGACGTACACCGCATTCTCGTCGATAAAGGAAGTTCCGTCGATGTAATGTACAGTCAACTGTTCCGGACCCTGCAGCTCGACGACTCACACCTCTCACCTTATGTGGGGTCGGACCTACAGGGCTTCAACGACTCGACCTCCAAACCTTGGGGATACGTCGAGCTCATGGTTACCTTTGGCGAGGACACGACGACGAGGCAGGTCAAGGTGCGTTTCCTCGTGATTGACTGCCCGTCCCTCTACAACTGTATCCTAGGACGACCAACACTAGCAGATCTGACCACGGTACCCTCTACCGTCCACTTGAAGATGAAGTTTTACACCAAGAGGGCACAGGTCGCCACCATCCAAGGGGACCTGGCTGCTGCTCGAAGGTGTTTTAACGCGGCGTCCAAGGGATGCGACACGGTCGACACTGGAACAAGGCCCGCCAAGAGACCAGCGACGGCACGACCAAAGCCCGAGAAGACAACGCCCGTCAAGGCAGAAGAACAAAGGGCTCCCCCAAAGGTCGACTCCATAGCCTTGGACACCCGTTTCGACCAGGACGAGCCTCCCAACAACGAGCAAGCCCCCCTCTGACCAATCCCGGACGGGGACTTCGAGCTCGTCCCCCTCGGCGAGGACCCAAGCAAATGAGTGAAGATCGGCACCGACCTCCCCGACCTAGCAAGAAAGCAGATCAAAGCCTGCTTGCGTGAGAATGTTGACTTGTTCGCGTGGAGCACCACAAAGATGCCCGGACTTGACCCCGAGGTCGCCTGTCACCGTCTCGCCATAGATCCAGCCGCTAAGGAAGTAGTACAACATAGACATGGGCAGTCCCTGGAGAAAACAGAGGCTGCTGAAAAAGCTGTAAAAGACCTCTTAGAGGCAAATTTTATTTCTAAAGCCCGGTATTCAACCTGGCTGTCAAATGTTGTATTGGTAAAAAAGAATAATGGAAAATGGAGAATGTGTGTTGATTATACCGACCTCAATCGGGCATGCCCGAAGGATGTTTTTCCTTTACCGAACATAGACATGCTGGTCGACAACTCGGCAGGTTACAAAATACTGTCGTTCATGGATGCCTATTCAGGCTATAACCAAATCCCAATTACCATGAGCGACAAGCATTGCACTGCCTTCATGACCAACTCGGGCAACTATTACTACAACGTAATGCCCTTTGGTCTAAAAAACACAGGGGCAACATACCAACGTATGATGAACAGAGTGTTCCACAAACAAATCAGGGACATGCTTGAGGTTTACATGGACGACATGATCGTCAAATCCCGAGCAGACACCGACCATGCAGCCCACCTCAAAGCAGTCTTTGCCCAAGCAAGACAATGTAAGATGAGGTTCAACCCCAAGAAATGCACGTTTGGGGTCAAGGCAGGGAAATTCCTCAATTTTTACCTGACAGAACGGGGTATTGAAGCCAATCCCGACAAGTGTCTAGCTTTCTCCGACCTCCTGACACCCACGTCAAAGAAATCAATACAAATCATGAACGTCGTGCTCACCTCGCTGTCCCGCTTCGTCGCGAGATCCGCTCAGCACGCCCTCCCATTCTTCAGACTCCTTCGCAAAGAGGCAGCCTTCGAATGGACCGAGGAATGCGAATGGGCGCTGCGCCACCTAAAACAAAGCCTATCCCAACCTCCCGTACTGTCTCGACCAGTCAATGGGGAACCTTTGTTCTTATACCTGGCCGTCTCGAACAAAGCCATCAGCGCGACTCTCATCCGCGAGACCACCGACAGGCAGAAACCTGTTTATTTCACGAGCAAAGCCCTGCAAGGGCCCAAGAGCAGATACCAACAAATAGAAAAAGTAGCTCTAGCCCTCGTCAACGCGGCGAGGAGACTCATACACTATTTCTTGGCTCACACGATCATAGTACGAACCGATCAACCAGTGAGACAGCTCTTAGGGCGACCCGACATGGAGGGCAGAATGTTGAAATGGTCCTTGGAGTTGTCTGAGTTCGACATTCAATACGAAAGCAGGAAAGCCCTGAAGGCACAAGTCCTGGACGACTTTGTCGCGGAGATGACCGCCCACAACCCCCTCGCAGGGAAAGAGCATAAGTGGATCATCTTCGTCGACGGAGCCTCCAGCTCCTCTGGAAGCGGCGCGAGGATCCTCCTTGAAAACGAGGAGGGCGTGGTGATCGAACACTCGTTAACCCTCTCCTTCCCGAAGTCGAACAACCAAGCGGAGTACGAGGCCCTTCTTGCGGGACTGAGGATAGCTGAGGACCTAGGAGCATGTGAAGTACAAATTTTCACAGACTCTCAACTTGTTGCTTCCCAAGTCCAGGGCAGCTACCAGGCCAAAAACGACAGCCTCATTGAATACCTAAACTTAGTAAGAGAGCGCATGAGGAAGTTCGACCGAGCAGAAATATCGCACGTCCCGCGCGAGCAAAACACAAGGGCCGACGTACTTTTGAAACTCGCAAGCACAAGGAAGAAGGGCGGCAACAAATCCGTCATCCAAGAATCCCTATCACGCCCGAGCATCGAAAGAACCTCGACCCTAATCGAGGTACACGCCATCGGAGATGCTTCGTGCTGGATGACCCCGGTGTACAACTTTCTGACAAAGGGCGAGCTCCCTTTGGACCGGACGGAAGAGGCCGCGACCAAACAACGAGCGTGCTCCTACGTGGTGCTCGAGCACAAGCTGTACTGCAGGAGATTTTCCATTCCCCTACTGAAGTGCATCGAAGAATCCATAGTCCCCGAGGTATTACGAGAAATACACGAAAGGATTAACGCCTAACACATGGGCGGTAGGTCCCTGGCGAGGAAAGCTCTACGAGCAGGGTACTACTGGCCAACAATGCAGCAGGACGCTAAAGATCACGTTAAGAAGTGCGACAAGTTCCAGAAACACTCCGACATGCACCTCACTTCCCCCCACGAGCTGAACATACTGTCATCCCCGTGGCCATTTGCCTGGTGGGGGATGGATATCCTCGGGCCATTCGTACAAGGGACATACCAAAACAAGTTCCTTATCGTGGCGGTGGATTACTTCACGAAATGGATAGAGGCCGAGGCTCTTGCGAAAATCACCTCGCACAACATCCTTTGTTTCTACAAAAGAAACATCCTCGCCAGATTCGGGATCTCGAAAGCGCTAGTCACAGACAACGGCACCCAATTCACCGACCATGGGTTCTGAGACTTCGTCACCAAGCTCGGGACCAAACAACATTTCACCTCAGTTGAACACCCCCAAACAAACGGGCAAGCCGAGGCCGCCAACAGGGTCATCCTGCGAGGACTCAAACGTTGGCTCGACGAAGCAAAAAGAGGGTGGGTCGAGGAGCTGCACAACGTCTTATGGGCTTATCGCACCACACCCCATTCAACGACGGGCAAAACCCCTTTTCAACTAACATACGGAACCGAGGCCGTCATCCCCGTAGAGATCAGGGAACCCTCCAGGCAGACATAAGTGCCCCTCGACGAAGAGATGAACGACGAAGCACTCAGGGACGAACTCGACTTGGTCGAGGAAATTCGATCGGGGGCAGCCCTGCGCGAGGCTGCTCTAAAACAACGAGTGGCCCTGCGTCATGACGACAAGGTCATCAAACGCGAGTTCCAGATCGGAAGCCTGGTATTACGAAGAAACCAGAAAGACTCCCGCGAAGGGAAATTGGCCGCGAACTGGGAAGGACCATATCGCGTTCACGACGCCACAGGCACTGGGGCTTATTACATCGAGCTACTAAACGGAGAACCGTTACCACGACCCTGGAATGCTGCTAAGCTAAAGCAGTACTATAGCTAAAGCCCTTAAACACTAAGGACTTTCACCATCAGACATCCACGTCTTCAACAGAGAGAAATGTCTCGACCACGTAGACAGGCCAAGGTACGGGCCCGATCTACACCTAAACGACATAACGTCGTTCAACCAACAAGGTCGAACGATAATGCCCGACAGGGACACCTCAATCGAGCTCCACTGTCGAAGTACCCATATGGCAGAACACCCAGCTCACGATGGGCAGTTCACGCCGCAGGCATACGACCTCGATCTGGGTCATACGCCCGACATGTGGGCTTCACTCTGTACAACCGACGCATTTCGAAGTACGTCGGACCATCAAAGAGGTCGAAAGAATATCTCCGCTCGAGGACATAACTTAGACATTTCATTACAAAGTAACAGTCGAATACAAAGCTTAGATACGAGCAAGTTAAAGTTAAACAAACATCCATAAAAAAAGTTTATACACGAGATAAATTAGCAGTGAACCGACCAAAAAGGCCGGTGATGTTCGGGGTTACAAGCCATGACACAACGGCCAAAAGAAATAAGCACGGGCATGCAGGCCCCAAAAATGAGCACGGGAACGCAGGCCCCAAAACAAATACCAATACGCGGGCACGCAGGCCCGAACAAAAACTTCACGCTAAACGTCCCCAGGACTGCCAGAATCTACCACAGGAGACTCAGGAGGAACGACCTGTCCGTCAATAATCTGAGACATGAACCCGACTCCCTCGGTATTCATGCCCGGATTCAGGATGGCGAGCTGGCTGACCGCAGCCTCGAACCCATCGGCTAGGGCACCGACACAGTCTGTCTCAAGAAGGTGGATACGCGCGACCAAATCTGAACGGGTCCGCAAAGAGGCTGTCTCCTCTGACTCATCGTCAACATGAAGCATAACAGCTTTCAGCTCCTCGACTTCCTTAGACAAACGTTCGTTGTCACTCTCCAAGCGCTCCTGTGTCCAGTTGGAGGCAATCCCTCTCCTCAGCAACCTTCCTAGAGTTCTCCTTCTCCCCCGCCAGCAGGTCGGATTGCTCGCGAAACATTTCCTTGGACCGCTCGAAGGCCTCCTTTAACTTACGAGAATTGGCAACAAGAGCGGCTTTCTCTGGATCTAACTCCCTAACACGGTCCAAGGAGTCCGACCCTTCCTCGGCAAGGACCACAGCCATCTCGGCCATCTTCACCATCCCGACCATGCTGGCGGCGAGGTGTTTCCTCCGGCTTTCTTTGTCAAGCCGTCTAATAGTCTCAGCCTCGTCATTGCTCACCGTCAGAGGAAACCCCTCGAAGAAATCTTTCTCTTTAAAATAGGGGGGTAAGCCGAAGGCCCTCGCAGCTATGGACTCGTCGCCAACCTCCGACCTGTTTTCAGCCCGACTTCTCTTCCTGGTAATAAGCTCGGTGGGCTGCTCGGCATCAGGAGAGCCCGAGGACCTACTAGAGGCATCTCCGCCCAAACTGGTCGGCGGGCCCATCCTCGTGGCTTGTGGTGCTCGCACCAACCTTTTGTTTATTTTCTTATCCTGGGTTAGTTTCAATAACCTCTCCTGTCATTCAGCCATGTCGCCTGCAAAAAGGAGCAAAACTCGGGTTAGCTGTAAGCGAGCAAAAACAACGAAAATGGAATAAAATAATAAAAGCAGAAGCAAGAAACCTAGAAGATCTACGGCCTGCCCGTAAGATTGGTACTCGACGAGCGCCTTCGTGTTGATGGGACGAGCCTCGAATGTCGGGTACCCGTCCTCGTCAAGAATATCATCCCCCTCCCTCGTGACCCACCAGGTAGGGAAGAAGTTGTCTACGTACTTGTAAAGGACAGCATAGGCCTCCTCGTCCTCGGCGCTCATGCTTTCCGCAGGCGTATGATAGTACCCGGTGCCATGGTCGTAATGGCCCGAGCACCAATGTATCGGGAACTTGGAAATGCGCCCGACTGCCGGACGGCCCTCAGCATCCACAAGGGGCTCCCTATCCGCGTCGACCACCGTGGTTTCCGATTCGAACAAGGAGTCCAAGGCGGTTTGGGTGACCGGTTGCAGAACATATGATTTATCCTTGAAGTCCCTTACCGAATCCATATACACTCTGAACAGCCTCTTCGACTGTTTCAGGGATACCCAGTTGTCCCTGCCTCCTCGAAACTGATGCTGCAGATGAAAGACCCTGAAGAAAAGGCGAATCGTCGCCCCGATCCTCAAGAAGCGGCACGTCAGCTCGAACGCCTGAAGGAAGGTGATCGAATTGGGGTGGAGTTGTGAAGGGGCCAAGTTCAGATGGTTGAACACCCCGACTTGAAAACCGCTGAAGGGGAGCTTAAGACCGAGATCCCTGAACATGATCTCATACATTGGGAACTCGTACTCGGTAAACTCCGAGCAGATACGCGCATCAATCGACGGCCTCATAACTATGAAATTCTTTTGAAAACCTGGCTGACTGCTGCCATGCTCGACGACAGTATAGGCACGCCGACTACGCCGGCAGTACGCCGACGCAATCCCCCGGGGCTCGGCGCCCACCTAGTCCAACATAGGGTCATCAATAGTGCCGACTAGAGTAACATTCTCCTTGGTATTTGTATCCTCGACTTCATTTTGCCTCGAAGATTCCGGTTCGTCGGCCATTTACCTGCAAAGCACAAGAAACCGGTGAATTTGAGAGCAAATCCGCGTGCTCGCCACAGAGACAGGAAGTAGTACACAACAAGCCGAACACGGACACCCTAGCTCTGACCATGCATCGGGGACAACAAGGGAGTAGCACGAATGCCCCGGGCGAAACATGAATCACTCGAGCAAATTCCTGACTCCGCCTACCCGGCACTAGGACACGCGAGGAAGCTACCCTACATACTTCCTAAAAAGGATGAACATCCCGTCCAGTTCATGGGCATGCCGACCAAACACATGAATGTCACGGGCAGCATCATGAGTCATATACCTAAAACTATGAATGTCACGGGCAGTATCATGAGCCATAAGTCTAAAACTATGAAGGCCACGGGCAGTAACGCGAGTTGTGTACCTAAACTATGAGTTTACCAGGCACAATCATGAGTCTACCGGGAACTACTCCCAGATATGGGTTTCTAACATCAGAAATAACATCAAAACTACCTACAACAAAGAAAAACAGGAGGAATGAACACTTACTTGGAAGGAAAGAGGTATGTACGACGGCGGTGGAAGTAATCAGTGGCGGATGGTGCAGCGATCTCACGGTGTTGTAGGAAACAACGGCGGCGGAATCAGAGAAGGAAGGAGAGGCACGAAGAAGAAAAACAAATTATGGGCCCAAGGGTCCTATTTATAGGGATGACGTGGAATACGAAACGTTGCACCGAGGAGCCGCGAACTTCCCCGTCCTCGACATCTACTCCCCTAGGCAATGATGACCCTATTGTTGCTAGGGTGGCGTTACGATTCCCAAGAACTGCCTCGTGTATCCGACAAACGCAGTCCGCGAGGAATTCCTCGAGCACGCGTCGACAAGGTTTGCGCTGCATATCCGACGAGCGCAGCCCGTGAGAAACTCCTCGAGCACACTTCGAAAAACAAAAAGCCCTGGTCTGGCTATCAAGTTTCCCCGGGAAAAAGCGAGCTAGGATCAAGTCATAACTCCTGCACCAGGAGCAACAACTTGGGGGGCTCCTGTTCTGGACTGGGCCTGCCTTGGCCCAAAAGGCAGATAAAGGCCCAAATCCAGGCAACTCCTCGAGGAATGTTCACAAACGGACCATCACTGAACGTGCCCGACCACAGACTACAACTGTTATGCCCGTCATTGCCTGCGACAAGCAGTGTCCCCGACCAAGAGAACTCTAGCTCGAGTCTAGCTCGAGCACCTCCCTGTAGGGCAGACTCTACCCACCCTAACCGTTGTAGAATCCTCCCAGCTCCGGAAAGACCGCATCTTCGTCCCTCCTTGTTCTTCGCAGAGCATCACCAGGAAGGGGACCACGTGCAGGGCCCCACTACACACGTAGAACCTGGAAGTTCCTTTATTGGGCCAGTTCTGGCCGGCCCAATGAGGGGATCTTGGCCCAGCGCTAGAGGCTATAAATACCTTCTGTTCCAAGAGGGTCAGGTATTCATCTATTGCGCACATATACATTTTTTGCCTGCTCATTCTGCCTCTCATTTTAGCATCGGAGTGTCTTGCAGGTACCCCCCCATCTCACTCAAATTCAGCTCGTGTCAGCCGTGACAAACAAAAACGGTAGGTAAATGTCATTTATACCAACAATTTTTTGTTGTCACTAAAAAATAGATGGAGTCACAATGTTGTTTTAATAAAACTCAAGGGAGATTAGTGTATAATTTAAAATTAGAAGGAGTGTTTGTGCAGTTTTAATAAACTTTAAGGGAAGTAAGTGTAATTTTCTCTTTTTTAAGGACGAGTAGAATATCCGGAAAAACAAACAAATGGAATAGATCATGTGTAAGAGGGGCACTAAAGTTAAAATTAACTCAACTACCAAAAAGTTAAAAAAATAAAAAATAAAATGAAAACTCCATCCTCAAACTTACACCAGATAAAAAGAGTAAAACCAACGATTGAAACAAAAGTTGGAGCTCTCCAAGGCACAAAGAATCAACAAAACAAAACCATTCTCTATAAAACACAACACCTCAACAACAACACATAAATGGAAAGCCGAAGACCCTGAATTCGTCATTGTCTCAAATTCAAAAATAGGATTTTCAAGACAAATTGAAAAAGTACAAGAGTTGCTTATGGATCTACCAAAATATCCTTATGTTTGGATTGGAAGCTAGCTTGAAGTTATAGATAGAATATTTTAAAGTGAATAGAGTGTTCCTTCATAATGACATGGAGGAAGATGTGTATATGGAGAAATATGAGGGCTTCATTCAAAGATAAAAAAGAACTTTGTACTTCTATAGTAAAACTACAATTGAAAATCGTGGGTTTGCCAAAAAAATATTTAATAGTGATTTTATTATTCTCTTATTATATTTGAATGACACATTGATTGTTGGGCAACACTAAGGAGTGTTTGATCTGTTAGAAATGAGTAACTGAACATGATAATTTGTTTGTATTCTATTTGATGTAGAAAATGGTCATGGGATTGAACAAAATATATGATACAGTATTCGACAAAAACATAAATTATTATCTCCTACTAAACACGAATCATCAAAATAAATAAATAAATAAATTAAAATACTATTTTTTAAATTTTTATTTAAAAAATATCACACACATGCAAAAAGTAATATTATATTATTTTGTTTAGTGCAAAAACTTATAAAAATAAAATACAGTTAAAAAATTGTTCAGTAGTTCTATCATCAAACACAATAAAATATAAAAAATTGTCTCGTACTACTACTATTTAGTATTTCATGTACAATAAAGTCAAATACTTATTATTTCAAAATCAATCTTAGGGCTCTCCCTTCAAACGCTGCTTCGAACAAACTGACTTCCCTCTCAATCCAATCGTGGATAGCTTCCTACACTTTATTACCCTCACTTAGGTTATAGTTTTTCCAATTTTGTATTCTCTATCCTCTTTGAAATTTTCTGCAATAAAGAAAATGGGTATTTGGGACGAAGATGGTTGTGCTTGGGGTGACTTTGGAATTAAAGTCGGGGAAGGTACGGAAGAGGATGCTAGTTTGAACCTCTTAAGGAGATTAACAGGTTTGATTGTGCCGGATATCGAGGTCGATGATTCGGTTCAGTGGAAGCCTAATGTCGATGACGGTTATATAATCAACTCTTTTTATGGTGCGATGACCACAATGCAGGCTTCGCCCATTGTGGACGGCGATAGATCGAAGGGAATGGTGAAAGTTTGAAAGGTTTCGGTTCCGTATAGAGTGAATACTTTCAATTGGAGATGTATGCATAACTGTTGATCACGGATTAGTGAAAACAAGAATAGCCACTGAGAATTTTATCGGGTCGAGTCGCGGTTCAGTACGCTTTCTTTAAGACGTTTCGCCGGATGCCAACAAAGTGCAAGGCAGTCGATAATAGGCGACGTCTCCAGGATAAAACAGCCCGTTCGAATAAAATACGATTATCACTTGCACTGTGATAAATCGTTCGATGAATAACACCTTCTGATGGTGTAGAAACCACTCGTAGTATCTGGCAAGAAGCAGTCGAAAAAAAAACAGAAAAGAAAAAAAACTTGAGATGAAGCAGAGTAGAGAGAGAGAAGAGAGAATTCGAGATCTGGAATTCTGGAGTTATTTGCAAATGAAATAAGCACGGATCCAACAAAACGGTTCGAAAAATTAGGAAGAACGTGGGAGAGGGTGGAATTGGCCCAGTCAAAAGTGACCGTTATTGCTTGGTCAGACAGTCATGCGTTTTGACTCTTGGAAGGCAAGTAATTGACACGTCACTAATTCCGTAATTAATTAATATTAAATATTAATTAATTTCCACTATTTTTAATTAATTAATGCTAATTAATTCTACCGAATTAATTAATTATTAATAATTAATTTTTCACCAAAATCCGGTTCAAAAAGTTAATTCATCTAGACCGAACCGAACCGAGCCGAGCCGGCCGGCCGGTCGGACGGACGGCGGCGGCGGCGCACGCGCGTGTGTGTCTAGATGACTTAGTGGTGTGTCCTCACTCCTTAACAAAATTGGGGTGCCCCTTGGGGCCCAACCCAAGTGTCCAAGTTGGAGTATTTATGCACTACTAGAAGTTGTGTTCCCTCCAATGTGGGACTAAAATGAATCCTTTCAAATTCACTCACAAACTAGTTCATTCATGTGCTCATTTATTGCCCATTTAATGTCAATGAATCATTCCAATTCCCAATCCAAGTTATCATCATTCCAAGATTTCCAACAATCCCCCACTTGAATTTAAAAGGTGATTTTAGAGGTAACGTCAGACGTTTCTAAGATTGTGCATAAGCAAAGGTGTCTATGACTTGAACCTTTGCGTAGCAAGTAGGATTCTGATTCAACAAGAGTGACACAATTGTCTTGAACTCTATCTCAGACATCAGACCCGCACACAACCTTTTCTTTAAGGTGTATTCTAATAGCCCGTGCTTTAATGGCCCTGCACGTGTATCCCGGTTTAGTGAAGGCTCTAGGAATTTTGCCTCGCAATTCCATAGGAACCGACCCAAGTTCCACAATCACCAAGGTGAGTCTATCAAGAGTACTCCTGTAGTCTAGGTACTCCCTCATACAGAGTATAGATCTCATTAAGAGTTTCTATTATCTCAACCTCTTATTACTTCAGGAATCATGCTTCTCTTGCATGATCATCTCATATCACTCACAACTTGTTATTACCCATTGAACCTATTTCTTGGGATCTCCAGTCATTTAGGTCGGGTTACCATTGTGAGCAACTCATATTCATATAGGCATTAGTCCCATCTTATATGATGTGTTATAGACTTTCTCTCTAGCTAATCCTTTCGTCAAAGGATCTGCTAAGTTTTCATCAGTGCGTACATGATCCACTCTTACAGCTCCTTTAGAGATACAGTCTCTAATGGTGCTGTGCTTTCTTCTTATTTGACGTCTTTTACCATTATAATAACGGTTCTCAATTTTTGCAATAGCCGCGGTACTATCGCAGTGGATCAACACAGCTGGCATAGGTTTTTCCCATACGGGAATCTCAGCTAGCAAGCATCTTAACCAACTTGCTTCTTCACTAGCTGTGGCTAGTGCTATCATTTCAGACTCCATTGTGGACTGAGCCAGAATGGTCTGTTTCTTTGATTTCCAAGATACAGCTCCTCCGGCTATACTAAATATATAGCCACTAGTAGCTTTGGAATCACCTGACAAAGTATTCCAATCAGCATCACTGTATCCTTCAAGTACAGCAGGAAATCTCTGATAATGTAAACCGAGGTTCACAGTCTTTTTAAGATATCTCATGACTCGCTCAATAGCTTGCCAATGTTCATTACTTGGTCTACTAGTAAACCTGCACAATAATCCCACGACATATGCAATGTCAGGTCTAGTACAGTCAGTAGCATATCTAAGACTTCCAATGATACTTGCATATTCTGTCTGTTTAACACTTTCACCAGTGTTCTTAAACAGTTTCATGCTTGGATCGTATGGAGTGCTAGCAGGTTTACAATCAAAGTAATTATATTTCTTTAAGATCTTTTCCACATAGTGTGATTGATCCAAAGAAATTCCTTGTTTGGATCTCGTGATCTTGATACCGAGGATTAAATTTGCTTCTCCCAGGTCTTTCATATCAAAGTTGTTGCACAACAAAGATTTCACATCATTAATAGTCTGAATGTTTGATCCAAATATAAGTAGATCATCTACATAAAGACATATGATAGTGCAAATGCGATTCTCAGATTTGTAATAAACGCATTTGTCACTTTCATTCACTTTATATCCATTTGATATCATTAAGTTATCAAATTTTTCATGCCATTGCTTAGGGGCTTGTTTTAGTCCATATAGAGACTTGTCTAACTTACAAACCTTGTTTTCTTGTCCATGGATCACAAACCCTTCTGGTTGTTCCATATAGATTTCTTCCTCTAAGTCACCATTTAAAAAGGCTGTTTTAACATCCATTTGGTGTACTATTAAGTTATAAATAGCAGCAATTGAAATAAGTACCCTAATGGATGTGATTCTAGTGACTGGAGAGAAAGTGTCGAAGAAATCTATATTTTCTCTTTGTCTAAAACCCTTGGCTACAAGGCGAGTCTTGTATTTATCAATAGTTCCATCAGGTTTTAGTTTCTTTTTCAGAACCCATTTACAACCGATCGGTTTGCAACCAGGAGGCAAGTCTACTAAGTGCCATGTCTTGTTAGAATCTAGGGATTCTATCTCATCATTTATAGCTTCTTGCCATAAATCTGCATCTAGAGATGACAATGCTGCTTGAAGATTTATTGGATCTTCTTCTATATTATAAGCCGCATAATCAGGCCCATAGTCTTTAGCGACTCTTACTCTTTTACTTCTCCGAAGTTTTGTTTCTACTTCGTTGTTGTTTTCTGTACTTCTTATCACAGGAATGTGACTCGATTGGGTGCCCCCACTATTTCTCAGTTTGAAAGGAAATTTGTCTTCATAGAATTCAACATCATTTGATTCTATGATTACTTTTGCATTTAGGTCATAGAACCTATATGCCTTATTGTTTGCTGCATACCCAATGAATACACATTCATATGCTCTACTAGCGAGTTTAACTCGTTTCGGATCCGGAATTCTGACATAAGCCAGGCAGCCCCAAGTTCTCAAATAAGACAAGTTTGGTTGTCTTTTCTTTAATATCTCATATGGTGAGATCTTACTTTTTGACTTGGGGATTCTATTCAGGACTTAGCAAACAGTCAATAAAATTTCCCCCCACCAGTGAAGAGCAGCACCAAAATTTATCATAATTGCAACAACAAGTTCGGTAAGAGTCCTATTCTTTCTTTCTGCTTTACCATTCATTTCAGGAGAATATGGAGCAGTCGTTTCATGTACAATTCCATGTTCTTTATAAAAATCATTAAATAAACCAGAATCATATTCAGTCCCCCTATCACTACGAAGTCTCTTAATCTTCTTACTAAGTTGATTCTCAATTTCAGTTACATATATCTTAAACATTTCAAGCGCTTCACTTTTATTCTTCATTAAGTATACATAAGTATAATCTGAATAATCATCAATAAAAGTGATAAAATAACGTTTATTGTTTCTAGTTAAACTTCCATCTAATTCGCATATATCAGAATGTATAAGATCTAGGGGATCAGATTCCTTATTAATTGATTTATGCGAAGTCTTGATTATTTTTGCTTGACTACAATATTCACATTTATTTGTATCATTAATACTTAA
Source organism: Vicia faba (assembly GCA_948472305.1). Taxonomy (NCBI): domain Eukaryota; kingdom Viridiplantae; phylum Streptophyta; class Magnoliopsida; order Fabales; family Fabaceae; genus Vicia; species Vicia faba. The sequence continues at coordinate 1,514,737,677 of OX451739.1, forward strand.
TTTAGGGATTAGGCCCAAGTTGCTTGCATTATGCATAATTCGCTTATTAACGTGACAAAGTCTAGTATGCCAAATATTAAAATCACACAAAGAGTAAACAGAAGGAGAAATCTTATTAAAATCAACATTCAACTTAAACATGCCATCAGTGGCGTACCCTTTCCCAACAAAAATACCATTCTTAGTGATGGTGTACAAATCTGCCCCTAAAGTTTGACTAAACCCTGCCTTATTTAAAAGAAAACCAGAAACAAGATTCTTCCTAATTTCAGGAACGTGCATGACGTCCTTCAAGATCAAAGTCTTTCCTGAGGTGAATTTCAGCTCAACATCCCCAATTCCAGCAACCTTAGTGGTGTGAGCATCTCCCAACAACACTTTCTTATCTTCAGCATTCATGTATGTTTTGAACATAGCACGATCGTAGCAGACATGACGAGAGGCGCCAGTGTCTATCCACCAACCATCACTTCCACCAACCATGTTGACTTCAGTGATCATAGCAATGAATTGCTCATCAGTCAGGTTAACCTGAGCATTTGAGCCAACAACAGGTTTAGGCCTGCTCTTACACCTTTTTGCCATGTGACCCGGTTTCCCACAATTGTAGCAAGTGAAAACCGGAGCATCATTTCTCTGTGGTGGTGGTTGTTGCCTAGCAAGTGGAGCATTTGGGGCCCTAGAGGGATTCCCATTCTTAATTCGGTTCACAGCATTGCGGTTCTGATTCTTTAATGGTTTGCCCGTAGGCTTCAGAACCGCACCGAATCTCTTTTTGTTGTTAGAAACAACTAAGACTTCATCTTTCTGATCTTGTCTTCGAGCTTCCTCTTCAATTCGGAGGCGAGTAATCAAACTTTCGATTGAAAACTCTTTGGTTTTATGGCGAAGCATATTTTTGAAATCTTTCCAACCAGGGGGCAGTTTGTCAATAATAACAGCAATTTGAAATTGTTCATTCAGGGGCATACCTTCAGTTATGATTTCATGAGCAATTTTCTGAATTTCGTGGCTTTGAGTTTCCACAGACTTTTCATCCACCATCTTGTAATTCAAGTAGCGGCTGACAGCATATTTCTTTGCACCTGCTTCTTCAGTATCATATTTCTTCTGCAGAGCTTCCCACACTTCTTTAGCACTGTTGTAATTACTGTAGTAATCGTACAGGTCATCAGCAAGACCGTTCAGAATGTGATTTTTGCATAGGTAGTCATTCTCTTGCCATATGGCAATTTCTTTTCGAAGCTGTAAATCATCTGCTGCGGCTTTGGCTTTTGCAGCAGCTTGTGCTTCAGCAGAGCTGGGAGCTTTGTCAGAAGTTACAATTGTTGCAGCATCAGTTTGTTCGGTTGATCCAGAAGGAACAACAGGGATATCCTCAGTCAGAACGTGGGCACACTTCTTGATAGTTAAGAAAAATTTCATCTTAGCTTGCCAACGTTTGAAATGAGAACCCTCAAACTTAAATGGTTTGTCAGTGACAGCAGCGACCGCATTATTACCGATAATTTCCTCAGTAGCCATGGCAGTTAAGGCGAACGTCTTAAAATTGTTGATCACGGATTAGTGAAAACAAGAATAGCCACTGAGAATTTTATCGGGTCGAGTCGCGGTTCAGTACGCTTTCTTTAAGACGTTTCGCCGGATGCCAACAAAGTGCAAGGCAGTCGATAATAGGCGACGTCTCCAGGATAAAACAACCCGTTCGAATAAAATACGATTATCACTTGCACTGTGATAAATCGTTCGATGAATAACACCTTCTGATGGTGTAGAAACCACTCGTAGTATCTGGCAAGAAGCAGTCGAAAAAAAAACAGAAAAGAAAAAAAACTTGAGATGAAGCAGAGTAGAGAGAGAGAAGAGAGAATTCGAGATCTGGAATTCTGGAGTTATTTGCAAATGAAATAAGCACGGATCCAACAAAACGGTTCGAAAAATTAGGAAGAACGTGGGAGAGGGTGGAATTGGCCCAGTCAAAAGTGACCGTTATTGCTTGGTCAGACAGTCATGCAGTCATGCGTTTTGACTCTTGGAAGGCAAGTAATTGACACGTCACTAATTCCGTAATTAATTAATATTAAATATTAATTAGATGACTTAGTGGTGTGTCCTCACTCCTTAACAAAATTGGGGTGCTCCTTGGGGCCCAACCCAAGTGTCCAAGTTGGAGTATTTATGCACTACTAGAAGTTGTGTTCCCTCCAATGTGGGACTAAAATGAATCCTTTCAAATTCACTCACAAACTAGTTCATTCATGTGCTCATTTATTGCCCATTTAATGTCAATGAATCATTCCAATTCCCAATCCAAATTATCATCATTCCAAGATTTCTAACAATAACAGGCTGCCTACAAAAGACATGTTATTTACCCAAGGTATCTCCTTTTCTCCTACCAATTTATGTTGTGTTTTGTGTAAGAAAGAAGTGGAAAACTTGGACCACATATTGCTTTTATGTAAAGTGGCAAGAGTTGTGTGGAATTCAATTTCTAATTGGTTAGAAGTGGAGATGAGTAAGGAATATAATATTTGAAGGTGTTTTCTTAAAGCTTATGCAATTTCCAAGAGTAAGAAAGTGAAGAAGGGTTTCGAAGGAATTGTTTGGTTAGCGGTCTGTTGGAGTTTATGGTTGAAGAGAAATGTGATTTTATTCCACAATGATTCTTCGAATGTGTCGGATTTGATTTAAAGTATTAAGATGATAGCTTGGAAATAGTCACTCCACGACAAAATTACTTACACCAAATGTAATTTTCTTGAACTTTGCAATGATCCTTGGCATTTTTTAGGATAAGTTGCAATTGGTTGGTTATTTCCCTTCTTCAAATTTTTCTCGATTTTTATATTCGGGATTGAATACCCCTAGTACTTCTTTAATATAATCTTTGCTTAAAAAAATACTTATTAATAAATCAAAGGATATCTTTAAAATATTTAAAATTTAAAAAGAAAGAGTTATCCAAATTAATTGCAATGAAAGACTCAGATTCTGTATAATAGATCTTTAACATGAAAAATATCCATAATAGAAGTAATGGTAAATTGTGATTGTATAAGACATAGTTACTTTAAGAAGGTTTAATAATCCATATTATATTTCTTTTTAATTTTTAAATAGTAAAATGAAAAATATCCATAATAGAAGTAATGGTAAATTGTGATTGTATAAGACATAGTTACTTTAAGAAGGTTTAATAATCCATATTATATTTCTTTTTAATTTTTAAATAGTAAAATTTGTTTTAAACCTTGTTTTAGATTGATCTTCTGAGTAAGGGTGATAAAATAGACTGGGCTCGTCGGATCGGTCCGTTTAACCTATTAATTTTAGTAGACTGAATTGAGGTTTTTGACTCGGTATCTTAAGTTGGCCAGTCCCGTTTAACCTGCTTTAAACAGCGGGTCGAGACGAGGCTGGACGGGTTTTACCCGCAGACTTTTTGTTAAAACTTTTTATTTTTTATTTAGAAATTGATGTTGATTTAAAAAAAAAAGAATTTGATTAGTGTATACATGTGACAAAATTATGATATAACTATCAAGAAATCACTCAATATAAGAGTGTATATAATGCAGTGAAAAAGTCAGATGTTTATATTTTATGCATTGTAATTGTTATCAATGTTTGCCCAGTACAAATTATTAATTGAATTCTTTTAGTAAATTTTTAGATATGATTAAGATGATATGTGTTGTTTATTTATTTATTTTGATATATTTTTTTATTGTACTTGAGTCTATTTCGTTATATTTTTCTTGTAATTGGTCTTTGTTTGGACTTAAGACATGTTAAAGTTTTATTTTACGTTGTTAAAAATATAATTTTGTCAATCTCTTTGGTAATGATTAAATTTATTATAAATTATGTAATAAATTAAATTGTATAATAAAAAATAAAAAAATTTGACGAGTCGGCCTGCCAATCCGCCAACTCGTTAGTACATGGACCGGACTAGACTTTTGAGCTGACATCTAAGTTGACTCACCTTGCCCCACTCCGCTTTTGGACAGACTTAAACGGGGTGTACCTAAATGGGGTGGGCCGCTCACTTTGTCACCCCTACTACTGAGTAACTTAAACTCAATTCCTTATCTTCAAGTCTATATAAGTTTAACTTTCTTCACCTCTAAAGTACACGCTATTTTAATTTAAAACTTACTGCTTCATATTTACCGTCATTATTGAGTTGAGTATGTCAAAAGCATTTGCATGTACACATTTTTTTATTGAGGTTAGAGATGGTAATTACGACTAAATACTATCTACAATTATGATGCATCGGTTTGGCGTCGTCATTGTGAATCCAAATTCCAAAGGGAATTTTTTTTGTACACCTCTAAGAGGTGGGTAAAACTCTAAATTTCCGAAAATACCCTTCAAAAATGTATTTTCAAACGCACCTCAAGTCTAGATATTTCAGAGATGTATTTCCGAACGCACCCAATATGATATTTTAGGGTAAATTCATAAATGCACTTTCGAAAATACCATGTTTCTAGTGAAACGTTAAATTAAAACATACATGTATATTTTGATAAGCGCATTTTCAAAAATATGTGTGTTATATCATCAGCTGCATGAACTATTTCATTGTGTTCATTTTCATCTCAAACCCAAAACCTCATCAAATACTCAATCAATTTTTTATCCCCAAAATAAGTTTCAAGTTGTTTATCATGTCAAACAGAGCATAGAAAGTTGCAATTTAAGGTTAAAATTTCTCATTTCATCTCTAAATTCCTTGCATTGATGCTGATTTTTGAGATCAAAACTGCATCACTTCAGAAATATATTTCCGACTATGTCAGTGCAATGGACGACACATCATACAGAAGAGGCGGAAACATAGCCAGATCATTTATTGGAAAGGATGGTCGAATTCACAAAGATATCAAAACTTGAAAGAGAAACAAATAGGGAGAAGTCGAAGAAAGAATCAGTTTTAGATTTAAGTGATAGTCATTTGTTCGGTACATTTTAGAATGTTATAGAACCATTTTTTGTATGTATTATCGTGCACAGTGTAATCGAATCATTTTGAAATATAACTACACGATTCAATACACATATAATATATCTATTCACCATTTTACCAATTTATACAATTTACCGATTTATACTTTTTCCGATTAAATTATGAATTTATCTTTGAATGGTATTAATTATGCCAACTTCTTATTCCATCTCTGCATAATTCGAAAATGTATTTCTGAATTATTAAAAAAAACAATCAAGGAATGTTTCAGAACTACACTTTCGAAAACACCTTTTTTTTTATAAAAAATATAAGGGGTTGTTTCGGAAGTGTATATCCGAAAAATACCTTGACACATGATAAAAATTCTTATGCCACATTGTTCCGAAACTTCTATAAATAGGGTGTCCTAAACCTATTGTTCAACATCATACACCACATATCAGATATCACACACCACAAATTAGATATGACACAAACATATCCTTACCTTGCTTTTGTCTACTTCAATGGTGCGATATCGTCACTTCAGTTTAGGTTCTGCGAGGATACGACTTTTGTCGAACTTATTACCATACTCAACTCTCTCTTGCAATATCCAAAAAATCGGAGGATAGTCAAAGTCGAATATCATTCACCATCACTTGACACTGATGGAAAGGTCAAGTTCACCAAGTTTGAGCTGAAGACGAGTGACGATTTACAAGTTATGTGGAGTACTTTTCGCCAATACTCTACTAAGGATCCGATTGAATTAGATGCAAAATTTCAAATATCTGTTGAAGATGTTATTAAAATGTTGTGACGTTCTCAATTACCCGTTTATAACAATATGTAATGTTAAATTTATGTTTCAATATCTATGTAATTTCGACTTTCAATGTTTAATTTATGTTATTGTTTATGTAATATCAATGTTTCAACTTATATGTTATATATATGTTTCAATATTTCTGTTTTTTATATCAGTAGCGTTTATTTCAGAAATGTACTTCTCAAATAGTTCATTAGATGTATTCTAAAATACATCTCATAATTCACCTCAAAAAAGAATTTTCTATAACTTCAAAAATATATCTATGAAATAACCGTAGAAAAATAAAATATGGTATATATATATATATATATATATATATATATATATATATATATATATATATATATATATATATATATATATATATATATATATATATATATATATATATATATATATATATATTTCAAAATTTTAGAAATTAAAAAAACATTTAATCAAAAGTGACTAAAAAAATATAAAGATGTACAAAAAAAAATTTCCAATTCTAAATAGTAACATCTAAACATATTGGGCCAACATTTACGACATTAAAATTAGTACAAAATCTGTTTTTGTTTGTGGTTTACTTTTTATTTTATTTTTACTAAAGTGATTTTTATATTTCTGTCTTTGGAATTTTTTACTTAATATACATAATACATCAACCGACAGGACTGTTAAATGTAATTTCAATAATGTGAACTTTAAAGAGGTAGAGATTCGCCAACTTGATCTTGGCAGCTAGATACGTCCAATTTTGATCTTTTTTTCAGATTATGCTAGCCATGACAATATAGTGGGTTGAAGATGATTTTTATTTTTTTAAATTTAAATTTGAATTTTTAAATAATATTTGTTCCCTGTCTTAAACTCAAATAGCATGGAGAAATTATCCTAAACAGATTTGAGTTGAGTTTGAATATCTCCGTTCAATATTATTTATTTTATAAAACTGATTTTTTTAATAAAAATATTTATTTTTTAAAAATTAAATTAAATTATAAATAATAAAATAAAACATTCTTAAAAAATTATATATATATATATATATATATATATATATATATATATATATATATATATATATATATATATATATATATATATATATATATATATATATATATATATATATATATATATATATATATATATATATATATTTCAAATATTTTAAATAATAAATAAATATCAATTTATTAAAACATTGTTCACATATTTAACCTATTCAATTATTAAAAATAAATAATAATATACATAATAAAATAAACATGACGAGTTTAAAGTAGATATTAGCGTATCTAATATCTAACCTGTCTCTATATTTTATAATCAAAGAAAATTTAAACTCGAATTCAAACACAATCAAAATAAATTTTCCTCCATCAACTTTAAGACAGATTCTAATGGATATCCGCAAATACAAGCTTTACTACTATGCTTAATGGATGCTCTTGGTCCGTTTATTTGGCTATAGACATTGACGCCAACTCGGTCTAGCTAGCTAACTCATGACCCAAAACTCAATTGAAATTAAATGCTAGGATGATAATAAGATCAACTTTCATTTTCTGTCACTCACAAACCTCAGTTAATAGCTACATCGTAATGTGTTTGAATTAACTGTGGATAAAATGAATTTTAAGAGAACTGAATTTAATATAATTAATTTTAATAGAATTAAATTTAACAAAATTAATTTTTGTTTGAATATATTTATTTAAAAGTAAATTAAATAATAAATTTCAGTATAAAATTAATTATAATCAATTCTGAAGATTGGTGCTATAAATTTTAATTTTAAGTAAAATCAATTAATTTTATTTTTGAAAAATCAAATATCTAAAAATCACTTAAAATCAATTATACATCTCTAAAATTGATTATGCATTTATCAAAAATAAAACCAAACATATATTTAACTATCTTACAAACATTCATTTAGGTACATCATGTGCATCTAATTATATAATACCACCTTCAAATATGTATTTTTATTATTCTTTATAATACAACCTTCAAATTATATTTTGAAAGACACGGGTAAGAGATGGCAATTCTAGAAGAAACTTTGAGAGGTAGGGGTAAAAATTCTATTGATTAAATTCTTGGAATTTGAGAAACATATATAAATATATTGGATTTCAATATTCATATATAAATGGTTTGAGAAATTGAGAAATATTTGGGATAGAAAATATGGTTTATTTTTTGAAATTTGGGTGAGTTTCTATGTCATAAATTATTAAAACAAAATTGATTTGTACCATATCTCTTAGGTTTTGATAAAAAAATATTAAAAAAACAATTGAGTATACTAACATCTATTCAAGTGTGCATGAACATATATAAAAATTTAGACATAAAGTCAGTTCTGACAATGCATTGAACACCCAAAGAGAAGCCTTAAGATGCAGATTTTGAATATCAGACTCTGAAGAATCAGCTTCTGAAGGAGGTCAACTTCTGATGAATAGTCAACTTTTGATGGATCAGAACCTGAAGACTCAGACTCTGAACCAGGTTAAGGATCAAAACCTGAAGATCCCTGACTCTGATTAAGTCAGCATCTAAAGACTAAGTCAACCTCTGAAGACTCATAGTATGAAGGATCAGAAACTAAGACTCATTTTCTAAAGATATAGAGTTTGAAGGATCAGAAGGTAAGACTCATCTTCTGAACACTCTGAACCTGAAGTCAGTCAAAGCTCAAGAATCAAGAAACTCTGATAGGCCACTATCAGACTCTGAAGATATTTTGTCCTCGTTTGATCAGGTGAAGACTTAGCAAAAAAACTGCATAAGACAAATGAATGCTAATAATAATTCCTCTTATAACAAATGAGTTTCAAATGACCTTTCAACGATATTAACTATGTCAGGAAGCTTCTCAACGTCTCTGAAGATGCTTCTCTCAAAGACTCTTTATGCATGAAGTATTCTTCAACGTCTCTTTTGTGTTCCTCCATAAAAGGAGCCAAATTTTTTGGAGAAAACACAACGATGTGCATTGACGAACAAAGAGATGTTACTCTGTAAAATATATTGCACAAGCTTAACTTAAAACTTCTTACACATTGTATATTCTTAGATATTCTTAAGTCTTATAGTTGTCACACTCCAAATTTTTTTGCCTTAGGTGCTAACAGTCTAATTTACTTTGGCAGGTCATTTCAGGTAATTTGTTCACTAACATGTAGATAGCACTAACATTAGTTAATTTATTTAGGAGTTTAAAATTAATTATTAGTTTTGCATTTTCTTTCTTAAAAATAAATAAACTTAGGGGGTAATTTACTATTTCCCAAAGTAAATTTATTAGTTTTACTATTAAAATTTAATGTGCATCTAAATAAATATTTGTGAGATTGGGAGGGGGTGTTGTAAAGTTTTAATTATATTAGTGCGTTTATTCTTATTCTATTATTATTATTATTCTACTAAATGTTTACATATATTTATTCATTTTTTCGATTATTCCACTAAGTTGACCGAAGTCAACACATATTCATTTTATTGTTATTATTCTTATTTTTATTTTTATTATTTATTTAACTATTATTATTTTTATTATTTTTAATTTAACTATTATTATTATTATTATTTTATTGACTAAGTCAACAAAGGGTTAGAAACCCTAATGCAAAGCTGCGCCCATGTTTTTGAATTCTTCGTCCCTAAGTCAAACAAAGCCCAGAAATTCAGATTTCACATCAAATTATTTTGGATATTTGATTGGAAAGATTATTTTCATTGATTAAGCGAATACAATACATAATTTTGTCCAAGTACATCGGTTACAGAAATCCTATTTGCTAATTCTAAATTGAATCTAAATCAAATCTTTGATTCACAATTGATTGAATCAAATCAAATCCTAAATCTAATGAAAATTTCCAAGCAGTCTAATTTATAACTGTAAATCAAATACAAGTTTCCTAATTGAACTAATTTCTAAGCCTATATAAACTAAACTCTAAGACATAATTAAGAACGAAAAAAACTGGGAGAAAACCCTTGTTGTTACGCATTCCCCACCTTCAGAAAAGCTTTTCATTCATAAAAGGATTAGGATTCATCATTAGAAGCCTAACCCCTTTGAGCTAAGCCTCCGCTCATTCACCATACCTACAAGCAAAAGAAGAAGGAGATTAGAAGAGAGACCAAGAGAAATCAGAAGAGGAATTATACAACAAGATTCACGGCAATGAGAGGTAAGCCGAGAACTTAGCTTTAGGGCTTTTAATTGTTGTTGTGATGCTTGCTTGATTGATGCTGGTTTGTTGTGTTTATGGAATTTTGGGATTTTTCTAGGTTTTTAAGGTTATGGTTCGTCTACTTAGGGTTAAGGTTCATCTATCTTGTCGTTATGGGCTAGGTTTCATGGGGTCAGGGTAAAGATTTCTCAGGGCTCTTCATTCTAGGTTAGGGTTTTAAGATATAAGGTTAGAGTTCTTTGGATTCTGGAAAAGATGTTGAATTTCCTGACGAAAATTCATCATAGACGCTGGCCTCAACAACCCCCACAGTGGCGCTACGTAGGATTCTTGTTTTGGATAAAGATCTGGGTTCATGACGGTGGTTGAGGATGAAGGTTTGAAGTTACCGGTTGAATGTCTATCAGAAAACTGGAAAGAAGTGGTGGTTCCCGGCAGCCAGGGTTGCCAAGGCGATTTCTGGTGGAAGTTTTCTAGTGAGAGGTCAAAGTCTCTCTCTAGGATTGTTTAAGTGAGAAGAAATGGATTATAAAGAGAGAGGCAGAGAAGAAAAAAATGGGAAGAAAGTTAATATATATTGCTTTCGTCTCTCCGTGTGTGCACCTTATCATACTCCATACTCAACAAATGAATGATGATTGTTCGTTCTTCATACTCTTAATCAATGCCCCAGAGTTAACCTCTGGAGGCCATTTGATCAAGATTGAACGCTTATGATCCTTGCTAGCACATCATAACCCCTGCACCTCACCATATAATGTCAAACAGGCTACAAACAGTGTCTGGGCTCATGCCCTTTATATTCACACCCTCCTTTTACTCTCTCAACTGAAATCAGCACCCCCTGACGCCTTTGGACTCAAACATTATCTGGGCTTAAGCCCTTACTATTAGCACACCACAATAATTACCACATTGAACGATTTAAATTCCCCAATTTTATTTAAATAATTCATTTATTTATTTATTTATTTGATATTAGTTTATTTATTTATTTAATTCATTTATATATTTAAATAATTTATTTATTTACACATTTATTTATTTTGGACATTTATTTTCTCTATATCATTTTATCATCATTTGCATTAAAGTAATTTTTTTATCATAAATAATCATGTTGATAAATAAATATTTATCTATTATTATAAATATTAAATATATTTCTAATAATTAGTCTAATAATTATTTATCTATTTTTTATAAAATATTAACCTTTTTTATCAATTCATCAAACATTATTTTCATCATTCAAACTTATTTTCAAAAATTTCATCATACATTTAAAATAGCTAACCCATCAAACATAACACTTTTTCACTAACTTAATTTCAAATTAAATATCATTTTCAAAAAGGATTGTGGATCTACTTTCAAACTAACTGCGAACTTCGTTTACAACTACGCTATTTTCAAACCAGGACAAGGTTCAAGGATAACTCAAAAGCATATGAACCCTAAACATAACCTTATACCCCGAATTTCCCAGAAACACAATTTAAACACCAAAGTTCACAGTGATTCAACAATCACGCACCAATTATCAAATCTCTAAGCTAAGTGTTTTAGCATTTACCTCTTCTTTCACTGAAACTGGTCGTATAAAATTTGATTTCCTCCTTTGAATTTTTCTTCTAATCCCTCTTCTACTTTTGTTCGCAGGTACTGGATGAATGCGCTGGGGTTAAGCTCTAAAGATCTTAGGATTTCAGTTGTGAAACCTAAGTCTTTCAACAATGAAGAGCTCTAGTGATAGGGTGGGGATTCGTAGCAGCAACCAAGGGTTTTCTCCAAGTTTTTCGTGTTTCCCTCAATCTGTTTTAGTCTTAGGTTTATATAGGTTTTAGAATTAGTTCAATTAGGAAATTTATATTAGTGATTTTTTAGTTTTGATTTAGGTTGATCTGTAATTGATTGGAATTGCATATTTGATTTAGATTTAGTTTAGAATTAGCAATAAGGGTTTGTAACCTGATGTATCTGGACGATTTTTATGTTGTAAATTCAAATTCAATCAATAAAAATGATTTTCTCAATCAAATATTCTTAAAATATTTGACTCACAAATGTTTTGAGTTCTGGGATTTGGGTGACTTAGAGAGGAAAAGATCCAGAAAAGGGCGCATCTTTGAGACATGGGGTTAAGAAACCCTAATGTTTGACTTTAGTCAACATTAAAATCATCTTAATAATAAATAAAATAAAATGAACAAAAATGAATAATAATATCATAACAATTATAAAATGTGGACGTATTGACTAATAAAAACAAATCATTATAAATAATAATAAATATAATTTAAAAGACGTTGACTCTAGTCAACAACCATGAAAATCTCATTAACCTTGTTATGGGCCTCCAAAAAGCTTAATGGGCCATTCAGATTTTAAATTGAAATAATGAGCCCCTATTAAAAAATACACCCCCTTTCATAAATTAAAACCCTATTACACTTAAAAAAATTCTTTTTAAAAGAATAATTGAGACTTCAATGTAAGAATTAGTATAAAACACCAAAAATTAGTAAAAGAGATAAACAAATAGTTCTAACAAAAAATGAGATTGTCTGTCTATACCCATATGAGAAAATTTAGGGTATGACAATAAGGTGAAAGATTTTTTGGACTCCCAGGATATCACTTTTGATAAGCCTAATATCAAGACAAACCCCATGCCCTAACATGGTGGTCCGACTATGAACGCAATTGAGATAGTCACTGACCATGGAGCAGCAAAACAGGTAAAAGCTCCAATAGACATCTTGAAGGAACGTTTGTTGGAATATGGTTTATATTAAAACATAATAACGCTTTCGATAATACTTTGCAAAAATTGGTGGATCAGGGGATAGTCCAATTCGGGAAATATTCTGAAGAAGAATATATAGTCGCGATTAATGGGAATACAAGGAGGCCATTGGTGATTCCTTGCCAAGGGCCAAATTTTGTCAAGAAAACTCCTGTAATTCCATGTGGAGAGCCAAGCATGACAAAAATACCAATAACAATACCATGCCAAGATCAAACTCTGAAGATACCAATGTCTCTGAAGAGTACGATAGGTAATCAGGGGCTATCCCGAACTCCTTATGAAAGTGACAAATTTGTGCCATGGAGTTACAATACTATGGTCTATGTCAATGGCTTGAAACAAGAGTGCGAGACGTCAACAAGCCAGGGGTCTGCAATTACAAATATAGCAGGAACAGGGGCATGACCCGCAGTAGTCAAATATATGGTTCAGAATAACAAAAGAAGGATAACATTGTGGCTAAGGATAAAGGAAAAGCTGTGGTTGAAACTAGTTAGGAGAAAGAACTCCCGATTGAAAATTTTACTGACCGAGAGGCTGAAGAGTTCTTGAAAATAATCAAGAAAAGTGACTATAGCGTGGTGAATTAACTACATAAAACCCATGACAAGATTTCAATACTCTCATTATTAATCAACTCGAGGAACACCGAGAATCTCTGATGAAAATTCTAAGTTATGCGCACGTTACAAAAGAGATCACAGTAAACCAATTTGATGGAGTCGTGGCTAATCTGACGTCAGGAACACACCTAGGCTTCAATGACAGTGAGTTACCCATACAAGGAAGAACTCACAATAAGGAACTGCGCATTTAAATCCAAATAGGAACAACTAGCTTATCCATAGTGATTACTGATATTGGTTCTTCCCTAAACATGCTACCAAAAGCCATCCTGATGAAGCTAACAATGGATGGCATCATCATAAGACCAAGTTTTATGGTGGTTAAAGCATTTGATGGTTCTCAAAGCACTATGTTTGGAGAGGTGGATCTCCCAATAAAGATCGACCCGCATATGTTCTACATTACCTTTTAGATAATGGATATAGAACCAACATATACTTTCCTGCTCGGGCGACCTTAGATCCATGCGGAAGAGGTTGTCACCTCAACCCTGAACCAAAAATTAAAGTTACTCGTCAAAGGAAAATTGGTTGTGTTCGACAGAAAAAAAGATATCTTTGTAAGTAACTTGGATTCCTATAGATATATCAGTATGGAAGAAGATTGTATGGAAATGTTGTTTCAGGTCCTAGAAGTTGCTACAGTGGTAACCCTACTGGTGGAGAAAATCAAGAAACTGAGAACTACCATGACTTCATGGAGAGACTTGCAAACATCTGTGGAGGATCTAACATCTAAAGGTTAGGGCAGCCTTGTGGAGATACTTGAGAAGAAAGATCGCTTTGGTTTGGGCTATCAACCGTCAAAGACTACTAAGAAAGGCAAAGGACAATTTCCTCACATCCAAGAAACCTTCGTCAACAAAGGAGTTGAGCATGGTGGACAAGTGTCATTGATATCCGACGAGGGCAATAACAAAGGAGCATCTAACTTCATCCAAGAATGTGCTCCAGACGAAGAGCTCAAGAATTGGATAGCTGTGGAGATCCCATAGACCTTTCTCTTTCCAAAGTAATTTTTCTATTTTTAAAAGAACATATGTCTCGCCCGAAGCATAGGGGTAACTTGTAAGGGCCCCCCATTTATTTTTAAACAGTATTTTCAATTAATAAAAGTTATGTTTTGTATTCAATGGAGATCCATGTCTTTCTCTTTTATTTACTACTTTTTCCAAAATGACAATACTTTTTTTTCATATGCACTTTCCAATTTAGCATTCTAAAAAGTACCAAAACATGATAAAATGTGAATATCCACACCTAAACTCACCGATAATGATACTGCTATGATCCGATATGATTTTGATGCACCAATTAACCAAGCTGAAGAGGAATATGAGGAAGATCTTGAAATCTACAAAGAATTGGCGAGGTTACTAGAGCTAAAAGCAGATAACATACAACCATACCAGGAATCTATTGAGACCATCAATCTTGGGACCGGAAAGGACCCAATGGAGATCAAGCTAGGTGCAACCTTGGAGGAAAGTGTTAAAGGAAGGTTGATCAAGCTCCTACATGAATACATGGATATATTTGCTTGGTCATACCGATATATGTCGGGTTTAGATACATATATCATGGTGTATAAACTACCTCTCAAAGAAGGTTGTTCTCCTGTCAGACATAAGCTCAGAAGAACTCATTCAGACATGTCAGGAAAAATTCGGGAAGAAGTCCTCAAGCAATTAGATGTAGGGTTCCTAGATGTGGTATATTATCCACCTTGGATAGCTAACATCGTGCCGGTACTCAAGAAAGATGGAAAAGTCGCATGTGTGTAGACTATCGGGATCTAAACAAAGCAAGTCCTAAAGAGAATTTCCCGTTACCTTACATAGATGTTTTAGTAGATAATATAGTTCAAGCTTCGGTATTCTCTTCCATGGATAGTTTCTCAGGATATAATCAAATTAAAATAGATCCCGAAGACATGGAAAAGACTACTTTCATGACTCCTTGGGGCACCTTCTGCTACAAAGTAATGCCTTTAGGTCTAAAGAATGCGGGGGAAACTTATCAACAAGAAATTGTCACGTTATTTCATGACATGATCCATAAAGAATTCGAGGTATACGTGGATGACATGATTGCCAAAAATCATTGGGAGGAGGATCACATCATTCACTTATAGAGGTTATTCGAACGTCTACAAAAATTCAGACCGAGGTTGAATCCGAACAAATGTACATTTGGTGTCAGGTCATGCAAACTATTGGGTTTTATTGTAAGCCAATGAGGTATTAAGGTGGATCTCGAAAAGGTGAAAGCCATACAAGAAATTCCAGCTCCAAGAATAGAAAAAGAGGTTCGTGGTTTCTTAGGACAATTGAACTATATCTCAAGCTTTATATCACACCTAACTGCTACGTGTGAGCCTATATTCAAGCTACTAAAAAAAATCAATCAGTGAAGTGGAATGAAGACTGTCAAACAACCTTCGAAACAATAAAGCAATTTTTACAAGAGCCACCAATCCTTATGCCACTTGTTACTATAAGACCACTTATTATGTACCTAACGGTACTTGAAGGATGTATAAGATGTGTATTAGGTCAACACAATGAAACAAGTAGAGAAGAGTATGCAATCTACTACCTAAGCAAGAAATTTACTGAGTGCGAAACTCGGTACTCACTCCTCGAAAAGACTTGTTGTGCTCTGGCTTGGGCCACTAAACGACTAAGACAATATATGTTAACTCATACCACATGGTTAATAGCAAGAATGAATCCTATGAAGCATGTGTTTGAAAAGCAAGCTCTTACAGGAAGAATTTCTCGATGGCAGATGTTGTTATTCGAATATGACATATAATATTTTACTCAAAAGGACATCAAGGGTAGTGTACTAGCTTATCACTTAGCTCATCAACCATTGGCGGAATATCAACCAATCAATTTTGATTTCCCAGACAAAGACATCATGGTTATTGGTGACCACGAAATACCAGGACTCGATAAAATACTTGAACCAAGGGCACGATGGACACTCATGTTTGACGGTGCTTCAAATGCACTAGGACATGGTATTAGGGCTGTATTGACTTCTCCAAAGAACTTTCACAAACCTTATACTGCAAGGTTATGTTTTGATTGCACCAACAATATTAATGAATACAAAGCTTGTATCTTGGGTTCAGAAGTTGCTATAGACCTAAGGATCAAATACCTTGAAGTATATGGAGACTCAGCATTAGTCATATACAAAGTCAATGGCGAATAGGATACTCAGCATCCCAAATTAATTTTATATCGTGATTATGTTTTGGAGTTGGCTATGAAATTCACAAAGATTACTTTCACCCATATTCCACAAGAAGAAAGTCATATGGCAGGCGCCTTGACAACTTTGTTAGTCATGCTAAAAGTAATGTGTCCAAATCATGAACCACACATCATGATTAACCATTTTGAAGAGCCTGCACATTGTCTCGTAGTTTAAGAAGGACCAGATGACAAACCTTGGTTCTAAGACATCAAGAGGTATTTGGAGAAGCAAGAATATCCATAAAACTCCTCAATAATCGACAAACAAACTCTATGAAAGTTGGTTGTGAAGTTCTTTTTAAACAATGATGTATTGTACAAAAGAAAATACTATATGGTGTTACTCAGGTGCGTGGAGAAAAAAGAAGCAGATACACTCATGAGAGAGATCCACTAAGGAACCTTCGAGACTCATACAAATTAACATGCCATGGAAAATCTTAAGAGCCGGTTATTATTGGTTGACGATGGAAGATGACTGCTACCGTTATACGAAGACATGCCATAAGTGCCAAATCTATGTTGACAAGGGGTATGTACCACCAAGTCCTTTGAATGTTCTAAGTTCACCATGGCCATTCTCGATGTGGGGAATTAATACGATAGGAATGATCGAACCAAAGGCTTCTAATGGGCATGGATTCATACTAGTCGACATTGACTATTTTACCAAGTGGGTAGAAGCTGTGTCTTATGCAAATGTCATAAAGCAAGTGGTCACTCGCTTCTCAAGCAAAACATCATATGCAGATATGGAGTTCCCAGAAAAATTATTACAGACAATGGGTCCAACTTGAACAACAAAATTATGAAGGAGTTATATGATGATTTCAAGATTGAACATCATAATTCATCACCTTATCGACCCAAGATGAACGGTGCCGTTGAAGCTGCCAATAAAAATATCATTCTGAAAATGGTAAAGACATATAAGGATTGGCATGAAATGCTTCCCTTTGGTCTACACGGCTACCGTACCTCAGTACGTACTTCGACAGGTGCAACTCCTTTCTCTCTTGTTTATAGCATGGCGGTTGTATTCCCTATTGAGGTAGAGATTCCATCACTATGAGTCCTAATGGAAACCAAGTTTGAAGAAGCATAATGGGTTCAAACACGGCTCAATCAGCTCAACCTCATCAAAGAAAAACGCTTAACAACTTTATGCCATGATCAGTTATACTAGAAGTGGATGGAGAAAGCATTCGATAAAAAGGTCTATCCTCGAGTATTCAAATAAGAGGATCTAGTCCTCAAGAAGATTTTGATACCTCGCCTAGATTCACGCGGTAAATGGACACCTTACTACAAAGGTCCATATATGGTTAAAACAACATTCTCAAGAGGAGCCCTTATCCGCACAACAACGGACGAGGAAGAACTACCGCATTCGCTAAATTCTGACGTAGTAAAAAAATACTATGTATAAAAGGCCCACTAATTCAAAACCCTAAACGGGCGACTTAAGCAAAAAGAGGCGTCCCGGTGGATTGAAAATCCTAAAGGCGATCTAGCCAAAAATTAGGGACATATAAGCAAAATCATCATCCCGACGGATTGAAAACCCAAAAGGGTGATTCAGGCAAGATTTAGGGATTTTATTCGAAAAATGAACAAATACACTATGATTCGAGAATTCAGTACTAGGACTACGACTAAGGGGAAGGATTGATCTGAATCATTTTTCTTAGAAGCAAGGAGATTGGAGTTATCAAAGGACATTGGAGGAATAGTAGTATCAATTATCATTTTCGTTGTCGTTTTCAATTTTATTAAACTCTTTGTAATTACCTCTTTCTAGGAATTGCATCTTGTACTTTCGCCTATTCAAAGGCATTATCATTAATAAATCTATTTATTTATTTATTTTGTTTCAATTGTGTTTTCTTTTCCGACTTGTCTACAAAGTACTACGATTATTACTTGTAAATACTGCGTCAAAATTATTTCGGGGATTTGAAAATAAATAAAAGCATTTGACAAAACATCAAAAATCATTTTGGTTAGAAAAACGTCAAAAGAAATCCTCGTCCACGCCCACGCCTGCGTCTATGATATAATTATCAATAACACATTAACACTATTCACCATAATATATCAAAATATAAATCAACTTGGAGATACCGCAACCAACAATAGACAACGTTAAGAAGTCAATGACTCAAAGAACCCAATGGTTTAAAAGGAAAGAATTATTAAAGGAATTCAAAAACATTTGGTGCATATACATACGAAACACATGCCAATAACTTTGGGCATCATAAGCATATCAACAAATTTTTCATTAGGCATCATACGTATACATATCAGTTATACATTGCATTTCAAAATTCATAGACCAGGAATACTACGAAACACCTTAAGGCCTATTTTATTAGCTAAGTCACCTGCGTGAATCGCAAATTCAAATCTTAGCTTTTTCACACCATTACAAATACCTCAGTTGAGAACATACACAATATTCAGAGCTACTGCGAGCTAAGAATTACACTAGGTGATATATCTGCGAATCATACCAATGACCTAATTATTCAATTTTAACATTTCAAATTCAAACATCAAACCCACATTAATTATCCCCTAGGTTGTGATAGATATGCAAATATGTGATATAGCTTACTATGTTAGTCCCAAAGCTTTAGTAAGTTATTTTTCAAAACTCATATTATCTACCCCCTAGGTTGTGGTAGATGTGTGAAAATTTGCGATATAATTCATTGTGTTAGTCTCAAAGTGACAATGAATTATCAAACTTGTCTTATCAACCCCTGAGGTTATGGTAGGTATGCAAAAAAAATATACGGTATACCTTGTTGCATTAGTCTCGAAGAAGCAATAAGTTATCTATTTTCAAACTCGTATTATATACTCCCTAGGTTGTGGTAGATTTGCGAAATCTGCGATATTACTTGTTGAGTTAGTCTCGAAGGAGCAATAAGTTATCTATTTTTCAAAAATCGCGTTATTTACCCCCTTGGTTATGGTAAATATATGAAATCTACAATTACTTTTTCCAAGTGTTGACGAGTTATACGCTTCGTCATATCTAGGTCATTTATGTTCATGCTCTAAGCATTGGTGAGTTAACCGCGTCATCCTTGCCTGTTTACTTTTTGGTTTATCGTACAGTTTATATTTTTTCAAATCTTTTGGACAAATCTTGGGGTCTTCCATTATTCAATAACCTTCCGATCCGAATATGCGAGACCTTTGGATTCTCAAATCCTCAATTGAAGAGTAATTAAATAGGGACAATTGTCATACCCAAAATATGCTCACCTTAGGTGCTAATAGTCTAATTTACTTTGGCAGGTCATTTCAAGCAATTTGTCCACTAACATGTAGATAGCACTAACATTATTTAATTTATTTAGGGTTTTAAAATTGATTATTAGTTTTGCATTTTCTTTCTTAAAAATAAAATAAACCTTGGGGGTAAATTAGCTATTTTCCAAAGTAGATTTATTAGTTTTACTATTTAAATTAATGTGCATCTAAATAAATATTTGTGGGATTGGGAGGGGGTGTAGTAAATTTTTAATTATATTAGTGAGTTTATTCTTATCCTATTATTACTATTCTTCTACTAAATGTTTACATAGATTTGTTCAATTTTTCAATTATTCCACTAAGTTGACCGAAGTCAACATATATTTATTTTGTTGTTATTATTCTTATTTTTACTTTTATTATTCATTTAACTATTATTATTTTTATTATTGTTTATTTAACTATTATTATTTTTATTATTATTATTATTTTGTTGACTTAGTGAACAAAGGGTTATAAACCCTAATGCAAAGCTGCACCCATGTTTTTGGACTCTTCGTCCCTAAGTTAAGCAAAGCCCATAAATTCAGATTTTGCATAAAATCATTTTGGATATTTGATTGGATAGATTGTTCTCATTGATTAAGCGAATACAATACATAATTTTGTCCAAGTACATTAATTACAGAAATCATATTTGTTAATTCTAAACGGAATCTAAATCAAATATTTGATTCACAATTAATTGAATTAAATCAAATCCTAAATCTAATGACAATTGCCAATCAGTCTAATTTATAACTACAAATCATATACAAGTTTCCTAATTTAACTAATTTCTAATCCTATATAAACTAAACCCTAAGACAAAATTAAGGACGAAAAAAACTGGAAGAAAACCCTTGTTGTTGCGCATTCCCCATATTTAGAAAAGCTTTTCATTTAAAAAAGGATTAGGGTTCATCATTAGAACCCTAACTCCTTTGAGCTAAGCCTCTGCCCATTCACCGTACCCGCAAGCAAAAGAAGAAGGAGATTAGAAGAGAGACCAAGAGAAATCAGAAGAGGAATTATACAACAAGATTCACGACAATGAGAGGTAAGTTGAGAACTTAGCTTTAGGGATTTTAACTGTTGTTGTGATGCTTTCATGATTGATGTTGGTTTGTTGTGTTTATGGAATTTTGGGGATATTTCTGGGTTTTTAGGGTTAAGGTTCTTCCACTTAGGGTTAGGGTTCAACTACCTTGTTTTTCTAGGATAGGGTTCATGGGGTTAGGGTAAAGATTGCTTAGGGTTCTTCATTGTAGGTTAGGGTTATAAGATATAGGGTTAGGGTTCTTTGGGTTCTGGAAAAGATGTTAAATTTCTCGACGGAAATTCATCATAGACGGCGGCCTCAACGACTTTCCACGGTGGCACTACCCAGGGTTCTTGTTTTGGATGAAGATCTGGGTTCAGGATGGTGCTTGAGGATGAAGGTTTGATGTTTCCGGTTGGATGTTAACTGGAAAACTAGAAAGACGTGGTGGTTCACGGCGGCCAGGGTGGCCAAGGCGATTTCTGGTTGAATTTTTCTAGAGAGAGGTCAGAGCCTCTCTCTCTAGGTTTGTTTAAGTGAGAAGAAAGGGATTATATAGAGAGAGAGGCGGAGAAGAGAAAAATGGTAAAAATGGGAAGAAAGTGAATATATAGTTCCACATCTCTCTGTGTGTGCATCTTATCATACTCCCTAGTAAACAAATGAATCCTGACTGTTCGTTTTTCATACTCTTGATCAACTCCTCAGAGTTAACCTCTGGAAGCCATTTGATCAAGATTGAACGCTCTTGATCCTCAGTAGCACATCATAACGCGTGCACCTCACCATATAATGTCAAACAGACTCCAAACATTGTTTGGGCTCAAGCCATTTCTATTCACACCCTTCTTTTACTCTCTCAACTGAAATCAGCACCCCCTGGTGCCTTTGGACTCAAACTTTATTTGGGCTTAAGCCCTTACTATTAGCACCCACCAGTAATTACTAAATTAAACCATTTACACCCCCTTGTTTTATTTAAATAATTAATTAATTTATTTTATTTATTTAATATTAGTTTATTAATTAATTTATTTAATTCATTTATATATTTTAATAATTTATTTATTTAAACATTTATTTATTTTAGGAATTTATTTTCTCTATATCATTTTATCATCATTTTCATTAAATTATTTTTTATCATAAATAATCATGTTGATAAATAAATATTTGTCTATTATTATATATTTTAAATATATTTCTAATAATTAGTCTAATAATTATTTACCTATTTTTTCTAAAATATTAACCCTTTTTATCAATTCATCAAACATTGTTTTCATCATTCAAACTTATTTTCAAAAATTTCATCAAACGTAATACTTTTTCCACTAACTTAATTTCAAATTCAATATCATTTTCAAAAAGGATTATGGATCTACTTTCAAACTAATTGCGAACTTCGTCTACAACTATGCAATTTTTAAAGCAGGACAATGTTCAAGGATAACTCGAAGCATTTACATAATCCATAAAAAAACTAACCAAACACATAAAAAATATGAATTTGGACTATGATTCTTTTCAAGGAGATACATAGGCATGCGGTTAAAACCAAGGCGAGTTCATAATTAAAAAATTAAATTCTTTTCTTAAATATATGGAAATAACAAATATAATTAAATAGAAATTCCCGATTTACCCTACGACCAAAAATAGGATTCCCCTTGAGAACAAGGGAGATGAAAGGTTTCTAACACCTTCCCTTTGTCTAACCAACTTAGGATAAAAAGTAGTGGTAACGACTCTTTATTTTTTTGCCGAGTACGACAATAGTCTTTTTGTGTTGCATTTTATATACACCTCTTATTGTATATCAAGTGTAATATGAAACAATCCTTAATCTGTAAGATAGGTTATTAGAAGTCTCTTGATGTTGTATGAGCATCTGAAGTCTCTTACTTATGTGCTTTAGCATTAAAGTCTCTTGCTTGTGTGCTTGAGCATTGAAGTCTCCTTCTTGCGCGCTTGAGCATTGAAGTCTGTTACTTGTGTGTTTGATAAATTGGAAGTCTCTTACTTGTATGCTTGAGCATTTGTAATCAATAGTGATTATAATGAAAATATCTTGAAAGTGAAAGGGGATTGAACTACTCCTGATTTATGGGAGGAACCTGGATAGTTTCTTGTGTCTCTCTTTCTCTCTTCCTTAACTCTGAACCTTATTTTTCTGCTATCATCAGACTCTGACTCAGATTCCAACATTCTGTTCAGAATTTGATAAGAGCTTTTAAGAGAAAAATAAGAAAAAGTTAACACAGTTTAACCCCCATCTTGTATTTTTCTCACATTCAATTGGCATCAGAGCATGATATGTGCATCAACACTGATAGCGTTAAAAAACATTGTATATTTGAATTGATTTGCACATGTTTTATTAGTTCTTTTACCTCTATTTCCATTTTTATGTTGGTATTTTGTATGTATTTCAGTTACTTGGTCATAAGAGAGCCATACACGAAGAAATGAAGCAATTAAGATGAAAAATAGAGAAAAATGAGCAGTTTACACTCAAGGCGACTAGCATGGCATTCGCCATAGAGGTAGCCATGAGTTGTATGGTGTGTCCCATGCCCCAACGATCAAAAAGACCTAGTCATGATGTTTTGTGAAGGTGGCATTCGCCACAGAGGATAGCATTTGCCGTCCTTTATAATTTCACAGTAGTTGCAAAATGGGCTTGGCTTGGTCTCCCACTTCCTCCATTCATCCCTACATCTTCTCACATGAAGTCAGCAACTTCTATTTGATATTTTAAGGCTTTAGAACATTATAAATAGAGGTAGAACATCACTTTTCAAGTCAGTTGTACCCCAAAATTTGCCCTCTCATGTTTTCCAAGGTCTTCCCCTACATGGTTGGTCATAAACCCTTTCCTAAAGAAAAGAAATTTTTTTGAGTGAGGTTCTTAAGTTTCCTTCGATTGACATCTACAAAATGCCTTTCGATTGGCATCTCCAAAATGCCTTTCGATTTGCATCTACAAAATGCCTTTCAATTGGCATCTCTAAAATGCCTTTCAATTGGCATCTACAAAATGCCTTTCGATTGGCATCTACAAAATGCCTTTCGATTGGCATCTCCAAAATACCTTTCGATTGGCATCTACATAACTCCCTTCGATTGACATGGACAAAGGTCTTTCGATTGACCTGTTAACAAGGACTTTTGATTGGCATTTTAACAAGTACTTTTCAATTGGCAGTGTAATAGTGTCTTTCGATTGACATTTTAACAAGGCCCTTCAATTGGCATTCCAAAGGGTCCATTCGAAGAAAATGCAAAGGTCTATTTAAGAAGCTTTCAAAGGGTCCATTCAAAGAACATGCAAAGGTCCATTCGAAGAAGCTTTCAAAGGGTCCATTTAAATAACATGCAAAGGTCCATTCGAAGAAGCTTTCAAAGGGTCCGAACGAAGAACATGAAAATGTCCATTCAAAGAAGCTTTCAAAGGGTCCATTCGAAGAACATGTAAAGGTCCATTCGAAGAAGCTATCAGCCCCTTCGAAAGGGAGCATTCAAAGGCCAGTTACATATCATTCAAAAAAGGGACAATATCCCATGTGTTTGGCCAATGTTACAAATTCTCATTCATGGCTTTAAAACACAAAATCAAGGTTGTTTAAACCTTTGCCTTCCTGTCCCCTCTACCCCCTTTATATAAAGAGATCACAAAGTGTTGCATAAGGGGGGAGAAAAAAGATTGGAGAGAAGCTGCCCACAAAATCCACCAAAGGTTGTCAAAATTTTCCAAGCCAAAGCCATCCTTCAACAAAAGGTATCCATGCCCAGAGGTCCCAGATCGAAGGTGCCTACATCCAGAAAGTGCCCAAATCAAAAGTTTAATCTACTGGTAAGAGAGGTTAAATTGTCCAACCTTGTATTTGCATAACACATCCATACTTGTTATTACATTCGATTTGTCATCCTAGACAGGATCAAAGGGCTTGGGTTTGGCACCCAAGTCATGTTCTTAGTTTGCTAACACTTGCTGCAGATATAGACTAAAAAGACCTAGCCCGCGCAGGATCAAAGGACCTGTGTTTCGATACCCAGGTCCTGCGTTTTATTTTGCTAACATATTTTTACAGGTATATCATCTCAGATGGAAGGAGACACCTTCTCCATATCGTAGCAGCCCATTGTCCTCCTGGATTGAAGAAGCCATCTCCTTCTTGGATCGAAGGGCATTCCCTTTCCCCAGGATCGAAGGGAAATCCCCTTCCCGGGATCAAAGGCTATTCACGCCCGCTCCCTAGCCCAATCAAAAGAAGGCATCTCTTCTGAATCGAAAAGACCATAACTCTCCTGGGATCGAAAATCCCCTTTTGTCCCTGGATCAAAGGGTGTCCCTTGCATTTTATTTTTGCTTTCATTGACTTCTTTTTATTTTTACATTAAAATCAAAATCACAAAAATATTAGGCTAGTTGTTTTTCCAACTAAATCAATTTTGTAAATAAATTAATTAATTATTTTAACATCCTTTTTTCATAAAATTAAAATTAAATAGACTTAGGCCTTATTTTCTTTTATACCAAAAACAACAAAAAAAAAATTATTTTACTTCATGCGCATTTATTTAATTCCATATTTGTACTATTATTGTATCTACCTACCAGATGTAATAGATAAAAATTAGGATATTTACTGTTTTATCCCCCATTATCCTTGTATAATGTAAATTCCCTCCCTGAAGCATTGTAATAGTGTAGGACCTCTATTTTCTGCATTTTTTTACTGCTTTTCATATTAACTGCTAGTAATTAGGCTTGTATGATAATACTAATAATCAAACGCTAGCAAACTAAACAAAAAGACAAAAATAACTGAATTCAACACACTTGCACATATACACCTCTAAGGTACGCCCACTTTGGTTGCCTTTAATAAAACAGTCATGGGGCAGGAATGCTTTAGCAAAGACCTTTAAATCAAAATATCGTAGTCCCTCTGTTGTACCCCAAAATTTTCCCTCCCATATTTCTCAAGATATTGCAAGAGTAATCTCCAAGTGGTTCAAGATGGCTCAAGAGTTGGACAGTCAAATCATCTCCTAAGGCAGTCAATCTCAAATTAGTGTTTTGTGTTGCATCAAGGTCCTTACATCCAAATGACCTCAAGTTCTCCCCAATGTCATAATATGTTCTAAAGATAATCCATGTCAAATTTCAAGCCTTGCAGAGGAAGTTTGGTCAGTCAATTGCTCAAGAGGTCCAAAAATCGACTGTGCTAGGGCAAAAGTCAATTGTGACCTACATACAGTCAAACCTCAAGATTTTTTGTCAACATTCTCATTTTGAAGTATAATTCATCATTTTATCAAGGGTTGATCATGATTCATCAAGGATTGCTCAAGATTCAAAAGTTGCTAAATTAGGGTTTTGTAGGAAAAGTCAACTCAACTTTGACCAAGCATAACTTTCTCATAGTTTATGAGAAATGACACATCCAAAGCTAATTTTGAAGAGGATGAAATTTCCTACAATCCATATTCACACCCCAATATCAAGAAATGCACTCACAAAAAGTTACAAATTTGGACATTATAGGTCATTTTTGAAAGTCAACAAAAACACCTTTTTTGCCAAAGCTTATAACTTGAGCATGGAATATCAAAATGAGATGCGACAAAAAGGGTTGGTTATAGGACATCTCAAGGTTTCTAAAAAGTCCAAGAACCCCTCTAAAAGTTCAAAATTGAAGAAGTTATGCATTGTTGAAGTTGAGCATTTTTCCAAAATTGCCAAAAGTCAACTATCCCCAAAACTTCAAATTTTGCCAAATGGGCCCACGTTTTTCCACTTGATTTGATCTTATCACACTACACATGTGTCCTATCTTCAGCCTTGTGTCCAATTATTAATTTTTCTATTTTATTTGATTTTTATTGATTTAATTCATTTTAAACCAATTTAAATCTAAATAAAATCCAAATCTTAATCAATTGGTATCTTTTTGATCATTACAGGTCTTAATTATCATGATGTACACAATCAAACTCGAATCAAGCCATGTTGTGAACAAAATATTGGTTTTTGACATTTTTGGAAGCTTTGTTAATGGTGAATCATATCAAATCTTGAATCATCAATACACAAGGATTTTAAGCCCAAGATTTAACCTAATACAATGCTTGATACATATACAACATAAGGCACACGAGGACACGACCAAAAGGCTGCCAAATCTCAAATACCAAAACTTGAAAAAAGCTTGAAAAGTGAGAAACTGAAATCTTGGTTAGGGACGTTTTCAAGACCAAAACTCAACGTGGTGTTCTTGTTTGACATCCACTGAAGCTAAAGCGACCATTCACAAGCCCTGAAACCTCTTGAATCGCACTGTAAGTCTTCTGAAAAGTCACCCTGTACACGAAAACATAACCTTGGATTCTTGCATCTTTTTGCCAAAACATTGATATATTAATAATCCTTGAATGATTTCCAAGCTATCTGCAATATTTGATTTCATTTTGGTAGCCTGTAAAGCCCTACCCGAAACTAGGGTTTGGGTTTCTTGTTTTTAGGCATTTCCGTTTCAGTTAAAATTAGCACTATCAATGGCCATGGATGAATTTAGGAGGAAGAGGTGAGCACGATGATGGTCCTGGTTTACATTTTTGTGGCCTAGAATTCGTTGTAGGATGAAGCCACAAATTTAGCTGCGGA
This sequence comes from Vicia faba, assembly GCA_948472305.1. NCBI lineage: Eukaryota > Viridiplantae > Streptophyta > Magnoliopsida > Fabales > Fabaceae > Vicia > Vicia faba. The sequence goes on from OX451739.1 coordinate 1,514,765,405, forward strand.
TGAAATCTGCAGGTAAATAACCATGGGGTCAGCAAAGAAGACGAAGACGTGGCTCGTCTTCATTGGCCCATTCATATATTCGCGCTATTTTTTTTTATTTCCAGGCATAATGATTTGTTTTCTATATAATAATTGTTGTCTATCCATATAACAGTTGAGTGCGTTGGTTGAGATGGTAAGCACGTTTGTACAAAATCCATTGGGACCTAGGTTCGAATCCCAGGTCCCCCATATTGCCTATTATTATTTTTCTTCAGCAGATCCAGCGCGCTTCTGCAATTATGGTACACCATGCATCATCACTTGATCACTTGCCAGATGGCCTCCAGGCCAAATCCAATGGCCAAGATTGAACATCCACCATGCGCTCCAGTCAACTTGGCATAGGGAATTGCAAAAGTCAGCCTAGGCCAGCACCTGTTGGACATTAAACATGCTGATTCCACCTCCAGATTTGGGCCTGAACCCCCCTTGGGTTATTTCTTTTCCTTTTTTATATTTTCATTTTATTTATTTTATTTTGATTATTATTTTTATTGTTTAATTAACCAATCAATTTATTTTTCCTCATTAAATCAGAAAACACAAAAAATATTATTTTTATTTATTAAAATTAAATTTGACTTTATTTTTGTAAATAAATAATAACTTAATTAATTTAGTTTTAAATAGGTTTAACTTTCAATATCTTTTTGCAAATAATTAAAATCAATTTAGAATAACTAGGTTTTACTAACTTTTAATCATCTTATTTTATTTCCTTAAATATTCAAAAAAACCAAATATTTTTATTTAATTAATTAATTAATCTTGACCTAATTTAATTTCTTTCTAAATTCAAAAATAAACCAAAAACATGCTTTCTTTCAAAAAAGGGTCAAAACCCTAAAAAATGCGCCGTTTTAATTTCTCGCACGCGATCCATATTTCCAATATTGTAATTGCTTCCGGTATATAATAGCTTTTAATTAGGACTTTAATTATTTATCTCTTTATTTTACTTTACGCAATTTAAATTAAAGGGTTGTTTTTGGCGATGTAAATACCCGACGCCTTGTAATAGTGTAGATTTAATTTCCACAATTTAAATTCCGCAACAATTAACTATTAAATGTTTGATAAATAGGGAATACATGACAAGACCAAATGTATGAACTTAAAATCAACATAGCTACCCATGACATGTACAAAGATAAAATTAACCGGAATAACACACTCGCACATTCGCACTCTTAGGGTACACCTCACTTGGTTGCCTTCGAAAGTGGTCATTGAGTATAGGAAGTTTTAGAGGTCGCCCTCTTGTCCAAAGATCATAAGTTGCCTCGAAAGGTTGCCTCGGAAAAATGATCTAAGACATTAGGGTTACCGCTAAGGCATCCTACCATTGCTTTAGTGACCACACGTCCCTTAATCGAATTGACCCTTAAACTCCAACGGTGGTGCTACCTACTTCTCAATAGTGGGATAACATTGTATAAAGGACATTTGTACAAATTAATTCCTTTTTTCGAGTAGGTAGATGGTTCTTAAGTACTTGCTCCTTTTAAAACAAAACAAAACTTTTCGCACTTACACACCTTTCAAACAACAAACTCCTTTCAAACCCACAAACACAAAGAAAAGCAATTTTTGAAAAGACTTTGAGCAAGTACCTTAGAGCCCGTGGATAACCACGGATAGAAAGGGTGCTAACACCTTCCCTTTCTATAATCTACCTCCCAGACCCGAGAAACATCTCGAAAAAGGAATTTTTTTGTGCTTTTTTCCTTTCCTTGTTGGATAAAATAAAAGACGGTGGCGATCTTCCTTACCGTGACATTTTGCAAAAACAAACACAAAACGCGAACCAACATTCCAAAACAGTCAGTTCTCCTTCCCACCGTATCACAGAACTGGCGACTCTGCTGGGGATATTATTATAAGTTAGGTGTACCTTAAGATTATATCATTGTGTTTTTAATTGTATGCTTTGTATGATTTACATTTGTGGGCTTGTATCGGGGTTCTATAGATCCTAACCCGGATCTGGGGATACCCTTTAGGTAAGTAGCAATAAACTGTGAGGGAACTGTCCGGCGTAGACCGACACGGTTTAAGCAGTAGCTACGATGGTGTGGCACTTTAGTTTGTACCGATATCCCTTGTGTTGGAACGAGGAGAATATGGGTCTTCTAAGGGGTCATTAAGCACTAACTGACCTTAGAACCTTAAATTGACCAACTTGGCCATAGAACAGTAGCAGTATGCTACACTCATTGAGACTAAACTCTCGCGATGATTCCGGCCGCAAGAAAAGGTTGCTAAAATGGAATTATGACCGATCGAGGGTAGTCAGTGATATTGAGATCCTCTAGAACCTGGTTACTATTTTTAGGATAGGTTTAAACCAACTGAACTGAAAGAGGGTAGTACCTAAGCTCCTTGCCAGCTTGAAATCTAAGGGCTCTCTGTGTGACTTGTGTGCCTTTACCATGTTTGCTATTTGTGGATACTTGTGGTGTGCTTACTATCATGACATCATGGAATCATAACATTGCATACGTCTTGAATTAGACTAACCTATTTCAAAGACAGGAGGGATTCATCTTTGTTCTGTTTTGTAGGTCATCATGATGCCCATGCGTAAGAATACCATCCGGATCAACTTTTTCCAAGTTCCTACCTTGCTTAAAGAGTTGGTTGCCAAGATGCCTGACACTACTTCCTTCATCAGGAGGCATGGTTCTCTTCTCAGTTTGGTCACCTCCAAATTGGACGAGCAGATGATGAGTGTTCTGGTCCAATTCTATGACCCGCTATACCATTGTTTTACTTTTCAAGACTATCAGCTGGTTCCCACCCAAGAAGAGTTCTCTGAGCTGCTCGGTATCTCTGTTCTGGAGCAGACCCCATTTACTGGTTGAGAGAAGACCCTTAGGCCCGAAGAGATTGCTGCAGCCCTTCATTTGACCAAAGAGGAGGTAATGGCTAATTGGGAGACTAGAAGTGGAGCAAAGGGCTTTCTGACTAAGTTTTTGGTTGATAAGGCTAACTATTTCTGGGATAGTCTAGACTTCAAGGCGTTCGAGGATATTCTGGCTCTTCTGATCTATGGCTTGGTATTGTTCAGAATCCTGACACTTTTGTTGATGTTAATGCGGTAAATATCTTCATCTCTCGCAATCCTGTACCCACTCTCTTGGGTGATATTCTTCATCAGCTCTATGCTCGTACTTCCCGAAAGCGAGGAACCTTGATGTGCTGTGCTCCATTATTATCAAGGTGGTTTGTTTCGCACCTTCCCAAGTCAGTATCGAAGAACAAAGAAGGAATGAGCTGGGCTTATAGGGTTATGTCTCTATCTCATAATGACATTATCTGGACTCTCAAGGGTATGGATAAGGTGACTGTTATTGATCGATGTGGGGAGTACCCCAATGTTCCCCTGATAGGAACCTATGGAGGAATTTCTTACAATCCGTGCTTAGCTCTCCGTCAGTTTGGAAGAGCCAAAAGAGAAGGACCTCACGAGCTGTTAATGCCTAATATCATCTTTGATTTTCAAGGGGATGGCGACGAGCTACGCCGCAGATTCATAAGGGCTTGGGATAGAGTTCACCAATCTGATCCACATGAGCTGGGCCCAAAGACTTCTCTGCCAATGGAGCCATATCTCAGATGGGTCTGTATCTGTGCCCAAAAGCTGGGTATGCCGTATGAAGCCGTCCGGCCTGTCACTCTTGAAGTTGCTAATGAAGAAGGGGTTCTTCCAACTATCCTCCATCCTTATATGCCCACTGACATTGGGGCACTGAAAAGGTCTTGGATGCAGCTGAGGGAGGAACAGGATTCTTACCGAGAGAGGTTCAACGAGCAAGAGCAGAAGATCCAGAAGTTGACTAGGCAGTTGGAGAACGAGCGGATTCTCAATGACTATGTCCGCACCGAGAAGAAGAGACCATGGGAGCATTGATGTGCCTTTGATGATTTCCTTTCCAGTTTTCATTTACTTTTCAGTATTTCCTTTCATGTAACGCCTTAAGGGCATCAGTTGAACAATCTGAATTCCAAAGTTTATCTAATAAAGTGTGTGTCCTTTCTGGTTTACAAAATTGAATCTCTCGATTGTCTTTGAAATCATAATCATACGCATTTCATCCCATGCACTTCATAAATAGGTACTCGTTACAGGTCTCTTATCTTCTTCGCTGTTTATTTCAGCGCTCATCATGTCTGCTGAACCTTTAACTGAGCAAGCCATCAAGGCCCTCCAGGCCCAGAATGCCCAATTTGAAGAGCTGTTCATGAATCTAGCTAAGGGTCAGCAAGATCTGAAGACCCTGATTCTGAAAGAGAAGAAGAAGAAGAAGAAGAGGAGGACCATCCTGTTCAACATTGGTCCTAGGTTTGGAAACAGGCTTCAGAATGAAGTTGATTTGACCACCTCATCTGGAGGGAAAGATAGTCAGGAAGAAAGGAGGGCTTCTAGCCCTCTGGTCTCCGACAATGAGACGGAATTCGATGAAGAACAATATCCTCCGGCCGAGGACAGATACAAGCAACTGGAAGACCGATTGAGTGCTATGGAAGTTCAGAAAGTGCCTGGTTTGGACTTTAGTGATCTAGGTCTATCATCTGGGGTAGTGATTCCCCACAAATTTAAAGCACCAGCCTTTGCAAAGTATGATGGAGTTTCTTGTCCGAAGCTGCACCTCCGGTCATATGTAAGGAAGATTCAGCCGTACACCGCTGATAAAAACCTATGGATCCACTTCTTCCAAGACAGTCTCTCAAGGACTCAGCTTGAGTGGTTTTATCAGTTAGACGGAGCCAGTATCCGCAGTTGGGAATATTTGGCTACTGCTTTCTACAGGCAGTATCAATACAACTCCGACCTCGCTCCCACGCGTACCCAACTCCAGGGTATGTCAATGGGAACGGGTGAAGGATTTAAAGATTATGCTCAGAAGTGGAGGGACCTCGCCGGAAGAGTACAACCACCTGTTGTACCCCAAAATTTGCCCTCCCATATTCTTCAAAGTTTTGACAAGCATCAGCTAAATTTGCTTAAGTCTACTCAAGGGTTGCACAGTCAAACCATCCTCCTAAGCCAGTCAAACTAGGGTTTTGGTTCCTGCAAGGAAGTTGAGGTTTTCAAGGGCTCAATCAAGTCCCATATGCCCATGTACATTGTCAAGCATCTACATGCCAAGTTTCAAGGCTCACAAGGTCAAGTTGCACAGTCAAAAACCTTAATTGCTCCACAGTCAACTGTAGGGGCAAAATGGTCATTTGGCAGTCAAAAGTCAAAATTTTTGGTCAACATCTCATTTTGAAGCCACAATCAACATTTGATCAAGTCTTGATCATGATTCCACAAGAATGGCTCAAAAATCATCAAGGTGTCAAAAGTTTCTATTTTTGGACAGTTGAAAAGTCAACTGTAACTTGACCAAGGCATAACTTTTTCATGGTTCATCATAAAAATCCCATCCAATTCTCATCTTGAAGGGGAAGACATTTCCTACAATTCTTCTTCACATTCCAAGTCCAAGAAATGCTCTCACAAAAAGTTATCAATTTCAACATTATAGGTCATTTTCAAAAGTCAACAAAAAGGCACTTTAAGTCAAAGACCATAACTTGAGATTGGTAAATCAAAATGACATGGGACCAAAGGCATTGGTTAGAGGACTTCAAGACCTTTCCAAAATGTCCAAGAACATGTTCATATGATCAAAATTGTGCAAGATATGCATTGGAGAAGTTGAGAAATTTTTGTGAAATGGCCAAAGTCAACTATCCTTGAAACTTCATTTTTGACAAAAAGGGCCCACTTTTTACACTTGGTTCATCTTTGCCATGCCTCCCACGTGTCCCATGTTTTATTTCAAGATTAAAGATTAATTTTTCTATTTTTATTTAATTTTATTTGATTTAATTCATTTTAAATCTTTAAAATTCAAATAAAAATCAAAGAAATTAATTAAGGGACATCTTTGAGTTTGAATAGCCTTGATGCACCATGAAACACATGCCATTTTCGTGTAAGACCTATTTCAAGCATAAAAATTTAAATTTGGACAAGAATGGCAAGTTTCTTTAATGGTGGTTATGAGAAAATCCAAAGCTTAATGGCAATGGTTAAAAGCTCCTTAATGTGACTGATTCTCATCCAAACCTATATACAAGCCTTGCAAGCCTCATTCTCAACCTAGAAAAAGTGCACAAATGTCCAGAGCAAAGTTCAAAATTTGTCAAAAAAAGTGTGAGATCAAAAGGAGTTTTTGCAAGCATTTTCAGGCCAAGAGGAGAACGTGACTCTCTTCTTTGCCATACCCTGAAGCTAAAGCAACCCTTGCCACGTCCTAAGGTCCATTATCAAGCACTGTAAGTATTCCCAGGTCCCCCCATAGTTCCATATTATTTTTTTAGATGCTTTCCTGTGCAGATTCCAAAATGATGTGCACCATAAACCTCATCCAAGAGCCAGCCAAGTGTCCATCAGTACAGATCCGAGGGCCAAGAAGTGAGGAGCACCATACTCAGGAGTAACAGCGCTCCACTCAATTCCAAAGGTCAACGTGGCTGAAGCTTCAATGGGCCATAATTCCAATCCAACACCCTCAAATTCCAGCCCACACCCCCTTGGGTTTACTCTTCCTTTTTTTTTATTTTGTCATTTTCATTTTTTTATTATTTGCCTTATTTTATTTTTTATTATTAACAATTAACATAATTAACATATTTTCACAAAAAATCAAAAAAATAGAATTAACATTATTATTATTATTATTCTCATATTATTTTTGTAAATAAAATATTAACAAATAAATAGTTTAATTAGGCAATTTTAACTTCTTTTCTTAATAATTAAAATAGATTTAGAATTAGGTAAAATTAACTTTTAATTTTATTTCTTTTTATTTTATTCCATAAAAAATATAAAAAAACACAAACAAATGTTTTCCTTTAATAAATTAATTAATTAGCTTAATTATTAATTATTAATTGCATTTAATTCAAAAAAGACAAAAAATTCAATTTCTTTTCCTAAGAGGGTCAAAACCCTTAGAACATTCCGATTTAATTTTTATTTGCGCATAGTTTATTATTATGTAATTGCTTTCAAGATTGTAATAGTAATTATGTTCATTGTTTTTATTTACTTTCCGTACTTATTTACCAAAAACGGGTCTTTGTATTTTTGGCGATGTATAGACCCGCGCCTTGTAATAGCGTAGGATTTATGTTTCCGCAATTTACTTTCCGCACCCCCTAACTGTTAAATGCATGAAAGAATGTATGGTAAATAAAATCAACCCGTAGCTCACAAATAACATGTACAAGATAACCTTAACTGAAAAACAACACACAAAGCACATGCCACTCCTAGGGTACGCTTCACTCGTTGCCTCGAAACGTGGTCATCAAGTATAGGACGTCTTAGAGGTCACCCTTTGTCTAAAGATCCAGTTGCCTCGAAATGGTTGCCTCGGATAAAAGGATCTAGGATATTAGGGTTACTTCTAAGGTATCCTACCATTGCTTCGGTGACCACACTGTCCCGATAATCGAATTGACCCGAATACCTCCAACGATGGTGCTACCTACCCCTCAATGGTGGGATAGCACTATCTAAAGGACTCTTACACAACCTAATTCCTTAGAGTAGGTAGGTTTCTCTTAAGTACTTGCTCTTTTCAAAGCAAACAAAAACAACTTTTCGCACCCCACACTTTCAAAAAGTTTTCAAACAAAACACTTCATACACTCTTGAGGACTGATACAAGAGTTACTTAGAAGTTTTTCAAACGAACTTTTTCAAAACCCACACACACTTGAAAAGCAAACAATTTTTGAAAACATAAGAGCAAGTACCTAAGAGCCTGTGGATAACCACGAATAGGAAGGGTGCTAACACCTTCCCTTTCTATAAATCTACCTCCTGAACCGAGAAACATTCACAAAGAAGGAATTTTGCTGTGCTTTTGTCCTTTCCATGTTGGAGAACATAAAAGACGGTGGCGACTCTTGCTTACCGCGACATTTCGCGAAACCAGCTTAAAAAACAGTCAGCTCTATTTCCACCGATCATAGAACTTCCCCAGCAGAGTCGCCAGTTCTGTGATCGGTGGAAATAAAACTGACTGTAAGCCAATCACCAGTTAAACCAGTTAAATGGAGACAAAACCAGTTAAATCGATTCCTAAAGATTTTTATGATGCCAATCACGTCAAAGAAGACAAAACCACCTACCAACAATCTCCAAATGGCATCTGTAAGCCCAGTCCCGACATCACCATACTGATACCAGTTCATGCGAGCACAAATTTCTGGGCACTCTAGTGTTCAATCATCTTCCACCTTCGGATCACGAAAGGCCCGAAAGCCAATCTATATCCTAAGGTTTAAGAAGATTGAACAGGGGAAACTGTTATACCCCAAAATTTTCCCTCCCATATTTCTCAAGATGTTGCAAGAGTAATCTCCAAGTGGTTCAAGATGGCTCAAGAGTTAGACAGTCAAATCATCTCCTAAGGTAGTCAATCTCAAATTAAGGTTTTGTGTTGCATCAAGGTCCTTACATCCAAATGACCTCAAGTGCTCCCCAATGTACTAATATGTTCTCAAGATCATCCATGTCAAATTTCAAGCCTTGCAGAGGAAGTTTGGTCAGTCAATTGCTCAAGAGGTCCAAAAATCGACTGTGTTAGGGCAAAAGTCAACTGTGACCTACATACAGTCAAACCTCAAGATTTTTTTGTCAACATTCTCATTTTGAAGGATAACTCATCATTTTATCAAGGGTTGATCATGATTCATCAAGGATTGCTCAAGATTCATCAAGATTCAAAAGTTGCTAAATTAGGGTTTTGTAGGAAAAGTCAACTCAACTTTGACCAAGCATAACTTTCTCATACTTTATGAGAAATGAAACATCCAAAGCTCATTTCGAAGAGGATGCAATTTCCAACAATCCATTTTCACACCCCAATATCAATAAATGCACTCACAAAAAGTTACAAATTTGGACATTATAGGTTATTTTTGAAAGTCAACAAAAACACCTTTTTTGCCAAAGCTTATAACTTGAGCATGGAATATCAAAATGCGATGAGACAAAAAGGGTTGGTTAGATAACATCTCAAGGTTTCTAAAAGGTCCAAGAACCCCTCCAAAAGTTCAAAATTTAAGAAGTTATGCATTGTTGAAGTTGGGCATTTCTCCAAAATTGCCAAAAGTCAACTATCCCCAAAACTTCAAATTTTGCCAAATGGGCCCATGTTTTTCCACTTGATTTGATCTTATCACACTACACACGTGTCCTATCTTCAGCCTTGTGTCCAATTATTAATATTTCTATTTTATTTGATTTTTATTGATTTAATTCATTTTAAATCAATTTAAATCTAAATAAAGTCCAAATCTTAATCAATTGGTATATTTTTGATCATTACAGGTCTTAATTATCATGATGTACACAATCAAACTCGAATCAAGCCATGTTGTGAACAAAATATTGGTTTTTAACATTTTTGGAAGCTTTGTTAATGGTGAATCATATCAAATCTTGAATCATCAATACACAAGGATTCCAAGCCCAAGATTTAACCTAATACAATGCTTGATACATATACAACATAAGGCACACGAGGACACGGCCAAAAGGCTTCCAAATCTCAAATACCAAAACTTGAAAAAAGCTTGAAAAGTGAGAAACTGAAATCTTGGTTAGGGACGTTTTCTAGACCAAAACTCAACGTGGTGTTCTTTTTTGACGTCCACTGAAGCTAAAGCAACCATTCACAAGCACTGAAACCTCTTGAATCGCACTGTAAGTCTTCTGAAAAGTCGCCCTGTACACGAAAACATAACCTTGGATTCTTGCATCTTTTTGCCAAAACATTGATATATTCATAATCCTTGAATGTTTTCCAAGCTATCTGCAATATTTGATTTCATTTTGGTAGCCTGTAAAGCCCTACCCAAAACTAGGGTTTGGGTTTCTTGTTTTTAGGCATTTCCGTTTCAGGTAAAATTAGCACTATCAATGGCCATTGATGAATTTAGGAGGAAGAGGCGAGCACAATGATGGTCCTGGTTTGCATTTTTGTGGCCTAGAATTCATTGTAGGATGAAGCCACGAATTTAGCCGCAGATGAAATCCGCAGGTAAATAACCAGGGGGTCAGCGAAGAAGACGAAGACGTGGCTCGTCTTCATTGGCCCATTCATATATTCACTCTATTTTTTTTTATTTCCAGGCATAATGATTTGTTTTCTATATAATAATTGTTGTCTATCCATATAACAATTGAGTGCGTTGGTTGAGATGGTAAGCGCGTTTGTACAAAATCCATTGGGACCTGGGTTCGAATCCCAGGTCCCCCATATTGCCTATTATTATTTTTCTTCAGCAGATCCAGCGCGCTTCAGCAATTGTGGTACACCATGCATCATCACTTGATCACTTGCCAGATGGCCTCCAGGCCAAATCCAATGGCCAAGATTGAACATCCACCATGCGCTCCAGTCAACTTGGCGTAGGGAATTGCAAAAGTCAGCCCAGGCCAGCGCCCGTTGGGCCTTGAACATGCTGATTCCACCTCCAGATTTGGGCCTGAACCCCCCTTGGGTTATTTCTTTTCCTTTTTTATATTTTCATTTTATTTATTTTATTTTGATTATTATTTTTATTGTTTAATTAACCAATCAATTTATTTTTCCTCATAAAATCAGAAAACACAAAAAATATTATTTTTATTTATTAAAATTAAATTTGACTTTATTTTTGTAAATAATACTAACTTAATTAATTTAGTTTTAAATAGGTTTAACTTTCAATATCTTTTTGCAAATAATTAAAATCAATTTAGAATAACTAGGTTTTACTAACTTTTAATCATCTTATTTTATTTCCTTAAAAATTAAAAAAAACCAAAAATATTTTTATTTAATTAATTAATTAATCTTGACCTAATTTAATTTCTTTCTAAATTAAAAAATAAACCAAAAACATGCTTTCTTTCAAAAAAGGGTCAAAACCCTAAAAAATACGCCGTTTTAATATCTCGCACGCGATCCATATTTCCAATATTGTAATTGCTTTCGGTATGTAGTAGCTTTTAATTAGGACTTTAATTATTTATCGCTTTATTTTACTTTCCGCAATTTAAATTAAAGGGTTGTTTTTGGCGATGTAAATACCCGACGCCTTGTAATAGTGTAGATTTAATTTCCGCAATTTAAATTCCGAAACAATTAACTGTTAGATGTTTGATAAATAGGGAATACATGACAATACCAAATGTATGAACTTAAAGTCAACATAGCTCACCCATGACATGTACAAAGATAAAATTAACCGAAATAACACACTCGCACATGCACACTCTTAGGGTACACCTCACTTGGTTGCCTTCGAAAGTGGTCATTGAGTATAGGAAGTTTTAGAGGTCGCCCTCTTGTCCAAAGATCATAAGTTGCCTCGAAACGGTTGCCTCGGAAAAATGATCTAAGACATTAGGGTTACCGCTAAGGTGTCCTACCATTGCTTTAGTGACCACACGTCCCTTAATCGAATTGACCCTTAAACTCCAACGACGGTGCTACCTACTTCTCAATAGTGGGATAGCATTATCTAAAGGACATTTGTACAGATTAATTCCTTTTTTCGAGTAGGTAGATGGTTCTTAAGTACTTGCTCCTTTTAAAACAAAACAAAACTTTTCGCAGTTACACACCTTTCAAACAAAAAACTCCTTTCAAACCCACAAACACAAAGAAAAGCAATTTTTGAAAACACTTTGAGCAAGTACCTAAGAGCCCGTGGATAACCACAGATAGAAAGGGTACTAACACCTTCCCTTTCTATAATCTACCTCCCAGACCCGAGAAATATCTCGAAAAAGGAATTTTTCTGTGCTTTTTTCCTTTCCTTGTTGGATAAAATAAAAGACGGTGGCGACTCTTGCTTACCGCGACATTTTGCAAAAAAAAACGCAAAACGCGAACCAACATTCCAAAACAGTCAGTTCTCTTTCCCACCCTATCACACCTTTGATGACCCTACAATTGCCTTCTCGGTAAATGATCTAGTCCCTAAAACAGAATTGCTAAAGCATATCCATGAACTGCCTTCGTGACTATAACGTCCCTTCGATTGTCCCTCAACATCCAACGATAGGGCTACCTACTCACTAATAGTAGGATATCGCTGTCTAAAGGATAGGAGGAAAAGAACAACCCTTTTTGAGTACAAAGTAGATAGCTGTTAGATGTTTGCTCAGAACTATTTTTGCACTTACACAAAAAACTACTTTTCAAAAACAATTTCAAAACACTTTGTATATTTTCTCTACTATCCCGAGAAACATTACAAAGTTCGCCGTACTAAGGCCTTTTTTAAAAACATTTTCAAACATACAAAGCACAAAGATATTTCAAAATGAGCAAACCGCTAAGAGCCAGTGGAAAACCATAGATGGAAAGGGTGCTAACACATTCCCTTTCCATAACCTACCCCCTTACTCAGAAAACTCTAGAAAAGGTCTTTTTCTATTCTTTTCACCCTTTCCTTTGTTGGATAAAAGAAAAGACGGTGGCGACTCTTGCTTACTGCACATTTGCGAATAAAAAATGCAAAACCAGTATATAAACAATCGGTTCTACCACCGTATCACAGAACTGTCGAATCTGTTAGGGATGGAATAAAAATTGGGGTTACCTTAGAGTTAGTTCATTATTTAACTACTTTGTTGTGCTTTGTTTGCTTTACCCTTGGAGGGCTGTTTGGGTTGTTTCTATAGATCCTACACCCGGATCTGGGGCACACTTTTAGGTAAAAAACAATAGATCATGGAGACTGTACGACGTAGACCGATATGGTTGAAGCGATGGCTGTGTTAGTGTGACACTTTGGTTGGTACTGGTATCCCTTGTGTTGAATCGAGGAGAATACGGAGAATCGAGGAGAAAGTAGTGAAATATCCAGTCTCGGTGTAAAGCTGGGAATTGGTTGATACTTGATACTACACTCATTGAGATCGGACTTTCTGGATGTTTTAGCCGCAAGAAAAGATTGCTAAGTTGAGATAATACCGATAAAGGAAGATCAGTGATATTGAGACTCCTTAGAATCCGGTTACTATTTCTAAGACAGGTTGAGCCAACTAAACTTCAAGAGGGTACTTACCTATGGAATCCATGCAAGCCTAAACCTAAGGCTATTTGTGTGACTTGTTTGCTTTCTTTTCCTAACAATCTAAACTCATTACAGGGCTTTGTTTGTATTCCTTGCAGGACCTTGTTTGTATAAATCCAATGAATTGGTTTCTTACCCTGCATTTTTGCTTAAGGCATAGCATACACATCATAACATCATGCCACAAAATTTCCTTAACCATTTCAAGGATCTCAAGGGTTTGTGATACAGGTTATGATAAATTAGACGTCTAGCAAGGGGCAAGGGGATTTATTTTCTTCTAGCGAATGACGTCAAAAGATCCAAACTCAACAACTTGAGTCGGGGTCTATGACCCACTTGATATGGTGAGCTTGACTCTCGTAGAAGGACACTTAATGATACAGAGTTCTTCAATGAAAGCTACAAGCTTCAACTGCTGAAATCTTCTCGTTTACCCTGCGAGATCCTTGAAAAAATTGCATACATATATCATACATGTCATTGCATAATAGGTACTCTAGATACAAGCTTCTTATCCCTTCGCTGTTTATTTCAGCAAGAAGAAATGGCTCTTGAACAAACAATTAAAGACCTTCAAGCTCAAAACAATCAATTCCCACAAATGTTCCTGACTCTGACTCAGGGGCAGGAAGAATTGAAAGCACTCCTTGCTGGGGACCTGGCCAAGAAAAGTCCTGAAGACAATAAGGACGAACGGTTGGAACAACTACAAGCTAAGGTAGAAGCAATGAGAACCCAGATGCTGGGGCAGATGGCTCTTATCCAAGGCCTAGCCCTGGGACAAGAAGAGCTGAGAGCCATTATCAACAAACTTCATCAAGACAGATACAACTGTATGGAGCAAGCAGTCGAGGCTGGGGACCAAGTCATTAATCAACCTATGAGAAGACAAGAGGTTGGTTTGGTGAAGAGTGGACCTTTCTAAATTGTTACTACCTCACAGGTCCAATAACAACCTCGCCAAAAACAACGGGTTAATCAGAGTAAGCTGGATACACCCAAGAGGTAGTTTACCAAACCCAATATGCCGCTTTCGCAAGTCTTGAAACACATGTTGAAGTTGAATTTGGTCACATTGAAGGATCCTACTCGGAGTCCTAATACTTCTGCTCATACTTACAATCCCGATGCGATATGTGCATATCACTCCAATAGTCCGGGGCATGACACTGATACCTGTTGGACGTTGAAGTACAAAATTCAAGACCTGATTGATGAAAGAGCATTGGAATTCACACAAGATGGTTAGCTGGAATTTTTCTGTCATCCCTCCAAGGCTCCCCATCTGAAGTGACAAGTTCTGACAAGAAGGCTTTTCCTTCATTAGAATTTTCAATTTGTAATTTTCTTTTGATTGTTTGAACATTTATTCATATCAAACCTTGTTATTTCATCAATGCATAGCACATGTTTGTCTTGAATTAATTTGTTTGCACTATGATTAAACTACTTTCTTACTTCCTTTTTGTGATATTCAACTCTTGATTAAAAGCTCTAAGGCTTTAGAGGGAGGATGACAAAAACGATACCACAATCCATACAATATGCTTTTGAACAAACCTTGCTGACGATGTACATGCATTGTTTCAAATCCTAAACAGTGGAGTTATAAGGAAGATAATCCCTAGTCAACCCCTTTGAGCCAAAAAAGTAGCAGTTTTTCTTTTCACACAAATTAAAACCCTTAATTAAAACCTGGGGAAGGGTAGTTTATCAGTCAATTCAGACGCGCATTCAGTCGCAATCTTCTGCTTCGTACACAATGAATGGAATCAAAGACGTCCTTCCAAATCAGAAGATAGTGATGGTTCCGCATAATCATTAAAACTGGCAGTTATTACCTCTCAATATAAAAGCCCGCAAAGTCAACCTATGAAGGAAACTGGGGCATCCCACTGACTGTAATTACATAAAGAAACAGTTCAGGCAAAAGAAGGGATAACGAAAAAAAAAGAGGTTACTACAAATCCTCGGAAAAAAAGATTACAAAAAATGACCGCTTCCTTCAAATAAACTTTCAGTATCTGAACCATCACCGGAACATCACGTACAAGATGCCAGACTTAATTGGGATCTGAATGCACAATTAACTCAGCATATGACTGAGGAACATCACGAAGAACGAGTGGGTACAAATAAAATTTGAGCCTTTATCCTTCGTTTCTTAAATCGTGAACCAGGCCACGCTACAACCCTTAAAAGTCCTAACTGAAGCATAGGTTAGTTCGGAAGCATACTGTTACAAAAGGTATCCTGAATCCTGTAGGACTTGCTATAAATCCTGAGTTGATATCACTCTCTTACAAAATTTGTTTTACTAAAAAAATGAATTTTCAAACTTCAAGACAAACATAAGCTTTGCATTCTTAAAATATCATTGTTTGCATATGACTATTTGTTCAACAGCAGAGAAATTCACATGACAAATATCTAGTGAACAAAAACCTTCTCAATAAAAAGGATCACCTCAAGTGGAAAAACACTTCCAACCAAGGGGCACATCATGATCATTGTCCATCATCTGGGGTAGTCAAGTCAAGATTCAAGGAATGTCCCAAAAATGCCAAGCAACCAGGGGGGATCTCCATCTGAATCACTTGGGGCATTAAACATGAATTCTGACAACGAATCAGGTACAATCAAGTAAAATTAATGTTCCTCAACGAATTTCTTCTCAAAACAACAAAACAAGAATTCCGAACGGAAACATTCTGAATAAAGCAGATTATCATCTAGAAACGGTTCAGGTACGATCCAGAGACAGATGTCATCCTAACACTTACTATAGATTCTCATCTAGAAACGGTTTAGGTACGATCCAAAGACGGATGTCATCCTGGCACTTACTCCAGATTCTATTCTAGAAACGGTTCAGGTACGATTCAGAGACGGATACCATCCTGATACTTATTCACGCATCTTCTAGAAATGGTTCAGGTACGATCCAAAGACGGATTTCATCCTGATACTTATTCCATATTATCTTCTAGCAATAGTTCAGGTACGATCTAGAGATGGATATCATCCTGATACATATTCAGATCATCTTCTAGAAACTATTCAAGTACGATCCAAAAACGGATGTCATCCTGATACTTATTCCAGATTATCTTCTAGCAACAGTTCAGGTACGATCCAGAGACGGATATCATCCTGATACTTATTCAGATCATCTTCTAGAAACGGTTCAGGTACGATCCAAAAACGGATGTCATCCTGATGCTTATTCCAGATTATCTTCTAGCAACAGTTCAGGTACGATCCAGAGACGGATATCATCCTGATACTTATTCAGATCATCTTCTAGAAACGGTTCGGGTACGATCCAAAAACAGATGTCATCCTAATACTTATTCCATATTATCTTCTAGCAACAGTTCAGGTACGATCCAGAGATGGATATCATCCTGATACTTATTCAGATCATCATCTAGAAACAGTTCAGGTACGATCCAAAGACGGATGTCATCCTGATACTTATTCCAGATTATCTTTTAGCAACAATTCAGGTACGATCTAGAGACAAATATCATCCTGATACTTATTCAGACTATCATCTCGAAACAGTTCAGGTACGATCCAGAGATAGATGTCATACTGACACTTACTCCAGATTCTCATCTAAAAACAATTCAGATACGATCCAAAGACGGATGTCATTCTGACACTTATTCAATACATGTTTCAAGTACAGTGCAAATCTGATCCAGAGATGGATGTCATTCTAACACTCATTCAACACATGTTTCAAGTACAGTGAAGATACGATCCAGAGACGGATGTCATTCTGACACTCATTCAACACATGTTTCAAGTAGAGTTCATATACGATCCATAGACGGATGTCATTCTGACACTCCTTCAACACATGTTTCAAGTACAGTTCAGATACGATCCAAAGACGGATGTCATTCTGACACTCATTCAATACATGTTCAAGTACAATCACGACATAGATTCATCCATAAAATTTCGAGCAGGCCAGGGGTAGAAGCGTCCTGATGCGAAGTCATCATCGTATCCTCAACATACAACCCCGTGACATCTATGTTCCCCACATAGAAGAAATAACCAGAGTGTTGCCCTTTTCTTCCCCAAGTAAGAATTACCTTCTCCAACTGAAGTCTGTTTTCCCCAGCCGAGTTTTATAATTTCAAACAGTTATAAAACCTCCTCCCAGATAGGGTTTATTTCTCTAACTACGGAAGTTCATTCCCTAACAAAGTTTATTTCTCTACATCGTCAGAATCTTCCAACAAGCATCTATCTCCACAGAGTTATCCTCGAGCAGAATCAATTCTCAAGCAGAATCAATTCTCAAGCAGAGTCAATCCCCAACAGGTTATCCTCAAACAGAAAGAGGAAATCCCCAACGAATCATCTCCATTCATCATCCCCAGCGGAAATGAAGGATTCAGCTTCCCAATATTCTCCAACAGAAGTCCGAGATTTATTTTCCTAGACTGGGAAACATCTCAACAGTATCCCATATTCATACATCATGGCATGTGCATACACTTCGCATACAACATAATCTCATTTATTTTGAGAACATCGTTACAATGCATTTCATACATCATGACATTGCATATGACTAACTCTTTACATTTTTCAAGGAAAGTTCAAATCAACAAACACCGCTACTTACGTGACCTAGTAGTCTTCTTAAAAGCTACGTCTGATAAAGGGCTATTTCAGAAATTACCTCAGAAATATGTTAATCCAAGACCTTCTCTGGTTCAGTTAGATCGACACCAAGATCTCTCTGATTTCCATTCCAGTTGAAGAAAATAGTGAAGCCTAGATTTCAACCAAATAACAGTATAAGGTGCTGCGAAGCCTGGAATTCGACCAGATAGTAGTTCACTTCTTCAAAGACACTATGAAGCCTGGATTTTGACCAGATAACAGTATAAAGTGTTGTGAAGCCTTGAATCCGACTAGATAGCAGTCTACCCTGTCAGTTACTATGAAGCCCGGAACCCGACCGGATAATAGTCAACCAACAATTTAAGAAACTGTGAAGCCTAGATTTCAACCAGATAACAATATAAGGTGCTGCGAAGCCTGGAATCTGACCAGATAGCAGTCTACCCTGTCAGTTACTATGAAGCCCGAAACTCGACTAGATAATAGTCAACCAACAATTTAAGACGCTATGAAGCCTAGATTTCGACCAGATAGCAGTATAAGGCGCTACGAAGCCTGGAATCCGACCAGATAGTAGTTCACTGCTTCAAAGACACTGTGAAGCCTGGATTTTGACCAGATAATAGTATAATACACTGTAAAGCATAGAATCCAACCAGATAACAGTTTACTCTGTCAGTTACTATGAAGCCTGGATTCGACCGAATAGTAGTATACCTCAAATTCAAGTTGAAGCCTGGACCTGACCAGATAACAGCTTAATTTCTTCAAATTACCGAAGCATGGATATGACCAAATAACGGTACACCTCAGATTCAAGTTGAAGCCTGGACCCGACCAGATAACAACTTAATTTCTTTAAACTGCAAAACCTGGGTACGACCAGATAACAGTTTAATCTCATTTCCCCAGTAAGTCACTGTGAAGCCTGGAGCATGACTAGATAACAATTATCCTTATTATCCTCAGCAAGACACTATAAATCCTGGATTCTGATCAGATAACAGTTCACTTCCGTCTCTTTAATCAAGTGATGGCTCCCCAGTAGAGCAACGGACAACTAAAGCTCCTAAAACTCTATGATCCAAGACAGAGACCAACATTCCTCAGCGAAGTCCTCTCTAACAGCAAGTGGAGGAATTCCCATAAAGGAATATCCTATGAAATCAACATTCATCTGGATTGGGAGTTTAACAATGTCTTTCGATTGGAATTTTAACAAGCCCTTCTATTGGCATTCCAAAGGGTCCATTCAGAGAACATGCAAAGGTCCATTCAAGAAGCTTTCAAAGGGTCCACTAGAAGAACATGTAAAGGTCCATTAGAAGAAGCTTTCAAAGGGTTCATTCGAAGAACATGCAAAGGTCCATTCGAAGAAGCTTTCAAAGGGTCCATTCGAAGAACATGCAAAGGTCCATTCGAAGAAGCTTTCAAAGGGTCCATTCGAAGAAGCCATCAGTCCCTTCGGAAGAGAGCATTCGAAGGCTAGTTACATATCATTCAAAAAGGGGAAAAGATCCCATGTGTTTGGCCAACGTTACAAATTCTCATTCATGGCTTTCAAACACATAGTCAAGACTATTTAAACCTTTACCTTGTTGTCCCCTCTACCCTTTCTATATAAATAGATCACAAAGTGTTTCATAAGGGGGGAGAAAAAGGATTGGAGAGACGCTGCCCACAAAATCCACCAAAGGTTGTCAAAATTTTCCAAGCCAAATCGAAAGTTCAATCTACAGGTAAGAGAGGTTAAATTGTCCAACCTCTATTTTCTGCATTTTTACCGCTTTTCATATTAACTGCTAGTAATTAGGCTTGTATGATAAGACTAATAATCAAACGCTAGCAAACTTAACAAAAAGACAAAAATGACTGAATTTAACACACTTGCACATATACACCTCTAAGGTACGCCCACTTTGGTTGCCTTCCAAAAAACAGTCACGGGGCAGGAATATTTTAGCAAAGGCCCATAAATCAAAAGATCATAGTCCCTCGATGACCCTACAGTTGCCTTCTCGGTAAATGATCTAGTCCCTAAAACAAAATTTCTAAAGCATCTCCATGAATTGCCTTCTTGACTTTAACGTCCCTTCTATTGTACCTCAACATACAAAGATAGGTGTTGTGCCCCAAAATTTTCCCTCTCATTTTATCAAGATTCCCCTCACAAGACTCTTTGGATTCAAAACCAGATTAGGGTTTGCTCAGCTCAAGACATCTCCTTGCACTGTTGACCTGAAATTAGGGTTTGAGTTTGCACAAGGAATTTTGGACTTCCAATGCCCCAAGTGACTTTCATACTTCAAGGTGGACCTCTAAGATTGCCCATACCAAGTTTCAAGCTTTGAATGAAATTTTTGCCCAGTCAATTGGACAGTTGACCTAAAAATCCGCTGTATTAGGGAAAAAGTCAAATGTGGCCAATTTACAGTCAAACCTCATAATTTTTGATCCACATCAACATTATAGACTCATATGATCCATTTGATCAAGTTTGGACCACAACTCCTCAAGAAATTTGATCAGATCATCAAAAGGGCAAAATGGTCATTTTTAGGGTTTTGACTGTGGAAGGGCAATTTCTGATTTTTCACCTAGCCAATGGCAAATTGGGTTCAAGCATGGATTCAAGGACTCAATGGCATCATCTTGACCTAATCACAAGGTTCAAAAGATCTCAAATGCATTGGATTGACAGATGAATTTTCCAGTCAACTGATCAAAAATCAATTGTACACTGAAAAGTCAAACTTTGACTTTTTGGTCAAAATCAAGTGCCAAGGGCCATTTTTCATCAAGATGTGTCAAAACATGAAACATGTTGACCAAGAAACCTAATTTTGGAAATTAGGGTTTAAAATGGAAAATTTTCATAACTTAGAAATTTTCTAAGTTATGAAAATTTCTTATTTTTTCCCAACTTTTACCAACTTTTTCACCATGATGCAATTGGATTCAAAGAAAAATTCCAACATGAAAGTTGTAGTCCTCCACAAATTCTACAACTTTTATTCACAAAGTTTTCCCAAAATATGCTTGGATCTCAAGTTATGATTTTGTGAATAAGGGTCCATGAAACTTTTAACTTAGTGAAATTTTGCCCTAGTTTAGGCAGGATTTTGACCTATCTTCATGGCAACTTTTCACCTAGTTCCAAGTGGAATATAAAAATTCATTTCAAAGATGGATTGTAGAGCATGTTACATGATTTCCAAAATGTCCAAGAACTCTCCAAGATCATTTGTGGTTATGGAGAATCGAAGGATTGAAAATGGAAAATTATCACTTTTGGCCAAGGCATTTTGCACATTGATACAACTTGCAAATATGTCCAAACCTTGCTTGTACTTGGTTTACAGGTTCTAATCCTTTCTACACTCATAAATTAAATGCAAACACATTATATTAAGGCTTTGTTCTGAGCTTTAGAATATTACACATTGAATTAATCCATTTTTGGCAAAAAGATAACAATGCCATTTCCATAAAGTTAGCTTTTGGCAATTTTGTTTCTCTTGAGAATTGGACCCAATCTTTTGCAGCAAACAAAGTCCACAAACTTGGGGAAAAGTACACCAACTATGTGCAGCTAAGAAGCAGGCCTGTACAGGCCTTGGCATTGTCAGAATCAACTTTTGCTTCAAAAGCAACTAACTTGCAAAAGTCCACATAACTTTGTAATCCGATAAGAGCAAGCCTAAGTCTCATTTCAAACAACTTCAACACATTATCTCAAGCCAGAAACATGAGCTACAAGCCTCTCAAACACCCAAAAACACTAAAACACTAACTTTTGTCCAAAACAGGGCAAGCCCTGCAGAACTCAAGCCATCTTCACATTGCCTCGTGCGTTTTATCCCAAACCACTTCAAACACTTTCTAAACAATCCACCTGAACTATCCAAGCCATTGTTCATCAATTGTAGCTTCATTTTCAAGCTTCACCATTTTTAAATTCTGAGTTTGCAGGTTGACTTCTATAAGGAGATTCAAGCCATTTCAAAGCAAGCTAAGCATTGGGAAAACTCAAGGGAACATCAAGCAAGCTCAAAAGAACCTCAGGCCTCACTGAAAGTTGCTGCATTGCCATATTCGAACTCGACTGAAACAGGTATTTCTCAAACATCTATCTCCTTATTTAGGAATCATTAGGCTTAGGTTTGTGAAGCAAAAATGTAGCCCTTAATGTCCTTGAACTGTACACATGCATATAATTCATTTATGTTAACCGAGCTAGGAGAATTTGGATGTTGAAGTTGCTGAATTTTTTAGGTCAGAAATTGGGGGTGATAAAATTCTCCCTGGTTTCTTAGAGTTATATCAAGTTTTTTATATGGTTAGAATCGTGTGATGATAAGCTATAACTTTCATGTTGCAAGTTTTTGTTTTTAAGCACGTATGCAGGAGATACGGTTTGAGTTGCAGAACGCGCGCATTTTTGTTCAAAGGTCAGGGATGAAGCTGGAACGTGGGCTGGGCCTGGCCTGCCTTGCTTTTGACACCCCCATCCTGCTTTTTGCACCCCCTTGGCCCATTTCTTTATTTTTGTATATTTTTGCATTTCTTTTTTTATTTTCTGACTTTATTATTTTTTCTTCAACATTTAAAATCACAAAAAATATTTTCTTTATTTTTGGAATTTTATTATATTTTTATTTGCATAAAAAATAATTATTATATTAATATTACTTTATTTTATTAATTAAAATTTGTAAATAATACAAAAATATCATATGTTTTTATTTCTATTATTTATACACTCAAATTAATATTTTTATACAATATTTAATTTTTCAACATTTTTGTATATATTTTTATTTATTATCTTGTACATAAAAAAATGGATAAATAAACAATATAGAATATATTTTCTTAAAACAAAAATTAGGGTTTCCACCCTTTCCAAAAAAAAATAATCATTTTTATTTTCCCTTATTTTTTAGGACATTAAATAATTTATTTTACATACATAAAATAAAATACAAAAACATTTTTTTTGCATATTCATATTTAATTGCATATTTAAATAATTGTCCATTTATTTATTTGCAAATAAATTCAATATGGTTGTAATAGTTTTAGGGCTTTATTTTTGAGCAATATCACCCTATTCAAACTTACATCCCCCTCCCCATATCAATGTTGTAATAGTCTTAGATTTACTTTTACGCATTTTATCGCTTTCAAATGCCATGATAGTAAAACTAGGGTTTGTATGCAAAAGACCAAAATCAAAACAAATAGCATGACTTAAACACAAGACAAAAATGCATGAAAAATGACAACACAATGCACACAAGCACCCCTAGGGTTTCACCCACTTGTTGCCTTAAAAAACATGGCCATGGTATGCATGCTAGGTATCTTGGCAAAACAAAAACAAAAACAAAAGATCATAGTCCCTCGATGACGCTATCTTGGTTGCCTATACAAAAATGATCTAGTCCCTAAAAAAAACTTGCTAAGATACTTGGCAATATTGTTATCATGATCATACGATGACCCACGCCTGTCCCATTTAACATTCAAATACAAGGTTGTTTACCAAATACAATGGTAAAACAACAATGTAAAAGGGTTAAAAATGTGTAGGAAAGATCTTTGAGTAGGGTAGACAACTCCTAGTTACTTGATCAATTTGCAAACATCCTTGCTATTTTCAAACAAACACTAACACAATTTCAAAACAATTTCCCAACAAACTTTCAAACATTGAAACATTTTTCAAAAGACAAACACCTTTGTATACATTCAAACAAGAATCATTACAAAGGTTGCCTAAACAAAGGCCTCTTTTCAAAATACTTTCAAAACCATACACAAAAGCACCATTTCAAACAATTGAAAAGCAAAAGCAAGTGATCTAAACAAGTAACTAAGAGCCTATGGAAAACCATGGATGAAAAGGGTGATAGCACCTTCCCTTTTCATAATCTACCCCCCGAACCCAAGAAAATATCTCAAAGGTTTTTCCTGTGCTTTTTGACCTTTCCTTTGGATAAAATAAAAAGTCGGTGGCGACTCTTGCTAAACTGAAATATTTGCAAACGCAAACGCAAAACCTCAAGTCAGTTCTCCCATCGTATCACAATAGGGCTACCTACTCACTAATAGTAGGATAGCGCTGTCTAAAGGATAGGAGGAAAATAACGACCATTTTCGAGTACAAAGTAGATAGCTGTTAGAAGTTTGCTCAGAACTATTTTTGCACTTACATAGAAAACTTATTTTCAAAAACAATTTCAAAACACTTTGTATATTTTCTCTACTATCCCGAGGTAGATTACAAAGTTTGCTGTACTAAGGCGTTGTTCAAAAACATTTTCAAACACACAAAGCACAAAGGTATTTCAAAATGAGCAAACCTCTAAGAGCCCGTAGAAAACCACGGATGGAAAGGGTGCTAACACCTTCCCTTTTCATAACCTACCCCCTTACTCAGAAAACTCTAGAAAAAGTCTTTTTCTATTCTTTTCACCCTTTCCTTTGTTGGATAAAAGAAAAGACGGTGGCGACTCTTTCTTACTGCACATTTGCGAACAAAAAATGCAAAACCAGTATATAAACAGTCGGTTCTGCCACCATATCACAAAGTCATCCAAGCTTAGAACAACTTAAGCCATAAATTTACCGTCGAAAAGCTATAATTCTTGACATCGGGGAGTTATAGCACTGTTCTTACGTTGTGGTTGTATTGTGTTTAGAGCATTTAATTTGTTGAAGTTTAATCTTGACTCCATTTATAATTCCTTTCAAGTCTTTTCGTCCATTACTTTGTACCAGATTCAAGACTCCATTGGAGCAGGTTTTTATTAATAGTATTGCTTTTATTATATCGTTTGTCTTCTTATATGTTCTTGTCATTTAATTCAAATTTATCAATTGCATATTTTAATTCTTATTTTCTATGCCTATTATGTCTAATTCCATGTTCAAATTAATTTTTTTATTTTTTGTTATAACTATGTCTAGCTAAATCAATAATGCTGGAATGCGAGGACCATCGATTCGATGGTACTATAATTGTTCTTCCTTTAGAAATGCTTATGGGGATATTTTGATTTTATTACAATTTTCTACATTTAATTTGATTGGTTACTACAAAGTAGATCCATAAATATGTCGGGTAAGATCGAAAGTTGTCTGGTACCAAAGATTAAAGTTGTTAAGTTTTTGATTAATAAACACCACGAAAACACTTTATTGATTAATTCGGAAAAATTGATGTTTTCAGAAATTAGTTTTAAATCTATTTTCAGACACGTTTATAAGTTTAAGATCTGGTTGACCGCGCGAAAGAAACTAATTTCTAAAAAAGTTATTTACTACTTTAAAGTAAAGTGCGTCGGGCACGTAAGAGCGGGCGATATAAATTATAGATTAAAATCTGGTTCTGATTACGCGACATCAACGATTCCTTCTTAATTAATTCTTTTTCAAGGAAGAAAACATTATCCCATAGGTAGTTCAATTTAGGAACAATAACAATATCAATGCATTGATGAGATCCGCATTCGAGTGTTACATCTCTATATTACGTTAAGTTTTTGATTTCATTTTATGTTCTCGCTCCACTCCTAACTTTTGACCTCCTTAGATAAACATTGTAGTAATAGAAAATGATAGATTGACCATTTGGTCTATGTGGGTTCGATACTCTTTATATTACTCTGATAGACTCCGTATACTTACGGAAATAGCCCTTCAATTTTTTGGCACCATTGTCGGGGACCAATTTCGTCAAATATCATAACCCTGTTGTTACACCGTCTAGATTAAGGCATCCTTTTTCGATAAATGCGAAGAAATCGTAGTACCAGAATTTTAAAAGATCTAATAGAAGAACCAGAGAGATACACACGTGCACGACTTTTGTTCCAATAAATCAAGAGAGCAATGGAAGAAGAAAATGATCACAAGCCACTTAAGCACTTTGCCTTACCTTCTAACGAAGAACCTCATTCAAGTATAGTTAACTCTACTATCCCATCTCACAACTTTGAACTAAAACAACCTTATTGCAGATTGTGCTAAAAAACCAGTTTTCCGGTCTCCCATATGAAAACCCAAACAAACACTTAAAAGTGTTCATCCAACTAGCTGACACTTTGAAAGCCAATGGCGCTCCTCTTGAGGCAATAATTTTACATTTATTTCATTTTTTCCTCAGAGACAGGGCAAGATCATGGCTAGACTCCCTCCCAGTGAATTCAATCACTACTTGGAATGACCTGAAGAAAGTATTCCTTGCTAGATGCTTTCCACCAAGCAAATTGCTATCCTACGAAACCAAATAACAAGATTCACTCAACAAGATGGTGAATCCCTTTTCGACGCTTGGGAAAGATATGAAGAGATTTTAAGAGCTTGTCTACATCACAGATTAGAACAATGGTTAATAATTCATACCTTATATAATGGGCTTCTTTACAACACAAATATGACCATATCGACGTTGCCGTTGGCAGTGCACTGATGAACAAACCATACTTTGAAGCATGCACATTTATAGAATACAAGGCGCAAAACCATTATCAATGGGGGACTGAACGAACGTCAGGAGAGAAGAAAGAAACAAAAGGATTTATATATGAAGTCGGTAGTTTAGACCATATGAACGCTAAGATGGACACCTTAACACAAAAGGTCGAAAGCCTAGTCATTTATCCTACATATCACTTCCGATTGCAGTCTTCTAGCTGATCCAAGCCCAAATCAGGTTAATTATGCCTAAGGAAACCCATATTCGAACACTTATAACCTTTGATGGAGGAACCACCAAAAGTTCTCTTATAAGAACAACAATCATATTCAAAACACTGCACCTCAAAGAGCATAAGGTTTTCAAACTCAAAGACCAATGTATCCTACTCAAGCTACCCCTCAGAAATCAAACCTAGAGAAAATCATGGAAAATTTCATTTTAGCTAAAACTCAACAAAATAAAGAATTCTTGAATCAGAACATTCATATAAGTGAGCTCATTACACAATTAGGCAACAAAGTCAATTTTATGGTAACCTACAACAAAATGCTAGAAACCTAAATTTCTCAAGTAGCACAACAACAAGCTACTCAGGCCACACCAGGAGGATCATTCCCTGGACAATCTTAACCTAACCCTAAGGGCCATGCTAATGTTATTTCATTGCAAAGTGGAACCATATATGATGTAAACATAGACCCTAGGTTGAATAACCCTTTGCCAAGGAAACCAGACCATTCAAAAGAAAACGTTGTGACTACTCTAGAAAAACAAGTAGTAGAGGAACCAGTAGGACAAGAGAAATAAAGATACGGAGAAATTAAAGATAGGAAGCAGTAAATGATAACCGAGGAAGTCAATTATATATTCCACCACTCGCCTATAAACCAAAAATTCCATATTCGTAAAGGCTTAAACAAACCCAATATAAAAAGTTTGTGAAAGTAATTGAAAAAATCCATGTCGAAATCCCATTCACCGAGTCTATAACTTAGATTCTATCATATGCTAAATTTCTGAAAGATATCTTGAAAAACAAGCGAAAGCTTGATGACCATTGTTTACCGTTGTTTTTGGTAAACAACCGCTGATCTCCAAAAAGGTAAGTTTTTTGGTTTACTTACGGGATCGATCAAACTAATCCCAGGAAATATGCTAATTTTTTATGTGAAATGGATAAGCAGGAAGAACGCACGTTCGACCCAGAGAAAGGATGTTTGAGATTGTTGAAAAGTTTGGATAATGTATAGAAATAGAAGTAGAAGAAGTAAAAAATATAACTTTGCAGGATAATAGTAAAGTAATGTAAAAAGACTTTCATTAAGGAAAAAAGGTGTTTCCAACGTACATTTCTCAACTTTATCCTTTCTCACGCAGTGGTTACTTGGATAATGTTTAAGTGACTTAGTACAATAGGTTGAACACACTAAAAATTACACAAGTTTCTCAATTTATACTAAAACTAGGTAACCGTCGAGGGAACATTCTGCGCTAGGATGAATACAAGTGTCTCCTACATGTCCCTCGACCTATGGCTTTCAGCCATGTTGCCTCTTTCTAAACTCTGGTGAAACTGCCTTTCCCTCCAATTATTCAAAATTCAAATAGTCCTCGTATTATGTGGCAAAGTGAGGGTGCTTTCTCTCAGTCGAACGAACCTGAAGATGAGCCCTCAGTCGAAGATTCAAATATAACTTAGATCTTTCCCCCAAATTATTTCATATGTTGAATCATTCTTCTTGGCTCGGTTCTTTCCAGTTCTTTGGTCTAAAAGACCAAATATAGTAAGTGTCGAATTTGGGAGCCAACAAATTACCCCCCAAGAATGTCTATTTCGACGCCAAAAGAAATAGCCATTCTTTGAACTTCCCATTCGACACCTGTCTTCCTAGTTGTCCACAAAGTCTTGACGTGTGATTTTCGTCTACCAACAACTGCTACACTCAAGAAAACCATCATCACTCTTTCTCCAAGATGTCTCTTCACACTGCTGTTACCACGCTTGCCATGATGACCACATTCCTATAACCTAGGCAAGCATGTCAAAATGTTTCCCAATGCCTGCACGATAACTATTTCACGCTTCACCACGTGTCCCACTACCTGTGAAACATTAAATGGCCTTGACGAGACATATCCCTCTTCTGAAGGCTATAAATACTTCTGAGCCTTTCTATTTGGAACTTTTACCATTTCCAGCATTCCCAAATCTCTTGCTTTCTCACAACATTGTACTGTCAACTCCGTCTTCTCTCAAACCCTTAACAATGGCTTTCCTCTCCAATGCACCAAACAATCCTCAACCTAAAAACGCTAATGATGTCCAGAAACTTCCAGAGGTCTTTTCCACCAACCCTCCTTCTTCCTCGATCATAAGGTACATTGCTGAACCCATGATGAAAGAATGGCGAGAAGAATATGATTCTCAGCTCCCCATTCCCATGAGATACGGTGGAAACATGTATGCTATGTCTGGTCCGTTATCTTTATGCGTCTAAAATCCCTTGAAAAACAGCGCCTTCTTTCCTACTCACCCAAGGCTTAGACCCATAGGTTGCGCGAAGAAACCTAGGGAGGACCCTGAAGACGCTACTCCGGCTAACCAGCAGCATCCTCAGACTACATAGGATATCAACCTCCAGTTCATGAACAAAGGGAACCGAATCTTTCGATCAAGCCCTAACCTCTCTTCTGAATATTCAGACTGGTTGAATAAAATGGAGAGGGTGCAAGCTTCTGTCTGGAAAGAGATGGGCATTTATGACCTGGTGATGTTGTCGAAGACAGGATTGCCTTACTGTCCCCTCATGCTGGTATCTTCATTGTACTTTTTGGATAGCGCACATTTCACTTTTCACCTTCCTTGTGAGATGATGGCCCCCACTTTATTCGACATAGCTGCAATCACTGGTCTTCGATCGACTGGTGACTATTTCGACCCTGAAGACTTGTCTGAGGATGCTATTGGGTTTGCTGCTACAAAACCCACTTACACCACCTTTATTAACCACTTTCATGATAAAACCTCTAGTACTGTGTCGGAGGTGGAGCATATAGCCTTCTTGGCTATGTGGCTGTCTCGTTTTGTTTTTTGTACTAAGTCACTGCAGGTGACGAAAAAGATGTTGACGCTCGCAACGCAGCTTCACCATAAATACCCTCTTTGCCTGGACGAATTGATTTTGGCCAACCTATATGAGTCCATCAGTAATGGTGTGACTCAACTTAAGGTTATAGGGGACAGGGGGAGCCTGCTGCTATCTGGTCCCTTTTGGCTTCTCCAGCTGTGGCTCAATGCCACCTTTGAATCTTTCCTTCCCCAGAAGAACAAGATTAACGAAGAGGCTCCTGAAATCCTGAACAGGAGAGTCGAAGGCACCAAGCTTGCATTGCTAACTCCCACTGATGAAGGCCAACAATTTCATAAGGCTTTCACAAGCTTCATAATGATGTTTGCAGAGCGAAAGAGCTTTGTTTCGGCCATGGCTCCCTTTGCCAGTCGAAAAGTTGGTCCGGAATGGTTCACAAGACCATACCCTTCGAATGAGGAGGATGACATGACTGATGAGTTCGTGAGCATGTGGGAATCGTTTCTGCGCCCCAGGATCATGCCCTTGAGATTCAAGAGCTTAAAAAATCAATTGAGCTTAATTGCTTATCAACCAAATCTTGTCTCTCGACAATTTGGTATTACTCAATCACTTCCCTCACCTATTTATCCTCGAGAGAAGCTGCTACTTTTTTATAATGCAGACTACTCAGAAGATGCCTCTACCAAGCACATTGGTAGGTATTCTGGTCGAACTATACTGACCCTGTTCAACTTTAAACTTCATTTTTTGAGTTCCGTTACTTTTGAGGAGTGGTGGAAACAATATTATGATGAAGAGTTCTTCGATGAGAAGGACTTTGCCCACCATCTACGTGAGGCGTTTAAACTGGTTCTTGACAGAGTCAGGAAAGGTATTCTTCTTCTTCATCTCTTTATCTTAGATTTGTCTTTCGAAACTTAATTAACTATAGTTGTCTTGTCTTCCGTTTAGCTGTCAAGAGAGCCACCTCGAAGAAACCTGCTGAGAGTACAAAAGGGGGAGATTCCGCCGTCAACCCCTCTCCCAAGGTGTTTACTTTTCCTTCATACCGTTATTTTTTATCTGACATAGGTACTGATCCCTTCTACTTGGTTTCCTGGGTATTCAGAAACCTACCCCCAAAAAACGAAAGATTCAGGAGTTTTAAATCTCTAGCGATGAAGAAGAGGAGTCTCCTCCTGTTCCTTTGTAGAGACGAAGATTGAAAAAACCAGCTCCTTCCGTCGAACCCCGTCCAAAAATCAGGATTAAGACTACAACTGCGAGGCCTCCTCCTGTAGTCATCAATGAGCCTACTGAACAGGAGGTAATCGCTAGGTTAAACAATCCCAGCGAAAGTGACAACTCCAGTCCTGGTGCTGAAATCCCAGTCCAGGTGTTCTACTTCGACTGCTCATAATTTATTCCTCCACTCCCTTCTGCTTCATGAGGATTCTGAAAGAAACGAATCCCTTCTTTTTCTAGGACACTGCTGGCACTTCCACACGAATTCCTGCTCATGTTGAGGACTCTGTCACTCTCTTGAATAGTGAAGGGGATCCTACCTATAGGCCTTCTTCAACGAAAGGCTCTTTCATGAGTTCAGCTGACAAAGTAAATCAGACTTCTGAACCTCAGCACGAAACCATAGAAGAAGTCAATGAAGAAGAAGCTGTAGGAAACCAAGAGGAGACTAGGGTTCCGCTAGTTAATGTGCAAGAGAATGAGGAGGAAGGTATCCCTGGTGTTGAAACTGAAACTGAGAGGGAGAATGTAGAGATCCCAGAGGCTGAAGGTGAAGAAGGTTTTGCTGAAGGAAACCAAAATCCTCTAGGCACTAAAGCAATTCCAAATCAAGTGGCCAACGTGGTTGTTACAGCCAACAAAAGTATCCCTTCGACGGGATCCCGAACCAAGGAGGATTTGGCCTTGCTGAAACAACATAATTCGTTAGGTTATCTGACTGCAATTCTAGAAGGTCGAGAAAGTTCATCTGATCACAGCGCCTAGAATGCATATGGAAGATCTACTTCGACTTCCCCTCTCGACGAGGCTCTTCAGAAAGTTAAAGCACAAATCTTTAAAAGAGATCTGATGTTAACTTTAGAGGGGGAACCAGCAGATCCTTCCTTTCTGAAGACTATCCTGAAGGCTGTTGATCTCCTTGTTGCTCCTCCGAATGTGGCCAGTGTAATCTTGGATTTACTCTCCATTGTCGACCAGGTATCAGCGGATTACAACCGTCAGAGAACTCTCAATCGTGAGATTAAAGAAGCCAATGGTCAAGTGGCTGCTGCCTGGTATGCTGCTACTGAGTCAGCTTCTAGGGTAAAGGATTTGTCGAAGGCTCAGGTGGCTAGACAAAAGGTGGTCGAGGGGATAGATCGAGATAATGCTCAACTGAGGATGCAGATTGCAGAGTTGGAAGCTAAAATTGCTGCCAACGACAAAAAGAAAGAGGAACTTCTTGCTGTGAACACTGAATCGGAGAGCCAAGAAGAATTGGATGAAGGGCTAAGACATGCCGATCGAGCTCAATCTCTGGATGCTAGGATCGAGACTCTTCACCAATCGAAAGCTCTATGTGATCGACGGCTAGAATTGCAAAGAATCAAGTATCTCCAGATTAAAACTAATCTTCCCTTTTGAATCCTGTTTCTCCTATTCATGTAATCACTTGTTTGTAACAATTTCAGAGCCATTTTGGCACTTTTAATGAAAAATTTTAACTTTCCATTTTGGCATTCTCTATTAATAGTGACTATATATTATTTATTCTTACCTCTTGAAGCATAGGTCTATACGTTTTCAGGTATTTACCATTCACCTTCAAAAGTCTTTGATTTTCTCTTAGTTCTTTGATCTTATAGGCTCCGCCCGAGAATGCTTGCACAATCCTAAAAGGTCCTTCCCACTTAGGGGACCATTTCCCCAAGTTTCTGTATCTTCGATCCATTGGGAGTATTACTTTCCAAACTAGATCTTCAGGATGAAACATCTTGGACTTCACCCTGCGATTGTAGGATTTCTCAACTCGCTTTTTCTGCAGTCTCAAAAGATCCAGAGCTTTCAACCTCTCTTCGTCTAAATCCACTAGTTCATCTAACATCATACTCCAATAGACTTCAGAAGGGATCTCATGATGCATCTGAATCCTTGTCGCCTGCAAGTGGATTTCCACTAGTAACACTGCATCATAACCATAGGTCAGGCGAAATGGTGTTGTTCCTGTGGCTTCTTTCGGACAGGTTCGACATGCCCATAGGACTTGGTCTAGCGTCTTGTGCCAGTTTCTGGGTTTCTTTCCCACATGTTTCTTTATTAAACTGATCACTACTTTATTTGCTGCTTCGACTTGGCCATTAGCTTGCGCATAATAAGGCATAGACATTAACAGTTTAAACCCCATTTCTGCAGTGAAGTCTTGCATCTTTCAACCAGTAAAGACTGACCCTTGGTCTGTAGTTATTGTTTCAGGGATTCCAAATCTGTATATGATGTACCTTTGGATGAATTCAATGACATTCTCCTGGTCTACATTGACTAAAGGAATCACTTCAATCCACTTAGTAAAATAATCAATTCCCACCAGTATATACTTCTGACCTTTAGAAGATGCTAGTCGAATTTCTCCAATGAGATCCAAAGCCCATCCTCTAAAAGGCCAAGGTTTCACAATCGAGTGAAGTTCATTTGCTGGCACATGTTGAATGCCTGTATGTTTTTTACATTCTTGGCATCCTTTTGCAAACTCAACACAATCCTTTAACATAGTGGGCCAATATAAGCCTTGTCGAAACAATAACCATTTCATCTTTTGGCCTACTCGGTGTGCTCCACATGCCCCAGCGTGTGTAGTGGAAAGAGCTATATATGCTTTTGTTTCACTCAAGCATTTCAGAAGCACACCTTCCGGTGTTTTCTTAAATAGTTCATTTCCCATCAACACATAACTCAATGCTCTGTACTTTATCTTTCGTTCTGTCGAAGCCGCTGGATTTTGTAAATAGTCAACTACAGGCTTTCTCCAATCTTGCTTTGTTAGATTGTCTATGAACGAAATTTCAAAATTTTCATGATCAGTGTATCCTAACATTGTGGTTTTTAAATCCGATGGAGATAACTTAGTGGCAGTTACTATCCTTCTAACTTCGATTGCTTGTTGTAGCCTATCTTTCGAAACTTTATACCTAGAAGAAATTTGTGCCAAGTCGTTAGCTGCTTGATTTTCCAATCTGGGTATGTGTCGATTGCTAACTGCCTCGAAGTTCTTCAACAACCGTCTGGCTATTACAAAATACATGATAAGGTTTTCCTTTATGCATTTGTATTCTTTCGTAATTTGTTTTAGGACTAACTCTGAGTCTCCCATTATTTCGACTTGAGTTGCCCCCAATTCCAACAGGATTTCAAGGCCTACGATCAACGCTTCGTATTCAACCTCATTATTGGAGCAATCCCCGTCTATTTTGTACTTGAATGTTGTTGGAATTTTGTTTGGAGAAATAATAAGGATTCCGACTCCAACTCCATCTTTATAACTAGAGCCATCAAAGTAAAGTTTCCATGGTTCGATCTCCAAATAATTCAGTGATCTTTCTCGTATAAAGTGGTCGACTATAAAGTCTGCGACCACTTGACCTTTTATAGCCTTGAGAGGCATAAAGGTTAATGAGTACTCAGTTAATACAAGTGCCCATTTGCCTATTCTACTGTGCAAAATGGGTTTCGACAACATATATTTGAAAACGTCAAAATGAGACGAAACATAAACATTAAATGGCTTTATATATTGCTTAAGTTTTGTACATGAAAAATATAAACATAAACACAATTTTTCAAC
Source organism: Vicia faba (assembly GCA_948472305.1). NCBI lineage: Eukaryota > Viridiplantae > Streptophyta > Magnoliopsida > Fabales > Fabaceae > Vicia > Vicia faba. The sequence continues at coordinate 1,514,799,648 of OX451739.1, forward strand.
TTTGTTATATCTAGTTTCTGCATCGTTTAAAACTCTACTGAGGTAGTATATGGGCCTTTCGACACCATGTTCATCCTCTTGAGCCAACATGCTCCCTAAAGTTTTGTCAGACGCAGATATGTACACTCTCATACTTCTACTTCGACAAGGAGGCACCAAAATAGGTGGTTTAATGAGGTACTCTTTGATTTTATCGAAGGGTTATTGATGTTCTTCCCTCCATTCAAATCCTCCTTTGTTGAGTCGAAGTAATGGCGAAAAGGCTTGCGTTTTCCCACTAAGGTTGGATATAAATCTCCTTAGGAAATTTATCTTCCCAAGTAAGGATTGCAATTCCTTTTTGTTAGTCGGTGCTTTGGCTTGCAAGATAGCCTTGGTCTTGTTTTGGTTTATCTCAATGCCCTTTTTCTGGACTACAAAACCTAATAAATCTCCAGCTTTTACACCAAAAGCACACTTTAGAGGATTCATCTTCAAGCCGTAGTGTTTCATCCTCTTAAAGGATTGTCGAAGATGATCCATGTGAGCCTTCCCTGAAACAGATTTGACAACAATATCATCAATATAAATTTGCATGAAAGTGTCAATAAAGTCATGGAAGATCGAATTCATGGCTCTTTGGTACGTTGCCCCTGCATTCTTTAGGCCAAAGGGCATTACTACCCATTCATAGGTGCCTAAAGCCCCAGGGCAACTAAATGTCGTTTTCGACACATCCTCTTCAGCAAAGAAGATTTGATTATATCCAGAGTATCCATCAAGCATACTCATGTACTCGAAACCAGCGGCAGAATCTACAAGCATTTCCGCTACTGGCATTGGATATTCATCTTTGGGTGTTGCAGCATTTAGATCTCTGAAATCGATGCACACCCTCAAGGTACCGTTTTTCTTTATAACAGGCACAATATTCACAATCCATTCGACATACCTAGTCGTTCTTATGAACTTGCATCTCAACAGCCTTTCGACCTCCGTTTTGATTTTTGATAAAATCTCTGGTGCAAACCGTCTTGGAGTCTGCTTAACGGGTTTCTTTACAGGCTTTATTGGTAACTGTAGTTCTACCAATCTTCTGTCGAGACCAGGCATCTCGTCATAGTCCCACGCAAAGAAATCCTTGAACTCTTTTAGTAATTTGATCATTTCGACCCTGAGTCCTGGATCCATTTTTGTGCTTATGTATGTGGGCTTGTTCACAGGACCTTCTCCTAGATTTACCTCTTCTAGAGGATCTTGCACCAACATTCTGACATTGTTCGCCAGCGGATCCTTTTCGAAACCTAGAGGTTCATCGTCATAGATGGCGTCTAACCTCTGGTCTAGAAAGTCTTTCGTTCCCAAGTAGGGGGGCTCTGGTTCGAAATCTTTCCCAGGCCCTATCTTCGAAAGGACTTGTTCATTGGCTTTGGAAGCCACATATTTAACTTCAGCCTCTAAGGCCGCTATCATTATGTTTTCGGCCACATATGTCGAAATCTTTTGGAGAGTTGATGACTCAGTCATCATCATCAAACTCGCTTCCCCATCCTGTTGGTCGTATATCACTAACTCCTCCAAAGTCGATGTTGGATAAGTCTTCTCTATCCCACTGAAAGCCGTGATCGGAGTGTAGGTATAGGGAGCAGAATGCATTAGGAGTTGGGGTTAAATCGAACTCAGGTGGGTTACATGGCCCTATGTGAGCCAAATTTTTGTCGAAACTATTCTTTCTGACACTGTTGATTTCACCTAAGTAATAATTCTGATCTGCTTCAATGTTCCCCACAATGCCGTCAGGACGCCATACTGTGACCCTTTGGTGCATTAAAGATGGCACTGCTCCAATGCCGTGTATCCACTCCCGACCAAGGAGTAGATTGTAGTTGGATTTTGATGAAATAACCATGAACACAGTGGGTCGAAGGATTGAGCCCACTTTGAGGTCTAGTTGAATGACAACCCTTGTGGTGCCAATGCCCCCTTCGTAGTTGGATAAGACCATGTTATGTGGCTTTATGTCAGCATCTCCTTTGCCTAACTTTTCCAGCATGAATTGTGGTATGATATTGATGGTTGCCCCACAATCAACCAGAATTTTGTTTATGGTTACCTCCCCCACCTTTGCTCTAATGAACAGGGGTTTCAGATGGCTCTTCATTGCCTCTGTTGGTGGTTCAAAAAATGCTTTTTGTTCTTCTACGCATCCATTGTTCATTATATAGTAACATACTGGCTTGTGTCTAGCCAGTTCTTGTTCAACCATTAGGTCAGTTTCTTCGACTTCAACCTCGCGGTTATATTCTTTGGGCAACACGGATATGACATTCACCATGATGTCTAAACTGTCACTGGAGTCAGAGTCATCTTCATCATTCGACCCACATTCCTCCGCCCAAGGCATAGGATTTCTCTCTAGAGGTTTCCTTTGTTTCTTCTGCACATTAGTGCTAACTTCTGGATGAGGTCCAGCTGCCTCTTTCTCGGCCTTTCGCCGTCTTTGGAACCTTCTCCATTGCGAATGAGACATAGGATTTTTTCCTTTGTAATTGCTCGACACATGGGTCATTTTGTTCGACGCAGAAGCATGGTACTCCTTTCTGTAATCTAGAGAAGAACCTCTAGGTACGTCGAATGCTTGCCATCTTTCTTTATTTGGCCTCTTCCTACCCATGGTATTTAGCCAAGTATCTGTAGGCACATTAGTTGGAGGCCTAAAAGTTGGTGGCCTCCTTTCCTGATTCATGGGTCTTTGTTGATGCCCCCTTCTGGGGTCAAATCGGATTTCTGAACCCATTCTTTGTTGGGCATTGGTGCCCTGTTTTGCTTTTACAATCCGCATAACTTGTATATGTTCAATGGCTTTCTTATTGAAAATAGAGCTACATCTAGGGCATAACATTACTTCCGATTTCTTCTTTTGGCACCTATGCAGAAAATCTGCCAAATCTTCATCCTCCTTTGGGAATGCAGTTTTGTTTACTTCTTCTTGTCGAATGGCTTCCTTTGAAGCTTTGGCGCCAGAGACTTAAACCACGTTAACCTGCATGTTACTTTTGGCAACCAGGTTCATCTTCTGCATTTTGGCCTCCAAGTCCTCTGTCGAACCCTTTGCAGCAGCCAAATAAGAACCTGTGGTGGTTCTTTTGCTGGAGCTTTCAGCAACTCCTTTGATTTTGTTTGGGTCTTCAGTAACCCGTTTGATCAGTTTCAGGCTACCAACAACCTTCTTGTTCGACCCTTGTCCAACTTCCTTTTTTAAATCCAGGCCTTCAGTGGCCTTTCTCACCCCTTCAATAGTTTTTCTGGAGATGTTTCCAGTGAAACTTCCATAGATGGGTTTTGTGATGAAATCTTCAGACACTTCCACCATATGAATGCAAACTGGTTCGGCATAATGCGCCTCTGTCTGTAGTGGGTTTGTGTCGATCTTCATTGCTGGTTTATCAGCAAATTTCAGCCTTCCTTCCTTCAGCGCCTATTGAACGAGATCCCTGAAAAGGAAACATTGTGAGGTTTTATGTCCCAAAAAATTATGGTATTTACAAAAACCTCTTTTCTTTCTCTGTTCTAAAGGAGGCAATTTAGCCCCTGGGGGCAATATCATCTGTCTATCTTTAACTAATAGATCGAATATTTCGTCACACTTGGATATGTCGAAGCTATAAGTTTTCTTAGGAAATTTATCACTGTTTTTCTCAGGCTCTACAGGATTTTTCCCATTTGATGGCACTAACAATTTACAAGAATATGGTGGTCCTTGTTTTAATTCAGCTAAATCAATTTCGCCTTCTTCGACATCTATAAAATCGCTGTATGTCTCCGGATCGTTATCATCCATTTCGACATAAGCTACCCTTTAACGTCGATGAGTTTTGGCAGCTTTAGCTTTTTTAGCTTTAAGGCGTTCTACTTGTCGAACTCTATCAGCAAGTTGGGCCATATCCCTTAGGTATTGTGTATCTAACTTTTTCCTGATCGAATAATCCAAACCCCCCGCTGCTATCTCGACTAATTCATGCTCAGGCACTTGGGTAAAGCATCTGGCTTTGAGTAATCGAAATCTATTTAAATAATCATCAATTGGCTCTGTGAACCTTCTCTTCACACTAGCCAATTCTTTTAGACTTATCTTGGTTTAACCCATGTAAAATTGTTCATGGAACAGTCTTTCTAATTGGTTCCAGTTGTGGATCGAATTGGCTGGGAGGGTAGTGTACCAAGTAAAAGCATTCTTTGTCAGGGAACTTGGGAAATATTTGATTCTAAGGTTTTCTTTGTTTTCTATTTCTCCATCCTCTATCAAATATCTAGCCACATGTTTGACAGTCGACTCTGTCGTATCTCCTGAAAATTTAGTGAATTTTGGGACGTTTCCCCTAGGTGGTAAGTCTGTTTGCAGAATATATTCTGACAATGGGATGTAAAGTTTGGTCTGTGACAACCAACATTCATCCCGTTTTGAAGCATGATCCTCTCGATCTTGGCGGTTAAATTATTGTTCGTCCCATAGTTTTGGTGTCGAACTTGCTGTATTAATTCATCAGCGTTTTGGTTTCTATTATCCATAATAACTCCTTGATCGATTTCTCTAAGGTTTCGTGGTATCTGAATCCTTGGTTGTTCTATCTCTACCCTAGGAATCTGAGGATTTGGGTTAACGGTCGAATCCTCTTCCATAATTACCCCTTGATTTACTCTTATTGGTATCCTCTGGGGTTGTCAAACAACTTGGGGTACCCCAAAGAATTCAGCTATGCGCGTCATTTATGCTGTCATCTGTTGATTCGACTGTGTAGCAGTCTGAATAAGGGGATTTAGCAATGTACTTAAAGTTTTTGCTAACATTTGTACCATTTCATGATTACTTTCGTCCATCTGTTGCCTCAAAATTGCTGTCAAAACATTTGTGAGGCTTGGTATCATGTGAGATGGTCCTCCCAAAAATTGGTTTCTACTGGATCCAGACCCTTGTAATGGCGATGTTGCATTCCCCAAAGGTTCTAAAAAGGTGGACGCAACATTCATAAGGCTAGTCACTTCAGTAGTTGGCATACCATATGGCTGTTCTCGACCCATCCAGGTTGTCGAAAAGCCTGGGGGTACAGTTGATCGAGATCCTAGATTTATCCTTGGTGGAGGTGTTCCTAAAGGACCTCTTGGACCCACATACGAAAGTAAGGGTCCAGTTTGATTTATGGTTAACACTGGCGTTGATCCAACAAAAGTTGGGATATTCCCTTCGACAGCAGTAGTAACCACTGTTCCTGTGATTGGTGGAGGTATTTATCCATGGTTTGGCTCGTTAGCCATACCACTCTCTCTATTTTCCTTCCTAACAGTATATTTATTGGTTACTCTACCACTTCTTAACAACATGCAATGTTATAAATGTACAGGAAAGACACAATAACATAGAAAATTAGCAATTTCCCACCAGGTGTGCCAATTTGTTTACCGTTGTTTTTGGTAAACAACCGCTGATCTCCAAAAAGGTAAGTTTTTTGGTTTACTTACGGGATTGATCAAACTATTCCCAGGACATATGCTAATTTTTTTATGTGAAATGGATAAGCAGGAAGAACGCACGTTCGACCCAGAGAAAGGATGTTTGAGATTGTTGAAAAGTTTGGATAATGTATAGAAATGCAAGTAGAAGAAGTAAAAAAGATAACTTTGCAGGATAATAGTAAAGTAATGTAAAAAGACTTTCATTAAGGAAAAAAGGTGTTTCCAACGTACATTTCTCAGCTTTATCCTTTCTCACGCAGTGGTTACTTGGATAATGTTTGAGTGACTTAGTACAATAGGTTGAACACACTAAAAATTATACAAGTTTCTCAATTTATACTAAAACTAGGTAACCGTCGAGGGAACATTCTGCGCTAGGATGAAGACAAGTGTCTCCTACATGTACCTCGACCTATGGATTTTAGCCACGTTGCCTCTTTCTAAACGCTGGCGAAACTGCCTTTCCCTCCAATAATTCAAAATTCAAATAGTCCTCGTATTATGTGTCAAAGTGAGGGTGATTTCTCTCAGTCGAACGAACCTAAAGATGAGCCCTCAGTCGAAGATTCAAATATAACTTAGATCTTTCCCCCAAATTATTTCATATGTCGAATCATTCTTCTTGGCTCGGTTCTTTCCAGTTCTTTGGTCTAAAAGACCAAATATAGTAAGTGTCGAATTTGGGAGCCAACAACCATAAACCATTAGAATGCAATGCTATTTATGAGAACAAACTAGCCAAAACATAGAAAGATCTTGAAAGCTTTTCCGTAACATGTGTTCATGGAAAACATGTTATTGGCAATGCACTACTGGATTCAGGCGCAAGTATGAGTTTAATGCCCCTAGATGTCTGTAATAGGTTAGATCTGAGAGATATACAACCAACAAAGATGTCTCTTCAATTGGATGATTGATCAGTTAAGTATCCAATCAGTATATTAAAAGATATTCCAGTCAGGATTAGTCAACTTTATATTCCAACAAATTTTTATCGTAATGGATATTAAAGAAGACGATGATATCCCTATCCTTCTAGGTGAACCTTTTTATCATTTGCTGGAGCCATGATAGATGTCAAAAGAGGAAAAATGACTTTCGAAGTAAGTGATGAGAAGGTCGAGTCTATCCTATCCAAATTTCTGAAAGCACCAACCACAAATGACTCATGTTGTGCCATCGATATTATTGAAGAGTGTATAAGCGAGTTGGATACGGAGACACATTCCGAGACAATAAAACTTCCCTTAACACACACAATGGAAGATGATGGATTTAAGTCATATATACCATATATGGACGACAACCTTTACGAATTCCTAACACTTACCACTGACCATATGCCTAGTCCTAAGGAACCGTCTATAGAGCTTAAGGAATTACCTAAGAATTTGAGATATGAGTTTCTAGATAAGGAACTAAATCGTCCAGTTATAGTAAGTTAAAACTTAAACAAAGATGAAACTAGATAACTCTTGGATGTCTTACGAAAATACCCTACAACCTTATTCTATAATATATCTGACTTTAAAGGGATAAACCCATTTGTGAGCATGCACCAGATTATGCTAGAAGAAGATTCTAAAGCATATAGGGAACACCAAAGAAGGATAAAATCCATCACGAGCGATGTGGTCAAGAGAGAGGTGTTAAAATTACTCAATGATGGAATAATTTATCAAATATCTGATAGTAAATAGGTTAGTCCTTTACATGTAGTACCAAAGAAGGGAGGTATGACATTTGTTCAAAACAAAAAAGGAGAATCAATGGAAAAACATATGGAAAATGGATGACGCATATTAATAGATTATAGGAAGCTAAACAAGGTAATCGAGAAGGACAATTTACCCTTTCTTTTATTGATAAAATGATCGAAAGTTTAGCTAGACACTTATATTTCTGCTATTTAGATGGATATTCAGTTTTTTTTCAAATTCCTATTCATCCGGATGACCAAGAGAAAACAACCTTCAAATGCCCATACTAAATAATTTCCTATCGATGAATTTCGTTCGGACTATGCAATGCCCATGTGACTTTCGACCGATGTATGATGGTAATATTCACAGATTTCCTCGACGAAATCATGGAAATTTTTATGGATGACTTCTCAGTATGTGGATCTTATTTAAAAAACTGCCTTGATAACCTAGAGAGAATTCTAGAAAGACGCGTCAAAGTTAACCTCGTTCTAAACTGGGAGAAATGTCATTTTATGGTGACAAAAGGTATTATCCTAGGACACATAATATCAGAAAGAGGAATTGAGGTTGACAAAGCTAAGATTGAGGTAATTGAAAACCTACAACCACCCAGAATAGTTAGGGAAGTCAGAAACTTTCTTGGACATGCCAACTTTTACCGATGATTTATCAAGGACTTCTCTAAAATTACTAAATCTTTGACCGGTATCCTAATGAAAGACGTCAAATTCATTTGCTTGAAGCATTTAACCTTCTAAAAAGTGCACTAATCTATGCACATATCATGCAACCATCAGATTGGAACCAACCCTTCGAGATTATGTGCAATGCATTTCGCGTCCAAGGTTAAAAGTGTTATTTGTTGTAGTGTATCTAAGTTTTCCCTTGGAATGCCTTAAACCCTTATTTCCCCCTTTAACTCTAAAGCTCTAAAATTGTCACATTGTAATAACAGAAGAGATACATATTTATAATTACTAAAATCCAACCGATCCATAACAAATCCAAAACATATCTCATTAATTCTTAGAATAAAATATATTATTATAATCTTATAATATCTCTTATAATATATATTATAATATCTTTTAGAATATTATAAATATCTTATAGTAACTTTTTATATTAATTTATATGATCTCTAAATTAATATAAAATATATTAACATTATTAAATGGATCCATGAACCTAACTGACCAAATCCTATATCCGTATACTGCTCGGACCAAACTACTTTTTGGCTTTCTGATTTCTAACAATCTCGAAATATGTTTTCTTTTTCTTCATCAACAGTTTTAAGACATACTTCAAAAATCTCCACCTTGAATTTAAATCGTGTTGATGTTTATTTAACCATCAACAACCTTGTTGCGCTCTACCATGTTGAAACTCTAATCAACAATATTAATCAAGTTCAAGATATCCTTAAACCTTGAACTCGCCACTTGTATCCACTTGTTTCAAATCACCTTTTTCTACATAGGTAATCTAACAAGCCTACAAGCAAGATTTTTCAACTATCGTTGACTCCATCTTCTTTTGGACATATCCCTGAAGGTCTCTTTTTCTATATTTTGTAATCGTTCAGCCACATTCAAAGCATAACACCCAAGTCTAGCATATCCATTCCATTGAGATGCTACAATCTCCCTCCGTATCTTATCACGAGTAAAACAATAATCAGAGGTCTTTGTAACTGTTTCATCAATACTACTAGTATCTATAGTAGGAAACTCCAGCTTAAATTGAGTTTTCTTTGTTATAGTTTCTAAAAGATTTATCCCTTGGTTTTTACTATTCTTCCTTATATGAAATTCTATACCAACCAAGTAAGCCACTTTAACATCATCCCTTCCCCAAAAACACAATAATAACTCCAAGGTCTCATGCATCTTTATCCCTTGTCTTCTGGTGACTTCCCTTAGAACTTTATCTCCGAGACAAAAGATAATAGAACTCTTGTCCTTATCCACCATCAATGCATGCCCCTTAAAAGCTTCAACATGATTCTCTTGAATTAAAATGGCTTGCATATTCACTTTCCACAACCCAAAATCATTGTCTCTAGAAAATTTCATGACCTCCCATTTAGCCATGGTGCTCCCTTGTAAACAATACCTCTTTGCCCCATAATGAACGCCACTTGTTGTGAATAACGACAAGGTTTAATTTCAATATGAGTACTTTGATATGTGAGGCAAAGAACAGTAGCAACCAAAATAAATGGCTTTCAACAATAATAACCAAAAAATATAATAGAATAAGGTGGAAAAGGCGAAATGTTTGTTTACCTAGTTCGATCAAATAATCTACGTCAAGGGGAGAGAGCAACTCTACAATTCACTAAACTCCAAAAGTTGTTACAAGAAATTACAAATTAGTTACAAGAAAATAACCATCAAAGTTCCCAAGAAGAAGCCCTATTTTCTTCCCAAGTGTTTCCCAATCTCTCCAATTCTCAATATAATAATCACACAAACCTAAAGTGTTTAGAAGTATTTCCCAATCCCCTTAGATAACTCCAAAGGTTTCCAAAAAAACCCTGTCTTTCTAAGTTTTCTGTTGGAATTCCCTAAACTCTTATTTCTCCTTTTAACTCTAAAGCTATAAAATTGTCACACTGTAATAACAGAAGAGATACATATTTATAATTACTAAAATCCAACAGATCCCTAACAAATTCAAAACATATATCGTTAATTGTTAGAATAAAAGATATTATTATAATCTTATAATATCTCTTAGAATATTATAAATATATATCTTATAATATCTCTTACTATATTATAAAGGGTTAAATACGTTTTTTTGTCCCTATAAATATCCTAATTTTAATTTTAGTCCCTCTAATTTTTTTCAAACAATGATCCTTATAAACTTTTATGTCCATAAATTTGGTCCCTCCATTTAGTTTCTAGGGAAAATACCCTTTTTCGTCCCTTAAATTTTCTTCGGGGTCCATTTTGGTCTCTTATCTTTTAAAAAATGCAAAACAATCTCTTAAGTCTTAAAAATAGAGCACGTTTGTCCTTCCATCTGTATCCGTTAGTGAGTGTGCAAAATGTTTGTATATGTGGCATGACTGATGTTACATGGCAGTTACATGTTATATGTTTAACTTTTGTGAACAAACACAACATTCATACCTTGAATTTCTTTGCTCAGAGAAAGAACTTGAAGGCGAACTGTTGTTTCTGCAAAGCAAGAACCATCGTTCAGTGAAGATCATTTGAAGGCGAACCATCATTGCAAACAGATTAAATATTTGATGATCTGTATAAGTTCTGATAGGAATTAGGGTTTTCTGATAAATCTGCTGTTTGCATGTTTTCAAAATGAAAAATTAGGGTTTTCTGCTAAATTGTTTATTTGCATGTGTAGGTGAAATAGAGGAGTATATTGTATTAACAATTCATCATAGCGGTGAATTTGCTGATGGTGATCTTAGGGTGTACGAAGGAGGGGAAGTTGCTGAGATGAAAATAGATGTTGACACATGGAGCTACTTTGAGCTTGTAGGGTCACTGAAGTGTTTAGGTTATAGGGATTTTGAGTCAATCTATTACAAAAACCCGACATTTGGGATGCAAAAATTGATTGATGGTGCTAGAGCCTTAAAAATAGTTGATCTTTATAGGATTCACTTAGGTATAGACATTTATATTAACCATACAATTGAGAAGCCTGAGTATATAGAAAGTATTGCCAATTTCAATGAGGAGCATGATGCCAATGATGTAGTTGAAGAAGTGCTTTCTAAATTGCATGAAGAACGTGTCAATGAAAATGATAAGTCAAATGAAGCTGAGATAGAGGCTGAGAAGGTTGTGTTGGAGGATGAGAAATTAGGTATGGAGGCTGAACAGGTTGAGAAGGTTATGTTGGAGGCTGAAAAAGTTGTGTTGGAGGCTGAGAAGGATGGTATGGATGCTGAGAAAGATGGTATGGGAAGTAGTGAGGTGGATGATGGCCTAAGTAGTGATGATAGTGAGTTCAACTATAATACTGCTCTAGAGGTAGATTTTAATGATTCTTCAGATGGATATGATGATATAGAGGAAGATGAGTTGGAAAATCTAGTTGGACATGAACAACATGAAGAAACAGATGACGTTGAACATAATGAGAGTGATAGTGAAAGTGAAGGTCTAGTGAGTGGGTGTGACATCGATGATAGTTGTGGTGTTAACAAAAAGGCTCTTCCAATGTTTAAGATGCCAAAGAACATGGCTAATTTCAAATGGGAGGTGGGTGTATACTTTAGTTCAAACAATGATTTCAAGGAGGAAGTTGCTACATATGTTGTCCATAGTGGTAGAAATCTTAAGTTCACAAAAAATGACAAGGTAAGGGTGAGGGTAAAATGTAAAGATGGATGTGATTGGGAAGCCTATTGTGCCAAATTATCAAATGAAGCAACTTGGTAATTAAGGAATGTAAATGATGTGCATAGTTGCAACAGGGATTAGAATGTGAAAATGAGGACTACCAAGTGGCTGAGCAAGAGGATGCAAAACTCCTTAAAAACCAATCCTAGAATTTAAATTAAAGACATAAAGGCAAAGGCACAAAAGAAGTGGAATGTAGGTTTGAACAAAACAAAGGCAATTAGAGCAAGGTTTAAAGCTAGAGATATGGTTGATGGATCATTCCTAGGGGATTACACCAGAATCTATGATTATTGTCATGAGTTGTTAAGTTCAAACCAAGGTTCCACAGTGAAGGTTGGTGTTGAACCAACTCAAGAAGGGTCAGATGTGCAAAGTCAACATTTCAAGAGGCTGTATATATGCTTTGCAGCATGTAAGGAAAGCTTCAAGTTTTCTAGGCATGTAATAGGTTTGGATGGTTGTTTTCTTAAGGGTCTATGTGGAGGGAAAAATTGGCTATTATAGGTAGGGATCCAAATGATCAAATGTTACCTATAGCATTTGCATTAGTAGAAGGAGAAAATAAGGACAACTGGACCTGGTTCTTGGATTTATTGATTGATGATGTTGGTGGAAAAATAAGTTCCTAACATACACCTTCATGTCAGATCAACAAAAGGTATGTTGTCAATGAATATATTAAATTTGACTGAACTGACTTCTATTAAATTTGTATTGATGTGGTTTCTTGTTTTACATGGTTTACTACCAGCCATGGATGAACTCTTGCCTAATGTTTAGCAAAGGTTCTGTTTCAGACACCTATACAATAACTTCAGGAAAAAATATCTTGGGAAGACTCTGAAGTAAATAATATGGAAAGCTTATAAATGTACATATGCACAAGCCTGGGACAGAGAGATGATGAGGATGATGATATTAAATGGAGAAGCATATCACCATACGATGAAGACACCTCCAAGATATTGGAGTAGGTCTTATTTTAGGGGAACTAATAAATGTGATGCTGTGGTCAATAACATGTCTAAATCTTTCAATAGTGTTTTGATGTTGTGGCCATCAAAACCTTTTGTTCCTCCTGGACCAACTATAAGACTACATACTGCAAAGAATGTGATTATCCCAACTACAAGGAGGACAACTCCAACTAAGAGGACAACTCTCAAGAAAAAAAATTAGATCTATATAGGATGCCATTTTGAATTTTTGTCATTTTGTGTAATGTTCTTAACTGATATTTACAACCATCTACCACTGTTCTGTGTTATGCTTTTGTATGTCATCTAGAATTGCTATCATTTTGTGTAATGGGTATGAATGTCATTTTGAACAAGTTTATGTTAATGGGAATTATGTGTTATGTTGAAGTTACGTTTATTACAAGTTTATGTCTTAATGCATAATTGATCAACATTACAACATTTCATTACAGCATTTCAACATTTCAACATTTCATTACAACATTTCATCATTTCAACATTTGGAATTGTCGTACCCCAAATTTGTCCTACCTCGATGATTTTTGTTTTTCGAGATGGAAATAGAAGAAATATTTAATTAAGGATGGTACAACAATACCTGATGGCCCATTCTTAAAATTTAAGTCAACCGGGGGTGTATTTTAATTCATGAAAATGGGGCTTTCTGAATCAGAAAGACTCATAGACTTATTCGTGAAGCATGTTGGCCAATGGCCCATACGATTCGAAAATAGAGAATTATTCCAAAAGAATAATAACCATTAAATTCTAAAATATTAAATAGTTGTTGGAATTAACTAAGCCCGCTTAAATGTTTTGGTTGTTAGAAAGGAGGTGAAAATTCAGTATGCAAGCCCTTTTCGTTTGGCCCATTCCCGTTTTGTGGTCATTAAAAAAATAGAGGAGGGTTGTGTTTATAAGTTGCAAGCCTATTAGGATTGGGGTAAAACAAATTTATTTGTTGAGCTCTTATAATAAGAGTTTCATTAAATATCATTTAATTTTTGAATATTAGGAAGGATTAAGTGTTAAAATTGCTTATTGTTATAAAAAAAAGGGTATTATTGTTATTGAAACTGTTATCATTTTACTAAAAAATATATAAAACCTTATAGTTTTATTATTATTGGTAAAGCTCTTATAGCAATGTTTTGTTTATTGTTAAGAGATGTTACTTATAAATTTTATTTTATTAAAGTTTAAAAAAAGTATAAAGAATAACTAGCATTGGGCTTAGTCATCCAAAAAAAAGCGTTTTGCTAAATGTTGTTGCTGGATAATAATCGCCGCAGGCCCAAGCTCAGAAACCGTTACTGTGTGGATTGTACGAGAAATGAGCATTTTTTTAAATCAAAACTAACAAGTACTGTGTAGATTAAATCCCAAAACAAATCCTAAGTTGCAGAAATCTGCTAAATAAAATCTTCTACAACTGAAACACAATATGCAGTACGATCAATCAAAATTACAGAATCACTGTTCTTACAAAAACCAATTCAATCAATAACTAAATCCAAATTACAATCAAAACTTTTATTATCAAAATCAAATCTCATTAAACATTACAGCAATCAAATATTACAAGTAAATCTAATCCCTAATTCTATCTAATCCCTAATTTTAAGGCAACAATTCACAAAACCCTAATCTATATTATAAATAAACAGAAATATAGAAGAGACAGGGCGGAGATTGGTTGGACAAAAGGAGAACCAAGCGAAGAACCGAGATTATTGACAGAATACATAAGAGGCGGATCTTGGATAGAAATAGAGAGGCAAGCTTTTAACAGGAAACAGGGAAGACGAAAGCTGAAGAAAAGCCAGAGACGGAAAGGTTGAAGGAAGAAAGCTTAAACAAACTCATTACCATCGAAGATGAAAAGAAGAGTCGATTAGAGTTTCCGGATCAGAAACCCTAATCGCTAGCCATCGCTAGCACAATCATCCCCAAACACCAATCCTCGCCGTTCATAGCCCTTGGACCACCGCGAGCCACCACTAAGCGTCACCGTTGACCACCATCTTTAACCTCTCGTTCCACTGTCACCTGTCAAACATAGATAGAAGAAGATCAGAAGAGCCAAAATCTAGAATCAAGAGGGGTAAAAAAACCAACTTAGTTCCTTAATTTTTGGTTGTATGTTCTGATTGTTGGAAGGGGTTACGACGAAGAGGGTTAGGCGCCGCTGGGGTTTTTTCTTAGGGTTAGAAGGAGAAAGTGAGATGCGTGGAAGAGAAAGAGGACTACTGAAAAAACCTAAGTGATTTGTAAAATTAATAAAAAAAATTATGATATCCGTTCATATCCTATTCCGCGCACCTACAATAATAACCATGCTCCCTCAATGACAGCCGTCGGGTCTCAATTAGACGGCCATAAGGCCAGGCCGCACTAGAGGATCCATACACCGTGTTACACACAATCAGCATGTCCCATTTGAAAATCCGTAATGGGCTTGGGCCGTTTCTATTTGCACACCCGTTTCAACCTTTTACCAAATGCAACAACAACGTGCACCCCCCTTGTCTGGACCATTAATGGGCTTGGCCAACTTACTTTTAGCACCACCAGTATTTACTTCTTAACAAGAAAATACACCCCCTCCCAGGTTTACTTAAAATTATAATTATTTGTTATTATTTCTTTTATGTTATTTTTTTATGCTACATTTTATTTATTTAATTATTTATTTATTTTTTCATCTATAATAATAATGATCATTATTATTAATTTTATTGTCATGTTTTAAATATTATTACTATTATTTATTATATGTAAATATTATAATATCACCAAATAAATTATTTTCATATTAAAATTACATATATTATCTTATATATTATTTGCATTAAAACATTTTTATCATGCATTAATCAAGAATTTTTGCAACTAATACAATTAAAAAACACAAACAAATCTCAAACTATTTTTGCAAACAAATTAAGCTAATCAACCGTCTTTTTTACAAATGGGTTTCAAACTAATTTTGACTTACTGCGCACTCAGTCAAAATCTCCATAATCACTACTCCCGACCGAGTGCAAAGTGATTCAAAATAGGTTTACAAACCCATAAAAGACACCAACCCTACGAACTACGAATTGAAAATCTGATTTCTCTTAAGAGGATACATAGGCATACGATCAAAAATCGTAGCGAGTTCTCCTATAAAAAAAACAAACCCTTCCCCTATTAAAAATTAAAACTCTTTTCCCTTAATAATAAATTTAAATCCTGTTTTACCCGAACCTAAATCTAAAACCTAATATCCTCGTGAACAAGGTAGATGAAAGGTGCCTAACACCTCCCTTTCGTCTAAAGAAGTCTGAAATCTAGAATCTCTGTCTGCGAATTAGGGTTTTCTGTTAGATTCCCTTCCCTATGATAAAAACTAATAGTGGCACTCTGATTTAAAAACCAGTTGCTACAGCTGGCGACTCTGCTGGGGACTCTCCTTAACCCTATGTTTAGGTATTTTTGTGGTTTCTTATTTTTATTTGCTTTATTTATTTATTTGCATTAATTCTATTTATTGCGTTATTTTTTATTGGCAATTTTTCTTATGATCATATATACTATGTGGCGGGTTTTTATTTCAAAAAAATATTCTCAAATAACCTTAGAAAGAAGTTTCGTCTATTAGCTTAGGGGGTACATCATCCCTGCGAGTTTATGTGACGACTTCGCTTAGAGCCTGTGAACTTTCGAAAAAAGAACACTTATCGAGAGATATCCTCTTGATGAGTAGGACTTTAGAAGCATACCCATGACTCTTTGTAACGACCTTAACTCAAATATCTCATGACGAGATCTTTCATGACTTTGAGACGAAAGTCTCAGTCCATAAAGAGGCTCCACCTAAGAGAGGCCCTTGTGCCTTTCCCCTATGGTGTTATTCATGACACCCTTAAGGAAACCACCTTATGGGAGGGTAGATCAACCGTAGCTTAACATTAAGGAACCTACCTTCTAAGGATACTTATCACAAAAAACCCCGTCATTCAACCCTACACTTACGCATTCATATATTTCATGTATTTGTCATACATTCCATCATATATTCGTCACCCGTTTCTTTGTCTTATTCACGGGGTACCAAAAATAATAAAATCAAGATCTCGATGACTGTATTTAAAACGGGTACCGAAAGAAACAACTTGCTCGCGTCAACACGCCAAACATGTCTGAAATCAAGGCTACAAAAGGGAAATAACGTGCTGGAGACTTTCTCAAGTTTTGTCCAGCAACAGTGGATGGTTTCAAAAGCAGATATTTGCAGGCGAGCCTAGAAGACTTATTTCCTTGTTGCCCGATTTAACGCAAATAAAGTTTTGGATGAAGATTGTAATATTTTTCAATATCTGTGTGATACGGTGGGAGAACTGACTTGAAGGTTTTGCGTTTTATCGCAAATGTTGCGGTTAGCAAGAGTCGCCACCGACTTTTCTTTTATCCAAAAGGAAAGGTAAAAAAGCCCAGGAAAGACCTTTGAGATTGTTTCTTGAGTTAGGGGGGTAGATTATGAAAAGGGAAGGTATTAGCACCATTTTCATCCATGGTTTTCCATGGGCTCTTAGTTACTTTCTAGATAACTTTCTTTTGTTTGAAATTGTGCTTTGTGTGGTTTTGAAAGTATTTTGTAAAAGAGGCTATTATTTAGGCAATCTTTGTAATGATTCTCATTCGTAAGAATGTATAGAAAGATGTTTGTCTTTTTGAAAATGTTTTCAAGTTTGTAAGATGTTTTGAAATGTGTGTTTGTTTTGAAAATAGCAAGGATATTTGTTTGAAATGGAGCAAGTAACCAAAAGTAATCTACCTACTCAAATGTATTTCTTGTTCATTTTCTTTTCCTTTGATATTGTTGTCTTACCATTGATTTGGTAAGAAACCCTATCTTTGGATGTAAACGGGACAGGCGTGGGTCATCGTATAGCCATGATTAGCAATATTGCAAAATATCTTAGCATTTTTTGAGGGACTAGATCATTTTGTAAGGCAATTTTGAATAGTGTCATCGAGGGACTATGATCTTATATTTGTTCGTTTTTCTAAGATACCTCACATGCTTAATATGACCATTTTTGTATAAGGCAACCAAGTGGAGAACCCTAGGGGTGCTTGTGTGCAAGTGTATCATTTTAATGCTTGATTTTGTCTTGGATTAGGGTTTTTTATTTGGTTGATTTTATCTTGCCATATAAACCCTAATTATTAACATGTTATATATAAGGCGATAAATTGCGAAAAGTAAATATCCTACGCTATTACAATCATTTGGGGATGGGGTGTATAAATTTATAAATGGGGATTGCAACAAATTAAAGTCCTAATTATCTATTACAAGCATATTGAATAGCCATGAAGAAAATATATGAAGCATGTAAAATAAATAAAAATGAAAGGAAAAGAAAAACATTTTGGATCATTATGTGTCGACACATGCCGTAAAATCAAGCTTCTCGAATGCACTTTTGTTTTGATGAAGACAAATCATGATTGATAAAGAAGTAAAAAATTATTGATCAAGCTAAAAGCCTTTTTGAATGGAGTCTTTAGTTCAAGCCCTTAGCAAATTTCAAGGTATAATGATAATACTTACCTTGAACTTAAGATATAGATGCTCAATGGTCAAAAGAAACATTTTATATTGTCCAACTCTTTATTCAAGTCTTTTTAAAGCAAAAATTTAATTTTCATTTGAGTGCATTCGATTTGCATGTTAGTGCAATCGATTGCATGCTTTAGTTTTTCAAAACATGGCTACTGACTTCCAGTGCAATCGATTTGCATGGTTGTGCAATTGATTGCACACTCAAAATATTTGGAAATCTGGCTACTAGAACCCCGTGCAATCGATTTGCATGGTTGTGCAATCGATTGCACACTCAAAAAAATTGGAAATCTGGCTACTAGAACCCCGTGCAATCGATTTGCATGGTTGTGAAATCGATTGCCTGTTGTATGGTTTTGAAAAACACCTACCTTACACCTGCCTGTTCATGATACTATTTCATGGAAATTTTTTCTCTCAATCTTGAAAATTGTTCATGATTTTTTACAAACCTTTTCTTCAAAG
This sequence comes from Vicia faba, assembly GCA_948472305.1. Lineage (NCBI taxonomy): Eukaryota > Viridiplantae > Streptophyta > Magnoliopsida > Fabales > Fabaceae > Vicia > Vicia faba. Next base: position 1,514,818,297 of record OX451739.1, read on the forward strand.
GTCACTGCATTTTAGCCTAAAAAATGAACTAAATGATGATGATTGAAATGAAAAGTTTAAAGTTAAGGAAACTTACCTTGCAGCTAGAATTTATGTTTTGAGCTTGAGGTATTGCCTTATGGACTGTTATGACCTTTTTCAGTTATGAGATTTTTTGAGAGTTTGTCAATAAAACTTCTGGTTTTCTTTCTATTTTTTCTATCCTCCTTATCTTGCAAATGCTTCTTCTATTTATAGGCAAGATGTTTGTGCATATGAGCTGACTAAGTTTGTAAGGCAGCATGTTATGGTTTGGTTGGATTACAAAAATCAAACTATGCCAAGTACGCCATAGTCCCAAGGTGAAGTACCAAAGTTGCTGGTATAGAGGAGCTACTTCCCATGATTTATGGTGGAGTATAATCAGCAACAAGAAAGGTATGGGCTCAAGACAAACTTTGTACAAAAAGCTTGCTTTTCAAGAATAACAATGGTGGCTTTATGCCATAAATGGAAAGATCTTTTGGGAAATGGCTCAAACACTTGGGTAATAGCTCAAGATCTTGTGCAAACATTAAATTATGTAGAGATTTGCAAGCAATAAGGTGTGCAACATAAGATTATGCAACATAGCATAAGGGTTTTGTTATGTGTTCTTCCATAGAATGACTTGCAATTCAAGGATGGATGCCCAACTTCAAGCCCTTGAATATCCTAGCTCAAGTATGATAAATTCATGCTCTTGGATGTTTTGAAAAGATTGAAACATCCTCTATAACTTTCATGTTATCCATTTTGACAAAATCATCTTGGAACTATGTGAAAAAATGCCAAGAAGTATGAATAAAATCCTGAACAAAATCTGTTGGAAATTTCTCTAAGTGTTAAAGGAAAATGTCATGACTTCATGAATTTATAACTCAAAATCCAAGCACTTCTAGGAGAAGTTGTGTACAACAATGTTATAGATATCATGGAGATCTACAACTTTCATGTTGAAAGTTTCCCTTGAACCGTCTTGCATCTTGATGAAAGAATGGCATGAAGTGATGAAATTATCATGTATAAAACACTTAGAAAATTTCCAAGTCTTGGAAATCTTGACTTTTCAAGTTGACTTTTGACTTTCTTGACTTCTTGATGATAAAGCTTGATATTCTTGAATGTCTTGATGAAATTTGATCTTTGGAATGTAATGTTGACCAAAAAGTCATAGTTTGACTTTCTAATATGCAAATGCCCATTTTGCCCTTGTGCCAATTCCAAGCCTAAATTGATGTATGAGTGCTGCAAACTTGACGTCATAGAAGATCTTATGAGAGAATCCTTGAGAAATGAGAGGGAAAATTTTGGGGTACAACAATCTGAATTACGTTACCTTCAATAAAGGCGTTTTGTTTCCACACACCGTTTGCCTATCTATTTTAAAGATAGTTGCTAAGTAAAATAATAAGCAAAAGACGGGTACATACCCAAGTGAGTAAGACAATAACCATTTCATATTCATACGTATTCATTCACACGCATGCATTTACGAACACTCGTATATCATGTAAAAAATTATTTTTCAAAAACATCTCTCCAGTTGAACCATTGGTAGAAGAAGCTCTCCACCTCCTTGGCCTCCATATTAAACAAGGGCCTACCAACAGAGAGCAATGGAGAAAATCGAGGAAACTCAGGCTGCATTTCAAAGAGGTTCTCAACCAAGTAAAGGGGGACGTAAGTTCACCGAAAGGAGATTTGAGTCAAGTTCTTCTGGCTTTGAAGAACATTATTGACAGGCGAGACCAAATTCCTCGGGTAGCTTTCGAGAAAGTAGCCCAGACTATTGGTGCATCAAGCGGTCACCAACTAAGGAAAGAGTCAGAGGCATGACTCCAGAAGTCCGTCATGGCCCAACAAAAAGCTGATACTGAATGGTTTGCCCCACCGCCGCCAAAAGAAGGGGCATCTCATACCCTACAGATTCCAACCAATAATGCGGACTCCCGCTAAGACATAATGAAGCTTTCGGAAGAGCTCTACAAAGGCTAGGGGACCAGGGGATAATCCAGTTCAGACAATACCCTGAAGAAGAATATAAAGCTACTCTGAAGGGCTAAGCACATTTTCCTCCAATCCAAGAGACCTCTGTCAGCAATGGAGTAGTGCATGGCAGACATGGGGCAAGAATATCCACCAAAGTCAACACCAAAGGGGCAACTGAATTCACCCGAGAATGCGCCCAAAAAAAAAACTCAAAAGATGGACGATCATGGAGTATCCTGTTGTACCCCAAATTTTTCCCTCTCATTTACCAAGACTTTTTTTTTCACAAGACTTTTTTGACTCAAGACAAGATTAGGGTTTGGTCAGCTCAAGACATCTCATCTTGCACTGATAACCCAAAATTAGGGTTTGAGTTTGCACAAGGATTTTTGGACCACCAATGCATCATGTGAATTTCATACATCATTTTGGATCCCTAAGATTGCTCATGATAAGTTTCAAGCCTTGAACCACATTTTTTATCAGTTAATTGGACAATTGACCTAAAAATCAACTGTATTGGGGAAAAAGTCAACCATGGCCAATTTACAGTCAAACTTCATAATTTTTGATCCACATCAACATTTTAGACTCATATGTACTATTTGATCAAGTTTGGATTACAATTCCTCAAGAAATTTGATCAAATCATCAAAAGGGCAAAATGGTCTAGGTTTTGACTGAGAAAGGGAAATTTCTGATTTTTAACCTAGCCAATGACCAATTGAGTTCAAGCATGATTTCAAGGATTCAATGGAATCATCTTGACTTAATTACATGGTTCAAAACATCTCAATTTCATTGGATTGACAGATGAAATTTGCAGTCAACTGATCAAAAGTCAACTGTACACTGAAAAGTCAAACTTTGACTTTTTGGTCAAAATCAAGTACCAAGGATCATAATTCATCAAGATATGTCAAAATATGAAACTTGTTCACCAAGAAAACCAAATTTGAAAATTAGGGTTTGAATTTGAAATTTTTCATAACTTGGGAATTTTCTAAGTATAAAAAGTTTCTTATTTTTTCTCAACTTTACACCACTTTTACACCATGATGCATTTTGATTCAAGAAAAGTCCCCAACATGAAAGTTGTATACCTCCATGAAATCTACAAATTTACTTCACAAACTTTTCCCTAAAGATGCTTGTATCTCATGTTATGAATTTGTGAATACATGGTCATGAACTTCTTAACTTAGTGCAATTTTACCCTAATTTAGGCAGGTTTTGGACCCAACCTCATGGCAATTTTTAACCTAGTTCCAAGAGGTATCTCAAAATTCATTTCAAAGATGGATTATAGATCACATTTCAAGATTTTCAAAATGTCCAAGAACTCTCCAAGATCATTTTTGAGTAGGGAGAATCGAAGAGAGGAAGTTGGCATTTTCTCACTTTTTGTTCAAGCCATTTTCATGAAGAACCAAGTTGCAAATCAAACCTATGCTGGCTATTTCATGCTTTACAGGTCCTAAACTTGCTACACACTCCTTAATTAAATTCTTACTCAGTTTACAATGCCTCTATCCATGCTTTTGAACCTTTATCCAATTGATAATTCCACTTATGGCAAAAAGGTTCCATTGCCATTTTCATAAAGGGCAACTTTTGTAAACTTTGTAATCTTGAGCATTGAACCTGTCCCCTTGATGCATACAAACCACACAGGTCTCAAGCAACTTGTACAAACTCATATCAACCCTAAAGCAAGCTGGTACAAGCATGAGAGTTTTGTCTTGTCAATTTGCTTCAAGTACAAGAAAAGTGGCAAAAAGGCTAGGGCTTGTACAACTGATAGAGAACTGACTTTAGATCATTTCTATACTAATATGCAAACAATGTACAACACATAACACACTTGGCAAGGACCTGAAACTCTCTCAAGCTGAAAAACACCCAAAACCTGTCCAAAACTGCAGTTTCTGCACAAGCATCTCCATATTCCATTTGACTCGTGGGTTTTGAGTTTGGATCATTCAAACACATTACATACTTGATACCTAGTCAATCCAAACCATCATCCATGTTCTGTAACCTCTGTTTCACTACCTGCCATTGTTAACCTTGAAGCTTGCAGTTGGACTTGGTCAGGGAGTTCTAGCCACTTTCAAAGCAAGGTAAGGGTTAGAATAGATTCAGGGAAGTTCAAGGAAGCTCAAACAATCATCAGGCCTCCATCAAAGTCCCTGCATTTCCATACACGATTCCAGCTGAAGGAGGTAATTTTTCAAACTCTATCTCCTTATACAGGCAACCTCAGGCCACGATCTGTGAATAAAAATTGTAGTTCTCATCATAACGAAGTTGTACTTATTATTATCTTGCATTTATATTACTTGTGCTAAGAGAATTTGGAAGTTGAAATCTCTGAAAATTTTAGGTCAGAAATTAGGGATTTTAAAATTCTGTTTGATCTTTCATAGTTAGATTACATAATTTATATGGTTGGAATCGTGAGTTCAAATGCTACATTTTTCATGTTATAAGTTTTCATTTTTATGCAAGCATGGGGAAGTTACAGGTTAAACTGGCCATGGCGTGAGGAAGGAGAAGGCAGGACAGGGACAAAGCTGTATTGGGCTTTTTGGCTTCTTGGGCTTTTTGTTTTTGCTAGCACTACCACTGAATTGCTATTACACCCCCTGCTAACTCTTTCATATTTTTTTTTTCATTTTTATATTTAATACTTTTAATTATTTTCTTTAATGATAAAAAATCCTAAAAAATAATTTATTTATTTTTACACTTTTATTATTATTTTTTAATTATTTTTCACATAAAAATTAATTTATTTTGATAAGATTTAATTTATTTTCTTAATAAACTCATAAATATAATTAAATATACTTAATATTTTTATTTTACATTTCATACTTACAAATACCTATTTTTTGCATATATTTATTTTTAATATTTATATAAAATATTATTTATTATTTTTATACAAAAAATGCACAAAATAATAATATAGAAACATTATTTTCATTTAAATAAAAATTAGGGTTTAACCCCTTTCAAAATTTAAATCTTTTTTCTTATATTTTTAGGTTTAAATTAAATATTCTTTTATACAAAAGAAAGACATAAAATATCTTTTCTTTACATACATATTGCATTACATTTTAAATATTGTTTTATATTTATTTTAATTCGCGTGAATTCGATTTGGTTGTAATAATATGTTTAGCTTTTATATTTGTGAAAATCTCCATTTAAACTTGTATTCCCCCCTCCCATAAAATTGTTGTAATAGCTTAGTATTTTTACATTATGCCATTTATTGTTTTCATATGCCATGATTAGTAATTAGGGTTTGTATGACAAGAACGAAACAAAACAAATAGAAAACCTTAAATACAAGATCAAAAGCATGAAAATGATATACTTTGTAAACAAGCACCCTTAGGGTTTCTCCCACTTGGTTGCCTAAAATAAAATGGCCATGTTACGCATGCGAAGTATCTTGGCAAAACAAAACAAATTTAAGATCATAGTCCATCGATGACGCTATTCAAAAGTTGCCTAAACAAAATGATCTTGGACCCTAAAAAAAGCTAAGATACTTTGTAACATTGCTATCATGTCTATACGATGACCCACGCCCGTCCCGTTTACATCCAAAGATAGGGTTGCTTACCAAATCAATGGTAAGTCAACAATGTCAAAGGAATAGAAAATACATAGGAAAGACATTTGAGTAGGTAGTTTGTTCTATTTACTTGCTCTCATTTCAAACAACATCCTTGCTATTTTCAAAACAAACACACACATTTCAAAAACATCTTACAAATATTGAAAACATTTTCAAAAAAGACAAACATCTTTGTATACATTCTTACAAACGAGAATCATTACAAAGATTGCCTAAACGAATGGCCTCTTTTACAAAATACTTTCAAAACCACATCAAACACCTTTTCAAACAAACCAAAGCAAGTGATCTAAGCAAGTAACTAAGAGCCCATGGAAAACCATGGATGAAAAGGGTGCTAGCACCTTCCCTTTTCATAATCTACCCCCCCCCCCCCCCCCCCCCCCGAACTCAAGAAAACATCTCAAAGGTCTTTCCTGTACTTTTTCACCTTTCCTTTTGGATAAAAGTAAAGTTGATGGCGACTCTTACTAACCGCGACATTTGCGATAAAACGCAAAACCTCAAGTCAGTTCTCCCACCGCATCACAAAACTGGCGACTCTGCTGGGGAATATTATAAAAGTGGGGTTACCTTAGGGTTTAGATCACATTTATTTGCTTACATTGTTTGACTTGTTTTGCTTTACATTTTGGTTCTTTGTTTGGGTTTGAATCCTCCACCTGGATTTGGCAAACATTATAGGTAAATAGCAATACATTGTGGAAACTGTGCGGGGTATACCGACATGGTCTAAGCAATAACTATGTTAGTGTGACATATTTGTGGGTACCGATAGCCTTTGAGTCAATCAAAGAGAATACGGAGCCGCTGAGTGATGTCATGAAGCACTAATGAACTTCTGGAACCCTTTACTTGACCAACTTGGCCTTTTAGGATGTAGTGAGATGACCGGCTTTGATGCAGTACGAAGTTGGTAGATACTCGATACTACACTCATTGAGGGTTGGTTTCTTGGGATATTTCGGTCGCCATTAAAGAGGCTTGAGATGAAACAATGACCAAGGAAACAATCCAGTGATATTGAGCTCCTTAGAACCCGGTTACTATTTTTAGGACAGGTTGAGCCAACTAAACTTCAAGAGGGTACTTACCTATGAAACCCCATGCAAGCCTAAACTAAGAACTTGCTTGATTTGCTTGTACATATATACTTGTGCATAACATCACGGGCATCATGAACATCATATGCATTCACTAACCATTTCAAGGATTTTGGAGATTCATCTTTGTTCTTGTTTTGTAGGATATGGATTCACTTCGCAGGAAAACTATCCAAATCAACCTTGTAATAATTCCTCCACAACTCAAGGAGCTAGCTTCAAGGATCCATGAGAATTCTCCATTCACTGAGAGGCATGGTTGTCTACTCAACTTGGTCACCTCCAACACAGAGGAGGATATGATGAAGGTTCTCTTCCAGTTCTTTGACCCTTTGCATCATGGCTTCACATTTCCTGACTATCAACTTGTGCCCACTTTGGAAGAATTCTCTCAACTTTTGAGGATTCCTATTCTCAATCAACTACCTTTCAACGGTACGGAAAGAGATCCAAAGCCAGAAGAGATTGCTCAAGCCCTGCACTTGCACTCATCTGATGTCACAACTCATTGGGAAACTAGAAGTGGTGTCAAAGGCTTCTTGGAAAAGTTTCTGTTTGAGAAAGCCCAAAGCTGTTGGAATTCCTTAGAATTGCAAGCTTTTGAGGAGATTGTAGCTCTTCTCATCTATGGGATGGTCCTGTTCCCCAATCCTGACCAACTCATAGATGTGAGCGTTGTCAAATTCTTCATGTCTCGCAACCCGGTGCCTACATTGCTTGGGATATCTTACAATCTTTTCACACTCGTACAATGAGGAAGAGAGGGGTCCTTATGTGTTGCACTCCTCTCCTAGAAAGATGGTTTATTTCTCATCTTCCCCAATCAGTCTTAAAGAATGAGCAAGGTTTGAGGTGGTCACAAAGGTTAATGACGCTTAAACATTCAGATATACATTGGTGCTCTCGATCCAAAGAGAATGTTATCATTGCTAACCATTGTGGGGAATTCCCTAATGTCCCTCTACTTGGCATTAGGGGAGGCATCACCTACAACCCATGCTTAGCTCTAAGATAGTTTGGTTATGCCCGAAGGGATGGCCCACATGATATGCTGATTCAAGGTTTAGTTTTCGACTACAACAACGACGATCAAGGACTTTCCAGAGATTAATCCGAGCTTGGAGGATGCTAAACAAGGTGGATAGCAAGACTTTGGGACACAAGAATTCCATCCCTCTTGAGCCTTACCTCAAGTGTGTACAAACCCGCGCTCAAAGTCTTTTGATGCCTTATCCTTCCATGCTCCCAGTGATTATTGAGCCTGTTAAGGAGGGAGAAGTTCCATACACTATCCTACATCCTGACATGCCTACATCACTCGAAGACCTACAAAGGGATTGGATACAACTCAAAGGAGAGCGTGATACTTTCGAAGCCCAATTCTACGCAAGCGAGAAGAAGGTTTTGGAACTCACTCGGCTACTTCATGAGGAGCAGACCCTAAATACCTACATTGCACCAAAGAGGATGCGCAATGTCTTTTTATCTTAGAATTTTGTATTATTTTTCCCAAGGGGCATTGATGTACTCAAATTCTATCTTATCAATATAACGTGTGTTTCTATTTGTTTAAAACAAATTTGAATTTTTAAATCCTTGAAAGCATTGCATGAATACATATCATTCATCATAAACATAAACAGGTCTTTGCAACAAGTTTCCTCATCTCTCTACTATTTATTTCAGTAAGATGGATCTCGAACAGACGGTCAAAGACCTTTAAGCTCAAAATACACAATTTCAATAGTTACTCATGACTATAGGCAAGGGGCAAGAGGAGCTGAAGACTCTGCTGAAAAAAGAGAAAGAGAAAGAGAAAAAGAAGAAAGAGAAGAAACCAACTGGTGTGGTAATCATGGGCAGAAGGTTTCAAGGACAAGCTAGAAGGACCTTAGAATTTCCAGCAACATCTGATGAAGGGTAAATAAAAGGAAAAGAAACGGAAGTTCCGCCAGACTCTAAAGAAGAGGAGGAATACTCTGAACAACAATACCCTCCGGCTGAGGATAAGTACAGACACCTGGAAGAGCGTTTAACCGCTATGGAAATACAGAGAGTACCGGGGCTAGATTTTGAGGAATTGGGGTTAGTGTCAGGAATTGTGATCCCACCAAAGTTTAAAGTGCCCTTATTTGCAAAATACGATGGAGTTTCGTTTCCTAAAATGCACCTCCGATCATATGTCAGGAAGATTCATCCGCACTCTGCCGACAAAGACTTGTGGGTCCACTTTTTCCAAGACAATTTATCAGGAACGAAACTTGACTGGTTTTACCAATTAGAAAGGGCCGACGTCCACAACTGGGAAGACCTGGCCGCAACTTTCTATAAACAATACCAGTACAATGCCGATTTGGCGCCTACCCATACTCAACTTCAGAGTATGGCTATGGTTTCAAATGAGGGCTTCAAAGATTACGCGCAAAAGTGGAGAGATCTAGCCGGAAGAGTGCAACCCCCTCTGTCTGAAAGGGAGTTGGTGGACATGTTCTTGGGAACTATATTGGGCTCTTTCTTCAATCATCTGATTGGGAGTTCCTCTGTAGGGTTTACTGAATTGATTTTAACCGGCGAGAGGGTATAAGCTGGTATAAGAAGTGGGAAGATTCAGAAAGATTCGTCCTCCTCTACGACTGTGAAAAAAACCTTCACGGGGAAGAAGGAAGTGTCTGCTGTTTATTCACAAAGGAATCATGGAAGAACTGAACGCCGACCAGTGGTGGGGGCCGTTATAATCCCAAAGCCCGCATCCGACCAGCCAAGAAATAACCAGCCAAGGGTGGAAAGGCCAGTCCAGCAATTCACCAGGATTAATATGACTCTAGCCCAGGTTCTACCACATCTTCTGAAATTGAATCTGGCAACTTTAAAAGAGGCCCCCAAAGAATCCCAATACTGCGTCCCCTCATTATCACCCAAATTCCAGATGCGCATACCATTCTGAAAGTCCAGGGCGCGACACTAACAATTGTTGGGCTCTGAAGAACAAGATTCAAGACCTTATAGATGTAAAGGAAGTTGAGTTTGATACGCCTGAGAAATCGAATGTCATTTCCGCTCCGATGCCTAGGCATGGTCACAATGCCAATGCTGTCGAGGAAGATTTATTTGTTGCCATAGTGGATGAACTTTTGACTCCGCTCCCAATCATTAAAATGAATTTGTTGAAAGCTGATATATTCCCAGGTTGTAATAAATACTGCCATCTGTGTTTTTCCTCACCAGCTGATTGCCCTCTATTGAAGACAGGTATCCAACGCCTGATTGATAACCAAGAAATTCAATTTGAGAATGCTCCCATTTTACCTGTTCCTGTTAAAGACATTTCAATCATAAACATCTCCGCCAATCCTTCCAGGGCCCCTAAAAGACCCGTTAGGATTACACCTACTCCAAAAACTACTCCACTTAAGATCATAATGCCTGGGCCGGTCCCGTACAAATCAGATAAAACAATACCATGGAATTATGGTGGAGAAATATACTACCATGGTATCAAACAAGATGAACCTACTGCCGAAGAAGAGAGCTCCGAAGAATAAGATTCAGACATTAGCAATATTGTCGGAACTAGCAAGATTACCCGTAGTGGTAGAATCTTCTCTCCAGAGATTGCCCCTCCAAAGGCAGTTTTTGGACCCGTGGCCGTTCCGAAGATTACCTCTGCACCCGTGATTATACCTGCAAGCGTACTTACCGACAAAGAAAACACAATCCCTATCCCTACCAATACTTCCACTGCTGAGAATAAAGGAAAAAGCATTCAAGAAGAGCCTGTCCGGACAAAGGCTTAATCACTAGCTATTCCCGAACCATCTAAGAAGGAAATGGAAGAAATCCTGAGGATAATAAAGAAGAGTGATTATGATGTGGTCGAACAGTTGGGGCAAACCCCTTCCAAGATCTCCATGCTAGCATTGCTATTGTGCTCTGAGGCACATGCGAAAGCTCTGGTAAAATTTCTGAAGACAACTCATGTGCCATAAGAGACATCTGCCGACCAGTTCCAAGACTGTGTGGCCAGTTTGACAGCTGATAACGGCCTGGGTTTCTCTGATGCTGACTTGACACCCAAAGGGAGAAAACACAAGGAGGCATTACATGTCTCTGTAGAGTGTAGAGGAACAACCCTAGCCCATGTCTTGGTTGACACTGGTTCATCTTTGAACGTCTTACCAAAGAAAGCTTTTGACAGATTGGATTGCAAAGGGCTGATGTTAAAACCCAGTAAAATAATTGTGAGAGCATTTGATGGCTCGAAGAGGATGGTTCACAGGGAGGTGGACATCCCGATAAAGGTGGGAACTCAGAATTTCAATTCAAACTTCTATGTGATGGACATCCGTCCCTCTTACTCTTATCTGTTAGGACGGCATGGATCCATAATGCCAGTGCTGTCACCTCCACATTGCATCAGATGTTGAAGTACCCAGTCCAAGGAAAGATCATAACTGTCCATGGGGAGGAGGAGTACATGATTAGTCATTTGAATTCTTTCCGATATGTGGAGTTGGATGGCGAGTTCATTGAAACTCCTTTCCAACATTTTGAAGAAGTCTCTCAAGAAGTGGCGGTAACCAAGGCAGTATCCTCGATTCCCAAGATCACAAGACCTCCTCTTCGGATGTCATCACTAAAGGACGCCAAGGCAGTAATAGAGGAGGGTGGATGCACCATCTGGGGGCAGCTTCTAGACATTATGTATAAATTAGACAAGTTTGGCTTGGGGTTTACTTCAACTGCTCAAAAGGTTGTGCATCGTGCCCGTGCCGGAGGGCCACCTTTGAAGATTAGCAACGAAGGGGTCAATGCAATAGAAGACAATGAAGAGGATGGCAACTTGGATGATTGGATATTTCCTACTGTCAATGGAGGACTTCACAACTGGGAAGCCAGAGAATTTGTCCCAATAACTTTCATCCCTCAGTAATTTATCTTTTACATTTTTGTCGGACTTGTAATATTCACGAACAATTCACACTTTAAAAACCTTGTGTCTTACCCGAGGCACAATGGTCCATTTGTAAGGGTTTTTATTTCATCTTCATATGACATTCAATGAATCATGGACGCTTTTTCACATATAAACCTTTTGTGCTCATTATCTTTCTTTTACATTTTATTGTTTAAAGATGGCTATACCCTTACACACACTCACACTCACAAATGCAGGTACCCCTCCATTCCGGATCCCATGGGTAACGATACTGCTATAGCCTTTAGTGACTCTGAAGATCTGATCTACCAAGCCGAATACGAAGGGGAGGAAGATTGTGAGGTGCCAGGGGAATGGGCCAGACTACTACAACAAGAGGAAAGAGCTATTCAGCCCCATGAGGAGCTGTTGGATACAATCAACTTGGGTACCGAGGAAGATAAAAAGGAAATCAAAGTGGGTGCCAATTTAGAGCCGAGTGTCAAGGAGCGCCTAATTCAGCTATTGCATGATTATGTTGAGATCTTTGCCTGGTCATCTAAAGACATGCTGGGACTTGATACAGACATTGTGGTACATCATCTACCTACAAGAGAAGACTGTCCACCAGTGAAACAAAAAGTCCTCCGCATGAGACCTGACATGTCACAGAAGATCAAAGCAGAAGTTATGAAATAGTTCAATGCTGGATTTCTGGATGTTACTTCCTATCCTCAATGGGTTGCCGACATTGTTCCCGTGCCTAAAAAGGATGGTAAAGTACGGATGTGCGTGGATTATAGAGATTTAAACAGGGCCAGCCCTAAAGATTATTTTCTGCTTCCCCACATTGACATCCTGGTTGATAATACGGCCCAGCACAAAGTGTTTTCCTTCATGGACGGATTCTTAGGATATAACCAAATCAAAATGGCACCTGAGGACATGGAGAAAACTACATTTTTCACGCCGTGGGGCACGTTCTGCTACAAAGTGATTCCATTCGGACTGAAGAATGTCGGGGCAACCTATCAACGCGCCATGGTAGCTTTGTTTCATGACATGATACATCATGAGATAGAGGTCTATGTAGATGACATGATAGCCCTATCACAAACTAAAGAGGAGCACCTTGATCACTTGCAAAATCTATTTATAAGATTGAAGGAGTACAAACTAAGGTTGAACCCGAACAAGTGCACATTCGGAGTCCGGTCCAGTAAACTCTTATGTTTCATCGAGGTTGATCCTGCCAAGGTTAAAGCAATACAGGAAATGCCTGCTCCTCGTACTGAGAAGGAAGTCATAGGATTCTTGGGACGCCTGAACTACATTTCCAGATTCATTTCTCACCTAACATCTACTTGTGAACCAATCTTCAAACTATTGAAGAAAGGTCAAGTAGTCAGATAGAATGATGGGTGTCAGATTGCTTTTGACAAAATCAAAGAGTATTTACAAGAGCCTTCTGTCTTGATGCCACCAGTCGAGGGAAGACAACTAATCATGTATCTGACCGTTTTAGAGAACTCAATGGGGTGTGTATTGGGGAAGCATCACGAGTCTGGCCGAAAAGAGCACGCTATTTACTACCTGAGCAAAAAGTTTACCGACTGTGAAACCAGATATTCACTGCTCGAGAAAACTTGCTGCGCTCTGGTATGGGCTGCTCGCCGGCTAAGACAATATATGTTGACTCATACCACTTTGCTGATATCTAAGATGGATCCGATAAAGTACATATTTGAGAAGCCTTCTCTATCTGGGAGGATAGCTAGATGGCAGATGATCCTACCAGAATACGACATACAGTACATGACCCAAAAAGCTATAAAGGGAAGCGTGCTAGCTGATCATCTTGCTCATCAAGCTGTAGAAGATTATCAGTCCATGAAGTTTGAATTCCCAAACGAGGACATCATGACATTAGACGATTGTGAAGAAATCAGAACATATGACGGAACTGGACAAGGATCCCGATGGACCCTGTTCTTTGATGGGGCATCCAATGCACTTGGTAATGGTATCAGCACTATACTCATATCTCCGGAAGGGTGCCATACTCCCTTTACTTCCAGACTTTGCTTCAACTGTATGAACAACATGGCAGAATACAAAGCATGCATCTTTGGTCTCAAGGCTGCCATAGACTTGGGGATCAAATCTTTAGATGTGTTTGGAGATTCAGCTTTGTTCATCGGTCAGATCAAAGGAGAGTGTGATACTAAGCATCCAAACCTTATCCCTTACAAATGACATGTTTTGACATTGTTACCACATTTCGAGCGGATTACCTTTGAGCATTTCCCGCGAGAAGAAAATCAGCTAGCAGATGCTCTAGCCACAATGTCATCTATGTTTAAACTTAATTGGGATAATGAGGCTCCCCAGATCACCATTGAATGAATGGACGAACCAGCACACTGTCACGAGATTAATACTGAAGAAGTAGTGGACCAGCCTTGGTTTCATGAAGTCAAAAGGTATCTCGAGGCTCAAGAATTTCCAAAAGGAGCTTCAATCAATGATAAAAGGTTCCTAAGGAGATTCTCCACTAAGTTCTTCCTAAGTAATGGCATCCTGTACAAACGTAATCATGATTCTATTCTGCTCCGTTGTGTGGATAAGATTGAAGCTGAAAAGATCATGGCTGAATTACATGAAGGTACCTTTGGCACTCACTCTAGTGGGCATACGATGGTGAAGAAAATCCTACGAGCAGGCTATTATTGGTCTACCATGGAAGCAGACTGCTATCAACACTCTCGGACCTGTCATAAGTGTCAAATCTATGCAGACAAGGTGCACGTGCCTCCGGTTCCTCTATGTGGGGAATATATATGATTGGGGAGATCAAGTTTATAGCCTCCAATGGATACGAATTCATTCTAGTGGTCATTGACTATTTCACAAAGTGGGTCGAAGCAACTTCCTTTGCCTCTGTTACTAAGAATGTTGTTGCCCGCTTCATCAAGCAGAATCTTATTTGACGGTATGGTATCCCCGAAAGGATCATCACTGATAACGGTACGAACCTTAATAATACTATGATCATCGCCTTGTGCAAGCAGTTCAAGATTCAACATCACAATTCATCCCCCTAAGGGCCAAAGATGAATGGTGCAGTCGAAGATACTAATAAAAACATTAAAAAGATCATACAGAAAATGACAGTCACCTATAAGGACTGGCATGAAATGTTACCGTTTGCTCTCCACGCGTACCGTACCACGGCTCGCACATCAACTGGGGCAATACCTTATTCTTTAGTTTATGGCATGGAGGTTGTCTTGCCTATTGAGGTTCAGATCCCCTCTTTGAGAATTATGAAAGATGCAGGTTTGAGTGAGGACGATTGGATCCAGACCTGACTTGATCAACTGAACTTAATTGATGAAAAGAGACTTACTGCTGTTTGCCATGGTCAGATGTATCAAAAATGGATGATCATGGCTTTCAACAAGAAAGTCATACGCCAAGTATATCAAGTTGGAGATCTGGTGATCAAGCACATCATCTTGCCACAAAGTAATCCTTGGGGCAAATAGACTCCTACCTATGAAGGACCATTTGTAATCAAGAACATATTTTCCGGTGGGGCAATGATCTTAACCACCATGGACGGTGATGACCTGCCACACCATGCGAATGTAGACATAGTCAAAAGATACTACGCATAAGAGACCCGCTAGGTTGATACACCTAGGCAAAATCAGGGCATCCCGGCGAACCAAAAGGTTCGGGCAAAAATTAGGGATAAAATAAAAAAATTTGTACACCCGGCAAGTTGAAAACCCGAAAAGGCGACTTGGGCAAAAAAGGGCTTCCCGGTGGACTGAAAGCCCGAAAGGGCGGTCCAGGTAAAAGTTAGGGAATTAAAGTGTATGACTATGTCTCGTCGGATCACTTTGAGGACAATCTCTTCACTGACAAACTCAGAGCTTCTGATCAATTCAATCATCTTCGGACGAAGCATCAAATAGACAATATATTCAGAGATACAGAGGCTATAGCAGAATGGGAACCCCATGGGATTATCACATATAGCTATCTTTCTTTGTATAAATTTTTCTTATGACACCATCCTCTTACTAGGATGTCTGTCTCCTTTGTACAAAATACTTATTCAAAGTGAATACAAAGATATCTCTTTAAAGTACAGAAAAATATTTGTCCTTTTCTTTTACACTTGGAAAAACGTCCAATGATTCATTAATGAACATATGCATTTGAACATAATTACTGCTTACAAATAAACAAAATGGAAAAGAACAATTACTGACAGGTTGAAAGAATAGGAAAATGTCTTTAGGCTATTCCATGAGCAATCCCTACAGTACGTCATTAAGATCCCCGGCGGAGCTGAAACTTCAAACTATTAATCCACAGTGGAAACCATCCAGTTTCTCCAAAATTTCTAAGGAAGTTATCTTGAAGCCTGAAAACCAACCGGACAACAGCTAACTTTTGTTTCTCCCTAACCTAGGATAACTCCTCGGTAGAGTGGCAGACGACCGAAACTCCTGAACTTTTTCCCAAACAGGAATAAGCTTTTCCCCCCACAAAGTTTTTACTGTTCCCCAACAGAATAAAGACTCCCATTATTAATCCCTAGTAGAAGTCATCAAAATTCTCTGGATTCCCAAACAGATTCCTCAAGCAGTACACAACATTGTTCTCCCGACAGAATCTTTGTCAATACTCCAACTTCAAAACATGAAGAATCCACATATCCTCAGCAGCAGTCAAGGATTTATTTTCTTCAGCAATATAGTGAATCATCTTACATGCGCATACCTTACATCCACATATCATAAACATTGATAAAACACATATATTGCATCATGCATTTCATGCAACATAACTTTGTGTTTCAGCTAACATTTTACCCTTTTTCAGGATAAGATTAATAAGCTACCATTAACAATATGCAATCTAGATACAGTTCAGATACGCTCCAGACACGGTTGCCATTCTGCTACTCATTCAGATTTCCAAAGTTCAGATACGCTCCAGACACGGATGCCATTCTGACACTTATTCAGATTTCAAGTTCATGATACAGTCCAGATAAGCTCCAAACACGGAAGCCATTTTGTTGCTCATTCAAATTCATCTTTCAGATACAGTCCAGATATGCTCCAAACACGGAAGCCACTCTGTTGCTCATTCAGATTCATCTTTCAGATACAATCCAGATACGCTCCAGACACGGATGCCATCCTGTTACTCATTCAGATTCATCTTTCAGATAAAGTTCAGATACACTACAGACACGGATGCCATCCTGATAGTCATTCAGATTTCCAAAGTTCAGGTACGCTCCAGACGCGTATGCCATTCTGATACTTATTCAGATTTCAAGTACAGATACAGCTCAGATACGTTCCAGACGTGGACATCATTCTGATACTCATTCTTTCAGCTTGCAAGTTACAATTCAATAAACATCTTTGGATGGAATCTACAAGCCCATCTCCAACAAGATTCTATCACTTATCCAAATGGCATCTTTAAGCCCATTTCCTCAACTACACTTTGTCAAGTGCAAATTTATGGGCACTCTAGTGTCCAATCATCTTTTACCTTCGAGTCAAGAACGACAAAGCTCACCAATCTAACTCTTCAGGTTCAAGAAGATTGAACAGGGGCAGCTATTGTACCCCAAAATTTTCCCTCTCATTTATCAACACATTTTTTTCCACAAGACTTTTTTGACTCAAGACAAGATTAGGGTTTGGTCAGCTCAAGACATCTCATCTTGCACTGATAACCCAAAATCTTGAACCATATTTTTGATCAGTCAATTGGACAGTTGACCTAAAAATCAACTGTATTGGGGAAAAAGTCAACCATGGCCAATTTACAGTCAAACTTCATATTTTTTTATCCACATCAACATTTTAGACTTATATGTACCATTTGATCAAGTTTGGATTACAATTCCTCAATAAATTTGATCAAATCATCAAAAGGGCAAAATGGTCAAAATTAGGGTTTTGATTGAGAAAGGGCAATTTCTGATTTTTAACCTAGCCAATGACCAATTGAGTTCAAGAATGATTTCAAGGATTCAATGGAATCATCTTGACTTAATTACATGGTTCAAAACATCTCAAGTTCATTGGATTGACAGATGAAATTTGCAGTCAACTGATCAAAAGTCAACTATACACTGAAAAGTCAAACTTTAACTTTTTGGTCAAAATCAAGTACCAAGGGTCATAATTCATCAAGATATGTAAAAATATGAAACTTTTTCACCAAGAAAACCAAATTTTAAAATTAGGGTTTGAATTTGAAAATTTTCATAACTTGGAAATTTTCTAAGTATAAACATTTTCTTATTTTTTCTCAAATTTACACCACTTTTACACCATGATGCATTTTGATTCAAAAAAAGTCCCCAAAATGAAAGTTGTAGACCTCCATGAAATATACAACTTTGATTCACAAACTTTTCCATAAATATGCTTGGATCTCAAGTTATGAATTTGTGAATACATGGTCATGAACTTCTTAACTTAGTGAAATTTTGCCCTAATTTAGGCAGGTTTTGGACCCAACTTCATGGCAATTTTTCACCTAGTTCCAAGAGGTATATAAAAATGCATTTCAAATATGGATTATAGATTACATTGCAAGCTTTCCAAAATGTCCAAGAACTCTCCAAGATCATTTTTGAGTAGGGAGAATTGAAGAGAGGAAGTTGGCATTTTCTCACTTTTTGTTCAAGCCATTTTCATGAAGAACCAAGTTGGAAATCAAACCTATGCTGGATATTTCATGCTTTACAGGTCCTAAAATTTCTACACACTCCTTAATTAAATGCTTACTCAGTTGACAAAGCCTCTATCCATGCTTTTGAACCTTTATCCAATTGATAATTCCACTTATGGAAAAAAGGTTCCATTGCCATTTTCATAAAGGGCAACTTTTGCAAACTTTGTAATCTTGAGCATTAAACCTGACCCCTTGATACATACAAACCACACAGGTCTCAAGCAACTTGTACAAACTCATACCAACCCTAAAGCAAGTTGGTACAAGCATGAGAGTTTTGTCTTGTTAATTTGCTTCAAGTACAAGAAAAGTGGCAAAAAGGCTAGGGCTTGTACAACTGATAGAGAGTTGACTTTAGATCATTTCTATACTAATATGCAAACAATGTACAACACATAACACGCTTGGCAAGGACCTGAAACTCTCTCAAGATGAAAACACCCAAAACTTGTCCAAAACTGCAGATTCTGCACAAGCATCTCCATATTCCATTTGGATCGTGCGTTTTGAGTTTAGATCATTCAAACATATTACATACTTGATACCTAGTCAATCCAAACCATCATCCCTGTTCTGTAACATCTGTTTCACTACCTGCCATTATTAACTTTGAAGCTTGCAGTTGGACTTGGTCAGGGAGTTCTAGCCACTTTCAGAGCAAGGTAAGGGTTAGAATAGATTCAGGGAAGTTCAAGGAAGCTCAAATAATCATCAGGCGTTCATCAAAGTCCCTGCATTTCCATACACGATTCCAGCTGAAGGAGGTAATTTTTCAAACTCTATCTCCTTGTACAGGCAACCTCAGGCGACAATCGGTGAATAAAAAATGTAGTTCTCATCATAACGAAGTTGTACATATCATTATCTTGCATTTATATTACTTGTGCTAAGAGAATTTGGAAGTTGAAATCTCTGAAAATTTTAGGTCAGAAATTAGGGATTTTAAAATTCTCTTTGATCTTTGATAGTTAGATTACATGATTTATATGGTTGGAATCGTGAGTTCAAATGCTACATTTTTCATGTTATAAGTTTTCATTTTTATGCAAGCATGAGGAAGTTACAGGTTGAACTGGCCATGGAGTGAGGAAGGAGAAGGCACGACAGGGACGAAGCTGTATTGGGCTTTTTGGCTTCCTGGGCTTTTTGTTTTTGCTAGCAGTACCACTGAATTGCTATTACACCCCCTGCTAACTCTTTCATATTTTATTTTATTTTTCATTTTTATATTTAATACTTTTAATTATTTTCTTTAATGATTAAAAATCCTAAAAAATAATTTATTTATTTTTACACTTTTATTTTATTTTATTTATTATTTTTCACATAAAAATTAATTTATTTTGATAAGATTTAATTTATTTTCTTAATAAACTCATAAATATAATTAAATATACTTAATATTTTTATTTTACATTTCATACTTAGAAATACCTATTTTTTGCATATATTTATTTTTAATATTTATATACAATATTATTTATTATTTTTATACAAAAAATGCACAAAATAATAATATAGAAACATTATTTTCTTTTAAATAAAAATTAGGGTTTAACCCCTTTCAAAATTTAAATCTTTTTTCTTATATTTTTAGGTTTAAATTAAATATTCTTTTATACAAAAGCAAGACAAAATATCTTTTCTTTACATACATATTGCATTACATTTTAAATTGTTTTATATTTATTTTAATTCGCGCGAATTCGATTTGGTTGTAATAATATATTTAGCTTTATATTTGTGCAAATCCCCATTCAAACTTGTATTCCCCCCTCCCATAAAATTGTTGTAATAGCTTAGCATATTTACATTATGCAATTTATTGCTTTCATATGCCATGATTAGTAATTAGGGTTTGTATGACAAGAACGAAACAAAACAAATAGAAAACCCTAAATACAAGATCAAAAGCATGAAAATGATATACTTTGCACACAAGCACCCTTAGGGTTTCTCCCACTTGGTTGACTAAAATAAAATGGCCATGTTACGCATGCGAAGTATCTTGGCAAAACAAAACAAATTTAAGATCATCGTCCCTCGATGATGTTATTCAAAAGTTGCCTAAACAAAATGATCTTGGACCCTCAAAAATGCTAAGATACTTTGCAACATTGTTATCATGGCTATACGATGACCCACGCCCGTCCCGTTTACATCCAAAGATAGGGTTGCTTACCAAATCAATGGTAAGTCAACAATGTCAAAGGAATAGAAAATACATAGGAAAGACATTTGAGTAGGTAGTTTGTTCTAGTTACTTGCTCTCATTTCAAACAACATCTTTTCTATTTTCAAAACAAACACACACATTTCAAAAACATCTTACAAATATTGAAAACATTTTCAAAAAAGACAAACATCTTTGTATACATTCTTATGAATGAGAATCATTACAAAGATTGCCTAAACGAATGGCCTCTTTTACAAAATACTTTCAAAACCACATCAAACACCATTTCAAACAAACCAAAGCAAGTGATCTAAGAAAGTAACTAAGAGCCCATGGAAAACCGTGGATGAAAAGGGTGCTAGCACCTTCCCTTTTCATAATCTACCCCTCGAACTCAAGAAAACATCTCAAAGGTCTTTCATGTGCTTTTTCACCTTTCCTTTTGGATAAAAGAAAAGTCGGTGTCGACTCTTGCTAACCGCGACATTTGCGTTAAAACTCAAAACCTCAAGTCAGTTCTCCCACTGCATCATATTTCCTAATATCTTTTTCTTTCTTAATAAAATTTTCTGGTTTTCGAAAGAACCTATGTCAAGCCCGAGGCATAGGGGTTACTTGTAAGGGTTCCCCCATTTTGTTTCAGACAATATTTACGATTAATAAAAGTGATATTTTGTTTTCAATCAACATCCATGTCTTTCTTTTGCATTCATGTCTTAATTTTAAAAATGGAAATACTTTCTCTGCATATGCATTTTCAAATGTTCAAATACTAAAGCTGCACCAAAACATGGTAAAGGTGCAAATGCATGCCCAAGACCACCAATAATGCTATTGCTGCGATCTGATATAATTTTGATCATCCTATCAACCAAGCTAAAGAGGAAGATGATAAAGATCTTGAACTCACTGAGAGAATGGAGAGGCTAATAATATACAACCGTGTCAAGAGGCTATTAAGACCATTAATCTGAGCACCGGGGAAGACCCGGAAGAAACATGCCAAAGTCAAATACAGACAGTGCCGTAAAAATAAACAACTACGAAATACCCAGATCTGACGAAGAACCCGAGCCAGAGGCACGTTGGGTATCCACGTTCGACGAAGCTTCAAATACGCAGGGGCACGATATAGAGGCAGTATTGACTCCCCCCAAAGAATGCTCACAAGCCATATACCAATTCTATGGTGAACGAGATACTAAACATCAAAAACTATTCCCTATCAATATCATGTTTTAAAACCGACTGCGGAATTCACGAAGATCATTTTCAGTCACGTCCCATGAAAAGGAAATCAAATGACGGACACCCTGGTAGCTATATCATCTACACTCAAAGTAACTTGGTCAAACCACGAACCGCGCGTCACAAACAGACTATTCAAAGAGCCCGCACATTGCCTTGCTATTAAAAAACGACAATATAACAAGCCTTGGTTTCACGACATCCCGAAAATGCCTCTAGCATTGTCAAACAAACCCTACGAGAATTATCCACGAAATTCTTTCAAAGTAACAGTATATTGCACAAGATGAAACATGACATGGTCTAGTACTCATGAAGACTCTGCTGCCTCACCTTGATTCACATGGTAAATGGACACCCAACTACGAAGGTCTATGCGTAGTCAAAACAACATTCTCCGGTGGTGGTCTTATCCCCACAATAATGGATGGGGAAAAACTACCACATCTGGAAAATTCAGAAACAGTAAAAAAAACACTATGTATAAGAAGCTCGCTAAGCTCGAACCTTAAACAAGCGACTTTGGCAAAAAGGAGCGCCCCGGTGGATCGAAAACCCTAAAGGGAGATCCAGGCAAAAATTAGGGGCATATAGACAAAAAAATCATCCTGGTGGATTGAAAACCCTAAAGGGAAATCCAGGAAAAAATTAGGGATCATTCAAAAAGAACTAAAGAACAAAAATACTGCGATCTAAGAACTGCAAATACAAACCGCGAAGGGACAGATAGATCTGAATCATACAACTCAGAAGCAAAGGAGATAAGATCATTAAAAGGATATTGGGAAACAACAGTAGCAATTATCATTTTTATTTCCATTTACAATTTTAAAACCTTCTGTAATTACCTCTTTCTAGGAATTGCATCTTGTATTCTCAGAGCCATATCAATAAAACATTTGCTTTCTTTGCATCTTTCAAATTACGTTTTTTCTTTTCTAAGACTTGTTTACAAAATACTACTATCATTACTTGTGAATATTGTCTGGAAATAATTTCGGGGGATTAACAAAATAAAAGCATTTGACAAAACATCGAAAAAGCATTTCGGGTTAGAAAAACATCAAAAGAAAGTCCACGTCTACGTCCACACATGTCTACTCCCGCGTCTACAATACAAATTCTATATACATGTCCATGACTATGCCTGTGCTTACAACACAAAAATCTATGCATATCTACTCCTACGTCTATGCGTCTGTACACAAAGTCTACTTCCATATACATGTCAACGTCTATGCCTACACTTGCAACACAAAGTCTACGTTCGCACATGCGTCCACGCACATGTGTACTCCTGTAAATTCTATACATATGTCCACGCTTACTCTTGCGCTTACAACATGCAAATATACGTATATTTCAATACATACGTCTATGGTCACGCCTGTGCTTACAACATAAAAGGATACACATATACCAATACATACATCTACGCCTGCGCTTACAACATACAAATCTACGCATATGTCATTAGCTACGTCTACGTCTACGTCTACACCTGCGCTCACAATACAAAATCAACATTCAAATTTTGCTAACGCTTTTTCACTGCATTCAACTCGAATTTAACAAAGCTACAACGACACAACATACAACGCCAGGGGATTGGTAACTCTAAGCCAATGGTTTAAAGGAGAGAATTACAAAAATAGTCTTCATAACATTTCAAGGCATACACACATTTTACACATAATTCATACATACAATTCGCATAGCATACATACACTATACAATTTTGCATACAATACGAATACACTCAGGGTTCCACACATCAAATATCATACATTTCGCATACATACAACATTCAATACGCATGCATACGCATGTATCACATAGTAAGCAAACAACCTCATCCTAGATTTAGCTATCTAAGGGTCAGCTAACAAAATACTTTTCCTACGTTCCTCCCGTCACCTAAGTCTTCAGGTCGTGACGCATTCAGCCCATCACCTAAGTTTCCATGATGTGGTAAGTTTCTAATAAAGTAGTCCATTACCTAAATCTCCGTGCAGTAATGAACGAAGTTCAACACATTTTCCCTAAGCCGCAAGGTATCCGCAAAACTCATTACATTGCCTCTAAATTGCAATGTATCTGCAAAAATTCAGCATATTTCCTCTAAGCCGCAATGTATTCTCAAAACTAGGTGCATTTCCTCTAAGCCACAATGTATTCTCAAAACTCGGTGCATTGCCCCTAAGCTGCAATGTATTCACAAAACTCATTACATTGCCTCTAAGCCGCAATGTATTTGCAAAAACTCAGGACATTGCTTCTAAAGCTGTAATGTATTCACAAAACTCAGCATGTTTCCTCTAAGCCGCAACATATTCTCGAAGACCCATTACATTTCCTCTAAGCCGCAATGAGTTCTCAACACTCTGTAAGTTGCCTCTAAACGGTAACGCATTCGCAAAACCCATTGCATTGCCTCTAAGCCGCAACGCATTGTCAAAACTTAGTATATTGCTTCTAAGCCGCAATATATCATCCAACTCAAACACATTGTCTCTAAGCCGCAATGTATTCACGAAACTTAGTATATTTCCTCTAAGCCGCAATATATCGTTTGACTCAAACACGTTGCCTCTAAGCCGCAATGTATTTGCAAAACTCATTACATCACCTCTAAGCCGCAATGTATTTGCAAAACCAAACACATTGTCTCTAAGCCTCAATGTATCTTTCTAGATCAGTATATTGCCTCTAAGCCGCAATATATCATCGGACTCAAACACATTGCCTCTAAGCCGCAATGTATTTGCAAAACTCGACACATTGCCTCTAAGCCACAATGTATCTTTCCAAATCAACATATTACCTCTAAGCCGCAATATATTATCCAAACCAGCACATTTCATCTAATCCGCAATGCATTACCCAAACTCAGATCATCGTCTCAGACTTTAGGCAGCGATGTTCGAAACCAAAATTAGCTTATCACATCAGACTTCACGTAGTGATTTGCAAACCTAACCCATTGCCTCAGACTTCATGCAGCAATGTATCCCTTATTCTGCAACACAGATCATCGTCTCAGACTTCATGCAGCAATGTTTGCAACAACAAATTTATCTTATCACACCAGACTTCACACAGTGATTTACAAACCTAACCCATTGCCTCAGTCTTCATGCAGCATTGCGTTCCCTCATTCCGCGACTCAGATCATTGCCTCAGACTTCATGCAACAATATGTTCCAAAATACAGCCTATCGCATCAGACTTCACGTAGCGATTTGCGAACCTGACCTATTGCATCATACTTCAAGCAACAATACCTTCCTTCATTCCATAAACACCTATCATCTTCTCAGACTTCATGCTGCGATGAAAAACAAAACTTTAACCCATTGCATCAGACTTCATGCAACAATACATTTCGTTATTCCATAAACACCGATCATCGCCTCAAACTTCATGCCGTAATGCTCAAAAGAAAACAAAACTCAACACATTGCCTCTAAGCTGCAATGTATTCGCAACTCAAAAAATTGCCTCTAAGCCGCAATGTATCCTCAAAACTCAGTGCATTGCCTCTAAGCCGCAATGTACTATCCAAAATCAACACATTGCCTCTAAGCCGCAATGTACTATCCAAACTCAACACATTGCCTCTAAGCCACAATGTACTAGCCAAACTCAATACATTGCCTCTAAGCCGAATTGTATTATCCGAACTCAAACACATTGCCTCTAAACTGCAATGCGTTCTTAAAACTCAAACACATAGCTTCTGAGCCACAATGTATTCATGCTCAAAACATCACCTCAGACGTCATGCAACGATTCACAAACGTAACCCATGGCCCCAGTCTTCAAGCAGCCATACATCAGTAATCATTGCTATACTCATCCTCCAAATGGGTAAATAAGCCAAGACATACAGAATCACACTATCTGCCTCGTTATCAAACCTGGGTAAGCGATATATCCTCAGCTTTGCCTACTTCTTTGAGACTTATAAGGGTATGCTACATCGGTGTAACCTTATGTTTGTCGGACAAATTTTGGGGTATTCCATGTATTCAATAAACTCCCAATCATAATGCGCAAGACTCGAGTTTCCTCGCGCTATTCGACTGGAAGATAATTGAATAGGGGCAGCTGTCGTACCCCAAATTTGTCCTACCTCGATGATTTTTGTTTTTCGAGATGGAAATAGAAGAAATATTTAATTAAGGATAGTACAACAATACCTGATGGCCCATTCTTAAAATTTAAGTCAACCGGGGGTGTATTTTAATTCAGGAAAATGGGGCTTTCTAAATCGGAAAGACTCATAGACTTATTCATGAAGCATGTTGGCCAATGGCTCATACGATTCAAAAATAGGGAATTATTCCAAAAGAATAATAACCATTAAGTTCTCAAATATGAAATAGTTGTTGGAATTAACTAAGCTCGCTTAAATGTTTTGGTTGTTAGAAAGGAGGTGAAAATTCAGTATGCAAGCCCTTTTCGTTTGGCCCTTTTTCGTTTTGTGGTCATCAAAAAAATAGAGGAGGGTTGTGTTTATAAGTTGCAAGCCTATTAGGATTGGGGTAAAACAAATTTAGTTGTTGAGCTCTTATAATAAGAGTTTCATTAAACATCATTTAATTTTTGAATATTAGGAAGGATTAAGTGTTAAAATTGCTTATTATTATAAAAAAGGGTATTATTGTTATTGAAACTGTTATTATTTTATTAAAAAATATATAAAACCTTATAGTTTTATTATTATTTGTAAAGCTCTTATAGCAATGTTTTGTTTATTATTAAGAGATGTTACTTATAAAGTTTATTTTATTAAAGGTTAAAAAAAGTATAAAGAACAACTAGCATTGGGCTAAGTCATAAAAAAAAACGTTTTGTTAAATGTTGTTGCTGGATAATAATCGTCGCAGGCCCAAGCTGAAAAACTGTTACTGAGTGGATTGTACGAGAAATGCGCATTTTTTATTAAAACTAACAAGTAATGTGTAGATTAAATCCCAAAATAAATCCTAAGTTGCAAAAATCTTCTAAATAAAATCTTCTATAGTTGAAACAAAATATGCAGTACGATCAATCAAAATTATAGAATCATTGTTCTTACAAAATCCAATTCAATCAATAACTAAATCGAAATTACAATTGAAACTTTTATTATCAAAATCAAATATCATTAAACATTACAGAAATCAAATGTTACAAGTAAATATAATCCCTAATTCTATCTAATCCCTAATTTTAAGGCAACAATTTACAAAACCCTAATCTATACTATAAATAAACAAAAATATAGAAGAGACGGGGGGAGATTGGTTGGACAGAAGGAGAACCAAGCGAAGAACGACGATTGTTGACAGAATACAGAAGAGGCGGATCTTGGACAGAAATAGAGAGGTGAGCTTTTGACAGGAAATAAGGAAGACGAAAGCTGAAGAAAAGCCAGAGATGGAAAGGTTGAAGGAAGAAAGCTTAAACGAACCCCTTACCATTGAGGATGAAAAGAAGAGGCGATTAGAGTTTCCGGATCAGAAACTCTAATCGCTAGCCATCGCTAGACCAGTCATCCCTAAACACCCATCCTCTCTGTTGATAGCCCTTGAACCACCGCGAGCCACCGCTAAGCGTCACCATTGACCACCATCTTCAACCTCTCGTTCCACTGTCACCTGTCAAACATAGATAGAAGAAGATCAGAAGAGCCAGAATCTAGAATCAAGAGGAGTTAAAAAACCAACTTTGTTCCTTAATTTTTGGTTGTATGTTCTGATTGTTGGAAGGGGTTACGATGAAGAGGGTTAGGCGCCGCTGGGTTTTTTTCTTATGGTTAGAAGGAGAAAGTGAGATGCATGGAAGAGAAAGAGGTCTAATGAAAAACCTAAGTGATTTGTAAAATGAATTAAAAAAATTATGATATCCGATTGTATCCTGTGACGCGCACCTACAATAATAACCATGCTCCCTCAATGACAACCGATGAGTCTCAATCAGGCGGCCATAAAGCCAAGCCACACCAGAGGATCCATACACCTTGCTACACACAATCAGCATGCCCCCTTTAAAAATTCATAATGGGCTTGGGCCGCTGCTATTTGCACACCCGTTTCAACCTTTTACCAAATGCAACAACAATGTACACCCCCCTTGTCTGGACCATTAATGGGTTTGGCCAGCTTACTTTTAGCACCACCAGTATTTACTTCTTAACAAGAAAATACACCTCCTCCCATGTTTACTTAAAATTATAATTATTTTGTTATTATTTCTTTTATGTTTTTTTTTATGTTACATTTTATTTAATTATTGATTTATTTTTTCATCTATAGTAATAATAATTATTAATTTAATTATCATGTTTTAAATATTATTACTATTATTTATTATATGTAAATATTATAATATCACCAAATAAATTATTTTCATATTAAAATTACATATATTATCTTATATATTATTTGCATTAAAACATTTTTATCATGCATTAATTAAGACTTTTTGCAACTAATACAATTAAAAAACACAAACAAATCTCAAACTATTTTCGCGAACAAATTAAGCTAATCAACAGTCTTTTTTGCAAATGGGTTTCAAACTAATTTTGACTTACTGTGCAGTCAGTCAAAATCTCCGCAATCACTACTCTCGACCGAGTGTGAAGTGATTCAAAATAGGTTTGCAAACCCCTAAAAGACACCAACCCTACGAACTACGAATTGGGACTCTGATTCCTCTTAAGAGGATACGTAGGCATACAATCAAAAACCGTAGCGAGTTCTCCTATAATAAAACAAACCCTTCCCCTATTAAAAATTAAAACTCTTTTCCCTTAATAATAAATTTAAATCCTATTTTACCCGAACCTAAACCTAAAACCCAATATCCTTGTGAACAAGGTAGATGAAAGGTGCCTAACACCTTCCTTTCGTCTAAAGAAGTCTGAAATCTAGAATTTGTGTCTGCGAATTAGGGTTTTCTGTTAAATTCCCTTTCCTAGCATAAAAACTAATAGTGGCGACTTTGATTTAAAAACCAGTTGCTACAGGAATATTAAAATATTTCATTACAACTTAACGTAGAACAATACATCATTTCATTACAACTTAACATATAACAATACAATATTTCATTCGAAAATGATCAACATTATAATATTTCATTACAACTGAACTTCTATTTGGAACTTTACAATATTTCATTACAATTTAAAACCAGGTCTAAATCATTATACTACTACTTAAACATTATAATTCATCATAAACCAAACCAGAAGTGCTGCACCTAAAATAACAAACATAATATAACGGTTTTTCAACTTCAGAATCTTTTTCATCTCCTTCCTTAATTCTTCATTTGTCAACTTAATTTTTTCAATCTCCATTGTTGCACTATCCAATTTCTTTGATAACTTTTCCAGTCTATACATTATAATTTTCCCTTTGTCATCTTGAGTTTCCTCATAAAACCATTCAAAAACCCACACTCAGGTTGCCTTGTTCTCTGCAATTTATGATGTATTACTCAAACAGTAACAATGGAGATAAAAAGCTTGTACATTTCACAAACATAACTTAAAATGAGTACAATCCCAAAAATGTTTCCCATAGCTCTTTGTCATTGAAGACCTACGAAGAATAGCCAAATCTCCACAGTGACAAGTTAGTTGCCATGTGAGATTGGAGGTCATGAACACACTAGAGTTGTTTAATTCTTGGCTTTCCTGGTTCATGGGGGACGAAGCACCTGATGCCATTGATGTTGAACCCTATGCTTTAATTTGGGCAAAAAAATTCTTAACCCTAGATACGATAAAGAAAACGATTCGGTGAAATAAAATAGGGGAAATGAAGGAGACAAGCCATGACATCTGCCACATATGTAGACACAAATGTCAGTTTGCAGTAAATGGACGGAAAGGACCTGCGTGCTCCATTTTTAAGAATTAAGGGATTGTCTTGAACTTTTTAAAAGATAAGGGACCAAAATGGACACCGAGGCAAAGTTAAGGGACGAAAAAGAGTATTTCCCCTAGTTTCTACTAACGGAGGCTTAGGTGGCATGCCACGTAAGTTAAAATCAACACTACAAAAATGAGATCAATTATGGGGGTTTAAAACCCATTAAATAACTGAAATACAATTAAAAAAACAAAAAAAATGATCTGGGTCCAACACCAATTCTAAATGAAGAAAGATCCAAATACACATTAATCTTACATCAATCTCTTCACTGCAACTTATGATTCTCTTCATATGTGTTTGTGAACACTAATTTGATCAAGTTTACGTGAATCAAGTAAGTGTTGGACAAGCACACCATGTATTTGGTAATATGATTCAAAAAAGTGTTGTATCATCTTATTCAAAATTTAGAGTGCTTGAAGGAGCTTATTACAAGGGTGGATAATTTATTGCAAATGCTATAAATGTTGATCATCGTGATGCCTGAGCTTATATTAAACTGATAAAGAACCTTTAATTTTGACCACCAACATGGGAGCTACACGAGACAAATATACGTAGACTAGCAAAATGCAAGGATACAACAAACCAGTACATATATGAAAAATTGTAATGAAGAATATTGATAAATGTATAATAAAATTGCATAAAGCAGGTAACTGTGAATACAATATATGAAATTCTAGTTTAAAATCTTCAAGAAACAAATCCTTATCATGTCATTGCTTTACAATTCTAGTTTCTCTTAATATGCTGATACACTTACTATTTGCAATTTA
The DNA here is from genome assembly GCA_948472305.1 of Vicia faba. Classification (NCBI taxonomy): domain Eukaryota; kingdom Viridiplantae; phylum Streptophyta; class Magnoliopsida; order Fabales; family Fabaceae; genus Vicia; species Vicia faba. The sequence goes on from OX451739.1 coordinate 1,514,848,903, forward strand.
AAACCATGATAGTACTCAAAGACAAACACATACACTTTTTTTTGTATAACCTGATATGGAACCAACATAGAAGCATACCGAGTGGCAACCATGGATAAGAAACATTAACTCTCACAAACCATATGAAAATAATGGGAAGATTGACACTGTCATATTGGTATGAGTGTGTGATACAGTGGGAGAAATGACTTGGGATGTTTTGTGTTTTATCGCAAATGCTATGGTTAGCAAGAGTCGCCGTCGACTTTTCTTTTATCCAAAAGGAAAGGCTGAAAAGAACAGGAAAGACCTTTGAGATGATTTCTTGAGTTCGGGGGGTAGATTATGAAAAAGGAAGGTGTTAGCACCCTTTTCATCCATAGTTATATATGAGCTCTTAGTTGCTTGCTATATCACTTGCTTTTATTTTAAAATGTGCTTTGTAGTGGTTTTGAAAGTATTTTGAAAAGGTTCCTTCGTTTAGGCAAACTTTGTAATAGTTCTCGTTCGTAAGAACGTATAGAAAGTGTCGGGCTTTTGGAAATATTTCATGTTTGGAAAATGTTTTGAAAGTGTTTTAGAAAGTTTTTGGTGTTTGTTTTGAAAATAAGCAAGGATGTTTGATTTGAAAATGAGCAAGCAACTAGGAATAATCTACCTACTCAAAAGTCTTTGTTCATTTCTTCCTTTCCTTTGACATTGCTATCTTACCATTGATTGATAAGGAGCCTTATCTTTGGATGTAAAGGCACGGACGTGGGTCATTGTATAGCCATGATATCAATGATGTGAGATATCTTAGTATTTTTCTTTAAGGGACTAAGATCATTTTGAAAGGCAACATTTGATAGCATCATCGAGGGACTATGATCTTGTATTTTTTTATTGCTTTTTGCTAAGATATCCCACACGCATAACATGGCCATTTTTGTAAGGCAACAAAGTGGAAGTACCCTAAGGGTGAAAGTGTGCAAATGTGTTTGATTTACATGCATTGTTTATCTTGAATTAGGGCTTGCTACTTGTTGGTTTTAGTCTTTCCATATAAACCCTAATTACTAGCATTTATATAAAGCGATAAATTGAGGAAAGTTAAATTACTAAGCTATTAATTCATTAGGGGAGGGGGTATACAAATTTACAAATGGGGATTGCAAGAAAATTAAACCTAATTATCTATTACAACCATATTGAATAATGTACAAGAATTGAATAAATAATGTAAGAAAATAAATGGAAAAGAAATGATTTTTGTTTGATTTTTGTTAAGGGTTTTAACTTAATTACTAAAAGGGAAAAATAATTGATTAAAAATAAAATTAAACCTAAATTTATCAAGAAAAGGAATTAGGTTTAAAAAGTATTCTTTAGGGTTTTTTGTGAAAGGTTTTAAGTTTAATAAAATAAAATAAGAAAATTAATTAATTAAAAGAAAGCTAAATTCTAAAATAATTTTAGATAAAAGAATAATTAAACCTAAATGTTAATTATTTAAGAAAAAAGAAATTAATTTGTTTAAGAAAATATTTTTTGTTCTTTTTGTTTTATAAAGGAAATAAACAAATAAGTGTGAAAATAATAATAAAATATTTTTGGATTTTTTAATAATAAAAAATAATAATGATAATAATAATAATAATAATAATAATAATAATAATAATAATAATAATAATAATAATAATAATAATAAATAAAAGAAAATTGAAATAAAATAAAATAAATAAAAGAAAATAAAATGATAAAAGAAAATAGGGTTAATACCTATTTTCACCCCTGACATATGGGGTGCATTTGAAAAACCCCCCTGCCAAAAAAAAGTTCCAATTGTTACCTTGACAAATTTTAAAAGTTTCAGTTTTTACCTTGAGGATGCCAGATCACCTAAAAAGTTCCAATTGTTACCTTGACAAATTTTAAAAGTTTCAGTTTTTACCTTGACAAATTTTAAAAGTTTCAGTTTTTACCTTGAGGATGCCACAAAAATATAAGCCATATCAGCCTTTTAGGTGATGTGGCATCCTCAAGGTAAAAACTGAAACTTTTAAAATTTGTCAAGGTAACAATTGGAACTTTTTTTTTGGCAGGGGGGTTTTTCAAATACACCCCATATGTCAGGGGTGAAAATATGTATTAACCCAAGAAAATAATTGGGTCAGGTGTGCTAAAGTAAGGCAGGGGTTAGAAGAAGCAAAAAAATGGTAGGCCCGTTGATGGAGGCCCATGCACCTGCTTGTTGGAACAAAAAAGAAGAAAAAATGTGAAAAATGAACAAAAGGTAGTGCTGGGTGTTGAACCCCTGACCTCTAACACATACGCGCGCTACATTGCCATTGGGTTGACTGTACATCCGGTAACATAAACAAAACAAATAATATATAAAATAAGTCACGTCCGGAATATGACTTCATCTTCAACCTCCAGCCTGAACATCTGTAACTTCATCATTTCTCAACAAAAATGAAATATACAAACATAAAAGTTGCTCCATTTCCCATACGAATCCAACCATATAAATATCATAAGCTATAAATCAAAGATGAATGAGAATTTTTAAAAGTACCAAATTCTGACCTAATTATTTTCAGAGACTCAAACCTAAAATTCTCTAAGCTCAATCAATATAAATGAAATCTATGGACATGTATAGTTTCAGGGCAATGATGTCTACATTTTATCTTCACAAATGTAAGCCTAACAATGCCTAAATGTGAAGATAGAAGTTCAGAAAATGTACCTCAAAACTGGAAATCGTGAAATGAGTTTGAGCTGCTTTCAAGGATTTGTCATGATCAGGTTAGCTTCCTCAAGTTCCCAGGAAGCTAATGCAATGGTTAACTTGAGCAATGGATGACTGGAATGGCTTGGAGAAGTCAATGTGCAGACTCTGATTTTTGGTTATGAAGGTTGATAAAAATGGTGTTGTAGTCCTGGAATAAGGATGAGGATGGACTATATTTGATGTGTAGGAGCTTTAGGAAGTGAAAAGCCAAGAAACGCACGAGGGAAATATGAGTTATAAGTTCAAAGTCAGAAACTGTGCAACAATGGAGTTTTTGGACAATTTATGGTTCTTAGCTCACAAATAGTACCTCTATTTATAAGCAACAAGTTTGGAAGCTTGTCTTTGATCAGTATTCAAAATCAAATGTTTAAGCTCAACATGGGATTTTTGAGAAATCAAGTTTCAATGCCTTGTGTACTTGCTATTGTATAGTGGTTATGCTTTAAACAAACTTGCTTCTGACTTTGTAGATGGAGTGTGATCAGAGGGAACAAGTTAGAGGCTCAAGAATTTGCTTTGTGCATAAAGCTTGCTTTTCAAGAATGGCATTGTTAACTTTCTTCCCAAAATGGCAATTTGAATTGGATAATGCTTAAACCACTTGGATTATAGCTCAAAAGTTTGTGTAATCCATTAATGATGGATAGATACATAAGTTAGAAGGCCTTCAAAGCAATATTATGCAGCCTAACATTGAAATTGAATTATGTGTTCATCAAGAAATGACTTGTAATTCAAGAATGTAACCCTAACTTCTTGCCTTCGATTCTCTTTGCTCAAGTATGATCTCAATGAGTTATTGGTCATTTTGGAAAGCTTGTAACATCCTCTACAACCTCTATGTTGGAGATTTTTGAAGATTAATCTTGGAACTATGTGAAAAATTTCCATGAAGTTAGGTCAAAATCCTGCCTAAACTAGGGCAACATTTCACTAAGTTTCCAAGTTTCATGAACATGTCTTCTTAAAATCATAACTTAAAATCCATGCAGTTATAGAAAAAGTTGTTTTCAACAATGTTTTAGATCTCATTAAGATCTACAAATTTCATGTTAGAAGTTTCCTTTGAATCATCTTGCATCATGGTGTAAATTTGGCTCAAAGTTGTGAAAGTAATGTAAATTTTCAACACTTAGAAAAATTCTAAGTCTTGGAAATTTTGACTTTTCAAAATGAAATCTTGACTTTTTGATTTATTGATGAACAAGTTTCATATTTTTACATGTCTTGATTAATTGTGATCTTTGATACTTGATTTTGACCAAAAAGTCAAAGTTTGACTTTTTAGTGTACAGTTTGACTTTTCAGTGTACAATTGACTTTTCATCAGTTGAGTGAAATTCATCTGTCAATCTATTGATCTTGAGATATGTTTTGAGCCATGCAATTAGGTAAAAATGAAGCATTTTAATCCTTGAGATCATAACTTAAACCAATCAATCATTTGCTAGGTCAAAAATCAGAAATTGCACCTTCTCAATCAAAACCCTAATTTTGATTATTTTGCCCTTTTGATGATCTGATCAAATTTCTTGAGGAATTGTGACCCAAACTTTATTAAATGACATATATGAGTTCATGATGTTGATATGGATAAAAAATTATGAAGTTTGACTGTAAATTGACCATAATTGGCTTTTTCCCCAATACAGTTGATTTTAGGTCAACTGATCAATTGACTAAGCAAAAATGTGATACAAAACTTGAAACTTGACATGAGAAATCTTGAGGGTCAAAAATGATCCATGATAGTCATATTGGGCATTAAAAGTCCATTTGTCCTTGTGCAAACCCAAACCATAATTTTCAGTCATCAGTGCTTGAGGAGGTGTCTTGAGCTGACCTACCCTTGTGCAGTCTTGAATCAAAGGAGATCTTGTGAGAAATCACTTAAGAAATGAGAGGGAAAATTTTGGGGTACAACATTTGCCCTTGTTCAATCTTCTTAAACCTGAAGAGTTAGATTGGCAGATCCTCCATTCGTGACTTGAAGGTGGAAGATGATTGAACACTAGAGTGCCCAGAAATTTACACTCGGAGATGGATTAGGAATGGGCTTATAGATGCCATTTGGAGGAATGATGGTAAATACTGGAATAAGTATCAGCACAAATCTTTGGTCGATTTATACTAAAACTCGATGTTTCACCTGTGGGAAAAAGGGTTAGTTAAATGCAGATGTATGCATGATGTTCATAAGATGTGGTATTATGATAAATGCATTTTGTATGTACATGCTATGATGTATGAATGTGGGATGCATATTCGCCCGAGAAAATAAATCCATGACTGCTGCTGAGTAGTTCTGAATCCCGGATTGCTTTTGGGGATTATCTCTTGAATGCTAGTTGTTATCTGGTTGGATCCAGGCTTCACAACTTGCTGATGATGAGGAAGTCAACTGCTATTTGGTCAGATCCAGGCTTCACGGTAACTTACAAGGGAAGAATAAATTAACTGTTATCTGGTCAGATTCCAGGCTTCGGAGAAAATTTCTTGGGGCAGAGTGAAGTTAGGCTGTTATCTGGTTGGATTCCCAACTTCACAACAACTTGCTAGGGGTAAGGAAGTTAGTTGTTATCTGGTTGGATTTCAGGCTTTGCAGTAACTTGCTAGAAAGAATGAAGTTGATATCTGGTCGGGTCCAGGCTTCATAGTAACTTGAAGTGATAACTACTATCTGGTCGGGTCCAGGTTTCATAATTTTTTTTGAAAATTTATACTATTATCCGGTCGGGTCCAGGCTTCATAGTGTCTTGCTGGGTATTGTAGCTAGTTGTTATCTGGTTGGATTCCGTGCTTCATAATAGCTTGCTTGAATAGAAGAAATTAAACTGATATCTGGTCGGATCCAAGCTTCACAGATTTTGAGGTGGATGAAATTAATTGTTATCTGGTCGGGTCCAGGCTCCACAATAAATTTGTCTGAAGAGATAGGGTTGAACTGATATCTGGTCGGGTCCAGGCTTTATATTAACTCGCTTGGAATTTAGTTGTTATCTGGTCGGATTCCAGGTTTCACAACAATGTTCTGAGGGGAATTGTTATCTGGTCAGATCCAGGCTTCACAATAACTTAATTGAAAAGATGAAGTTGAAAACTGATATCTAGTCGGATCCAGGCTTCACAGTAACTTGTTAGGGTAGAGGCAAATTCTACTGGGGAAAAGAAATTAAACCTTGGTCTCGTTGAGTCCAGGTTCTTCAATATCTTGAAGAGTTAAACTATTATCTGGTTGGGTCCAGGTTTTATAGTATTTGAAAGTCGTACTATTATCTGGTCGGGTCCAGGCTTCATAGAAGCTTTCAAAGGTTTTCACTATTATCTGGTCGGGTCCAGGCTCTATAGTGACTTGAGAAGTTGACTATTATCTGGTCGGGTCCAGGCTTCATAGCAACGTTTGGAGATAGTAAAGGTTTTGTTGACGACTTTACTGGATATTAGGGGTTGTGGCCCTCTGGTTTGCAATAGGCTAAAAGGTAAACTCAAGCTGGAGAGGATGAACTCAGCTGGGGAGAGATAGACTATGCCGGGGGAATTTTGCTGTTTGTTGATTGTTGTATGTTGGGGAAATAAACCTTGTTGATGAATACTTGATGAACTGCTGACGGGATAAGTTCTTTGAGGAAGAGATGCACAAGGCTTCTACTTATAGGATTAACTTAGCTGGGAGAGATTTGTCAAGAGATTGAGACTCTTGGTTGGAAATCAACATATGCAAAGAGACTTTATGGGTAACTCCGTTGGAGAAAGGTTTATTGTAGCCGTCTTTGTAGGGATAATGTTAATGAAATAAATCTGTGGGGGTATTCCATATACATTAAAGAGATGCTTGCTGCTACTTAGCAGGACACATGTGCCAAATAGTTTTAATTATGTTCCTATGCATATGTTCGTTAAATTTTAGTCATTGGACAATTTTGCATTTAAAACAAAAGATAGAAAGTTTGCACTTCAAAGTATATTTGTATTGATATTTTGCCCATGAATAGGCATTTTTGTACAAAGAGACAGAGATCCTAGTAATAGCAAATCATCGAAAGGAAAACAAAGATTGAAAACAAAATAAATAGCCATGTGGAAATGATCGCATTGCATTCCAACTCTACTATTGTCCCCGTGTCTTCGAATGCCCCTTGCCGTTGACAGAAGTTGACTAGATTGATCTTGGACCGTTTGAACTCGGACCTTGGTGATAAATTTGATTGTGGTGATTCCAACGGGACATAATCATATGCTTTCAATCCTTAACTTTTGCCTGGACCGCCCTTTTGGGTTTTCAGCCCACCAGGATACCCATTTTTGCCCAAGTCGCCCTTTCGGGTTTTCAACTTGCCGGGTGTACAATCTTTTTGCATATATCCCTAATTTTTGCCCAAACGTTTTGGTTTGCCGGGATGCCCTTATTTTTCCTAGGTGTGTCAACCTAGCGAGTCTCTTTTACATAGTATTTTTTAACTATGTCCTCATTCACAGGATGTGGGAAGTCTTCACCATCCATGGTAGTTAGCATCATGGCACCACCAGAGAACACTCTCTTGACAACAAATGGCCCTTCGTAGGTGGGAGTCCATTTTCCCCTGGGGTCACCTTATGGTAGAATGATGCGCTTTATCACCAAGTCACCAGCTTGATATACTTAAGGCTTGACCTTTTTATTGAAAGCCTTGATCATACGTTTCTGGTACGTCTGACCATGACAAACAGCAGCCAGTCGTTTTTCATTGATCAACTTCAACTGATCCAATCTTGTCTGAATCCAGTCGTCTTCGCCTAGACCTGCTTCATTCATAATCCTTAATGAGGGAATCTGGACTTCCACTGGAAAAACAACTTCCATGCTGCAGACCAAAGAAAAGGGAGTTGCCCCAATTGATGTCCTAGATGAAGTACGGTAGCCATGTAGAGAAAACGGTAACATCTCATGCAAGTCCTTATAGGTTACTACCATCTTCTGCATAATCTTCTTAATGTTTTTGTTGGCCGCTTCAATCGCACCATTCATTTTAGGTCTATATGGAGAAGAATTATGATGCTTGATCTTGAACTGAGTGCAAAGTTCGGTAATCATAGTATTGTTGAGGTTAGTCCCATTGTCGATGATGATCCTTTCGGGGATACCATAACGGCAGATGAGGTTATGTTTGATGAATTTGGCTACCATATTATTGGTGACTGAGGCGAATGAAGCAACTTCGACCCACTTGGTGAAATAGTAGATAGCGATAAGAATGAAGCAATGTCCGTTAGAAGTAGTGGGATTGATCTCCCCAATCATGTCAATGCCCCACATTGAAAATGGCCATGGAGCGGTCATGAAGTTCAGAGGGATAGGAGGCACATGGACCTTGTCATCATAGATTTGGCATTTATGGAAAGTTCTTGAATGTTGATGGCAATCAGTCTCCATTGTTGACCAATAGTAGCCAGCTCTCAGGATTTTCTTAGCCGTCGTATGACCGCTTGAGTGAGTGCCAAAGAGATCATCATGCATATCTTCCATAATTTCCTCTGTCTCCTTCTTTTCCATACATCGGAGTAGTGTAGAATCATGGTTGTGCTTGTACAATATTTTGTTACTTAGGAAGAACTTAGCTGAAAATATTCGTAAGAACTTTCTGTCATTGATGGATGCCCCCTCGGGATACTTTTGTGCTTCAAGGTATCTCATCACCTCATGGCACCATGGATTTTCTATAGCGGTGTCAATCTCGCAGCAGTGTACAGGTTCGTCGAATCTCTCGATCATAATCTAGGGGCTTCACTGTCCCATCTAACTTTGAACATTGAAGACATGGTTGCCAAGGCGTTAACCAACTGATTTTCTTCCCTAGGGAAGTGCTCAAAAGTGATCTCTTCGAAGTAAGGAGTCAGAGATAGAACAAGTTCCTTTTAAGGGATGAGATTAGGATGTTTATTGTTCTAATCTCCTTTTACCTAGCTAATCACTAGAGAGGAATCCCCAAACACATTCAAATTCTTGATCCTCAAGTCAATGGCAGCCTTCAGACCCAAAATACATGCTTCGTACTCGGCCATGTTTTTTGTGCAATCGAAGCATAGTCTGGAAGTAAAAGGAGTGTGGCAACCTTCAGGGGATATGACCACATCACCAATTCCGTTACCCAAGGTGTTGGAAGCCCCATCGAAGACCATAGTACATTGGGATCCTTGTTCAGGTCCGTCATACGGTCCAGGTTTCGCGCAGTTGGTCACTAGCATGATGTTCTCATCTTGGAAGTCAAAGTTCATGGACTGATAATCATCAACAACTTGATGGGCCAAATGGTCTTATAGTATGCTTCCTTTTATGACCTTTTGCATTGTGTATTAAATGTTGTACTCAGTCAAGATCATTTGACATTTGACTATCCGTCCAGAAAGAGCAGGCTTCTCGAAGATGTACTTTATTGGGTCCATCATAGAAATTAACAGAGTGGTATGAGTCAACATATACTATCTTAGCCGGTGAGCAGCCCATGCCAGAGCGCAACAAGTTTTCTTGAGCAGTGAATATCTTGTTTCACAGTCGGTAAACTTTTTGCTCACGTAATAAATAGCATGCTCTTGTCGGCCAGACTCGTCATGTTGGCCTAAAACACACCCCATAGAGTTCTCTAGTACTGTCAAGTACATGATCAAGGGTCTTCCTTCAACTGGAGGCATGAGAATAGGATGTTCTTGTAGATATTCTTTGATTTTGTCAAAGGAAGCTTGGGATTCATCATTCCATCTGACTACCTGATATTTCTTAAAGAGTTTGAAGATTTGCTCACAAGTAGCAGTCAAGTGAGATATGAAGCGGGCGATGTAATTGAGACTGTTGTATCCCAAAATTTTCCCTCCCATATTTCTCAACACATGGCAAGTGAGGTCCCCAAATTGCTCAAGGAAGTTCAAGAGTTGACCAGACATACTCTCTCCTAGGGCAGTCTACCTCAAATTAGGGTTTCCATTTCATCAAGATGGGTGGACCACAAAGGACTCAAATTCTCACCATTGTCCTAATATGTCCTCAATATCATCCATGTCAAGTTTCAAGCCCTGTAGAAGAAGTTTACTCGGTCAATTGCTAAAATGCCTGAAAATCAACTGTGCTAGGTCAAAAGTCAACTATGGCCCACATACAGTAAAACTTCAAGATTTTTGGTCAACATCATCATTTTGAATTATTATTCATCATTTGATCAAGGGTTGATCATGATTCCTTCAGGATTGCTCACAATCCATCAAAACCCAAAATTGTTAAATTAGGATTTTGCAGGAAAAGTCAACTCAACTTTGACCAAGCATAACTTTATCATACTTTATCAGAAATGACCCATCCAAAGATCATTTTAAAGAGGATGAAATTCCCTACAACTAATCTTCATCTCCAAAGTTCATAAAATGCACTCACAAAAAGATATGAATTTTGACATTATAGGTCCTTTTGTAAAGTCAACAAAAACACCTTTTGGGTCAAAGCTTCATACATGAACATGGAAGAATAAATTGAGATGATACCAAAAGGGTTGCTTATATGACATCCTAAGCTTTCTAAAAAGTCAAAGAACGCCTCTCTAGGGTCAAAATTTAGATAGTTATACGATGGCCAAGTTGACCATTTTTGCAAATTTGCCAAAAGTCAAATGTGCTCAAATTTGATTTTTTTGCTAAATAGGCCTAACTTTTTATGCTTGCACCTCAATTATAATATGGTCCACAACTCAAATACTTATCCACCAATTATTTGCTTCATTTTTCAATTTATTTTGATTTTTCATTAATTAAAAAGTGAATTAAATCAAATTAATGATGAAAATTATCAAAGATATGATTTGATTTGTTTTTTGACAGGTTAGCAACCAAGATATGATGAGCTTGCAAGATCAATTTGAATCAATGGCAATTGGTACAAAAAGAGCATGATTAGTCCAAATTTGGAAGGATATCATACACCGTGAAAACTAAATCAAATCTTCAAAATTTGTAAAGATACTAGTGGTTTTTACAACCCTAATTTACTCTAGTACATATAGAGAACACAACCAAGGCAAGAAAAAGGTTTTTAGAGGTCGTGCATAGCCAAGAAAAAAAAACTGAAAATTCAAGGAAAAGTGGGAATCATTTTTCCATCTACGAGGCATTTCAGAGCATTTCAAGGTTACCAATATCTTCCTAGACATCCCAGGAAGCTGTTCCAATCATTCCCAAGGCCTGAAGCACTCAGAAACTCGTTCCATAACTTACATAGTTTGGTACATCTTTCAAATTTGATTTTGCAATTTACGCATCATTAGCACATTTGATTTATATATTCTTGTTCATCATTGAGTTTGCAAGCTATTGCTATCATTTAATTGCATTTTCAGTACATGAATCATGATATGCCATTGTTAGGGTTTCTTGGTTCGTTTTAGGGTTTTTCAGTTTAGGTAAAATTAGGCTTAGATTATGGTACCATGATGCTCGTGAGGATGAGACGAGTTGATTGGTACCATCATCTTTCATTTATCTTGCTTATATACAATTTTTTAGATGAACAGGTCTGCACCTACAACAAAGCGTCCGTAGGTAAAAGCTTGGTTTTCTAAAACGACAGTCTGGGGAAGAAGACGATGCGTGGCACTCATTGGTTGGTTGGTTTAAATTTTCGTGCATTTTCTAAAAATAATGTGTGATTTACTTATATTATTTTGCTTATATTATATGAACAAGTAAACATAACAGCTGAGTTGGCAGCATGGTATTGGGAGCGAGCATAAGGGCCTGGGTTCGATCCCCAGGTCCCAACATTTGTTTCATGTTATTTTTCATCATGTGATCAGGTGCAAAGCTGTCCCATACGTCCACCATATGCCATCCAAATCCAACCATCAGATTCATCAGCAAGTTAGATCTAACGTGCATCATTGAAGGATCGCCATATATCTCAAGTCAACGCACACACACCAGATTCAGGCGTAGTCAAACAGGATTTAGTCTTGTTGGGGCCAGAATTTCAACAACATACCCCCCTCTTCAGCATTGCTATCAGGCCCACTTATTTTCTTTCTTTCTTATTTTTATTTCTTTTAATATTTTTCTTTAATTATTTTTAATTCACAAAAACTAATTACTTTTTTTTATAAAATCATAAAATCAAGAATTCACAAAGAAATTAGAATTAGTTTTTTTATTATCAAATTTAATTTAATTTAGTTTAACTTAGGGAAATTTTAATTTATTTTCATAAATAAAATCAAATAGAAATTAGGTTAAATTCTTGATTTAATTCTTTTATTTTTTTCTCAAATAAATAAAAATACAAAAATAGGTTTTTAGAGTGAATTAATTTTCTTAATTTAAAATTAATTAGAATTAGGATTTTAATTTTAATTTAATTGTTTCATTATTTTTCTTAAATAACAAAACATGACCAAAACATCTTTTTTTAATCCATCGCAAATAGGTTTAGTCAAGGGTCAAAACCCTAGTCGTTTCGTATTTAATTCATCGCGCGCTTGTTAATTATTTTGCCAATATTTTTGTAACTGTTTATGGTTTGTAATAGTTTAATTTAGGGTTTTATTTACTGTTTAAATTCCCGGGTTTTTGGCTATGTAATTAATCCCCCTCCCCGAAGCCTTGTAATAGCGTAGATTTACTTTCTCGCATTTTTAACTCCCGCAAATATTTAACTGTCTAGATGTATGCTAATAGGATTGTATGACAAGAATGCATGACAAATTAATATGGTTAGAAAACCCTAATGTGCAAAGATAAATAACTGAAAAAAATCACTCGCACATATCACTATTAGGGTATACTTTCACTTAGGTTGCCTTCGGTAAACGATCATTAAGTATAGGGTGTCTTAGTGGTTACCCTCCTGTCTAAAAAAGATCAAACGTCCCATTCGAATGTTGCCTCGGAAATGTTGCCTCGGAAAGGTTGCCTCGGAAATGTTGCCTCGAATATGATTTTAAGACTCTAGGGTTATTACTAAGGTGTCCTAATATTGCTTTAGTGATTGTACGTCCCTTTCGAATTGACCCTTACAACTTCAACGACGGTGCTACCTACTCCTTAACAGTAGGATAGTGTTGTCTAAAGGAAACAAGAATAGAAACGATCTTTTTTTCGAGTTGGTAGATGCTAATAGGTACTTGCTCAAATCAAAACTTTTCACACTTACACATTTCAAAACAATTTTCAAAACAACTTCGTCATACCTTTGAGGACTGATACAAGGGTTATCACGAAGTCAAACTTTTCAAAACAAAGCACATATACAAGCAATTTTAAAAATATGAGCAAGTACCTAAGAGCCCATGGAAAACCATGGATAGAAAGGGTGCTAACACCTTCCCTTTCTATAATCTACCCCCCGTACTCAGAATATCTCGAAAAAGGATTTTTTGTACTTTTTTCCTTTCCGATTGGATGAAATAAAAGTCAGTGTCGACTCTTACTTACCGTAACATTTTGCGAACAAAAAACACAAAATGCAAACCAGTATTAAACATTCGGTTCTGCCACCGTATCACAGAGACGATCAAAGAATCCTCTAACTTCCTTTTCAGAATGAGGGACTGGCACTTCTTGGATGGCCTTTACCTTGGCAGGATCAACTTCAATGCCATTATTGCTGACAACAAACCTAGAAGCTTTCCAGATTGTACTCCAAATATGCACTTGTTAGGGTTCTACCTCAACTTGTACTTTTTCAACTTTTCAAATAGCTTGTACAGGTGATTGAGGTGTTCCTCCTTAATTTGTGATCTGGAAATCATATCATCCACATATACCTCTATTTCATGATGGATCATATCATGAAAAAAAGCTACCATAACCCTTTGATATGTTTCCCCTACATTCTTCAATCCGAACGGCATCACCTTGTAGCAAAAGGTACCCCATTATGTAACGAAAGTGGTCTTCTCCATGTCTTCGGGAGCCCATGAAAGAGAAGACTTTATGCTGAGCAGTATTATTGACCAGGACGTCAATTTGCGGTAGATGGAAGTCATCCTTGGGGCTTTCCCTATTCAGATCCCTATAGTCTCTGCACATGCGAACTTTTCCGTATTTCTTCAGTACTGGCACCACATTTGCAACCCATTGAGGATAAGATGTCACAGCTAGGAATCCTGCATCAAATTGTTTCATCACTTTAGCTTTTATCTTTTCAAACATGTCAAGCCTCATGCGACAAACTTTTTGTTTGACAGGAGGATAATCTTCTTTTGTCGGCAGACGATGAACCATGATGTCGGTATCCAACCCCAGAATATCTTCATACGACCATGCAAACACTTCCATATAATCATGCAACATCTGAACCAACCTGCTCTTGAAACTACTTTCCAGGTTAACGCTGATTTTGACTTCTTTCTTGTCTGTCTCGGTACCCAGATTGATGACTTCAACTGACTCTTCGTGCGGTTGAATAGCTTTTTCCTCTTGTAATAGAAGTCTGGCTAGTTCTCTCGGTATTTCACAATCTTTCTCGCCTTCTTCTTTGACTTGGTTAATTGGACATTCAAAGTCATAGTCGGAAATAGTAGAGTCATTTGCAATAAGATCCAGAGTGGATGAGGACCTGCAAGGGTGTTTGTGTATGTGTGCATGTAAGATACATGGCTATTTTGAAAAATGTATTTGAAGGAAAGACAACGAACACAAAGGTTTGAATGTAAAAGAGTATAATGATTTGTATTGAATGATCATATGATTAGATGAACATAAATAAAACCCTTGACAAATGGACCATAGTGCCCCGGGCTAGGCACATGGCTTAAAAGTCATTGTTTAACTATTACAGACAAAATGTTCTTGAATTAATAATCGATAATAAACAAGTAGATTACTCCTCAATGAAAGAGATAGGCACGAAGTCCTTTGCATGCCAATTCTTTAGCTCCGTTGTAGTTGGATACACCCAATCTACAAATGCAGCTTCATCATCTGAATCACCCACAATGTTAACCTCATTGACATCCTTACCATGCTTCGTCATAAGCGCGGTGATTACATTTGGAGTTGGAGGAGGATCAAATTCAATAGTCTTGTTATTAATCAAATCCTGAATTTTGTTCTTCAAGGCCCAGCATTGGCCAGTCTCATGCCCGAGGCTACTTGAATGGTAAGCACATTTGGTGTTCGGATTATACATTGGTGAAGAGGTATCTGGATTGGAAGGAGGATCGCGCAATATAACCAAATTAGCCTTTAGCAAGTGTTGTAAGGCTTGGGATAGTGACATTCCTATCCTCGTGAATTGTCTTCTCGGAGTTTCAAAACATTGATGATTAGCAGATGGTCTTTGAGCAGGAGTTGGATTGAGGATTCAGACAACATTAACAGACGGATGGTCACTCTTCTTGGTACGGGCCCTTTCCCCGTACACAACATTGATTTCTTTCTTTGCAGCACAAGGTTTCTTTACCAGATTGGAAGTGGAGGAAAATTCCATGGAAATATTTCCGCTTTTGATGCCGCTTTCAACTATTTCTCTGGTTAAGATGAGTTCGGTGAAACCGGAAGAAGAACAGCCAACCAATAGATTAAAGAATGGACCAGATAAAGTGCCCATAAACATGTTAATTTGCTCCATATCAGTCAAAGGTGGTTGAACCCTACTGGCAAGGTCTCTCCATTTTTGTACATATTCTTTAAATCCTTCATTCTTCCCCATTGTCATATCTTACAACTGAACCCTCGTCGGAGCCAAGTCGGCATTATACTGGTATTAGTGGTACAATGCGGTAGCTAAGTCTTCCCAAGTATTGATGCGGGAACCATCCAACTGGTAGAACCATTCTAGTTGCATTCTGGTCAAGCTTTCTTGGAAAAAGTGAACCCAGAGTTTCTTATCAGCGGTGTGCGGCTGTATCTTATGCACGTATGATTTCAGGTGAAGTTTTGGACAGGAAACTCCATCGTACTTTGCAAAGACTGGTATTTTGAATTTGTGGGGAATAACAACCCTAGAGATCAAACCTAAATCATCGAAATCTAAACAGGGGACGGCTTGGATCTCGACGACTTTCAATCTGTCTTCTAACTGCTTATACTTGACATCAGCGGGTGGATACTGCTCGTTGAAATAATAATCATCAGACGCTTGACCGTTGATGCACCCATCCTGGGAACTCTTAGCTTCTCCAATCTGATTCTAATCTTCTTCAGATGAGTCTTCTAGTATCGGGATCTGACGGACTGACTCCTTGAACCTTCTACCCATATTGACCAGAGCTTTACTCTTGGGCTTCTCCTTGGCTGCCAGCAATGCCATCATATCTTGTTGCCCCTTGCCTAGGGCCAGTAGAGTCTCTTAGAATTGAGAGTTTTGTGCCTAAAGGTCCTTCACAGTTTTCTCTAGATCCATCTTGCTGAAATAAACAACAGAAAGATAAGGAAACCTGTTGTGTGAAAACCTGTCATGTTATGATGCATGGAAGATGTATATGCAAATGATTTCAAGGATTTTTGAAATTTAAATTTGTATAGACAAAAGAATGAACAAACGTTAATTTTCATTAATTAGTTTGAAAAGATTACAACATGCCTCTTGGGCTTACAAAATAACCTTCTAAGATAAAAAGACTGAATGCATCCTCTTCGGTGAAATGTAGGCGTTCACACTTTGCTCTTCTTGCAGCTGCTTTGTAAGCTCCAAGACCCTCTTCTCACTAGCATAAAATTGAGCTTCGAAAGTATCTCATTCTTCCTTTAGCGGAATCCAACCCTTTTGCAAGTCTTTAAGAGAGGTAGGCATGTCGGGATGGAGAACAGTGCACGGGACATCTCATTCAACCACAGGTTCCATGATAACTAGTAAGATTGAGGGATAAGGCATCACAAGTTTCTGAACACGAGTCCGTACCCACCTAAGGTAAGGCTCAAGGGGAATGGAGTTCTTGTGTCCCAGCATCTCACTATCCACTTTTCTCACCATTCTCCAAGCTCGTATAAAACTATGACGGTAGCCTTGATTGTCACTCTCGTAGTCAAATACCAATCCTTGGATGAGCATCTCATGAGGACCATCTCTCCGGGCGTAACCAAACTGTCATAAGGCTAAGCATGGGTTGTATGTGATACATCCCCTAATGCAGTGCAAAGGGACATTAGGGAATTCCACACAACAGTCGACGATAGTAACATTCTCCAAGGATCAAGAACACCAATGAACATCTGAATGTCTGAGCGTCATCAGCCTATGGGACCACCTCAAACCTTGCTCGTTCTTTAACACAGATCGGGGAAGATGCGAAATAAACCATCTTGCCAAGAGAGGAGTGAAACACATGAGGATCGCTCTCTTCCTCATAGTGCGAGAGTGAAAAAAATGTAGGATATCTCCGAACAAAGTAGGCACTGGATTGCGAGACATGAAGATTTTGACATCATTTACATCTATGAGTTTGTCTGGGTTTGGAAACAAAACCATCCCATAGATGAGAAGGTCCAAGATTTCTTCAAAATCTTGTAAGTCTAAAGAGTTCCAACAATCTTGAGCTTTCTCAAACAAGAACTTGGCTAAGAAACCTTTGACACCACTCTGTCGTACCCCAAATTTTCCCTATCTCTTTTATTCTTGTCTGGCTTCAAACTTTGCATTCCATTTTTGCATCATTTTATCATTCAGTCATTTGCATATCCCGCATCTCAGGGAATCAGGCGCTTTGGTTTGAAGTATTAGGGCTACGCCCTCTTTTTGTCTAATCTTGTTTTGAGGTTTTCTTATAAGGTAAAAAGGAAGCGCATCTGGTTCTCGATTAGTGGATCGTGGAACGAATTTTGTCATCACGTTACAAGGTTGGTTCTCGCTCAATTTTGTCAGATCCTGGATTAGGGTTTATTTCCCTATGTGTGCTGGTCAAGATGCTAGGGTTTCGAGTTTTTGGTTTCTGTGAAGATTTTTCTGTCGCCTGCCTCGAGGGTGGCTCAAAGCTCAGTGTATTAGGCCTTTCTCACAAGGATTCTCAGGGTTTAAGTTTGCACGAGTGCATTGGGATCTTCCAGTACCAAAATTAAAAGGAAACTGTCAAAAAGAGAAAACAGATAAAAAATATTATTTTGACAAATTTGGAGGAAAACAGGTCTCCTTCGATTCAGCACCCTTCGATTGACTCTTAGCCTCCTTCGATTCAGCACCCTTCGATTGACTCTTAGCCTCCTTTGATTCAGCACCCTTCGATTGACTCTTAGCCTCCTTCGAATGCAACTTGGGCATGTCCTTCATTTTGAACTTAAAGCCTCCTTCGAATGCAACTTGGGCATGTCCTTCATTTTGAACTTAAAGCCTCCTTCGAATGCAAGTTTAGGTACATCCTTCGTTTGGATTTGAAACCTCCTTTGACTCAGCCTTTCGATTGGACAAGTGTGCTGCCTACATGCTTGCAATCACAGGCCATGACATGTTGGCCACACATGCCCCCTGCAAGGAAACCTTTTCGATTCACCAAGCGTGCTGCCTGCAAGCCTACTTCGATTTGGACAAGTTTACTGCCTACAAACCTACTTCAACTAGACAAGTTTGCTGCCTGCATGCTTGCTTCGTTTGGATAAGTTTCGATGGGACAAAGTAACCATCTCTATGCATCCTTCGAATCTACTTGCACCAAGGGCCTCTTGCATACTTTGCTTCATACAAGTTTCGTTTGAGCCAAGAGGTATCTTCATACAAGATTTGACTAAGTTCTTGCTTCCCTTGAAAAAGCGCCCTTCAATTAAGAAGCCAGGAACTTCCCTCATGCTAAAATGACACAAGACAACGACTCCCTTTATGTTTGTTTCGATCCACATGCTTCAATTAGGCAATGTGCTTCCTTCGAGCTTGAGCTTTTGATTTGACTGTATGTTTCCTTCGATACAAGCTTCAACTGGGCATTAGCTTGTTTCGACCACAAGCTTCGACTGAGGGAAAGGCTTCCTTCGAACAAGTGTGTTTCGATCTCATTCTTGCATTCGACTCAAGACCAAGTCTCATTTTCAATGCTAAGCTGCTTCCAAATCTTTACATAATCAGAGGCTTACACAAGTTTGTGATACATTTCCTAAGGGTTCGAAGGTTTATTCATGGGATAATACCATTCTTGGATAAATTGGCAAAAAACTATGTACTCTTTTTTTCAATAAAAGGTACTTTAGTCCAAAATAGCCAAATACAACACTCCAAAAATCTATTGTTGCTGCTCCAATGCCTGCTGTAAGATGCCAAAACAACATAGAAAAACCTGCTACAAAACTGTCCAAAACCAGTCTAAAATAGCCAAATACAACACTCCAAAAATCTGTTGTTGTTGCTCCAATGCCTGCTGTAAGATGCCAAAACAAAACAGAAAAACCTGCATCATAACAGTCCATAGATTACATAAAATTGGAATAAATACAAACTGTGTTTGATAAAACAAAATAACAGAGTTATGGCTTTGGTTTGGTCTGATCCAAGTTTCAACTCATTTTCCCTCTAATTTTTTCATCCTCCTCCTCTATATAACAGTGGTGTAGGAACAGCAAAAGAGAAGAGAAAAATATCAACAGAAAAATAAATAAGAAAAAATATCACACAAAAGTAGTTGTTCATACCTTTGAACCTTCATAAATCTTTCACCATCATTGATACTCCTTCGTCCACATTTAACTCCACAAATCCAAACCTCTCTCTGCACTTGAAACGGAGCAACCATCCACAACCCTACAACATCACTATAATCATCAATATCCAACCTTATCAGCACATTGCATGTTCAATACACTTACAACATCAATAGCATCCTTTCTTCTTCAACTACTTCCATAACTATACTACAACTCCATCCTCACTCATTCTATCAACAATCTTGCAACACCTTCATCAAACCTTCAATCTCAACCTGCTAGCATAAAACAAACCAACAACACCTGCATAATACAACACATAAACATAGCAACGTTATACTTCTAACTCTCCATAAAAGTTGCTTCAAGTTTACAACCCGCAATACATCAGAACAATAACAGATCCCATTCATGCGCAGTCTTCAATGTTTTTTCACTACTGACAGATATCAAGACAACAAATCAAACACAAAGCCAACCAAAACCAACAAAACCAGAATCAAGAGGAGAAGGAAAGGATCGAGGAAGGAGTCTACCAGAACTTCGTTCAGGTCGGTAACCTCATATCACCATTGCTTCATTTGTTTACTGCTTGATACAATCATGTTTCTGTAATGCTAATAATTATTTCCCATGAATGTTTGATCTTGCCGTTTGTTCGAATCCTTGTCACCATCCTGAAATCGTATGGAAATGGTATGTAAATTATTGTTTGTGTAAGCATTAAGACTGAAATGATAAAAAACAAAACAACAAACCTTGTCTTCAATAACTTTCCACCTAACACTTGGTCCCTTTGCTCTTTCAAACTTCATACTCAACTCATTCACTACAACAGAGCTTCAACACACAAAAAGAACTTCCGATTTCTGTTCAACTTAAAAAAATCACACAAAACTACACAGAAACATACAAGAAAACCCTCATCAAATCCACATCCTCTCGAACCTAACTGACTGTCGAAACCCCTGTACAAAACTTGAAACCTGTTGAAACCCCTTAACCTGTCGAAACTTCCTTTGAGCAAGTGTGTTTAGATCTCATTCTCTGCATGATAATTTTAGGATAAAACTCCTCTTTCAAACCCGACTTTTAATTCAGCACTTGTACATAACAAACAACTAGGTTTCTAGTCTCCCTCTTAACCCTTTCCTTTTGTAATTGAAACTTAACATTCACAAATAGAAAATCCAAAAACACTCTTTTAATCATTACTTGAATTTATTCTAAAACTCACAAAACACTCAACCAATCAAAACTCCCCCAAAAGGGCATGTTATCTCTGTTCTACTGCGATACTGGCTGTGCCTATTGCTAGAATGCGTGCGTTAATGTCGCCCACTAAAAAACACGAACAAACCAACCTTTTTTCTAGAGGAACTACAGTGTTCTGATTCCTTCATTGGATACGTAGGCAAAGGGTCGTGAAACCCTCACGAACGCAATAATCAAAAACCATCCATTTCCCTTTAAGCAAGTGTAGTTGTAGATAAATACACCCTTTAAGACAAACAAACAAAACGGATCCCGTTGAGTACAACGGATGTGAGGGGTGCTAATACCTTCCCCTCGCATAACTGACTCCCTTACCCTTTCTCTCGGTCGCACGACCATCTTATCCATTCCCTTGTGGTTTTATCGATATTTCCCCTTCCTTCGGGATAAATAAAGTTCGGTGGCGGCTCTGTGTTGTTTGCCAGTGGTTTCACACTCCTTGTTTCCTAATTAGTTGTGATATCAGATTGTTGCAAATGTAGTGCTTGGGAAATCTCTTCAGGTTTTGGATCTCTTTCAGTACCATTGAAGGATACTTGATTGAGAATGGGAATCCTCAACATTTGTGAGAATTCTTCTAGAGTAGGCACAAGCTGATAATCGAGAAAAGTGAAGCAATGATGTAGGGGATCAAAGAATTGGAAAATCACCTTCATCATATCTTCATCAGTGTTGGAGGTAACCAAGTTTAGGAGACGACCATGTCTTTTGGTGAATGAAGGATTCTCAGGGACCCTTGATGCTAACTCTTTGAGTTGAGGAGGAATTCTTACGAGATTGAGTTAGTGAGAATGAGTATAATGTTATGATGTTTATGATGTTATGTACAAATAAGTATATACAAACAAGGCAAACAATTCCTTAGGTTTAGGCTTGCATGGAGTCTCATAGGTAAGTACCCTCTTGAAGTTTAGTTGGCTCAAACTTGTCCTAGAAATAGTAACCGGGTTCTAAGGGATTTCAATATCACTGATCTGTCTTATCGGGCATTGTTTTAGCGCAAGCTTCTTCCACAGCGACCAAAATATCCCGAGAAGTCAAATCTCAAAGAGTGTACTATCGAGTATCAACCAACTTCGGACTACACCAAATCCGTTTATCTCACTATGTCCTAACGGCCAAGTTGGTCAATTAAAGGTTCTAAAAGTCAGTTAGTGCTTCATGACACGACACAGTGGCCCCGTATTTTCCTTGACTACTCAAGGGCTACTGGTACCCACAAATGTGTCACACTAACATAACTATTGCTTAAACCATGTCGGTATACCCTGCACAGTTTCCACAACGTATTGCTACTTACCTATAAGGTATCCCAAATCCGGGTAAAGGATTTAAAACAAGCCCAAACAAGGAACAAAAATGTAAAGCATACAAGTCAAACAATGAAAGCAAATAAATGTGATCTAGCCCTAAGTTAACCCCACTTTTAATTTTTTTTTTCCAACAGAGTCTCCAGTTCTGTGATACGGTGGGAGAACTGACTTGGGATGTTTTGTGTTTTATCGCAAATGTTGTGGTTAGAAAGAGTCGCCACCGACTTTTCTTTTATCCAAAAGGAAAGGCTGAAAAGAACAGGAAGGACCTTTGAGATTATTTCTTGAGTTCGGGGGGTAGATTATGAAAATGGAAGGTGTTAGCACCCTTTTCATCCATAGTTATCTATGGTCTCTTAGTTGCTTTCTAGATCACTTGCTTTTGTTTGAAAATGTACTTTGTAGTGGTTTTGAAAGTATTTTGAAAAGGTGCATTCGTTTAGGCAAACTTTGTAATAGTTCTCGTTCGTAAGAACGTATACAAAGCGTTGGGCTTTTGGAAATATTTCATGTTTGGAAAATGTTTTGTAAGTGTTTTTGAAAGTGTTTGGTGTTGTTTTGAAAATAAGCAAGGATGTTTGATTTGAAAATGAGCAAGCTGTAGTGATAGAAATGTTCAAGACTAAGCCATTGGATTAACTAGACTTTATACAAATCAAAATAAAAATCGCCACCGTGCTTTATTGTTTCCAAAGGAATGGGAAAAGAGCGAATAACCCAAAAAGAGGGGTAAAGATTCAAGGTAAGGGGGTTGGTTATGCAAAGGGAAGGTATTAGCACCCTAAACATTTACGGTACTCTGCATGGACCTCTTTGAAAAATCTGTATATTTTGGCTATATAAAAATAAGTGTTTTATATAAAATGGATGATGGATGTGAGAAGAGAAATATATTTTTTCATGATTTTTGCACCCGCTGCGGTTGCGAACCTTTAGTGCCTATGTACCACCTTTCGTGAAATAGGGGATCAGGGTATACGTAGTTCCTCTTTTAAAAATTTAAAACACAAGGGTGTTGGTTAATTTTAAGAGATAAGACATCATCGTCATTGTCCATGTGGAAAACATACTTACTACCCACAATCATGAGAAAGGAGAATTTGCATCATCTCAAAGTGGAGGATATGGCTTGGATCTTAAAATCAACAATGTCTCACTCAACACCCAAGTGGAAAATATCTCACTTCACTATATATTGTAGAAGTATAGATGTTTGCATCACTACAAGGATTGACAAGAGTCTAATCTTTTGAGAAAGGTTTAAAGATAAAAGCCAAAGTGGTGAGATGGTTTAGAATGAGATTGATTGACTTTTACTTTTCTCACAAAAATGTCAAGGTATTATTAAGTTGATTGGAATTTATTTATGAAAAGATTTTGTAAATGCATGGACATAAGTCCAAGTTTATTATGAAAGTGTTTCAAGTTTAGAAACAAGAAGAATTTTCAAAAAGGAGGGAGAAGATTTTTGAAATTAAAGAAGATGGGAGGAGAAGAAGAGGCTATCCTTAAGCATAAGGTAAAAGCTAAGGATAAAAACCATCTAACCAACAAGAAGCCAAAACTTGATATTATGAGCCAAGGTAGAATTCTCATTCTTTGGATTTGAAACCAATCAAGCAAAGATATTAGACATCTTGAGAGAACCAAACTTCAAGTGTATTAAGTCTTCACAAAAATTGGGTAGAGTAACAGCTGTATGTGGGTGAATTCCAGATTACAAATAGAGAATGTAATCACAAAAACCTGCACACAAAAGCAAACAAGCAACCCAATGTCTTGAGGTAAACTTCAAGAACTCTAGACAAAATAATCAGATAAGAACACAAGGTCTCCAAGATAGGCCAAGGTTTCTAATTCTAAGTCCAAGAAATAGTCCCATGCTCCATAATGCCAAGGATAGTAACCAAATAGTCCAAGTACCATTAAGAGTTTTTGTAGGGTTTATGTTGATTATTAAGTGTCTTAAGAAAGGAAAATAAAAGCTCAAGTGAGCAAAGTAAAAATGGCAAGAAAATAAATGCTCAAATGAGCAAAGATGAAAATGGCATGAAATGTAAATGCTAAAAGTAAATAGTTCATAAAGCATAAAAGAATAAAAGCATAAAATAAACATGTCAATAATTAGTGGTTAGTTGGATGACCATCTTGAAACTTGCATTTGGAACTCATTAGAGGATTGGTAGAACCAAAGCATCCATACAACAAGTTGCATTTGCTTTTTGTCAAGTATATCATCCATTTGGAATTCTCATAAGTACCATTTAATGATCAACGATGTTTAAGTGATCCGCGTTGACCAAAGGTGTTGTAGATCCATTAGAGGATTGGTAGAACCAAAGCCTCCACACAATGAATCTCAAGGTTATTGGATCAAAGAGATCAAATTAACATACTTGGGCTTGCAATCATAAGTTTGGGCCACAAATGATCATTTATTCGAATCGGGACAAAATTTAGCGCTATGTTAAGCAATTGTAAGTGGACTTATATAGAAGTCACACCTATTTTGAGGTCGGTCAATAGCAATCTATGCACCATTTGTTTTGAGACATGATATAGAGATCATGCTCAAACAACATGGATCCAATGATGTTAATAAAGTCATGATAAAAAAATCAACCAAAGACAGCCAGAAAATAATCACAAAAATAGTAATATATTTAATATATACATTAAAAGGTTTAAAAATGTTTAAAAAATGGAAAATGACGAGGAAAATATCAATTATGTTCAAATTAATCAAGAAATGAAAAATTAGGCCATAGAAAAATCAGATATGGGTCCAAATATTTTTATAAAAATTTTGGTAATTTTTAAAAGTCAGAAACTATTTTTAAAGATTAAAATAAATGTGTAAAATAAAATAAAAAAGTAAAAAATATTAAATTCAGAAACAAAAATAAAATAAGGTCACCAATATTTGTCACAATATCATTGTATCATCCTATAATATTTTCAGAATTTAAAAATGTATAAAAGTATTTTTAAACATTTTAAACAAATCAAATAAATGTAAAAATTTATAAAAAAATAACAAAACACAAAATTAAATTGTGAAAAAATAAAAATCAGAAAGCGAATAATCAAAAATATTTTTCATAATTTTTTCAGATTTTTTGGACTAAAAATGAATTTTCTATGATTTTTTGAAATTTAAAACAATTAAAATATAAAAATCAGAAAAAGAAAATAAAAGTAAAATATGTGGACCATTGGATGGGAGTCAAAACGCATTAGTAATCAAATCCAAGGGATCTGGCGCACTGTGTATATCATGGTCATTAGTGAATAATGTACATAATCATTAATAAATCATATTTTTGAAAATAATAAGTGGTGTGCCATCATTGGTTGGATGATGACACGTAGGCCATCTTCAACCTCCAGCCAACGTGATTTGCAGGTCTCTGAAACTGTAAAATCAGAAGTTCAGACCTATGCCAATCGCTTCGTCTCTTCAAGACGAAAACAACAACACCCTCGCGCCAAATTTATATAAATTGTAGCTCAAGCAATTTGGAAGGAAAGTTTTGAAAAGGGATATGAAAATTCATGGTCAAAACGTGTTTCCAGTGAAGTGTAAGTGTTGCGACTAGAACCAGGAAAGTGAGAGCAACATAATGATATCAGAGTTTTGAAGAATTGATGAAGGAATCTACCTATTGAAGTTGAGTTGCAGCGCTCTGAAACTGGACTTCTATGGAATAGTATAGGGCACGATTATTGAATGTAACTATATGGTTAGCTTCAGGGAAGATCAAGGAAGGTGAATTAAGGGGAAAAATGGATTGAAAAAGACTTGAGAATGGATTTCGAAGTTGCTGAATTATGGGTGGTGAAGCAAGTTTGGCAGGGTGATTCTGGCTATCTAAGCTTGGGAAATTGAATGGGGAATGACCCTCTATTTATAGGGAAGCAAATGGGATCAAAGGGAATAGCAAATGACTCTTTTTGGAGGGAATTCGTATGGGTTTGCATCATGAAGAAAGTGTGACTCAAACTTGATCAAAACTCAACCAAATCGTGCGTTTCATGATGCTAATCACTTCTGGCAAGTTGCTAAACATGATTAAAACCAAAAACACATGGAAATCTTGTGATTAGAAGCCAAAACAAAGATTTCAAAATCCTGACTTTGTGAAAAATTCAGTTTCAAACTACCCAATTCAAATCCATGGCATTTCCATCTCAAGGGGGTCTTGGGGCATAATTCTTGATGCTTTGGAAAGATGAGGTTACAAGCTTTGCAATGGAAAAAGAATGGAATCAAATGGATTCTTGAGCTAAAAATTACATGGATTCAAAGTTGAAGAAAAAGAGTTGACTTTCCATACTTAGAAATATTTCAAATTCTTCTTTAAAAATGACCTATAATATTTTGCATCCAAACATGGTCTTCCACTTAGAATTTTCTCTTGACCAAAAAAGATGGAATGAGGTAGATCTCTTGAATGACATTTTGCAATTTGAACCATTCAAAATCTCCAAATATTGAGCAAGTTATGACTTGTTGAAGTTGGCCAAAAATCATGAAATGACATATAATCTTTTGCATTCTTAAGGCAACTTCCATCCATTTTCTTACTTTGCACATAAAAGAAGGAATGAATTACACATCCTTAATATAATCATGGAAAAATAATAGGCTCAAGGTGATACAAATTGACCAAGGTATGACCATTTGAAGTCACGTATGGAAAATTGGGGGTTCATCTGGATGACTTGTAATCTTTCTTCTTCACCAAGTTCCTTCCACATGAAAACTCCTTGGAACTTTTGAAGTGACTTGTTGGAAACTCTTTTAAGAGAAATATGTCCTTGGAATCACTCAAAAATACCAAAATATTAGCAAGATATGCTCCTTTGAAGTTCAAAACCCTAGCCTCTAGATCAAGAGATTGCTTTGAGGAACTTTGACAAGTTTGAACAAACTTTTTGTGCCAATATTCTTCCTTTGTGAATAGAAGTTGTTAAGGATGATGATGTGGAATCATATCCACCAAAACCACTTCCATATATTGAAATTAGAGAGAAATGTGCTTTTGTGACCAATAGGAACAAGACCTTGTTCAATCATGACAACTTCTTCCCTCAACCCCTTGTACTTTTGAATTAATTTTGATAACTTTGAAATATGATGAGCCAAAGAAACATTGCCATGCCAATCCTTCCAAAACCACTCCGATAGTGAGGTTTGAATTCCACAAGCTATGTTGACTAGGGCATATAAATAAACTTACGAACCCATGGAGCAACTTGCTAAACCTCATTGCCTTTACCTACATTATTAACAAGTAAGACAAACGGACATCGTACTTTATTAATTTGAGAGAAAATCAAAGCAAAATATCCATGATCACAAAAGAAAACAAGTCAAGGTGCTTGGTAACTCTTCAAAAAATCAAGGCTAAAGATAGGGAGAAGAACCAAAAAACCTAATGTGATCTTGTTGTGATTGAAACAATATGGTATGATGCATGAATCTTAGGGGCAAAAATTGGGGTACAACAGCTGTCCTTATTTAAGTTTCTTCTATCTGGAGATACGAAGGTTAAAAATCTTCGTGTCGACGTGATCGAAGACACTTAAATAAAAAACAAACCCTATTTTTGGCCTTAAGATGCCATGCAAATGCTTATGCATATTAATGCATATGAACAGTACCAAAGAGACGTAAAGTATCATTGAGGATGCAACAAAATGAAGAAACAAAGGGGCAACCCCACCAGGGAAATAAATCACTGGTGAACCACAAGATTAGAATCAGAGAGGAAGATAACAAGCATCAACGTTCACTGCCGGTGTCCTACCAACGTTCACTGAAGGTAGAAAGAGAAAATATATCAAATCACTACCGTTTACTGACGATGAACTATCAACATTCACTGAAGATAGCAAAAAGATAACAAACACTGGCATTCACTGCCAATGTCCTACCAACGTTCACTAAAAGTAGAAAGAGAAAATGTTTCATATTACCGCCGTTTACTGACGATGAACTATCAACGTTCACTGAAGATAGCAAAAAGATAACAAACACCGACGTTCACTGCCAATGTCCTACCAACGTTTACTGAAAGTAGAAAGAGAAAATATATCAAATCATTATCGTTTACTGACGATGAACTATCAACGTTCACTGAAGATAGTAAAAAGATAACAAACACCAACGTTCACTGCCAATGTTCTACCAATGTTCACTGAAAGTAGAAAGAGAAAATATATCAAATCACTGTCGTTTACTAATGATGAACTATCAATGTTCCTTGAAGATAGCAAAAAGATAACAAATACCGACGTTCACTGCCAATGTCCTACCAACATTCACTGAAAGTAGAAATAGAAAATATATCAAATCACTGTCGTTTACTGACGATGAACTATCAACGTTCACTGAAGATAGAAAAAAGATAACAAACACCGACTTCACTGCCAATGTCCTACCAACGTTCACTGAAATTAGAAATAGAAAATATATCAAATCACTGCCGTTTACTGACGATGAACTATCAACGTTCACTGAAGATAGCAAAAAGATAACAAACATCGATGTTCACTGCCAATGTCCTACCAACGTTCACTGAAAGTAGAAAGAGAAAATGTATCAAGTTACCGCCATTTATTGACGATGAACTATCAATGTTCACTAAAGATAGCAAAAAGATAACAAACACCGACGTTCACTGCCAATGTCCTACCAACATTCACTGAAAGTAGAAAGAGAAAATATATCAAATCACTGCCGTTTACTGACGATGAACTATCAACATTCACTGAAGATAGCAAAAAGATAACAAACACCGACGTTCACTGCCAATGTCCTACCAACGTTCACTGAAAGTAGAAAGAGAAAATGTGTCAAGTTATCCCCAAAATTCTGGTGTTTCACCTAGAACGGGTCTTAACTTCTTCTTTAACCAAGGAAATCTGCTTGGAAAAGATCAAACATAAGTTGTCTCAAATAAAGAGACTTGTTACTCATTGTCGCAGGGAATTTCAAAAAGAAATGACTTTCTGGAGATAGAAATATGACTTCCCGGGGAAATGTCGCGATATTCCTGCTGAGGAGATAAAGTTTTCCCGTGCAAAATAAATGCACAAACCAAAACTCAAAGTTTTTTCAGAAATCAAAAGTAAATAATATTGTCATGCAACCACAGATCCAAATCAGAAATAAACTGGAGCAAAACAGCCAACGAAGATACATCCTTTGTGAAATAAACTCAAGAAGGAAAACCAAATTCAACTAAACAAAGAGCGCTGCAGGAAAGTCATAACACAATGTCAATGAACGATGATTTTTAGCCATGCATGATGTATGTATGAATGTATGAGTACTATCGTGCATATGCTGGTAAAAGGATACATAATCAGTACAAACAAACAAAACCGCCTCAGGTATTAACAACATTGGGCTAAACTTCAACCAGAAATATCATTACAAGAAAGGTAAAACCAACTGCGGAAACTAAACCTATTGCTTGCCTTAACTTCACTGAGGAGAAACAAAATCCGGAGATAGCTAGATCAAACAGATACCAGGATAGAACATCCTTCTTCCAGCTTCAACAGAGAAACAGTTTTCCAAAAGCAACATGCCTACTGGAGATTGCAAGACCAGCCTCAAATAAAGCAGACTGACGCCGAAACAACCAAACCTCACTGGGGAATTCAAGCCTTCCTCCCGGGAGAAAAACTTGCGGATTGAAACTTTACATCATGAAAACTTAATCCAACAAAAGATGCCCTGGGATAGCCTCACTGGGAATCAAGAAGTCAACACTAGTGCCAATACTGCAAAAAGAGCGACATCTCAACACACCAAGGGAATAAAACCTTTCATCAAATGAGGGGAGACTTTACTGGGGAATCTGGGACGGAGGATTCTGACCACACAAATCTAAGATCAAAAGCGAACCAAGACTTGACTGGGGATAATGGGATTACAAACCCAATACTGTACCTTGCACCTATTGATATCGTCTTTAACTATCTGAGAAACATACAAAGATTACGCATATACCAGCAAAATAACCTGAGAAAACCTTCATGGAGGAAGTAAATCTTCTTAAAACAATCTGAGTTTGTTCATTCTTGGGATCACCATTTTTGTTGTCATTGTTTCATCACAACTCCCAAAGTAAATTGAATTGTAAAGATCTCCCTTTTTTTTTTAAAAGTCAATTTTTCTTTTTAATCCTTTTGCTTTAAAAGTTATTATCAGTAATAAATGGAGTCTTTGCAAGCTAAATGAAATAAGAACACAAAGAATTGGGTAAAGCTCGAATTTCATTAATATAATGGTAGTCTGCGAATGGCGAGACTCCATGGATGATTACAAAGTTTGGGAAATGTTAATTCATAATGGAAAAGATACATTGAGATACAATGACCATTATCCTCCCTAACAACTTTTGAAATCCTGAGTAGCAGCTTTTGTTGAAGTATGGTGAGGATCCAAGAAGATTGTTGCTTCAACGATCAAGTCTTGTCTGACGTAGTTACTTGCCAAGAAAATCCCTATCTTTTGCCTAAGCTGTCCTTGCGGATTTTCAACTTAGCGGGAAATTCATTCTGTTTATGTCTCTAATTTTTGCCTAGACCACCCTTTTGGGTTTTCAGCCTACCGAGACGCTCCTTTTTGCCTAAGCCGCCCTTTCGGGTTTTTAACTTAGTGAGTTGTTCCTTTATTTCTTTAGGAGAAGTATTTCTTGACTGCATCAACTTTCATGGGACGTGGGAACTCCTCGCCATCCATAGTTTCAAGAATTAATGCACCACCAAAGAAGGATTTCTTGACAACATACAGGCCTTCAAAATTGGGAGTCCACTTTCCCCTATGGTCAAACCTGTGTTGAAAGACATGATCTTCTTGAGCACGAGGACGCCTTCTCTGAATTCACGAGGTTTGACCTTTTTATCAAATGTGTTCTTCATTCTTTTCTGATATAACTGCCCATGACATAGAT
Organism: Vicia faba; assembly: GCA_948472305.1. Taxonomy (NCBI): domain Eukaryota; kingdom Viridiplantae; phylum Streptophyta; class Magnoliopsida; order Fabales; family Fabaceae; genus Vicia; species Vicia faba. Next base: position 1,514,879,796 of record OX451739.1, read on the forward strand.
TTGTCATTCTCTTCTCTTCAATCAAATTCAAATGGTCAAACCTGTTTTGGACCCATTCAACCTCTGTCAACTTGGCTTCCATTATCACACGCAACGAGGGAATCTCTACCTCGACAAGGAGTACAACTTCCATTTCGTACACTAGGGAGAACGGGGTTGCTCCTGTTGAAGTGCGAACAGATGTTCGATATCCATGCAGAGGAAAAGGGAGCATTTCATGCCAATCCTTATAAGTGACAACCATTTTCTAGATAATTCTCTTGATATTCTTATTAGCAGCTTCAACAGCCCCATTCATCTTTGGCCTGTATGGAGATGAATTGTGATGGACAATCTTGAATTCTTCGCACAATTCTGTCATCATCTTGTTGTTCAAATTCGAGCCATTGTCAAAGATGATTCTGCTCGGCACACCATACCGGCATATAAGATTATTTTTGATAAAACGCACAACCACTTGTTTAGTAACATTGGCATATGAAGCAGCCTCTACCCATTTGGTAAAGTAGTCAATTGCTACCAAGATGAAACGGTGTCCATTCGAAGCTTTGGGTTCTATCATCCCGATCATGTCTACACCCCATATAGAGAAAGGCCATGGGGAGGAAATCACATTGAGAGGTTTCGGAGGCACATGGACCTTATATGCATAAACCTGGCATTCATGGCACTTTGCAAATTTATAACAATCAGATTCCATTGTCAACCAATAAAAACCTTCCCTTAGCATCTTTTTAGCCATCAAATGTCCATTAGCATGAGTGCCAAATGAACCTTCATGAATCTCATGCATCAACACGTCTGCTTCGCGTCTATCCACGCATCTGAGCAGGACCATGTCATAATTTCTCTTCTATAACACATTTTCACTGAGGAAGAAACTGCCTGCCAATCTTCTCAGTGTCTTTCTATCTTTCTTCGACGCACCAATCGGGTATTCCCGAGTCTGAAGAAAATACTTGATATCATAATACTAAGGTTTTTCATTTGCTACCTCCTCTATCACAAACACATGAGCGGGCCTATCCAGCCATTGAACTGTAATTCGGGGTATATCATTCCAAGTATTCACTTGGTACATGGAAGCCAGAGTTGCCAGAGCATCCACCATTTGGTTTTCATCTCTAGGGATGTGATGGAACTCAACTTTATTGAAGAAGGGTAATAATCTTCTAGCATAATCTTTGTAAGGGATCAAGCCAGGGTGACGAGTATCCCATTCTCCTTTAATTTGATTTATTATCAAAGCTGAATCACCATACACATCCAGAATCTTGATTCTGAGATCAATAGCTTCCTAGAGACCCATGATGCAAGCCTCATATTCTGCCATATTATTAGTGCAATCAAACATTAACCTTGCAGTAAAAGGAATATGTGATCCATGAGGAGTGACAATCACAACACCAATTCCCTTACCATAAGCATTCAAAGCTCCATCAAATATCATACTCCAACGAGATTCAGGGTCAGGGACCTCCTCAGGTAATGGTTCATCACAATCTTTCACTTACAGGAACATCACATCCTCATCGGGGAATTCAAATTCTGTAGACTGATGATTTTCCACCGGCTGGTGAGCAAGGTAATCTGCCAACATACTACTTTTAATAGCCTTTTGAGCGCGGTACTCAATATCATATTCAAATAACAACATCTTCCAGTGGGCAATTCTCCTAGTAAGAGCAGGCTTTTCAAAAATATACTTGATTGGATCCATTTTGGAGATCAACCAAGTGGTATGATTCAACATATACTGCCGCAAACGCTTTGCCGCCCAGGCCAAAGCACAACATGTCTTTTCTAGCGTGGAATACCATGACTCACAATCAGTGAACTTTTTGCTGAGATAATAAATGGAAAATTCTTTCCTTCCTGTTTCATCCTGTTGTCCCAGAATACAACCCATGGATTTATCTAACACTGTTAGATACATAATCAACAGTCTTCCTTCTATAGGAGGGAGCAAGATAGGAGGTTCAAGAAGATATTCTTTAATACTCTCAAATGCCCTTTGGCAGTCATCTGTCTACACACAACCCTGATCTTTCTTTAACAACTTGAAGATTGGTTCACACGTTGCAGTCATGTGGGAAATAAATCTGGAAATATAATTCAAACGCTCGAGGAAACCTCTGACTTGCTTTTCAGTTCTTGGTGCTGGCATTTCTTGAATTGCTTTGACTTTATCAGGGTTAAATTAAATTCCTTTCTGGATAACAATAAAACCCAACAATTTCCCCGATCTAACTCTGAAGGTGCATTTATTTGGATTCAAGCGGAGACGATACTTCCTCAAACGCTGAAACAACTTCAAAAAAATCTTCTACATGCCCTTCTTCAATTTGGGATTTGGCAATCATATCATCAACATATACTTAGATTTCTTTGTGCATCAGATCATGAAATAGGGTTGTCAAAGCCCTCTGGTACGTTGCACCAGCGTTCTTCAACTCGAAGGGCATCACTCTGTAACAAAATGTTCCCCAGGGTGTGATAAACGTTGTTTTTTCCATGTCCTCTGGAGCCATTCTTATTTGATTATACCCGAAAAATCCATCCATGAACGAGAATACTTTGAATTTTGCAGTGCTGTCCACTAACATGTCAATGTGAGGCAATGAAAAATCATCTTTTGGACTAGCTTTATTTAGATCTCTGTAATCTACGCACATGCAGACTTTTCCGTCTTTTTTTGGTACTGGGATAATATTGGCAATCCATTGAGGATACACTGACGTCACAAGAAAACCAGCATTAATCTGCTTTAGGACCTCCTCTTTGATCTTTATTGCCATTTTTGGGTGAGTTCTTCTCAACTTTTGTTTAACTGGCAGACACTCTGGCTTCAACGGTAAACGATGCTCGACAATGTCTGTATCTAGACCAGGCATATATTGATAAGACCAAGCAAAATATCCACATACTCTTTCAACAGCTCAATCAATCTGCTCTTTTCATCAGGATGCAACGATGCTCCAATCTTGACTTCCTTCGGATCTTCTTATGAATGCAAATTAATCACTTCCAAAGGCTCCTTATATGGCTGGATGGAATTTTCCTCGTGCTCAAGAAACTGTGAGACCTCTTCTAGGATCCCGTCATAATCTTCTTCTTCAACCCCAAACACAGGACAATCAAAGTTGGGAGAGGGTGCAGGGTCATTGTATTCAACGAGTTTTTTAATTAATCTGCACATATGATTTATGATTGCTTTTAGAAACCGACACATATAACAAGTGATCGTGCAGATTAACTTTCATTTATTATTTATTTTGAAAGGTTTTTTTTATTAACATTTCCCAAGAAAAAATCAGAACATAAAAGACATGATTTTGGAAGCAAAGACAACTTTTATTAATGATCTTAAAAGTTATGGCAAACAGATAAGCCCTACAACATTAATACTTTCACCTTGGGCAGAGTGAAAGCTTTTCAAAAGAAAGAAAGAGATTAACAAAACAAATTAATTTGAAACATGTATGAAAGAAGGAACATCAATGGTGACCCAGTTCTGAACTCGGACTCCATGCGTCACATAATTCAGTACTTCCTGCTCTGCTTCATCCTCTTCAACATCATTAATTCCAAAATCAATGGGATGGAGGTAGCCTCCGTTGCGGAAAACATCCTGATAACTGTTCACAGTAGACTTTGACTTCAAACTTTTTCCTTTGCCATTCCTCGAAGAGAAACCCAAACCAACTCTGTTTTTGTTCACAGGTGGATCCACAAGTCGTCCCCATACTGCATTATGACAATTGCACACAACCTGTTGTGCGTCCTTCAGGGAAACCATATAATTCTCATTCCTCCTTATTTTGTCGATGGATAGGGCTTGGAACTGGGTTCCAACAACAGCCTCATCCGCTTCTACAATACTGAAAGAGGATAGATGGGATATCAATAACGCCTGCTCCCCATTTATGATCACTACCTTCCCTTCACGCACAAATTTTAGCTTCTGATGCAGAGTTGAAGTGACAGACCCTACTTCATGTATCCATGGCCATCCAAGCAAACAACTATATGCAGGAATAATGTCCATGACCTGGAAGGTTATCAGGAACAAATGTGGTCCTATATGGATGGGCACGTCCACTTCATCGATGACAGATTTCCTCAACCCATCAAAAGCCTTCACAATGATGCCACTCGGGGCGCATAGGTGTTCCCTGATATTTTAACTTCATGAGGGTACTCCTCGGTATAACATTCAACGTGTATCCGTTATCAATTAGCACATTGGACAGCGAGTCATTCTTGCAGTTCATAAATATGTGGAGGGCCAGGTTGTGATTCCTCCCTTTATCTGGTAACTCATCATCGCAGAAACTCAAGTTGTTACATGATGAAATGTTTCCAATTACGCTTTTGAATTGATCTAACGGCATGTCACTCTCCACAAAAGCTTAGTCTAGTACTCTCATCAGTGATTCTCTATGAGTGGAGGAATTCATCAATAAATCTAGAATAAATATCTTTGAAGGAATCTGCAGTAGCTGATCTACAATTCTGTAATCGCTCATCTTAATTATCTTCAAGATGTCATCCACTTCTTTATCTAATGTGGATCCGCTAGTCTCTCCTACAGTCTTCTTAGGCTCATCGTTCTCAACAATTTTCTTTCCAACAACAACATCCCTTCGTACAACCAGCGCAAACACACGACCACTACGGGTCACCCTGCTATTATCAGCTATATTTCCAACATCTGGTATTGGCTGGATGGGAACTTCCACCCCATCTTCTAAGATTGTAGCGTTGTATTTGTAAGGTACAGCCTTATCTGATTTATAGGGAACAGGACCTGGGAGACTAATTACCAATGGGGTAACAGCTGGTTTGCTATGGTACTCCACCTCAAGATGAGCGGGTGCACCAAAATAAGGTACAATGACGTTTACCCCTTCCTCAACACAATCAGCTATAAAAAGGTCACTTTTGGAAAACAAATCTTTGTCTGAAGAGGAATACTCATCCGCGGAGGCACACTCTTCCTCTGACTCTTCTTCCATCAAACAAACTTCTACCATATCAATCTCATGATAATCATCTCTCTGACCTGTGATCTTGATAGTTCCATTGTCTAACAGCAATTGAATACCCTCCCTCACAATAGAACATCCTCGGGGGTCTCGACAGCAAACTATGCAAGACCCATATTGGTGTTCCACCTGACCAGCAGTACGGCAGAAGGTAGCATGCAACTGTACGAGATCCTCATTCAAATACTCCACATCAAAAATTCTGAATTCACCAGGACATCCAGAAACCATATTCACTTCCTCTTCATATTCTACCCTAGGCCTGATTATATGGATTAAACCCTCATCCATCATCTCCTGTAAATCATCCTTTATCTTCTCGCAACCCTGTATGTTTGTACTGCAAACAGCACAACCGGCGTGGTCATGCGTATAATAGCTGAATTCATAGAGGTCTGCGTGCATTTTCACCAAATCTCCTCTAACCAGATTAATGTCAAAAATCTGGAAGTCGCCTGGACAACCGGCCACCATATTTACAGCACTCACTCCCCCGTGCTTGGGTAGAGGATTGTCTTTCACATTAGGTCCCATGTGTTTGAAAGATATAATTCCAGACTTCACCAACCTTTGCACTTCATTCCTCAAATGATAACAATTTTCAACACTATTCCCTAGTGCTCCTTGATGAAAGGCAGACGTCTAGTCTGCTTTGTACTACCAAGGAAATGGTGATGGTACGGAGGGAGGTGGTCGTGTCTAGACCAACTTCTTCTGAATCAATGTTGGTATTATTTCTGCATAGCTCATGGGAATAGGGTCGTAGTTCTCCTTTCTCTGATTATTCCCTTGGTTCCCCTACTGGGATTGACTTTGATAAGCAACGGTAGTCGGAGCGGCATTCATAACAGGAGTAACTGAGGAAACTTGCTGGTGACACTGATAATTCCTTCTAGGAGCGTTCACTCTCCTCTCTTGTATGAAATCATTTGTGTCCCCCTCTTTATTCTTTGTAAACCCATAAGCTGGCTTTTTCATACCTCAAGATCCTTCACCCTTCATCAAACGGCCTTCTCTTACTGCCTCTTCTAGGCGGACACCCGTCCCTACTATCTCCGTAAAATCACTTGGGGCACTTGCTACCATTCTTTCATAGTAGAAAGCGCCCAATGTCTTTAGAAAAATTTTTAGTCATTTCCTTCTCCTCCATGGGAGGGATCACTTGTGAAGCCACTTCGCGCCATCTCTATGCATACTCTTTGAACGATTCTCTGTCCTTTTGAACCATGGCCCTAAGCTTGTCACGATCGGGTTCCATGTCCACATTGTACTTGTATTGTTTAATGAATGCTTCTCCCAAATCATTAAAAGTATGGATGTTGGCGCTGTCTAAACTCATGTACCATTTCAATGCTACGCCGATCAGACTATCCTGGAAAAAGTGAACCAGCAGACGCTGATCATAGGTGTGGATAGACATTCTCCTCACGTACATCACCAAGTGAGCACTAGGGAAAGTGTTGCCCTTGTACTTCTCAAACTTCGGGACCTTGAACTTAGCATGCACTTTAACATTCGGGACCAAACACAGCTCATTCACATTCTGCCCAAATAGCTCTTTTCCCCTAAGAGCCTTAATCTCTCTTTGCATTCTATCAAACTGCTCTTGGAAATCATCCAATCTGTCATAAAGACCTAAGTCTTCACTCGGTGGAGGGAAAGGACGAAAACATCTTCATTAACAAACATAACTAAATTCACCGAAGGAGGTGCAGCAGGAACAGTATGCACCACTGGAGGTGCTGGAGTAACAACAGTTTAAACCACTGGAGTATCTTGAGGACCAAGATTGAAACCTTCAGGTGCAAAATTATCTGGCATTCCCCACAGATAACCCTAAGGTATACGGTTTCGAACAACAGTCGGAGTGGCGGATACAGGAACAGTAGGAACTTCAGCAGTTGCCCTTGTTGGTTGAGGTTGAACACTTGGTGGCTGATTCTGAGCAACCACCAGAGCTTCCATCACAGTAGTCAAGTTAGCCAAGCCAGCCTTTAAATCAGAAACTTCTTCACATAGCTCGCGATTCTCCTGTTCCAAGTTGTCCATCTTCTTTTTGAAGTTAGCCCGAGTGTTGTAGTGATGAGTCAGCTTGCTGAACAGAGTAAAGAAGCTGGGTAAGGCACCTGGATATGCATAATAAATGCAAGAGATATGTGCAATATGATGCATGATATGCAATGCATATGATTATTATTTTTTATTATTTAATATTTCAAAGGATTTAAGATTTATGGACATATTGCAAACATCAAAGTAATAAAGCTTTTGAAATACTGAAATTTTTTATTATAATAACTTCAAAAATGGATCACAAGTTTCAATGATCCCAAGTACAAGATGAAAATACAATCTAAAAAATCTTGATAAAAAGAACTGATGGAGATCAATCTGTACGCTGGAGCTTCCCTGTGAGCCTGGCAATCTGAGCCCTCAATCTTTGGTTTTCTTCCACATGTCTGATGGCAACCTCCTTCCAATCATCTGGATCAGGAAATGAGTAATCAGCACTTGTTTGAGGCTTAGGGGAAAATAAATCCTCTTGCGTCTCCATAGACTCCACCGCTCGACTCTCGAGGATCTCGATCAAATCGTCTTTCTCCTTTAGGTCTACTCTGTAGGAACTCTCTAAAGTCTGGAACTTTTTCTTCCAAGCATCCCTTTCCTGTTGCATCCTAACCAAAGCAAGTTGCAGCTCTTCTAGATCATCTAATAAGGGAGGAGTGGTCTTCACAAATAGATCAGGCATGGGTGTCTCCCGAGTATACGGCATCTTCAACTGAATGGCTCTCGATCGGACCCATTGAAGATATGACTCCAAAGAAACAGCACCCCTAGGTCCCAAATCCTTCCTACTCTTCTTATGAATATGACGCCAAGCCTTCGCAATCTTCTCCCTAGCTTCCCCGTGGTCTTCTCCTTCCTTAAGAAAGAAACTACTCAAATGAATACTGTTCAGTTTATCCCTCATCGGATAACCAAGCTGTCACCGTGTAAGAATAGGGTTATAGTTAATTCCTCCCTTTGTACCAAGAAGAGGTACATTGGGGAAACTACCACAAGTGTCAATAATCTCTATATCCTAATAAGCTCGATGATACCAATCAATATCCGAGTGAGTAAGTGCCATGATCTTAGGAGCCCAGCGGGGTTCCTTCTTAACATCCCAAAAAGCATCAGACTGAGGCATATGAGAAATGAACCACCGGTACAACAGAGGCGTGCAACATATGATCATTCCCCCATGATAGGAACTCCGAAGATGAACAGAGTAATAAGCATCACCCAACAGTGTAGGAACCATGTTTCCAATCATGAAAATCCTGATAGCATTAATGTCGACAAACTTGTCCACATTAGGAAATAAGAACAATCTGTAAGCAAGTAGAGCAAAGATGGCCTCAAAACAACCGTACACTTCATTCTGGAAAAGTAACGACCTTTCTCCAATAAGAACTGAGCTGGTAATCCTTTAATCCCTCCTTTGGTAGTCATATGGGCTTCTACCTCAAACTTCCCCAGATGAATCAAAGCAGCTATCTCATGTGGTTTTGGCTCTCCCTCCAAACCAGTAAAGGAACACGATCGGTAAGGGGTAAATCCAATAGATAAGAATACTCCTCCAGTGTAGGAATCAACTGATAATCAGGAAAAGTAAAGCAGTGATACATCAGATCATAGAACTGGACCAAGGTTGAGAAAATTCCCTCCTTCATCTTCAACTTCATGAGAGGAATAATGGATCCATACTTCTTCCGAAAGTCTGCAGGACACTCGATCTCTGGAATTAGACTGATCAGTTAATCTATCTTGGTATCCTTGAAACTGTATTTCCCGGTCTTTCTCTTTCCAGAATCCATGGTTAAAAGTACCTGAGATATTCACAAATAGTCAACCTTTAAATCCCTTGAAATATTGTTTTCTTCGAAAGATGCTTATGAGTGCATGGATGCATGATGCAACAATCACACACAAGATCACACATATATGGTTCATAGGTTCAACGTCACGAGCATGAGGCCGAAGGTACTACCCATAATGTGTTGGTCTAAAAGGTTATCACCTGGCGAACAAAGTTCTAGAGGTTCCCAGAGTCTACATCCTTCCTTCGGATATTACCAACTTCCCGATTAACTCGATAATTAGTAATATTCTCAAGAAAAACTCATCCGAGCGTAGTATCGCGTGACAACTATTTTTGGATTACTCTGTCATAGCTTCCACACTACACCTAAAAGGACAAGATGGGTTTGGTATTCTACGGTCCTCAGTTTCAGCAGGCTCCCAGGTCGAAAGCAGTACGTCTTCCTGATTACTCGATAAACGATACTACATTCAAAGGGGACTCCACTGAGTGGGGGATCTCATGCCTCCTTTTTTGGGATTACTCCCTCAAAGTTAACATGACTAAACCGCCTATCCTATCTTAAAGTTTTCCCAAGTTCGAGTATAGGACTTATGAGTAATCACCAAGAACCCTGAAAACCAGGAAAATCCAAACAAACATATATACAAAATATAACACATAAACAATAATAGCACATATACAAATATAAACAAAGATAGGCTCAACCCACTTAGGGATGGGCCAATAAGAGGTCAATCTTTCCTCGGTGAAGTCACCATTTATCTGTAGCGGTAGAAATGTTCAAGACTAAGCCATTGGATTGACTAGACTTTATACAAATCAAAATCAAAATCGCCACCACGCTTTATTGTTTCCAAAGGAATGGGAAAAGAGAGAATAACCCAAAAAGAGGGGGAAAGATTCAAGGTAAGGGGGTTGGTTATGCAAAGGGAAGGTATTGGCACCCTAAACATCTATGGTACTCCGCAGGAACCTCTTTGAAAAATCTGTATATTTTGGTTATATAAAAAAAGTGTTGTATATAAGATGGATGATGGAGGTGAGAAGAGAAATATATTTTTTCATGATTTTTGCATCCGCTGCGGTTGCGAACCATTAGTGTCTACGTACCACCTTTAGTACAATAGCGGATCAGGGTACATGTAGTTCCTATTTTAAAAATTTGAAACACAAGTGTGTTGGTTAATTTTAAGAGATAAGACATCATCGTCATTGTCCGTGTGGAAAACATACTTACTACCCACAATCATGAGAAAGGAGAATTTGCATCATCTCAAAGTGGAAGATATGGCTTGGATCTTAAAATCAACAATGCCTCACTCAACACCCAAGTGGAAAATATCTCAGTTCACTACATATTGTAGAAGTATAATTGTTTGCATCACTACAAGGATTGACAAGAGTCTAATCTTTTGAGAAAAGTTTAAAGATAAAAGCCAGAGTGGCAAGATGGTTTGAAATTAATTGATTGACTTTTAGTCTTCTCACAAAAATGTCAAGGTATTATTAAATTGATTGGAATTTATTTATGAAAAGAATTTGAAAATGCATGGACATAAGTCCAAGTTTATTATGAAAGTGTTTCATGTTTAGAAACAAGAAGAGTTTTCAAAAAGGAGGGAGAAGATTTTTAAAATTAAAGAAGATGGGAAGAGAAGAAGAGGCTATCCTAAAGCATAAGGTAAAAGCTAAGGATAAAAACCATCTAACCAACAAGAAGCCAAAACTTGACATTATGAGCTAAGGTAGAATTCTCATTCGTTGGATTTGAAACCAAGCAAGCAAAGATACTAGTCCTCTTGAAAGAACCAAACTTCAAGTGTATTAAGTCTTCACAAAAATTGGGAAGAGTAACAGCTGTATGTGGGTGAATTTCAGATTACAAACAGAGAATGTAATCACAAAAACCTGCACACAAAAGCAAACAAGCAACCCAATGTCTTGAGGTAAACCTCAAGAACTCCAGACAAAATAATCAGATAAGATCACAAGGTCTCCAAGATAGGCCAAGGTTTCTAATCCTAAGTCCAAGAAATAGTCCCATGCTCCATAATGCCAAGGATAGTAACCAAATAGTCCAAGTACCATTAAGATTTTTTTAGGGTTTATTTTGATTATTAAGTGTCTTAAGAAAGGAAAAGAAAAGCTCAAATGAGAAAAGTAAAAATGGCAAGAAAATAAATGCTCAAATGAGCAAAGATGAAAATGGCATGAAATGTAAATGCTAAAAGTAAATAGTGCATAAAGCATAAAAAAATAATAAAAGCATAAGATAAAACAAATCAATAATTTGTGGTTAGTTGGATAATCATCTTGAAACTTGCATTTGGAACTCATTAGAGGATTGGTAGAACCAAAGCCTCCACACAACAAGTTACATTTGCTTTTTGTCAAGTATATCATCCATTTGGAATTCTCACAAGTACCATTTAATGATCAACGATGTTTAAGTGATCCGCGTTGACCAAAGGTGTTGTAGATCCATTAGAGGATTGGTAGAACCAAAGCCTCCACACAATGAATCTCAAGGTTATTGGATCAAAGAGATCAAATTAACATACTTGGGCTTGCAATTATAATTTTGGGCCACGAATGATCATTTATTCGAATCGGGACAAAATTTAGTGCCATGTTAAGCAATCGTAAGTGGACTTATATAGAAGTCGCACCTATTTTGAGGCCGGTCAATAGCAATCTATGCACCATTTGTTTTGAGACATGATATAGAGATCATGCTCCAACAAGACTTAGTGCAATAAGAAGGGGATAAGATGAAGAGGATTAGGGCAAAAGATGAATAAACCACTTTTGAATTAAAAATTTAATCAAACTATTATTAAAATCATTCATCCATTTTTTGTGGAGTTAAACTCAACACCATGGATCCAATGATATTAACAAAGTCATGATCAAAAAATCAACCCAAGACAGCCAGAAAATAATCACAAAAATAATAATATATTTAATATATACATTAAAAGGTTTAAAAATGTTTAAAAAATGGAAAATGATGAGGAAAATATCAATTATGTTAAAATTAATCAAGAAATGAAAAATAAGGCCATAGAAAAATCAGAAATGGGTCCAAATATTTTTATAAAAATTTTGGTAATTTTTAAAAGTCAGAAACTATTTTTAAAGATAAAAATAAATGTGTAAAATAAACAAAAATAGTAAAAAATAGTAAATTCAGAAACAAAAATAAAATAAGTCACCAATATTTGTCACAATTTCATTGGATCATCCCATAATTTTTTCAGAATTTAAAAAATATAAAAGTATTTTTAAACATTTAAAACAAATAAAATAAATGTACAAATTATTAATAAAATACCAAAACACAAAATTAAATTGTGAAAAAATAAAAATCAGAAAGAGAATAATCAAAAATATTTTTCATAATTTTTTTCAGATTTTTTGGACTAAAAATGAATTTTCTATGATTTTTTTAAATTTAAAACAATTAAAATATAAAAATCAGAAAAAGAAAATAAAAGTAAAATATGTGAACCATTGGATGAGAGTCAAAACGCGTTAGTAATCAAATCCAAGGGATCTGGCACGCTGTGCATATCTCGGTCATTAGTGAATAATGTACAAAATCATTAATAAATCAGGTTTTTTAAAATAACAAGTGGCGTGCCATCATTGGTTGGAAGATGACACGTAGGTCATCTTCAACCTCCAGCCAACGTGATTTGCAGGTCTCTTAAACTGTAAAATCAGAAGCTCAGACCTATGCCAATCACTTCGTCTCTTCAAGACGAAAACAACCACACCCTCGCGCCAAATTTTAATAAATTGTAGCTCAAGCAATTTGGAAGGAATGTTTTTAAAATGGATTTGAAAATTCATGGTCAAAACGTGTTTCCAGTGAAATGTAAGTGTTGCGACTAGAACCAGGGAAATGAGAGCAACATAATGATATCAGAGTTTTGAAGAATTGATGAAGGAATCTACCTATTGAAGTTGAGTTGCAGAGCTCTGAAATTGGACTTCTATGGAACAGTATAGGGCATGATTCTTTAATGTAACTATATGGTTAGCTTCAGGGAAGATCAAGGAAGGTGAATTGAGGGAAAAAATGGATTAAAAAAAGGCTTGAGAATGGATTTCTAAGTTGTTGAATTATGGATTGTGAAGCAAGTTTGGCAGGGTGATTCTTGGTATCTAAGCTTGGGAAATTGAATGGGGAATGGACCTCTATTTATAGGGAAGCAAATGTGATCAAAAGGAATAGCAAATGATGTGTTTTGGAGGGAATTCGTGTGGGTTTGCATCATGAAGAAAGTGTGACTCAAACTTGATCTAAACTCAGCCAAATCGTATGTTACATGATGCTAATCACTTCTAGAAAGTTGCTAAACATGATTAAAACCAAAAATGCGTGGAAATCTTGTGATTAGAAGCCAAAACAAAGATTTCAAAATCCTCACTTCGTGAAAAATTCAATTTCAAACTACCTTATTCAAATCCATGGCATTTCCATCTCAAGGGGTCTTAGGGCATAATTCTTGATGCTTTGGAAAGATGGGGTTACGAGCTTTGCAATGGAAAAAGAATGGAATCAAATGGATGCTTGATCTGAAAATTACATGGAGTCAAAGTTGAAGAAAAAGAGTTGACTTTCCATACTTAGAAATATTTCAAATTCTTCTTTAAAAATGACATATAATCTTTTGCATCCAAACATGGCCTTCCACTTAGAATTTGCTCTTGACCAAAAAATATGGAATAAAGTAGATCTCTTGAATGACATTTTTCAATTTTAACCACTCAAAATCTCCAAAAATTGAGCAAGTTATGACTTGTTGAAGTTGGCCAAAAATCATGAAATGACCTATAATCTTTTGCATTCTTAAGGCAACTTCCATCCATTTTCTTACTTTGAACATAAAAGAAGGCATGGATTAAATATCCTTAAGATAATCATGGAAAAAGAATGGGCTCAATGTGATACTAATTGACCAAGTTATGACCATTTGAAGTCACATATGGAAAATTGGGGGTTCATCTGGATGACTTGTAATCTTTCTTCTTCACCAAGTTCCTTCCACGTGAAAACTCCTTGGAACTTTTAAAGTGATTTGTTGGCAACTATTTGAAGAGAAAGATGTACTTGGAATCACTCAAAAATACCAAAATATGAGCAAGATATGCTCCTTTTAAGTTCAAAACCCTAGCCTCTAGATCAAGAGAATGCTTTGAGGAACTTTGACAAGTTTGAACAAACGTTTTGTGCCAATATTCTTCCTTTGTGAATAGAAGTTGTTGAGGATGATGATGTGGACTCTTAGCCACCAAAACCACTTACATATATTGAAATTAGAGAAAAATGTTCTTTTGTGACCAATAGGAACAAGACCTTGTTCAATCATGACAACTTCTTCCCTCAACCCCTTGTACTTTTGAATCAATTTTGATAACTTTGAAATGTGATGAACCAAAGAAACTTTTCCATGCCAATTCTTCCAAAACCACTCCAATATTGAGGTTTGAATTCCTCAAGATATATTGACTAGGGCATAGAAATAAACTTATGAACACATGGAGCAACTTGCTAAACATCATTGCCTTTACCTACATTATTAACAAGTAAGACAAACCAACATTGTACTTTATTAATTAGAGAGAAAATCAAAGCAAAATATCCATGATCACAAAAGAAAACAAGTCAAGGTGTTTGGTAAATCCTCAAAAAAGCAAGGCTAAAGATAGGGAGAAGAACCAAAACACCTAATCTGATCTTGTTGTGATTGAAACAATATGGTATGATGCAGGAATCTTAGGGGCAAAAATTGGGGTACAACACAAGAAACTAGGAATAATCTACCTACTAAAAAGTCTTTGTCCATTTCTTCCTTTCCTTTGATATTGCTATCTTACCATTGATTGGTAAGAATCCTTATCTTTGGATGTAAAGGGATGAGCGTGGGTCATCGTATAGCCATGATAGCAATATTGTGAGATATCTTAGCATTTTTCTTTGAGGGACTAAGATCATTTTGAAAGGCAAAATTTGATAGCGTCATCGAGGTACTATGATCTTGTATTTTTTGATTGCTTTTTTCTAAGATATCTCACATGCATAACATGGCCATTTTTGTAAGGCAACAAAGTGGAATTACCCTAAGGGTTCAAGTGTGCAAATGTGTTTGATTTACATGAATTGTTTATCTTGAATTAGAGTTTTCTACTTGTTGGTTTTAGTCTTTCCATACAAACCCTAATTACTAGCATTTATATAAAACGGTAAATTGCGGAAAGTAAAATTACTAAGCTATTACATCATTATGGGAGGCGGTATACAAATTTACAAATGGGGATTACAAGAAAGTTAAACCTAATTATCTATTACAACCATATTGAATAATGTACAAGAATTGAATAAATAGTGTAAGAAAATAAATGGAAAAGAAATGATTTTTGTTAAGGGTTTTAACCTAATTACTAAAATGGAAAAATAATTGATTAAAAATAAAATTAAACCTAAATTTATCAAGAAAAGGAATTAGGTTTAAAAAGTATTCTTTAGGGTTTTTTGTGAAAGGTTTTAAGTTTAATAAAATAAAATAAGAAAATTAATTAATTAAAAGAAAGCTAAATTCTAAATTAATTTTAGATAAAAGAAAATAAAATAATAATTATACCTAAATCTAAATGTTAATTGTTTAAGAAAAAAAGAAATTAATTTGTTTAAGAAAATGTTTTTTGTTCTTTTTGTTTTATAAAGGAAATAATCAAATAAGTGTGAAAATAATATTAAAATATTTTTGGATTTTTTAATAATAAAAAATAATAATGATAATAATAATAATAATAATAATAATAATAATAATAATAATAATAATAATAAATAATAAAATAAAACTGAAATAAAATAAAATAAAATAAAATAAAATAAAAAAGAAAATAAAATGATAAAAGAAAATAATTGGGTCAGGTGTGCTAAAGTAAGGCAGGGGTTAGAAGAAGCAAAAAATGGTAGGCCCATTATTGTACTCCAAAATTTTCCATCTCACTTATCAAGAATTTGCTCACAAGATCTCCTTGGGCTCAAGACTGCACTAGTGTTTGATCAGCTCAAGACACCTCCTTATGCACTGATGACCAAAATTAGGGTTTGAGTTTGCACAAGGATTTTTGAACTTTCTATGCCCCATATGATTTCCATGGATAATCATGGGCTCCCAAGATTACTCATGTCAAGTTTCAAGCCTTGGATCATATTTTTGATCAGTCAATTGAGCAGTTGACCTAAAAATCAGTTGTATTGGGGAAAAAGTCAACTATGGCCAATTTATAGTCAAACTTCATAATTTTTTATCCACATAAATATTTTAAACTTATATATATATATATATATATATATATATATATATATATATATATATATATATATATATATATATATATATATATATATATATATATATATATATATATATATATATATATATATATATATATATATATATATATATATATATATATATATATATATATATATATATCATTTGATCAAGTTTGAACCACAATTCCTCAGAAATTTGATCAAATCTCCAAAAGGGCAAAATGGTCAAAATTAGGGGTTTGAATGGGAAAGGGTAATTTCTGATTTTTGACCTAGCAAATGGTCAATTGGTTTAAGGCATGATCTCAAGAGTCCAATTGCATCATTTTGACCTAATGACATGGTTCAAAACATTACAAGTCCATTGGATTGACAGATGAATTTTTCAGTCAATTGTATACTGAAAAGTCAAACTTGGACTTTTTGGTCAAATTCAAGTGCCAAAGATCATAATTCATCAAACCATGTCAAAATATGAAACTTATTCATCAAGAAATCAAAAAGTCAATATTTCATTTTGAAAAGTCAAAATTTCTAAACTTTGACATTTTTCTAAGTATTAGAAAATTCTTTTTTTTTTCATAACTATGAGCAAAATTTTCACCATGATGCAAGATGATTCAAGAGAAACTTCCAGCATGAAATTTGTAGATCTCCATGAAATCTACAACTTTTCTTCACACAACTTCTTCCAAAATTGCTTGGATCTCAAGTTATAATTTTATGAACATGTTGTCATGAAACTAAACACTTAGTGAAATTTTGCCCTAATTTGGTCAGGATTTTGACCCAATTTCATGGAACTTTTTCATATAGTTCCAAGGGGAATTTTCAAAAGCAATTCAAATATTGGTTGTATATAACATTGCAATATTTCCAAAATGTCAAAGAACTCCTTGAGATCATTCTTGAGTAGGGAGAATCAAAGAGATGAAGTTAGGGTTTTATCACTTTAATTACAAGTCATTTTAGTGATAAACAAAATTCAAATTCAAACTATACTGCATAAGCACTATTTTTCAGGCCTCAAACTTGTTAGTAACTCCATAATTAATGGTTTACACAGCTGTTAGAGGCCTCACTTCAAGCATTCAATGCATGGAAATACTTTTTATCCATTTTTGTAAGAAAACATACATTGCCATTTTGATAAAGTGACTTTTTATACAAAACTTGTTCTTGAGCCTTGCACTTGTTCTCTTCTGATTAAACAGGTCATATAACTCATGAGAAATGTTTCAAACACTTACAATCACCCATCCCATGCTTGTACGTCTCCTTGAAACTTATTTCCCTATTTTCTTCAAAATCAAGTAACCTAGCCAAAAGCTAGAAACTTGTACTTCTGACTTGCCAATGCACTCAAACACTTTTGTTTATACATACACAAACCATTTGACACAAACACACGAATGCTCAAGCCTAGAAAGAACCTAGAACTCAGAATCACACTTCACACTTCCATTTTTTACACAAACTGACCAAAAACTTGGAACTCATAATCTACTCGTGCGTTTCTTGGCCTTTTGCTTTCTAAAGTTTATAAACATCACATAGAATCAATCCCACACCCTGTTCTAAAACTGTAACACCATTAACACCATCCTCAATTTTCAAAAACTTAGCTCTGCACATTGACTTCTCCAGACCATTTCAGCCATCCATTGTTCAAGCTAATCATTGCATTAGCTTCCTAGGACCTCAAAGAAGCTAACATGATCATCACCATCACTTGAAACAAGCTCAAACTCAAAACACGATTTCCAGTTTTGAGGTAAGTTTTCTCAACTTGGAACTCTTCATACAGGCATCATCAATAGTTTATTTGTGAATAAAACATGTAGATATCATTTCCATGAACCTAACCATGTGCATAGTTTCCATTAATTTTGCTTGAGCTTAGAGAATTTTGAAACTGAAATTTCTGAGATTTTTAGGGTTCAGATTAGGGCCATTAAAATTCATGCTTATATTTGATCTATAGTTTTAATGTTTTACATTTCTGAAACCGTGAGAAAATTTGCTACAAATTTCATGTTTACAGTTTTCATTTTTGATGAGAAATGAGCAAGTTACAGTTGGTCTGGCTGGAGGTTGAAGATGAAGTCATCAGGGCGCATTTTGCCTTACACATTTATTGATTTTCCTATGTTAACGGATGTATAGCCACCCCAGTGGTAGAAGCGCGCGCCTGTAACCTATGGGATCTGGGTTCGAGCCTCAGTGGTACCCTTTTTCATTTTTCACATATTTTGCATTCCTAACTTTTTTTGAGCGCCTGGGCCTTATTGGGCTTTGTACTATTTTTTTATATTTTGCTTACTAACCCCCTTGCAGGCTGTTAGCACCCCTGGCCTAGTTTATTTTTATTTTATTATTTTTATTTCATTTGTTTTCTTAATTATTTTTTTACTAATGTTAAAAATCATAAAAAATATAAAAATATTAGATTTTCATTTTGACATAGTTTATTTATTTTTCTCATTAAAAGTATTTTTATTTAATAAATATTTTATTCATTTCACTAAACATCTTGTAAATTTAATTTAAATAATAGGTTTTATTTATTTTCTTTTATACTAATTAAAATATATTATTTTAATATAAAAAGGGCCAAAAATACTTTATAATACTATAAATATTTTCAAGACATAAAAATACTAAAAAATGCTTTTCTTAAACTTATTTTCTTTTGATTAATTAATAGAACTAGGGTTTTATTTAAAATATTTTATTAAACAAATTCTTTTTATTAATTATTTTTCTTTAAATTAATTATATTAAGACAAAATCCCTTTCTCCTAAAAAAATCAAGCATATATCCATTTACTTCACATTTTGCATTTTTGTACATTTATTCATTTTATACTTTGTATTTATTCAAATCTTTGTACAATGGATACCAATTCAATATGGTTGTAATAGACTAACTAGGTTTACATTCTTGCAATCCCCATTCAATTTGTACACCCCCTCCCACAAATGTTGTAATAGCATAGTAACTTTAAATTCCGCAATTTATCGCTTTTATATACAAATACTAGTAATTAGGGTTTGTATGGAAAGACTAAAACCAATACTTAGAAAACCCTAATTCAAGACAAAAACAAGCATGAAAACAATACACTTGCACACAAGCACCATAGGGTTATTCCACTTGGTTGCCTTATACAAAATAGCCATATTACGCATGTAAGGTATCTTAGAAAAAACAAACAAATACAAGATCATAGTCCCTCGATGACGCTATCTAAGTTGCCTTTCAAATGATCTTAGTCCCTAAAAGATAATGCTAAGATACCTTGTAACATTGCTAATCATGGTTATACGATGACCCACACCCGTCCCGTTTACATCTAAAGATAGGGTTACTTATCAAATCTATGGTAAGATAACAATGTCAAAGTAAAAGAAAAAATGAACAAGAAAGACTTTTGAGTAGGTAGAATGCTCCTAATTACTTGCTCAATTTCAAACAAACTTCCTTGCTATTTTCAAAAACAAACACCTACACTTTCAAAACATCTTACAAAACTTAAAAACATTTTCAAAAGATCAAACACTTTGTATACATTCTTACGAACGAGAATCATCACAAAGTTTGCCTAAACAATGGCCTCTTTACAAAATACTTTAAAAAAACACAAAGTAAAAATTCAAACAAAAGCAAGTGATCTAGGAAGTAACTAAGACCCCATGGAAAACCATGGATGGAAAGGGTGCTAATACCTTCCCTTTTCATAATCTACCCCCCGAACTCAAGAAATAATCTCAAAGGTCTTTCCTGTGCTTTTCACCTTTCCTTTTGGATAAAAGTAAATTCGGTGGCTACTCTTGCTAACCGCAACATTTGCAATCAAACACAAAACCTTCAAGTCAGTTCTCCCACCGTATCACAAAACTGGCGACTCTGCTGGGGAAATTCTAAAAGTGGGGTTACCTTAGGGTTAGATCACATTTACTTTCTTTCATTGTTTGACTTGTTTGCTTTACATTTATGGTTCTTTGTTTGGGTTTGAATCCTCTACCCGGATTTGGGACACCTTATAGGTAAGTAGCAATATGTTGTACCCCAAAATTTGCCCTCCCATATTCTTCAAGAATTGCCAAGTCAAAGCTTCAAAATCTCCCCAAGGGTTGAATAGTTCAAAGGCCTCCTAAACAGTCAAAATTAGGGTTTTTATTCTGATCAAGAAAATGAAGTTTCCAAGGGTCCAATCAAGTCCCACATGCCTATAAACATGGTCAAGCATCCTTACACCAAGTTTCAAGACTTTCAACACAAAATTGCACAGTCAAAAACCCTAATTACACTACAGTCAACTGTAGGGGCAAAATGGTCATTTGACAGTCAAAAGTTCAAATTTTTGGTCAACATCTCATTTTGAAGCCACAAACATCATTTGATCAATTCTTGATCATGATTCTCAAAGCTTGGCTCAAAAATCATCAAGATGCAAAAGTTTCCTTATTTGGACAGTTGAAAAAGTCAACTGTAAATTGACCAGGGCATAACTTTCACATGGATTATCAGAAAAATTCCATCCAAAGCTCATTTTGAAGAGAAAGACATTTCCTACAACTCCTCTTCATACTCCAAGTCCAAGGAATGCTCTCACAAAAAGTTATCAATTTCAACATTATAGGTCATTTTCAAAAGTCAACAAAAAGGGACTTTAAGTCAAAGGCCATAACTTGAGATTGGTAAATCAAAATGACATGGGATCAAAGACATTGGTTAGAGGACTCAAATACCTTTCCAAAATGTCCACGAACATGAGCAAAGCTTA
Organism: Vicia faba; assembly: GCA_948472305.1. Classification (NCBI taxonomy): domain Eukaryota; kingdom Viridiplantae; phylum Streptophyta; class Magnoliopsida; order Fabales; family Fabaceae; genus Vicia; species Vicia faba. The sequence goes on from OX451739.1 coordinate 1,514,900,856, forward strand.
AATATTGAGCAAGTTATGCCTTGTGGAAGTTGGGAAATTTTTGGATATTTTGAAAAGTCAACATTGATTCAAATGACCTAAAATTGCTAATGGGCCTCTTTTTCTTCCACAATTCATCATCCAAGACATGCACACGACCATTTGGCCCAAAGGGAAGTTTCTTATTATTTTTATTTATTTATTTGAATTTTTTTATTACAATTAATTCATTTAAACTAAATAAAATATGAAAAAAATACTAAACTAATGAAATCAAATCTTTTTGTGCAGAAAATACTCTCATTGGACACTCAAGATTCGTGCATAATCATTTTTGGAAGGTTTTGTCATGATTTGATATCAAATTGCATGAAAAAGATTGAAAAACTAATGCCATAAAAAATCAAATATTGCACAATCAATTCAAGGATTCTTGGATCAAGTTTTCAACCCTAAATCATTCATACATATACAAGCAAGCTAACCCTCGTGCAAAAAGACTCTAAGCTGCGCAGAAAAAGCATATGCAAACTTGGAATTTTTCAAGAAAACTCAAAATCTGAAAACCAATTTCCAGGACGATCCAAGGCCAAAGATCAATTCCATTAGCTTGCTGAGGCTTCAAAGAAGGGATTTGGATCAAAAACTACAAGCTTTCGTGCCCAGAAACGTGAGAACGATCTCACCTGTACAGAAAAAATTTCATATTCGTGCATCTCAATTCATGCATCTTTTGTAATTTTTTACGCTTGGTTTATGTTCATTATTCAATTCTGAAGCTAACTGTGTGGTTTAATTTTGTTTTTGTACACTATGGAAGGATTCACCATTAACAATATTTAGGGTTTTGCAAGCTTTGAATTGGGCGTTTCCAAACACGGTAAAATTAGACCACCATAGTACCATGAATGGATTCAGCACGATTGGACGATCAATAAGCAATCCTCGCGCCTAATTTATGAGGCCCCAGGGGCTATTCGCTATTTTTTAATATAGTGTCTATAGGAACGTTTACAAAACCGTTGCCTATGTTTTGTTGTATTTTCAGGAAAAACAACACGAGGAAGACGATGAGGTGTAGAGCATTGGTTGGTCCGTTCAAAGTTTCGCGCGAAAAAATGAGCATTGACGTTGTTTATTTTATTATATTTATTGATTATATTATTTACAGATAAACAAGGCGGCATGGTTGGCAAGCGTGTACGTTGGTAATCTTCAGGACCTGGGTTCGAGCCCCAGGTCCCCACCCCCTTTCATATTTTTCTTCATTTAATATTCATATGCAGTTTCAATGTAGTGGACCACCGTACGCCTTCAAAATCAAGCCGTTCACTTGGCCAATGAGATCAATCAAAGGACGGGATCTGTGGAATATGGTGAACTCTAGTCAATGCTCCCACACGCTGCCTGAAAAAGTCAACAAGGCCTCCAGTAATGGGCCAGAATTACTGGGCTGTACCTCCAGTTTGGGGACAACACCCCCTTGGTTTGCTCTCTCCTATTCCTTTTATTTTTATTTTTATTTGTTTGTTTAATTTCTATTTAATTTTTCAAATCAATATTTTCTTAACATAAAAAAAAATTAATAAAAATAACCAAGAAATCAGAAAAGGGACAAAAAATATATTTTTATTTTAGCATTTTTTGTAAATAAATTGCATTAATAGACTTAGTTTTAATTTAGGGTTTAATCTTAACATTTTTTAATAAAAACCTAAAATTGGTAGAATTAGGGTTTATAATAGTTTTTATTCCTTTTTCTTTTCTTTCATAATAATTAAATATTAAATATTATTTATTTTTATAATTAAATGGCATGTAAATTAATTAGGGTTAATTTTAGGTTAAACTTTAACATGTTTTCATAATAAAATAAAAATTGTAGAATTAGGTTTAATTTCATTTAATTCTTTTTCCCATTTAAATCTTGAAATACCAAAAACAAATTTCCTTTCCTTTTAATTTTATTAATTTAATAATCATTTAATTTAGTTTCGTAAAAAAGGGTCCAACGCCCTTGTTTCTAATTTAAATTTCAATGCGCGTATTTATTTCTTTTCTCTTTTAATATTTATGTATCTCTCCCAAGGCCATGTAATATTTATTTTTCGCATTTTTTTAATTCTTTATTTTCCTGTCAAATCGGGTTCTGGAAATTTCGGCGATGTGGACCCGCGCCTTTTGTAATAGCTTAGAATCTTTTACTTCTCGCACTTTTAACTGTTAATCAAGGCATGCAAGAATGAATGGACAAAAATAAAAACAAGCGCATAGATCACTTTGACAAAAGACAAAAATAAATGAAAACGACACACAAATCACACACCACCCCTAGGGTACGCCTCACTGTTGCCTTGCCTCGAAAGGTGATCGTCGAGTAGAGGATGTCTTAGTAAGTCCGCATGATCCGGGAACCTGGCATGAGGGTAGCTTCTAAGGTGTCTTCCCATTGCTCCGGTGATCACCATGTCCCGAACCTCGAATTGACCCGAACACCTCCAACGGTGGTGCTACCTACCTCTCAATGGTGGGATGGCACTATTTTAAAGGATATTTACACAGACGAATTCCTTAGGGTAGGTAGATGACTCTAGATACTTGCTCTAATTTCAAAACAAATCAAAAATACTTTTCACACCGACACCTTTTCAAAAGCTTTCGAAAGCAATTTTTCAAACACTCTTGAGGACCGATACAAGAGTCGAACTGAAATTTTCAAAGAAACTTTTTAAACCCACAGTTGAAAAGCAAACAAATCATTTTTGAAAACACAAATGAGCAAGTATCTAAGAGCCCATGGATAACCATGGATAGAAAGGGTGCTAACACCTTCCCTTTCTATAATCTACCTCCCGAACCGAGAGCAATCTCTTTAAGGAATTTTTCTGTGCTTTTGTCCTTTCCATTTGGAGAAAATAAAAGACGGTGGCGACTCTTGCTTCCGCGACATTTCGCGAACCAGCTTTAAACAGTCAGTTCCAGATCCACCGATCACAGAACTGGCGACTCTGCTGGGGACTTAAAACTTAAAGTGAGGGGTACCTTAGGGTAGTTCATAACTGTGTTTTCAATTGTACTGATTTGCTTGCTTTAAATTGTGGGACTGTCTTGGGAGTTCTATAGATCCTAACCCGGATCTGGGGGATACCTTCTTAGAAAGTAGCAACAAGGCTGTGAGGGAACTGTGCGGGGTATACCGACATGGTTGAAACAGTCTGCTACGTTGATGTGGCACTTTGGTGTGTACCGGTAACCCTTGAGTTCAGTCAAGGAGAGTACGGGGCCTCCGCGTGGTGTCGTGAAGCATCAACAGACCTTAGGAACCTTAATTGAACTATCTTGGCCTCTTTAGGGTAGTGAGATAACTGACTTTGGTGCAGTCCGAGGTTGGTTGATACTCGATACTACACTCAATTGAGGGTTGCTTTCCTGGAATATTTCGTTCGCCAGTTCAGTGGCTAAATCGAAACGATGAACAATGAAAGCAATCCCGTGATATTGGGACCCTTAGAACCCGGTTACTTCTAATAGGACAGGTTGAGCCCACCAACTTCAAAAGGGTACTACCTAGACCTCATGCTGGCCTAAACTCTAAGGGTTTCTCTTGTGTGACTTGTGTGCCTTCGTACTTGCCTACTTGCATGCTTGTTATCTGACACATGAACTACTTGCAGGTTTTGTTTATAGTCCTTAATTGGGACTCATAACAGGGTTTAATAAGTCTCTTGCAGGTTTTGTTTATAGTCCTTAATTGGGACTCCTAACAGAGTGTACTGAGTTTCTTGCAGGTTTTGGTTTGCAGTCCTTAATTGAGACTCGTAACAGGGTTTCCCTACATTACCCCATGCATAGCATGACATCATACCATTGCATACATCCTGCGTAAAAAACTAATCCATTTCAAGGATCTCAAGGGCTTGTGATGCAGGTCATGGTGAATCAACTATCCCAGCAAGGGGAAAAGAGGATTTATTTTCCTCTAGACAAAGTTGTCAGGGGCTATGACCCACTGGATATGGTGAGCCTTTGACCCTTGAAGAAGGACTCTCTATAACATGCAGTTCTTTCAATCAAGCTACCGGATCCAAATGCTAACAAATTTTCTTGTTTACCCTGCGAGGTCCTTGAAAACATTGCATGCATATCATACATATCATTGCATAACAGGTACCCTTTGGACAGGTCACTTACCATCTCCGCTGTTTATTTCGGCAATGGCTTGCCAACAAGATAACCAGGGACCTCATGCTCAAGAGACTCAGTTCAAGGAGATCTTCCTAAGCCTATCCAAGGGGCAGGAAGAGTTGAGGACACTCCTCATGGGGAATCTGATCAGAAAGAGTCCTGAAGATGACAAGGACGAACAGCTGAAACGTCTACAAGCTGAGGTAGACACATTGAAAACCCAGATGCTGGGGCAAAGGGCCCTCATTCAAGGTTTAGCTCGGGAGCAAGGAGAGCTGAGGGCCATGATCAGTCATCTTCATCAAGACATGAAGCAACCAGCCCAAGTCAGGGACCCAGTCATTAATCAACTTCCAAGAAGTCAAAAGTTTGGGCCTCTCCAAGCTGCTATTACTTCACAGGTCCAACAACGAACTCGCCCAGAACAACGGGCTGATCAGAGCAAACCAGACAAGCCTAAAAGGCAGTTCACCAAGATCAATATGTCGCTGGATCAAGCACTACAACAAATGTTGGAGGCAGGGCTGATCACCTTAAGGGCCCCCCTCCGGAATCCAAACACTTCTGCTCCTAACTATCATCCCAATGATAGGTGCGCATACCATTCTGATAGCCCGGGGCATACTACGGACAACTGCTGGCCTCTCAAAAACAAGATTCAAGACATGATCGATGCTAAAGAGATCGAATTCGAGCCCGCCGAGACTCCCAACGTGATCACTGCTCCCTTGCCAAAACATGGCTAGGATTGAGAAATTTTTGTTCATTCGAATGTTCAAGTTGCAATTTTCTTTTGTTCAAACATTTACTCATGTTAAACATTGTTATTTCATTAATGCATCGCATATGTCTATTCTGAAACAATATATTCGTATTCACTAAATGCAAATTATTTTCATATTTTTTCTGATATCAACTCTTGATCTAAAATTCTAAGCCTCTTGAGGGAGGATGACGAAAATGATACCATAATCTACAGTATGCTTTTGAACAGACCCCGCTGATGAGGTACATGCATTGTTTCTATTCCTAAACACTGGAGTTATAAGGAAGATAATCCCTCGTCAACCCATCTGAGCCAAAGAAGTAGGAGTTTTTCTTTTCGAAATTTAAAACCCTTAATCATAACCTGGGGCAGGGTAGTTCTCTCAGTTGATCCAAGTGCACAACGAATGGCACCAAAGAGGTCCTTACAAAACAAAGAAAGACAGTGATGGTTCCGAATGATCAATAAAGAAAGGCAGTCATTATCTTTCAAAATAAAAAACCCATTAAGTCAAAACCCATGAAGGAGACTTATAAAACTGGGGCATCCCGCTGACTGCAATTCCAAAAAAGGAAACAGTTCAGGCAAAAAAAGAAAGGGATAACAAAAATCAGACAAGAAAGAGGTCCTACAAACCCTCAACAAAAAAGAAATGACTGCCTATTCAAAATAAGTTATCAACATCTGAATCATTACCGGAAAATCAGAGCAAAGACTCAAACAAGGTCTAACGTATGATCAACTGAGTTTAGGTTTGGAGAACATCACGAAGAGCGGGTGGGTACAAATAAAATTTGAGCCTTTATCCTTTGTTTCTTAAACCGTGAACCAGGCCACGTTATAACCCTTAAAAGTCCTAGCTGAAGCATGGGTTAGTTCGAAAGCATATTGTTACGAAAGGTATCCTGACTCCTGAAGGCCTACGGTAAATACGGAGTTGACATCACGTTTTACAAACATTCATTTGTTTTATTAAAAAAGAATGCATTTTCAAAATCTTCAAGACAGACATAGGCTTTGCATTTTTAACATAACTTTGTTTGCATATGACATTTTGTTTGAACATCATAGAAGTTCGCACGACGAATGCCTAATGAACAGAAGTACCTCCAATCAAGGGGCAGACATGACCATGGTCCATTATCTGGGGCAGTCCAATCAAGATTCGGAGAATCTCTCAAAGGCCAAATAGCCTGGGGCAAGTCTCTGCCTGAGTCACTTGGGGCACTCCAGCAACGAATCTTGCCTGATCAAACACCTTCTGGTGGCATGGCAAAACACTTCTAACAATGGCAACTCCCTACATTCTGAGAATGCGGACATAGTCGAAAAAATACGCATAATCAAAGACCCGCTAGGTTGACACACCTAGGCAAAAATAAGGGCTTCCCGGCGAACCAAAAGGGTTCGGGCAAAATGAAGGGATGAAATGAAAAAATCTGTACACCCGGCAAGTCGAAAACCTGAAAAGGCGGCTTGGGCAAAAATGGGTATCCCGGTGGACTGAAAACCCGAAAGGGCGGTCCAGGCAAAAGTTAGGGATCAAAGCGTACGACTATGTCCTGTCATCTTGTCATCTGCCTACCTGAAGAAACTTTGACCCTCAACAATTATCAGTATCCCACAGGTGCCTCCCCCATAGAAACAGGGGCAATAACGGGTGGTCTAAGCAACCTAATTGTTCCATCCTCCAAGGTACCAAGGTAGGTTCAGCTAAAGAACATAACCAGTACATCCCAACTCCCCAGAGAGTGAGCCAGCCAGTACACTCTCCCCGAGCAAAGTTACAATCAAACTTAAAGAAGTTGGGTATCCTCCAACAGATCTCAACATTCCCCGGCAGCATATATATTCTTAACAAGCATCCCCGGCAATCTTGGCCTAAAGATTGTTCCCCGGTGGTATATCAAATATTCAAAAGCAATCACTTCCCCCGCAGTTCAAAATCTTCCCCAGGAGAGTCCAATCTAGTTCCCCAGGAAAGTTGGAATCCATCCCCCCAGCAGTAAGCTTACCCCCAGCAGATTCTGGAAGCTTATCCTCACAGAGCACGAACGCATCGTCCGGCTTTATTCAAAGAGTTATGCCCTTACCAGGATATAACTGGGTTATCCTCAGCCAAAAGCCACGGAAAGGTCGTCGTCAACACAGTTCTTTCTTATCCCCAGCGAAGTCTATCAGCACTTCCAACACAGCAAAGATATCCCCAGCAAGTTATTGTCAACAAATAAGCAAAGTATCTCTCTCCCCACAGAGTATTGCTTCCCAACAAGATCGTTAGAGTACTCTTCTCCCCGCAGAGTAATCCATTCGCCAAGTTTATTCCCCAATGGAGTCATCTTCTCCTACCGGTATTCTTGCAATTATCATCCCCAGCGGAAGCAATATCTATTCTCCAACATCAGCCCAGGAGTGACTTCCCGGCACCCGCCAAGGATTTACTTTCCTAGACGAAAACATACATTCGTAAACATCACATACATCATTATAGCATGCATATACGCATCATGAACATACAATCTCACGTATTCAGAGAGCATCTCGCATGTCATACCACATGACATCGCATACAACTAACGCTTGTCTTTTCAGGACAAAAGTACAAAATTGATTATCATCAATGGTCGCAACTAAAGATCCGATTCCTGTATCTTGCCAGGGTGTGTCTGAAGAGTTCGAGGATCCGATACCTGAATCTTGCCAGGGTGTATCCGTTGAAGACTAACATTACCAGATCCGATTCCTGTATCTTGCCAGGGTGTGTCTGAAGAGTTCGAGGATCCGATACCTGAATCTTGCCAGGGTGTATCCGTTGAAGACTAACATTACCAGATCCGATTCCTGTATCTTGCCAGGGTGTGTCTGAAGAGTTCGAGGATTCGATACCTGAATCTTGCCAGGGTGTATCCGTTGAAGACTAGCATTACCAGATCCGATTCCTGTATCTTGCCAGGGTGTGTCTGAAGAGTTCGAGGGTCCGATGCCTGAATCTTGCCAGGGTGTATCCGTTGAAAACTAACATTACTAGATCCGATTCCTGTATCTTGCCAGGGTGTGTCTGAAGAGTTCGAGGGTCCGATGCCTGAATCTTGCCAGGGTGTATCCGTTGAAGACTAACATTACCAGATCCGATTCCTGTATCTTGCCAGGGTGTGTCTGAAGAGTTCGAGGGTCCGATGCCTGAATCTTGCCAGGGTGTATCCGTTGAAAACTAACATTACCAGATCCGATTCCTGTATCTTGCCAGGGTGTGTCTGAAGAGTTCGAGGATTCGATGCCTGAATCTTGCCAGGGTGTATCCGTTGAAGACTAGCATTACCAGATCCGATTCCTGTATCTTGCCAGGGTGTGTCTGAAGAGTTCGAGGATCCGATACCTGAATCTTGCCAGGGTGTATCCGTTGAAGACTAACATTACCAGATCCGATTCCTGTATCTTGCCAGGGTGTGTCTGAAGAGTTCGAGGGTCCGATGCCTGAATCTTGCCACGGTGTATCCGTTGAAAACTAACATTACCAGATCCGATTCCTGTATCTTGCCAGGGTGTGTCTGAAGAGTTCGAGGGTCCGATGCCTGAATCTTGCCAGGGTATATCCGTTGAAAACTAACATTACCAGATCCGATTCCTCTATCTTGCCAGGGTGTGTCTGAAGAGTTCGAGGGTCCGATGCCTGAATCTTGCCAGGGTGTATCCGTTGAAAACTAACATTACCAGATCCGATTCCTGTATCTTGCCAGGGTGTGTCTGAAGTGTTCGAGGATCCGATGCCTGAATCTTGCCAGGGTGTATCCGTTGAAGACTAACGTTACCAGATCCGATTCCTGTATCTTGCCAGGGTGTGTCTGAAGAGTTCGAGGATCCGATACCTGAATCTTGCCAGGGTGTATCCGTTGAAGACTAACATTACCAGACTCGATTCCTGTATCTCGCCAGGGCACGTCTGAAGAGTTTAAAGATTCAGCTCCTGTAACCAGTCAGGACACATCTATACAAAGCATCTGAAAACCAGATCCTGCAACATGTCAGGTACTCATTTTTCTTTTTGCAGGTACGCAAGTTCTCGCTAAGGAATCTCTTACGCGATCAATATCCAGATGGCATCTATAAGCCCATCATCCTATTCATCAATCTCTAAATGGCATCTATAAGCCCATTTCCACCATCACTGCTACTATGTGAGCGCAAATTTCTGGGCACTCTAGTGTTCAATCATCTTCCACCCTCGGATTACGAAAGGCATGTCAGCCAATCTGCATCCTCAGGTCTAAGAAGATTGAACAGGGGCAACTATTGTACCCCAAAATTTTCCCTCCCATATTCTTCAAGAATTTCCAAGTCAAAGCTTCAAAATCTCCCCAAGGGTTGAACAGTTCAAAGGCCTCTTAAACAGTCAAAATTAGGGTTTTTATTCTGATCAAGAAAATGAAGTTTCCAAGGGTCCAATCAAGTCCCACATGCCTATAAACATGGTCAAGCATCCTTACACCAAGTTTCAAGACTTTCAGCACAAAATTGCACAGTCAAAAACCCTAATTGCACTACAGTCAACTGTAGGGGCAAAATGGTCATTTGACAGTCAAAAGTTCAAATTTTTGGTCAACATCTCATTTTGAAGCCACAAACATCATTTGATCAATGCTTGATCATGATTCTCAAAGCTTGGCTCAAAAATCATCAAGATGCAAAAGTTTCCTTATTTGGATAGCTGAAAAAGTCAACTGTAAATTGACCAGGGCATAACTTTCACATGGATTATCAAAAAAATTCCATCCAAAGCTCATTTTGAAGAGAAAGACATTTCCTACAACTCCTCTTCATACTCCAAGTCCAAGGAATGCTCTCACAAAAAGTTATCAATTTCAACATTATAGGTCATTTTCAAAAGTCAACAAAAAGGGACTTTAAGTCAAAGGCCATAACTTGAGATTGGTAAATCAAAATGACATGGGATCAAAGACATTGGTTAGAGGACTCAAAGACCTTTCCAAAATGTCCAAGAACATGAGCAAATCTTAAATATTGAGCAAGTTATGCCTTGTGGAAGTTGGGAAATTTTTGGATATTTTGAAAAGTCAACATTGATTCAAATGACCTAAAATTGCTAATGGGCCTCTTTTTCTTCCACAATTCATCATCCAAGACATGCACACGACCATTTGGCCCAAAGGGAAGTTTCTTATTATTTTTATTTATTTATTTGAATTTTTTATTACAATTAATTCATTTAAACTAAATAAAATATGAAAAAATACTAAACTAATGAAATCAAATCTTTTTGTGCAGAAAATACTCTCATTGGACACTCAAGATTCGTGCATAATCATTTTTGGAAGGTTTTTTCATGATTTGATATCAAATTGCATGAAAAAGATTGAAAAACTAATGCCATAAAAAATCAAATATTGCACAATCAATTCAAGGATTCTTGGATCAAGTTTTCAACCCTAAATCATTCATACATATACAAGCAAGCTAACCCTCATGCAAAAAGACTCTAAGCTGCGCAGAAAAAGCATATGCAAACTTGGAATTTTTCAAGAAAACTCAAAATCTGAAAACCAATTTCCAGGACGATCCAAGGCCAAAGATCAATTCCATTAGCTTGCTGAGGCTTCAAAGAAGGGATTTGGATCAAAAACTACAAGCTTTCGTGCCCAAAAACGTGAGAACGATCTCACCTGTACAGAAAAAATTTCATATTCGTGCATCTCAATTCATGCATCTTTTGTAATTTTTGACGCTTGGTTTATGTTCATTATTCAATTCTGAAGCTAACTGTGTGGTTTAATTTTGTTTTTGTACACTATGGAAGGATTCACCATTAACAATATTTAGGGTTTTGCAAGCTTTGAATTGGGCGTTTCCAAACGCGGTAAAATTAGACCACCATAGTACCATGAATGGATTCAGCACGATTGGACGATCAATAAGCAATCCTCGCGCCTAATTTATGAGGCCCCAGGGGCTATTCGCTATTTTTTAATATAGTGTCTATAGGAACGTTTACAAAACCGTTGCCTATGTTTTGTTGTATTTTCAGGAAAAACAACACGAGGAAGACGATGAGGTGTAGAGCATTGGTTGGTCCGTTCAAAGTTTCGCGCGAAAAAAGGAGCATTGACGTTGTTTGTTTTATTATATTTATTGATTATATTATTTACAGATAAACAAGGCAGCATGGTTGGCAAGCGTGTACGTTGGTAATCTCCAGGACCTGGGTTCGAGCCCCAGGTCCCCACCCCCTTTCATATTTTTCTTCATTTAATATTCATATGCAGTTTCAATGTAGTGGACCACCGTACGCCTTCAAAATCAAGCCGTTCACTTGGCCAATGAGATCAATCAAAGGACGGGATCTGTGGAATATGGTGAACTCTAGTCAATGCTCCCACACGCTGCCTGAAAAAGTCAACAAGGCCTCCAGTAATGGGCCAGAATTACTGGGCTGTACCTCCAGTTTGGGGACAACACCCCCTTGGTTTGCTCTCTCCTATTCCTTTTATTTTTATTTTTATTTGTTTGTTTAATTTCTATTTAATTTTTCAAATCAATATTTTCTTAACATAAAAAAAAATTAATAAAAATAACCAAGAAATCAGAAAAGGGACAAAAAATATATTTTTATTTTAGCATTTTTTGTAAATAAATTGCATTAATTCACTTAGTTTTAATTTAGGGTTTAATCTTAACATTTTTTAATAAAAACCTAAAATTGGTAGAATTAGGGTTTATAATAGTTTTTATTCCTTTTTCTTTTCTTTCATAATAATTAAATATTTAATATTATTTATTTTTATAATTAAATGGCATGTAAATTAATTAGGGTTAATTTTAGGTTAAACTTTAACATGTTTTCATAATAAAATAAAAATTGTAGAATTAGGTTTAATTTCATTTAATTCTTTTTCCCATTTAAATCTTGAAATACCAAAAACAAATTTCCTTTCCTTTTAATTTTATTAATTTAATAATCATTTAATTTAGTTTCGTAAAAAAGGGTCCAACGCCCTTGTTTCTAATTTAAATTTCAATGCGCGTATTTATTTCTTTTCTCTTTTAATATTTATGTATCTCTCCCAAGGCCATGTAATATTTATTTTTCGCATTTTTTTTAATTCTTTATTTTCCTGTCAAATCGGGTTCTGGAAATTTCGGCGATGTGGACCCGCGCCTTTTGTAATAGCTTAGAATCTTTTACTTCTCGCACTTTTAACTGTTAATCAAGGCATGCAAGAATGAATGGACAAAAATAAAAACAAGCGCATAGATCACTTTGACAAAAGACAAAAATAAATGAAAACGACACACAAATCACACACCACCCCTAGGGTACGCCTCACTGTTGCCTTGCCTCGAAAGGTGATCGTCGAGTAGAGGATGTCTTAGTAAGTCCTCATGATCCGGGAACCTGGCATGAGGGTAGCTTCTAAAGTGTCTTCCCATTGCTCCGGTGATCACCATGTCCCGAACCTCGAATTGACCCGAACACCTCCAACGGTGGTGCTACCTACCTCTCAATGGTGGGATGGCACTACTTTAAAGGACATTTACACAGACGAATTCCTTAGGGTAGGTAGACGACTCTAGATACTTGCTCTAATTTCAAAACAAATCAAAAATACTTTTCACACCGACACCTTTTCAAAAGCTTTCGAAAGCAATTTTTCAAACACTCTTGAGGACCGATACAAGAGTCGAACTGAAATTTTCAAAGAAACTTTTTAAACCCACAGTTGAAAAGCAAACAAATCATTTTTGAAAACACAAATGAGCAAGTATCTAAGAGCCCATGGATAACCATGGATAGAAAGGGTGCTAACACCTTCCCTTTCTATAATCTACCTCCCGAACCGAGAGCAATCTCTTTAAGGAATTTTTCTGTGCTTTTGTCCTTTCCATTTGGAGAAAATAAAAGACGGTGGCGACTCTTGCTTCCGCGACATTTCGCGAACCAGCTTTAAACAGTCAGTTCCAGATCCACCGATCACAGAACTGGCGACTCTGCTGGGGACTTAAAACTTAAAGTGAGGGGTACCTTAGGGTAGTTCATAATTGTGTTTTCAATTGTACTGATTTGCTTGCTTTAAATTGTGGGACTGTCTTGGGAGTTCTATAGATCCTAACCCGGATCTGGGGGATACCTTCTTAGAAAGTAGCAACAAGGCTGTGAGGGAACTGTGCGGGGTATACCGACATGGTTGAAACAGTCTGCTACGTTGATGTGGCACTTTGGTGTGTACCGGTAACCCTTGAGTTCAGTCAAGGAGAGTACGGGGCCTCCGCGTGGTGTCGTGAAGCATCAACAGACCTTAGGAACCTTAATTGAACTATCTTGGCCTCTTTAGGGTAGTGAGATAACTGACTTTGGTGTAGTCCGAGGTTGGTTGATACTCGATACTACACTCAATTGAGGGTTGCTTTCCTGGAATATTTCGGTCGCCAGTTCAGTGGCTAAATCGAAACGATGAACAATGAAAGCAATCCCGTGATATTGGGACCCTTAGAACCCGGTTACTTCTAATAGGACAGGTTGAGCCCACCAAATTCAAAAGGGTACTACCTAGACCTCATGCTGGCCTAAACTCTAAGGGTTTCTCTTGTGTGACTTGTGTGCCTTCGTACTTGCCTACTTGCATGCTTGTTATCTGACACATGAACTACTTGCAGGTTTTGTTTATAGTCCTTAATTGGGACTCATAACAGGGTTTACTAAGTCTCTTGCAGGTTTTGTTTATAGTCCTTAATTGGGACTCCTAACAGAGTGTACTGAGTTTCTTGCAGGTTTTGGTTTGCAGTCCTTAATTGGGACTCGTAACAGGGTTTCCCTACATTACCCCATGCATAGCATGACATCATACCATTGCATACATCCTGCATAAAAAACTAATCCATTTCAAGGATCTCAAGGGCTTGTGATGCAGGTCATGGTGAATCAACTATCCCAGCAAGGGGAAAAGAGGATTTATTTTCCTATAGACAAAGTTGTCAGGGGCTATGACCCACTGGATATGGTGAGCCTTTGACCCTTGAAGAAGGACTCTCTATAACATGCAGTTCTTTCAATCAAGCTACCGGATCCAAATGCTAACAAATTTTCTTGTTTACCCTGCGAGGTCCTTGAAAACATTGCATGCATATCATACATATCATTGCATAACAGGTACCCTTTGGACAGGTCACTTACCATCTCCGCTGTTTATTTCGGCAATGGCTTGCCAACAAGATAACCAGGGACCTCATGCTCAAGAGACTCAGTTCAAGGAGATCTTCCTAAGCCTATCCAAGGGGCAGGAAGAGTTGAGGACACTCCTCATGGGGAATCTGATCAGAAAGAGTCCTGAAGATGACAAGGACGAACAGCTGAAACGTCTACAAGCTGAGGTAGACACATTGAAAACCCAGATGCTGGGGCAAAGGGCCCTCATTCAAGGTTTAGCTCGGGAGCAAGGAGAGTTGAGGGCCATGATCAGTCATCTTCATCAAGACATGAAGCAACCAGCCCAAGTCAGGGACCCAATCATTAATCAACTTCCAAGAAGTCAAAAGTTTGGGCCTCTCCAAGCTGCTATTACTTCACAGGTCCAACAACGAACTCGCCCAGAACAACGGGCTGATCAGAGCAAACCAGACAAGCCTAAAAGGCAGTTCACCAAGATCAATATGTCGCTGGATCAAGCACTACAACAAATGTTGGAGGCAGGGCTGATCACCTTAAGGGCCCCCCTCCGGAATCCAAACACTTCTGCTCCTAACTATCATCCCAATGATAGGTGCGCATACCATTCTGATAGCCCGGGGCATACTACGGACAACTGCTGGCCTCTCAAAAACAAGATTCAAGACATGATCGATGCTAAAGAGATCGAATTCGAGCCCGTCGAGACTCCCAACGTGATCACTGCTCCCTTGCCAAAACATGGCTAGGATTGAGAAATTTTTGTTCATTCGAATGTTCAAGTTGCAATTTTCTTTTGTTCAAACATTTACTCATGTTAAACATTGTTATTTCATTAATGCATCGCATATGTCTATTCTGAAACAATATATTCGTATTCACTAAATGCAAATTATTTTCATATTTTTTCTGATATCAACTCTTGATCTAAAATTCTAAGCCTCTTGAGGGAGGATGACGAAAACGATACCATAATCTACAGTATGCTTTTGAACAGACCCCGCTGATGAGGTACATGCATTGTTTCTATTCCTAAACACAGGATTTATAAGGAAGATAATCCCTCGTCAACCCATCTGAGCCAAAGAAGTAGGAGTTTTTCTTTTCGAAATTTAAAACCCTTAATCATAACCTGGGGCAGGGTAGTTCTCTCAGTTGATCCAAGTGCACAACGAATGGCACCAAAGAGGTCCTTACAAAACAAAGAAAGACAGTGATGGTTCCGAATGATCAATAAAGAAAGGCAGTCATTATCTTTCAAAATAAAAAACCCATTAAGTCAAAACCCATGAAGGAGACTTATAAAACTGGGGCATCCCGCTGACTGCAATTCCAAAAAAGGAAACAGTTCAGGCAAAAAAAGAAAGGGATAACAAAAATCAGACAAGAAAGAGGTCCTACAAACCCTCAACAAAAAAGAAATGACTGCCTATTCAAAATAAGTTATCAACATCTGAATCATTACCGGAAAATCAGAGCAAAGACTCAAACAAGGTCTAACGTATGATCAACTGAGTTTAGGTTTGGAGAACATCACGAAGAGCGGGTGGGTACAAATAAAATTTGAGCCTTTATCCTTTGTTTCTTAAACCGTGAACCAGGCCACGTTATAACCCTTAAAAGTCCTAGCTGAAGCATGGGTTAGTTCGAAAGCATACTGTTACGAAAGGTATCCTGACTCCTGAAGGCCTACGGTAAATACGGAGTTGACATCACGTTTTACAAACATTCATTTGTTTTATTAAAAAAGAATGCATTTTCAAAATCTTCAAGACAGACATAGGCTTTGCATTTTTAACATAACTTTGTTTGCATATGACATTTTGTTTGAACATCATAGAAGTTCGCACGACGAATGCCTAATGAACAGAAGTACCTCCAATCAAGGGGCAGACATGACCATGGTCCATTATCTGGGGCAGTCCAATCAAGATTCGGAGAATCTCTCAAAGGCCAAATAGCCTGGGGCAAGTCTCCGCCTGAGTCACTTGGGGCACTCCAGCAACGAATCTTGCCTGATCAAACACCTTCTGGTGGCATGGCAAAACACTTCTAACAGTGGCAACTCCCTACATTCTGAGGGTGCGGACATAGTCGAAAAAATACGCATAATCAAAGACCCGCTAGGTTGACACACCTAGGCAAAAATAAGGGCTTCCCGGCGAACCAAAAGGGTTCGGGCAAAATGAAGGGATGAAATGAAAAAATCTGTACACCCGGCAAGTCGAAAACCTGAAAAGGCGGCTTGGGCAAAAATGGGTATCCCGGTGGACTGAAAACCCGAAAGGGAGGTCCAGGCAAAAGTTAGGGATCAAAGCGTACGACTATGTCCTGTCATCTTGTCATCTGCCTACCTGAAGAAAGTTTGACCCTCAACAATTATCAGCATCCCACAGGTGCCTCCCCCATAGAAACAGGGGCAATAACGGGTGGTCTAAGCAACCTAATTGTTCCATCCTCCAAGGTACCAAGGTAGGTTCAGCTAAAGAACATAACCAGTACATCCCAACTCCCCAGAGAGTGAGCCAGCCAGTACACTCTCCCCGAGCAAAGTTACAATCAAACTTAAAGAAGTTGGGTATCCTCCAGCAGATCTCAACATTCCCCGGCAGCATATATATTCTTAACAAGCATCCCCGGCAATCTTGGCCTAAAGATTGTTCCCCGGCGGTATATCAAATATTCAAAAGCAATCACTTCCCCCGCAGTTCAAAATCTTCCCCAGGAGAGTCCAATCTAGTTCCCCAGGAAAGTTGGAATCCATCCCCCCAGCAGTAAGCTTACCCCCAGCAGATTCTGGAAGCTTATCCTCACAGAGCACGAACGCATCGTCCGGCTTTATTCAAAGAGTTATGCCCTTACCAGGATATAACTGGGTTATCCTCAGCCAAAAGCCACGGAAAGGTCGTCGTCAACACAGTTCTTTCTTATCCCCAGCGAAGTCTATCAGCACTTCCAACACAGCAAAGATATCCCCAGCAAGTTATTGTCAACAAATAAGCAAAGTATCTCTCTCCCCACAGAGTATTGCTTCCCAACAAGATCGTTAGAGTACTCTTCTCCCCGCAGAGTAATCCATTCGCCAAGTTTATTCCCCAATGGAGTCATCTTCTCCTACCGGTATTCTTGCAATTATCATCCCCAGCGGAAGCAATATCTATTCTCCAACATCAGCCCAGGAGTGACTTCCCGGCACCCGCCAAGGATTTACTTTCCTAGACGAAAACATACATTCGTAAACATCACATACATCATTATAGCATGCATATACGCATCATGAACATACAATCTCACGTATTCAGAGAGCATCTCGCATGTCATACCACATGACATCGCATACAACTAATGCTTGTCTTTTCAGGACAAAAGTACAAAATTGATTATCATCAATGGTCGCAACTAAAGATCCGATTCCTGTATCTTGCCAGGGTGTGTCTGAAGAGTTCGAGGATCTGATACCTGAATCTTGCCAGGGTGTATCCGTTGAAGACTAACATTACCAGATCCGATTCCTGTATCTTGCTAGGGTGTGTCTGAAGAGTTCGAGGATCCGATACCTGAATCTTGCCAGGGTGTATCCGTTGAAGACTAACATTACCAGATCCGATTCCTGTATCTTGCCAGGGTGTGTCTGAAGAGTTCGAGGATTCGATACCTGAATCTTGCCAGGGTGTATCCGTTGAAGACTAGCATTACCAGATGCGATTCCTGTATCTTGCCAGGGTGTGTCTGAAGAGTTCGAGGGTCCGATGCCTGAATCTTGCCAGGGTGTATCCGTTGAAAACTAACATTACCAGATCCGATTCCTGTATCTTGCTAGGGTGTGTCTGAAGAGTTCGAGGGTCCGATGCCTGAATCTTGCCAGGGTGTATCCGTTGAAGACTAACATTACCAGATCCGATTCCTGTATCTTGCCAGGGTGTGTATGAAGAGTTCGAGGGTCCGATGCCTGAATCTTGCCAGGGTGTATCCGTTGAAAACTAACATTACCAGATCCATTCCTGTATCTTGCCAGGGTGTGTCTGAAGAGTTCGAGGATTCGATGCCTGAATCTTGCCAGGGCGTATCCGTTGAAGACTAGCATTACCAGATCCGATTCCTGTATCTTGCCAGGGTGTGTCTGAAGAGTTCGAGGATCCGATACCTGAATCTTGCCAGGGTGTATCCGTTGAAGACTAACATTACCAGATCCGATTCCTGTATCTTGCCAGGGTGTGTCTGAAGAGTTCGAGGGTCCGATGCCTGAATCTTGCCAGGGTGTATCCGTTGAAAACTAACATTACCAGATCCGATTCCTGTATCTTGCCAGGGTGTGTCTGAAGAGTTCGAGGGTCTGATGCCTGAATCTTGCCAGGGTATATCCGTTGAAAACTAACATTACCAGATCCGATTCCTCTATCTTGCCAGGGTGTGTCTGAAGAGTTCGAGGGTCCGATGCCTGAATCTTGCCAGGGTGTATCCGTTGAAAACTAACATTACCAGATCCGATTCCTGTATCTTGCCAGGGTGTGTCTGAAGAGTTCGAGGATCCGATACCTGAATCTTGCCAGGGTGTATCCGTTGAAGACTAACGTTACCAGATCCGATTCCTGTATCTTGCCAGGGTGTGTTTGAAGAGTTCGAGGATCCGATACCTGAATCTTGCCAGGGTGTATCCGTTGAAGACTAACATTACCAGACTCGATTCCTGTATCTCGCCAGGGCACGTCTGAAGAGTTTAAAGATTCAGCTCCTGTAACCAGTCAGGACACATCTATACAAAGCATCTGAAAACCAGATCCTGCAACATGTCAGGTACTCATTTTTCTTTTTGCAGGTACGCAAGTTCTCGCTAAGGAATCTCTTACGCGATCAATATCCAGATGGCATCTATAAGCCCATCATCCTATTCATCAATCTCTAAATGGCATCTATAAGCCCATTTCCACCATCACTGCTACTATGTGAGCGCAAATTTCTGGGCACTCTAGTGTTCAATCATCTTCCACCCTCGGATTACGAAAGGCATGTCAGCCAATCTGCATCCTCAGGTCTAAGAAGATTGAACAGGGGCAACTATTGTACCCCAAAATTTTCCCTCCCATATTCTTCAAGAATTTCCAAGTCAAAGCTTCAAAATCTCCCCAAGGGTTGAACAGTTCAAAGGCCTCCTAAACAGTCAAAATTAGGGTTTTTATTCTGATCAAGAAAATGAAGTTTCCAAGGGTCCAATCAAGTCCCACATGCCTATAAACATGGTCAAGCATCCTTACACCAAGTTTCAAGACTTTCAGCACAAAATTGCACAGTCAAAAACCCTAATTGCACTACAGTCAACTGTAGGGGCAAAATGGTCATTTGACAGTCAAAAGTTCAAATTTTTGGTCAACATCTCATTTTGAAGCCACAAACATCATTTGATCAATGCTTGATCATGATTCTCAAAGCTTGGCTCAAAAATCATCAAGATGCAAAAGTTTCCTTATTTGGACAGTTGAAAAAGTCAACTGTAAATTGACCAGGGCATAACTTTCACATGGATTATCAGAAAAATTCCATCCAAAGCTCATTTTGAAGAGAAAGACATTTCCTACAACTCCTCTTCATACTCCAAGTCCAAGGAATGCTCTCACAAAAAGTTATCAATTTCAACATTATAGGTCATTTTCAAAAGTCAACAAAAAGGGACTTTAAGTCAAAGGCCATAACTTGAGATTGGTAAATCAAAATGACATGGGATCAAAGACATTGGTTAGAGGACTCAAAGACCTTTCCAAAATGTCCAAGAACATGAGCAAAGCTTAAATATTGAGCAAGTTATGCCTTGTGGAAGTTGGGAAATTTTTGGATATTTTGAAAAGTCAACATTGATTCAAATGACCTAAAATTGCTAATGGGCCTCTTTTTCATCCACAATTCATCATCCAAGACATGCACACGACCATTTGGCCCAAAGGGAAGTTTCTTATTATTTTTATTTATTTATTTGAATTTTTTTATTACAATTAATTCATTTAAACTAAATAAAATATGAAAAAATACTAAACTAATGAAATCAAATCTTTTTGTGCAGAAAATACTCTCATTGGACACTCAAGATTCGTGCATAATCATTTTTGGAAGGTTTTGTCATGATTTGATATCAAATTGCATGAAAAAGATTGAAAAACTAAT
Source organism: Vicia faba (assembly GCA_948472305.1). Lineage (NCBI taxonomy): Eukaryota > Viridiplantae > Streptophyta > Magnoliopsida > Fabales > Fabaceae > Vicia > Vicia faba. The sequence continues at coordinate 1,514,921,114 of OX451739.1, forward strand.
GCCATAAAAAATCAAATATTGCACAATCAATTCAAGGATTCTTGGATCAAGTTTTCAACCCTAAATCATTCATACATATACAAGCAAGCTAACCCTCGTGCAAAAAGACTCTAAGCTGCGCAGAAAAAGCATATGCAAACTTGGAATTTTTCAAGAAAACTCAAAATCTGAAAACCAATTTCCAGGACGATCCAAGGCCAAAGATCAATTCCATTAGCTTGCTGAGGCTTCAAAGAAGGGATTTGGATCAAAAACTACAAGCTTTCATGCCCAAAAACGTGAGAACGATCTCACCTGTACAGAAAAAATTTCATATTCGTGCATCTCAATTCATGCATCTTTTGTAATTTTTTACGCTTGGTTTATGTTCATTATTCAATTCTGAAGCTAACTGTGTGGTTTAATTTTGTTTTTGTACACTATGGAAGGATTCACCATTAACAATATTTAGGGTTTTGCAAGCTTTGAATTGGGCGTTTCCAAACGCGGTAAAATTAGACCACCATAGTACCATGAATGGATTCAACACGATTGGACGATCAATAAGCAATCCTCGCGCCTAATTTATGAGGCCCCAGGGGCTATTCGCTATTTTTTAATATAGTGTCTATAGGAACGTTTACAAAACCGTTGCCTATGTTTTGTTGTATTTTCAGGAAAAACAACACGAGGAAGACGATGAGGTGTAGAGCATTGGTTGGTCCGTTCAAAGTTTCGCGCGAAAAAAGGAGCATTGACGTTGTTTGTTTTATTATATTTATTGATTATATTATTTACAGATAAACAAGGCAGCATGGTTGGCAAGCGTGTACGTTGGTAATCTCCAGGACCTGGGTTCGAGCCCCAGGTCCCCACCCCCTTTCATATTTTTCTTCATTTAATATTCATATGCAGTTTCAATGTAGTGGACCACCGTACGCCTTCAAAATCAAGCCGTTCACTTGGCCAATGAGATCAATCAAAGGACGGGATCTGTGGAATATGGTGAACTCTAGTCAATGCTCCCACACGCTGCCTGAAAAAGTCAACAAGGCCTCCAGTAATGGGCCAGAATTACTGGGCTGTACCTCCAGTTTGGGGACAACACCCCCTTGGTTTGCTCTCTCCTATTCCTTTTATTTTTATTTTTATTTGTTTGTTTAATTTCTATTTAATTTTTCAAATCAATATTTTCTTAACATAAAAAAAAAATTAATAAAAATAACCAAGAAATCAGAAAAGGGACAAAAAATATATTTTTATTTTAGCATTTTTTGTAAATAAATTGCATTAATTCACTTAGTTTTAATTTAGGGTTTAATCTTAACATTTTTTAATAAAAACCTAAAATTGGTAGAATTAGGGTTTATAATAGTTTTTATTCCTTTTTCTTTTCTTTCATAATAATTAAATATTTAATATTATTTATTTTTATAATTAAATGGCATGTAAATTAATTAGGGTTAATTTTAGGTTAAACTTTAACATGTTTTCATAATAAAATAAAAATTGTAGAATTAGGTTTAATTTCATTTAATTCTTTTTCCCATTTAAATCTTGAAATACCAAAAACAAATTTCCTTTCCTTTTAATTTTATTAATTTAATAATCATTTAATTTAGTTTCGTAAAAAAGGGTCCAACGCCCTTGTTTCTAATTTAAATTTCAATGCGCGTATTTATTTCTTTTCTCTTTTAATATTTATGTATCTCTCCCAAGGCCATGTAATATTTATTTTTCGCATTTTTTTTAATTCTTTATTTTCCTGTCAAATCGGGTTCTGGAAATTTCGGCGATGTGGACCCGCGCCTTTTGTAATAGCTTAGAATCTTTTACTTCTCGCACTTTTAACTGTTAATCAAGGCATGCAAGAATGAATGGACAAAAATAAAAACAAGCGCATAGATCACTTTGACAAAAGACAAAAATAAATGAAAACGACACACAAATCACACACCACCCCTAGGGTACGCCTCACTGTTGCCTTGCCTCGAAAGGTGATCGTCGAGTAGAGGATGTCTTAGTAAGTCCTCATGATCCGGGAACCTGGCATGAGGGTAGCTTCTAAAGTGTCTTCCCATTGCTCCGGTGATCACCATGTCCCGAACCTCGAATTGACCCGAACACCTCCAACGGTGGTGCTACCTACCTCTCAATGGTGGGATGGCACTACTTTAAAGGACATTTACACAGACGAATTCCTTAGGGTAGGTAGACGACTCTAGATACTTGCTCTAATTTCAAAACAAATCAAAAATACTTTTCACACCGACACCTTTTCAAAAGCTTTCGAAAGCAATTTTTCAAACACACTTGAGGACCGATACAAGAGTCGAACTGAAATTTTCAAAGAAACTTTTTAAACCCACAGTTGAAAAGCAAACAAATCATTTTTGAAAACACAAATGAGCAAGTATCTAAGAGCCCATGGATAACCATGGATAGAAAGGGTGCTAACACCTTCCCTTTCTATAATCTACCTCCCGAACCGAGAGCAATCTCTTTAAGGAATTTTTCTGTGCTTTTGTCCTTTCCATTTGGAGAAAATAAAAGACGGTGGCGACTCTTGCTTCTGCGACATTTCGCGAACCAGCTTTAAACAGTCAGTTCCAGATCCACCGATCACACAATACATTGTGGAAACTGTGTGGGGTATACTGACATGGTTTAAGCAATAGCTACGTTAGTGCGACATATTTGTGGGTACCGATATCCTTTGAGTTAATCAAAGAGAATACGGGGCCGCTGAGTGATGTCATGAAGCACTAATGAACTTCTAGAACCTTTACTTGACCAACTTGGCCTTTAGGATGTAGTGAGATGACCGACTTTGGTGCAGTCCGAAGTTGGTAGATACTCGATACTACACTCATTGAGGTTTGGATTCTTGGGATATTTCGATCGCCATTAAAGAGTCCTGTGCTGAAACAATGACTTAGGAAACAGACCAGTGATATTGAGCTTCTTAGAACCCGGTTACTATTACTAGGATAGGTTTGATCCAACTAAACTTCAAGAGGGTACTTACCTGTGAAACTCCATGCAAGCATAAACCTAAGGACTTGTTTGCTTTATTTGTATATACATACTTGTACATAACATCATGAACATCATAACATCATACACATTCACTAACCATTTCAAGGATTTTGGGATTCATCTTTGTTCTTGTTTTGTAGGATATGGATTCTCTTCGCAGGAAAACTATTCAAGTTAATATTGTAAGGATCCCTCCACAACTTAAGGAACTAGCTTCAAGGATTCCTAAAAACTCTCCATTCACCGAGAGACATGATCGCCTACTCAACTTGGTCACCTCCAACACAGATGAGGATACGATGAAGGTGCTCTTTCAGTTCTTTGATCCTTTACACCACTGCTTCACATTTCCCTACTATTAACTTGTGCCTATCTTAGAATAATTCTCCCGACTCTTGAGAATTCCCATTCTCAATCAACTACCTTTCAACGATATGGAAAGAGACCCAAAGCTAGAATAGATTGCTCAAGCTCTACACTTGCACTCATCTGATGTCACAACTCATTGGGAAACAAGGAGTGGTGTCAAAGGTTTCCTAGCAAAGTTCTTGTTTAAGAAAGCCTAAAACTGTTGGAATTCTTTGGACCTGCAAGCTTTTGAGGAAATTGTGGCTCTCCTCATCTATGGGATGGTTTTTTTTTCCAAATCTTGACTAACTCATAGACGTGAACACCGTCAAAATCTTCATATCCCGCAACCCGGTGCCTACATTGCTAGGGGATATTCTACACTCTTTTCACACTCACACAATGAGGAAAAGAGGTGTTCTTATGTGTTGTACTCCCCTCTTGGCAAGATGGTTTATTTTTCATCTTCCCCAATCTGTATTGAAGAACGATCAAGGATCAAGGTGGTCACAAAGGTTGATGACGCTCAAACATTCAGACATTCATTGGTTCTCCCGATCCATAGAGAATGTTACTAGTGTCGACCGTTATGGAGAATTTCCTAATGTCTCTTTACTTGGAATTAGGGGAGGTATCACCTACAACCCCTTCTTAGCCTTAAGATAGTTTGGTTACGACCGGAGGGATGGCCCGCACGAGATGCTGATTCAAGGTTTGGTGTTTGACTACGAGAACAACGATCAAGGTCTTCGCCAGAGATTTATCCGAGCATGGAGGATGTTGAACAAGGTAGATAGCAAGACTTTGGGGCCCAAGAATTCCATCCCACTTGAGCCTTACCTCAAATGGGTACTAACTCGTTCACAGAGTCTTATGATGCCTTACCCCTCCATTCTCCCGGTAATCATTTAGCCTGTCATGGAAGGAGATGTTCCATACACTATCCTACATCCTGACACGCCCACCTCTCTTGAAGACTTACAAAGAGATTGGATACAACTCAAGAGGGAGCGAGATACTTTCAAACCCCAAATTCTACGCAAGCGAGAAGAAGGTTTTGGAACTCACTAGACTACTTCATGAGGAGCAGACTCTGAATGCCTACGTCGCACCAAAGGGGATGCGAACTACCTTTTTATCTTAGAGTTTTTGTATTATTTTTCCCGAGAAGGCATTGATGTACTCGAGCTTTAATCTATTAATATAACGTGTGTTTCCTTTTTGTCTAAAACAAATTTGAATCTTAAGATCCTTAGAATCATTGCATATGCATTTACCATTCATCATAACATAAGCAGGTTTCTTGCAACAAGTCTCCTCATCACCCTACTGTTTGTTTTAGTAAGATGGATCTCGAGCAAACGGTGAAGGACCTCCAAGCTCAGAATGCATAATTTCAGCAGTTGTTCTTAACCCTAGCCAAAGGACAAGAAGAGATAAAGACCTTGTTGGCCGAGGAGAATAAAAATAAGATGAAGAAGATAACCGGAGTTCTAAACATGGGAAGAAGATTCCAAGGGCAAACAAGAAGGGCCTTAGACTTCGCAACGACATCCGGTGAGAAAGACAATCAACATGGGAAAGGCAAAGAAATAATTATCTAGTCAGAGTCAGAAGAGGAAGAGGAAGAAGAAGACTATTCTGAAGAACAATACACTCTGGCCGACGACAAGTATAAGCATCTAGAATAGCGGTTGAGTGCAATGGAAATCCAAAAAGTGCCTGGATTGGACTTTGAGGAGTTGGGACTAGTATCGGGAGTTGTCATTCCTCCAAAATTCAAAGCACCTATGTTCGCCAAATATGATGGAGTTTCATGCCCTAAAATCCATCTCCGGTCCTATTTGAGAAAAATCCATCCCCATACCGCTGGCAAAGATTTATGGGTACACTTCTTCCAAGACAGCCTGTCTGGAACTCAACTTGATTGGTTTTATCAATTAGAAAGAGACAATGTTCATAACTGGGAGGATCTTGCCGCAGCCTTTTACAAAAAATACCAATACAATGTTGATCTTGCACCCACCCGTACTCAACTCAAGAGTACAACCATAGTTTCAAGTGAAGTCTTCAAGGACTACGCGTAAAAGTGGAGGGATTTAGCCTGAAGAGTTCAACCTCATATATCTGAGAGAGTGTTGGTAGACATGTTTTTGGGAACCTTGTCTGGCCCCTTCTCCAATCACTTAATTGGGAGTTCATCGGCAGGTTTTACTGAATTGATATTGACCGGAGAAAGGGTAGAAGTCGGGATAAAGAATTGAAAGATTCAAAAGGATACATCCTCTGCTGCTGTACGGAAACCATTCAACGGAAAGAAAGAAGTGGTTGTTGTATATCCTCATAGAAATCAAGATAGAACTAAACGCCGTCCTATGGTGGGGGCTGTTATGATTCATAAAATTGCGCCTGATCAGCAAAGAAACAACCAACCAAGAATGGAAAGACAAGTCAGACAATTCACCCGAATTAATATGACACTATCTCAAGTATTGCCACATTTGTTAAGATCCAATCTAGTGACTTTGAAAGAAGCTCCAAAGAACCCTAACACAGCCTCTCCTCACTATCATCCTAATGCTCGTTGTGCATACCACTCTGAAAGTCTCGACCATGACACTAACAATTGTTGGGCTCTAAAGAACAAAGTACAAGACCTCCTTGAAGCCAAAGAGATTGAATTCGATGCGCCAGAAAAGCCCAATGTAATTTATGCCCCTATGCCCAAGCACGACCATAATGCCAACGTCGTTGAAGAGGATATGTTTGTTACTTCAGTTGATGAACTTATGACTCCACTCCTGACTATCAAAAAGAACTTGTTGATTGCTGGTGTATTCCCAGGCTGTGATGAAAGCTGTCATTTCTGTTTGTCCTCACCAACCAGTTGTCCTTTGTTGAAAGCAAGCATTCAGTGCCTAATAGATTACAAGGAAATTATGTTCAAAAAGACTTCTGTTCCACCTATTTCTTATAATAATGTTTCCATCGTGACCATTTCCAACAATTCTTCCAGGGTCTCCACCAAAATACCCTTAGAATTACATCAGTTCCAAAAGTAGCTCCTTTAATAATTACAATGCCTGGACCAATCCCGTATTCGTCAGACAAAACCGTACCATGGAATTATGGAGGGAAGGTCTACTACCACGGTATCAAGCAAGATTGGCCAGCTGCCGAAGATTCAAGTTCTGAGAAAGTTAACTCCAATATCAGTAATATTGTAGGGACTAGCAAGATTACCCGAAGCGGAAGGATATTCTCTCCAGAAATTGCTCCCCAAAAACAGTTTCTGGACCCGTAATCATTCCTGTTGTTATTGCTCCTCGGAAGACTATTCCCAGTCCTATAATCATCTCCACTAATACTCCAACTGACAAAGCTGATACCACCCCTGTTATCACTCCTACTAACATTCCTGCAACCGTGTCAACTGAGACTCGAGGTAAAAGTATTCTAATTGAGCCTGTCCGGACGAAGGCACAATCATTGGCTATCCTAGAGACCTCCCGGAAAGAGATGGAGGAAATTCTAAAGATCATAAAAAGAAGCGACTACAATGTAGTTGAGCAACTGGGGAAAACTCCATCCAAAAATTTTGTGCTGGCTTTACTACTATGTTACGAGGCGCATGCAAAGGCCTTGGTAAAATTCCTAAAAACCGCCCATGTACCCCAAGAAACATCTGCCAATCAGTTCCAAAACTGCATAGCCAACTTGACTGCAAATAATGGTTTAGGTTTTTCAGATGTTGATTTAACACCAAGGGGGAGGAAGCATAATCAGGCATTGCACGTCTCAGTTGAATGCAGGGGCACAACCTTGGCTCATGTCTTGGTTGACACCGGTTCGTCTCTGAATGTATTTCCTAAAAAGGCTTTTGATAGGCTCGACTGTGAGGGGTTGACATTGAAACCAAGCAACATAGTAGATATCCCCATAAAGGTTAGAACCCAAACATTTGATTCAACTTATTATGTAATAGATATCCTCCCTTCATATTCCTACTTGCTAGGCCGACCATGGATCCACAATGCTGGCGTTGTTACCTCTACACTGCACCAAATGCTGAAATATACGATTCAAGGGAAAACCATCACCGTTCATGGATAAGAAGAGTATATGACCAGCCATCTCAATTCCTTCAGATATGTGGAGTTAGATGGTGAATTTTTCGAAACTCCATTCCAGCACTTTGAAGAAGTCCCGCAAGATGTGGCAGTAACCAAGGCTGTGTCTCAGGTTCCCAAGATCACAAGGCCTCCACTTAGGATATCATCTTTGAAGGATGCCAAGGTGGTGATAGAAGAAGGTGGGTGTAATATTTGGGGACAACTCCCAGATATCCCATACAAGTCTGACAAGTTTGGCCTAGGTTTCACTTCAGGTGCCTAGAAGGTTATACGCCGTGTTCGTACCGGAGGACCACCCTTGTAGATTAGCAACCGAAAAGTCAATGCGGTGGAAGATGATGAAGACAACTATAACCTGGGGGATTGGATTTTCCCAACTGTCAGTGGAGGGCTCAACAACTGGGAGGTTATAGATTTCGTCCCTATCACTTTTATGCCACAGCAATTTATCTTTACATTTTATTGGATCAGTAATATTAAAACAATTCAGACTCTTAAAACCTTGTGTCTTACCCGAGGCACCATGGTCCATTTGTAAGGGTTATTATCTCATTTCCATATGACATCAGTGAATCATTGACGTTTTTGCATACAAACTTTGTGCTCATTGTTTTTCTTTTTACATTTTCATTTCTTTCAAAGATAGTTATACTCTTACACATACTCACACTCACAATGCAGGTCTACATCCATTCGGGATCCCATGGGTAACGGTTCTGCTATAGCCTTCTGTGACTCCGAAAATCTAATATACCAAGCCGAAGACGAAGGTGAGGAAGATTGTGAAGTACCAAAAGAACTTTCCAGGTTACTACTACAAGAAGAGAGAACCATTCATCCCCACGAGGAACCAGTAGATACAATCAACCTAGGTACCAAAGAAGACAAAAAATAGGTCAAGGTGGGTGCTAATCTGGAACCCAATGTCAAAGAGCGTCTGATTCAGTTGTTACACGAATATGTTGAGGTCTTTTCCTGGTCGTATAAAGACATGCCAGGACTTGATGCGGATATTGTGGTACATCGTCTACCTATAAAAGAGGTCTGCCCACCAGTAAAACAAAAAGTCCGTCGAATGCGACCAGATATGTCAAAGAAGATTAAAGCTGAAGTCATGAAGCAATTCAATGTTGGATTCTTGGTCGTCACCTTTTACCCGCAGTGGGTTTCCAATGTTGTTCCCGTGCCCAAAAAGGACGGAAAGTTACGAATATGCATGGACTACAGAGATTTAAATAGGGCAAGCCCTAAGGATGATTTCCCACTCCCCCACATTGATATTCTAGTTGACAATACGGCACAACACAAAGTGTTTTCCTTCATGGACGGTTTCTCAGGCTACAACCAAATCAAAATGGCGCCTGAGGACATGGAGAAGACAACCTTTGTCACACGATGGGGGACATTCTGCTACAAGTTTATACCGTTCGGACTGAAGAATGTTGGGGCAACCTATCAGCGTGCCATGGTAGCCCTATTTCACGACATGATACATCATGAAATAGAGGTCTATATGGACGACATGATATCTACATCTCAAACAGAAGAGGAGCATCTTGATCATTTACAGAAACTGTTTGAGAGACTGAAGAAGTACAAGTTGAGGTTGAACCCATATAAATGCATGTTTGGGGTGAGGTCTGGTAAACTCCTAGGCTTTGTCGTCAGCAATAAAGGTATTGAAGTGGATCCTGCCAAAGTAAAAGTAATACAAGAGATAAACTGATCAGAAGTACTTTCACTTTGGCATTGTAGAACAGAACTTCCCCTGGAAATGCTGGAATTTCAAGTTATAGATGTTCAAAGACACGTCCTTGAAAACTAAAGCGTTCAGCAAATTCTGGACACTTTCAAGACAGAGTTGGGTCAGAACTTCTGAACCAGTTTTCATAAAGGTTCGGTCAGAGTTTGCAAGGGTAATTCCAAGAAGGTTATAGAGCGTGCTACAAGCTTCTTGGAAAGTCAGAGAGCTCCTTCAGAACATGCTGGAGCAAGGAGATACAAAGATCAGAAGTTGGATGTTCACTCTAAATTATGCTGAAGTTGAACTTCTGACCCAGAATCAAACAATGAGGCAGAGTTTCACATGGTAGGTTTTCTGATTTGATAAATATCATCATCGTTTAATGCTCATTTAATGCTCACAACCACTTTTGAGTCTTTATCCAAAGGAAATCTCCACATGTGGCATAAAAGTACCTTTACTATCTTAGAAAAGCAAACTCTTGTACAAAAGTGTGTTGGGCCCATGCGTTACTTTTGCTTTGGAAGTTACCTTTCCTTAATTCCTACTTACAATTCCAGCTTAGGCGCTGCTAAGGCTACTAACCACCATACTTGTTTCAAACAGAAAGGCAACACCCTAGCATGTGATGGTTGCACTCTCCAAGCTACAAGATCTTTGCCTATAAATTGAAAGTTATTGGCAACGGTAAAAAGGTCAGAAATTTGAGAAAGAAAAGCCTTGAACCCCTGCTAAAATTCCAAGAGTCCAAAAAACTATAAACACAACATACAAAACTTGTTAACTTTTGATTCCTTGCATTCAAACGCCATTTATTCTCAAGTGTTTCTTGACTAAAACCATCCACACAGTTTCTGATTCACATATTAGAAGTTGTCCTAACTCCTGTATTCATACTGTAATACACTATCCATCCACCTCCACCTCAAAGAAGTCAGAACATAACCCCTTGGCTATTCTGGATGTTGAAAACTTCTAACCTGTTGGGTACGAGAAGAAGTTGCTCAAACATCACCAGAGTTCAGGACCAATTTCCAGTTCACATAATCTTTTCCAGCTGCAAGGTAAGTTTCTGCTGACTCTCATCATATTACTTAGGCATTGTCAGATTTTGCATGTTTAAAATACAATGTAGATATTCTGATTTTGAGGATGTACATATTTTGGGTTTCATGCGTCTGCCTGTAGAGGGAATTCCAGTTCAGAGCTTCATGAGAAAATAAGGACTTCGAATTAGGATTATAAAATTCATGTTTGCTTCTGATCTATATTGCTAATATCTCTTACCTCTGAAACATTATGAAACTAGTCATAACTGTTATATGTGTAACTTTCGAGCAAGTGATCTAGAAAGTGACTAAGAGCCCATGGAAAACCATGGATGAAAAGGGTTCTAATACCTTCCCTTTTCATAATCTACCCCTCGAACTCAAGAAACAATTTCAAAGGTATTTCCTGTGCTTTTTACCTTTCCTTTTGGATAAAATAAAATTTGGTGGCGACTCTTGCTAACCGCAACATTTGCGATAAAACGCAAAACCTTCAAGTCAGTTCTCCCACCGTATCACAGAACTGACGACTCTGCTGGGGATAATTCTAAAAGTGGGGTTACCTTAAGGATAGATCACATTTATTTGCTTACATTGTTTGATTTATATGCTTTACATTATGGTTCTTTGTTTGGGTTTGAATCCTCTACCCGGATTTGGGATACATTATAGGTAAGTAGCAATACATTGTGGAAACTATGCGGGATATACCGACATGGTCTGAGAAATAGCTAAGTTAGTGCGACATATTTGTGGGTACCGGTAGCCTTTGAGTTAATCAAAGATAATACGGGGCCGCTGAGTGATGTCATGAAGCACTAATGAACTTTTAGAACCTTTACTTGACCAACTTGGCCATTAGGATGTAGTGAGATGACCGACTTTGTTGCAGTCCGAAGTTGGTAGATACTCGATACTACACTCATTGAAGTTTGGTTTCTTGGGATATTTCATTCGCCATTAAAGAGGTTTGAGTTGAAACAATAACTAAGGAAACAATCCAGTGATATTTAGCTCCTTAGAACCCGGTTACTATTACTAGGACATGTTTAAGCAAACTAAACTTCAAGAGGGTACTTACCTCTAAAACTCCATGCAAGCCTAAACTAAGGACTTGTTTGCTTTGCTTGTATATGTGTACTTGCATATAACATCATGGACATCATGAACATCATATACATCCACTAACCATTTCAAGGATTTTGGGATTCATCTTTGTTCTTGTTTTGTAGGATATGGATTCACTTCGCAGGAAAACTATTCAAGTCAACCTTGTGAGAATTCCTCCACAACTTAAGGAGATAGCTTCAAAGATTCCTGAGAACTATCCATTCACCGAGATACATGGTCATCTACTCAACTTGGTCACCTCCAACACAGATGAGGATATGATGAAGGTGCTCTTTCAGTTCTGTGATCCTTTGCAGCATTGCTTCACATTTCCCGACTATTAACTTGTGCCTAATTTGGAGGAATTCTCCCCACTCTTGAGGATTACCATTCTCAATCAAATACCTTTCAACGGTACGGAAAGAGATCCAAATCCATAAGAGAATGCTCAATCTCTACACTTGCACTCATCTGATATCACAACTCATTGGGAAACAAGGAGTGGTGTCAAAGGCTTCCTTGCAAAGTTTCTGTTTGAGAAAGCCCAAAGCTGTTGGAAATCCTTAGACTTGCAAGCCTTTGAGGAAATTGTGGCTCTCCTCATCTATGGGATGGCTTTGTTTCCAAACTTGACCAACTCATAGATGTGAACACTGTCAAAATCTTCATATCATGCAACCCAGTGCCTACATTGCTAGGGGATATCCTAGACTCTTTTCACACTCGCACAATGAGGAAAAGAGGTATTCTTATGTGTTGCACTCATCTCCTAGCAAGATGGTTTATTTCTAATCTTCCCCAATCAGTCTTAAAGAAGGAGCAAGGTTCAAGGTGGTCACAAAGGTTGATGACTCTCAAACATTCAGATATTCATTGGTGCTCTCGATCCAAAGAGAATGTTATCATTATCGACCGTTGTGGAGAATTTCCTAGTGTCCCTTTACTTGGCATTAGGGGAGGCATCACCTACAACCCATGCTTAGCCTTAAGACAGTTTGGTTACGCCCAAAGGGATGGCCCGCACGAGATGTTGATTCAAGGTTTGGTATTCGACTACGACAACGACGATCAAGGTCTTCACCAGAGATTTATCCGAGCTTGGAGGATGCTAAACAAGGTGGATAGCAAGACTTTTGGACACAAGAATTCCATCCCTCTTGAACCTTACCTCAAATGGGTACGAACTCGTGCTCAGAGTCTTATGATGCCTTACCCCTCCATTCTCCCAGTAATCATTGAGCCCGTTAAGGAGGGAGATGTTCCATACATTATCCTACATACTGACATGCCCAAATCTCTTGAAGACCTACAAAGGGATTGGATACAACTCAAAGGAGAGCGAGATAATTTCGAAGCCTAATTCTACACAAGCAAGAAGAAGGTTTTGGAACTCACTAGGCTACTTCATGAGGAGCGGACCCTAAATGCCTACATTTCACCAAAGAGGATGTGCACTACTTTTTATCTTAGAGTTTTGTATTATTTTGTCCAAAGGGAGTTGATGTAATCAAACTTTATCTTATTAGTATAATGTGTGTTTATTTTTGTCTAAAACAAACTTGAATCTTTGAAATCCTTAAAAATATCGCATATACACATATCATTCATCATAGCATAAACAAGTCTTTTGCAACAAGTCTCCTCATCTCTCTACTATTTATTCCAGTAAGATGGATCTCGAGCAAACAGTGAAAGATCTCTAAGCCCAGAATACACAGTTTCAACAATTGCTCATGACCCTAGCCAAGGGGCAGGAAGAGTTGAAGATTGTGTTGGCTGAAGAGAGGAAGAAGAAAACAAAGAAGGTAGCTGGAGTCTTAAACATGGGGATAAGATTTCAGGGGCAGACAAGAAGGACCTTGAAATTTGCAACAACATCCGGTGAAGGAGAAGGGAAAGGCAAGAAAACAGTTGTCCCGTCAGAATCAGAAGAATAGGAGGAAGAAGAGGAAGACTACTCTGAGGAATAGTATCCTCCAGCTGATGACAAGTACAAACATCTCGAAGAGCGTTTGAGCACGATGGAAATACAAAAGGTATCGGGCTTAGACTTTGAGGAATTGGGACTAGTGTCGGGGATTGTGATTCCTCTGAAATTCAAAGTGCCTATATTTGCAAAGTATGATGGAGCGTCATGCCCTAAAATGCATCTCTGATCATATGTAAGGAAAATTCAACCCCACACCGCTGATAAAGACTTATGGGTGCAATTTTTCCAAGATAGTCTGTCTGGAACACAACTCGACTGGTTTTACCAACTAGAAAGAGCCAACGTCCATAATTGGGAAGATCTTACCGCAGCTTTCTACAAGCAATATCAATACAATGTTGATTCGGCGCCTACCCGTACTCAACTCCAGAGTATGGCCATGGCTTCCAATGAAGGTTTCAAGGATTAAGCACAAAAATGGAGAGATTTGGCTGAAAGAGTTCAACCCCCTCTGTCTGAAAGGGAGTTGGTGGACATGTTCTTAGGCACCTTATCTGGACCTTTCTTCAACCATTTAATCGGAAGTTCATCTGTCGGCTTTACTGAACTAATATTGACCGGAGAGAGAGTGGAAGCTGGCATAAAAAGTGGAAAGATTCAGAAGGATTCATCTTCTTCTACAGCTATATGGAAGCCTTTCATCGGGAAGAAAGAGGTAGCTGTTGTTTATCCGCAAAGGAACCAAGATAGGGCCGAACGCCGACCAGTGGTGGGGGCTGTTATGATTCCCAAGCCGACAGCTGATCAATAAAGAAGTAATCAACCAAGGGTGGAAAGGCCAGTCAGGCAATTCACCAGAATCAACATGACTATGTCTCAAGTATTACCGCATCTTCTGAGATCCAACTTGGAGACCTTGAAAGAAGCTCAGAAAAACTCTAATACAACATCCCCTCATTATCATCCCAATGTCCGTTGCGAATATCACTCTGAAAGTCCTGGTCGCGATACTAATAACTGTTGGGCCTTGAATAACAAAATACAAGACCTCATTGAAGCAAAAGAAATTGAGTTTGATGCACCCAAGAAGCCAAATGTCATTTCTGCTCCTATGCCCAGACATGGTCACAAAACCAATGCTATTGAAGAAGATTTGTTTGTTACCATAATTAATGAACTCATGACTCCACTTCCAACCATTAAGATGAACCTGTTGAAAGCCGGTGTGTTCCCGGGCTGTAATGAAGTTTGCCATCTCTGCTTATCCTCACCACTTGATTGCCCTTTGTTGAAAGCAGGCATTAAGAGCCTAATAGATAACAAATAGATTTTGTTTGAAAGTACTCCAGTTTCACCTATTCCTGTTGAAGATGTTTCAATAATTACCATTTCCGCAAATTCTTCCAGGGTCTCCACCAAAAGTCCCGTTAGAATTACATCAGTTCCGAAAGAAGCCCCTCTAATAATTACAATGCCTGGGCCAGTCCCATATAAATCAGACAAGACCGTGCCGTGGAATTACGGAGGGGACATTTACTACCATGGCATCAAACAAGACTGCCGGCCACTGAAGAAATAAATTCCAAAGAAGAATATGTCGATATCAGCAATATTTCCAGAACTAGTAAAATTACCCGAAGCGGTAGGATCTTTTCTCCATAAATTGCTCCCCCAAAAGCAGTTTGTGGATCCGTGATCATCCCTGTGGCTGCTCCAAAGGTTACTACCATACCCATAATCATCTCTGCAAGTTCTCCTATTGACGAAAATGTTACAACCCCTATTATCATTCCTACCAACACTCCTGCTGTTGAGACTCGAGGAAAGAATATTCAAGTGGAGCTTGACCAGACGAAGGCTCAATCGCTGACTATCCCTGAGACATCTAAGAAAGAAATGGAGGAGATCCTAAAAATTATAAAGAGGAGTGACTACGATGTAGTTGAACAGTTGGGGTAAACTCCCTCCAAAATCTCTATGCTGGAATTACTACTGTGTTCCGAGGCATATGCGAAAGCCTTGGTTAAGTTCCTAAAAATAGCCCATGTGCCTCAAGAGACGTCTGTTGATCAATTCCAAGACTGTGTGGCCAGCCTAACTGCGGATAACAGCCTAGGCTTCTCGGATGCTGACCTAACACCGAGGGGAAGAAAGCACAATGAGGCATTACATGTCTCAGTGGAGCGTAAGGGCACAACTTTGGCCCATGTCTTGGTGGATACTGGCTCATCCCTGAATGTATTACCTAAAAAAGCTCTCGATAGACTTGATTGTGAAGGACTGACGTTAAAGCCAAGCAACATAGTAGTAAGGGCATTTGATGGCTCGAAGAGGATGGTGCACAGGGAAGTGGATATCCCCATAAAGGTTGGAACCCAAACTTTCAATTCCACCTTTTATGTAATGGACATTCGCCCTTCGTATTCATGCTTTCTAGGCCGACCATGGATCCATAATGCAGGCGCTGTTACCTCTACACTGCACCAGATGCTGAAGTATCCAGTTCAAGGGAAGATTATCATTGTCCATGGAGAGGAAGAATACATGATTAGCCATCTCAATTCCTTCAGATATGTGGAATTGGACGGTGAATTCATTGAAACTCCATTTCAACCCTTCGAAGAGGTCCCCCAAGAGGTGTCAGTAACCAAGGTTGTTCCCAAGATTACAAGGCCTCCACTTCGGATGTCATCTCTAAAGGACGCCAAAGCAGTAGTAGAAGAAGGAGGATGCACTATCTGGGGGCAACTTCTGGATATCCTGTATAAGTCTGACAAGTTTGGCCTAGGTTTCAATTCAAGTGCTCAAAAGGTTGTACGCCATGCCCGTGCTGGAGGTCCACCCTTGAAGATTAGCAACGGTGAGGTCAACGCGGTAGAAGATGGTTAAAATGATTGTGACCTGGAGGATTGGATCTTTCTGACTATCAATGGTGGGCTCAGCAATTGGGAGGCCAGAGATTTCATCCCAATCACTTTCATCCCTCAGTAATTTATCTTTACATTTTGTTGGTTCTGTAATATTCAAAATAATTCGCACTCTTAAAACCTTGTGTCTTACCCGAGGCACAATGGTCCATTTATAAGGGTTATTATTTCATATTCATATGACATCAATGAATCATGGACGTTTTCGCATTTAAACTTTTGTGCTCATTGTTTTTCTCTTACATTTTATTTTCTTTCAAAGATAGTTATACCCTTACATACACCCACACTCACAATGCAGGTATCCATCCATTATGGATCCCATGGGTAACGATACTTCTATGGCCTTTTGTGACTATGAGAATCTGATCTACCAAGTCGAAGGCGT
This sequence comes from Vicia faba, assembly GCA_948472305.1. Taxonomy (NCBI): domain Eukaryota; kingdom Viridiplantae; phylum Streptophyta; class Magnoliopsida; order Fabales; family Fabaceae; genus Vicia; species Vicia faba. Next base: position 1,514,937,761 of record OX451739.1, read on the forward strand.
AGGTGAGGAAAATTTTGAAGTACCAGGAGAACTTGCCAGACTGCTACAACAAGAAGAAAGAACCATTCAGTCTCACGAGGAACCCGTGGATACAGTCAACCTGGGTGCCGAAGAAGACAAAAAAGAGGTCAAGGTAGGTGCCAATTTGGAACCCAGTGTCAAGGAGCGTCTGATTCATTTGTTACATGAATATGTTGAAATCTTTGCCTGGTCATATCAAGACATGTCGAGACTCGATACAGACATTGTGGTAGATTGTTTGCCTACAAGAAAAGATTGTCCTCCAGTAAAACAAAAGGTTCGCCGCATGAGACCTGATATGTCAGAAAAGATTAAAGCAGAGGCCATGAAGCAATTCAATGTTGGATTCTTGGCTGTCACTTCCTACCCTTAATGGGTTGCGAACATTGTTCCCGTACCTAAAAAAGACGGCAAAGTGGGAATGTATGTAGATTACCGAGATTTGAATAGGGCGAGCCCTAAAGATGATTTTCCACTTCCCCACATTGATATCCTAGTTGACAATACGGCACAACACAAAGTGTTTTCCTTCATGGACGAATTCTCAGGTTACAATCAAATCAAAATGGCACCTGAGGACATGGAGAAAACAACATTTGTCACACAGTGGGGCACAATCTGCTACAAGGTGATGCCATTCAGACGAAAGAATGCTGGGGCAACCTATCAACGCGCCATGGTAGCTTTATTTCATGACATGATAAATCATGAAATAGAAGTCTACATGGACGATATGATAGCCATATTGCAAAAAGAAGAAGAACACCTTGATCACTTACAAAAACTGTTTTAGAGACTGAAGAAGTACAAGCTAAGGTTGAATCCAAACAAGTGCATATTCGGGGTACGGTCTGGTAAGCTCCTAGGATTTATTGTCAGCAACAAAGGTATTGAGGTCGATCCTGCCAAAGTTAAAGCAATACAAGAGATGCCTGCTCCTCGTACTGAGAAGGAAGTCAGAGGATTCTTGGGACGTTTAAACAATATCGCCAGATTCATTTCTCACCTGACAGCTACTTGTGAGCCAATCTTCAAACTATTGAAGAAAGATCAAGTAGTCAAATGGAATGATGAATGCCAAGTTACTTTTGACAAAATCAAAGAATACTTACAAGAGCCTCCTGTATTGATGCCACCAATCGAGGGGAGACCATTGATCATGTATCTGACTGTTTTAGAAAATTCAATGGGGTGTGTATTGGAGCAGCATGACGAGTCTGGCCGAAAAGAGCATGCTATTTACTACCTGAGCAAAAGGTTTACCGACTGTGAAACCAGATATTCATTGCTCGAGAAAACTTGTTGCGCTCTGGCATGGGCTGCTCGCCGGCTAAGACAGTATATGCTGACTCATACTACCTTATTGATATCTAAAATGGATCCGATAAAATACATCTTCGAGAAGCTTGCTCTTTCCGGGAGAATAGCTAGATGGCAGATGATCCTAACAGAGTACGACATACAGTATACTACCCATAAAGCTATAAAGGGAAGTGTACTAGCCGATCACCTTGCTCACCAAGATGTGGAAGACTACCAGTCCATGAAGTTCGATTTTCCGGATGAAGACATCATGACATTAGACAACTGCGAAGAATTCAGACCGTATGACGGACCTGAACAAGGATCCCGATGGACCCTGCTCTTTGATGGAGCCTCCAATGCACTCGACAATGGTATTGGTGCTATACTCATATCTCTGGAAGGGTGTCATACTCCCTTTACTGCCAGACTTTGCTTCAATTGTACAAACAACATGGCAGAATACAAAGCATGCATCTTTGGTCTCAGAGCTGCCATAGACTTGGGGATCAAATCATTGGATGTATTCGGAGACTCGGCCTTGGTCATCATTCAGATCAAAGGGGAATGGGACACCAAACACCCAAACCTTATCCCTTACAAAGAACATGTTTTGACATTGCTACCACATTTTGGGGAGATTACCTTCGAGCACTTCCCGCGAGAAGAAAATCAGCTAGCAGACGCTCTAGCCACAATGTCATCTATGTTTAAACTTAATTGGGATAACGAGGCTCCCCAGGTCACCGTTGAACGGATGGATGAACCAGCTCATTGTCACGATATCAATGCTAAAGAAGTAGTGGACCAGCCTTGGTTCCATGAAGTCAAGAGGTATCTCGAGGCTCAAGAATATCCGAAAGGAGCTTCAGTCAATGATAAGAAGTTCCTAAGGAGATTCTCTGCTAAGTTCTTCATCAGTAATGGCATCCTTTACAAATTCAACCACGACTCTGTATTTCTTCGTTGCATAGACAAGGTTGAGGAAGAAAAGATCATGGTTGATTTACATGAAGGCACTTTTGGCACCCATTCCAGTGGGCACATGATGGAAAATAAAATCCTATGCCCGATTCATCAAGAAAAACCTTATTTGCTGATACGATATCCCGGAAAGGATCATCACTGACAACGGTACAAATATCAACAACACTATGATCACCGCCTTGTGCGAGCAATTCAAGATTCAGCATCACAATTCTTCCCCATATCGGCCAAAGATGAATGGTGTTGTCGAAGCTGCAAATAAGAACATTAAAAAGATCGTACAGAAAATGACAGTCACATATAAAGACTGGCATGAGATGTTACCATTCGCTCTCCACGAGTATCGTATGACAGCTCGCACATCAACCAGGGCAACACCTTATTCTATGCTTTACGACATGGAGGTTGTCTTGCCTATCGAGGTTCAGATCCCCTCTCTGAGGATTTGAAGGATGCAGGGTTGAACGAAGACGATTGGATCCAGACTCGACTTGATCAGTTAAACTTAATTGATGAAAGGAGACTTACTGTTGTTTGCCATGGTCAAATGTATCAGAAACGGATGATCAAGGCTTTCAACAAGAAAGTCAGGCGCCAAGTGTATCAAATTGGGGATCTAGTGATCAAACGCATCATATTGCCACAAAGTGATCCCAGGGGCAAATGGACTCCTACCTATGAAGGACCATTTGTAATCAAAAAAAATTTCTCTAGTGGGGCAATGATCTTGACCACCATGGATGGCGACGACCTGCCACACCCTGCGAACGCAGACATAGTTAATAGATACTAGGCATAAGAGACCCGCTAGGTTGACATACCTAGGCAAAACAAGGGCATCCCGGCGAACCAAAAAGGTTCGGGAAAAAATTAGGAATAAAACAAAAAAATATGTACACCCGGCAAGTTGAAAACCCGAAAGGGAGACTTAGGCAAAAAGGGGTTTCCCGGTGGATTGAAAACCCAAAAGGGCGGTCCAGGCAAAATTTAGTGAATTAAAGCGTATGACTATGTCCCGTTGGATCACTTTACGGACAACCTTTGGCTTCCACTGACAAACTCAGAGGTTCTGATCAATTCAATCATCTTCGGACAAGGCAACAAATAGACAAGACGCTCGGGGATACGAAGGCTATAGCAGAATGGAAACCCCATGGGATCTTTTACACATAACTATCTTTTCTTTGTATCAAAATTTTCATTTTTTCTACGACATCATTCTCTAACTAGAATGTTTGTATCCTTGTACAAAAATACTTACTCAAAGTCAATACAAAGATATCTCTTTGAAAGTGCAAAAAACTATCTGTTTTTTCTTTACGCTTGCATTTTGTTTACAAAAACGTCCAATGATTCATTGTTGAACATATGCATTTGAACATAATTAATGTTTACAAGTAAACAAAGTGAAAAAGAGGCAATTACTGATAGGCTGAAAGGATAGGGAAATACCTCTAGACTTTTCCATAAGTAATCCCCTGCAGTACGTTGTTTAAATCCTCGGTGGAACAAAGTCTCAATTTGTTAATCCCCAGTAGAAGTCTTCAATTTTCTCAGGATTCCCCAATAGGATTTTACAAGCAGTACAAGGCATTTCTCTTACAACAGAGCTTATTTCTCTCGAAGGAAATTCATCAACAATTCGACTTCAAGACATGAATACTTACATCTCCTCAACAACAGTCAGGGATTTATCCAACAACAATACAACAAATTAGCTCACATACGCATACATTTCATCCACATATCACAAACATGGATAAAGAAAATACATTACATCATACATTTCATGCAACATGACTTCGTATTTTAGCTAACATTTTACCCTTTTCAAGTTGTTGTACAACCTAGACCCTAACTAGGTATACATTCTACTTTCACTCCCTCAATCAAGAGTTAATTCCCCAGTAGAGTAATGGATAACCGAAGCTCCTAGATCTTACTTCCCAGGGCATAAATCAACATTCCTCAGCAGAGTCCTCCTCAACAGCAGGTACAGGAATTCTCGCCAAGAAATCTCTTATGCAACCGATCTTTTTTGGATGGCATCTTTAAGCCTATCTCCGACGATTCCCCGTCGCCTTCCAAATGGCATCTGTAAGCCCATTCCCGACATCACCAATCAGCATTACTCTATACGAGTGCAAATTTTTGGGCACTCTAGTATTCAATCATCTTCCACCTTCAGATCATGAAAGGCAGACCAGCCAATCTACATCCTCAGGTTTAAGAAGATTGAACAGAGGAAGCTGTTGTACCCCAAAATTTGCCCTCTCACTTATCAAAGGATCAACCCAGTCCCTCAAGTTTTCTTCCATCCAATTTCAAGCCATGAATTACAAATTTTCCAAGAAAGCCATTCTTAAGGGCAAAATGGTCATCTGCACACCAAAAAGTCAAACTTTGACTTTTGGATCAAAATCAAGCTTCAAGAATCATATTTCATCAAGACACGTTGAAATATGAAGTTTGTTTCACCAAGAAATTCAAAAGTCAAAATTCTAAATACTTAGAATTTTTTCTAATTGTTTAAGAAATATGACAAGCTCAGAACTTCTGATCAGTTTATCACCATGATGCAAGCTGATTCTGGAAGAACTTATGGCACAAAAGTTATAGATTTCAATAAGATCTAAAACATTGCAGAACAGGACTTCCCCTGGAAATGCTGGAATTTCAAGTTATAGATGTTCAAAGACACGTCCATGAAAACTAAAGCGTTCAGCAAATTCTGGACACTTTCAAGACAGAGTTGGGTCAGAACTTCTGAGCCAATTTTCATAAAGGTTCAGTTAGAGTTTACAAGGGTAATTCCAAGAAGGTTATAGAGCGTGCTACAAGCTTCCTGGAAAGTCTGAGAGCTCCTTCAGAACATGCTGGAGCAAGGAGATACAAAGATCAGAAGTTAGATGTTCACTCTAAATTATGTTGAAGTTGAACTTCTGACCAAGAATCAAACAATGAGGCAGAGTTTCACATGGTAGGATTTCTGATTTGATAAATCTCATCATCATTTAGTGCTTAATTAATGCTCACAATCACTTTTGAGTCTTTATCTAGAGGATTTCCCCACGTGTGGCATAAAAGTACCTTTATTGTCTTGGAAAAGTAAACTCTTGTACAAAAGTGTGATGGGCCCATGCGTTACTTTTGCTTTGGAAGTTACCTTTCCTTAATTCCTGCTTACAATTCCAGCTTAGGCGCTGCTAAGGCTACTAGCCACCATACTTGTTTCAAACAGCAAGGCAGCACCCTAGCATGTGATGGTTGCACTCTCCAAGCTACAAGATCTTTGCCTATAAATTGAAAGCTATTGGCAACGGTAAAAAGGTCAGAAATTTGAGAAAGAAAAGCCTTGAACCCCTGCTAAAATTACAAGAGTCCAAAAAACTGTAAACACAACATACAAAACTTGTTAACTTTTGATTCCTTGCATTCAAACGCCATTTATTCTCAAGTGTTTCTTGACTAAAACCATCCACACAGTTTCTGATTCACATATTAGAAGTTGTCCTAACTCCTGTATTCATACTGTAATACACTCTCCATCCACCTCCACCTCAAAGAAGTCAGAACATCACCCCTTGGTTGTTCCAGACGTTGAAAACTTCCAACCTGCTGGGTACGAGAAGAAGTTGCTCAGAACATCACCAGAGTTCAGGACCAATCTCCAGTTCATAGAATCTTTTCCTACTACAAGGTAAGTTTCTGCTGACTCTCATCATATTACTTAGGAATTGTTAGATTTTTCATGTTTAAAATACAAAGTAGATATTCTGATATTGATGATGTACATATTCTGAGATTTCATGCATCTGCCTGCCTAAGTAGAGGGAATTCCAGTTCCGAGCTTCATGAGAAAATTAGGACTCAGAATTGGGATTAGCAAATTCATGTTTGCTTTTGATCTATATTGCTAATATCTCTTGCCTTTGAAACATTATGAAAATAGTCATAACTGTTATATGCGTAACTTTCGTTCTGTTAAGAAATGACTAAGTTGCAGATGTTCTGATTAGCATGGAGAGGGAGACGAAGTTCTGTCAATGGCATCAGAACTTATGAAAACTTATTTGTTCCCAGCAGATCCAGAACTTCTGACCTTCCCTATTTCTATTAACATTGTTTCTGTTTGTGCAGCATGCCAGAGTCAGAACTTCTGACCTCTTCTTTTTAGCATTTGCGCTGATTCTGTCTTTCTTCTTTTTGTTTTTTTACCATCACTTTTTTTTTTCATTAATCAAAATAAAACACCAAAAATATTTCATATTCACATATTATGTTTTATTCCTTACAACACAAAAGACCCAAAAATATTTTCTTGAACAAAACTTATTTCTTTTCTTAAATAAATAAGCATTTACATTCCTTGTACATTCTTATCCATTCAATGTGGTTGTAATAGTAACTTGGGATTTAATTTGCAATCCCCATTTGTAAATATGTACACCCCATCCCCCTAATGATTGTAATAGCGTAGAATCTTTATTTTCCGCACTTTTATTGCTTCCATATATTGTTAGTAATTAGGGTGTGTATGGCAAGACTAAAACCAATGTTTATAAGACCCTAATTCAAGACAAAATTATGCATGCAATCAAATACACTTGCACACTAGCACCTTTAAGGTTAACTTCACTTGTTGCCTAAAAATGGTCATGTTACGCAGGTGGGGTGTCTTAGCAAAACCAATCAAAATACAAGATCATAGTCCCTCGATGACGCTATTCAAAGTTGCCTTACAAATGATCTTAGTCCCTAAAAGAAAATGCTAAGATACCTTGCAACATTGATATCTATGAATATACAAACGTCCCAACGCCCATCCCTTCACATCCAACAATGGGGCTTCTTACCAAATCAATGGTAAGATAGCAACATCCAAAGGAGGAGGAAAAGAACATCTAAGATCTTTTTGAGTAGGTAGATTCACTCCTAGTTGCTCGCTTGCTCACAACAACAAAAAATTTATATACCAACACTCTCACTTTGGAACATTTTTCGAAAGACAACATTTTGTACGCGTTCTTATAGAGACGAGAATCATTACAAAGATTGCCTAAACAACGGCCTCTTTTACAAAATACTTTCAAAACCATACCAAGCACAATTTCAAAAAACAAAAGCAAGTGATCTAGCAAGTAACTAAGAGCCCATGGAAAACCATGGATGAAAAGGGTGCTAATACCTTCCCTTTTCATAATCTACCCCCCGAACTCAAGAAACAATCTCAAAAGTCTTTCTTGTGCTTTTTACCTTTCCTTTTGGATAAAAGAAAAGTCAGTGGCGACTCTTGCTAACCGCAACATTTGCGATAAAATGCAAAACCTTCAAGTCAGTTCTCCCACCATATCACAGTGTCATACTCCCTTTATTGCAAGACTCTACTTCAATTTTACAAATAACATGGCGGAATACGAAGCGTGCATCTTTGGTCTCAAAGCTGCCATAGACTTGGGGATCGAATCGTTGAATGTATTTGGAGATTCAGCTTTGGTTATCAGTCAGATGAGAGGGGAATGAGACACCAAACACCCCAACCTTATCCCTTATAAAGAACATGTTTTGACATTGCTCCCACATTTTAAGAAGATTACCTTCGAGCACTTCCCGCTAGAAGAAAATCAGTTAGCAGACGCACTAGCCACAATGTCATCTATGTTTAAACTTAAATGGGATAACGAGGCTCCCCAGATTACCATTGAACGAAGGGATGAACTAGCACACTGTCACAAGATTAATACTGAAGAAGTAGTGGACCAGCCTTGGTTTCACAAAGTCAAGAGGTATCTCGAGGCTCAAGAATATCCAGAAGGATCTTCAGTCAATGATAAGAAGTTCCTAAGAAGATTCTCCACTAAATTCTTCCTTGGTAATGGCATTATTTACAAACGCAACCATGACTCTGTGTTACTTCGATGCGTAGACAAGGTTGAAGCTGAAAGGATCATGGCTGAATTACATGAAGGCACTTTTGGCACCCATTCCAGTGGGCATACAATGGAAAATAAAATCCTACGGGCAGGCTATTACTGGTCTACCATGGAAGAAGATTGCTATCAACACTCTCGAACTTTCCATAAGTGTCAGATTTATGCTGACAAGGTGCACGTACCCTCGGTTCCTCTGAATGTCTTGACGGCTCCTTGGCCCTTTGTTATGTCGGGGATTGATATGATTGGGGAAATCAAGCAAACAACATCCAATGGACACCGCTTCATTTTAGTGGCCATTGACTATTTTACCAAGTGGGTGGAGGTAGCTTCTTTCGCTTCCGTTACCAAGAATGTTGTCACCCGGTTCATCAAGCAAAATCTCGTCTACCGATACGGTATCCCAGAGAGGATCATTACAGACAATGGTAAGAAGTTGAACAATACTATGATCACCACCTTGTGCGAGCAATTCAAGATCCAGCATCATGATTCTTCCCCTTACCGGCCAAAGATGAATGGTGATGTTGAAGCCGCGAATAAGAACATTAAAAATATCATACAGAAAATGACAGTCACATACAAAGACTAGCATGAGATGCTACCATTCGCTCTCCACGGATATCGTACCACAACTTGCACATCAATCGGGGCAACACCCTACTCTCTGGTTTACAGCATGGAAGTTATATTGCCGATTGAGGTCCAGATCCCCTCTCTGAGAATTATGAAGGATGCAGGGGTGAATGAAGAAGATTGGATCCAGACTCGACTTGATCAACTAAACTTGATTGATGAGAAAAGACTTATTGTTGTCTGTCATGGTCAGATGTATAAAAAACGGATGATCAAGGCTTTCAACAAAAAGGTCAGACGCCAAGTGTATCAAGTCGGGGATTTGGTGATCAAACGTATCATACTGCCGCAAGGTGATCCCAGGGGAAAATGGACTCCTACATACGAAGGACCATTTATGATCAAAAACATATTCTCTGGTGGAGCAATGATTTTGACCACCATAGATGGCGACGACCTGCCGCACCCTGCAAACAAAGACATAGTCAAAAGATACTACGCATAAGAGACTCTCTAGGTTGACACACCTAGGTAAAACAAGGGCATCCCGGCGAACCAAAAAGGTTCGGGCAAAAATTAGGGATAAAACAAAAAAATATGTACACCCAGCAAGCTGAAAACCCGAAAGGGCGGCTTGGGAAAAAAAGGGTATCCCGGTGGACTGAAAACCTGAAAGGGCGGCCCAGGAAAAAGTTAGAGATTTAAAGCGTATGACTATGTTCTGTTGGATCACCTTACGGACAACCTGACAAACTCATAGGTTCTGATCAATTCAATCATCTTCAGACGAGGCAAAAAATAGACAAGATGCTCAGAGATACGAAGGCTATAGCAGAATGGGAACCCCATGGGATTATTGCACATAGCTATCTTTTCTTTGTATCAAAATTATCTTTTTTTTACGACGGCATTTTCTTACTAGAATGTTTGTCTCATTGTACAATAATACTTACTCAAAGTCAATACAAAGATATCCCATTGAAAGTACAAAACTATCTGTTTTTCTTTACTCTTGTGTTTTGTTTACAAAAACGTCAAATGATTTATTGTTGAACATATGCATTTGAATATAATTACTGTTTACGAATAAACAAAATAGAAAGACAATCATTGATGGCTTTAAGAGGTGGGGAAATCTCTTTATGCTATTTCCATAAATCCCCCGTAGTGTGCAGTTTAGTCCCTAGCAGAACAAAGCTTCCAGTTATCAATCCCCAGTAGGAGTCACCAAATTTCTCCCGGTTCCCCAAGCAAGATTTTTTTTTGAGCAGTACATGGCATTTCCCTTACAACAGGGTTTATTTCTCTAAGCGGAAATTAATCAGCACTTAGACTTCACAACATGAAGAGTTACACTCCATATCCTCAGCAGCAGTCAGGGATTTATTTTCCCCAGTCTAACAGCAGTGCAGCAGATTAGCTCACATACGCATACATCGCATCCATATATCATAAACATTGATAGCATGAATGCATCATACCATGCACATCATACAACATAACTTTGCATTTTAGCTAACATTTTACCCTTTTCAGGATAAGGTTAACAGCAACTATTAACAATGTTCAAAGTTTTCAGATACAGTTCAGATACACTCCAAACATGGATGCCATTCTAATACTCATTCAGATTCAGCTTTCAGATATAGTTAAGATACGCTCCAGACACGGATGTCATTCTGATACTCATTCAATTTTCAACTTTCAGATATAGTTCAGATACAGTTCAGATACGCTCCAGACACGTATTCCATTCTGATACTCATTCAGATTCAGCTTTCAGATACAGTTCAGATATACTCCAGACACGGATGCCATTCTGATACTCATTCAGATTCAGCTTTCAGATATAGTTCAAATATGCTCCAGACACGGATGCCATTCTGATACACATTCAGATTGAGCTTCCAAGATACAATTCAGATATGCTCCAGACACAGATTCTATTCTGATACTCATTCAATTTCAGCTTTCAGATACAGTTCAGATACGCTCCAGACACGGATGCCATTCTGATACTCATTCATATTCAACTCTCAAATACAGTTCATATACGCTCCTGACACGGACGCCATTCTGATACTCATTCTTTCAGCTTATAAATTACAATTCAACAATCACTTTTGGATGGCATCTACAAGCCCATCTCCAACAACTTCCTATCATCTCTCCAAATGGCATCTTTAAGCCCATTCCCTCTACCATCGCATCACCAAGTGCAAATTCCTGGGCACTCTAGTGTCCAATCATGTTCCACCCTCGAGTCACGAATGGCAAAACTCGCCAATCTAACTCTTTAGGCTTAAGAAGATTGAACAGGGGAAGCTGTTGTACCCCAAAATTTGCCCTTTCACTTATCAATAATTTTCTCACAAGATCTTCTTAGGCTCAAGACTGCACTAGGGTTTGATCAGCTCAAGACACGTCCTTATGCACTGATGACCAAAATTAGGGTTTGAGTTTGCACAAGGATTTTTGAACTTTATATGCCCCATATGATTTCCATGGATCATTATGGACCCCCAAGATTACTCGTGTCAAGTTTCAAGCCTTGGATCATATTTTTGATCAGTCAATTGAGCAGTTGACCTAAAAATCAATTGTATTGGGGAAAAAGTCAACTATGGCCAATTTAAAGTTAAACTTCATAATTTTTTATCCACATAAATATTTTAAACTTATATATATCATTTGATCAAGTTTGAACCACAATTCCTCAAAGAAATTTGATCAAATCTCCAAAAGGGCTAAATGGTCAAAATTAGGGTTTTGACTGGGAAAGGCCAATTTCTGATTTTTGACCTAGCAAATGGTCAATTGGTTTAAGGAATGATCTCAAGATTCCAATTGCATCATTTTTAGCAAATGACATGTTTCAAAACATTGCAAGTCCATTGGATTGACAGATGAATTTTTCAGTCAAATGATCAAAAGTCAAATGTATACTGAAAAGTCAAACGTATACTGAAAAGTCAAACTTGGACTTTTTGGTCAAATTCAAGTGCCAAAGATCATAATTCATCAAAACATGTCAAAATATGAAACTTATTCATCAAGAAATAAAAAAAGTCAAGATTTCATTTTAAAAAGTCAAAATTTCTAAACTTAGAAATTTTTCTAAGTGTTGGAAATTTCTTATTTTTTTATAACTTTGAGCAAAATTTTCACCATGATGCCAGATGATTCAAGAGAAACTTCCAACATGAAAGTTGTAGTATCCATGAATACTAAAACTTTGCTTCACACAACTTCTTCCAAAATTGCTTGGATCTCAAGTTATAATTTTATGAACATGTGGTCATGAAACTAAACACTTTGTGAAATTTTGCTCTAATTTGGTCAGGATTTTGACCCAACTTCATGGCACTTTTTTATATAGTTCCAAGGGGAATTTTTAAAATCAATTCAAAGATGGGTTGTAGATCACATTTCAAGCTTTCCAAAATGTCCAAGAACTCCTTGAGATCATTCTTGAGTAGGGATAATCGAAGAGATGAAGTTAGAGTTTTATCACTTTAATTACAAGTCATTTTAGTGATGAACAAAATTCAAATTCAAACTATGCTGCATAAACAATACTTTGCAGGCCTCAAACTTGTTAGGCACTCCATAATTAATGTTTTACACGACTGTTAGAGGCCTCACTTCAAGCATTCAATGCATGGACATGCTGTTTATCCATTTTTGGAAGAAAGGTTATATTGCCATTTTGATAAAGTGACTTTTTGTACAAAACTTGTTCTTGAGCCTTGCACTTATTCTCTTCTGATCAAACAGGTCCTATAACTCATGAGAAATGTTTCAAACACTTACAATCACCTATCCCATGCTTGTACCTCTCCTTGAAACTTGTTTCCCTCTTTTCTTCAAAATCAAGTAACCTAGCCAAAAGCTTGAAACTTGTACTTCTGACTTGCTAATGCACTGAAACACTTTTGTTTAACATACTCAAACCATTTGACACAAACACACGAATGCTCAAGCCTTGAAAGAACCTAGAACTCATAATCACACTTCACACTTCCATTTTTTACATAAACTGACCAAAAAATTGGAACTCATAATCTACTCGTGCGTTTCTTGGCCTTTTGGTTTCTAAAGTTTCTAAACATCACAAAGAATCAATCTCACACCCTGTTTTAGAACTATAACACCATTAACATCATCCTCCATTTTCAAAAACTCAGCTCTGAACATTGACTTCTCCAGACCATTTCATCCATCCATTGTTCAAGCTAATCATTGCATTAGCTTCCTAGGACCTCAAGGAAGCCAACATGATCATCACCATCACTTGAAACAATCTCAAACTCAAAACACGATTTCCAGTTTTGAGGTAAGTTTTCTCAACTTGGAACTCTTCATACAGGCATCATCAATAGTTTATTTATGAACAAAACATGTAGATATCATTGCCCTGAAGCTAACCATATCCATAGTTTCCATTAATTTTGCTTGAGCTTAGAGAATTTTGAAACTGAAATTTTTGAGATTTTTAGGGTTCAGATTAGGGCCATTAAAATTCATGCTTATCTTTGATCTATAGTTTTAATGCTTTACATTTCTGAAACTGTGAGAAAATTTGCTACAAGTTTCATGTTTACAGTTTTCATTTTTGATGAGAAATGAGAAAGTTACAGTTGGTCTGGCTGGAGGTTGAAGAAGAAGTCATCAGGGCGCGGTTTGCCTTACATATTTATTGATTTTCCTATTTTAACGGATGTATAGCCACCCCAGTGGTAGAAGCACACGCCTGTAACCTATGGGACCTGGGTTCGAGCCCCAGTGGGACCCTTTTGCATTTTTCACATATTTTGCAATCCTCACTTTTTTTGAGCGCCTGGGCCTTATTGGGCTTTGTAGTGTTTTTTTATATTTTTGCTTACTAACCCCCTTGCAGGCTGTTAGCACCCCTGGTCTAATTTATTTTTATTTTCTTATTTTTATTTCATTTGTTTTCTTAATTATTTTTTTTACTAATGTTAAAAATCATAAAAAAATATAAAAATATTAGATTTTCATTTTGACATAGTTTATTTATATTTTCTCGTAAAAATTATTTTTATTTAATAAATATTTTATTTATTTCACTAAACATCTTGTAAATTTAATTAAAATGATAGGTTTTATTTATTTTCTTTTATAACAATTAAAATATATTATTTTCATATAAAAAAGGCCAAAAATACTTTATAATACTATAAATATTTTCAAGACATAAAAATACTAAAAAATGCTTTTCTTAAACTTATTTTCTTTTGATTAATTAATAGAACTAGGGTTTTATTTAAAATCTTTTCTTAAACAAATTATTTTTATTAATTATTTTTCTTTAAATTAATTATATTAAGACAAAATCCCTTTTTTCCTAAAAAATCAAACATATATCCATTTACTTCACATTTTGCATTTTTGTACATATATTCATTTTATACTTTGTATTTATTCAAATCTTTGTGCAATGGATACCAATTTAATATGGTTGTAATAGACTAACTAGGTTTACATTCTTGCAATCCTCATTCAATTTGTATACCCCCTCCCACAAATGTTGTAATAGTGTAGTAACTTTAAATTCTGCAATTTATCGCTTTTATATACAAATGCTAGTAATTAGGGTTTGTATGGAAAAACTAAAACCAATACTTAGAAAACCCTAATTCAAGACAAAAACAAGCATGAAAACAATACACTTGCACACAAGAACCCCCAGGGTTATTCCACTTGGTTTCCTTATACAAAATGGCCATATTACGCATGTAAGGTATCTTAGCAAAAACAAACAAATACAAGATTATAGTCCCTCGATGACGCTATCTAAGTTGCCTTTCAAATGATCTTAGTCCCTAAAAGAGAATGCTAAGTTACCTTGCAACATTGTTAATCATGGTTATACGATGACCCACGCCCGTCCCATTTACCTCTAAAGATAGGGTTACTTATCAAATCAATGGTAATATGACAATGACAAAAGAAAAGAAAAAATGAACAATAAAGACTTTTGAGTAGGTAGAATGCTCCTAATTACTTGCTCAATTTCAAACAAACATCCTTGCTATTTTCAAAAACAAACACCTACACTTTCAAAACATCTTACAAAACTTGAAAACATTTTCAAAAGATCAAACACTTTGTATACATTCTTACGAACGAGAATCATCACAAAGTTTGCCTAAACAATGTCCTCTTTACAAAATACTTTCAAAAAACACACAAAGCACAATTTCAAACAAAAGCAAGTGATCTAGCAAGTAACTAAGAGCCCGTGGAAAACCATGGATGGAAAGGATGCTTATACCTTCCCTTTTCATAATCTACCCCCCAAACTCAAGAAATAATCTCAAAGGTCTTTCCTGTGCTTTTTCACCTTTCCTTTTAGATAAAATAAAATTTGGTGGCTACTCTTGCTAACTGCAACATTTACAATCAAACGCAAAACCTTCATGTCAGTTCTCCTACCGTATCACAGAACTGGCGACTCTGTTGGGGAAATTCTAAAAGTGGGGTTACCTTAGGGTTAGATCACATTTACTTTCATTCATTGTTTGACTTGTTTGCTTTACATTTATGGTTCTTTGTTTGGGTTTGAATCCTCTACCCGGATTTGGGACACCTTATAGTTAAGTAGCAATACGCTGTGTAAACTGTGCGGGATATACCGACATGGCTTAAGAAATAGCTACGTTAGTGTGACATATTTGTGGGTACCAGTAGCCTTTGAGTTAATCAAAGAGAATACGGGGCCGTTGAGTGATGTCATGAAGCACTAATGAACTTCTAGAACCTTTACTTGACCAACTTGGCCTTTAGGATGTAGTGAGATGACTAGCTTTGGTGCACTCCGAAGTTGGTAGATACTCGATACTACATTCATTGAGGTTTGGTTTCTTGGGATATTTAGGTCACCATTAAAGAGGCTTGTGCTGAAATAATGACCAAGGAAACAGACCAGTGATATTGAGCTCCTTAGAACCCGGTTACTATTACTAGGACAGGTTTGAGGCAACTAAACTTCAAGAGGGTACTTACTTGTGAAAATTCCATGAAAGCCTAAACCTAAGGACTTGTTTGCTTTATTTATATATACATACTTGTACATAACATAATGAACATCATAACATCATACACATTCACTAACCATTTCAAGGATTTTGGGATTCATCTTTTTCTTGTTTTGTAGGATATGGATTCTCTTCGCAGGAAAACTATTCAAGTCAATCTTGTAAGGATACCTCCATAACTTAAGGAACTAGCTTCAAGGATTCCTGAAAACTCTCCATTCACCGAGAGACATGGTCTCCTACTCAACTTGATCACCTCTAACACAGATGAGGACATGATGAAGGTGCTCTTTCAGTTCTTTGATCCTTTACACCACTGCTTCACATTTCCCGACTATTAACTTGTGCCTACCTTGGAAGAATTCTCCCGACTCATGAGAATTCCCATTCTCAATCAAATACCTTTCAACGGTACGGAAATAGACCCAAAGCCAGAAGAGATTGCTCAAGCTCTACACTTGCACTCATCTGATGTCACAAATCATTAGGAAACAAGGAGTGGTGTCAAAGGTTTCCTAGCAAAGTTCTTGTTTGAGAAAGCCCAAAATTGTTGGAATTCTTTGCACCTTCAAGCTTTTGAGGAAATTGTGGCTCTCCTCATCTATGGGATGGTTTTGTTTCCAAATCCTGACCAACTCATAGACGTGAACGCCGTCAAAATCTTCATATCTCGCAACTCGGTGCCTATATTGCTAGGGGATATCCTACACTCTTTTCACACTCGCACAATGAGGAAAAGAGGTGTTCTTATGTGTTGTACTCCCCTCTTGGCAAGATGGTTTATTTTGCATCTTCCCCAATCTGTATTGAAGAATGATCAAGGTTCAAGGTGGTCACAAAGGTTGATGACACTCAAACATTCAGACATTCATTGGTGCTCCTGATCCATAGAGAATGTTACTATTGTCGATCGTTGTGGAGAATTTCCTAATGTCCCTTTACTTGGCATTAGGGGAGGTATCACCTACAACCCCTGCTTAGCCTTAAGACAGTTTGGTTACGCCCAAAGGGATGCCCCGCACGAGATGCTGATTCAAGGTTTGGTGTTTGACTACGAGAACGACGTTCAAGGTCTTCACCAGAGATTTATTCGAGCATGGAGGATGTTGAACAAGGTAGATAACAAGACTTTGGGGCACAAGAATTCCATCCCTCTTGAGCCTTACCTCAAATGGGTACGAACTCGTGCACAGAGTCTTATGATGCCTTACCCCTCCATTCTCCCGGTAATCATTGAGACTGTCATGGAAGGAGATGTTCCATACACTATCCTACATCGTGACATGCCCACCTCTCTTGAAGACTTACAAAGAGATTGGATACAACTCATGGGTGAGCGAGATACTTTCGAAGCCCAAATTCTACGCAAGCAAGAAGAAGGTTTTGGAACTCACTAGACTACTTCATGAGGAGCAGACTCTGAATGCCTACATCACACCAAAGAGGATGCGAACTACCTTTTTATCTTAGAGTTTTTGTATTATTTTTCCCGAGAAAGCATTGATGTACTCGAGCTTCAATCTATTAATATAACGTACGTTTCCTTTTTGTCTAAAACAAATTTAAATCATAAGATTCTTGGAATCATTGCATATGCATTTACCATTCATCATAACATAAGCAGGTTTCTTGCAACAAGTCTCCTCATCTCTCTACTGTTTATTTCAGTAAGATGGATCTTGAGCAAATGGTGAAGGACCTCCAAGCTCAGAATGCACAGTTTCAGCAGTTGTTCTTTACCCTAGCCAAAGGACAAGAAGAGTTAAATACCTTGCTGGCTGAGGAGAAGAAAAAGAAGACGAAGAAGATAACCAGAGTTCTAAACATGGGAAGAAGATTCCAAGGGCAAACAAGAAGGGCCTTAGACTTCACAACGACATCCGGTGAGAAAGACAATCAAGATGGGAAAGGAAAAGAAACAGTTATCCAGTCAGAGTCAGAAGAGGAAGAGGAAGAACAAGACTATTATGAAGAACAATACCCTCCGGCCGACGACAAGTATAAGCATCTAGAAGAGCGGTTGAGTGCAATGGAAATCCAAAAAGTGTCTGGATTGGACTTTGAGGAGTTGGGACTAGTATCGAGAATTGTCATTCCTCCAAAATTCAAAGCACCTGTGTTCGCCAAATATGACGGAGTTTCATGCCCTAAAATGCATCTCCGGTCCTATGTGAGGAAAATCCAGCCCTATACCACTGACAAAGATTTATGGGTACACTTCTTCCAAGACAGCCTGTCTGGAACTCAACTTGATTGGTTTTATCAGTTAGAAAGAGCCAATGTTCATAACTGGGAGGATCTTGCTGCAGCCTTTTACAAACAACATCAATACAATGCTGATCTTGCACCCACCCGTACTCAACTCCAGAGTATGGCCATGGTTTCAAGTGAAGGCTTCAGGGACTACACGCAAAAGTGGAGGGATTTATCTGGAAGAGTTTAACCTCCTCTATTTGAAAGAGAGTTGGTAGACATGTTTTGGGCACCTTGTCCGGCCCCTTCTTCAATCACTTAATTGGGAGTTCATCGGAAGGTTTTACTAAATTGATATTGACCAGAGAAAGGGTAGAAGTCGGGATAAAGAATGTAAATATTCAAAAGGATACATCCTCTGCTGCTGTAAGGAAACCATTCATTGGAAAGAAATAAGTGGTTGATGTATATCCTCAGAGAAATCAAGATAGAGCTGAACGTCGTCCTATGGTGGGGGTTGTTATGATTCCTAAACTTGCGCCTGATCAGCAAAGAAACAATCAACCAAGAATGGAAATACCAGTCAGACAATTCACCCGAATTAATATGACACTATCTCAAGTATTGCCACATTTGTTAAGATCCAATCTAGTGACTTTGAAAGGAGCTCCAAAGAACCCTAACACAACCTCTCCTTACTATCATCCTAATGCCCGTTGTGCAGACCACTCTGAAAGTCCCAGCCATGACACTAACAACTGTTGGGCTCTAAAGAACAAAGTAAAAGACCTCCTTTAAGCCAAAGACATTGAATTCGATGCGCCAGAAAATCCCAATGTTATTTATGCCCCTATGCCCAAGCACGACCATAATGCCAACGTCGTTGAAGAGGATATGTTTGTTACTTCAGTTGATGAACTTATGACTCCACTCCTGACTATCAAAAAGAACTTGTTGATTGCCGGTATATTCCCAGGCTGTGATGAAAGCTGTCATTTCTGTTTGTCCTTACCAACCAGCTGTCCTTTTTTGAAAGCAGACGTTCAGTGCCTAATAGATAAAAAGGAAATTATGTTCGAAAAGACTTCTGTTCCACCTATTTCTTATAATAATGTTTCGATCGTGACAATTTCCGACAATTCTTCCAGGGTATCCACCAAAAGACCCGTTAGAATTACATCAGTTCCAAAAGTAGCTCCTTTGATAATTACAATTCCTGGACCAATCCCGTATTCGTCAGACAAAACCGTACCATGGAATTATGGAGGGGATGTCTACTACCACGGTATCAAGCAAGATTGGCCATTTGCCGAAGATTCAAGTTCTGAAAAAGTTAACTCCAATATCAGTAATATTGTAGGGACTAGCAAGATTACCCGAAGCGGAAGGATATTCTCTCCTGAAATTGCTCCCCCAAAAGCAGTTTCTGGACCTGTAATCATTCCTGTCGTTGTTGCTCCTCCGAAGGCTATTCCCAGTCCTACAATCATCTCCACTAATACTCCAACTGACAAAGCTGATACAACCCCTGTTATCACTCCTACTGACATTCATGCTGCCGAGTCAACTGAGACTCGAGGTAAAAGTATTCTGATTGAGCCTGTCCGGAAGAAGGCACAATCATTAGCTATCCTTGAGACTTCCCGGAAAGAGATGGAGGAAATTCTAAAGATCATAAAAAGAAGCAACTACAATGTAGTTGAGCAACTAGGGCAAACTCCATCCAAAATTTCCTTGTTGGCTTTAATACTATGTTCTGAGGCGCATGAAAAGGCCTTGGTAAAATTCCTAAAAACCGCCCATGTACCCCAACAAACATCTGCCAATCATGTCCAAGACTGCGTAGCCAGCTTGACTGTAAATAATGGTTTAGGTTTTTCATATGTTAATTTAACGCCAAGGGGGAGGAAGCATAATCAGGAATTGCACGTCTCAGTTGAATGTAGGGGCACAACCTTTGCTCATGTCTTGGTTGACACTGATTCGTCTCTGAATGTATTGCCTAAAAAGGCTCTTGATAGGCTCGACTGTGAGGGATTGACATTGAAACCAAGTAACATAGTAGTGAGAGCCTTTGACGGCTCAAAAAGGATGGTGCATGGGGAAGTGGATATCCCCAAAAAGGTTGGAACCCAAACATTTGATTCAACTTTTTATGTAATGGATATCCGCCCTTCATATTCCTGCTTTCTAGGCCGACCATGGATCCAAAATGCTGGAGCTGTTACCTCTACGCTGCACCAAAGGCTGAAATATCCGATTCAAGGGGAAATCATCATCGTTCATGGAGAAGAAGAGTATATGATCAGCCATCTCAATTCCTTCAGATATGTGGAGTTAGATGGTGAATTTATTGAAACTCTATTCCAGCACTTTGAAGAAGTCCCGCAAGATGTGGCAGTAACCAAGGTTGTGTCTCAGGTTCCCAAGATCACAAGGCCACCACTTAGGATTTCATCTTTGAAGGATGCCAAGGCAGTGATAGAAGAAGATGGGTGCACTATTTGGGGACAACTCTCAGATATCCCATACAAGTCTGACAAGTTTGGCCTAGGTTTTACTTCAGGTGCCTAGAAGGCTGTATGTCCTGCTCGTGCCGGAGGACCACCCTTGAAGATCATCAACCTCAAAGTCAATGCGGTGGAAGATGATGAAGACAGCTACAACCTGGAGGATTGGATTTTCCCAACTGTCAGTGGAGGGATCAACAACTAGGAGGCTATAGATTTCGTCCCGATCACTTTTATCCCACAGTAATTTATCTTTACATATTGTTGGATCTGTAATATTAAAACAATTTAGACTCTTAAAACCTTGTGTCTTACCCGAGGCACCATGGTCCATTTGTAAGGGTTATTATCTTATTTCCATATGACATCAATGAATCATGGACATTTTTGCATACAAACTTTGTGCTCATTGTTTTTCTTTTTACATTTTCATTTCTTTCAAAGATAGCTATACTCTTACACACACTCACACTCACAATGCAGGTCTACATCCATTCGGGATCCCATGGGTAACGGTTCTGCTATGGCCATATGTGACTCCAAAAATCTAATCTACCAAGCTGAAGACGAAGGTGAGGAAGATTGTGGAGTACCAGGAGAACTTGCCAGGTTACTAATACAAGAAGAGAGAACCATTCAGCCCCACAAGGAACCAGTGGATACAATCAATCTAGGTACCGAAGAAGACAAAAAAGAAGTCAAGGTGGTTGCTAATCTGGAACCCAGTGTCAAAGAGCATCTGATTCAGTTGTTACACGAATATGTTGAGGTCTTTTCCTGGTCGTATGAAGACATGCCATGACTTGATGCGAATATTGTGGTACATCATCTACCTACAAAAGAGGACTGCCCACCAGTAAAACAAAAATTCCGTCGAATGCGACCAGATATGTCAGAGAAGATTAAAGCTGAATTCATGAAGCAATTCAATACTGGATTCTTGGCCGTCACCTCCTACCCGCAGTGGGTTGCCAATGTTGTTCCCGTTCCCAAAAAGGACGGCAAGGTACGAATGTACATGGACTATAGAGATTTAAATAGGGCAAGCCCTAAGGATGATTTCCCACTCCCCCACATTGATATTCTAGTTGACAATACGGCGCAGTACAAAGTGTTTTCCGTCATGGACGGTTTCTCAGGCTACAACCAAATCTGTAGGTGTTTAGGTATTGGCTTGCATATTTGGTAAATCCCAAGTGTATGTGTGAATGTCATGACTGATGTCATAACATTCTAGTTCAGTTTGTACTGACTCAGTAGGTACCTTTGCAGAAAAATATTGTAATTCAAATACTGATGTTTATAAGTGTGTATCTGAGCATTTTGCAAAATGATCACATTTTGCTAAATCAGTAGACAGGTTTTCTCAGATGTCATAACAGATGTTATGACATCCTGTTCTGAACTAACAGGATTACAGGACTGGATAAGTCTGAGTTTTTTTCAGGAAATAACTCAGTCCTTCCTGAACAGAATCCTGCGTTTTCTGAGGGATAACCTAGCTCAACCCTAACCTGGTTAATAAAGTCATGTGACCTGGTCTTTAGGTCAAACGGAATTAACCCTAGGTTTTTGGAAACCCTAACTGAAGTTGCAGCTGCTATATATTCAACAGAGCTGCTGTTTTTCAAGGAACCCTGCTGATTGATTAGAAGATCATTTGTAATCTGTATAGATTTGTTTATTGTACTCCAAGCAATTATCATTGTGATAAGTGCCTTGGAATAGGTTTCAAATTGTAAGGGTTGTGTAGCACTCTAAGCTTTGAAGCAAGAGTGTTTGAATGTTCCTTGACTAAAGTTGTGAAGCAGAGTCAAGTTAGTTGTGTGCATCACTCAAAGCTGTGAAGCACGAGTGATTGTGTTGCTTGATTAAAAAGCTGTGAAGCTTAATCAAGTGTGTGTTTTTGAAGAGTGTCTTCATCAATTCTTAAGTCAAATTGGTTTATGTATCACTGCTGTGATTGAGGGGGAGTGAGTAGGAACTCAGGTTTAAGTTGTACTTAGATTAGAATTGCATTGGGTAGGTCTTAAGTGAAGGAGATAAACTGGTTGGTTTATTCCTGAATTAACATCTCTTATAGTGGATTCTCTCCCTGGCTTGGTAGCCCCCAGAGTAGGTGTTGTTGCACACTGAACTGGGTAAACAATTGACTGTGTTCTTTATTGCTTTTGTATTTACTGTCATATAGTAAGTCAGATACGGTGTTATAACATTGAACGTGACATTGAGTATCTGCAGCCAGAATTTTCAATTGGCATCAGAGCAGGCACCCTGCCTGTATTACTGGGTGAGATCTAGGGATATCACTTTCTGGCACTATGGACAAAGAAGGAGTTTTTGGAAATAGACCATCCATTCTGGATGGAACTAATTATGACTACTGGAAACCTCGTATGATTGCCTTCCTAAAATCTCTGGACAAAAAGGCTTGGAGAGCTGTTGACAAAGGATGGATTCATCCCACCATAACTGAGATAGATGGGACAATCAGTCTGAAGCCTGAGGAAGATTGGAGTAAAGAAGAAGATGAGTTAGCTCTGGGAAATTCAAAAGCTTTAAATGCCTTGTTCAATGGAATTGATAGAAACATCTTCAGACTAGTACATCAATATGAACTGGCCAAGGAAGTTTGGGACACTCTCAAAACTACTCATGAGGGAACTTCCAAAGTAAAAATGTCAAGGCTTCAGATGTTGACCACCAAATTTGAGAATCTAAAAATGATGGAAGATGAAACCATTCATGAGTTTCACATGAACATCTTGGAGATTGCCAACACCTCAGGAGCACTGGGAGAAAAGATGTCAGAAGAAAAACTGGTGAGGAAGATTCTCAGATCCTTGCCTAACAGATTTGCAATGAAGGTAACTGCCATAGAGGAAGCCCAGGACATTAGCAAGTTGAAAGTGGATGAACTTATTGGGTCTCTTCAGACTTTTGAGATGGGAATCACTGATAATGGTGTCAAAAAGAACAAGAGCATAGCACTCATGTCCAACACTGATGTTGAAGAAAATATTTCAGAAGCTGTAGCCATGCTTGGAAGACAGTTCAACAAACTCATCAAAAGAATTGATCCAAAGTCAAGGTCTAATGTCCATAACATTCCCTCCAACATTGACAGTTCCAGCAGAAGACCAAGGTCAGAAGAGAAGGGAATTCAAGGCAGAGGAATTCAATGCCATGGCTGTGAAGGATATGGGCATATTCGAGCTGAATGTCCTACCTTTCTTAAGAAACAAAAAGGAATGACTGTTACTTGGTCTGACTGTGATTCAGAAAGTAATTCTGAAGAAGAGACTGCCAAACGAGTCACTGCTTTAACTGGTGTTTGTACCTCTGAAAGTGACATCAGTGATGAAGAGGTGACTTTTGAAGAACTAGCTGATACTTACAAGGAATTGTGTATCAGAAGTACTGAAGTCTGTGTGCAGAATGAGAAACAATCAAAACTCATCATAAAGATGGAGGCTGAAAAAAAGGCACACCTTGAAACTATAAGTCATCTAGAAGGAGAAGTTCAATTGCTAAACTCACAACTGAAACAAATGACCAAATCTGTCAAGATGTTGACCAATGGAACAGACAAATTGGAAGAGATCCTTCAGGCTGGACAAAATATGGGAAATAAATCTGGACTAGGATTTATGGAAGCAAAGAAATCTGGTACTGGTAAGCAAATGTCAAAACGGATGTCTCAACACAACTCTCGACATCAGGGACAGAGACATGTGAAGAAGAGGTACCAAAGATGGAAATGTCATCATTGTGGGAGATATGGTCACATAAAGCCCTTCTGCTTCAGACTACATGGATATCCTAATCAGAACTCAGGTGTCAAACCTAAGTCTAAAAAGGTACCACATGCTCCTCAATGGAAGAAAAAGGCTACTGCACTGATAGCTCACACTTCCCTGAGGGTCTCTGCAAAGGAAGACTGGTACTTTGACAGTGGATGTTCCAGACATATGACTGGAATCAAGAACCTCCTCAATAATGTTAAGCCTCACACCACCAGTTTTGTGACCTTTGGAGATGGGGCTAAAGGTGAAATCAAAGGAGTTGGTGATTTGGACTGCCCTGGAGTTCCAAGTCTGAATGAAGTACTGCTGGTGAAAGGACTGACCGCTAATCTCATTAGTATCAGTCAACTGTGTGATCTAGGATTCAAGGTCAATTTCTCAAAATCTGAATGCCTTGTAATCAATGACAAACAAGAAATAGTAATGAAAGGAGTCAGATTCAAAGACAACTGTTACTTGTGGGAGGCTGAGAACACTAATTTCTCATTTGTGTGTTCCATTGCAAAAGAAGAAAAAGAGGTGAAACTGTGGCACCAAAAACTTGGCCATCTTCATCTAAGGGGTATGAAGAGGATTATCTCCTTGGAGGCAGTCAGAGGGATTCCAAAACTGCAAATTGATGAAGGAAGAGTTTGTGGTGAATGTCAGGTTGGTAAGCAGACTAGGATGTCACATCCAAAGTCAAGACATCTGACCACCTCTAAGGTTCTAGAACTCCTCCATATGGATCTGATGGGACCAATGCAAGTAGAGAGTCTTGGTGGTAAAAGATATGCCTATGTGGTTGTGGATGATTTTTCCAGATTCACCTGGAAAAATTTCATTAGGGAAAAATCAGATGCATTTGAAGTTTTTGGAGAACTGTGCAAGAGAATTCAAAGAGAGAAGGAAGGATGTATTGTCAGAATCAGAAGTGATCATGGCAAGGAATTTGAAAACAGCAAGTTTGATGACTTCTGTGCTTCAGAAGGAATCAGTCATGAGTTTTCTTCTCCCATAACACCTCAGCAAAATGGAGTTGTGGAAAGAAAAAACAGGACCATACAAGAATCTGCCAGAGCAATGTTACATGCCAAAAGACTTCCTATGTATTTTTGGGCTGAAGCTATGAATACAGCTTGCTATGTTCATAACAGGGTCACCTTGAGAAAGGGAACCTCATCCACCATATATGAACTCTGGAAAGGAAGAAAACCAACTGTGAAGTACTTCCATGTGTTTGGCAGCAAATGCTATATCCTATCTGATCGTGAACAAAGAAGAAAACTGGACTCCAAAAGTGATGAAGGCATATTTCTAGGATACTCCTCAAACAGCAGAGCTTATAGAGTATTCAACTCCAGAACCAAAACCATGATGGAATCAATAAATGTTATAATTGATGACTATCATGAAGAAATAGATGTTCCTTGTACTGTTGAGAAATTCTTTGAGACTTCAACCCAACAGGATGATCTACCCAACTCCACCACAACAGAATCTGAATCAAAGGAAGCTAGCAAGACTCCTTCCATCAGAATTCAGAAGGATCATCCAAAAGAGCTCATCATAGGAGATCCCAATAGTGGAGTCATCACAAGATCTAGAGAAATCATCTCAAACTCTTGTTTTGTGTCCAAAATGGAACCAAGAAATGTCAAGGAAGCCTTAACTGATGAATATTGGATTGGTGCAATGCAAGATGAACTGAACCAATTCAAGCAACATGAAGTTTGGGAACTGGTTCCTAGACCTGAAGGAACTAACATCATTGGGACAAAATGGATATTCAAGAACAAGTCAGATGCTGAAGGAGTTGTCACCAGAAATAAGGCAAGACTTGTTGCTCAAGGATACACCCAGGTTGAAGGGGTTGATTTTGATGAAACCTTTGCACCTGTAGCCAGGTTGGAATCAATCAGACTCTTGTTGTCAATTGCTTGTCTTCTGAAGTTCAAGTTATTTCAGATGGATGTGAAAAGTGCCTTTCTAAATGGGTACTTAAATGAGGAAGCTTATGTGGAACAACCTAAAGGTTTTGTGGATCCAACCCATCCTGATCATGTCTACAAATTGAGAAAAGCTCTATATGGGCTGAAACAAGCTCCTAGAGCATGGTATGACAGGTTAACAAAGTTTCTCTCAGACAAAGGCTACAGAAAAGGAGGCTTGGACAAAACTCTATTTGTAAAAACTGAAGGAGGGAAGTTGATGGTTGCCCAAATATATGTTGATGACATAGTGTTTGGAGGAATGTCAGAACATATGGTTAAACACTTTGCTGACCAGATGCAGGCTGAATTTGAAATGAGTCTCATGGGAGAACTAACTTATTTTCTTGGACTACAAGTCTCACAGATGGAGGACTCAATCTTCTTATCTCAAAGCAAGTATGCTAAGAATATTGTAAAGAAGTTTGGTATGGAGAATGCAAGTCACAAAAGGACTCCTGCTTCTACTCATCTAAAGCTTTCCAAAGATTCAAGTGGGGTTAAGGTGGATCAAAGTCTGTACAGAAGCATGATAGGAAGCTTGTTGTACTTAACTGCCAGCAGACCTGATATTGCCTTTGCAGTTGGAGTTTGTGCTAGATACCAAGCTGATCCCAAAGTTAGTCATATCAATCAAGTGAAGAGAATTTTGAAGTATGTAAGTGGTACTTACAACTATGGATTGTTGTATACTCATGGCTGTGAACCAGCTCTGACTGGCTACTGTGATGCTGATTGGGCTGGTAGTGCTGATGATAGAAAAAGCACCTCTGGAGGATGTTTCTTTTTGGGAAGTAATCTGGTTTCCTAGTTCAGCAAGAAACAGAATTGTGTGTCTCTTTCCACTACTGAAGCTGAATACATTGCAGCTGGTAGTAGCTGCTCTCAAATGATATGGATGAAACAGATGCTCACTGAGTATAATGTCACACAAGATGTTATGACATTGTACTGTGACAATCTGAGTACAATCAACATATCCAAGAATCCTATTCAGCATAGCAGGACCAAACATATTGACATACGACATCACTTCATCAGAGACCTTGTAGAAGAGAAGACAATCAAATTGGAACATGTTGCCACTGAGCTACAGCTGGCTGACATCTTTACCAAGGCTCTGGATGCAAGTCAATTTGAAAACCTAAGGGGTAAGCTGGGTATTTGCCAACATGAGGAATTATAGCAATTAATTTTGCTTAAAACAAGGACCAAAGGACTTATGCCTGTTCTGATTGGTTTAAAATTGTATTTTCTCATTTCCTACAATTCTTTTAAGAAGTTGAATAGACACTCCTTTGCTTCCTTCCTCTCTCGTCTCCTCATCAAAACCCAGTCTCTCAATCAGAAATTTCTCCTCATTTGCTGTTGGTCCTTCAAAACTGACAAAATGTCTCAAACACCATCATCATCCAATACGACCATCTCAACCTCTTCCTCTGATCAAGATTTTGGGACAATCTCTTCCTGTCTGGACTCTGACGTTCTGGAGATCTCTTCTCATAGAAAAGTGGGAACTAACCCCACCAAGGTCAAAGAGTTGAGAACAAGACATGCAGGTAATCCATCTCATCCTTCCTCTTCAGTTCCCCCTGAAATTGCAAATAGGGAAGGGACAGCCTATGTTAATCAAGCAATAGCAAAAATTGTTTCAAGAATTCTGAACGAGAACCACTCAGTTCCTGGCATTTCTGTTCCTCTGAACCAAGAAAGCTCAAATGCTGAAACAAATCCAGATGTCTCTAAGAATGTTGAGACATCAAACAAAGAGAAGAATGCTGACATTGCTCACAAGAAAAGAAAGAAGCCTGAATCCTCTGGATCTGATGACAGTGCTTGAAGGTTGATTGCTGCTTGGTGGTGTTGCTGGTGGAGTTTGGAAGTGTGTTCTGCTGTTGTCTGCTGCTGATCTTATTATTTTGTTTTGGATAACTGTGAAATTTTCTGAACATGTATCTTTGGCCCATTTGTGGCTAAAGAGGGGGAGAATATTTTGGTACTTACTTAATTAGTACTTGACATTCTATTTTTCTGCTGTCACTTATTTCTGCTGCTATCTATCTCTGATTGTTTTAGGGTCTTTAGCCAAAAATCTGCCAAAGGGGGAGTTTGTAGGTGTTTAGGTATTGGCTTGCATTTTTGGTAAATCCCAAGTGTATGTGTGAATGTCATGACTGATGTCATAACATTCTAGTTCAGTTTGTACTGACTCAGTAGGTACCTTTGCAGAAAAATATTGTAATTCAAATACTGATGTTTATAAGTGTGTATCTGAGCATTTTGCAAAATGATCACATTTTGCTAAATCAGTAGACAGGTTTTCTCAGATGTCATAACAGATGTTATGACATCCTGTTCTGAACTAACAGGATTACAGGATTGGATAAGTCTGAGTTTTTTCAGGAAATAACTCAGTCCTTCCTGAACAGAATCCTGCGTTTTCTGAGGGATAACCTAGCTCAACCCTAACCTGGTTAATAAAGTCCTGTGACCTGGTCTTTAGGTCAAACGGAATTAACCCTAGGTTTTTGGAAACCCTAACTGAAGTTGCAGCTGCTATATATTCAACAGAGCTGCTGTTTTTCAAGGAACCCTGCTGATTGATTAGAAGATCATTTGTAATCTGTATAGATTTGTTTATTGTACTCCAAGCAATTATCATTGTGATAAGTGCCTTGGAATAGGTTTCAAATTGTAAGGGTTGTGTAGCACTCTAAGCTTTGAAGCAAGAGTGTTTGAATGTTCCTTGACTAAAGCTGTGAAGCAGAGTCAAGTTAGTTGTGTGCATCACTCAAAGCTGTGAAGCACGAGTGATTGTGTTGCTTGATTAAAAAGCTGTGAAGCTTAATCAAGTGTGTGTTTTTTAAGAGTGTCTTCATCAATTCTTAAGTCAAATTGGTTTATGTATCACTGCTGTGATTGAGGGGGAGTGAGTAGGAACTCAGGTTTAAGTTGTACTTAGATTAGAATTGCATTGGGTAGGTCTTAAGTGAAGGAGATAAACTGGTTGGTTTATTCCTGAATTAACATCTCTTATAGTGGATTCTCTCCCTGGCTTGGTAGCCCCCAGAGTAGGTGTTGTTGCACACTGAACTGGGTAAACAATTGACTGTGTTCTTTATTGCTTTTGTATTTACTGTCATATAGTAAGTCAGATACGGTGTTATAACATTGAACGTGACATTGAGTATCTGCAGCCAGAATTTTCAAAATCAAAATGGCGCCTGAGGACATGGAGAAGACAACCTTTGTCACACAATGGGGGACATTCTGCTACAAGGTTATGTTGTTCGGACTAAAGAATGCTGGGGTAACCTATCAGCGTGCCATGGTAGCTCTATTTCACGACATGATACATCACGAAATAGAGGTCTATGTGGACGACATGATAGCTAGATCTCAAACAGAAGAAGAGCATCTTGATCATTTACAGAAACTGTTTGAGACACTGAAGAAGTAAAAGCTGAGGTTGAACCCAAATAAATGCACGTTTGGGGTGAGGTCTGGTAAACTCCTAGGCTTTGTCATCAGCAATAAAGGTATTGAAGTGGATCCTGCCAAAGTGAAAGCGATACAAGAGATGCATGTCCCTCGTACCGAGAAGGAAGTCATAGGATTCTTGGGACGTTTAAACTACATTTCCAGATTCATTTCTCACCTGACAGCTACTTGTGAACCAATCTTTAAGTTACTGAAGAAAGATCAAGTAGTCAAATGGAATAATGAGTGCCAAACGACTTTTGACAAGATTAAAGAATACCTGCAAGAGCCTCCTGTTTTGATGCCACCAGTCGAGGGAAGACCATTGATCATGTATCTGTCTGTTTTGGAAAATTCAATGGGGTGTGTGTTGGGGCAGCATGACGAGTCTGGATGAAAAAAGCACGTCATTTATTACCTGAGCAAAAAGTTTATAGAATGCGAAACAAGATATTCACTGCTCGAGAAAACTTGTTGCGCTCTGGCATGGGCTGCTCGCCGGCTAAGATAGTATATGCTTACCCATACTACCTTATTGATATCTAAAATGGATCTAATAAAATACATCTTTGAGAAACCTGCTCTCTCTGGGAGAATAGCGAGATGGCAGATGATCCTGACAGAATATGACATACAGTACACTACCCAGAAAGCAATAAAGGGTAGTGTACTAGCTGATCACCTTGCTCACCAAGCTGTAGAAGACTACCAGTCCATGAAGTTTGAATTCCTAGATGAAGACATCATGATGGTAAACAACTGTGAAGAACTCAGGCCATATGACGGACCTGAACAAGGATCCCGATGGACCCTGGTTTTTTATGGGGCATCTAACGCACTCGGCAATGGTATTGGTGTTGTACTCATATCTCCTGAAGGGTGTCATACTCCCTTTACTGCAAGACTCTTCTTCCATTGTACAAATAACATGGCGGAATATGAAGCGTGCATCTTTGGTCTCAAAGCTGCCATAGACTTGGGGATCAAATCGTTGAATGTATTCGGAGATTCAGCTTTGGTTATCAAATCGTTGAATGTATTCAGAGATTCAGTGTTGAATGTATAAGCAACAAGTTTAGAAGCTTGTCTTTGATCAGTATTCAAAATCAAATGTTTAAGCTCAACATGTGATTTTTGAGAAATCAAGTTTCAATGCCTTATGTACTTGCTATTGTAGAGTGGTTATGCTTTAAACAAACTTGCTTCTGACTTTGTAGATGGAGTGTGATCAGAGGGAACAAGTTAGAGGCTCAAGAATTGACTTAGTGCATAAAGCTTGCTTTTCAAGAATGGCATTGTTAACTTTCTTCCCAAAATGGCAATTTGAATTTGATAATGCTTAAACCACTTGGATTATAGCTCAAACGTTTTTGTAATCCATTAATGATGGATAGATACACAAGTTAGAAGGCCTGTAAATCAAGATTATGCATCCTAACATTGAAATTGAATTATGTGTTCATCAAGAAATGACTTTTAATTCAAGAATGAAACCCTAACTTCTTGCCTTCGATTCTCCTTGCTCAAGTATGATCTCAATGAGTTCTTGGACATTTTGGAAATCTTGTAACATCCTCTATAACCTCTATGTTGGACATTTTTGAATATTCATCTTGGAACTATGTGAAAAATTGCCATGAAGTTAGGTCAAAATCCTGCATAAACTAGGGCAAAATTTCACTAAGTTTCCAAGTTTCATGAACATGTCTTCTTAAAATCATAACTTGAAATCCATGCATTTCTAGAAAAAAGTTATGTTCTACAATGTTTTAAATCTCATTAATATATACAACTTTCATGTTGGAAGTTTCATTTAAATCATCTTGCATCATGGTGTAAATTTAGATCAAAGTTGTGGGGAAAAAATGTAAATTTTCAACACTTAGAAAAATTCTAAGTCTTGGAAATTTTGACTTTTCAAAATGAAATCTTGACTTTTTGATTTTTTGATGAACAAGTTTCATATTTTGACATGTCTTTATGAATTGTGATCTTTGATACTTGATTTTGACCAAAAAGTCAAAGTTTGACTTTTTAGTATACAGTTGACTTTTCATCAGTTGACTGAAATTCACCTGTCAATCAATTGATCTTGAGAGATATTTTGAGCCATGACATTAGGTCAAAATGAAGCATTTGAATCCTTGAGATCATAAATTAAACCAATCAATCATTTGCTAGGTCAAAAATCAGAAATTGCACCTTCTCAGTTAAAACCCTAATTTTCACCATTTTTCCCTTTTGATGATCTGATCAAATTTATTGAGGAATTATGATCCAAACTTGATTAAATTACATATATGAGTTCATGATGTTGATATGGATAAAAACTTATGAAGTTTGACTGTAAATTGACCACATTTGACTTTTTCCCCAATACAGTTGATTTTAGGTCAACTGATCAATTGACTGAGCAAAAATGTGATCCAAAACTTGAAACTTGACATGAGCAATCTTGAGGGTCCAAAATGACCCATGAAAGTAATATGGGGCACTAAAAGTCCATTTGTCCTTGTGCAAACCCAAACCCTAATTTTAAGTCATTAGTGCTTGAAGAGGTGTCTTAAGCTGATCAACCCTTGTGCAGTCTTGAATAAAAGGAGATTTTGTGAGAAATCACTTGAGAAATAAGAGGGAAAATTTTGGGGTACAATAGAGTGCATTCCACTGGTCAAGTACACACCAAATCTTTGTAAAAATTGTGTTTTATTTAATTTATGTCGCAAGGTAAATTTAAATTTATAATTTAAATTTTGTAATTCTTTTAACATAATATTTATTTTTTAAATTATTGTTAGGTGGTTATCAAGAACCTTGACAACCATAATATCCTGCGCCACCATCTCCAAAGATACCGATTCCAGATTGATCACATGCAACCACAATAGGTTTCAAATTATTTGGTAAAACTAACAAACTTCATCTATAACTTGTCAGTTTATTTGTAGGTCGTATCTTGAATTTGAGCCGCAACAGCATAAGGATAGCTTGATTTGGAGTTCAAAAACATATATCATATGTTTTTATATTGTTGAAATGCATCAATATGATAGGGTAAAACTACAATTTGGTCATTTATAAGAAATACCCGACGATTCTTAATGTCTCCGAGAACATCATAAAATGACCATGATCAAATCTTGTAACTACGCGTATACTAAGCTTTACAGCGACGAACAACATTGTTAGTTGAATCGAGAAATATTTATGTTGGTAGGAAATAAAATACAAGAAGAAACCTAACCATATAGTACATGCAATGATATAAATCACTTCCATTTAGATACACATCATACAGACAATTTCTCATTGACCCCCGTCAACAACAATATGCCCCCAACATAGCAAGTGGATCTCAACAACATAATCAAACCTTCTAACAACAACCTCATTACTCATACCATTCCCAAACTCCTATTCTCCAACCTTTCCCACAACAAACTCCTAACCCTCATGTGATGCGGTGGGAGAACTGACTTGATTGTTTTTGCATTTTATCGCAAATGTTGCGGTTAGCAAGAGTCGCCACCGACTTTTCTTTTATCCAAAAGGAAAGGTAAAAAAGCACAGGAAAGACCTTTGAGACTGTTTCTTGAGTTCGGGGGGTAGATTATGAAAAGGGAAGGTATTAGCACCCGTTTCATCCATGGTTTTCCATGGGCTCTTAGTTACTTGCTAGATCACTTGCTTTTGTTTGAAATTGTGCTTTGTGTGGTTTTTGAAAGTATTTTGTAAAGAGGCCATTGTTTAGGCAATTTTTGTAATGATTCTCGTTCTTAAGAATGTATACAAAGATGTTGATCTTTTTGAAAAATGTTTTCAATGTTTGTAATATGTTTGGAAATGTGTGTGTTTGTTTTAAAATGGAGCAAGGATATTTATTTTGAAATGGGGCAAGTAACTAAAAGCAATCTACCTACTCAAATGTCTTTCTTGTTTATTTTCTTTTCCTTTGATATTGTCGTCTTACCATTGATTCGGTAAGCAAACCTATCTTTGGATGTAAACGAGATGAGTGTGGGTCATCATATATCCATGATTAGCAATGTTGCAAGGTATCTTAGCATTTTTTTAGGGACTAAGATCATTTTGTAAGGCAACTTGAATAGCTTCTTCGAGGGACTATGATCTTGTAATTGTTTGTTTTTGCTAAGACACCTTACATGCGTAATATGTCCATTTTGTATAAGACAACCAAGTGGAGTAACCCTAGGGGTGTTTGTGTGCAAGTGTGTCATTTTCATGTTTGTTTTTGTCTTGAATTAGGGTTTTCTATTGGATTGATTTTCATCTTTCCATACAAACCCTAATTACTAGCATATTATGTAAAAGCGATAAATTGCGAAATTAAAAAAAATTACTACGCTATTACAACACTTGTGGGAGGGGGGTATAAAATTTATGATTGGGGATTGCAATAATATAAACCTAATTAATCTATTACAACCAAATTGAATATGTACAAATAATTGGAATAAATAATATACAAGATGAATTAAATATGCAAGAATATGTGTATGCAAAGAAGATTTTTGTTTGGTTTTTTATGTGAAAAAGTTTTAACCTAAATCTAATGAGAAAAGAAATAAATAAATTAAAATTAAATTAACTTAAATTAATTAAGAAAAGATTCTTTTTGAATAAAACCATAATTCTATTTGATTGAAAGAACATGAGTTTTAAAGAAAAAGTATTTTTGTATTTTTATATTTTTTGTCTTAAAAAATAGATTGTAGTATTATGAAATATTTTTGGTCCTTTTTAATATTAAAAAAATATATTTAATGGGTATAAAGAAAAAATAAATATTAACCTAGTTCTAATTTAATTTACAAGGTTATTTAATAAAAATAGATAATATATAACTAAATAAAAATATTTTTTTGTGAGAAAATTAAAATAAAATAAGCCAAAATATAAATCTATCATTTTTATATTTTTTATGATTTTCAATATTAAGAAAAATATATTTAAGAAAATAAAATGAGAATAAAACAAATAAATAAAATGATAATGGGCCAGGGGTGTCACAAGTAAGTAGGGTGTAAATGTTAGAAAAAAATCCATAGGCCCATGAAACAGAAGCCCAGCACTGCAAGGGACAAAAAAAGTGGAAAATGTGAGAAAATGCAAAGGCAGCGCGCTGAGGCTCGTACCCATGATCTCTAGCAATTACGCGCGATGCCTTACCACTGGGGTGGCTGTACATCCGTTTATATAATCAAAACCATAAATATATATTAGAAACTGCTTCCTGAAGACAACTTCATCTTCAACCTTGAGTCATGGTCGGACCACCTGTATCTTCCTTATTTCTCCATAAAAATGGAAAGTTCAAACATGAAAATTGTGGTGTTTCTTCCCACGAGTTCAAACATATAACTTATGTAAACTAAAAGTCAAAGATAAAATCTAAGTTTACTGGCCCTAATTTGAAACTTAATTTTTTGCAGAATTTTCAAATCCAAAATTCTCTATACACAGTTAATATAAATGAAAACTATGAACATGGTTAGCTAGAGCAAGGATATCTACATTTTGCTTTTACAAATCAGGGTCAAATGATGCTTGTATGAAGAGATAGAAGTTTGAGTTTTCACCTCTTGCAGCTGGAATCATGAATGGAGTTTGAGAAAGTTTTGAGAAGGCCTGAGGGTATGTTTAGCTTTCCTGGACCTCCTTGAGTGTATTCCAACCCTTACTTTGCCCTGAAAGTCCCTGAATCTCTCTACTCAAGTCAACCTGCAAGCTTGATATTTGAAAATGGTGGATTGTGAAGGAGGAGCTACAGTCTTGAAACAGGGGCCTGGATCACTTTGATATGATGTATATTAAGTGTTTGGGTGGTTAAAACTCAATACGCACGAGTGAATTTGGAGATGGCTATGTGAGGTTCGAAATTATCAAGCTATGGAAGATTCTGAGTTGCAAAGTGTTTGGGAGTGTTTTGGAGTCTTAGCCTTTGTGTCTCAATTTGCAAATAGTGTGTCTACTTATAAGCAAAAGGTCTTAAGTCTTGTAACAACTCAGATTTCAAAAACTTACAAATGTTTTGCTTGGTTACTTGTTTTTGAAGCAAGGCTAGCAAGCATGGTTTCAAGGTGTAGTACCAAGCTTGTAGGGGGGATAAGACCTTTAAACATACTTGTTCCGATTGAGTGGAGTGTGTTTGCACAGAAAAAACAAGTGCAATGCTCAATGCAAGCTGACTTTGCATAAAGCTTGCTTTTCCAAAATGGCAATGTTGCCTTTCTCCCAAAAATGGAATTATTCTTGTACAATGCATTCAATGATTGACTTAAAGCTTCCAGCAGTTGTGAAAACATTTAATTATGGAGTGAAAGTCAAGTTAGAAGCCTGCAAAGTAGGATTTGTTCAGCATGCTTGAGGATTGGATCCAATGTTCTTCACAAAATGGCTTGAAATCCAAGTGACAAATCACCAACTTCATCTCTTCGATTCTCCCTACTCAAGAATGATCTCAAGGAGTTCTTGGACATTTTGAAAAGCTTGCAATGTGCTATATAACTCATATTTGAATTGATTTTGAGATCCAAGAATTTTTAGGATAAATTGTGTGAATAAAAGTTGTAGGTTTCATGGATATCTACAACTTTCATGTAGGAAGTTTCCTTTGAATCATCTTGCGTCATGGTGAAAATTTGGCTCAAAATTGAGAAAAAATAAGAAATTTTCTATACTTTGAAAAATTTCTAAGTTAAGAAATTTCGACTTTTCAAAACAAAACCTTAAATCCTTGATTTATTGATGGACAAGTTTCATATTTTGACATGTTTTTATGAATTATGACCTTTGGCACTTGACTTTGACCAAAAAGTCAAACTTTGACTTTTCAGTATACAGTTGACTTTTGATCAGTTGACTGGAAAATTCATCTGTCAATCCAATGGATTGGTAATGTTTTGAATCATGTTATTAGGTAAAAATGATGAAATTGAACTCTTGGAATCATGCTTCAAACCAATTGATCATTTACTAGGTCAAAAATTAGAAATTGCCCATTTCCCAATCAAAACCCTAATTTTGACCATTTTGCCCTTTTGATGATTTGATCAAATTTCTTGAGGAATTATGGTCCAAACTTGATCAAATGATACATATGAGTATAAGATGTTGGTGTGCATCAAAAATTATGAATTTTGACTGTAAATTGGCCATGGTTGACTTTTTCCCCAATCCAGTTGATTTTTAGGTCAACTGTTTGATTGACTGATCAAAAGTGTGATTCAAGGCTTGAAACTTGACATGAGTAATCTTGGGGGTCCATAATAGTCCATGAAAGTCATATTAAGCATTGATAGTCCAAAAATCCTTGTGCAAATTCAAACCCTAATTTTGGTCATCAGTGCATGAGGAGGTGTCTTGAGTTGGTCAAACCCTAATGCAGTCTTGAGTCAAAGAGATCTTGTGAGAAAATTCATGATAAGTGAGAGGAAAAATTTTGGGGTACAACACCCCGCTTTTTCCAACAACAAACTTCTACCCCCTACATTTACCAACAACAAACTTCTTACACCCAATACACCCCATTTCACTCCCAATCAAATTACAACTATGAAACGCAACACCAACAAACATCCCTTGTCCAACCATACATTTCACACCTCTCCCACCACCAAAATTTTATTCCCCTTACACCCATCATAACTCTTCAACCTTTAACATCCAACCACCCACCACCGATTATATTCCAACATGTCTCAGTCAGACCCATACACACAATCCACTACGAATTTTGACTTGGATCATAATGTTAATGATTATGATTTAACAAATATTATTTGGTCTCTTCCGCCTCCTCCAGCTCCAACACAATAAACATAAGACTATCTTCCGCCTCCGCCTCCTCCTCTAACATAAGAAACATAAGACGATCCTACGCCGCCAGCTTCGACTCAACAAACCTAACGATATGGTCATGATTTTTGTGTCCCAAGACATCGTAATTGTGGTACCGATGATTTTTTATGTCCTCGTTAATTTTTGATTTCATGATGCATATTCAAATGATTATTAATGTAACAATTTTAGTATTTATAATTAAGTTTAAAATTTTAATTTTAATTTTTTATTATTTGCAAATAATTTTGATAGATTTTTAATTATTTAAAATTAATTATTGACTTAATATAATAAAACATTATTTAAAATTAATTTTTAGAATTTAATAAACGAAAATAAAAAATAAAAAGTGTTACGCCATCTGGTTTGGCGGAAGTCTACGGACTGAAAATTAAGTGGGTACCTTACGTCATTTTAATTGAGGAAGACCTTAGAAATATGGCATTTTGAGAATAATTTTTTAAACTGTGGCATTTGTGGAATTTTGTTTCAGCGTGTGGCTATGGGTGTTCAAATTAAAATCAATCCAAATAAAAAACTGAAAATCGATCCAAAAAACTGAACCTGCAAAAAATCAAAATTTATTGGATGTGTTTGAATGTCGTTTTGTAAAAATTGTCCGCTTTGGATCGAATTTATGATTAATTTTTCAAAACTGATCCAAACCAAATTGAACCGCATACACATATTTTTATACTTATTTACTTTTTATTAGTATGATATGTTACATGAATTTCTTATTAGATGATAATATTTTTTTTAATAATATTTATTAACTTGGTATAATCTATTTATTTTTATTATTTCAACCATTATCGATCACTCTCATTTTGTTATATTAACTTTTAGGCTTAAATACATTTTTGTCCCCCTAGTTTAGACTTTTTTAAAAAGTAGCCCCCATGTTAAAAAATCAATGAATTTTGTGCCATTATTTAGAATTCCTTAGCATTTACTTGATGATCCCTCGTCCATTTTAGCTGATGTGTCATGTTTTTAATGAGGTGGCATTGTAACACTCAATACATGTCACCATTACTGTACATTTTATGAATTAATCCAATAGTTTAATTAAAATCATGTTATTTTATTAAAAACAATATTATATTAATTAAAAATAATATCATTTTAATTGAATTAAAATTAATATAAGTATTAGAGAGAAACGAAGGATCTTGTTCATCGTCTTTCTCATAATCGTTAAAATTATTCATTGTCTTCCTCAAGAATCTGACATCCCCAAATGTTGCATCAGTCTGACTTCAACCATAGCAACAAATTTTCAAGTCGTTCGCGGTATGTCTGCAAGTCTGATCTCGATGCTTCGTTGATGACGGCATGGACGAATGCGAACCTAGGTCAGCATTTCTATGGGTGTGGCATGTATAAGGTATGAATCATTATGTTCTTCTTGCCCTATAATTGGTTTGGTTATTCATTCATCTTTATCTTTGTTGGTTTTAACATATACAAGGATACAAAAAATGCACACATTTTATTTGGTTGGACGAGGAGATGAATCCTAGGACAAAAGAGTTAATATCTACGCTATTAAAGAACTTGAAATAAGAAGAAGGAGATGGCCAACACCTACAAAGAAAAGGAGGACGAATTAAAGATGAATGTTAAGATCATGAAGAAGCAGTTGAAGATTAATTAGATTTTGTTTTTTGTCATGTTGTTTGCATTTGTTGGAACAACATTGATAAAATAGAGTATAGTTCATTAGGTTTTATATTGTGTAATAGTGTGTTGGTTTTATGTTGTCATGGTTTAATGGTTAGGTTTTATGTTGTGTAATGGTGTGTTGGTTTTATGTTGTCATGGTGTAATGATTCAAAGTTAATGTAATGGTTCATCCAGTTAATAGTTGATCTTAATGTAATGCAACATTACTCCTATTTTGAAGC
This sequence comes from Vicia faba, assembly GCA_948472305.1. Classification (NCBI taxonomy): domain Eukaryota; kingdom Viridiplantae; phylum Streptophyta; class Magnoliopsida; order Fabales; family Fabaceae; genus Vicia; species Vicia faba. Next base: position 1,514,977,373 of record OX451739.1, read on the forward strand.
ATCGTGCCTTATAATTTGTTCTCAATTTGACTCCAAATTGACACAATTTATGAACCTGTAATTTGACCTCTATTTGACAGCATTGTGTCTTATAATTTGTTCTTAATTTAACTCCAAATTGAAATAATTTATGAACCTGTAATTTGACCTATATTTGACAGTGTTATGCCTTATCATTTGTTTTCAATTTAACTCTAAATTGACACAATTTACGAACCTGTAATTTGAGAAAATTTTTTTTTGTAATAACCAGGTATTGAAAAAATCATAAATAACCATATTTCGGGAAAATTATGCAAATAACTATGTTTCAAAAAACCCCACAAGGGAGGAGCCAACCCAGTTGGCACCTACACCTAATTTTAAAGGGGAGGCTCCATCTCACTTGGCGCCTATGTGTGAAAGGCTTTCCCTAAGCCAAGTGAGATGGCGCCTTAGTGTAAATGGCAGGCAATTTTTCACGTTTTTTATTTTAAATGCGGTACGTTACGTAAATGATATAGGAGCAAGAAAATTGAATTTTTATTTACACAATATGATTACACACATAACGATTACATAAAAAAATACAGATTAATCAGTGGTCCCCCGTAACCCGGTAATGACCCTCAGTTCCGCATCCTCGTCCTCGCCTTTCCCATGTTGGGTTTCGTCGTGTTTCCTGTTGTGGTAGGGTCGATGGCCCAGCGAAGTCAATGCATTGCGGATCCATGAAATCAGTCAGATCTCCATATCTAGAAGATGTGCTTTGGTACAGTCGGTTACCCATTGTGATACGGTGGCAGAACCGACTGTTTTTACTGGTTTACATTTTGCATTTTTTGTTTGCAAAATGTCGCGGTAAGAAAAAGTCGCCACCTACTTTTATTTCATCCAATCATGGAAAAGGGAAAAGAACAAAAAAAAACCTTTTTTTCGAGATATTATGAGTACGGGGGGTAGATTATAAAAAGGGAAGGTGTTAGCACCCTTTCTATCCATAGTTTTCCATGGGCTCTTAGGCACTTGCTCATCTTTTTAAAATTGCTTGTGTGTGTTCTTGCTTTGAAAATGTTTTACTTCGTGATAACCCTTATATCAGTCCTCAAGGGTGTGACGAATTTGTTTTGAAAACTGTTTTGAAAGGTGTTTGTGTGAAAAGTTTTTATTGAGCAAGTACTTAAGATTCTACCTACTCGAAAAAAGGATTGTTCGTTCTATTTCCTTTAGACAAATGCTATCCTACTATTAAGGAGTAGGTAGCACCGTCGTTGGAGTTGTAAGGAACATTCGAAAGGGACAAGTACAATCACTAAAGAAATAGTTAGAAAACTTTAGTAGCAACCCTAGAGTCTTAAGATCTTTCCGAGGAAACATTTCCGAGGCAACATTCGAATAGGACACCTTGATCTCTTTAGACTGGAGGGCAACCACTAAAATCTCCTATGCTTAATGATTGTTTACCGAAGGCAACGGAAGTGAGGTAAACCCTAGGAGTGAATATGTGCATATGATTTGTTTCAGTTATTTAATCTTTTCACATTAGGTGATCTACCGTTTTAATTTTCCAGACATTCTTGCCGTACAATCCTATTAGCCATACATCTAGACAGTTAAAGATTGCAGAAATTAAAAGCGGAAAAGTAAATCTAATTATTACAAGGCTTCGGGGAATGGTGATTACATAACCAAAACTTGAGGGGAAATTAAACAGTAAATAAAACCCTAGTTTAAAAGACTATTACAACCTCGGAGCAATTACAAAAATATAATCAAAAGTACGTACGACAAACGTAAATGCGAGAAATTAGGGTTTTTGACCCTTGACAACCAAATTGAATTTAATTAAAGAAAAAAATCATTTTTTGTCATTTTTATTTAAGGAAATAAAGAATAAATTGCAAAATATCATAATCACTAATTAAGTTTTAATTATGAAAAATCATTAAATTAATGAAAAAACAATTAACCTATTTTTTTGTTTTTGTTTCGAGAAGGAATTAAAATTAAGAATTACACCTAATTTTTATTTGATTTTAATAATGAAAAAAATATTTAAGTTAACCTAATTAAACTAATTAATGCAATTAAATATTTTATGAAAAAAAGAGACTAAACCTAATATTGTTTATGATTTTCTGATTTTTATGTTTTGATTAAAAATGATTTTTGGAAAATAAATAAAATAAATAAATTAAAACAATAAAAAGAATTGAAATAAAATAAAAAAGAAAAGATTGGGCCTGTGTGGTAGAATGAAGACTCGGGGTGCATTGCCAAATTGTTAGGCCCAAATTGGTTGGTCCATGTTCCTTGCGTGTGATCCCATGTGGATTAGCTTCAGAGAGTGCACCATGGACTGCTGTGGTTGGACGCTGGATCTGGACCAAGGGATGATCCAAAGGGTAGGAATTGTGAGCGTATGATGGACGCATGGAATGGTGATGTACTGAATCCTTATATACCTCTGGAATGATTTGTAATTGATGGCTTGGACTGAAAGTGGCTGGATCTTCGGTTTTGACTTTGCACTAGTTTTGATAGAATTTGAGGTTTTTAGAGAGCGTTCTTGGGAAGCCAATTTCGTGCTCCCTAGTGCATGAGGGTGTTGTGTTTATGTAGAAGAGGAATTTAGGTAAAAAATAATGGAAGAAATCTCATGGTATCTTGAGGAATTATGAAGATTTGATTTGATTTTGGCCTTGTATGATTTCTTTCCAAAATAGCTCCAATCATAAATTTTTCAATCTAAATCATCCTTGCACGAATTACATGCCATGCTAGCTGTATATGGACTCATAATGTGCACAAAAATCCCAAGATTTGATTGTCTTTTATTATTTTACCATTTAATTTGATTTATTTTTGTTTAAATGAATAATAAATAAAAATAAATGATAAAAATAATAAAATAATAGGTGGAAAAGCTCAGGGGTCGTGGGTCCTATTAGAAACATGTTTCAAACAAGAAAACATGGACCCTTTGGAAAAAATGTAAATTTGATCAATGTTGACTTTTGACAATTTTCCAAAAATTGCCAACTTTGACAATGCACAACTCTCTCAATTTTGACCCTAGGAGGGTGTTCTTGGACTTTTTAGAAATCTTAGGATGTCCTATAAACAAACCTTTTGGTTTCATCTCAATTAGATATTCCATGTTCATGTATGAAGCTTTGACCCAAAAGGTGTTTTTGTTTACTTTTCAAAAGGACCTATAATGTAAAAATTCAATCTTTTGATGAGTGCATATTTTGAGCTTGTGGGATGAAGATGAATTGTAGGGAATTGCATCCTCTTAAATATGATCCTTGGTTGGAAAATTTATGATAAAGTATGAAGAAGTTATGCTTGGTCAAAGTTTGGTTGACTTTTCCTAAGAAACCCTAATTTAGCAACTTTTGGGTTTTGATGAATTTGGGGTATTCCTTGAGGAATCATGATCAACCCTTGATCAAATGATGAAAGTAACTTAAAAATTTTGATGTTGACTAAAAATCTTGAACTTTGACTGTATGTGGGCCATAGTTGACTTTTGACCTAATACAGTCGATTCTCAAGCATCTGAGCAGTTGACTGAGCAAAATTCTTATGCAGGGCATGAAACTTGACATGTAGGGTCTTGAGAACATATTAAGACCATGGAGAGCATATGATAACTTTGTGGTACGCCCATCTTGATGAAAATAGAAACCCTAATTTGGGGTATACTGCCTTAGGAGAGAGTTTGTCTGGTCAACTCTTAGGCAACCTTAAGCAAATTGGGGACCTCACTTGATATTTGTTGAGTAAAATGAGAGGGAAAATTTTGGGGTACAACAGCTGCCCCTGTTCAATCTTCTTAAACCTGCGGATGTATATTGGCTTGTCTACCTTTCGTAATCTGAAGGTGGAAGATGATTGAACACTAAAGTGCCTAGAAATTTGCACTCGCATGAAGTGGAACTCGACTTGTGACATCGGGAATGGGCTTACAGATGCCATTTGGAGGTTGATGATAGAAGATTTGTCAGAGATGGGCTTAAAGATGCCATCCTGGATGTGACGGAGAATTTTCTGAGATGGGATTAAAGATGCCATCTAGAGAATATGGATTTCCTGAGATATTCCTTTGATGAGAGTCCCTGTTGCTGTTGTTGAGGAGGAATCTGCTGAGGAATGTTGGTATATGACTCAGGAGATATAGAATTTTAGGAGCTTTAGTTCTCCGTTACTCTATTAGGGAATTAATTCCGGAAGTGAACTGCATATCTTGGTCAGTGTATAGGCTACATCGCGACCTACTGGGGAAAGGTGAAACCGATCGTGTTTGATCAGGTCCAGGTCTTACAGTGTTGTGGACTGTCGTATGGAGATAAGAGAAAAGAAACCTGGATGGTAAGGTTATGAGAAGGAACCTGAATAGTAGGGCTTATGGGAAGGAACCTAGGTAAGGTTGTTTCGTGAGAAGTTTGGGTAAAACTGTATCTGAACCGAGAAGGAACCTGGGTAAGGTTGCTTTGTGAGGAGTTTGGGTAAAACTGCATCTGAACTGAGAAGGAACTTGGGTAAGGTTGCTTTGTGAGGAGTATGTGTAGGGCTTTAGGAGGAACCTGGGTAGGATTACTTTGGGATAAGTCCGTGTAAAACTTTGGCAGGAACCTGGGTAAAGTTACTTTGGGCTAAGTCTATGTAAAACTTCAAGAGGAACCTGGGTAAGGTTACTTTGTGATAAGTTCATGTAAAACTTCATAATGAACCGGGGTAAGGTTACTTTGAGATAACTTTGTGTAAAACTTCAGGAGGAACCTAGGTAAGGTTACTTTGTGATAAGTTCGTGTAAAACCTCAGAAGGAACCTGGGTGAGGTTACTTTAGGATAAGTTCGTGTAAAACTTCAGGAGGAACCTGGGTAAGGTTACCTTGTGATAAGTTCGTGTAAAAGTTCAGGAGGAACCTGGGTAAGGTTACTTTGTGATAAGTTCGTGTAAAACTTCAGGAGGAACATGGGTAAGGTTACTTTGTGATAAGTTCGTGTAAAACTTCAGGAGGAACCTGGGTAAGGTTACTTTGTGATAAGTTCGTGTAAAACTTCAAAAGGAACCTAGGTAAGGTTACTTTGTGATAAGTTCGTGTAAAACTTCAAAAGGAACCTGGGTAAGGTTACTTTGTGATAAGTTCGTGTGAAACTTCAGAAGGAAATGTATGAGAAAGGACCCGTGTAAGATTTTTCAGGATAAACCCGTGTGAAGCTGCATTTAGGAGAAACCCGTGTAAGATTGCTTCGTGACGAACCCGTGTAAAGCTGCATTTGATCGTGCAGATAATTACTATGTTTAGTTTCAGGAGCTAATCTTGAACTTGTTGGAAGTTGTTGATGATAACCATCTTTCCTGAAAAGGTACATGATTAATCGTATATGATGCATGAAATTCATTATATGATGACGTTCTCAAAATAAATGAGACTATGTTGTATGCAATGTGTTTGCGTACGTCATGATATATGAACATGAAATGCTATTGTGACATATCTGAGTGGGAAAATCAATCCTTGACCGCTGCTGGAGAGTAACGGAAATTGAGTTTCTGACTTTCATAGAAAAAGTGGTTCTTCTACTTCCGCTGGGGATGGTGAACCAGAGATGACTATGTTGAGGATTTTCCCCTTGTTTACAGCTACTCTACCGGGGGAGAGACTCTGTTTGAGAATAAATCTACAGGAGAATACCTCCGCTGGGGATGAGCTTTCGTGTTCAGAGAAATAAACTCTGCTCGGGAGAAAACTATATGAACTGCTTGCGATTACAAAATTCGGCTGGGGAATATAGACGTCGTCTCTCCAAAAGAGTTTGGCTGGGGAAAGTAACTCCTGTTTGGGGAAGCAGAGATCAAAACTTTGGTTGTCTCTACTCTGTGGGAAGTGTAGATGTTACTGGGATGCATGCTGAGGATATGACAATGACTTTGCATCAAGACTTTTCTGCCCCTGTACCTGCTGGAGAAAGTGCATGCGGAGGCCTTGTTGATTGAGTGTCATCCCAACTTATGAGGTGCTTGGTAACTTTCGATCGGAATGATAAGTCTTCTACTGATAGGTAAGTGATAAGATAACAGGACATAGTCGTACGCTTTAATCCCTAACTTTTGCCTGGACTGTCTTTTCAGATTTTCAATCCACCGTGATACCCTTTCTTACCCAAGCTGCCTTTTCTAGTTTCCGACTTGCCGGGTGTACAAATCTTTTTTGTTTTTATCCCTAATTTTTGCCTGAACCCTTTTGGTTCGCCGGGATGCCCTTATTTTTTCCTAGGGCAGTCAACCTAGCGGGTCTTTGTTCATGCGCAATATTTTATGACTATGTCCACGCTCTCAGGGTGTAGGGAGTTGTCACTGTCGATAGTGTTGTGTTGCCACACTACCAGAAGATGTTTGTTTGATCGTACAGGATTCATTGTTGGAATTCATGCCCAATGCCCCCAAGTGATTCAGATGGAGATCTGCCCTGGCTATTTGGCATCTTTGAGAGATTCCTTGAATCTTGACTTGACTGCCCCAGATGGTGGACAATGATCATGTCGTGCCCCTTGGTTGGAAGTGTTTTTCCACTTGAGGTGATCCTTTTTATTGAGAAGGTTTTTGTTCACTAGATATTCGTCATGCGAATTTCTCTGTTGCTGAACAAATAGTCATATGCAAACAATGTTATTTTAAGAACGCAAAGCTTATGTCTGTCTTGAAGTTTTAAAAATGCTGTTTTTTTTATAGAAAAAATAGAATTTTGCAAAGATGTGATATCAACTCAAGATTTGTAACGTGCCTTCAAGAGTCAGGATACCTTTTGTAACAGTATGCTTTCGAACTAACCCATGCTTCAGTTAGGACTTTTAAGGGTTATAACGTGGCCTGGTTCACGGTTTAAGAAACAAAGGAAAAAGGCTCAAATTTTATTTGTAACCACCTATTCTTCGTGATGTTCTTCGATCCTAAACTCAGCTAATTATGCATTTAGATCCTGCTTGAGTTTTTGCTATGATATTCCAGTGACGGTTCGGGTACTGACAGATTATTTTGAATATGCAGTCATTTTCTTTTTTGTTGAGGGTTTGTAGGACCTCTTTCTTTTTTATTTCATTATCCCTGTCTTTTGCCTGAACTATTTCTTTTTGTGATTACAATCAGCGGGATTCCCCAGTGTTTTTTCTTAAGTCTCCTTCATAGGTTTTGACTTAATGGGCTTTTATTTCGAGAGATAATGACTGACTGTCTTGACGATTATAGGGAACCATCACTGTCTTTTGTTTTGGAAGGAAGTCTTCGATGCCATTCATTGTGTACGAAGCGGAAGATTGCAACTGAATGCGCCTCTGAATTAATTGAGAAAACTACCCTACCCCGGGTTATGATTAAGGGTTTTAATTTGTGTGAAAAGAAAAACTCCTACTTCTTTGGCTCAAAGGGGTTGACTAGGGATTATCTTCCTTATAACTCCACTATTTGGGATTTGGAACAATGCCTGTACATCGTCAGCGAGGTCTGTTCAAAAGCATATTGTAGAGATTATGGTATCGTTTTCGTCATCCTCCCTCTAAAGGCTTACAATTTTTTAGTCGAGAGTTGAATATCACGAAGAGGAAATATAAAGTAATTTAAGCATAATGAAAACAAATTAATTCAAGACAGACATGTGTTGAATTAATGAAATAATAAAGTTTGACATGACAATAATTGTTCGAATAAGCAAAGAAAATACCACTTGAGAATTAAATGAACAAAAAATGCTTCCAATCCTAGCCATGTTTTGGCAAGGGAGTAATAATAATGTTGGGAGTCTTAGGAGGGTCGAATTCAATCTCCTCGGCATCAATCATGTTCTGAATCTTGTATTTCAGCGCCCAACAATCATTAGTATCGTGCCCTAGGCTGTCAGAATGATAAGCACACCTTACATCTGGATTATAGTTAGGAGAGGAAGTCTTGGGGTTCGAATGAGGGTTTATCACCGTAATCAGATTCATCTTCAACATGTGTTGCAATGCTTGTGACAATGGCATGTTGATTTGGATGAACTGCCTTTGAGGTCTTTCAACCCTTGGCTGATTGTTTCATTGTTGTGGTTGTTGTGCATGTGCCAAATTAGAGATCAGCACTGGCTCCACAGATTGGTGGTAGTCTGCCTTTCTATGCCCCTTCTGGCCGTGCACAACATTGGCTTCCATTTTTCCACCAAATGACTTCTTCTCTGTACTCGAAGAGGTATCCTTTTGTATTTTGCCGCTTCAAATCCCAGTTTCTACTCTTTCCCCAATTAGGATCAGCTCAGTGAAACCAGCTGATGAGCTGCCGATCAAATGATTGAAAAATGGACCAGATAGTGTCCCCATAAACATATCAACCAACTCCCTATCAGACAAAGGGGGTTGAACTCTCCCAGCCAAGTCTCTCCATTTTTGTGCATAATCTTTAAAGCCTTCACTTGCACCCATGGACATACTCTGGAGTTGAGTACGAATGGGAGCAATGTCGGTATTATACTGATACTGCTTGTAGAAAGCAGCAGCCAGATCTTCCCAGTTTCAGATATTTTCTCCCTCTAACTGGTAGAACCATTTAAGTTGAGTCCCTGACAGACTATCTTGAAAGAAGTGAACCCACAGATTTCTATCAGCTGTGTGGGGCTGGATCTTCCTGACATAAGAACGGAGATGGAGTTTTGGGCAGGACACCCCATCATACTTAGCAAAAACTGGAGCTTTGAACTTCTGCGGGATGACTACTCCCGACACCAATCCCAGTTCTTTGAAATTTAGTCCAGGTATCCTCTGAACTTCCATGGCACTCAGACGGTCTTCTAGTTGTTTGTATCTATCCTCAGAGGGAGGATATTACTCATCATTGTAATCAGTATCATTGTCAGAAACTGCAGGATTGGGGTCCTTCTCTTCTTCCTGATTCTCCCCTTCCTTGGATGAAGAGGTCAGATCAGTTTGTCACTTCAACCTCTCTTTAATCCTTCTGCCCATATTCAGAATACTGGCATCCTTCTTCTTTTTCTTCTTCTCTTTCAGAATGAGGGCTTTCAGATCCTCCTGCCCTTTTTCCAGACTTATGAACATTTGTTGGAACTGGGCGTTTTGTGCCTGAAGGTCCTTGATGCTTTGTTCAGAAGACATTTCTACGTGATAAACAGCGAAGAAGATGAGAAACCTATAATGGTACTTGTTTATGCAATGCTTATGGATGGGATGTGTATGCAATGATATCAAGGATTCTTAAAGGCTCAGATTTGTTTAACCAAAAGAAACACATGTTAATTGCATTAATAAGTTCAAATTGTTACAAAGAATGCCTTTTAGGCTTACAATTAAACAAAACAAAACTTAAAGAAAGAAACTAGGTCTCCCAGGAGCGCATCCTCTTTGGTGCGATGTAGGCATTTATGTTCCTTTCTTTATGAAGTAGCCTAGTGAGCTCCAGGACCTTCTTCTTGCTGGCATAGAACTGAGATTCAAACGTGTCCCGCTATTCTTTTAGTCGAACCTAAGACTTTTGTAATTCTTCATGATCAATTGGCATGTCAGGGTGATGAACAAAAGAAGCAGTGTCTCCTTCAGCAATTGGTTCCACAATTATTGGTAGGACAGCAGGGTAGGGCATCATCAGACTTTAGGCGCGAGCTCGTACCCATTGGAGATAAGGCTCAAGAGGAATGGAATTCTTGTGCCCTAGCGTCTTGCTATCAATTTTATGTACCATTCCCCAAGCTTTTATGAACCTTCTACGATAGCCTTGAACGTTGTTCTCATAATTAAAGGCGATTCCTTGGATAAGCGTATCATGAGGACCATCTCTTCTTGCATAACCAAACTGACGCAGTTCCAAACAAGGGTTATAAGTGATTCCTCCCCTAATTCCTAAGAGAGGGATATTATGGAATTCACCACAGCGATCGATGATGGTAACATCTTCCGAGAACCGTGAACACCAATGAATGTCTGAATGCTTAAGGGACATCAGCCTGCGAGACCATTTCAAACCCTGCTCATTCTTCAAAACAGACCTGGGTAGGTGCGAAATAAACCACCTATCCAATAGAGGAGTGCAACACAGGAGGGTTTCCCTTCTCTTTAGAGTGCGAGTATGCAGAATATCCCCAAGTAATGTAGGTACTGGATTATGAGACAGGAAAACCTTGATAGTGCTCACATCTACGAGTTGATCAGCATTAGGGAAAAGTACCTTCCCATAAACGAGAAGTGCCAGCACCTCTTCGAAAGCTTGTAAATCTAAGGTATCCCAAAAATGATAGGCCTTCTCAAATAGAAACTTAACCAGAATTCCTTGGACACTCCCTCTAGTCTCCCAATTTGCCACTATGTCAGACTATTGTAAAGACAGAGCTCTAGTAATTTCTTTAGGCTTTGGATGTTCTTCCGTACCATTTAAAGGCAACTGGTCAAGAATAGGTACCCCTAACAACTGAGAAAACTCCTCCATAGTAGGTACTAGCTGATAATCTGGGAAAGTGAAACAATGGTGCACTGGATCGAAGAACTGAAACAACACTTTTAACAACTCTTCATCAGGTTTTGCAGTGACCAGATTGAGCAACTAACCATGCTTTCTAGTGAAATGAGAACCTTCGAGAACCCTTAATTCCAGATCCTTTAGTTGGAGATACACTTTCACAAGGTTGATCTGTATAGTGTTCCTACGGGCAGATGCCATGTCCTATAAAACAGAGCAAAAATGAGCCCTAGGGAATCCTTGAAATGGTTAGTCATGATATTCCATGCTTATGATGTCATGAGTAGGTTAGAAAATCACAGGTATAGCAAACAACAAACAAGTCACACCAAGTCCTTAGGTTTAAGGCTTGCATGAGTTTTAAGGTCATACCCTCTTGAAGTTGGATTGGTTCAACCTGTCTTATAAATAGTAACCGGGTTCTAAAAGGAATCTCAATATCACTGATCTTTCTCCCAGCTTCCTTCAATAGGCTATTGACTTGCAACCAAACAAAGCTCAAGAGTCAGACCTCAATGAGTGTAGCATCGAATATCTGTCGACCTTGGAAATACACCAAAGTCGGCCATTTCGCTACGTCCTACTGGCCAAGTTGTGCAATTAAAGGTTCTAAGGTCAGTTAATGCTTCACGACACCACGCGGCGGCCCTGTACTCTCCCTGATTGACTCAAGGGTTACCGGTACCAACCAAAGTTCCACATCAACGTAGCTACTGCTTCAACCATGCCGATATACCCCAGCATAGTTCCCTCATAGTTTATTGCTACTTACCTAAAAGGTGTTTCCCCGATCCGGGTGTAGGATCAAATAACCCAAACAGTTCTCATAAATATAAAGCAAGTAAGACAATCAAGAGAAAGCAATTAAATATGACCTAGATCCTAAGGTATACCCCAAATATTTACATCCCCAACAGAGTCGTCAGTTCTATGATACGGTGGCAGAACCGACTATTTTTACTGGTTTGCGTTTTGCGTTTTTTGTTTGCAAAATGTCGCAGTAAGCAAGAGTCGCCACCGACTTTTATTTCATCCAATCATGGAAAAGGGAAAAGAACGGAAAAAAACCATTTTTCGAGATATTCTGAGTACGGGGGGTAGATTATAGAAAGGGAAGGTGTTAGCACCCTTTCTATCCATGGTTTTCCATGGGCTATTAGGAACTTGCTCATCTTTTTAAAATTGCTTGTGTATGTGCTTGCTTTGAAAATGTTTTACTTCGTGATAACCCTTATATCAGTCCTCAAGGGTGTGACAAATTTGTTTTGAAAACTGTTTTGAAAGGTGTTTGTGTGAAAAGTTTTTATTGAGCAAGTACTTAAGATTCTACCTACTCGAAAAAAGGATTGTTCGTTCTATTTTCTTTAGACAGCGCTATCCTACTATTAAGGAGTAGGTAGCACAGTCGTTGGAGTTGTAAGGGACATTCGAAAGGGACAAGTACAATCACTAAAGCAATAGTTAGAAAATTTTAGTAGAAACCCTAGAGTCTTAAGATCTTTCTGAGGCAACATTTCCCAGGCAACATTCGAATGGGACACTTTGATCTCTTTAGACTGGAGGGCAACCACTAAAATCTCCTATGCTTAACGATTGTTTACCAAAGGCAACCGAAGTGAGGTAAACCCTAGGAGTGAATATGTGCATATGATTTGTTTCAGTTATTTAATCTTTACACATTAGGTGATCTACCGTTTTAATTTTCCAGACATTCTTGTCATACAATCCTATTAGCCATACATCTAGACAGTTAAATATTGCGAAATTAAAAGCGGAAAAGTAAATCTAATTATTACAAGGCTTCGGGGAATGGGGATTACATAACTAAAACTTGGGGGGAAATTAAACAGTAAATAAAACCCTAGTTTAAAAGACTATTACAACCTCGGAGCAATTACAAAAATATAATGAAAAGTACGTACGACAAACGTAAATGCGAGAAATTAGGGTTTTGACCCTTGAAAACCAAATTGAATTTAATTATAGAAAAAAAATCATTTTTTGTCATTTTTATTTAAGGAAATAAAGAATAAATTGCAAAATATCCTAATCACTAATTAAGTTTTAATTATGAAAAATCATTAAATTAATGAAAAAAACAATTAACCTATTTTTGTGTTTTTATTTTAAGAAGGAATTAAAATTAAGAATTACACCTAATTTCTATTTGATTTTAATTATGAAAAAAAGATTTAAGTTAACCTAATTAAACTAATTAATGCAATTAAATATTTTATGAAAAAAAAAAGACTAAACCTAATATTGTTTGTGATTTTCTGATTTTTTATGTTTTGATTAAAATGATTTTTGGAAAATAAATAAAATAAATAAATTAAAATAATAAAAAGAATTGAAATAAAATAAAAAAAATAAAAGATTGGGCCCGTGTGGTAGAATGCAGACTCGGGGGTGCATTGCCAAATTGTTAGGCCCAAATTGATTGGCCCATGTTCCTTGTGTGTGATCCCATGTGGATTAGCTTCAGAGAGTGCACCATGGGCTGCTGTGGTTGGACGCTGGATCTGGACCAAGGGATGATCCAAATGGTAGGATTTGTGAGCGTATGATGGATGCATGGAATGGTGATGTACTGAATCCTTATATACCTTTGGAATGATTTGTAATTGATGGCTTGGACTGAAAGTGGCTGGATCTTCAGTTTTGACTTTGCACTAGTTTTGACAGAATTTGAGGTTTTTAGAGAGCGTTCTTGGGCAGCCAATTTTGTGCTCCCTAGTGCATAAGGGTGTTGTGTTTATGTAGAGAAGGAATTTAGGTCAAAAATAATGGAAGAAATCTCATGGTATCTTGAGGAATTATGAAGATTTGATTTGATTTTGGCCTTGTATGATTTCTTTCTAAAATAGCTCCAATCATGAATTTTTCAATCTAAATCACCCTTGCACGAATTACATGCCATGCTAGCTGTATATGGACTCATAATGTGCACAAAAATCCCAAGATTTGATTTTCTTTTATTATTTTACCATTTAATTTGATTTATTTTGGTTTAAATGAATAAAAAATCAAAATAAATGATAAAAATAATAAAATAATATGTGGAAAAGCTAAGGGGTCGTGGTTCTTATTAGAAACATGTTTCAAACAAGAAAACATGGGCCCCTTTGGAAAAAATGTAAATTTGATCAATGTTGACTTTTGACAATTTTTCAAAAATTGCCAACTTTGACAATGCACAACTCTCTCGATTTTGACCCTAGGAGGGTGTTCTTGGAATTTTTAGAAATCTTAGGATGTCCTCTAAACAAACCTTTTGGTTTCATCTCAATTGGATCTTCCATGTTCATGTATGAAACTTTGACCCAAAAGGTGTTTTTGTTGACTTTTCAAAAGGACTTATAATGTAAAAATTCATATCTTTTGATTAGTGCATATTTTGAGCTTGTTGTCTGAAGATGAATTGTAGGAAATTGCATCCTTTTCAAAATGAGCCTTGGATGGAAAATTTCTGATAAAGTATGAAGAAGTTTTGCTTGGTCAAATTTTGGTTGACTTTTCCTAAGAAACCCTAATTTAGAAACTTTTGGGTTTTGATGAATTTGGGGCATTCCTTGAGGAATCATGATCAACCCTTGATCAAATGATGAAAGTAACTTAAAAAATTTTATGTTGACTAAAAATCTTGAAGTTTAACTGTATGTGGGCCATAGTTGACTTTTGACCTAATACAGTCGATTCTTAAGCATCTGAGCAGTTGACTGAGCAAACTTCTTATGCAGGGCATGAAACTTGACATGTAGGGTCTTGAGTACATATTAAGACCATGGAGAGCATATGATACCTTTGTGGTACGCCCATCTTGATGAAAATAGAAACCCTAATTTGGGGTATACTGCCTTAGGAGAGAGTTTGTCTGGTCAACTCTTTGGCAACCTTGAGCAAATTGGGGACCTCACTTGACATTTGTTGAGTAAAATGAGAGGGAAAATTTTGGGGTACAACACCCATACCCTTAAAGTTGGGTCATTTTGGTGGTGGGTGGGGTTCCATGGTTGGTCTGTAGCACTGGTCGTCTGAGTACGGGGGGTAGAAAGGAAATGGATCTTGGGGTGTTTGGTATTGGGAATGTTGGGTGCTTTGGTGATATGGTGGATGATGGTAAGTTGGGTCGGTTGGTTCATAATCTTCGTAAAATCCTAGATCAGGGCTAAGGTTAGATGTTGAGGGGCCCATATTTAGATATGTAGAAGACTGGAATTGTGTGTGGGGCATGCAGGTGTATTGGTATTGTGATTGAAATTATGGTTGGGTGTGAGGCATATGGGGGTATTGGTATTAAGGTGGTGATTGCGGTTGGTTGTGGGGCATGTGGGTGTAATCATATTGTGGTGGTGATTGTGCTTAGGTGTTTGTCGTTCTGTTTCATCGGGGAGGTTGGTGGGAGGTTGATGTGTGTTAGGTTTATTGTTGGGGAAATGAGGGTTGTGCCCATTGTGACACCTCTGCCATATCTTACACCATTCTGGAGAAAAATATTTCCAGTTGGTAAGACCCCATTAGGCGTCGACCCTTTTGAGATGCCACGGGGACAAACAAGTTGGATCATAGGGTATCTCTTAATACATTCCAAACTGCATCTTGACACAGTCGATGTGGTGCATCTCCATAATATTGAACCGTATGATTGCAGTCTTTGCGCTCCAAATTGCTGCATCCTCGGAGTTTGGTTCATGGTCCAAACCCAAATATTGTCTCCAGACAAACTGCAGATAAAATTAAACCAGCTTAATGAAAACGTAAAAAATAAAATAATTTAAAAGTAGAAAAGTTGAAAGGTATGACGTACATCATCCGGGCCAAGGTGATCCAATAGATTGCGATATAGAGCGATATTGAATCTTGGATTCTTGCCGTAATCCATACCCCTCACACAGTACCTAAAGGAATTGAAAAATATTTTATTTTTATCATATATTTGGTGAAGAGGTAAATAACAATAAATGATATAAGTTAATGACTTACTTTGTTGCGTATGGGAAAATGAATGCGTTGTTGTTGTTGACGGGGTTTAGGGACTCCATTCTCCACCAACCCCAGGCTTGAAGTAAAAAAGTGCAGCCATAAAATGTACATTTTTCCTTGATTGCATTTTTACACAAGGAAATGTATAGATGGGCTAAAACAGCATAACCCCAACTATACTTTCTAGTTTTTTCAAAGTCTCTAAGTAAATTTAAATACATAAAATTTACACTATTTCCCGTGCTTTCGGGAAATAAAAAGGTTCCAAATAGTATCATTATATAATTTCTAGCTTTTATTACCTTAGCTAGCTCGGAGGAATTTTCGTTCAATTCCAGAGTCGCATAATGATTTTTGAGCTTAGTAAGTAGTATACCCTGACCTCTCGCACCACCACCTTCAACCATATCCCTGTCCAACAATTATTCACACAGAGAATTGGGATATTGAGCCGACCCGTTAACCGCCTTACTGTCGACAGGGAGACCCAATAACATATACACGTCCTCTAGTGTGACGGTACATTCACCTAGTGGTAGATGAAATGTACGGGTCTCTGGTCTCCACCTTTCCAACATTGCAAGTATGAACTTTGAATCAATCGTGTAGTTGGAGTTCTTTATAACATTTCTGAAACCTGCGTATTCGAGATAGGGTACGATCAACGGGTCGGGAGCAAGGTAGTTGTGTGATCGGATTCTGAATCTTTTAGTATCCTAAGTTAAGAATGTCAAAAGTGTAAAAGTCCATAAGATGAATAAAGCATTAATAGAAGTACGAAAAATGTATAAGTATACAAGAAACATACAAACGCTGCAATGTTATCCCTTGTGTCTCTGTGAGAATTGCCCATTATGAGAAGAGCCATTGTAGAAATTATCTGAGATTATGAAAGAGTTTGAAATTGTCTGAGATTATGAAAGAGTTTGTAGCAGAGAGTGAGATGATATGGATGGAATAGAAGTATGTGAGGCTCTGTATTTATAGGCAAAATTTTATCAAAGTAAGTGAGGTGGTTGGTGGGTGCATGCATGCATGATAAGTGTCACTCTTCCAGTGTAGGTGCAGGCTAGGTGGCAGCCTTGGGGAAGGCATCTTTGCATGCATGTAATACGATTGGACGCGTAGGGAGGCGCCATTGGACTTGGAGAATGATTATAAAAATGAAAGGTGTCGCCATCCCTGTTTGTGAATAAGAGGTGGCATGGGTTGCAGTGTAGATGCAGGCTAGGTGGCAGCCTTGGGGAAGGTATCGCTGCATGCATGTAATACGATTGGACATGTAGGGAGGCGCTATTGTACTTGGAGAATGAATACAAAAATGAAAGTTTTGCCATCCCTGTTGGCGAATAAGAGATGGCGTGGGTTACAATGTAGGTGCAGGCTAGGTGGCAGCCTTGGGGAAGGCATCTCTACATGCATGTAATACGATTGGACGTGTAGGGAGGCGCCATTGGACTTGGAGAATGAGTATAAAAATGAAAGGTGTCGCCATCCCTGTTGGCGAATAAGAGGTGGCATGGGTTGCAGTGTAGGTGCAGGCTAGGTGACAACCTTGGGGAAGGAATATCTACATGCATGTAATAAAATTGGATATGTAGGGAGGCTCCATTGGACTTGGCGAATGAGTACAAAAATGAAAGGTGTCGCCATCCTTGTTGGCGAATAAGAGGTGGCATGGGTTACAGTGTAGGTGCGGGCTAGGTGACAGCCTTGGGGAAGGCATCTCTGCATGCATGTAATATGATTTGACGTGTAGGGAGGCGCCATTGGACTTGGCGAATGAGTACAAAAATGAAAGGTGTCGCCATCCTTGTTGGCGAATAAGAGGTGGCATGGGTTGCAGTGTAGGTGCAGGATAGGTGACAGTCTTGAGGAAGACATATTTGCATGCATGTAATACGATTGGACATGTAGGGAGGCGCCATTATACTTGGCGAATGAGTATGAAAATGAAAGGTGTTGCCATCCCTGTTGGAGAATAAGAGGTGTCATGGGTTGCAGTGTAGGTGCGGGCTATGTGACAACCTTGGGGAAGGCATCTCTGCATACATGTAATACGATTGGACGTGTAGGGAGGCGCCATTGGACTTGGCGAATGAGTAAAAAAGTGAAAGGTGTTGCCATCCCTGTTGGCGATAAAGAGGTGGCATGGGTTGCAGTGTAGGTGCAGGCTAGGTGACAGCCTTAGGGAAGGCATCTCTGCATGCATGTAATACGATTGGACATGTAGGGAGGCGCCATTGAACTTGGCGAATGAGTACAAAAATGAAAGGTGTCGCCATCCCTATTGGCGAATAAGAGGTGGCATGGATTGCAGTGTAGGTGCAGGTTAGGTGACAGCTTTGGGGAAGGCATCTCTGTATGCATGTAATACGGTTGGACGTGTAGGGAGGCGCCATTGGACTTCACGAAAGAGTACATAAATGAAAGGTGTCGCCATCCCAATTGGCGAATAAGAGGTGGCATGGGTTATAGTGTAGGTGCAAGCTAGGTGACATCCTTGGGGAAGGCATCTATGCATGCATGTAATACGATTGGACGTGTAGGGAGGTGCCATTGGACTTGGAGAATGAGTACAAAAATGAAAGGTGTCGTCATCCCTGTTGGTGAATAAGAGGTGGCAAGGGTTGCAGTGTAGGTGCAGGCTAGGTGATAGCCTTGGGGAAGGCATCTCTGCATGCATGTAATATGATTGGACGTGTAGGGAGGCGCCATTGGACTTGGTGAATGAGTATAAAAATGAAAGGTGTCACCATCCCTGTTGGGGAATAAGAGGTGGCATGGGTTGCAGTGTAGGTGCAGGCTAGGTGGCAGCCTTGGGGAAGGCATCTCTGTATGCATGTAATACGGTTGGACGTGTAGGGAGGCGAATTAGAGGTTGCTTATTGTTGTTTTATTCAAATTCGGTACAACCTATTTAATCCTACATTTATCAAAACACTTCTACACTTAATCACTCAAACACTAGAACATTAAAAAATTCAAGCAATTAACTCCAAGACTCAAACAATCAAACATTTAAACCTTCAAACCTTCAAACCCTCAAACAGTCATACACAATGGCCTCTGCACCCCAATATGTGATCAATGCACATTTTAACGGTGAGACATACATTTGTACCACCTCTGGGTTTTTGTTTAGAGCCACTGAGAACATCCGATTTTGTTTAAACAGGAAAGCCAATTTCTTATATTTCAAAAAACGATTGGAGGCCAAACTTGGACGAGGTCCCATGACACAAATCTTTTATCAGAATCCTATATTTTTTGGTAACAACCAAATAATATTTTATAAGGTTAAGATTCAAAATGACGAGGACCTTCAGAATATGTTTTCCAGTCATGAGTATTCTGGGTACGACTCTATTGAGTTGTACATTATGATGTGAGACCTCAGCTGTCACAAGTGGTTGATCCTCTGGAGACCGAACAAGCAGAAGTAGATGTCTTTGACGAAGAAGAAGAAGATGACGAGTTGGAGTTTGATGACATGGTCAACGATGATTCCGAAGACGATGGGATACCTGGTATACCTTCAAATGAGATCTACACACCACCTTCGCACATGACAAACTTCAACATGGGCGGAGATGAACCGTCATCTGATTTATTTTTCAATCTGTATATGCAGTCGGATGAAAACTTAAAATAGAAAGACAAATTTCGTAATAGAGAAGAATGTATCCGAGCCATAAAAATTTTTCACATGCTCAACTCGGTCGATTTTAAGGTAGACCGTGTAAATCCAAAAAGGTACAAGATCAAGTGTATCCACCTGGATTTTATGTTCAAGCTCACTGCATCATACAGATTAAGAGGTGATTGTTGGGTCATAGGTTCTATGTCCACCCACACGTGTGTCAGTTCTACTCAATCACATGATCATCAAAAACTAAATTATGATCTCATATGTCAAGAAATCCTACCCCTCGTCAGCAACGATCCATCATTGAAGGTGAAAACCATAATCTCCCACATCATTACAGTATTTAACTATACTCTGTCATACCAAAAGGCATGGTTAGCAAAGACCAAGGAGATTGAAAAGGTATATGGAAACTGGGAGGAGTCATACAAAGAACTTCCTCTCTACCTGAATGCACTTCAGACTTATTCTCTGGGTACTGTTTACATTCTAGAAACACTTCCAACATACGCCCCAGATGGTAGTCAACTCACCAGAAATGAAATATTCAGTCGAGTGTTTTGGGCTTTTAAACCTTACATCACAGGGTTTGTGTCATGCAAACTAATCATTCAAATTGATGTGACTTGGTCGTATGGGAAATACAAAGGCACACTACTTATGGCAGTTGCACAAGATGGAAACAACAACATTTTCTCAATTGCCTTTGCCCTAGTCGATGGAGAGACCGGTGGTGCTTGGATCTTCTTTCTCAAGAATCTCCGAACACACGTGGCTCCTCAACTAGATCTCTGTTTGATCTCTGATAGACATGCATCTATTGAGAGTGCATACAACAATTCTGCAAACGGTTGGCATGACTCTCCTTCTACGCATGTCTATTACATTAGACATATCGTCCAAAATTTTACGAGGGAGATCAAAGACAAAGTTCTTAGGAAAGCGGTTATGAATGCAGGATATGCATTGACACAACCTATGTTCAAATATTATCGCAACGAGATCCAATTGTCAAATCCAGACACCGATAGGTGGATCGATAATATTCCAGTAGAAAAATGGACTAGGTCATACGACAATGGACAACGATGGGGCCACATGACAACAAATCTAATTGAATCCATGAATGGGGTATTCAAAGGCATACGAAACCTCCCAGTAACTGCTTTGGTTAAATCAACATATTTTAGGATGGCTTCATTGTTTGCCAAAAGAGGTGAAATGTGGAATGTTGTGTTACAATCTGGACAACTATGGAGTGAAAGTTGCATGAAGTATATTAAGGCAGAAAGTGCCAAAGCCAACACCCATCTGGTTATAGGGTTCGACCGACACAACCACAACTTCATTGTCAAAGAAACTATCGACCACAACGAGGGGCGGCCAAGACAAGAGTATATGGTTATATTACCTTCTCGTTGGTGCGATTGTGGCAAGTTTCAAGCCTTTTGTATGCCTTGCTCTCATGTCATTGTTGTGTGTGCCTATACTCATCAAGACGCATTACAACTTCTGTCTCCCATTTACAAATCTGAAACCTTGCTCAACGTATACAACAACAGCTTTCCTTTGGTAGCAAAACCTGATTATTGGCCTGCATACAACGGCGAAATAGTATGACACAATGACCAAATGCGAAGGAATAAAAAGGGTCATCATCCCAAAAGTAAGTGCATCACAACTGAAATGGACTCCCTTGACAAGCTGGAAAGAATGTGTGGTTTATGCCGTCAGATCGGACGCAATCGCAAAAATTGTCCGACTCGGGCTACTAGCTCAACCACATAAAAATTGTATTACAAAACATTTTTACTTTTTTAAATTGTAAACATTACGGTTTTTCATTAACAGCGTTTGTTACAATAAACCTTGCGCGAACAACAATTAAAACACAATAAACCGTCTACGAAATTACAACCGTTAAAATAATTTTATATGACCCATGCATCATCAATATTACGTCACTGTCTGTTTTGACTTCCTCCAACCAAAAATTAGGTCTTCCTGTCGCAAGTGAGGTGGTTGTTCTTCTTTGCTGGATCCTTCTAATTTGTTTCCCATCCTCGATGTCTCCCTCTAGTCATCGCATCAACTCCCTCTTCAGACGCTCCATAGAGTGAATGTGTCAGAATTTCATTTTCATCGTAGGTTTTGTGGCCGAAAAAATAACGTAACCATCTCTGGTAAAAATCATGGGCGATGTCATGACGCAAATAACAGAGAAAAAACTAAGTGGACAGTGTGATAAAGTATGAAGAATGACGGAGAAACGGACGAATTATTTATAAAAAATACATTTTGCCCTAGGAGCCAAGTGAGATGGCGCCTCCCTTCACTTTTAAAGTGCATGCGCCATCTCACTTGGCTAACATAGAGTGCATGCGCCAAGTGAGATGGCACCTAGGGAAAAAACCTAGGTGTAGGCGCCAACTGAGTTGGCACCTCCCTTGTGGGGTTTTTTGAAACATGCTTATTTGCGTAATTTTCTCTGAAACATGGTTATTTGTGAATTTTTTTTAATACCTAGTTATTATAAAAAAAAATTCATAATTTGACTCCTATTTGACACAATTTGACTCCAATATAACACCAGTTTCATATCATAAATCTAACTTTTAATTATACTATATGATATATATTATATCAAATCTATGATTTATTAGTGGTTTTATAATATTAATAAAAATATAATGTGTAATTTGAATATCCAAAAATCGATTTAAATTACACCGCATAAAATTGGTTTGGATCGGATTGAATTTTTTTAATATATCATCCAAAACTGTACCAAACTGCAAGTAAATTTATCTTTGAATCTGATGAATTTTTACTTTAAAATTGATCCAAACCAAACCGCAAACACTACTAATCAGAACATTTGAAGAAACAATTCTCTTACATAACTATTTTGAAACATAGAACTCATTATTTTATTATTATCTTAAATGACATCAAAATACATATGGAGCAAGTAATATGTATGAGAAAAAAATGAAGTCACATTTACAATCATAACTCATTCGTCTAAATAATTATCAAAAGGTCGAGTTAAATTAGCCATGAAGCAAAACATTGAACTTTTAATACTGAAATCGTTGATGTGCCAAAACTTAAAATAATTTAGTAATCTAAGCATTAGAATCCTAGCACCCAAAATATCTAAATGACATCGTTCTTCCTCATTAAAGTTAAGGGCATAATTGGCCTCCTGTCTTATTCGTATTGTAAACAACCATATCACTGATGGAAAATGCAAAATGCTAGCTGAATTTTTCAAGCCTGGTTTGGTATTAGTTATACTTTGTCTATATCTAAACTTTTGATTATTCAAGTCACACAATTCATGACCAATTGTGACTTTGTCTGCATATAAAATTTGTATGTTTGAAAATTTGGTAGAGTCATCATATGAGAAGGAAAAGGTGAGGGAAAGGTGGTGGCTTGTAGAGGCGAAGGTGTTGTGCCAAAGCGAGAAGCCTCTGAGATCCTTCAACTATGACATTGGAAGCAGAATCCATGAATTTGGTAGAGTCAACATATGAGAAGGAATTTAGGGAGGTTTGAAACTCCGCGTTCTATCGTTTCTTGTAATATTACCTTTAAGTGACACGTATAAAATGTCATGTCATGTCAGTTTCAGTTATAGGTAGTAGACGACAGAAATCAAAAGTGTAGACGGAAAATTTTAGGAGGACTGTTCTTTAAAAGAAATTTTTTTAAAAATTAAAATTGAATGTTGAGATATTTACGAGGACTCAAGACATATTTAACTCTATTATAAATATATATTTTATAATATTTTTTAGAATATTATAAATATTTTATAATAACTTTTTTATATTAATTTATACTATCTCTAAATTAATATAAAATATTTTAATATTTGATAACGAGAAAATATATCGTATAATTAACATACTTTTGACCGATTTTATATTTCATTAAGTCGTCTGACCCCCGATTATTCCAAGAATTATTTGTCTTTTTACAGGTATAACACTTGTCGACTCAAACAGATGAAAAAGGACAACATGAAGAAGGCTAGACGAAAAACAAAGAGAAAAAGAATAAAAAAACACAAAGTTGGGACTTCTGGATAGGTGACGGTCGTCACGTCCCTGTGACGGGCGTAACACCCCACAACATAAGGAAACGCTCGTCACACACACCTGACGAGCGTAAGGCACCACTTCAGCGTGTGACGACCGTCACCCACCTGTGACGACCGTCACGCGCATGAAGGAGGACGTTACGCATGGATTGAAGACGTGGGCGTGAAGGGCAGACTAGTTCTCCCTGTTTCTACTGAATCTCCTATTTTATTGACACCACTATTACTGCTCCTACAATTTCTCCACGAAGACTTCATCAAGAATTCAAAATTAAACTGCTGATTTTTCCTGCTATATATATGAGTACCAAGGCACAGTCCAAGGGTCGAAGAATTTTACTCAGAGCAAACATTTATTTTATTTTACAGTTATTTCCAATTTGCTTGTTTTGGAATTTTGTTTTCATTTCCTTGTAATTTTCATTCAAGTTTTAGTTTCTATTTTTAAGTGTTAATTCTTCTTTCAAGAATTAACACAAATTTCTACTGCAAGTCAAGCTCGAAGATTGGACTACTGTATTACATCAAGATTACTATAGCATCTTTAATTCCAGATTTTTTATATTGCAATTATTATTTATTAAGTTTTTATAATATGTCAATTATTGCCATGAATTATATTTTAAACCTTATTGCTGTTAAGTTAATTATGTCTGGCTAAATTATTAATACCGGTATGTGACCGTAAGAACTGAAAGAATTCAATGATACCTTGGCCAAAAATATTTACAAAACAATTTCTGGTTTCCAATTTCCAATATTAATTTAACTATCCTTGTCACGAGAGTGAGAGGTTAATTAACACGATTTTGCCATGAGAGTGGGAAATTAATTAAGGCAAGAACCTGCATGCGAGAGCTGGGGTTCAACCCAGATAGTAGTAACGAAGCATTGATTTTTAAATACACGAGAGTGTTTTAATAAATTAATTAAATTCAAATTGTTTTCAAAAAGTGTTATTAAATTTAAAGTGCATCCACTAGGTTTAGTAGCATGACTTATTTCATAAACACGAGAGTGTATGTCTCAAGTTTTTAAACAATTAGCTTTTACTGAAATACTTTATAGGCCAAGCGACTCATCGAATTCCCTAAGTCCGATTATCATATACCGGTATAATTAGTACTATTATTTTTAAATTAAACTGTTTCCCCCAAAAATCGAATATTCATCGCTTAGTTAGACAAACTGTAGCATTAGATCGTATGCGATTGATCCTCAGTCTCTGTGGGTTCGATAATCTTTTAAAACTAGAACGACTAAACTGTATACTTGCAGTTAGTATCCCGACAGACTTATAAAGTCCCGATCAAGTTTTTGGCGCCGTTGCCGGGGACTGGTAGTCAATTAATTATGATTCTTCTGTTAAGCGTTTAGACTAAGCAACATACACCCTTTGTCGATTTGTATGCCAAGGACTCGCTCACAAGGCGAACCACTTGACAAATCGACGGACGAACCTGAACGCATTCTTTCCGTAAGACGTGCAATCATGGATTACTGTTTAAATCACGCTATTCCTTTACCCAAACCAGAAATCAAGATTGATTCTGAAACTGATTCTAATTCTTCCTCTGAAACCGAAACCAATCCAGAATTAGACATGGTCGAAGAACAAAGGACCCATCCACTGAAGGAGTACGCAGCTCCATCACAACAAGAGCCCCATAACAGCATTGCTGCCCCAGCAATAAACCGAAACGATTTCGAGTTAAATCCGTCATTGATATCAGCTATCCAACAACGCCAATTCTCTGGAGATCCTTCTGAGGATCCGAATGAACACCTTACAAAATTCATTCAATTTACCGACACAGTTATAGCAAATGGTGTTAGTAAAGATGCTATAAGATTACGTCTTTTCCCTTTCTCACTAAGAGATAGAGCTTGGGCTTGGTTGCAATCCTTGCCATCAAATTCTTTCACTACGTGGGAAGGACTGAAGATTGTATTCTTAGCACGATACTTTCCCCCAAGCAAGACCGCTGCACTGAGAGCCCAAATCAACGGATTTAGGCAGAAGGATACTGAATCACTAGTCGATGCATGGGAGCGCTACAAAGATATGATGCGAATATGCCCGCATCACGGACTAGAAAAATGGCTGATAATCCACATGTTTTATAATGGACTCTTGTACAACACAAGACTCTCTGTAGATGCCGCCGCAGGTGGTACACTGATGGACAAGTCTTATGACGAAGCTAACCAACTCATTGAAAACATGGCTCAAAACCACTATCAGTGGGGAGGAGAAAGAACATCTGTGGAGAAGACTCAAGCCAAAGGCGGGATGTACAAGATTAGTAGCCTAGATAAAGTTAATGCTAAGGTAGATGCTCTTACCCAAAAAATAGAAAGCTTGACCTTACCTCCTGCAGCTACCGTAGCTGCAGTTACCCCAAGCTGCGAAGTTTGTGGAGTACCTGGTCATGTTGGAACCGAATGTCAAATCTTAGCAGGAATAACGGTTGATCAGGTAAATTACGCTCAAGGAAATCCTTATGCCAATACCTATAATCCTGGTTGGAAGAACCATCCTAACTTCTCGTACAAGAGCAATAACGCTTTATATGCACCTGGCCAAGCACCTGCTGTACCTCCAGGTTATCAAAAACCCGCTGGTAATGTTCTTAACATTCCTAAGAAATCTAACCTTGAAATCCTAATGGAAAATTTTATCGCTAATCAAGCCCAACAAAACAAAGAATTCCTCAATCAAAACATTCACACCGGTGAACAATTGAAGCTATTAGCAAACAAGGTAGATGCCCTAGCTACTCACAACAAAATGTTAGAAACCCAAATCTCCCAAGTAGCACAACACCAAGCTAGTTCAGCCGCACCTGCTGGTACATTTCCTGGACAGCCACAGCCCAATCCTAAAGGACATGCAAATGCTATTACATTACGAAGTGGGACAGCCCTTGATGGACCAGTAGATCCTAGACTCCAAAACCCGACCATGTATCAAAAGCCTGAGAAAGAAATAGAGAAGTCGAAAGAACAATCTGAAAATGTAGAGGAAGACGCGAATGAGAACAGAGAGGCCTCAGAAAAACCTTATGTGCCTCCACCACCATACAAACCACCAATTCCATACCCTCAAAGACTTGCAAAATCCAAGAACGAGGGACAATTCAAGAAATTTGTAGAACTTCTAAAACAACTAAATGTCACTATTCCGTTTACAGAAGCTATAACCCAAATGTCGTTATATGCTAAATTCCTAAAAGAAATATTGGCTAATAAGAAAAAAATCATTGAGAACGAAACTGTTATGCTAACTGCCGAATGTAGCGCCATAATTCAAAACAACATGCCTCCCAAGCTAAAAGATCCTGGTAGTTTCTCCATACCATGTGTAATTGGAAAATCTGTCATAGACAAAGCTCTATGCGATTTGGGAGCCAGTGTCAGTCTAATGCCCTTATCTATTTGCGAGAAGCTCAAATTAGGCGACATGAGACCTACCAAGATGTCCCTACAACTAGCAGACAGATCAGTCAAATTTCCTGTTGGTATGCTAGAAAACATTCATGTCCGAATAGGACAATTTTACATACCGACTGACTTTATAATAATGGATGTCAAGGAAGATTCAAACATTCCCATCATACTAGGAAGACCATTTTTAGCTACTGCAGGAGCCATCATTGACGTCAAGAAAGGAAAACTTACCTTCGAGGTAGGAGAAGAAAAAGTAGAATTCATTCTTTCCCAATTCTTTAAAGCCCCTGCTATAGATGACTCGTGTTGTCTCCTAGATATCATTGATGAATGTGTCAAAGAACTTGAATGCCAAGAGGACACCTACTCTGAGATGCTGAAAATTCAGACACCAATTATCCTCAAGAACGAAGACTGGAAACAAGAACACTTAGATGCCAACCTAAGCGAATGTTTAGCCTTAACACCCGATCCGGACTCAACTAATAAGAAACCCGGTATAGAACTTAAAACATTACCTGAAGACCTTAGGTATGAATTCTTAGATAAAGAACTCGAACGACCAGTTATAGTCAATGCCGAATTAGGAGAGATCGAAACCAAAAAACTTCTTAGCGTGTTAAGGAAATACCCAGCCGCATTAGGATATAATATATCAGACCTAAAAGGAATAAGCCCATCTCTCTGTATGCACCGCATTATGCTGGAAGAGGACTGCAAGACTTCTAGAGAACATCAAAGACGAATAAATCCTATCCCAAGTGAAGTCGTTAAGAAGGAAGTGCAAAAACTACTAGAGGCAGGCATCATATACCCAATATCAGATAGCAATTGGGTCAGTCCAGTTCATGTGGTGCCTAAGAAAGGAGGTGTTACAGTTATAACAAATACAAAAGGCGAATCGGTAGCACAACGTACGCAAACAGGATGGAGAATGTGTATCGATTATAGAAAGCTAAACAAAGCTACGCGCAAAGACCATTTCCCATTACCATTCATTGATCAAATGCTCGAGCGTTTAGCCAAACATTCTCATTTATGCTATCTTGATGGATATTCATGATTCTTTCAAATTCCCATTCATCCTGACGATCAAGAGAAAACTACATTCACATGTCCCTATGGTACCTTTGCATACCGGAGAATGCCATTTGGACTATGTAATGCACCTGCAACTTTCCAACGATGCATGATGGCGATCTTCACTGATTTTCTAGACGGAATCATGGAAGTATTCATGGAAGATTTCTCTGTCTGTGGAGAGAGTTTCGACGGATGTTTAACAAATCTTGAATTAGTATTGAAATGCTGTGTTAATGTCAACCTAGTGCTCAACTGGGAAAAATGTCACTTCATGGTAAGGCAAGGAATTGTGTTGGGTCACATTGTATCAAACAGAGGGATTGAAGTTGACAAAGCAAAGATCGAAATTATCAAAAACCTTCAACCACCCAAAACAGTTAGAGAAATACGAAGTTTTCTAGGACACGCGGGTTTTTACCGACGTTTCATAAAAGATTTCTCTAAAATCACCAAGCCACTAACTGAGTTATTAATGAAAGAGGCCGAGTTTATTTTCGACGATAAATGCTTGAACGCATTTGAGACACTTAAAGAGGCATTAATATCGACACCTATTATGCAACCTCCTGATTGGAATTTACCATTTGAAATAATGTGCGATGCGAGCGACTATGTTGTAGGCGCAGTCCTAGGACAACGCAAAGAAAAGAAGCTTCACGCTATCTACTACACAAGCAGAACACTCGATCCCGCACAAATGAATTACGCCACTACGGAGAAGGAACTCTTAGCTGTGGTATTCGCATTGGAAAAATTTCGTTCCTACTTAGTAGGCGCTAAAATCATTATTTATACGGATCATGCTGCGATCCGATACCTACTAAGCAAGAAGGACGCCAAACCGCGGTTACTCAGATGGATCTTACTCCTACAAGAGTTTGACTTAGAAATAAAAGACAAAAGAGGAACTGAAAACGTGGTAGCTGACCATTTATCAAGATTAGATGGAATCCAAATCGAGAGTGTTCCCATAAACGAAGATTTCCCTTATGAACTCCTCATTGCCAAGCTAGAAACAAACCCTACCGACAGTTTAGATCCACACAATGAAACTTTCACAACTGCGGTAGTAAAATCCATTTGTACTAATACCGCATTACCATGGTACGCTGACTTCGCCAACTATTTAGTTGTCGGTGTTTTACCACCCGATTTGACGTACCAACAGCGGAAGAAATTTTTCCATGACCTTAAACACTACTTTTGGGACGAACCATTACTCTTTAAAAGAGGCGCCGATGGTATCTACCGTCGCTGCATTCCCAATGATGAAATAAACGACGTCATTTCTCATTGCCATTCTGCCCCTTATGGTGGACACGCTAGTACATCAAAAACCTGTGCAAAAATACTTCAAGCTGGCTTCTTTTGGCCTACCTTATGGAAAGACGTCCACGTGGCAATTATGAACTGCGATAGATGTCAACGCACAGGAAATATATCTAGACGTGACGAAATGCCGCAAAAAGGAATCCTCGAAGTAGAAGTTTTCGATGTATGGGGAATTGATTTCATGGGACCTTTCCCCGCATCTTTTGGAAATAAATATATTTTGGTAGCCGTCGACTATGTATCAAAATGGATCGAAGCCATCGCCGCACCCACAAACGATACACGTGTGGTACTAAAACTATTCAAGAATATTATCTTTCCACGTTTGGGTGTACCAAGACTAGTGATCAGCGATGGTGGCTCACATTTTATCTCCAGAATCTTCGAAAGGTTACTTTCCAAATATGGCGTTAAACACCGCATAGCCACACCATACCATCCTCAAACAAGTGGACAAGTGGAAGTGTCAAATAGGGAGATCAAACAAATACTTGAGAAAACCGTAGCCACATCCAGAAAAGACTGGTCCTCCAAGCTAAACGATGCTCTTTGGGCATATCGGACAGCTTTCAAAACTCCTATCGGAACAACGCCGTTCAAGTTAGTCTATGGAAAATCTTGTCATTTGCCAGTAGAATTAGAACATAAAGCTTATTGGGAGATAAAAACCCTTAACTTAAATTATAAGAGTGCTGGCGAGAAACGAGTGTTGGATATCCATGAACTAGAAGAATTGCGTTTAGACGCTTATGAAAATGCTAAAATCTATAAAGAACGAACAAAAAAATGGCACGATAAGCGTATATCGCGGAAAAACTTTAAGGAAGGAGACATCGTACTCCTATTCAACTCTAGACTAAAACTTTTCCCGGGAAAATTACGTTCCAGATGGTCCGGACCGTTCGAAATTAGCAAAGTTTTCCCAAGTGGTGCGATAGAAATTAAAGGTAGTTCTATCGAACCATTCATTGTTAATGGCCAGCGCTTAAAGCACTATTTCAACGTCAGAAATATCGACTTCTCGGCTTGTCTTCAGTTAAGTGAGCCGCCTACCCCGTTACCTAACTGAATAGGTATTTACTGTCGAGCCGTCGACATAAAATAAAGGCGCTTCGTGGGAGGCAACCCATGTTTTGAAGGGGTGAAAAACACAAGAAGGGGGGGTTGAATTGTAAAACTGGAAACTTAAAGCAAATGACAAGGTATTTTTATCCTGGTTCGTTTGATCTCAAACTACTCCAGTCCACCCGTTCAAGGTGATTTCGCCTCTCTCCAACGAGGTCTTAATTCACTATATTCAACTGAATACAAATCTGCTTTAGCAACTGCTAAAACCTTCTTGATTCAAACCACAATCCGGTTTGTCAAGGCAACACTTTCTTACAAAGGTATAAGCAAATGTGTATGAATGTTTCTACAAAACTATATCACAACTGTGATGTTTACACAAATGAAGCTTAGAATACTAGGATGCTAAACGCTAATAAAGTATCAGAGTTTGTTGGTTTAGCAAAACTTGTAGAGTGAAGATTATTGTTCAGCTTTGTGCGTGTAGAGAGTTTGGAAGCATTAGCCGTGATAATCTTCAAAGCTTGGTTTATATAGCACTTTGAGAAGATGAACGTTGAAGCAAATATTCTTGATTCAATGCTATTAATAAGCTTTCCTTTTTGAGCAGATCTTGTCTAGAATGATGCCGTTGGTATTGATTAGCTTTCAATGCACAGTACCGTTGCTTCTTCAATGCACGATCTGGCTTGGCTCATTCTGATTCTGCTTCGCTGCTGATGAACTAATTTGTTTCTGTATCAGAGTGTTTTACGCGCAGTTCTGTTCATCAAGCTTCAGCATGTGCAAGCGTTGATCATCTGATCTTGACGTTCTGATTCAGCAACTTCTGATGCTGGTGTGCAAACTCATATTCTGATGCTGAAAACGTGATCTTGCTTATTTTAATCAGCATATCTGCAAGTCAGAGCATAGTAATTTTAGGCAGCATATAATTCAATCATAAAATATTTAACTACTATATCTTTTCACTTTGTTATCATCAAAACTTAAATATAGGGTACTAGATTCAAACATTGTTCTAACAATCTCCCCCTTTTTGATGATGACAAAAACTAGATATTTTAAATGAAAAATAACGTGAAAAGTTATCAGATCTATGTATCAGAATAAGAAGTACGGAGAAGTCAGAGTTAAGAGATACTCCCCCTGAGTTTGTTACTTCCCTTTGATATGCGTGTTCTTCAGAGTCAGATCTTTTTCTATCTTTGAGCATCAGATTATAAGTCTTTGACTTATCAGAAAGCAGAGCTTCAGAGCTTTTCTTGTCAGAGCTTTGCTTCGGATCAGAGTGTTAGGTCGATCAGAGCTTCATATATCAGAACTTCATATTTGATCAGAGCAACATGAGCTTCTACATTTTGATCAGAGCTTCTAGTTCTTAGTCTTCATAGTGTTCGGAGCTTCCTTGTGCCTGTAGACTTAACAACAAAACAGAAAAACATTTCAAGTAATAGAGTTAGAATGTTTGAGAGTTTCTGTCTAGTTAGCCGTTATTGATTTTAAATATCATTCTTGTTCTCCCCCTTTTTGTCAGCAATCAAAAAGTGTTAGTGATGTGCTAAAACAATAAGATCAGAAAAACAAATTATATTAAAAATAGTTCAGATCACAAGAGCATTACACAAACATAGTCAAAACATAGTCAAAAGTACATCAGAAAATGAAGAAAATATAGAGAATGTCATGCATGAAAAAAGATTTCACGGTTGTGGGGGCATGCGTGAGAACAGGCTTTCCAGCATTGCTTGAATCTTTTCAGAAGTTGCATTCTGCTTCTGAACCATGGTGACAACAGTATCAATCTTGCTGTCCTGGACATTCATTCTTGCTTCCATCTTCTGATCATTCTCTTCCATCCGCTGTTGTAGACGCAAGTCATTCAGCCTTAATTCTTCCAGAGCCTGCCTGTCCAAGGCAGCTTGAGAACTTTCAGCAGGAGGAAGCTTCTCAGAACTTTCAGCTACATCTTCTGCTGGATTCTCTTCCTGAAGAGTCTTGTCTTCTTCTGAAGGTTGCACCTGTGCAGCTTGTTCTTTCTCAGACCACGATTCAGAGTCCAGAGGGAGCACAACTTCTTGAGGCAGCTGACTCTCAACTTCCTTCAGCAGCTTGCTAAAGTTCTGTTGAGCCTGCTCATAGTTGACGTCCTGCAGCTTGAGTGCTTCAGCACGAACCCATACTCTGAACTGTGACCAGAGCTGATCAGAAGCAGCTGGGTCGATCATCCCGGGACAGACTTGCTTCAAAGAAGCAATCCACTGCAGCATACCTGTTTCAAAGTCCAAAATACCAGAGCCAACATCTAATTGCTTTGGTTTGGGAATGGCCAATTTGTGTCTTAAATCAGCAAGACGTTCAAGACTTGTTAAGTCAATGAAAGTTTTGCTGGGGTTTTCAGAGGATTGGCTTTCAGAGGTGTGCTGAGGTGCTGTTTGTTTTGGTGGATGGTTATCAGAGTCAGAGGATATGTCTATTGGAGTGGTTGGAGTTTTTGGAGGTGTTGATTCCTCTGATGATGGTAACTGGGGTCTGACAATGGTGGTTCCACATGGCAACTGTATTGCCAGCGGTGAAGGTTGAGGTGAGTGGGGATCAGAATGATGAGGAGATGGGGTTTCATAGCGATGAAACTCTGTTTGAGGTGAGGGAGGATTATTTTCTGGTTGAGGAGGTGGAATCTCTGATTGCTCAGGGATCAGAGGTTCTTCTGTGAGTGGTTGTTGTGATTGTGGTTCTGATTCTTGTTCTGGTTCTGGTTGTGGTTCTGGTTGTGGTTGAATTTCTGGTTCAGGTTTTGGAGGAGGAATATTTGGTGGTTCAGAGTGAGGTTGAACAGAAGCATGTTCACGCTCAATGTCAGCTAGCACTCTATCAAGTGCTGGTGTTGTGGAAACAGTTGGTTGTTGTTTGGTAATTTTGATTGGGATTTTAATTCTGGTTCTTCTGAGTTGTAAGGCCTCAGAAGGGTCTTCTGGTATGGTTTCATCAATAGTGGGGATTGGAATGGAAATTCTGTGAGAGGTTTGAGGAGGAGCAGCAGATGTTGGAATAGTAGAGGAAATTGAAATAGGAGCAGCAGATGAATTACCTCGTTTCTTTGGAGTCTGATGAGATGATCCTTCTGCTTTCCTCTTCTTAGACTTCTTCTGAATCACTTCAGGTTGAACTTGACTCAGATCTTTGATCTTCAGCTTTGAACCTGCATCTTCTTCCTTGTGAGAATCTGGATACTTGGCAAACATATCAGGATGGGATTCCATTTCAGAAAATCTTGGGAAATCACTCAGAGGCACTCTTCTTCTGGAGATATCAGCAGTTGAAGAAGCTCTGGGTTCCTTCCTGATATTGTCTATCAGCTTCATCTTTTTCAGGTTCTTAGCATTCAGCGGTTTTCCAACAGTTGGTTCAAAATTGCCCAGTACTTTAGCTTCGCTCAGATAATCTATCAGCTTATTCTCTGTCAGAATATCTGATATGAGCCTCCCAAATGGTATCCAGTCCCTTTTGGTCCTTTCTTCTTCTCTAGTCTCTTTCACACTAGTCTTCAGATGATTGAACAGGAAGTGTGCCATATTGATCTTCACCCTCTGATCAATAAAGTAGATCAGAAATTGCTGATCCACGTTTATATAGTCAGGAGAGCTTGTTGGCTTCCTGTGATTGAAACAGCCTAGAACAATCTTGGCCCACACTCTGCAGTGATCCTTCAGATCCTTGATTTTGCTGCTGGGAAAACCAAGAGTGAAAATGCAGTTGGCTACCACACCAATATCAGGGCATCTATCAGCCATGTCCACACAACGGACTCCACCACCACTTTGACCAATTAACCTAGCAATGAGGTCTTCAGAAATTATTATCTTCTTTCCCATGACAGAAGAGATGACTAGATGCTTATCAATCTTGGCATGAATCCAAAATTCTTTGACAAGCTCTGGGAAGGTTGGTCCAACCAATCTATCAAAGTACCTCTCCCACTTTTGAGCTTTGACTTCAGCAGTTAGGTCAAATCCATTATCCTTCAAACTTTCGAAATCGATGATTAATTCAGAGAGAACCTCAAGATTCTTTACCGGTGTGAGAAGAGTTCTGGTAGGCGCTTGATATTGCTCAGAGGTTTCTTTCTTCTGATTTCCTGCAGAAATGCTGGAGGATGCCATTGTTCTCACACAAAAAGCTTGAGAGTGATTTGAGAAAAGCTAGGGTTTTGAAGGAGATATGCAGAAAAATTCTTAAGAGATATTATGAGTAAGCGTAAAGATTAAGAATGAAGAGTAATGTGCTTAAATATAATTTTCAAAAATTATTTTGAAAAATAAAACGTTTTTAAGAGAGAGAAAAAAATAATGATTGCCATTAACAAGCGTGATTACTTTTGCATTTAATGCTTGCTGATTTTGGGGGATTTGAGAAAGATACTTAAAAACGGTTACCAGACATGTGTCTCAATGCACCCAATCAGCGCTTTGCCTTCTCAGAAACGTGCACGCGTTCTGCTTCAGGGATTTGCTGATGATTGGATGACACTTGTTTGATGTAGTGATCAGCACGTCTGTATTTGAGATTAGACTCTCAGATCTTTAGACTTGCCTCTGATACAATCTGCATGTCCTAACTTTCTGAAAGAAGATTGATCAGAAGTTCACAGTAATATAAATACATTCTGAAAGATAAGAATATGGAATTAAAGCATTTTCATTCTGGGCATACTTTCATGCTGAGATGTTTCAGAATGAAATTAAACCTATCTTCTGAAAGGGGTTTAGTAAAGATATCAGCCCATTGATGGTCTGTATCTATAAATTTCAAGTTTAAAATTCCTTTCTGAATATAGTCCCTAATGAAATGATGTTTTATTTCTATATGCTTAGCTCTAGAATGTAAAATAGGATTCTTACTTAAGCAAATAGCAGAAGTATTATCACAAAGAATAGGAATGTTACTCTCAAAAATCTGGAAGTCTTCAAGCTGACTTTTCATCCAGAGCATCTGTGTGCTACATCCAGCTGCTGCTATGTACTCAGCTTCTGCTGTTGACAGAGCAATAGTTGATTGCCTTTTGCTGGACCACGAGATCAGATTTTCTCCCAGAAACTGGCAGCTTCCAGAAGTACTTTTTCGTTCCACTCTGTCTCCAGCAAAATCAGCGTCGCAGTAGCCTACTAAACTGTAATCACTAGATTTTCTATAAAACAAACCCAGATTAGTAGTACCTTTCAGATACTTGAAAATTCTCTTAACAGCTGTTAAGTGAGATTCTCTAGGATCTGATTGGAATCTAGCACAAATACATACGCTGAATAAAATATCAGGTCTTGAAGCAGTCAGATAAAGGAGAGAACCAATCATACCTCTGTAGACTTTCTGTTCTACGCTTTTGCTTACCTCTTCTCTTTCCAGAATGCACGTGGGATGCATTGGAATCTTTGATGGCTTACATTCTGAGAGGTCAAATTTCTTCAGAAGATCTCTGATGTATTTGCTCTGATGAATGTAAGTTCCCTCTGGAGTTTGATTGATCTGAATTCCTAGAAAGAACTTCAGTTCCCCCATGAGGCTCATCTCAAATTCTGCCTGCATACACTTAGCAAATTTTCTTCCAAGAGAAGGATTAGTAGATCCAAAGATTATATCATCAACATAAATTTGACAGACTAAAATGTCACTCTTAACTGTTTTACAGAATAGAGTGGTGTCCACTTTCCCTCTGGTGAACTCATTTTCAAGCAGAAAGTTACTTAGCCTTTCATACCAAGCTCTGGGAGCTTGTTTCAGACCATACAGTGACTTTTTCAGTTTGAAAACATGTTCTGGATGTTTTGTATTTTCAAAACCTGGGGGTTGGTGAACATACACTTCTTCTTCTATATAACCATTTAAGAATGCACTTTTGACATCCATCTGATACAGAGTGATGCCTCTATTAACAGCAAATGAGATTAAAAGTCTGATAGATTCTAACCTGGCGACTGGGGCAAAGGTTTCTGTATAGTCTATCCCCTCTTGCTGACTATAACCTTGTGCAACCAGTCGTGCCTTGTTTCTGACGACTTCACCTTGTTCATTAAGCTTGTTTCTGAACACCCATCTTGTTCCAATGACGTTGAATCCTTTTGGTCTTGGGACGAGATCCCATACGTCGTTTCTGGTGAATTGATTCAGCTCTTCTTGCATTGCCAGAATCCAGTCATTGTCCAGAAGTGCTTCATCAATAGAAGAAGGTTCAATCAGAGACACAAGTCCCATCAGAGTTTCTTCAGAGTTTCTGAAGCTTGCTCTTGTTCTGATTGGATCTTCCTTTCTTCCTAGAATAGTCTCTTCTGGGTGATCCAAACTGCTTCTGGGTAATCTCTTCTGAGGTTGATCAGCAGTTGTAGGATTTCTAGCATTGCTTCTTTCAGACGTTGAAGGAATGTCTGTGTTGAGAGCTTCTGATGACTTGTCTTCAGAACCTGCAAATTCAATTTCTATACCTGCAAGATTTTCATTCTGCTTTGACTTTTCAGAGTCAAGCTTGTCATCAAAACGAACACTGATTGATTCTTCCACAATCTGTGTTTCTGTATTGTATACTCTGTACCCTCTTGAGCGTTCAGAGTATCCTAACATAATACACTTCTGTGCCTTAGAATCAAACTTGTTCAAATAATTCTTAGTATTTAACATATAGCAAGTACATCCAAATGGATGAAAATACGAAATGTTGGGCTTTCTGTCCTTCCACAATTCATATGGAGTCTTTTCCAGAATAGGTCTTATTGAGATTCTATTCTGAATGTAGCACGCTGTGTTTATTGCCTCTGCCCAGAAAGTCTTAGCAACATTTGTCTCGTTGATCATGGTTCTGGCCATTTCTTGCAATGTTCTGTTCTTTCGTTCTACAACTCCATTTTGTTGGGGAGTTCTAGGACAAGAGAAATCATGCAGAATGCCTTTGTCATTAAAGAATGACTCAAAATCTTTATTTTCAAATTCTCCACCATGATCACTTCTGACTTTAACGATTCTAAGATCTTTTTCATTCTGAACTTGGTTACAGAAGGTAACAAACACAGAGTGTGACTCGTCCTTGTGTCTTAAGAACTTTACCCATGTCCATCTGCTATAGTCATCTACGATTACTAACCCATACTTCTTGCCACTGACAGAAGCAGTCTTAACTGGTCCAAATAAGTCAATGTGCAGAAGTTCTAATGGCTTAGAGGTAGAAACAACATTTTTGGATTTAAAAGAGGGTTTTGCAAATTTGCCTTTCTGACATGCTTCACACAGAGCATCTGAATTGAACTTCAAGTTTGGAAGTCCTCTGACCAGATTGAGTTTGTTAATCTGAGATATTCTTCTCATACTAACATGTCCCAATCTTCTGTGCCAGATCCATTGCTCGTTGTTAACAGACAGAAGACATTTTACGTTCTGACTCTTAAGTTCAGAAAGTTTGATTTTGTAAATGTTGTTTTTCCTCTTACCATTAAATAGGATAGTCCCATCTTTCTGACTAACAGCTTTACATGATTTTTGATTAAAGATTATATCATAACCGTTATCACTTAATTGACTTATGGATAACAGGTTATGCATCAATCCATCAACAAGCAGAACATTATTAATAGAGGGAAGATTTCCGTTACCTACAGTTCCAGAGCCAATTATCTTTCCCCTCTGATTGCCTCCAAAGCCAACGTGGCCTCCAGGCTTAAGTTCCAGGCTTTGGAACATATGCCTTCTTCCCGTCATGTGACGTGAGCAGCCAGAGTCCAGGTACCATGACTGGTGTTTCTGACTTGCTGCTAAAGATATCTGCAACATGTATTATTTTATCCTTAGGTACCCAGATCTTCTTGGGTCCTGATTTGTTAGTCTTACCAAAACTCTGGTTGAATTTTGGTTTCACAAAGTGATTACTACTAGTATATTTGATGTCATGTGTGTGACCATACACAAAGTGTGAATTTAGAGGAGTGTGTTTAATAACTAAATCCATGACATTTTTAGGTGTAGGAACCTTACCTAGGTATCCTATTCCTTTCCTGCCGTTTCTGCTAACTCCATAGATCATTGAAGCCATTCTGCTTCTATCTATGCTTTTAGCAAGGAACTTCTGGAAACTATGATCATACTCCTTAATGATCTCATCAGCGTTGCTGGGAGTTTCAGCAATTGGTTTCTTCTGAGAGTTTT
This sequence comes from Vicia faba, assembly GCA_948472305.1. Lineage (NCBI taxonomy): Eukaryota > Viridiplantae > Streptophyta > Magnoliopsida > Fabales > Fabaceae > Vicia > Vicia faba. The sequence continues at coordinate 1,515,015,716 of OX451739.1, forward strand.
GTAAAGAGTTTTCTAATTTTAAAATTTTATCTCTCAGCTCAGAGTTTTCCAATTTGAGACTCTCAGACTTATTAGAGTCAGATTCAAGAGTCATTTTCAGGTCTCTGAATTTAGCTCTAATCTGCTGATAACGTTCCAGAATTTCATTTAGGCTTTCAGCAAGTTCAGCCTTTGTAAAATTAACAGCGAAGTTAGGGAATACCTCTTCTGTGTCTGATTCTGAGTCTGAGTCAGAAGCTTCACTGTCATCTGGAATGTTAGCCATAAGCGCTATGTTCGCCCTTTCATCATCTGATTCTGAGTCAGCTTCAGACGAGTCAGAGTCATCCCATGTGGCCATGAGACTTTTCTTCTTCTCTCTTCCAAACTTCTTTTTGGGCTTTTCCCTCTGAAGCTTTGGACAGTCACTCTTGTAGTGTCCTTGCTCATTGCACTCGTAGCAGATGATGTCTTTTGTATTTGGCTTCTTGCTACCTGAGGAGCCTTCAGATCTTCTGTATCCAGAGGAAGAATCTGTCCTTCTGTATCTGGAAGAAGACTCGTTCTGATCAGATCTTCTGGGATTCCTGAACTTCCTTTGTCTTTGCTTCCACAGTTGATTTACTCTTCTGGAGAGAAGAGAAAGCTCGTCTTCTTCTGATGAGGATCCATCAGATGTTTCTTCAACTGCCTGCAAAACTTTAGATTCAGATTTTCTGTTAGATTTTAAAGCTATAGGCTTACCTTGCTTCTGAGGCTCGTCAGCTTCCAGCTCTATCTCATGACTTCTGAGGGAGCTTATAAGTTCCTCCAGAGTGATTTTGTTGAGATCTTTCGCCAGCTTCAGAGCAGTAACCATAGGCCTCCACTGCTTGGGTAAACTTCTGATTATCTTCTTGACATGGTCAGCAGTAGAGTATCCCTTGTCCAGAACTTTGAGACCAGCTACCAGAATCTGGAATCTAGAGAACATAGTTTCAATGGATTCAGATTCTTCCATTTTAAACGCCTCATACTTCTGAATGAGCGCCAGAGCTTTTGTTTCCTTGACTTGAACGTTGCCCTCATGCGTCATTCTGAGAGAATCAAAGATGTTCTTAGCTGTGTCTCTGTTGGAGATCTTCTCATACTCAGTATAGGAGATAGCACTGAGTAGGATGGTTCTGGCCTTATGGTGATTCTTGAAATCACGCTTTTGTTGATCAGTCATTGATTTTCTATCAATCTTCTGACCAGTTGCATTAACAGGGTGCGTGTATCCATCTGTCACCATATCCCACAGATCAGCATCATGTGCTAGAAAGAAGCTTTCAATTCTGTCTTTCCAGTAGTCAAAGTTTTCTCCATCAAAGACAGGAGGTTTGCCGCTGAATCTGTCTCTGTCCTCATTGGTGTCATTGCTGAAATGAGAGTTGTTTCCTGCCATTGTGTTTTTCTGACGCTGGATCTTGTACTGACACGGTTAAGTGTTTTAGCTCAGAACCAGGCGCTCTGATGCCAATTGAAGGGGTGAAAAACACAAGAAGGGGGGGTTGAATTGTAAAACTGGAAACTTAAAGCAAATGACAAGGTATTTTTATCCTGGTTCGTTTGATCTCAAACTACTCCAGTCCACCCGTTCAAGGTGATTTCGCCTCTCTCCAACGAGGTCTTAATTCACTATATTCAACTGAATACAAATCTGCTTTAGCAACTGCTAAAACCTTCTTGATTCAAACCACAATCCGGTTTGTCAAGGCAACACTTTCTTACAAAGGTATAAGCAAATGTGTATGAATGTTTCTACAAAACTATATCACAACTGTGATGTTTACACAAATGAAGCTTAGAATACTAGGATGCTAAACGCTAATAAAGTATCAGAGTTTGTTGGTTTAGCAAAACTTGTAGAGTGAAGATTATTGTTCAGCTTTGTGCGTGTAGAGAGTTTGGAAGCATTAGCCGTGATAATCTTCAAAGCTTGGTTTATATAGCACTTTGAGAAGATGAACGTTGAAGCAAATATTCTTGATTCAATGCTATTAACAAGCTTTCCTTTTTGAGCAGATCTTGTCTAGAATGATGCCGTTGGTATTGATTAGCTTTCAATGCACAGTACCGTTGCTTCTTCAATGCACGATCTGGCTTGGCTCATTCTGATTCTGCTTCGCTGCTGATGAACTAATTTGTTTCTGTATCAGAGTGTTTTACGCGCAGTTCTGTTCATCAAGCTTCAGCATGTGCAAGCGTTGATCATCTGATCTTGACGTTCTGATTCAGCAACTTCTGATGCTGGTGTGCAAACTCATATTCTGATGCTGAAAACGTGATCTTGCTTATTTTAATCAGCATATCTGCAAGTCAGAGCATAGTAATTTTAGGCAGCATATAATTCAATCATAAAATATTTAACTACTATATCTTTTCACTTTGTTATCATCAAAACTTAAATATAGGGTACTAGATTCAAACATTGTTCTAACATGTTTTACTTTAATTATTTTTCTGCTTTAACATGCTTTTATTTTTCTTTTCTTTTTCTTAATCTTTAAAACATTTTCATTATTGCATTTCTAACTCCTTTCTATTTTTCTTCTGTTTTTATTTCTCCCTTTCATCTTTCTTTTTTTTTTCTTTTTAATTTAACTTTGGCAATTTCCTAACCCGAAAATACCTACTTAATTTCCTTTTCTTTCAAACATTTATCAAATATTTTCAGGGGGGTATTTCTTTTTCTTTCACATCTCGCGCTATGGATTGTGCTAACTTCATGAATGTCAAATTGCGAAGCCAACACCAGAGAAGACGGTTTGCAGACCTGGGTGAACGGGAGATGTGTCCTACTATATATGCAGATGATCATGCTATGGCTGCCCTTGGCATTCGCGAGAATGTCATGTACCTGCTGCACCAGATTGGTTGGGACACCGCTCCTATCCGTCGAAGGTTCTGTACCTACAAAAGGCTGACTCTGGAGTTTCTCAGCACCTTGAGTTTCATTCCAAATCATGGAATGGGATTCAACCGTGGGTTGATTACATTCAGAATGTTTAACATGGATTACACTTACAACCTGCGGGAGTTTAGCCAGCTGATTGGGTTCCCTTTTGGACCCGATGTTATCAGTATGACAAAGGAGAACCTTTTGCCCGTATCTGAGCTTGACTTTTTCTGGGGAAGCATAGCTGGTGTTAACCATCCTGAGCCATCAGATCTGTACTCTGAATGCATTCATAACCCGGCTATCAGGTATTTCCACAAGATCATAGCCCACACTATCTTCAGCAAACAGCAAAATGTCACCTCTGTATCCCGCGATGAGCTGTTTATTATGTATTGTGCATCTCAAAACCGTCCGGTGAACGGTGCAGCTTTTATGCTCGCTAATATGGAGTGGATCATCGAAACTCCAAATGCACCTATCTTGTTGGGTGGGTTAGTTACCATGCTGTCTAATGCCATTGGACTCCGCCGGCCTATGCTCGGTTCTGCTGCGCTGTATGGCATAAAACCGATGGACATTGCCTTTTGTTTCAACACTAGCATGATCAGAAACCTTGGACCAGATTCATTTGACCTGCTAGTTAATCATCAGATCGTCCATCATTTTAAGCTTCCGGACCCAAGAACCAGTGTGCACAACCGGGATAACTGGCTGTTTGACCTTCACTACCCTGCTTCACCACCCTCCTCACTATCTACAGTTGACATTTATGAGGTTCCAAACACTGCCAATGCTGAAGAAGATCCTGCTACACCGCCAGGCTACCATGATCTCCCTGATCCTTGGGAACAGGAGGCTACCTCCGCCGAGACCGCGCCCCAGGTTCCTGAGACTACTCCACCTCCACCTGCTGTTACTTTAGACTCCCTACATGAGGCCATTACGGACATGCGGGGTGAGCTGACTTCTCTCAGGGTGGACTTCATAACCTTCATGGACTTGGTGACTGATCAGTTGGACTATATGCATCAGCATTTGTTTCCACCTCCCCGTGGCTAGAGTTGCCATCGTTATTTCATTTACTTCTCTCTTGCATTTTTACGTACAGTGAGGACACTGTAAAGTTTCAGTGTGGGAGGGATTTTTAGTTTAGTTATTATTTCAACATTATCATTTTCTTTTATTTTCAGTTACTTTGAAACAATTTATCATGAATTTACTTGTTTATTCAATTAAAGTTTATTTTAATTTTCATTTATTTTCATTCTCAGTACTGTTGTTATTTGCTGTTGTTATTTACTGTCTATTTCGTTATATTTAAAACTCTAATCAATTCATTAAAATATTTAAAACTTTAATTTAAAACTTTAATTAATTAAAATAATTAATTAAAACATTCCACATAAACCAAAAAAAAAATATATAAACTCTTCAAAAATCCAATTACCAAGAAAAAAAATAATAAACTCATCACTCTCCAACGGTCCTGTAACGGATCTCTTATTTATGATTCTGTCTGCGTTACGACCGTCACACCCTCGTGACGAGCGTAACGCGCCTCTTTACTTCGTGACGAGCGTCACACACCTGTGACGACCGTCACGCAGACAGAAACCAACGGTTGTTGCAGAGAACCGTTCCAACCTTCTTCCTTATAAACCCATTTTTCCTTCCTCCATTATCACCACACCACACGAAAAAACTCCCATTCACTCCATTTTTCTTCTAATTTATAAACTCCCAACACCAAATTACCATCCTTACAACCTCCCATTCTCACATTCCCAAATAAAATCATACCTCCACCATGGCAAACAACCCAAACGCTCAAGCCATCAATTTCAGAATCGGCGAACCTGGGGAGAATCAACGAGCAAAGTTTCAAAAATTCCAACGTCGAGGTCTCCAACCCACAAGGTACGTTGACATCGACTGCCTACGGAGTTTGGGACTACTCGACAGTGTCCGCCGATTATTACAAAGCGTGGATTTGTGGAACCTCTGTCGCGAACCAAGACCAATCTACGAAACTCTTACCCTTGAGTTCTTGAGTTCGTTTGCTTACCTCACTCCGCCGGGTGTCACAAACCAACTATCAGGCGTGGCAAAATTTCGCATGTTTGGCGTTGAGCACCAGTTGCCTCAATCCGACATCGCAAGGCTTATGGGATTTTGTTTGGACGAAGGTGCTCATTTTCGGGTTCCGGATAGTTTTAGTGAGGAGGCTTTCAACTTGTGGCACAGTTTGACGAACATCCGTGTCGGGTCCTACGATCACCTCAACGCCACCCACATTCACAATCCGGCCATCCGCTACTTCCATCGCATCCTCAGTAACACCATCTTCGCCCGCGACATCAACCATAAGCTCAACTCCAAGGAGCTCTTCTTTCTACATTGCGCGTTCACTGGGCAAAAGATAAATGCCGCCCCGTTCCTACTTGCTCACATCCACTCTATTTGTGCTAGAGGTGGAAAACCTTTCTATTTCGGAGGGCTGGTTACTTCAATTGCCATTGGTCTGAATTACGGTGCCGCTCTTGCAACCTTTCCTTCTATGGCACCGACTTTGCTAACCTTGGACCACTGCAAAGCCGCACACCTCATCTACGAGCGGGAAGACGGCAGATTCCACCCCGTAATCAGGAATACTGTCTATCAGAATATCATTTTGCCGAACAGGGACCGAATCGATCCAAGTAACCGAGCCAACTGGTTGTTCGACCCTGAAGTTCCCGCAGAGCCTGCACCTGCTCACGAAGACCAAGCTGCGGCCGCCGCAGACGATATACAAAAAGAGTTGGATAGTGCTCCGCCTGTCCACGACATCCCTGGATCCTCATCTGCACCTCCTCCTATCAATCTCGAAGACATCCTCCGCGCCCTCCACATGCAAAATCAAATGAATGTGGCGCTTGAAAGGAGGCAAGTTGAGCAGTTTGAGTCTCTGTGCGCCCAAAACGCTCAGATCTTGACTGGGCAGCGAAACATGAATGAGAGGTTGGATGAGGCGCTGTCCGAGCTTAACGCCTTGAGGATAGATATGAACACCTATGGCTTCCAAGACACCGACGCTGAAGCCACTCCTACCAGACGCTCTCGCACCAGGAGCAGAGGACGTGGTCACCAGTAGTTTGTCTTTCTTTAATTTCTATGTGATTTGTTATTTTTCTGTTTCATTTCTTTTCCTTTCGTTTTTGTAATTGTACTTCCCGCATATATACCGCAACATTGAGGACAATGTCGGATTTTGTATGGGAGAGGTACCTTTCAATCTTTAATAAAACTAGTAAATTCTCACGATATGTCTCGATTCAAATTCTTCGCTTTACTTTGCCATACCGAAAAAAAAATTTCGCATTAGCCCGACATACCTATTTTAACGAAATCCCAGTTGAGGAAGCCGAAAACGACATAACAAGATCGATACGGTTCTGTCACCGTAGACTTCCTACTTACGCGATCCGTTTCAATAACCATTATACCGATATCTAGAGTTTCAAGTCCTAAAAGTAACCCCTAGTAGTTTATACTAGCAGTCAGCACCGTCTTGACACAAACCACGTGGAGAATCGATGAATATAAGTGTTTGATGCCTGATTCTAAAAATATCCTTCCTATCTCGCTGCTAAAAGAAAAGAAAACTTGTGTACCAAAATATACGGGCACATATAAGAGCTGAGCAAATAATGAAGGAATCCAGTGTTGGTTGGTTCAGAGGTATCTGGTTCTGAACTCGGTAGGGCGTGCTACGGCCCGATCCCCCACAACCTCCAATTTGGATAACATATGTAGGGTTGCCACATTCATGTACCAGACCCCGTGCTAAAGGATCAAAGTCACTAACCGGTTACTCCACTACGTGAGTGCTTAGGCAAAGGGCTTAATGTGATTGTGCCAGAACGAAACCGGGTGAAATAGATACGAGGAACTCCGGGCAGAGTTATAACGGAACTGTTGCATAGCTCGTTTAAAATGGAAGTCTACGGGTAAGCTTATTGCTTGCGTCATTAGTGTATCTTTAGTGTTTTACTCAAGTATTGGCCGAACCAATGAGGATTTCCCGAAACCACTTTAAAAATCTAAGGTATGTCATGCTTATGCGCTTACCAGAAAACTTGTCCGACCCTTCGAATGACTATTTGCTTGAGGACAAGCAAAGGTTTAAGTATGGGGGAATTTGATAACGAGAAAACATATCGTATAATTAACATACTTTTGACCGATTTTATATTTCATTAAGTCGTCTAACCCCCGATTATTCCAAGAATTATTTTTCTTTTTGCAGGTATAACACTTGTCGACTCAAACCGATGAAAAAGGACAACATGAAGAAGGCTAGACGAAAAACAAAGAGAAAAAGAATAAAAAAACACAAAGTTGGGACTTCTGGATAGGTGACGGTCGTCACGTCCCTGTGACGGGCGTAACACCCCACAACATAAGGAAACGCTCATCACACACACCTGACGATCGTAAGGCACCACTTCAGCGTGTGACGACCGTCACCCACCTGTGACGACCGTCACGCGCATGAAGGAGGAGGTTACACATGGATTGAAGACGTGGGCGTGAAGGGCAGACTAGTTCTCCCTGTTTCTACTGAATCTCCTATTTTATTGCCACCACTATTACTGCTCCTACAATTTCTCCACGAAGACTTCATCAAGAATTCAAAATTAAACTGTTGATTTTTCCTGCTATATATATGAGTACCAAGGCATAGTCCAAGGGTCGAAGAATTTTACTCAGAGCAAACATTTATTTTATTTTACAGTTATTTCCAATTTGCTTGTTTTGGAATTTTGTTTTCATTTCCTTGTAATTTTCATTCAAGTTTTAGTTTCTATTTTTAAGTGTTAATTCTTCTTTCAAGAATTAACACGAATTTCTACTGCAAGTCAAGCTCGAAGATTGGATTACTGTATTACATCAAGATTACTATAGCATCTTTAATTCCAGGTTTTTTATATTGCAATTATTATTTATTAAGTTTTTATAATATGTCAATTATTGCCATGAATTATATTTTAAACCTTATTGCTGTTAAGTTAATTATGTCTGGCTAAATTATTAATACCGGTATGTGACCGTAAGAACTGAAAGAATTCAATGATACCTTGACCAAAAATATTTACAAAAAAATTTCTGGTTTCCAATTTCCAATATTAATTTAACTATCCTTGTCACGAGAGTGAGAGGTTAATTAACACGATTTTGCCACGAGAGTGGGAAATTAATTAAGGCAAGAACCTGCATGCGAGAGCTGGGGTTCAACCCAGATAGTGGTAACGAAGCATTGATTTTTAAATACACGAGAGTGTTTTAATAAATTAATTAAATTCAAATTGTTTTCAAAAAGTGTTATTAAATTTAAAGTGCATCCACTAGGTTTAGTAGCATGACTTATTTCATAAACACGAGAGTGTATGTCTCAAGTTTTTAAACAATTAGCTTTTACCGAAATACTTTATAGGCCAAGCGACTCATCGAATTCCCTAAGTCCGATTATCACATACCGGTATAATTAGTACTATTATTTTTAAATTAAACTGTTTCCCCCAAAAATCGAATATTCATCGCTTAGTTAGACAAACTGTAGCATTAGATCGTATACGATTGATCCTCAGTCTCTGTGGGTTCGATAATCTTTTAAAACTAGAACGACTGAACTGTATACTTGCAGTTAGTATCCCGACAGACTTATAAAGTCCCGATCAATATTATTAAATGAATTCAAGAACCGACCCAATCGAATCTGATATCCGTTATCATTCGGACTAGACTAATTATTGACTTTTTAATTTTTAACAATCTCGAAATATACTTTTTTTTTTCTTTTCATCAACAAAAATTTTAAGACATACTTCAACATGATAGTTGCGGATATACTATTCTTAATTATAGGATATTCACTACAAGAAAAAATCCCTTTAGCTAGGAGGTTAACTCCCCACTAAACCAAAAAACACTTCACAAAATCAACATTTACGAGGGGTTATGTTCCCTAGTTAAATCACTGGTCGCAGACAAGTGGTGAGTAGCTAAGTACCTAGCCAATTAGTTTGAGGCTAAACCCCTCACTAAAGGCAAATTTTGATTGTCCATTGGCTAGGGGCTTTACCCCTAGCTAAATACTATGTTGTTTTTGGTACAAGCGACATTAGCTAGGGGGTTTACCCCACGCTAAAAACCAAAATTTATTTTTTAAATTATAAACGTAAATATTTAGTTTTCTTATTATTATTATTATTATATATATAATCAATGAATTTCATAATTATAATTTAATAAAATAAAAAAATTAATATTAATAATATTAGTAATATATTTTTAAATATAAAAAATAATATAATTTATAAGTAATATTATATTAATAAAATACTGAATTAAAATTAAAATATTACAAGAACATTGTTTGTAATTATAAATAAAAAGTGTTATTGATAAAGATTAATTTTCTTCGTCGGTGTTATTGTCTTCATTGTCATTTTGCCCTTGATTATCACGTCCTCCAAATTGTTGCATAAATTGTTGAAAAATATGCATAGATTCCTCACATTCTCTAGTTTTTCTTCTCATTTCTTTCTCCATTTCTCTTTGTCTCTTCTTCAATTCTTATATTTCAGCATTTCTCGCTTCCACTTCACGGGCAGCCTCAGAGTGCGCTAATGATCTCACAGTTTCCATCATGTATGGGGTAAGTGAAGGTTGAGTCGATGATCCTTCACCATCAGCAATTTGCATTTTGAAACTCCTATCACACCGCCAGATTGTTTTGGCGAGACCTCTAGCACCATACACTCTCCCATTTTTCTTCTTCCCATGAGATACATCATACCAAGTCTGAAAACTCGGACTAGGATTAGTGGGAAATCCCGATGGAGGTGGTGTATATTCAGGATGCTGTGATAATCTTAGGGCAAACTGTTTTTCATACTCCTCCTATTAAAAAGAATAGGTGTTATTGCAATTTAAATTATGCTAGACACAAAAGAAATAAATAAAATGACTAAGTTTAAGGAAAACTTACTTGAGTTTTTCTTGAGCGCTCATCAACAAACTCCCCATTTTTCTTGAGACGAGTCTCCTTATGGAGCTCATTAAGAAGCGGAGTTCTGCCCAACTCATCACGCTAAGTAGATGACATAAAAAAAATAGTTATAACATAATCTAAAACTGTTTAGTTAATTACAAAATAATTAAATTTACCATTCTCCGTGCAACATCAGCAATACTAATACTACCATAAGCGTAGTTGCAGCCGCCAACTTCAGAGGCTCTATTTTTCTTGGCATTTTCAGATGTACTCTTAAAGGAATCAGAATTCCAATGGGCAATAAGTTGCTCAAATACATTTGGACTTATCCAACGGGGACGCAAGCGTTTATTTTCCCAAGTAATTCTAACACGCCTCATCGTGTGAGAAAACCGTTAAGCACATTTAATGTTAAAATTATCTCTTATTTGGATATCATCTCTAGGGTCCCAACAACATTTCTCCTTCAAAAAATATGAAATAAAGTTATAATCGTGATTGAGTGAATTACTTTAATAAAGATAAAAAAAGATAAAAAAGATTAAACAAAGTTGATTATACCTGAAATAACATAAACCAAGCCTCCCTCTCATCACCATCAACTACACCATACGCATGCCAAAATTTGTTATACTTTTTTTTAATGATCTCAGTGATGCAAGTTGCTGCCTGATGTGATGGGTAAAATCTAAGCAACTAAAACATGAGTTAGTATTAATTATAAACGAACAACTAAAATTTATAATTTAAACATAAACACTTATGATGATCCCTCTAGTTGAATGACAAATCGTTCATTCCTCTTCCTAATCACTTGTGGCACATTTCTCAAAATCCGTGCATTCTTATGCTCATGGTCAGCCTCGTCCTGAACAACCTGCTCTGCAAGGTCATCATCATCACCCTGATCCTCATGCAGAGAATGCATGGGTGATGAATGTGACGTGCTAGATCCACCACTTGGATCCCTATACTGCGTAAATATTGGATCTATAGTAGGTATGGAGGTTCTAGGTCCAGCCTGAGGCATATAAGATGTATGTCCAGGAGGACTAAGAAAAGCTGAGGGGGAAATATCAGGAAATGTAGAATAAGGTATGGATAGTAGGTATGTGAATGTAGAAGGAGAAGGATGCATAGATGGTGGAGTGGGACGCATAAATGGTGGAGTGGGATGCATATGTGGTAGAGTAGGATGCATTAATGGTGGAGTGGGATTCATAAGAGGGCGATGTGGCTGTTGACTCGATTGTGGCATAGAAATAAGGTTAGCCGTGTCAGGAACCTCTTCTATAATATACCTTGATCCATTACGACGAGGCTTGTCTACTGGAGTCTTACCCTTATCTTCACGTCGGAGTGGAATTTTTTTCTGTTTTGAAAGACGAACATAAAATAACTGATATATCAAACTTACAAGAATAATATATAATAATTCAGACAAGAATAATATTATTACGAAGAGTTGTTAGACACGAGTAAAATAATATTACACAAATTATATTAAACAAATTAATATTACACAAATTAATCATCACTCATGCTCATCTTCACTATCTTCATCAGATATGTTATTATAATCTTCAGACTCTCCTGACTCTTCGTGCTCCTCTTCCACAGGTGTCAATAAAATAGTGGTGTCAACTTGTTGACCCTCAACTGCAGTATCACACAAGGTTGCAATATCCTCAATTTCAATGTCCCCATTGACAAGTGAAATCTCATCATCTTGGAATGCAACATCCTCTATTACATCTCCAGTTTCAATATGACCTCTTGGGTTAGACTTGATTGCAACACACCATCCCTGTTTTCGTGGTTTAATGGAAGGATAAGGTATGTAATAAACTTGCCTAACATTATGTGTCATTATGAAAGGGTCATACTCTTTGTACTTCTTGTCCATTCGAACCTCAACAATGTTGTATTTTTTGTCTATTTTTGTTCCTCTAGAAGATGGATCATACCAGTCACAATAAAAAAAGATAACTCTGTTTTCCGATTCCATATAATTATATACCAACTCGTAAATATGTGTGATAACACCATAGAAGTCGTCCTCACCATCTTCTGTAATTCCTTTTACAACTACACCAATATTTATTGTTTTCTTCCCTTCTGTCCATGATTTAGTGTGGAATTTATATCTATTTACAAAGTATGTATGCCATTGATTTACACGTTGATGAGGGCCTTCATACAAACTCTTCAAATGGATTATTTCAGGACTTGGTGCAACAATGAGTGATAGTTGTTGTTTGAACCATGCAGGAAAATTGGCATGAGTGTAACCAGTCGATGGTTGTTCGCCTGTGCTTTAGAAATAGTTGGTACTAAATGCCCTATTTCAAAAGTAATAATAGGTTAGAGAATAATATATTTCAAAGGTAATAAATATATACGTAATTTAATATATATATATATATATATATATATATATATATATATATATATATATATATATATATATATATATATATATATATATATATATATATATATATATATATATATATATATATATATATATATATATATATATATATATATATATATATATATATATATATATATATACACTTACTCAAGATATGGTTTAACTTCATGGCAATTAATCAACATTCTTTTTCAGACAACTAATGATCATTTGTCTTTCTGGCTGGATGGCCAGGACGTCTGAAAACAGATAAGGTGAATTGACTTCTTTCAATAAAGTGAACTTCGTTCCTTATGATTCTTGGAGTCAACATCATGTGATTGAAATAATGGGAGCAAAAATTTGATGTTTCGTGATGCAAGTAATGTGCACATATTGATCCCTCAACTCTTGCCTTGTTTTTCATTGATCACTTTAAATCACCCATGAAACGTTCAAATGGATACATCCATCTGTATTGAACACGTCCACCGAGGTAAGCTTCATAAACGAGATGCATAGGAAGATGATCCATAGAATCAAAGAAACTTGGCACAGGGAGATGCTCCAAACACTGATCTGGCACATTCCAATTTGACTTTGCAACTAAGAGTCTCACACACATTGAGAGCCTAGAGTCAGAAGATCCCTCAAACAATGGTATATTTATCTCTTTCAACAATTGATAAAATTTTTGTGCATTCTCATTTGGAAGCTCTTCCGCATCAAAGTCTTCAGATTCATCGTAAGCCACATTGACCCCAAATGTGTCACTTACCATATCCTTTACTAGATTGAATTTCTCTTGGTATTGCATTTGTGCTTGACTACTCGAACCATCTATATTTTTGTCTGGTCCAACATGTGTTTGATTGCTATAAGCTTCCATATTCATCTTTGGCAATTTTTCTCTATTAGATGTCCAAACCCAATAATTTGGCATAAAACCCACTCTCTCCGAGTGTTGTTTCACTTCACTACGGTCACTGATTATATGAGTAAACGCATATGTGAGAAACATATCAAGTCTTTTCTTAAATTATGGTTTAAGTCCACATCTTCCCAGAAACATTCTACCATACATCCAACTACGATAGAATTGATAATACTCCATATTACACATGTATAACATTATTTATGTTTGAATTTATTAGACAAAAGAGAGAGTAATAATATATCAACAAATTTTTAAGATTTTATCAATAAATATACTTTAAACTAAATAAGAATACTAAATAACTATAATCATACACTGTTTTTATTAATAATACAATATACTAAATAAGTAAGTATACTATTTTTTTATATAAATTAAATATATTATGTTTTGTTTAAACTAAATATATATTTTTTTATATAAACTAAATATACTTTTTTCATATAAACTAAATATACTATTTTTCAAAATAACTAAATATATTATTTATAAATTAAATATACTATTTTTTATATAAATTAAATATATTATGATTTATTTAAATTAAATATTTACTAAATATACTAAATATTTAAATAATATACTGTTTTTTCTATAAACTAAATATATTAATATTATATAGATTAACTATATATTTAGTATATTTTATATAAACTAAATATACTTTTTTTTATATAAACTAAATATATATTGTTTTTCAAAATAACTAAGTATACTATTTATAAACTAAATATACTATTTTTTTATATAAATTAAATATATTTTATTTTATTTAAACTAAATATTTACTAAGTATACTAAATATTTAAATTAGATATAAATTAAATATACTGTTTTTTCTATAAATTAAATATATTTTATTTAGATTAACTAAATATTTATTATATTTTATATAAACTAAATATGTTCTTTTTTTTAATATAAACTAAATATATACTGTTTTCCAAAATAAATGAATATACTATTTATAATCTAAATAAACATTTTTTTTATATAAATTAAATATATTATGTTTTATTTAAATTAAATATTTAAGTTAGATATAAATTAAATATACTGTTTTTTCTATAAACTAAATATACTATTATTTAGATTAACTAAATATTTATTATATTTTATATAAATTAAATATATTTTTTATTATATAAACTCAATATAATATTTTCTAAAATAACTAAATATACCATTTATAATCTAAATAAACTGTTTTTTTTATATAAATTAAATATATTGTGTTTTATTTAAACTAAATATTTACTAAATATACTAGATACTTATATTAGATATAAATTAAATATATTGTTTTTTCTATAAACTAAATATATTATTATTATTTAGATTAACTAAATATTTGATATTTTTTATATAAAATTAAATATACGTTTTTATATAAACTATTTTTATGATATATAATATATAACATATAATATATAAATTATTTAATATAATTAAATATATAAATTGTTTTAATATAATATAATATATAATATATAATATATTTCAGAATAATAAATTTAATATATATAAATTTTTTTAATAATCTATTTAATATAATAAAATATATAATATATAATATATTTTTGAAATAAAAAATATATAATATATAAACTGTTTTAATATACTATTTAATATAATAAAATATATAATATATAATATATTTTTGGAATAAAATAAAAATAAAATATATAATGTATTTTCAGAATAACAATTAAGTTAATATATAATATATATAAACTAAATCTAACATACCTAATTATATCAACTAAATCTAATACATACTTAAACCAGTTTAATTTACCTAAATCTAACATATAACTCAGAAAAAATTTCAATAAAAAAATAAAATAAATTACATACCTTATAAAGAAGTTTTATTAAACAAAACTAGTGTTCATGGAGAAAAATATAATAAATATCTACGAATTTAATCCAACAAAAATTAAAATTTATAAATTAATATAACAATATATATCTTAAATAGCATATAGAAATAATTTTGTTACTTTTGAAATAAAAAAATAAAGCTTTCAAATAGAGTAAAATGTAGGATTAATGGAGAGAAAAAATGAAGGAGAAGAGGAAGTTGAAAGAGTTGCAGAAGAAGAAATTGAGAGAGACCGGAAGAAGAATGGTAAAATGAAAGAGAAACAAGAAGTTATAATACGTAATTGATAAACGGTACCAAACTTGGCTTGGGGCTAGCTCCTCACTAGCTGTCAAACGGTATCATATTTAGCTTGGGGCTAGCTCCTCGCTAGCTGCCAACAACTGTTGCCACACTGCAACACGTAAGTCGGTTCAAAGATGGAGCAGAGCAGGATGTGATGTGAAAGTGGGTTTGGGGTTAACCCCTCGCAAAAGTATAATTTTTCTGGCGAGGTGATCGCTCCTCGCAAATGGCCAACGACTATTATGTATGGCGAGGTGATGTCTCCTCGCTAAATATTTTTCTTTTTTCCCATATGCCACCCCCTCGCAAGCGTCCAATAAATTTGTTTTTAAATTCCCTCCTAAAATTTAGTTACGGAAAACTCCTAGTCACACCAAATTTTAAAAAAAAATTTTATATTATTTAGACAGTAGATTACCTCAAACTAATGGTAAATTTAGTTATGGACTTAACCTCTAACCATTTGCCCCATATTAAACCAACTTTTTCTTATAGTAATTTTAGTTATCATTTTTTTTATCCCATACATCTTTATTTTGTCAAATTTAATATTAAGATTAAATTCAACGAAAGCTTAGAATATTTAAACCTATCAACAAATTCCCTAAAATTATTAGTTTTCATAACATCTCATCTACCAAGATCTTTATGTTTAGTAAAAAATAAGGGTTCTAAAAACATGTCTTGTTCAAATCAGTTTACTGTCATTGGCCACTTCTTTTTTTACCATCATAGCAAAAATGGCTAACCATAGATAGATAAAGTAATCTTTTGTATAAAACATGATTTTTCAAACTTTTGTATCTCTCCCCAAATTGCAGTTATCTTTACCTGATGAGATTTCTCTTTTTATATTTGTTTGTATGTACTTTAATATTTTTATTCAAATTTACACTCAAACTTCTCTTAGTAATAGTAAATCGAAAAAAACATGCTAAAGTGTAATAAAAAATTTAAAAAAAAAAATAAGTTTTACAAATTTTATGCATAATACTTTTTTACCATGAAAATTGAGTGACATTTGAAATTATACCGTTGTGACAACCTCGAGATTTGATGGCTCTTACACAAATCTTTAGTGGTACGTTGAGTTTTAGAGAAACCACAATAAGAGAATTATGAAGATAATATTTCTTATGATTAACAAGAGAGCATGAAATATCATGAACTCAAGCAAGCCACTACCAGATACTTCAATCAGGACTAAATATGAGCTTGTGTAACCTGACTTATTATACAGGGTTTTAAAAAATCGGAACCTCAAAATAAATAAATAAAATATAAAAATTATAATAATCAAGTTGTAATGGTAAATTATACTAATAAGACATATGTTTTTTTTCTTAATTTAGAAATATTTTGACATAAAATTTGTTTTAGACATTTGTTTTAAAGTGAATGTTTGACTAACTCAAATTCAATACGAGATCTTCAAATTTATATAAGATTCATATCACTTTTGATGGTCACTAAATTAGACATTTTAAATTGTTTGCAAATACACTCACTCTGTCAAATTCAAAGATAATAATTCCGATCAAATGATACGTGAGTTATGATGCATTAGCCCGTAGTCTCGGTTGTGAATCTAAATTTTAGATTAGAATATATTAGGTTTTCATTAACTATTACGTCAAAGTTAATAGTCCTTTCGATCATAATTATAAATAAAAATAACTATTTTTATACAGATTAAAAAAATTAATTCAGTGGACATAAACAAAAATTAATTAAATATAATTAATTTTCTTGATTTCATGTACAATCAAAATAAAATTTATTATATTATATTTGATCAATATCAACATTAAATACTTTTAAATTAAATTAAAAATATAATACTAATATAAATATTAATTAATTTAAAAATTAATAACTTTTAGTTATAACAGTGATCAAAATTTAAAATTATTTTCTCCTTTATAATAGTGTCCGGATAAAATATAAAATTTGTTTTTGTTTGAAGGTGATTTTTAATTTCTCTATTTTGACTTTTTATTTTATACTGAATACATCAACCTAGAATACCGTTAAATATAAGGTTTAGCATGATGGGAAAAATATAGTAGATGATACGGGTCTAAACAATTGGTTCAATTCGTCAAAAATTTAGTACAAAAATATATATGTCCGGCAAGCTTGTTCCATTTTTTCATGCCTAGTTAAATGTAGTTTCAATAATGTAATCTTAGACATTAGCAAACTTGACCTTTGCAGCTAGATACTTTTAGTACGTTTGTTTGGGCTAAGGGGCAAAGTACATTAAACATGGGACCATGTCCATGATGGGGCTACAAGTCAGCTATAGACTCACGGCAACTCAGTCTAGCTAGACATGATCCAAGAATCAATTGAATTTTTGTAATGAACTAATAATAATTTGTATTCATAGAATTTTGCAATTGTAAAGTGAATAAAGATTTTTTACAGTTTGTGAGTAGAAAGTTACTATGTAGAAATCTTAAATCTCTTTTATTCTTTAGTTTTTTTTCTTTTTTTCATTGTCATTGTATGGTGATAACAATCTTGTTCATTAAGATTGATAGAAATTCATCATAGGTTTTGGTGGATTTCCAACATCTGGTATTAAGAACTTCGTTGAGTGATTCAAGGCAAGCAAGAACGATGGCAATGAATCATTCAAACGAGCATTTTTCAGCAAATCTTCTAACTCTTAAATCTGATAACTGAGAATTGGTGCAAGCAAATGAAAGTTGTGTTTTGTTGTCAAGATCTTTGAGATCTTGTGAAATATGAATTAGAACCTCTTGAAGAAGACACTTCAGAAGAAGAAGAGGCGGAATACAAAGAATCAAAGAAGAAGAATTATAAAGCTCTCTTTATAATTCATCAATGTCTGAGTCCAGATAATTTCGAAAAGGTTAGTGATGTAGAATCTGTAAAAGAGGTCTGGGAGATTCTTAAGAAATATTTTGGAGGTGTAGAAAAGGTGAAAGAGATGAGGTTACAAACTCACAAAAGAACCAATGAATTGCTTCTGATGGAATATAGCGAGAATGTATCTTATTTCTTCACTAGGGTTACGAAACTAGTGAATCAAATCAAGATTTGTGGAGAGACGTTAACAACAAGAGCTGTTGTTTCAAAGATCTTGAGATCTTTGGCTCCGATGTTCGACCACGTGGTAGTTTCCATATAAGAATCGAAGGACATGTCAAATTTTTCGAACGAAGAGCTTCAAGGGATGCTTGAATCTCATGAACAAAGTATGGCTGAGAGAGTTGCAGACAAGTCGAAGAGTGATGTGGCTTTGCAGGCTCAATCAACAAGAGATAAGAAAGGTAAAGGAAATTGGTTCGACAACAAAGGTAAAGGTGACTACAACAATTCAACTGGTAGAGGAAACCATCACGAAGAAAACATGCAAAGAGGTGGTGTTGCTAATAGAGGAAGGGGTGGTGGTCGAAAGCCTGACAAGAGTCACATTTAATGTTACAATTTTCAGAAGTATGATCACTATTCTAGTATTGTCCAGAAAAGCGAAATAATCAAGAAGGTGATGCAAAGTTCGCAAAGTATGAAGAAGAAGAGATGATGTTGTTGGTCACAACAAGAGATGAAGAGAAATTCAAGGACCAATGGTACTTGGATTCAGGATGCTCATCACACATGTCTGGAAGGAAATATCAGTTTGTCAACATAAAACCCTCCATGAAGAACATGGTGAATTTTGCAAATGACAATACTCTAGCAGCTGAAGGTATTGGAGATGTTTTGATTATGATGAAAGATGGTAAGAGGTTAGTAATTTCCAATGTGTTGTAGATACCAGGCATGAAGAGCAATTTTCTCAGCATAGGGCAGTTGGTAAAAAAGAATTATAAAGTGTCGACCGAAGACAAGATGATGAGAGTCGTCGAAGCAAGAGGAAGGTTAATCATGAAGGCTCCTATGTCTCAGAATAAGACTTTCAAGATCGAACTAAATGTGATGGAGCATAAATGCCTAGCAACTGCAGCTAGCAGAGATGAGTGAATATGGCATTATCGACTTGGTCATCTCAACTTCAGAGACATCAGAGATTTGAAGAGAATAAATATGGTTTCAGGATTTCCAAAAATTGCCATTCCAAACAAAGTGTGTGAACAATGTGTGCAGGCGAAGCAACATAAGAATAACTTCACCAAGGATGCATGAAGCAAGTCGAAGGCTATTCTTAAAATCATATATTCTGATGTATGTGGACCAATCCAAGTGGAGTCGAATGGAGGTAATAAGTATTTCGTATCATTCATTGATGATTTCAATAGAAAATTATGGACTTACCTGATCAAGAAGAAAAGTGAAGTGATCGAGGTATTTTCCAAGTTTAAATCTATGGTCGAAAGGAAAAGTGGTCGAAAGATTAAAGTTTTGAGAACTAATGGTGGTAGAGAATACGTGTCGAAAGAATTCGACATGTTATGTGAGAAAAAGGGGATTATGCATGAGGTGGTGCCATCCTACACTCCACAACAAAATGGAACATCAGAAAGGAAGAATCAAACAATCATGAATATGGTGAGAAGTGTGTTGAAAGGCAAGCATTTACCTAAAGAGTTTTGGGGTGAAGTTGTGTCGACTGGAACATTATATTTTGAATAGATGTCCGACGAAGAATCTAGAAGGATTACTCCAGAAGAATGTTGGTCTGGTGTTAAACCTAAATTAAGTCATCTGAAGGTATTTAGATCTAATGCACATAGACACGTGCCAAATCAATTGAGAAGAAAACTTGATGACAAGTCGAGTCAAATTATCCTAGTTGGATATCATTCGACATGAGGTTACAAGTTGCTCGACCCAGTGAACAAGCAGATTGTGATCAGAAGGGACGTGATCATAGATGAGCTTAATGAATTGGACTGGACTGAAAATATCAATAAAGATTCAATGAGAATCTTACTTGAAGAACTAGAAACTGAAGTCAAAGAGAAGTTCGACAAGAGGAAGTTACAAATCAACCAAGTATAAGCAGACCTCAAAGAACAAGACACATGCATACAAGGTTCCAAGATTGTATGATTACATCAGATGATGTGGTCGATGATGAAGAAGAGCTGGTATATTATGCTTTCTCTTCAAATGTCGAACCAGTCAATGCAACCGACGCATTGAAGGATTCAAAGTGGGTGAACGCAATGAATGAAGAAGTAAAGTCAATCGAAGACAACAACACCTGGTCACTTGTCAAATTGCCTCAAGGCTATAAGGCAATCGATGTAAAGTGGGTATACAAGGTGAAGTTGAATCCCAAAGGGCAAGTAACTCGACACAAGGTAAGACTTGGGGCGAAAGTATTTCTTCAGAAAGAAGGAATCGACTTTGATGGGGTTTTTGCACCTGTTGCAAGAATCGAAACAATCAGATTGGTTATTGGTCTAGCATAAATTAACAGTTGACATATGTGTCAGATGGACGTAAAATGTGCATTCATGAATGGACCCTTAGACAAAGAAGTTTATGTTGCACAACCAGTTGAATTTGTGAAACATGGCGAAGAGAGATAGGTGTACAGGTTGCATAAAGCCATGTATGGACTCAAACAAGTTCCAAGAGCTTGGAATAAGAAACTATATTATTTTCTAAGAGAGAAGGAATTTATGAAATACACAACTGAACATGGAGTATATGTATGAAGAAATGATAGTGAATTGCTTATACAATGTCTCTATGTTGATGATTTGTTAATAACAGGTAGCTGCAAGAAGAAGATCAAAGACTTCAAAAAGGTGATCTCAGCAAGGAATTCGAAATGTCGGATCTGGGTGACATTTCATACTTCCTTGGCTATAAATTCTACAAGAGTAGTATAGGTTTTATGATGCATCAAAGAAGATATGTAGGAGAAATTCTCAAGAGATTTGAGATGGAAGAATGCAACTTGACTTCGACACCTGCAAAACCAAGGTTGAAACTGTCGAAAGATTCAGATGAAGATGATATCGACCCAACCCAATACAGAAGACTTATTGGGTCATTAAGATAACTTTGTCACACAAGGCCTAACTTAGCATACTGTATATGTATGGTGAGTAGATTCATGTAGAAGTCAGAGGTATCACATCTAGAAATGACAAAGAGGATACTGAGGTATCTGAAAGGAATTCTTGACTATGACATTTTATTTCTTACAGCTGATAAAGGAAAAGAATGCAAATTAGTGGGATACACCAACTCAAGTTGGTGTAGTGATGCCGAGGATAAAAAATTCACAGCAAGATATGTGTTTATGCTAGGTGGTGCATCAGTTGCTTAGAGTTCGAGAAAGGAATCTGTAGTGACATTATCATCCTGTGAAGCAGAGTACATAATAGCTTCTCTTTATGCGTTTTAAGCAACATGAATGGTGAACTTTAACGAAGAAATCACAGGGAAAGATCATGGATCAATTGCCATAAAGATCGACAACATGTTAGCTATAAATTTGGCGAAGAATTCGATACCTCATGGTCGAAACAAGCACGTCGGAATTAGGTTTCACTATCTTTGAGAGTAGGTAGCAGATGGGAAGATGAACTAAGAACACTGCAGAACTGGGAATCAGATTGCAGACATCATGACGAAAGTGTGCATGTCGAAGTGTTTAGAAGACTAAGAGCTATGATGAATATATATATATATATATATATATATATATATATATATATATATATATATATATATATATATATATATATATATATATATATATATATATATATATATATATATATATATATTAGACACAATGAATTAGGTGGTGTGTTGAAAGTGTAATTCCTTGTGTCGAAGCAGGTTGTTGCTCAACACAAGGTGTGTCGAAATTAATCTGTAGTGTGTCGAGCTGTGTTAGTTATTGAAGTATTGAAGTAGGCTGCTTCCCACAAGATTTCGACTTAGATCCAAAATAGATATTTTGGGCTTTTGTGTTTTGGGCTTTGCCTTAGGGAGAAACCTAACCTAAAACTATAAATAGAGAGAGTAACCCGTATTTTTTTAATGAACTAATAACAACTTGTATTCACAGAATTTTGCAGTTACAAAGTGAATAAAGATTTTCCACAGTTTGTGGGCAAAGAGTTAATCTGTAGAAACCCTAAATATATTTTCTTCTTTAGTTTTATTTTCTTTTCATTGTCATTGTATGGTGATAACAATCTAGTTCATCAAGATTGATATAAATTCATTATAGGTTTTGATGGATTTCCAACAACAATTTGTTTATTCAATTCGAATAAACGGTCTACTCTGGGAGAGAGAACAACTATCCAATTCACTATACTTTCAAACGTTGTTTCAAGAGATTATAAATGAATTACAAGAAAAAACCTTTGAAATTCCCAGAAACTAAATCTTATTTCTACCCAAGCATTTCTCAATCTCTCTAACTCAATATATGAATCACAAAAATTCAAGGTGTTTAGAAGTGTTTCTTAATCTCCTTAGATACTTCCAAAGGTTTCTCACAAAAACCCTTACCACTTTAAGTTTGCAGAGGATTCTTAACTTTTCTCCCCGCCTTCAGTTGTGACATTATGAATGTGTCATATCCCAAATTTATCCGCTCCATTTTTAAAATATTCAAATTATTTTTAAACTTGGTTTCATAATTTTTTTGGGTATCACTCACATTTGGTTTAACAATAATTTATTTTTGCTTATTCAAAATATATAATAGCTTACTCTAAATTATTTGTATTTTTAAAAATAGTAAAATATTTCCCCACCTTCATATGCTTCTATGTGCCTTTTTGTTTCGAATAGAATGACATAACATAATTGGTAAGAGAGTAAAGTTTGCAAGTGTAAGGTCTTGAGTTCAACTCTCACTACACTACTTTTTGATATTTATAATCTTTTGTGTGGTTTTTTTAATAAAAAGGATTAAAAAGTTATTTTTTAATTATTTTATTATTATTTTTGTTTTCTATTTTAAGGGTATTTTAAAATTAATTTTTTTTAAATATTTGATTTTATACACTTAATAGTCAAGATGTTAAAAATAATTGAAATCTTTCAAAATCAATTTTTATTAATCATCAAATCAATCACAATATTGAGAAAAATCACAAAAGTGTATAGATTCATAATCTTGTCATCCAAATTTCAATCAAGTCTCAATTTGTATAAATCTTTCCAAAAATATCATAAAAAAGAAGTTTTTATTTATTTATTTAAATAACCATTTCATTTTTCTATATTTAATATATTTTAAAATATTTTTTTTTAATTAAAATCATTATTTTATGCAAAAAATAGCCAAAAAATCTAAAAATAAATGAATTTTTTTTTCAGTTTAAATATTTTTCAAATTGTATCTTGTGTAGAGTCACAAATATGACCAAATTCTTAAACTTGCTGGTCAAGATAGAAATTTGAGTTTTTTTATGTTGGGTAATTTTCTTTTTGGTGTTTTAAACCTAATTTCTAATTGTATAAATAAGGCTCTCTTCACTATAATTTTTCATCAACAATTACATCAACAATTTTATACCTCTCTCTCATAAATATTCTTTTTACGCAACTCTTTTGGTAAATTTTAGAGTTTTGAATATAACACCTAAATTTTTTTCATCAACAATCATTAGGAGAATCAACAATTGTCAACAATATTTGGATCGTTGTCTTGAACAGACAATGACCTAAGAAAAAACACCCACAAACTTTTTTTTCTTCAATTGTCTCTCCAGATAGATAACTAAAAGATCAGCTTCTTTCAGACATTCGTGTAGTAAGTGGTTTCCCCTTACTTTGTAAGTTATTTTCAATTTCAGTTTTTGTTTGTTCTTTTTACATTATTATTATAGGACTTAATTATATTTATTTAATTGCTTACTTTATAGAAGTTAATTATATAGAAATAAATTAGACCTCAAACCCATTGCTACTCAGACTCCAGAAATAACTACCAAACTAATTATACACCCTCCCTACACAATTGGGCCAAGTTCAATTTCTGAACTTGGACCCTTATTATTTATACCCTATATTTTTGCTACTAAAAAATAATTCGTACCCCTTAGTTAATTGGGCTCAAATGTACATTTGGGCCTGAATAAATAGACCACCCAATTTCATTTTCAACCCTTCATCTAAGTTGATGATACATAAATTCTAAGTTCTTGACTCACTTTAGACGAAGGGAAAGGTGTTAGACATCATTCATCTACCTTGTTCACAAGGATACTAGGGTTTAGGTTTAAGGTTTAGGAATATGGTTTTAATTTTGATTAAGGGAACTCGCCACTATTTTTAAGTCGTATGCCTACGTATCTTCTTATGAGGAATCAGAGTCCCAATTCGTAGTTCGTAGTGTTAGTTGGTGTTTTTGTATAGGATTGCATATAATTAATTTCGAATTATCCTTGAACCTTGTCTGGGTTGTAAGTTGAGTGATCGTAGGCACAATTCGTAGTTAATTTTGAAAGTAATTCTATTTAATCCTTTTTTTTCTTCCGAAAATGTCTTGAGTTTAATCATGTTAGTAGAAAAATGGTTTGATCGTTGATTAACTATTTTAAGTGTTTCATTGATAAAGAGTATGGTAGGACACGGAGCGGGGTAAAGATATTACGGGTTCATGTTCAGAAATTAAACTTGACCTATTTACGCACAATGGAGTAAAATTAAGACTAGGTGGTGTATTAGAAGAAAACCTGGACCCAAAGATATTTTGAGTCCAAATTGGCTGAGGGGTGTGTTTTGCAACATGGTAGTCAAATATGAGGGTCTGGCAAGTGAGGGCCCAAGTTCAAATATTGAACTGGACCTAAAATACAGGTGAGGGTGTAAACTTAGTTTAGTAGTAAAACACAAGAGTGTGTAAGTAGTAAGGGCTCAAGTTCAGAAATTGAACTTGGCCCAATTAAGCAGCGGAGTTTAGTAATATCTTTGTAAAATATTAAATTAGTTAATTGAGAAAAAGTTTGTATTTTTGTTTACAAATGATGAATATTTTGATTTAATAATAATAAAAAACTAATTAAATTTTCATCCTATTAATAGGATAAAGAAAAATTATTTGCATCCTAAAAGATAAAAAGGAAAATCAAATTAAAAATAAATTATTTAATATTATAAAATAACCTACATAGAAACTAAGTTTTATAAATGAAATTAATTTCAACTGTATATAAAACTTAGTCTATAACTTGTTTGATTATAAATTCAATACAATTCATCCTTGTTGCATTATCCTTGATATTGAAAATTATAGAGAATAAAATAAAAAAATAAAAAAATTAGAATCGTGACTAGTGTCTACTACCTCCAATTTTTCTACACCACTTACTGACAATATTCATGGTTCATAGGAGTCAAATATATATAGCACATGGTAAACATGTATGATAAAATATATAAAACATAAGCATAAGTAGAAAGACTTACCTGAAGGTGACAGAAGCGGCGGTGGAAATCGGTGTGTAGAGGTTGTGTGTGATAGTGTTAGAAAACTCGCCCCCAATTGTGAGAAAAATTTTAGGTGTTCTGCTCAGAATCCTAAAATAATTGTTGATAAGATTGTTGATCTCCAAATGATTGTTGATGGAGACTTCATAGTTTCTTTGTTGTTGTTCTTCGATGTGAAGAATAATAATTTTTAGGAGAACTCTAGTGAGTTGTGGATGAAAAATAGTATGAAAGAGTGACCTACTTATAGTTATAATTAGGTCAACAAATTAGGAAATAAAGTTAATTGACAAATCAAATTTTCCTTGGTCACCATGCTAACCAATCATAAGATGAATATGACATAAATTGACACTGATTAACCAATAAAAAACAATTAAACATAAAAAGAAATATTTTTTGTATTTATTATAATTTTTACACTCAATTTCGGTAAAAAGTACACAAAATTAAATAAATATATATATTTTTTAAAAATACATTAATTAAAAGTACGAAAATAATATTTAAATAATAAAAAATAGTTTTTTTTGTGATTTTTTTGAATATAAATGAAAATAAAATTAATAACATATAATTCATAATGTACCAAATGAGATTCAAACCCATACGAGATTCAAACTCATGATCTTATGTTTGCAAACTTTATTCCTTATCAATTGTACTATATATATATATATATATATATATATATATATATATATATATATATATATATATATATATATATATATATATATATATATATATATATATATATATATATATATATATATATATATATATATATATATATATATATATATATATATATATATATATATATATATATATCAATTTATTATTTCTTTTAAAAATGATAAATTATTTTAGTTAAGAATAATTAAGTAATTTAAACAAGTTTAGTGTAAGTTATGTAGTTTTTTATGGAATGGTAAAAATGCAATTTTAATCTTCCCTTCAAGTAATGTGCCCAATAATTTGTGAATTATCTATTTTTTTAATTTGGTGACACAATTTGGTTTGTGTTTGATCTAAAAGCAAAAATCATGTATATAAAGTTGTTTATTCCTGATTTTATGATGTATTAGTTTTTTACATTATTGTTGTTTATTCATCGGAGATTTTATATCAATCTTCTTTCTGCTATTATATTTATTTTTTCATATACTTTTTATTTATTTTATTAAATAGTAATTAATTTATCACAATTACACGTAACACAATGATATCCGTACAAACGTATCGTTAGTTTATTTTAAAAGTTTCTAATAATGAAATAAGTGTGTCCGGTCCTTCTATTGTGGCAACTTAGAGGGCATTAGAAACTTTGCAAATGAAAGAGGTTCATATATACTTGTAGTTAATGTAAGAGGAAATGTCACAACAAACACAAATGTTCAAATTTAAACCGAATAGTGTATTTAGTAACGTTTTTAGCCCTGAACTCATCTAAATAAATTTTCTTGACAATGTTGTCTTGTTTTAAAAAATATATGTGGTGTTTATTGTTTTCTTTCCTTTATTTTAAATGTACAAATATATGTAGCATTTATGTAGATCAATGTGATCAGTTTCTTTTTAACTATTAACATATCACATATGAGTTTTAGCAATGCAAGCTAAATTTTGATTTTAGTTTGCCTTAGTCATTTGCATTTTAAGTAACACAATCTTGTTAATATGTCAAGAAGACATAACAATACCATATGTAACAAAAGGGAGAAAAAAAATGCAAAAATTATGAAAATTTCAACCTGTGTGTAGAGCTAATTATAATACCTTTTTCTCCACCGTATCTATATTTGATGATATATTATCCTAAAGGCAGAAAATGTAACACTATCAATTTTCACTGCAAAAATGTTTACAACCCGTATAACAAAAGAACTCGAGTAATCTGATGAGATATTAACTTCAGTCGACGGCGAGTTTTGTCGAAAAAAATCAACTATTCCATAAGGTATGGCATGTGGTTCCATGCGTGCTTTAAATGCCTTTCTTAATTTTGCAACTTTTTTAGTTGACTTGACAGCAACCTTCTTTAACATGAAAGCTTTCATTAATTATAATAAAGATCCATTACGAATTGGTATCAGTTGTACTTTCAATAATCTTAAATTATATAAAGAAGAGAGCTTAACCTCCAATATATCAAAAATTAAGGAGAGAATCTAAGAAATGAAGGTGAATTAATATCAATTTTATGCAAATCAATTGAATTTTAACAAAATTTAAAAAACACAAAAAATTATCCAATCAAAGTAAAAGTAAAGTATGAAAAATATGTTACTTGTTTGGTGAAAAATATTAGGTTGGGTGAAAAGTGCTTAGAGAGAGAAGCTCTTTCCTCTCTCTCTAAACTTAGGGTTTTCCTCTTTTGATGGGTGCCGTCTCCTCTCTTATAGGGGTTCTTCCTCCCTCATCAGAGTCATTCATCACCATTATGGTGGTCATCTCCTATTCAATGGAGGTTCCTTCCCTACAAGAAGTTTCTCCTTCTCTCTTTTCATTCCTTTGAAACCCTCACTCATGTTAGATCCACACACGTTTCTTTCTCCAACCTCCATCAAGCTCCTTCTCCTCTCCGCCATCAACCATCAATCACTTGTAATACCAAAATCACCTCCACCAACCGATGATCCAGAGTGGTACCAACATGGAAAATGACCTCCACCGGAAGATAAGGAAGCCATGAGTTTATGTGTGTGTTCATGTAATAGTTTATATTATTGTACTTGTTTTGTTGTGGGTTCTGTTTTTTCTTGTTTGGTTTGTTTTGTTGGGTGTGTTATTATTAGATTTAGGTTGTTTTAAGTTTGTGTTCAAGGTATTTGATGAAATGTTTCAAAGAAACTTGGATGAAGGAGTTGTGTTTTTGAGTGAGAATCTAGCTAGGGATGTGGCAAATCAAACTTCTCCTTCCGGTCAACAACTGTTTCATCCACAAGTTGTGAGATTAATCAATATTGTGAACCTGAATAATCAATTTGAGCATGATAAAGCTAGTGTTAAACTAAAGATATGATTCATAACTGGATAAATTTAAAGATTGGGGTTCCAAAACTCACTTGTCTCTTATGGAAGAACTTTGCTTGGTTGATTGGATTAAGGATTTTGATTGGTAACTTCCTTTTGGTTTCTACTTTCTCAAAGCTTATTTGACTTAATTATTAGTGTTGTTGTTAATTTTTGGATGAGAAATACCCTAACACATTTTCTTTCTTTACGTTTGTATTCTTTCTTTTTTATCTAATGAATGAGATTGTTTATTGTCAAAAAAAAGTATGAAAACATGATAGGGTCCTGAAGAACAGTTGAAGTGACGGTCAACGATTCTATATATGTAAAGTCTAACAGCCAGCTAAATAGAGCCAAAGTATCCTCCTCTGAAGCTGAAAATCATCGTGAATTGATATTTACTTGTTTAACAGAAGAAAGTCCGCTCCCACATATTTTGTGAGTATGGAGGTCACCGGTATAATTAAAGGTACAAAGACTTGGAACAAATAGCTCTATTCTAGCAATGAGAGGTGAATTATCATGCATAGCTAAATTGACAAGTGTCTCGCTTGATATGCTGAGGATTTGTGCATCTATTAGCATACAACTACGAATAACCAAACTCTTCAACTTGGTAAAGGCCAAAAAAGGCTCAACACGACCATATTTACCACCACAAAAGGCAAAATTTGTTAGATCTAAACTAGCCAGTGCTGGCAAATTCAAAGATTTTGGAAATAATGTTTCTGTAAAATCACTCCCTCTAGGGTAAATTGAAAGCTGAAGTGATGTAAGAGCCCGGCATGAAGAAACACAACTCAAAATGATACCACTATCACCATTGACAAAGATTCCTAATTCTTGGAGATGGATGTTATGGGAGTTAACATAGTTTAAAATCTTTTTAAGGAGTTGGGGTTCAATATCACCGTGACGGTAAATATCAAGTGCATAGTTTAAAATATTTTTAAGGAGTTAGGATTCGCTATTTTCATTTCGTGCAAGGGAAATTTTTTGGTGGGAATGATAGATATAATTTAATTTATTGATGGTAAGTAAATTTTTTATTTTTTATAAAATTAGTGGTTGAATTTACCGATAAATATGTTATTGTTGAATTTGACAGGACCTTGTTATTTTTTTTATGGAAAAGTATCCTCAGTGTGGAACACTCCATAGCCACTAGAGCATTATCCGTGATTAGACGATATTTCACAATCACTACTACAAAAAGCACTTTTAACCTCGAACGCGAAATGCATTTTATCTCGGCTATAGAAGTGAGGTAACAAATAGAGTCATGAAAAGTAATGACTTAACACCTCGTTTTCAAAACACTGAGGGATAAATTTGTTTGTGCATGAGTTTGAACCCCATCATCTACACTTTTATTATTTACAAAACTAAAACCTCATATATCTCGTTTATCAATAAAACCGAGGGGTGAGGTAGGTTTTTTTAAAATTAAAACTCGTTACATTGTTTGCACAAAAAATTAATTAAAAAAATGTTTACAAACAACGATATTTACCCAGAATATTACATTATTTACACAAAATATTAAAATAAAAATTAATTTATCCATGAAGATTATATGTTGGATCTTTAAATCCTTGATATTTTGGGAAAGATCAAATGTCGGGTGCCACTATATTTTCAAATGCTTTTCCTTGCATTTGTTTATGATATAAAAAAAATGAGTTAGACAAAAAAGGGTTAGATAAATAATTATTTTCTTCTCAAATAAATACTTAAGAACACAAACATTAAACCCAATAAATTTTCTGCTCTTGCAATCCATCATAGATAAATTCATGGCAAATACTCTTTTACACCTTAAAGTGGAAGATGTAGATAGCTTCAAGCGCTTCATGATGTTCCCTTATCAATTTTAGATGTCAGAATGCTTTTATAATGAATGTTTTTAGGTTTCACGCGGATCACTAATGGTAGTGTCTTGAGTATTGATACTCATTAAATGGACAACCCATATTTGTTTAAGGATGATGACCAATATCATCAATTATCACGATAAATTATACCCCCATTTTTGATAAAAATTGAGGTAAAAAACTTTATTTTTTATACATTACATTGTTTACACAAAATATTAAAACACAATATTACAACAAATCCAGATTCTTGGAGAATAACAAATATTTGTTGTAAGGAGATCTTTGTTCCAAACATTGGAAAGTGTTATATGGATTGCATGAATCCAAATTCTAAATGAGTTATCCGTTCCAACCATTTGAAAATATTTTTCCGCACTTGCAATCTATCATAGAGAACTTTTTCAAGCTTCTTGCACAAATGTTTTCATGGAAATATTCCTTTTTTGGGAATAAATTTCTCAATGTTATAAACTGATAAAAGCAAGGATTATTTCTTTGATTGACAACATTTAAAGGTTATTCCCAAAGAATGACGTGTACGAGTTAGGATTAGGGTAAAATTTGTTTAACGAGTGCTTTTATAGTAAAATCTGATTGTTTTATCACTCGATTATTAAGGAAACCAACGGGATAAATCATGTAGTATACAAATAAAAAATATACTAAAAAGTAAGATTTCTTAAAATTTCTTCCCCTCGGTTATATGAAAATACAAGTTAATAAGTGGATTCAAAATGTGGCACTAGAATAACAATGATCACACATATTCAAAATGTAACATATTTTTAGATTTTCAAGGAGGCGTTTGAGCTTCTATGATCGGTTCACTTCCTATTATCCACTTTATTTAAACATTATTCCTAGTTTCAATGTCTCATTTCCAACTCTTTGTGTCTTCAAACCTAGTTTCAAAGTCTTTTCTTGTCTTCAAAAATGTCTTCAGAAACCTTAGATGAAAATATTTTGTTTGTATCAATAAAAAGTTTGTTGATTTCGATGATTTGAAAGACAAAAGTTTTGATCTAAGGAAAATAATATCCAAACAAAACTTGAATGGTTACTTTGACATTCTTCCTGGATCAATCTATACTAAACTCGTTAAAGAGTTCTGGTAAAAAACCTCAATTGTGCCATCTGGTCATGATGAGTCAATCCAGTCTTATGTTAATGGCTCTCATATCACCATTACTCCATCACTTATTGCTTAGACAATAAACTATGAAGATAAGGGTAGTTGTATTAAACATTATAGATTCAACAATGTCTATAACAGTGATACTATTAAAGTTGAATAGAGTCAGAAATTTGAATATGTGGAATAGTTACATGTTGTCCTATTTTTTGTAATTCGTAATTGATTATCAATGAAATATTTCCTTTGTTATTATTGCCTATTCTTATTTTATTGATAACAAATATTTTGAGAACTACTAATTAACAAAGGAAAAACTTTAAATGCAGTAACAGGGATTCGAATCGAGGTACCTTATAGCTATATTCCCTCGGGTTTCCTAAAAATCGAGGAGATGTGTTTATTTTTTATGGATAAAACATGGAACTCACTTATAATTATATTACCTCGGTTTTTAAGAAAACTGATGGAAATTTATGTTTATTTTTTAAAACATGGAGCTCCTAGGACCTATACTCTCAGTTTTTAGCATGTTCGATGTGAAAGATTCGTCATAAGTTATTTGTAGTAGTAAAAGGAACTTTGCTCCTCATCAATGATTTCAGAAAGGATGTGTTTAATCTTATTAGAAATCGTCTTTGTGACCACCTTCATCACCACATTACACAAGCTAATTGGGTAGAAGTCTTTTGGGATTGAGGGGTTATTACACTTCAGGATCAGGGTGATGTGAGTATTATTTATCATCCCCAGGTCTTTATTGTTATCCAGGACATCTAGAACCAGTATGGTAACCTCGAGGTCAACAATGTGCCAAAACTTTTAGAAAAAAAGAGCTGGTAGACCGTTAAGACCAGGCGCCATAAGATGATGTATTTGAAACAAAGCATCCCTCACCTCTTGAGGAGTAAACTTACCATCACACCAACTTATATGATCAGGCTTGAGTTTCCCTTTCGCAATAGATCAGACATCCTGTATATTAGTAGGAAGGGAAGAGGCAAATAATTCTGAGAAATAGTTTACCAGTATCCTTTCACAATGTCCGTCGCCTTTCCACCAACATTCATTGTCATATTTAAGTTTCCTTATTGCATTTGTTTTCGTTCTTTGATCAGCCTTCCCGTGAAAAAACTTTGTGTTCTTGTCGCTATGATGTAGCCAATGTTCCCTACTCCATTGCATCCAAATAACTTCCTCAACTTGAAGAAAATTGTTTCTTTGACCTTCCAAAGCCTTGTAGGTGTTGATTTCATCTACAATGACAACCCAATTGTTGTCATCTTTCAATAACTCTTCAATCCTTCTAATGTCCTTGCTAATTGTACTTATCTTGCATGCCTTAAAAAAGTCATCTAAGCCTTGCATTGCAATCAGTTTATTATGAGCCATGGTTCAAGAGTTATTCCACAACTAGTCCACAAATTTTTCATATGTCGAGACCTTGTTAGTCGTGTGTTAAATACAATAATTTTTGGTGTATGATATATGATAAGTTTGGAGTTTGCAATAGATATAGACTTATAATTATATGTTTTGGATTCATGTTTAACCTTCATTTACAAATAACTCGTAATTATGTCATTTGACAATCATTATGCAAAATGATTGGTAATGTTTCCCCCCATAATGAGTGAGGATGTGTAAAAAAATTGTTATTGATCTCTTTCTCCTTATGACAAACTATGACGTAAAGGCAGTATTTTAAAAACTTGATTGAACTGAGAACCAGGGGGGGGGGGGGGGTCATTGGTCTGGTCTGATTATTGGACCAAATATGTTATTGAACAAGTAGGAACCGGATAGAACAGGTAAAAACAAGTGAACCAACAGGTTATATGCATGCTTTTTTTCTCGGACAAAGCAAAGTTGTTTTGATAAAAAAATAATAATTAGACATTGTTCAAAACTTATTTGGAACAACTTTCCCTTGTATGAAATTAGACCTTGTTCAAAATTAATTTAAATTTAAAAATTTTATTATTTTATTGTGTGTGTTTTGATTATATTTAGAATTCTAATTTACATAATGAACATGAGAAATTTTGAAATTATGAAATTTTGTAGGTGTCATGATATTTTTTAGAGACTGAGTCATTCGGTTCGACCAATGACCTAGTGGTTCGACCAGTAAACTAGTGACCCTTTGTATATTATTGATCACTTTCTCCTCATGGTAAACCACGATGTAAAGGTGAGAAATTTCCCTATTTGAGTAGGGGCGACACTTTATATATTATCGTTTTCCTAGTTAGATTTCAGGGCACTAAAGTCAAGTTAATGGCCCATTAGCACTACTATGAATATACTCATTTTACCTCGGATGCGAACGGAATTTTACCTCGATTACAGAGGCGAGGTAACAAAGGATGTCATGAAAAACTATCATCTTACCTCTCGAATTATAAATAACCGAGGGAATAGGTAAAAAGGTTATTGGTTTGATCCCCAGCCACAACATTTTTTATTTTATAACTATGTAGTGTGTATCATTTACCTCTCAGTTTTAGCTAATAACTGAGGGAAAAAACTCTAGTATTTACGTCAGATTTTGTTAATAATCGAGGGGCACAACCAATTTTTTTTGTTATGAATCTCATTTTGATTGATCTGATTTATATTTTACACGTAACCTACAAATTATGTGACAGAATTAGATAATTTGTATTTTATACATAATATAACACATAATACCAAATTTACATTATTTACAAAACCAAATGTACAATGCTTATAATGACATTTGGGACACACAAAATCTCTACTAAGAGAACCTATAAATATTTGACCCTTACATATTTGCATCTATAATAACAAAGCCTATATATAATGCTTACAACTACCAAGAAAAATTATTGTTTATGTGTTTCATGATAAGATATGAAGGCACTATCTCAATGTAATCAAATGTCATCTATATCTTTTTGTGGGAATGGTGTTTCGTTGCTAAACTCCTATAATTTGAACAAAATTTAAATTATGATAAGCTAGCAACAACAACAATAATATTAATTTAATAAATATACATAAATTATATACATATGGATAGTTAATACCTTAGTCCATAAATTGATAATTCCTCTAGAGACAATATTAAACATATGCATCGTAACATATTATTCACATTCATAGTTGTTGGATTGTTTTTGTGACTACAAATAATTTTTATATAGCTACTAAATTTTCATATAGCTACTAATTAATACACACAAAATACAAGTAATGCATTAGCGAAAATAAAATAATGTTAAAAAACATAAGTAATACTTACATGTAGTTTTATAAACTTTAGCTTTTTACCAGCTATATTACGTTTCACAAAATTGTAGCCCTCCATAGCTTTATATATGAGTAAAAATTAAACATGAATAAAAGTTATTCAAAACTAAAGGTAAAAATTGAGTATTACAAATAATACCTTATCTGCTCCCTTCATCAAGATTATAGTGTAACAGAACATAAAAAACTATAATAGTTTGCTTCGGTAATAAAATAATTAGTTGCCAATTTTACCTACATAAATACTCAGAATAATTAATAACATGTAAAAAATTGATTTATAAATGAAAACATAAATTAAAGCATATAATTACTTATGGATAAACGGTGCCATGTAACATTCTTTATTCTCCTTAACCAACTTATCTTGTATGGACATCATGATAGTGTTTCATACATTATCTTGAAATTGAATGTTCAATAGATCTATGTGTTAAGAGATATTATAGGGATACCTTTTATTATAGCTTTATTATTGGAGATTACATCTTTATTATAGTCTTGTTATAAGAGATTATGATTTTACTATATAATTATTATAGGAGATTTACATACCCTAATTAACTAGTGTTGAGTTGTATATAGCTCCCTATTGTATTATTGTACAATCAAGAAAATAAAAGCATGACTCATTTTTCAATATTTTATGATTCTACACATTTTACTAATATGGTATGCAGAGCATAAGTCATCTATCCTTTGTTTTTTCTCTCTATTTCCCCATCGGTTTCTTGCTCTCCCCCTTTTTTCCGTGTGGCTCTGTCTCTGCACATGTACAAACTTTATCCTCTTTCATCTTGTTCATCTTTGCGTCATGGAGAAAACTGATATTGTTAAACCCAGTACAACCACCTTGACTGGCTCAAACTAAAACCTTTTGGTTCAAGGAAAGAAGAGTTTTATGATCGACCGTAAGCTTTGGCGCATAATCACTAGAGATATCGTCAAACTAACTCAAGAAAAAGATGAATCTGCCACAAAATTTGCTTATCGTCTTGAGGATTAGGACAACAAAAATCACCAGATCATCATATTGATGTGCAACACGTTTGTGCAATCAATTCATATTCAATTTTATAATTATGATTTTGTAAAAGAAATTTTGGATTTATTAAAGAATCATTATCAAATAACTGGACTTGCCCACCATTATCAATTATGGAACACCTTCTTAATATCAAGCAAGAATATGGTCAATCACTGAATGATTTTCTTGCTCAAGTCCAACCAATTTAGCATCGAATATCTCTAGTCAAAATCAGTGAAGATCCTCTACATCTCATTCAAGTCCTCATGGCTCTTCGATCCAAATATGAAGTCGTACGAGCCTCACTGCTGCATCAAAATCTAGTTGCATCGTTGGATACAGGTTCAAGAAATCATTTTTGAAGACACATGCCTGAATCTAGATAAGACTCCTCAAATGAATACCGCTCTTTCAACTACTCAATTCTCACACCAGAAATTGAATCATCATCCAAGTAAGAATTACAATCGCACATGTCATGTATTTTCTAATTTTCCTACTATAGAATGTAGGTATTTTCATAGTATTGGACATATTCTTGAATGTTGTCCCATGCGACCTCCATGTTATACCCCAATTTTTGCCCTTAAGATCCCTCATCACTTCATATCATCACAATGCATCAAGATCACACATTAGGGTTGATTCTCATTTCTACTCTCTCATATCTTTGGGTTTGCTTTTGAGGGATCACCAAGCACCTTTAATTGTGTATTTTGTGTATGTATTTTGTGTATGTATTTTGTGTTTTTAACCTCTAACCAAAATCAAAAAAATTGTGTATGTTTCCTCTATATGCTTTGTATATTGTAGGTATTAAGCCAAATACATCTATCTCATCTCATAAGCTAGGGTTTTAAAGGACGATTCCCAGTTAATTGGATATTTAATGGATTTTAAAGGCTTGAACTTCAAGGCTATGTTTATGGAATCAAAGTGCTATTGTTTGATGACTCTCTAAATTTCATTTGGTTGAGATTGTCTCAAAGTTAGTGGTTGAATTCATCAAGAAACTTCATAGGTTCATGTGTTTATTTCTATGCCTTCTTCAACAAGTTTAATCAAGCATTGCGTATTTTAATCAAGTGTGTTTTAATATAACATCATTTCAAGGTCTCTTGAGCTTCGTTGTGCCCTAATTT
Organism: Vicia faba; assembly: GCA_948472305.1. Lineage (NCBI taxonomy): Eukaryota > Viridiplantae > Streptophyta > Magnoliopsida > Fabales > Fabaceae > Vicia > Vicia faba. The sequence goes on from OX451739.1 coordinate 1,515,053,050, forward strand.
GTAAGCAAAGATCAAAGGATTAAAAAAATTGATTTAAGGTGGTTGACTAATTTGACAAGTCCTTGATTCTATGGTCACAAGTGCATAATTCTCTTAATTTTCAATATTTAGAAGTGTTTATTTTTTCCATGGACTTTTCTCATCCTTACCAACAACTTCTCTTTACAGGACAAGAACCAATTGTGCAAGGAAAATCATCAAAAGTTGAAGAATGTTACAAGTCACTTTTGTAATTTTTGAGTGATGGTTTGTCAATTTCCCAAGACCATATCTTGCTCAAATTTTGAGATTTTTAAGTGATTCCAAATCCATGATTCTCTTAAAAGATTCCTTAACAACTTCTCTCCAAGGATCTAATGCCAATTTTGAGTGGAAGATCATTTAAGTTTGAAGAAGATTACAAGTCCTTTGAAAAAGCCATTGAACTCATAACTTAGTCAATTTCTATCTCTTTGAGTTCATTATTTTTTTTACAATAAACTTGAGGATGTCTGCTACAACTCTGGTTCAAAGATCAAGATCTAAAAATGTGTGGAAAGTTATGGAATTCAACGAAACTTTATATCTCATTTGTAGACTCCTCGAGAAATTTCCACCAGCTTCCAAGGACCATAACTCTCTCACTTTTTTTATGATTTTTGAATGATCTTAATTTCACAATTTCATTTGAAGAGACTACTTCATTTCATATTCAAGAATCAAGAGCTAATTTTGAGTGGAAGAGCTTATAAGTTTGCAAAAGATTATAGGTCATCTTGAAGCTCTACACTTAGAATATTTTCTAAGTGTCAAAGTCTGTGTGTTTTTCACGATTTCAAATGTACACAACTTCCAGCTCAATTGTCTAAATGAATACTTTCTTGGCACATTGTAAAGGTTGTGATGTTGTATTCCAAATGCATCAATAATGTCACCTTAAAGCTTCCTGAGCAATTTGTACCATGGATTTGAATTGGGTACCTTGGAACTAAAATTTTCACTTACAATCAGATTGCAAATTGATTGATGTGGTTTCTAAACATAAAATTGATGCGGGTTTTTGATCTAAACATGTTTAAAAAACTTGCTTAGACTTGTTTAAGCTTTGAAACACATGTTTTTGATGAGTTTTGAGAAATTACAAGTCACACTTTTCATGCTTGCAACTTCACACGAATTCACACATTCTCGAGCCCTCTTGCACGTATGAGCTCAACATTCTTTTTCCTATAAATAGATGATCATATTCCTCTCATTTCCTAAGATTTTGATAGCTAGTTAAGCCTTGCCAAGATCCCATACAAACTCTTGAGCTTGAATTTCATTTTCCGCATTCCAAACCTTTCTCTCAAAATTAGCCAGAGATTCTTCATTCTCAATCATCATACAAACTTTCCATAACAAGAACCAAGCAATTCGAGCACATAATCAAGTTACAGAAGTCCAATTTCAGAGCTTACATGTTAAACTTCGTTCAGGTAAATTTCTTAACCAAATCATCTCAAATAAATGCTTAGGATGTAGTCTATTCTTCTCTAAATCTTGTTCCTCTACTGCTTTTCGTTTTCATAAAAAATTGAGCATTTAATTTCAAAATTCGTTTTACATTTTATCTTTAGTTTTTTCCAAATCGACAACGTTGTAGTTTATATAAATTTTTCGCGAGGGTACAATTAGGATCGTCCGAATGAGACGAATCCAATGATACCATCATGAGCTTCAAATGATTCCATTTGAAGAATCTCAACCGGGCCCTATTTGCAGGTGGATGGTGGTTGAAGATGACATACATTTTACTTTTCAACCAATGACACTCAGCCATTTGTTTTAATTTGATTGGAGGGACTTTTATCATTTCCATACGCGTGCATTGACTTTGGTTCACCGTGTATCCTCACCTTTGGTCCATCCAGATTTCCAACTTGTTTAAAATGACTAGATCCAACATCCCTCATTTTTTGACATTTGTTTATTTTTCTGATTTTTCAAATGTGATTCAGTGCTCCACTTACATATGACCATAACATGCACAGCGTGCCAGATCCATTGGATTTGATTACTAACTCATTTTGACAATGATAAGATGGTCCATATTATTTAGGTTTTGTTTTGGACTGGTCCAATGACTAGAATTGGCCCAATCTGCTCCTACCTCCAGCATCCCCTTACTCGTTTGAGCGCGCATGGCGAACTTCGACGCCAGGCGCATATTTGTCGACCAAGGTAGCTCGGTGGACATAATATACACCCAGTTATTCAACACTCTACAGCCGAATGAGACCCATCTAACCCTTTACGTAGGATCGGATTTCGAGGGATTTAACGGTTATGTCACCAAATCCTATGGATATGTTGAGTTGATCGTGACCTTCGGGGTAAGTGAAATGGCCAGAGCCATCAAGACCCAATTTTTGTTAGTGGACTTCCCGTCACTCTATCAATTCATCTTCGGAACACCCACTTTGGATGAGCTGATAGCGGTGCCCTCCATCGTGCATCTGAAAATGAAGTACTACACCATAGAAGGACTGGTCGCCACCCTCCAAGGGGATGTCTGTTGTACCCCAAAATTTTCCCTCTCATTTTACTCAAGGCATGCCCATTGAGGTCCCCAAATTGCTCAAGGATGACTAAGAATTGACCAGACAAATTCTCCTCTTAAAGCAATGAACCTCTATTTAAGGTATAAAATGTTTTCCATGGTCCTATTATGTCTTCAAGATTGTCCATGACAAATTTCATGCCTTGCACAACAAGTTTGCTCAGTTAATTGCTCAAATGCTTGGAAATCAACTGTACTAGGTCAAAAGTCAACTGTGGCCCATGAACAGTCAAACTTTAAGATTTTTGGTCAACATCAACATTTTGAAGTGATATCCATCATTTTATCAAGGGTTGATAATGATCTCTCAAGAAATGCTCCCAATTCATCAAAAGTCAAGAATTGTTAATTAGGGTTTCTATAAGAAAAGTCAACCAAACTTTGACTAGGCATAACTTTCACATACTTCATCCATTTTCCCTAACCAAAGCTCATATTGAAGAGAATCTCATTCCCTACAACTTCTCTTCAGCCCTCAAGTCCAAGAAATGCACCATTTGGAAGATACAAGCTCATACATTACATGTCATTTTCAGAAAGTCAACAAAAGCCACTTTTTGCCAAGACCTTTTACATCACGATAAAATCTTCAAATGAAAAATTTATCAAAAGAGGGTTTGAATTAGACATCTTGGGATTTCCAAAAATTCCAAGATCATTATCATGAGATGAAAATTGAGCAAGTTATGGCTTACCCAAGTTGGGAAAATTTGGGAATTTTAAAGAATTATGCATTTGAGCAAATTTGAAATTTTAAGGCAAGGGCTCAATATCTTGGATTTCAAACATCTTTCTAAGATTATAGAGGACCTCCAAAAACTTTCTTACCATGCCTTACATTTTTTACTTATTTTGTAGACATTTATTTTAATTTATTTCAAATAAATATAAAATAAAGTGTATAAAATAATTGGAAATAGGTTTTGGCATTTGGGTTGGTGTTTTAGCTTGCCTTGAAGCCCAAGATTTCGTGTAGTCATGTCCACGTTCATTCAAATTCAAAAAATGACAAGTTTTCTTATTTTTGGCCAAAGTTACAAATTTCATTCATGGCTTTGAAACATTTGCTTTAAGGTTGATTTAAACCTTTTTTTTCTTGTCTCCTCATTCCTCTCTATATAAACAAGCATCTGGCAAGTATTTCAGGAGGGATACACAGCCTAGAAAGAGCTCTCCAAATTTTTCAAAAATTATCAAAAAGTGGTAAAATTCAAAACACACTTTATAGGTACTTTTGGTCTAAACTAGTGATCATACGTTTCTCCTGAGGCTTCCGGGGTTCGAACGAAGCCCTTGCACAAGTCTGAAACTCCTGGAACCAAGCCTTACAAGACTCACAGTTTGTTAAACTTTCCAAATCTCAAACTTTAGATTCATGTGGTATAAATATTTTTATGCATTCATGTATGTTCATGATCATGTTTATGAGTACTTTGATGCATTGTTTCGAAGCTTTCGTGCCAGAATAAAGTATTACCATTATTAGGGCATAAGGAGCTGCGAGTTTCGAACCCAACATTCTAGGCGTTTTCAGAGGAAAACAAGGCCATCAATGGATTCCCCATACCCAAAATAGGGGGGATGGGTACCCCTGGCCTTTTAATTCTCGTATTCTCGTAGTTTGATTTTTGCAGGTGTTTTAGTGACGGAAGAATGTTGTAGGTAAAAGTTCCTAGTCTAATACAATGGAGAAACGAGGAAGACGACCGCGTGGCATAGACTGATTGATCTGTTTGAATATTCACGCGTATTTTTAAAAAATCTGAGAATAGTGTTGTTTTCATATTATATTATTTTTGTTTTACTATAATAATAATTGAGCAGCATGGCCCAGTGGTAGGTGTAGCGCATATGTAAAGGAGAGGACCTGGGTTCGAATCCCAGGTCCAGTAGTTTTATTTCTCTCACATATTTTTTGTAGATCCAATGCTCCAAGTCCAAATGCGCACGTCATGAAGCTTCAATCTAAGCCATCAGATCACCATCTAATCCAAACCAACGCCTCCGATCTGTAGGTTCACCATGCTCCTTCAGAGCCTATCCTCATTGAATCCAAGGGCAGACAGTTGGGCTCCCTTTCATTGGTCCTAGCGAAATTACAATTCATAAATCCCCCCTATTTGCAGAATACCCCCAGGCCCATTTGTTTTTTTAATATTTTCTTTTTTAATTTTGCTTTCATTTATTTAATTAACCATAAAAATAAAAAGTCATTAAAATATGAGGTAAATTTATTTGTAAATAAATTAAATATTTATTTTGACCATTTTCTTTAATTTAAAAATTACTTAGACTTAGGATTTAATTCTTTTTTAATAATTTTCTTTTTCATAATAAATTATAATAAAACCTTTGATATTTGCTTAATTAAAATTTATCTTTCTAAGTAATTTTAGGACATAATAATTTAATTATTTTCTTAAATAAATAAAAACCAATAACAAAAAGATATATATATATATTTTTGTTTTTAGACGTATTTCTAAATTTTCACGAGTTTTTTTCCTTTCGCGTTTTTTTATTGTAATTGTTGTCTGGGAAGATAATAAGTAGGACCTTTATTGCTTTATTTTCTTTTCCCCATTTGCTTTGGAATGTAAATCCCCTTCCCGAAGCCATGTAATAGTCTAGATTTATACTTTCTGCATTTATTTTTATGTATATTTTAAACTACAAGTAACTAGGCATGTATGGCAAGACTAAAATCAAAACGGTAGCAAACCCTAAATGCGGAATATAAATAACTGAATTGAACACATTTGCACATAAGCACCTCTAGGGTATCCCTCTTCGGTTGCCTTCGGAAAACGGTCACAATTCTCGAAACGTGAGAATTTTTAGTGGCTGTCATTTAGTTTGAAAGATTACAAGTCCCTCGATGACCCTTTCGATGTTGCCTCGGTAAAAAGTGATCTTAGGACTTTAGGACAGTTACTAAAATTTCTCCACAAGTTGCCTTCGTGACTGTAACGTCCCTTTCGAATATCCCTAATACATCCAACGATAGGGCTACCTACTCACTAATAGTAGGACAGCACTGTCTAAAGGATAAGGAGGAAAAGAACGACCCTTTTCGAGTATAAAAGTAGATAGTTGTTAGAAGTTTGCTCAAAAAACATTTTGCACTTACACAAATACTACTTTTCAAAAGAAATTTTCAAAATATCTGCTTTGTTAACACTCTTGAGGACTGATACAAGAGTTAAATGCAAAGCAAATCACCACACTAAGGCATTTTCCAAACATTTTCAAAACACACAAAGCACAAAGGTATTTTAAAATGAGCAAACCTCTAAGAGCCCGTAGATAACTACGGATGGAAAGGGTGCTAACACCTTCCCTTTCCATAATCTACCCCCTTACTCAGAATAATCTCAAAAAAAAGTCTTTTTCTGTTCTTTTCACCCTTTCCTTAATTTGGATAAAAGAAAAGTCGGTGGCGACTCTTGCTTACCGCAACATTTGCAAACACAAACACAAAACCAGTATTAACAGTCAATTCTGCCACCGTAAAACAATGTCCAAGCCGCAAGAATGTGTTTCAAAGCAGCTTCCAAAGGTTTGAGCTCCATCAGCATTCAACCTAAGGCAGCCAGCAAGCCCACTCTCCCTAGTAGCTCCGAGGAACCGAAGCCGCTACCACATGTCGACATGGTCGACCTGGACAACCGCTTTACAAAAGAGGATCTTAGAGAGCAGCAGAAGAAGGGGAATGAGCCCATGATGGACGTTTAAGGTCTCCCCTCGTCAACAAACAACAAGGAGCCCACACACCCGATGCGACCAATTCCTGATTGGGTGTTCGAAATTGTCCCCCTTGGAAACGACCCCTCAAGAGGTGTTAGAATTAGCGCTGATCTCCACGACCTAGTGAAGAGACAGCTCGAAGCATGCCTGGAGGAGAACTCAGACTTGTTGGCTTGGAGTGCAGCAAAGATGCCCGACTTAGATCCTGAGATAGCTTGTCATCATCTGACAATAGATCCTGCCTTTAAGGCAGTTGCTCAGCATAGGTGCAAGCAGGCTCCAAAGAAAACGAAGGCTGTCGAGAAGGCTGTAAAAGACCTCCAAGAGGAAAATTTAATCTGTGAAGCCCAGTACACAACCTGGCTCTCTAATGCAGTCCTCGTTAAAAAATCTAATGGAAAATGATGTTTATCCTTTACCCAACATAGATAAATTGGTAGAAAATTCTGCAAGTTTCAAATTACTTTCATTCATGGATGCGTACTCTGGCTACAACCATATCCCCATGACTAAAACAAACAAAAAATATATGGTCTTCATGAGTGAATCTGGAAACTATTACTACAACGTAATGCCTTTCGGCCTGAAGAACATCGATGCCACATATTAGCAAATAATGAACAAAGTTTTTCGAGGAGAAATCGCAGATATGCTTAAAGTCTACATGGACGACATGATAGTAAAATCAAATAAGGAAACCAATCATGCACTCCACTTCATGAAGGTCTTCGATCAAGCAAGAAGTGTCAAAATGAGATTCAATCCTGACAAGTGCACCTTCAGAGTAAGAGTAGGAAAATTCCTCGACTTTTCTACCTCGCAGAACAGGGAATCAAAGCAAACCTTGACAAATGTTGAACGTTCTCTGAACTCCTGACACCCAACTCGAAAAAATCAATCCAGACCCTAAACATGATGCTCACCTCGTTATCCTGTTTTGTGGCAAAATCTGCCCAGCACGTGCTGTCCTTTTTCATGGTTATCCGAAAAGAAACCGCTTTGGAGTGGAATGAGGAGTGTAAGTGAACCCTCCTCCACCTCAAACAAGCGTTATCTAAACCATCGGTCTTGTCAAGGCCAGATAAGGAAGAAACTCTCTACCTCTATCTGGTTGTAGCTTCTGAGGCCATTAGTGTTGCTCTTATTCTAGAAACCCCTGAAGGGCAGAAGCCCATCTACTTCACGAGCAAAGTCCTACAAGGCCCTGAAGTAAGATACCAGCACATAGAAAAAAATTACCCTCGCACTCATCAATGCAGCAAGAAGGCTGACATACTACTTCCTAGCACACGTCGTCGTAGTCCGAACCGACCAACCAATAAGGTAATTACTTGGTCGCCTCGACATGGCGGGCAAGATGCTCAAATGGCCACTAGAACTCTTTGAGTTTTACATCAAATATGAGAGAAGAAAAGCCCTTAAAGCGTAAGTATTGGCCAACTTTGTAGCAGAGATGACCTCTACAACCTCCACAAGTAGTGCACACAAGTGGACCATATTCGTGGACGGAGCTTCCAGCTCCACCAGAAGCAGGGCATGTATCATCCTTAAAAACGAGGATACTGGTCGAAGTATCATTGGAACTATCTTTCCCAACCTCAAACAACCAGGCAGAATATGAAGCTCTTCTTGTAGGACTCCACCTGGCGAAAGACGGGGGCCGAGAAAGTGAAGATCTTCATAGACTCCTAACTTGTTTCCTCTCAAGTCTGAGGAGAATATCAGGTCAAAAACAACCAACTCTCAAAATACTGGACTCTAGTCCGAGAAAAAACAAAGAGATTCAACTCTGCGGAGGTACAACATGTTCCCCGCGAACACTATTCTCGAGCAGATATCTTGTCAAAGTTGGCCATCACGAAGAAGAAAGGAGGGACACAATCGGTAATACAGGAAATCCTTCCTCGACCGAGCATTAAAAAACCCTCCTTAGTTCTAGGCGTGCTCGCCATCAGCGACAACAACTACTGAATGTCCCCAATATACAATTACCTCACAAAGGGGAGCTACCAACCGATCAGAAGGAAGTCGACATAGTTAAACGAAGAGCCTGCTCCTACGTTCTAGTGGAAGAAAATTTATATAGAAGAGGATTCTCTGTCCCTCTCCTCAAATGTGTTGACTAAAGCAAAGTCTCCCACATCCTACATGAGATCCACGAAGGAATCAACTTCCAACACATGGGTGGAAAGTCCCTCACCAGGAAAGCATTATGAGCAGGATACTATTGGCCCACCTTGTAGCACGACGCTAAGGATCATGTGAAAAGTACAACAAATGCCAATGTCACGGGGATATGCACTTAGCACCTCCAAACGAGCTCAAATCTCTCTCACCCCCTGGCCCTTCATGTGGTGGGGTATGGATCTCCTTGGACCATTTATGGTCGGAACCAACCAAAACAAATACTTGATAGTGGTCATCGACTACTTCACCAAGTGGATAGAGGCAGAAGCGTTAGCAAGAATCACGGTGCAAAACGTCCAAAGTTTCTATAAAAGAAACATCCTCGCTAGATTTGGCATGCCACAAGTCATTATCACCGACAAGGGAACACAATTCACAGACAAGAAATTCCAATAATTTGTTACAAAGTTAGGCACCGTCCAACACTTTGCCTCTGTCGAACATCCTCAAATGAACAGGCAGGATGAGACTGCACTCAAATGAGTTTTTCTTGCTAATATTACTTATTACCAAATAAATTAGGACTTTGGTAATATCCAAAGGAAGATCGAGGACTCTGATATTTCCTCAGAACCTTGATCTGCAGGTGATATAAACCCTTAGTCCATACCTTGTGGGTAGTACCTTTGGATTCATGCTCATGACGTTGAACCTATGAACCCCTTGTTTGTGATCTTGTTTGTGATTAGTGCATAACCATGCACCCATGCATTCATGAATCATCATTTTCACCCGGTTTTCAAGGAACCTAGGGATTCTCTTTGCAAACATCACAAGTTTTGTAATTATGGATTTTGGAAGAAATACTCAGAGTACAGTTTCAAGAGTCTTGATCTAGAAGAATAGAGAAATCCTGAAACCTTGGCATCTAGTCCTTTGGATTTCAAATTCTCCTGGTTATCTGGAAGATGGAATTCTCCATACCTTTGATCCAGTTCCATGATCCTTTGTATCAATGATTTATTTTCCTGATTGTTAGCAAAGTAGAAGAGAAGTGTGCAAAAGGATTTATTTTCCTTTATCACTTCAAACACAATGTTCAAGAAGATATTGCAGCCCAGTGTTGGATCTTATTTGAATGCAGTTCAATTGGACCTGAGGATTTAGCTTTCTCTTTCTTTTGTATAGGATTAGTGGAACTTTGTACTTCAACTGCAACCCTTCCAATATTAGTGAAAATGATATTTTTCAGCTATTCCAATTGTGTTCTTTAATTAATGTTTGTAATTTGCTTATGATGCTCTAAACTCCTTGGAAACTTGGTTTTAAAAATTTTAAACAATCATTTGCAATTGCATAGCATACATCATTCTCACTTTTTGTCTTGTTCTCGAGAGTTGTCTGGAGCCTTATTCTTTGTTCTTCGTTTTCAGTCAATTAAGTTTCCTTATAAGTATAACACTCGCGCTAACTGCAAGAAGAAGATGGAGAATATTGAACAGGAGAATCATGAACTAAGGGATGAAGTCACTATGTTGAGAACCGGTGTGGCCCATCTGACTGCTCTATTTGAATCTTTGGTTACATCCCAAGCTCAAAATCAAGCGCCACCTCCTCCTCAGACTCATAATGTTTCCCAACCTCAGGTTAATGTAATCTCTAAAGTTATATCTACTTCCATCTTTGTTTCAAGTCAATTCTGATGCTCAGCATCAGATGCCTCGTTGTTTCCCCTCGATTGTGGTTACTGCACCTCCTATTGTGCATGCTATACCTATTATTGATGATCAAACTCACCATTATGTTGTTGCACCAAGTGAGAGATCGGGTATTCATGATCGCATGGATGGTTTTTAAGACCAATTTCTAGAGTTGCAAAAAGAGATGAAAGCCCTCCGAGGGAAAGAACGTTTTAGTAAGAATGTCAGTGACCTTTTCCCTGTCCCTAATTTTATGGCGCCGACCAAACATAAAGTCCCAGAATTCGATAAGTACAAGGAAAAATCTTATCCTCAAGCTCTTTTGGTAATGTACATCAGGAAGATGTCAGCATACACTGATGATCAACGCCTGTTGATTCACTATTTCCAAGATAGTTTAACTGGAGCCATGTCAAAATGGTACATGGGTTTGGACAGTACCAATATCTGCACTTTCAATGACTTGGGAGAAGCCTTTGTTAGGCAATACAAGTACAACATAGACATGGCATCTGACCGTGATCAGCTCAGGGCCATGACTCTGAAAGAGGAGGAATCGTTTAAAGACTACGCACAAAGATGGCTCGAAGTAACCTCCCAGGTTATCCCTCCAATGGAAGAGAAAAAATGACAAAGATCTTCCTGAAAACTCTCAGTCCCTTCTACTATTAGAAGATGGTTGCAAGTTCTCCCACTAATTTCACTAAAATGGTAAGTATGGGAGTCCGCTTATAGGAAGCTTCCTGTGAAGGTCGTTTACCCAAGGATGGAAACTCATTAAATGGTTCCAAGAAGTATGGTGATAGCTTTTCTAAGAAGAAAGAGCAAGACTCCTATATTATCTACCATGGTAGGCAAAGGAGATTTCATAACAGGAATCAGCGAAAATAACAAGTTGCTTCTGCTATTCCAGTGGTTAATCCAACACTTGTGGTTCCTACTCAAAAGGCTCATCAGTAGCACAATCAACAAAGTCGTACGCATAAGAAGGATCAATTTGACCCAATTCCTATTATGTATGCTGAATTATTTCTTGCTTTGTTGAAGAAGAATTTGGTTCAGACAAGATCACTGCGAGCTATCCTAGAAGATATTCCTTGGTGGTACAAGGTTAATGCTTTCTGTTCTTTTCACCAAGGCACCCCAGGGAATGACCTTGAGAATTGTTTTCCATTGAAGATAAAAGTACATAAGTTGATAAAAAGCGGCATCTTATCCTTCAAATATGTTAACCCACTACTCAAGCATGTATGAACTTTGGTGAGCTTGATTTAAGGATGTCCTGGAAGTCCAGATAAAGAGAATTCTCAGTTTATTAGCATTTTATTGCTTTTTTATTTGTAAGTTTTCTTGTTTATCAATGCATTGTTTGCATGTAAGAACTTTGTTTGCATTTGAATGCTAATCTTACTACAATGAATATGTTTGTCTTGAAGTAATCCATTTGTTTCACTCGTATTCATTTTCAATTTTAAATTGCTTTTTTGCATTACGATACCAACTTGTTACCAATTATCTTTCCTAGGCAGAGATTGGAGGGAGGATGAGATTGAAAATGAAAAATTTCTGGTTGTATGCTTTTGAATAAAATTATGTTGATGATGTACAGGCATTGCACTCTTCCTCTCCTCCCATTCTTCTTTAATTTTCAAGATTTTCTCCCTTTTTCAAAGGATTCTTGTTTTCTAACTTGAACTGCTTTCATAAAAAAACTTGGATTTAGGTCCATGCATTTTCAAAATTCTTTTCTTAATAAAGTCATCAATCAATCTTAATCAAGACATGACTTCTTTCTCCAAATTTAAAAAATACAAAACAAATTCAAACCCTTTCTCCACTTTGGCTTTACTCTTTAAAACCTTTTTCTTAAAATTAACTAACACACACAACTTTTTTTCAAAATTTTTGAGAAGAACTACGAGTGCCTATCCTCTATTGCATGAAGGAGGTACATAGGCACCAAAGGTTTGCAACCGTGGCGGGTGCAAAAATTGTAAAACACACTTTTTTTCTCATCTCCACCACCTCATTTTTTAAATATTTCTTCTATAGCCAAATTACACCGGTTTTCAAAGAGATTCATGCAGAGTACCATATATGTTTAGGGTGTTAATACCTTCCATTTGCATAACCAACCCATTTACCTTGATCTCTTTTTTACTTCGGGTTTATTCGCTCTTTTCCCATTCCTTTGGATAAAATAAAAGTGTGGTGGCGACTTTCACTGATTTTTGCGAGTTAAGTCAATCCAATGGCTTAGTCTCAACATTTCTACCGCTACACTCCAAAATAAAATCATGGCTCATTCAAATCCAAGAATGATCTAAAGTATGGATTTCCTCCATATCTGCTGCTACCATCGAGGGTTCCACTTCCATCACTTTGAGCGATATTGAAGCTTTAATCAAATAGGTTATATCTTCCAACACCTCAAGTGTTATGTATGCTAATCACGGTAATTCTTGTTGGTTCATTGGCTCAGGATGTTTTAATCATATGACCAATGATATTAAATCACTACCTTCTGTAACACTTGTTTCTTCTCTGGCACTAATCCACACAGCCAATGGCAATACAATGAACATTACTCAAACTTGTCATGTATCCACCTCAAATATTACCCTTCCTAAAACATATTACATTCCTAATTTGACACTTAAGCTTATTTCTATTGGTCAATTATGTGAACAAGGACTTAATGTTTATTTTTCTCCCTCTGAAGTTCAGGTACATGATCCACAGATAAAGCAAATCATTGGAACGAGTCATAGGGTGGGTCAGTTATTAGAGATCAAATCTCTCCATCTTTCTAAAGATCATATATCTTTTTCTACTCTGAACTCCCCCATTTATCAATGACATCTTTGACTTGACCACGCCTCAGCAAGAAAAATTCAACTTTTAGTATCTTGTGGGTTATTAGGTTCCTCAAAGTTTGAGTCTTTTGATTGTTTACATTGTAAACTTGCCAAACAACCTGCATTATCCTTTAATCGTAGTTTTTCTATTTCCGATAGTGCTTTTGATTTGACTCATTCAGATATTTGGGGGTTTTCTCATGTTTCTTCAATAAGTGGTTTTCGTTATTTTTTCTTGTTTATTGGCGATTTTATCGTTTTACGTGGATATAGTTTTTTAAAAAAATCGATCTGAATTACCTCAAATTTATATTTCCTTTGCTCGTATGGTTAAAACACAATTTTCATGTGCTATTAAGATTCTTTGAATAGACAATGCGATGGAATATCAGAATTCTTCCTTGCTCCAATTTCTCAATCAACAAGGCATCATGGTTCAACGCTCATGTCTTAACACCACCTAACAAAATGATCGAGCTGAATGAAAATATCGTCACATACTTGACTCAGTTCGAGCTTTTCTCCCTCGGCCTCATGTCCAGAAAAGTTTTAGGGGAAGAAACTCTTAATGTTGTATATACAATTAATTAATTTCCCACCATAAATATTTAAAACTTATCACCTTATGAAAAATTGTTTGGTAAGCCTCCTGAATATTCAATTCTTAAACCTTTTGAATGTGCTTGTTTTGTTCTCTTCAACCTCATGAGCGCACAAAATTACAACCGCGTGCTCATTTGTGTTGTTTTCTTGGTTGTGGCCCAGAATGTAAAGGATATCGTTGTTGGGATCCAATTTCCAACAAATTACGCATTTCGCATCATGTTACCTTTTGGGAAAACACCATTTTCTACTATCTTTCTACATTTCACCATTCTATTATCACTGGCTCCTTTTATTTCACTGATACCTCAGTTGAGTTGTTTCCAAGTTCTAATGCACATACCTCTGATGAGCTCAATACACGTCCATTACCACCTGCTTCTATTGAACCTGTTTTAGATGTTGATATTTTACCCACATCTTATCATTCCTCCAGAGTAAGTAATCCTCCCACTCATATTAATGATTATCATTGTTATTCTGTTATTAAAACTCTTCATGATCCTTCTTCTTATCGTGAGGAAAGTACTAACCCCACTTGGCAGCAAGCTATGGCTGAAGAAATTCAAGCATTAGAAAAGACACATACTTGGGACTTAGTTAATCTTCCTCCTGTCAAGATCCCTATTAGATGCAAATGGATCTACAAAATTAAAACTCACTCTGATGGAGCCGTTGAACCTTATAAAGCTCGTCTAGTAGCCAAAGGGTGCACTCAAGAATATGGGATAGACTACAAAGAGACATTTGCTCTGCTAGCTCGAATAACATATGTTTGTAGTCTTTTGGCCATTGTTGCAGTTCGCAAATGGAATATTTTTTCATATGGATGTGAAAAATTCCTTCTTTCACAGTGATTTGATAGAGGAGGTCTATATGCACCCTCCTCCAGGTTATCATTCTCCTCATAAGATCTGTATGCTTTCGAAAGCCTTATATGGTTTGAAACAAGCTCCTAGAGCATAGTTTTCCAAGTTCAACTCTACTCTAATACAATTTGGTTTTCTCTCTAGTCCACATGATTAAGCCCTATTCACTCAAAAAAGTGATAGAGGTATTGTAATCTCGCTTCTTTATGTAGATGATATGATCATAATTGGAGATGATAAGTCTGGAATTTTAGCGTTACAACAATATCTCAGTCAACACTTTGAAATGAAAGACCTTGGTTCTCTTAGTTATTTTTTGGGGCTTGAAGTTTCCCAAGACTCAGAAGGTTATTATCTCTCCCAATCCAAGTATGCCTCAGACTTGCTTTCTCGAGCATGTATCACAGACTGCAAGACTGAGTGACACCACTAGAAGTCAAATTCAAACTCACCCCACTCGACGATATTCCTCTTAAAGATGCCACCTTGTAACGACAAATTGTTGTTATACTTTTTTACTTGACTGTCACTCACCCGGATATGTCATATGTTATTCATAAACTCAGTCAACTTATGGCTACTCCTTGTTCATCTCATTTCTATATAGTTCTTCGTATTATCCTTTATATTAGAGGTACTCTTTTCCATGGTCTACACTTCTATTATAATTCATCCTTGGTATTATCTGGTGTTGTACCCCAAAATTTGCGCTCTCTTTTCTCAAGACATTTCTCACAACGATTTTTATAAGCTCAAGCTTGTACAAGGGTTGACTAGGTCAAGTCAACTCCTCAACACTGATACCTCAAATTAGGGTTTGAGTTTTCACAAGGACAATTGGAATTATAATACTTCAAATGACTTTCATGGATCAGGACCCTCAAGATTTCTCATGTCAAGTTTCAAGTCTTGGATTACAAAAATTGCTCAGTCAATTGATCAGATGACCTAAAATCAATTGTATTGGGTAAAAATTTAACTGTGGTCAACCTACAATCAAACTTCAATATTTTGGATCAATATCAACATTTTGAAGTCATATGTATCATTTTATCAAGATTGGATCACCATTCTCCAAGAAAACCGTTTAAATCATCAAAAGGGCAAAATTGTCAACATTTGGTTTTTGATGGTATTTGACTGATAAAGGGTTTTTGACCTAATACATGATCTAATGGCTTGAAGCATAATATCAAGAATTAAAATACAACATTTTGACCTAATTTCATGGCTCAAGACATTTCTCAAGATCAATTGATTGATAAGTGAAATTCAATCAACTGATGAAAAGTCAAATGATACACCAAAAGTCAAACTTTAACTTTTTGATCAAATTTGAGTTTCAAAGATCGCATTTCATCAAGACATTCAAAAAAATGAAACTTGATCATCAAGAAATCAAGAAAGTCAAAAGTCAATGTGAAAAGTCAAACTTTTCAAGACTTGGAAATTTTTCTAAGTGTTTTTTTATACATGATAATTTCATTACTTCATGCCAATCTTTCACCAAGATACAAGATGATTCAAGAAAAACTTCTAACATAAAAGTTGTAGAGCTTGATGAATTCTATAACTTTTATTTTTATGGTGATGTCAAAAAATGCTTAGATTTGAAGATATGAGCTCATGAAGTCATGAAATTTTTGTATAAACACTTAGAGAAATTTCCAACAGATTTTGGTCAGTTTTTATCTCAACTTCTTGGCGAATTTTCATCAAGTTCCAGTTTGATTTAACAAAATTGGAAAACATGGAAGTTATAGAGGATGTTTCAAGCTTTCAAAAACATCCAAGAGCATGAATTTATCATACTTGAGCTAGAAGATTCAAGGGCCTGAAGTTGGGAATCCATTCTTGAATTGCAAGTCATTTTGTTGAAGAACATATAACAAAATCCTTATGCCATGCTGCATAATCTTACTTTGCATGCCTTTTGACTTGCAAATATATCCATAATCAGATGTTTACACAATTGTTTGAACCATTATCCAAGTGATTCAAGTATTATCCATTGCATCATTCCATTTATGGCACAAAGGAACCATTGCCATTCACATAAAGCATGTTTTATACAAAGTCAAAGTAAGAACCAACATGCCTAAAAACTCCTAGCTACTTCAGATCCCTTTTGTACCATGCATCGGGACATCAAATTTCACATAACTTGGTTGTTTCATCTAAACCAAACCATAATTCCACCGCTTGTGAAACAAAATCTCTCATCCTCTCGAACCTTCTCTATAAATAGAGAGGCCATTTGCAAGCTAAAGGGCCAGAAGTTTTGGTTGTGTAGACAAGTTTCTCAAAACTCCTCATACTCTTAAAAAACCATAATTGTCCATAAAACCTCCACTCTTGAGCTTTGAAGTCCAAATCCTTGAACCTCTCACACCTTGCAAGTTCTATCCAAACAAACCATCCAAACACTCCACATTCATCATATATGAGTTTTGTAACATCATCATCACCATTTTCCAAGCCCAAAAACAGCCACCTGCAACTTGACTTCAGTAACTCTAAATCAAAACACAAATTTCATCTTCAAGGTAAGTTTTCTTGACTTTGAACTCTTCATACAAGCATCATTAGTGGTTCATTTGTAAAGATAAAATGTAGATATCATTTCCCTGAAGCTAACCATGTGTTTACTTTTCATTTTCATTAACCATGTGTTGAGAACTGACTTATATATGCAGCAGCAAAATGTTAGAAGTAAAAAATAGCAGTATGAGTTGATGCATATCTCTATGAGTAGACTCATATTAGGTACAAAATAGGTTATGATATGATATAAAACACAAATGAGTCGATGCAAAACAAGAATGAGTCGATACAAACCATTATGTGTCGACTCATACTGAGTTGGTTTTGGTTTCTAGGAGCAAGGAATGATATGTATCGATGCATAAGTGCATGTGTCGATGCAAAACAGAAATGAGTCGATGCAAACCATTATGTTTCGAATCATACTGAGTTAGTTTTAACTTTCAAGAACAAGAAATGATATGTATTGATGCATAAGTGCATGCGTCAATGCATACAAGTTTTTTGTATCAATGCATAAGTGCATGTCTCAATACATAAAAGTTTTTTTAAAACAATTTTCCTTTTTTTTACATTATCTTTATATTTCTTTATATTTTTATTGTTATTCATTATTCAATATGCTTGTAATAGTAATTAGGTTTTAATTGTTTTCATTCCCCATTTGTAAATTTGTATCCCTCATCCCCTAAAGTATTGTAATAGCGTAGGACATTTAATTTCCGCAATTTATCGCTTTCCATATTATTGTTAATAGTTAGGGTGTGTATGGAAAGATAAAATAAATATTAGAGAACCCTAATCTTAAGACAAAAATGCAGGAAAACAAACACTTTTCACACTTGCACCTCTAGGGTTAACCTCACTTGTTGCCTTAAGAAAAAAATAGTCATGTCCCTCGAACGTGGGATAATTTAGCAATGACCCTCGAATACAAGATCGTAGTCCCTCGATGACCCTTAAATGTTGCCTTCGGTAAATGATCTTAGACCCTTACGACAATCTGCTAAGGTATCCTACAATGTTGCCTTATATGATTGTACGACGACCCACACTTGTCCCATCACATCCAATGATAAGGTTGCTTACTAACTAATAGTAAGATAGCACCATCTAAAGGAGGAGAAAAAGAACAAAGACTTTTTGAGTAGGTAGAACGTTAGTAGTTGCTTGCTCACAAACATTTCAAAAATATCTTTCAAACACACCAACCCTTTTCCACAAAATATTTTCAAAATTCAACACTTGTATACATTCTTATAGAGACGGGAATCATTACAAAGTTCCCATAAACAAAGGCATTTTTCAAAAATACTTTCAAACAAATCACAAACACATTTACAAAGCATTTCAAAGTGAGCTAGCAACTAAGAGCCCGTAGATAACTACAGATTAAAAGGGTGATAACACCTTCCCTTTTCATAACCTACCCCCCTAACTCAAGAAAATTATCAAAAGGTCTTTCCTGTTCTTTTCACCCTTTCCTTTATTGGATAAAAGAAAAGTCGGTGACAGCTCTTGCTATCCGCAACAATTGCGATAAAACGCAAAACACCTAAATTAGTTCTCCCACCGTATTACAGAACTGGCGACTCTGTTAGGGATTTACTTAAAAGTGGGGTTACCTTAGAGCTAGACCGTATTTAATTGCTTTAATTGTTTGATTTGTTTGCTTTACATTTTGGGTCCTTGTTTGGGCTTGTATTGATCCTCTACCTGAATCTGGGAACACCATTAGGTAAATAGAAAAAAATTATGGAGACTGTACGGCGTAGACCGATGTGTTTGAGACAATAGCTATGTTAGTGTGACACATATGTGGATACCGATATCCCTTATGGAGAATTAAGGAGAATACGGGGCTGCTGTGTAGTGTCATGAAGCACTAACGAACCTTAGAACCTTTAATTGAACAACTTGGCTATTAGGAAGTAGTGAGGTATCCGACTTTGGTGAAGTCTGAAGTTGGTTGATACTCGATACTACACTCATTGATATTGGACTTTTGGGATATTTCGGTCGCCAAAACAGAGGCTTATGCTGAAACAATGCCCAATGAAGAAATATCAATGATATTGAGATTCCCTACAACCTGATTACTTTCCATCTCAGGTTGAACCAACTAAACTTCAAGAGGGTACTTACCTATGAACTTCAAGAAAGCCTAAACCTAAGTACTTGTTTGCTTTGTGTGTATATGTTTACTTGTACATAACATCATGACATCATACCATGGCATTTTGCACTAACCATTTGAAGGACTTTTGGGATTTATCTTTGTGTTGTTTTGTAGGACATGGCTTCCATGTGAAGTAATACTATCTGAATCAACCTTGTGAAACTGCCTCCTCAACTCAAGGAGTTAGTGTAAAGGGTTCCAAATGATTCTCTGTTCACCAAGAAGTATGGTTGTCTCATCAACTTGGTTTCTTCAAATTTTGAAGAAGACATGGTACATGTGTTTTTCCAATTCTTTGACCCTAAACACTATTGCTTTACATTTCCTGATTACCTATTAGTGCCTACCATGGAAGAATTTTCTCAACTCTTAGGAGTGCCTATTCTTGATTAAATACCCTTCACCGGTATTGAGAGAGGCCTAAGACATGAGGAGATTGCTCGAGATTTACATTTGCAACGGTCAGACATTATGGCGAATTGGGAAACAAGAAGTGGTGTTAAAGGGTTTCTAGCCAAGTTTTTGTTTGAGAAGGTTCAACAATTTTGGGATGCTCTGGATTTGCAAGCTTTTGAAGAGGTTTTGGCACTTCTAATCTATGGGATGGTACTGTTTCCTAACCCAGACCAACTTATAGATGTGAATGCGGTCAAAGTTTTTCTATCTCATAATCTGGTGCCTACCTTACTCGGAGATATTTTGCACTCTCTTCACACTCGCACCATGAAGAGAAGGGGAATTCTTATGTGTTGCACTCCTTACTTGGCTAGGTGGTTTATTTCGCACCTTCCTCGATCTATTTTGAAGAATGAGCAAGGCATGAGATGGTCTAGTAGGTTGATGTCACTCTCGCATTCAGATATCCATTAGTGTTCTCGATCTTTGAAGGATGTCACCATCATTGATCGTTGTGGGGAATTCCCTAATGTCCCTCTCTTTGGCATTAGGGTAGGTATCACTTATAATCCTTGCTTGGCTCTACGAAAGTTTGGCTACGCTCGCAGGGATGGCCCTCATGACGCACTTGTCCAAGGTATTGTATTTGACTATGATAACAATGTCCAAGGTTATCGTCAAATATTTATACAAGCTTGGGGCATAGTAAATAGAGTTGATAGCAAAACTTTGGGGCATAATAACTCTATTCCATTGGAGACTTATCTCAAGTGGGTGCGAGCTCGCACTCAAAGCCTCATGATGCCATATCCTGCCATCTTACTTATCATCATGGAGCCTATTGCCGAAGGATATGTTCCCTACACTTTTCTTCATCCTGACATGCCTACTACTCTCGAGGAGTTACAAAGGTCATCGATTCAACTAAAGGGGGAGCGAGACACCTTTGAAGCCTAATTCTATGCAAGCAAGAAGAAGGTTTTGGAGCTCACAAGACAACTTCATGAAGAGAGGAGTTTGAATGCCTACATTGCACCGACGAGGATGCGCTCATGGGAAGCTTAAGTCCTTTTGCTTTAGGAGTTTAGTTTGTATTATTTTTTCTTCTTCCATTGTAAGCCTAAGAGGCATTTTTGTAAACCGTTTGAACTTATTAATACAATTAGTGTTTGTTCCTTCTTTGTTTAAACAAATTTAAATCTTAAAGGTCCTTGAAAACATTTGCATTCGCATCACATGCATCATATCATAAGCAGGTTTTTCGACATAGGTTTCCTCATTTGTCTACTATTTATTTCAGTAAGATGGATCTCGAGCAGACTGTGAAAGACTTGCAGACACAAAATTCTAAATTTCAAGAAACCTTGCTCAACTTGGCTAAAGGGCAGCAAGAGCTGATGTCACTTCTGGTTGCAAAGAAGAAGACTAAAAAGAAGGTTTGATCAACATGGGGAAAAAGTTCAAGGGCCCCGTCCGTCAAGTGCAAGTGGTAGAAGAGTCATCCGAGGAGGATGTGAACCAAGACGAATATGCAAGGAGTACCCGTGCTGGAAGTGGAAACAACCCAAACTCTGAGGATGAGGACTATTTTGACTAACAATATCCACCCGCTGAGGAAAAGTATAAGCAACTGGAAGATAGGTTGAAGGCTGTGGAAATTCAAGTCATGCCTGGCTTGGATTTTGGTGATATGGGTTTGGTGCCTGGGGTAGTTATTCCCCATAAATTCAAGATTCCACTCTTCGCTAAGTACGACGGTGTTTCGTGCCCAAAGCTTAACTTGAGATCTTATGTCCGAAAAATTCAACCGCATACCACTGATAAGAAGTTGTGGGTGCACTTCTTTCAAGAGAGTCTGTCTGGGGCTCAATTGGAGTGGTTTTATCAGTTAGAAGGTTCCAACATCCATACTTGGGAAGACTTGGCCACCATTTTCTACCGTCAATACCAGTATAATGTCGATCTGGTGCCAACTAGGGTGCAGTTACAAGGAATGACTATGGGTTCCAACAAAGGTTTCAAAGAATATGCATAAAAATGGAGAGACTTGGCAGGTAGGGTGCAACCACCATTAACTGATAGGGAGTTGGTGGATATGTTCATGGGAACATTGACTGGGCCGTTTTTCAATTTACTGATTGGGAGCTCATCATCTAGTTTCACTGAGTTAATCTTGACTGGTGAAAGAGTTGAGAGCGGTATCAAAAGTGGAAAAATACCCATGGATCCTGCCTCTACATCGAACACTGAAGAAACTGTTCATCAGTAAAAAAGAAACTAATGTCGTGTATGGGTCAAGGGGACATATTAATAAGGACCATCGTTAATCTATAATTGCAGTTCTAATCTCCAATCCAACCTCTAATCAAAGACAACCACAACAAGCCAACCATCAAAGACCTGATATTCCAAGAAGACAATTTACAAGGATCAACATGTCACTATCTCAAGCCTTGCAACACCTGTTGAAGGATAACTTGGTAACATTACGTGATCCACCTTCAAATCCCAAAGTTTTATCTCGAAAATACAATCCAAACATCAAATGTGCTTATCACTCCAATAGCCCCGAACATGACACTGATCAGTGTTGGCTTTGAAATGCAAAATTTAAGACCTCATCAACAACAAGACCATTGAGTTTGATCCACCTACAACTCCGAATGTAATCACTGAACCAATGCTAAATCATAGAAAAGGTGTCAATGCAATTGAAGACACTGCTTTTGTTTCCTCTATTGAAGACTTGACTACTCCACTGACCATTGTTAAAGAAAATTTGCTGAAAGCTGGGGTATTTCCGGGTTGTCTCAAAGAATGTAGCTGCTGTGCAAAACAAGTTGATGGATGCGAGTGGCTGAAAAAAGGTGTCCAAAACCTAATAGATAGCCATGAGATCCTTTTTGAAATAAGTCCGTCCATAAAAAGTTTGACTGATTTTGTACCACAAGAAGTTAAAGACATATCCATCATCACCATTTCCAACAAACTATTAGGATCTCTTCAAAAGGTCCTATTAGAATTTACAATGAACCAAAGATACCCCCCATGATAATTACTACTCCAGGGTAAATTCCTTATTCTTTCGATAAGGCGGTCCCTTGGAATTATGGCGTTGAAGTATACTACCATGGGATTAAGCAAGACTCCTAGATTAATGAAGACAAAACTGATGACGTTACCAATATTGCTGGTTCCAGCAAGGTGACAAGGACAGGGAGAATCTTCTCTCCTAACATTTAACCTCTAACTACTACAACTACACCAGGTCGCATTACCATGGACAAACCTAGTACTTACACTAGGGGCAAAGAAAAGATGGTTGAGCCTGCCAAAGACATTGCTACTGAGGAACCTTCCCCCCAAGAAATGGAGGAGATTTTGAAGATCATAAAGAAGAGCGATTTTAAGATAGTAGAGCAGCTGAGGTAAAACCCCTCCAAGATCTCTATGTTATCTTTGTTACTTTTCTCAGATGCTCATGCTCAAGCATTGATCAAACTTTTAAAGAAAGTGCATGTTCCTCAAGAGACCATAAGCGATCAATTTGAAAATTATGTAGTGAGTTTAACTGTCGACAATGGATTGGGGTTCTCTGATGTTGACTTGACACCAATTGGAAGAAATCATAACAAGGATTTGCATGTATCTATTGAATGCAAAGGAACTACTCTGGCCCATGTCTTGGTGGATATAAGGTCCTCTCTAAATGTTTTACCCAAAGGTGCCTTAGATCGGTTGGATTACGAAGGTTTGGTGTTGAATCCAAGTGATATAGTCGTAAGGGCTTTTTATGGATCCAAGAGGATGGTGCATGGAGAAGTAGACCTCTCCATTAAAGTTGGTTCACAAGTTTTCAACTCTACTTTTTATGTGATGGACATCTGTCCCGCTTACTCTTGTTTACTTGGGCTCCCTTGGATACATGGGGCAGGAGCAGTGACATCCACCCCTCACCAAAAATTAAAATATCAAGTCAAGGGAAAGATCATTATTGTCTGTGGTGAAGAAGAGTTCATGGTAAGCCACCTCAATTCATTCAAATATATGGAAATGAATGGTGAGTTTATAGAGACTCCTTGCCAAGCCTTCAAAGCCGTTCCTCCCATGGTTGTAGTGGCTACTCCTGATGTTCCAAAATCTAATGGAGTTATGCCAAGGATGGTTTCACTCAAAGACGCTCACGCTGTGGTCGAAGATGGAAGTGGTATTATTTGGGGACAACTCCCTAACATTCCATTCAAAGCAGACAAGTTAGGACTAGGTTTCACTGCCAAAGCTGAAAAGGAGGTCAGACGTGCTCGCATAGGAAAATCACCTCTTCACATTGGTAATTATGAAGTGAATTCTATTGAAGACTCCAAGGATGACTGTAACTTTGATGAATGGATCTACCCAACTTCCGAGGAAGGACTCAACAACTGGCGTGCCAAGGATTTCATTCCCATCTCCTTCAATAAGGAGTAATTATCATTTAATGTTTTATTAATTTAAGAACTCTGTCTGTAATTTTATTGAAACAATGACTTTAAGCCATGTGCCATACCCGAAGCATCATGGTCCATTTGTTAAGGGTTTGTTCACTTTCATATTCCATATGATCATTTAATGAAAAGACATTAGACTCTTTCACATTCAAATTTTGCGCTCATTATCTTTCTTTCACTTTATTGCGTTTTCAAAATAGCCATGTATCTTGCATGCACACACACGTATTTGCAGATCCTCATCCACTCTGGGTCTCATTGACAACAACTCTTCTATTGCCACCTATGATTTTTAACATCAAATCTACCAAGCTGAAGATGAAGGCGAGGAATATTATGAAATACCTGGGGAATTAGCCAGACTTCTGATGCAATAAGAAAAATCCATTCAACTGCATGAAGAGCCAATTGAAGTGATCAACCCGGGTACTGAGGCAGACAAGAAAGAGGTAAAGATTAGCGCTAACTTGGAAGACAATATCAAAGGAAGATTGGTCAAGATGTTGCATGACCATGTTGAAGTGTTTTCTTGGTCATATGAAGATATGCTGAGGCGTGATACCGACATTGTAGTTCATCGTCTACCAACAAAGGAAGATTGTCCTCCAGTCAAGCAAAAGGTTTGTCTATGCGGTATGACATGTCTGAAAAGATAAAAACTGAGGTAATGAAGCAATTCAATGTAGGTTTTCTGGCAGTGACATCATACCCCCAATGGGTGGAAAATGTGGTCCCCGTGCCAAAGAAGGATGGAAAGGTTCCTATGTGTGTAGACTATAGATATTTGAATAGGGCAAGACCCAAAGATGACTTCCCACTACCATATATTGATCTCTTGGTCGACAACAGTGCTTAGCATAAAGTCTTCTCCTTCATGGATGGTTTCTCTGGCTATAATCAAATCAAAGTGGCTCTCGAGGACATGGAGAAAACCACTTTTATTACACAGTGGGGCACTTTTTGTTACAAGGTCATGCCTTTGGTTTTGAAGAATGCAGGGGAAACCTATCAACGAGCTATGGTATCCCTATTTCATGACACGATCCATCATGAGATAGAAGTCTATGTAGATGATATGATTGCAAGGTCGCAGACTGAGGAAGAGCACCTTGATCACTTATGCAAGCTGTTTGAAAGATTGAAGAAGTATAAGCTAAGACTAAATCCCAACAAGTGCACCTTTGAGGTGAGATCTGGAAAACTTCTGGGTTTTATCGTTAGTGGCAAAGGTATCGAAGTCGATCCTGCGAAGGTCAAAGCCATACAAGAAATTCCAGCTCCCTATACTGAGAAGGAGGTCAGGTGTTTCTTAGGTCGACTCAGCTATATTTCCCGGTTCATATCTCACCTAACTACTACTTGTGAGCCAATCTTCAAACTTTTGAAGAAAGATCAAGTAGTCAGATGGAACGACGACTACCAAGCAACCTTTGACAAAATCAAAGAATACTTACAAGAACCTCCCATCCTGATGCCTCCAGTCAAAGGAAGACCTCTGTAAATGTACTTGACTATATCAAATAATTCAATGGGGTGTGTGTTGGGCTAACATGATGAGTCTGGCCGAAAAGAGCGTGCAATATACTACCTGAGAAAAAAGTTTACTGACTGTGAAACAAGATATTCACTGCTTGAGAAAACTTGCTGTGCTCTGGAATGGGCTACTTGCCGGCTAAGACAGTATATGTTGACTCACACCACTTTATTGATTTCTAAGATGGATCCTATCAAGTATATCTTCGAGAATCCAACTCTCTCTGGATGGATAGCTGATCGCACTGAATCGCACTATGTTTCTGACTCAAATATCACATGTTTTCCTTAGTTTTTATTATCATTTTCTCGTATTATGTTCCTTTTTCCTTTGTTTTCAGGATTCTTGTCATTTCAGAGCCTTCTGTGAAGAAACGAGCCAAAACGCCAAGAAATTAGGGTTTTTCAAGACATTTTGCACTTATGGCGTTCAGCACCGCGCTGGCTACAGGGAACGCGATGACGTGGCTCACTTTCACCCAGAGATCAACTGCCACGTTCCCATGATGTGGCAGTTCCTGCCACCGCGCCCGCGGCCACCCCCACCGCGCCCGCGGCCTTCACAACAAGCTTCCCGCTCAAAAGAAGTTAAGGGGCATGCTGGTCCTTACGCACCTCAAGGATCCTCTATAAATAGTTTTCGATTTTCATTCTTTAGTTTCATCCAAGCTTAGTACAATCTTAAGCCATATACTATCAGTTTCTGTAAAGTGATAATCTCTTCACATCGGGGAGTTATTGCGGTGTAGATTGAGTTGTAATAGAGTCTTGGAGCACTTTGGTTGAAGTTCATCATACCAGCCTTACCTTTCCGTAGATTTGTATCAGATTCAAGTCTCCGACTGGAGCAAGGTTCTATTTTATTGCATTTCTTTATTTAATTGCTCTTACCATAGTCTACACGTTTTATAGACTTTAAATGCTCTTACCATAGTCTACACGTTTTATAGACTTTAAATGCTCTTACCATAGTCTACACGTTTTATAGACTTTAAATGCTCTTACCATAGTCTACACGTTTTATAGACTTTAAATGCTCTTACCATAGTCTACACGTTTTATAGACTTTAAATGCTCTTACCATAGTCTACACGTTTTATAGACTTTAAATGCTCTTACCATAGTCTACACGTTTTATAGACTTTAAATGCTCTTACCATAGTCTACACGTTTTATAGACTCGCACTTATTATGTCTGGCTAAACTATAAAGGTTATGATGTAATGATTGTCAT
Source organism: Vicia faba (assembly GCA_948472305.1). NCBI lineage: Eukaryota > Viridiplantae > Streptophyta > Magnoliopsida > Fabales > Fabaceae > Vicia > Vicia faba. The sequence continues at coordinate 1,515,079,908 of OX451739.1, forward strand.
CATGGTCGTGTTCCAATTATCATGCTAGTGAAAATACTCTGGGGATGTTTTGCTTCTAACTTAAGTCAATTATGTTTAAATGTTTATTGGGTAAGATCGAAAGCCGTCCAAACTAATGATACGACTTGATTATTATTTAACCAAACAAAAAGAGCGAAAGCCGTTGATTGGTTAAATAGGAATCATTAACCTTTTTAGAAAACGATTTTGAAACTATTTTCGGACGCGTTTGTAGGTTTGAAATCTGACTCTTGGTCAAAAGCCAAAAGTCTCTTTAAGTTAATCTTTCCAAGTAAAATCACTTTTCTGTTAAGTCAAAACTATCAATTTCTTAAAAATAGGTTTACCTCTTTAACGCGGAAGGCACCCTTTATATGTGACAATAAAGGAATTTAATTTAAAGAGTAAACTCGGTTCTTAGTAGTCAAAAGCTACAAGTTCCCGTTAAATTGATTCTTTGCTATCAATAGAAAATACTGCCCCATAAGTAGGTTCATCTACGCATGACCGGACCAATATCTGATTGCATGATTTACATTCCAACCTGTCTTTTAAACTGTTATTTACCTCGCTCATTTACTTTGTGCACTGCACTCACATCAATATTCTTGTTCGCCTTAGATAAGCACCTTAGCAATAGAGTTGATAGATTGACAATTGGTCTCTGTGGTTCGATAATCTTATATATTACTTCGATAGGCTGTACACTTGCAGTACTACATTTAGGCTATACGTTACAGATTAAACCCATCAAGTTTTTGGCGCCGTTGCCGGGGACCAACTTCGTCAAATTTCGTACCCTATTGTTATCCCGTTTAGACTAAGGCTATTCTAGCCGGTAGATGCGTAGAAATCGTAGCACCGGTAACCTAATAAATCCTTTAGTAGAACCTGAACGTTACGCTCGTGCCCGTCTTTTTATTCGCAAGATAAGAAGAGCTATGGCAGAAGATCGTAACCAAAGACCGCTGAAGGAATTCGCCCAACCATCTAACGAGGAACCTAGTTCTAGTATAGTAAACCCTGCTATAACTACCAACAACTTTGAACTAAAGCCCTCATTATTACAATTAGTACAACAAAACCAATTCGCTGGTCTCGCTACCGAGAACCCGAATCAACATTTAAAGGTATTTATCCAGTTAGCTGACACCCTTAAGGCAAATGGAGCCACACCCGAAGCTATCCGTTTAAGACTGTTTCCTTTTTCCCTTAGAGGTAAAGCTCACGACTGGTTAGACGCCCTTCCAACTAACTCAATAACAACTTGGGAAGACCTTAGGAGAGCTTTTCTTGCGAGGTATTTTCCACCAAGCAAGACCGCTGTTCTTAGGAACCTGATCACTTGTTTCACCCAAAACCAAGGCGAATCACTTTTTGATGCCTGGGAGAGATATAAAGAACTTTTAAGAGCTTGTCCGCACCATGGCCTGGAGCAATGGTTAATCATACATACCTTCTATAATGGACTCCATTACAACACAAAGATGTCCATAGACGCTGCCGCTGGCGGAGCGTTGATGAACAAATCTTACCCTGACGCTTGTGCCCTAATAGAGGACATGGCCCAAAACCACGCCCAGTGGGGATTAGAACGAGCGACAGTAGAGAAAAAGGAGAGCCATGGAGGAAAGCATGAGGTAAGTTGCATGGACATGATTAATGCCAAAATGGACGCCCTAGCTTTGAGAGTCGAGAACATGTCTCAAAACCCAACCACAGTAGCAACAATCCAATCGGAATGCGAACTCTGTGGAACTCAAGGACATCAAACCGTTGACTGTAACCTTTTGAACGAATCTAGCTCAGACCAAGTTAACTATACCCAAGGGAACCCTTTCTCGAATACCTACAATCCTGGATGGAGGAACCACCCGAATTTCTCTTACAAAAACAATAACCCTATCCAAAATCCCGGACCTTCGAGACCTCAAGGATTCCAAACGCAAAAACAAAACCAACCTATGCAAATAGTGCCCCCAAGACCAAACCTTAAAGAAACCATAGACACCTTTATTCAGGCTCAAACCCAGCAAAATAAGGAGTTTATGAACCAACACATTCACACGAACGAACTAGTTACTCAACTGGAAACCAAGTTTGACCAGATAATAACCCACACCAAAATGCTTGAGACTCAGATTTCCCAAGTAGCACAAAACACCTCTGTACAAGTTGCACCTGGAGGACAATTTCCTGGACAAACTCAACCAAATCCAAAAGGCCAAGCAAATTCTATCACATTAAGAAGTGGAACTGCTTATGAAGGGCCTAGAAATCCTAACTTAAGCACATCAGAAAAACCTATGGAAGATGCTACGCCTAAAGACCAGGTAGAGGAACCAGAGAAACCAGAAAAGCAATCAAAACCAGAAGTAGGGAATAACACTCAACAACCTTATAAACCACCTATTCCGTTCCCACAGAGGCTGAAAAACACCAAAGTAGAAAACCAGTACCAAAAGTTTATTAAGGTAATAGAGAAACTCCATGTAGAGATTCCTTTTACTGAAGCTATAACCCAGATACCATCATATGCTAAGTTCTTGAAAGATATTTTGACCAATAAACGGCGACTCGATGATCCCAAGCCTTTAGAATGTCATTCTATATCCGAAAATAAACTCGCCAAGAAAGATAAAGACCTTGGAAGTTTTTCTATCCCTTGCATCCTAGGTAACCATATGATAGACAAAGCATTTTTAGACCTAGGAGCAAGCGTAAGTCTGATGCCTCTGGCCGTCTGTAAGAGGTTAAAATTAGGAGAACTTCAACCTACTAAGATGTCCTTACAACTAGCTGATAGATCTGTCAAATATCCCATGGGTATTTTAGAAGACATACCTGTCAAGATTGGTCAGTTGTACATTCTGACCGACTTCGTCGTAATGGATATCAAAGAAGATGAAGACATCCCAATCCTCTTAGGAAGACCCTTCCTATCGACCGCCGGAGCTATAATAGATGTTAAGAAAGGGAAACTGACTTTCGAGGTAGGAGAAGAAAAGATTGAGTTCATTTTATCAAAGTTTCTAATGGCACCAGTGATAGGAGATGCGTGTTATGCCATCGACGTCATTGATGAATGTGTAAATGAGCTCGAACAAAACGAATTTTTAATCAAATTACCATCAACCCCTATTTTAGAGGATGACGGATTTAAGAGTATCGAACCGTACATTGACGACAACCTTTTCGAATGCTTAGCTCTTACCCCTGACCTTATGCCGCGTACTGAGAAAACCACTATAGAACTTAAGGAACTACCCAAGAATCTAAGATATGGGTTTTTGGATGAGGAGATGAATAGACCTGTTATAATTAGCGCCGCTCTAAACCAAATAGAAACAAATCAACTCTTAGATACCTTGCGAAAATATCCCTCAGCTTTAGGGTATAAAGTTTCAGATTTAAAAGGTATAAGCCCATCCGTATGCATGCATCGGATTATGCTAGAAGAAGATTCAAAACACTCAAGAGAACATCAAAGAAGAATAAACCCTATCATGAGTGATGTAGTCAAGAAAGAAGTTCTTAAGTTATTAGAAGCTGGTATCATATACCAAATTTCGGATAGTGAATGGGTAAGCCCAGTCCATGTGGTACCCAAGAAAGGAGGTATCACTGTTCTGAAAAATGAGAAAGGTGAGCATGTGGAAAAACGAACAGAAGGAGGATGGCGTATGTGTATAGATTACAGAAAGTTGAATAAGGCAACGAGAAAAGACCATTTCCCTCTCCCATTTATAGATCAGATGCTTGAACGTCTAGCAAGACACTCATGTTTCTGCTATCTTGATGGGTATTCGGGGTTTTTCCAAATCCCTATTCACCCAGAGGACCAAGAAAAAACCATATTTACCTGCCCTTATGGAACATTCGCTTATAGACGAATGCCCTTTGGACTCTGTAATGCACCTGCCACTTTCCAACGTTGTATGATGTCAATTTTCGCAGACTACCTAGATGGAATTATGGAAGTATTTATGGACGATTTTTCAGTGTGTGGGTTTGATTTCAAAAACTGCCTCTCAAACTTAGAGAAAATCTTAAAAAGATGTGTGGAAGTAAACCTTGTGTTGAATTGGGAAAAGTGCCACTTTATGGTAAATGAAGGGATAGTCTTGGGACACATTATTTCTGAAAGAGGTATAGAAGTCGATAAGGACAAGATAGAAGTTATAGAAAACCTAAACCCACCTAAGACCGTTAGGGAAGTAAGAAGTTTTCTAGGACATGCCGGGTTCTACCGACGTTTCATCAAGAATTTTTCCGGAATAACAAAACCTTTAACTAACTTATTGATGAAGGATGTCGAGTTTGAATTCGACCAAAAATGTCTTGAGGCCTTTGAAGTTTTAAAGCAAGCCCTTATTTCAGCACCTATCATAAGACCACCTGATTGGACACAACCCTTTGAAATCATGTGCGATGCTAGTGATTTCACTGTAGGAGCTGTACTAGGGCAAAGAAAAGACAAGAAACTGCATGCAATTTACTACGCTAGTAGAACACTAGACGCTGCCCAGCTAAATTATACAACCACAGAAAAGGAATTGCTAGCCGTAGTTTTTGCTATTGATAAATTTCGATCTTATTTGGTGGGAGCAAAAATAATAGTATACACAGATCATGCAGCAATCCGGTACTTGTTAAGTAAGAAAGATGCTAAGCCTAGATTGCTCAGATGGGTACTTTTACTCCAAGAATTTGACTTGGATATTAAGGATAAAAAAGGAGCTGAAAACTTAGTAGCTGATCATCTCTCTAGGTTAGAACACCTTAAGCCTGAACTTATACCTATAGACGATTACTCCACTTATGAAAGATTAATAGCTGGGATAAACTCAACTGAAGAAGAGACCTATGAGTAAATCTCAACCATGAACAACATACCATGGTACGCAGATATTGTAAATTATCTGGCCGCTGATATCATACCCCCTGACTTAAGCTACCAACAGAAGAAGAAGTTTTTTAGAGATGTTAAACACTTCTTTTGGGATGAACCCCTCCTATTCAAAAGAGGAATAAATAATATATTCAGACGATGTGTGCCGGAAGAAGAAGTAGGCAACGTCATTAAACATTGTCATGCTTCACCTTATGGTGGACATGCAAGCACATCTAAAACATGCGCCAAAATATTTCAAGCAGGTTTTTATTGGCCTACTGTATGGCGCGATGTCCACACTTACATTACAAAATGTGACCGATGCCAACGCACTGGGAACATCTCAAGACGTGATGAAATGCCTTTAAGTAACATCCAAGAAGTGGAAATATTTGATGTCTGGGGTATAGATTTCATGGGACCTTTTCCTTCCTCAATGGGTAACAAGTATATCCTAGTAGCTGTCGATTATGTCTCAAAGTGGATAGAAGCTGTTGCATCACCCACAAACGATACCAAGGTAGTTATCAAACTGTTTAAGAATATTATTTTTCCTAGGTTTGGAACCCCGAGGTTAGTCATAAGTGATGGAGGATCGCATTTTATATCTAAGATATTTGACAAGCTTCTAAGCAAATACGGAGTAAAACATAGAGTAGCATCACCATATCACCCGCAAACCAGTGGCCAAGTAGAAGTATCGAATAGGGAGATTAAGCAGATCCTAGAAAAAACCGTATCATTATCCAGAAAAGACTGGTCTGGAAAACTTAAAGACGCCTTATGGGCTTATAGAACGGCTTATAAAACCCCTATTGGAACAACTCCTTATCAATTGGTTTATGAAAAGTCCTGTCATTTACCCTTCGAACTAGAACATAAAGCCTATTGGGCCATTAAATCCTTGAATCTAGATTACCTAAAAGCCGGAGAAAAACGTATCCTGGACATTCACAAGCTGGAAGAGCTTCGCTTGAATGCCTATGAGAATACCATCATATATAAGGAAAGAACCAAGATGTGGCATGATAAAAAAATCATCAAGAAAGATTTCAACATTGGTGACCCTGTTCTCCTATTTAACTCAAGGTTACGACTTTTTCCTGGTAAGCTTCGTTCAAGATGGACAGGTCCATTTGAAGTGTCAAAAGTTCTAAAGTCTGGAGCTGTAGAAATCAAAAACAATTCATGCGCTCCATTTGTGGTAAATGGACAAAGACTGAAGCTATACAAAGGAGGCGATTTGCCTGTTGACTACTCTAGTCATATTCTTATAGACCCACCAATACCCACATAAAGTAAGATCTAATCGTCAAGCTAAAGACGTTAAACAAGCGCTGCATGGGAGGCAACCCATGGTTTATTCTTAATTTTATTTTATTTTATTTTAGTAATTTATATATTTTATCTGGACTAATTTCTTGTGTTTATATTTTCAGGATGCATTACCCCGATGGTATGGTTGTGATTTTCAGAGATGAAGCACAAAAAGCCCGATTTGCTACCTTATCTGCTAGACCTATGGTACCCACTAGGTACCCCGATCAGAGCTGCATGGAGGCACTCGGGATTGAGCCAAGTATTAGGTATCTGTGCAACCAACTTGGCTGGGATTCTTATGCTGATGATGTCCACAAAACCTACAGGAACCTTACTCTGGAGTTTCTTAGCTCTATGGATTATAACCCACGGGTGGGTGAAGGAGATGAGCGAGGATGCCTAAGTTTCAGATTGTTTGGTACCGAGTATACCCTGACTACCAAAGAATTTGGGGATTTGCTTGGTTTCCAAACTGGACCGACCGCTATCACTGAGTTTCCATTGAGTTACTATATGGACAGAGATATTGATAAATTTTGGCAGGACATTACTGATAGAGCCAGCCTTGACCCCTCTACCCAGCTGTCCAGGAAGATCCATAACTCGGCTTTCCGATACTTCGAGATGATTCTGTGCCACACTTTCTTTGGGAGGAGTTACTGTGACCACTTGGTCACCGCTGAGGAGATCCTTTTCCTATACTGTGCCAGTCAGTCCAGACCTATAGCCAGTGGAGGTTTTCTGATAGAGAGCCTCGAGCAGACTGCTCGATCCGCTGTAGGACTCATTCATTCCGGAGGGAATGTGACACAGATAGCTTCTGCTTTGGGTTTGGACAGTATGATAGCACAGCTGACCCCATACTGCGGATTATACTTTCCTGGATTTAGACTTTTGCATGGATCATGGGCTCATGAGGAGGGCCTCTTTCCACCCATATCAGTATAGATTGCTCATCGATGACCAGACAGTTTACACCTTCACAATGCCAGACCCTCAGATGACTTGTGTTTCCAACCCTGCTAATTGGAACTATTCTGTAGAAGGTTGGGGTGAGATATCAGAGTACACTCCAGAATACACTCCTGCTTCCGAAGATCTTACTCCAGAATACACTCCTGCTCCCGAGGACTCTACTCCAGATCAAACATCCCGACCCGAGGTTACACACACTACTGCTCTTACTAATAACCTCAGCTTGCAGGAACCTGATATTCGCACTCTGTTGACTGCTATGCGCACTGAGATAACCACTCTCCGCAATGAGGTGGCTGACCTTCATTTACAGTTGGAAGTGAATGATGTTACCTTTGCTGGTGAGTTAGATGAATTAGCTCACGAGGTGGCAGAGATTCGACGCCAGCTGATTGAGCTGCGTGGCCCAGACACTCCTGCAGAGCATCCTACCGGTTGGCAATAGATCTGTGTTGTTCACAAGATATCTAGTTCCAGTATTATTAGTATTATGTTGATTTCCTTTTCAGACTCATTTTTTGCATTATCTATTTCCTGCATTATTAATAATTATTTTGATGACCCGATGTCCGTACCTATATATATATATATAAGCATGTGTTTCATTCATTTACTAATGTTTTTGTTTTTCTGGTCACCATAATTTTAATATAAAAATAAATAAATATACATGTATATATGTATTCACATACATATATGCACATTCATAAGAAAAATAGGTACACCTCCAAAAATTGAAGCTAATGGCAAGGAAGGAAAAGCCCAATGGAAAGGAAGCCAGATCGGCCCAACTTGCCTCGACCTCACCGCGCCCGCGGTAAGCCCTGCCGCGCCCGCAGTGACGCAACGGTCACCTAACGGCTAGTTGCTCGTTTTCCCCCCCATTTTGCCACTTTTTCCATTTCCAATCCCATTTTCTTCCATTCTTAACCCACCATAACTTCCTTTATTACCCATACCAACCCCACTGCATTTATTCCCATTATTCCCATCATAAATAGTTACTACCACCATTTTTTCTTCCCTACCTATAAATACCCCCACTATTTCATTTTCTTTCTCACACCTTCATTACTTCTACATCCCATTCTTTCTCTTTATTCTTCCACAAGAAAATCCTATGGAGTATCACGGCTACATTTTGCGAAGTGGCCAAGCCGGAGAAAGGCAACAAAAGCGGCTTGAGAAATTGCTGACAACACCAATACACTCTACCAGGTATATCGATGAAAACTGTCTATATTCATTAGGTATATACCATAGTGTATTTTTCCTTCTCGACAAAATAGGCATGCATGATATTTTTGCTACTCAAGCACCAACCTACCCTAGGCTGACGTTCGAATTTTTAAGTTCTTTAATTTATAACGTCTCTCCTAACACTCCTCGCACCGTAGGTGGAGTCAAATTTAGAATGTTTAATGTTGAATATGACTACTCCACTGACGGTCTAGCCGCCATGTTAGGATTACCTTATGGGGATGGTGCCATTTGTGAAGCACCTTTAGACACAGATTGGGCATTTGAAGCATTTTGGGCCAGAATTACTAAACAAAATGCAACATCTTTTGATGGCCTACTTGCTTCTCACATCCACAATCCTTCCCTTTGTGTCTTTCGATTTCTTTTAGCATCCACCATCTTTGCTCGGGAAAACCCAAACAAGGTGAATGCTAAAGAATTAATTATCATGCAGAGCTGCCTCACAGACACCAAAGTTAATCCAGTCCCATTCATGATTGCCCACATGCACCATGTTTTAAGAAAAGGTGGGCCGATTTCCTTTGGTGGACTGATTACTACTATTGCCCGTGCCATAAGATTAGATACGGAACTTGCCACCCTTGAGCCACTTCCTCCTCGTATTGCAAATCTTAAATTTTTCAGGGATATGCGTTTATGCAAGACGGGGAAGGAAGGTGGTTACTTCCTCATGGTTGGAGGTGCTGCTGTACCCAGTGTTGTTATTCCTTGCACCCGTCGTACTGATATTAGATTTGAGCGTAACTGGACCTACGATCTCAACGCTCCTGCTTTTATTGGTCCGTTGCCCCCAAATCTACCTTTAAATAAGGGTAACAACACTGATGATGAGTACGATTTCCAAACGGAAGAACCACCCCACTTTTCACCACCACACACGACACCATCTACTTCTAACCCACATGCAGGTACAGCTCCTAGTTTCCATGTCACTGAGGACATGTGGCGTGAGCATATGGCCCGAGAGGCCCAGAGGGACACCCTCCTTGCTACTTTGCAGCAACAGGCGGCCGATAACATGGCCTTCATGCAAGCATCCCAAGAGCAAAATGCTAGCTCTCTGCGCACTATTATGGAAAGTCAGCTGGCTTTCCAGAGAGAACAGCACCTACACCAGACCACATACGCTCGTCACTTCCAATTGATGGAGGCAACCCAAGCACCCTCATTGGTAGGACCCAAGAGCTACAAGCGGCAAATGCCGCCTTGACAGAGAGATTGGAGCAGCTTGTTTTGGACCGAGATAGCCGCCGTCGCAGCCGTAGCCGCTGTTCCGGTCGTACCAACCAGGATGGTGAAGGTCCTAGTGGCCCCCACTAGTGTTTTCAGGTACCTCCTCCTACCTTATTTTGGAACATTGAGGACAATGTCTGATTTAAGTGTGGGAGGAGCATTTATCGCTTTTATTTCCCGTTTTCGCTTTTATTTTCCGCTTTTATTTTCCGTTTTTCCTGCTTTTATTTCCCTTCCGCATTTTTCCTTTTAGGTATGTTATATTCGTAGTTAATAAAATGCATGTGATAGGCGAGTCTTTCTGCGTAGTGTACCCTTTCATTTCCCCCACCTTTTAGCCTTACAAAATTTTTCTTTTTCAAAGATTTATGGTTGTTTTTAAGGATTTGGGCTATGAGACAAGTCCTAGATAGGGCCTATTTCTTGGACACTCACTTTTTGAAAAATTCGTTATCATTTTTACACCGTAAGCCTTTTTGAACATTTAGATTAGATCCTTTCTCCCCAATATGCTATGATCTTGAATAAAACTGTACAAATAGGTCTTCAAGTAGTTTATCTTAGCAGTCAGCTCCGGCCTAAGCATGCTCTAAGTGTAGGATCGATGAATATAAGTGAATGATCTCTATCTTGCCTTAAAAGTTATAAAATATGAATACGACTACGAGTTGGGTGATCCTCACAAAAATTACTCAACTCAAGAAAGTTGTAAGCACTAATAAAAGCAAAGAAAAAAAATATATAAGGCATATCCGTTGTAGTTGGTCCAGAGGTATCTGGTGCTGGACTTGGTAGGGCGGACTACGGTCCGATCCCCCGCAACTGCAAATGGGTAAAATAAAAAGGGGTTAAACCGACTCTTGTACCAGAATCCCATCACTTGAGATCAGAGTCACTAACCGGTCACTACACCATGAGTATGTACGGATAACGGGCTTAATGTGATTGCGCCTGAATGAAAAAGGACCTCGTACAAAAAGAAGTCTTAGCATAGTAAGGATATTAGGATCGATCTGTATACTTATGATGTTTATGTCCGCATTTCTGCGAGTAGTGTAATTACGATACCCTTGATTCAGATAGTTAGTGCCTGACAACATACCCTTACTCGGACTTAGAAGCCCTCTTTGCCCAAAACCTGTATACACCATAATTTTCTTTCATCTACTTCTAAGAGTTGTTGCTTGAGGACAAGCAAAGGTCTAAGCGTGGGAGGATTTGATCGCACTGAATCGCACTATGTTTCTGACTCAAATATCACATGTTTTCCTTAGTTTTTATTATCATTTTCTCGTATTATGTTCCTTTTTCCTTTGTTTTCAGGATTCTTGTCATTTCAGAGCCTTCTGTGAAGAAACGAGCCAAAACGCCAAGAAATTAGGGTTTTTCAAGACATTTTGCACTTATGGCGTTCAGCACCGCGCTGGCTACAGGGAACGCGACGACGTGGCCCACTTTCACCCAGAGATCAACTGCCACGTTCCCATGATGTGGCAGTTCCTGCCACCGCGCCCGCGGCCACCCCCACCGCGCCCGCGGCCTTCACAACAAGCTTCCCGCTCAAAAGAAGTTAAGGGGCATGCTGGTCCTTACGCACCTCAAGGATCCTCTATAAATAGTTTTCGATTTTCATTCTTTAGTTTCATCCAAGCTTAGTACAATCTTAAGCCATATACTATCAGTTTCTGTAAAGTGATAATCTCTTCACATCGGGGAGTTATTGCGGTGTAGATTGAGTTGTAATCGAGTCTTGGAGCACTTTGGTTGAAGTTCATCATACCAGCCTTACCTTTCCGTAGATTTGTATCAGATTCAAGTCTCCGACTGGAGCAAGGTTCTATTTTATTGCATTTCTTTATTTAATTGCTCTTACCATAGTCTACACGTTTTATAGACTTTAAATGCTCTTACCATAGTCTACACGTTTTATAGACTTTAAATGCTCTTACCATAGTCTACACGTTTTATAGACTTTAAATGCTCTTACCATAGTCTACACGTTTTATAGACTTTAAATGCTCTTACCATAGTCTACACGTTTTATAGACTTTAAATGCTCTTACCATAGTCTACACGTTTTATAGACTTTAAATGCTCTTACCATAGTCTACACGTTTTATAGACTCGCACTTATTATGTCTGGCTAAACTATAAAGGTTAGGATGTAATGATTGTCATCATGGTCGTGTTCCAATTATCATGCTAGTGAAAATACTCTGGGGATGTTTTGCTTCTAACTTAAGTCAATTATGTTTAAATGTTTATTGGGTAAGATCGAAAGCCGTCCAAACTAATGATACGACTTGATTATTATTTAACCAAACAAAAAGAGCGAAAGCCGTTGATTGGTTAAATAGGAATCATTGACCTTTTTAGAAAACGATTTTGAAACTATTTTCGGACGCGTTTGTAGGTTTGAAATCTGACTCTTGGTCAAAAGCCAAAAGTCTCTTTAAGTTAATCTTTCCAAGTAAAATCACTTTTCTGTTAAGTCAAAACTATCAATTTCTTAAAAATAGGTTTACCTCTTTAACGCGGAAGGCACCCTTTATATGTGACAATAAAGGAATTTAATTTAAAGAGTAAACTCGGTTCTTAGTAGTCAAAAGCTACAAGTTCCCGTTAAATTGATTCTTTGCTATCAATAGAAAATACTGCCCCATAAGTAGGTTCATCTACGCATGACCGGACCAATATCTGATTGCATGATTTACATTCCAACCTGTCTTTTAAACTGTTATTACCTCGCTCATTTACTTTGTGCACTGCACTCACATCAATATTCTTGTTCGCCTTAGATAAGCACCTTAGCAATAGAGTTGATAGATTGACAATTGGTCTCTGTGGTTCGATAATCTTATATATTACTTCGATAGGCTGTACACTTGCAGTACTACATTTAGGCTATACGTTACAGATTAAACCCATCAATAGCTATATGGAAAATAATCTTAACCGAATATGACATCCAATACACTACACAAAAGTCAATCAAAGGAAGTGTGTTGGAGGATCATTTGGCCCATCAAGCTATGATTACCAATCCATGGACTTTGAATTTTGAACAAGAATATCATGCTAGTAACTGACTGTGAAAATCCTGGGCCGTATGAAGGACCTGAACAAGGATCCCAATGGACTATGGTTTTTGATGGAGCTTCTAATGCTTTGGGCAACAAAATTGGTGCTGTGATTATTTCTCCCGAAGGCTGTCATACACCTTTCACTTCCAAACTATGCTTCGACTTTACAAACAACATGGCCGAGTATGAAGCGTGCATATTGGGTCTTAAGGCTTCCATTGACCTAAGAATCAAATTCTTGAGCTTATATGGAGATTCAACATTAGTAATCAGTTATGTTAAAGGAGAGTGGGTTACCAAACATCCAAACCTGATCCATTACAAAGAGCTTGTGTTAACCTGATCCCATACTTTAATGAGGTTACCTTCGAACACTTTCCAAGAGAAGAAAATCAGTTGGAGGATGCCTTAGCAACGATGTCATCTATGTTCAAAGTCAAGTGGGACAACGAGGCTCCTAAAATTACAATAGAAAGATTTGATGAACCTGCACACTGTTGTGAGATCGGCACTAATGAGGAGAAACCGTGGTACCATGAAGTAAGGAGATATCTGGAAGCACAAGAGTATCCTGAAGGAGCTTCCATCAATGACAAGAAATTCCTACTAAGATTCTCAACCAAATTCTTTCTAAACAATGGGATCCTGTACAAATGTAACCACGATTCAACTCTGCTCCGTTGTGTGGACAAGAAGGAGGCAGAAAAGATCATGGAGGACATGCATGATGGTATCTTTAGAACTCAGTCTAGCGGATATAATATGGCTAAGAAGATATTGAGGGTCGGTTATTATTGGTCAACAATGGAAACTGATTGTCACCATCACTCGAGGACTTGCCATAAATTTCAGATCTATGCAGACAAAGTTCATGTACCTCTAGTCCCCTTGAATGTCATGACTACTCCGTGGCCATTTGCAATGTGGAGAATTGACATGATTGGAGAGATCAAGCCTACTGCCTCCAATGGACATCGTTTCATCCTAGTTTCCATTGATTACTTAACCAAATAGGTTGAAGCTGCCTCATTTGCCTCAGTTACAAAGAATGTTGTAGTCTATTTTATCAAGCATAACCTCATATACCGATAAGGTATCCCTGAAAGGATCATCACTGACAACAGAACCAATCTCAACAATGATATGATTACGGAGCTCTACACTCAGTTCAAAATCAAGCATCACAATTCTTCTCCGTATAGACCTAAGATGAATGGTGCAGTGGAAGTTGCCAATAAAAACATAAAGAAGATTGTTAAAAAGATGGTGGTGACCTACAAAGACTGGCATGAGATGCTACCATTTTCTCTTCATGGCTACAATACTTCAGCTCGAACTTCAACTGAGGTAACCCCTTTCTCTTTAGTCTATGGCATAAAAGTTGTCTTGCCTATGGAAGTTCAAATTCCTTCTTTAAGGATTATGAAAGAAGATGATTCAGGCGAAGACGAATGGATTCAAACTAGATTGGATCACTTGAACTTGATTGATGAGAAGAGAGTGGTTGTTGTTTGTCATGGTCAAATGTACCAAAAGCGTATGATCAAGGCTTTCAAAAAAAGATCAAGCCTCGAGTGGATCAGACCGGTGACTTGGTAATAAAACACATCATTCTTCCACAAGGCGATCCCAGGGGTAAATGGACTCCCACTTATGAAGGGCCATTTGTTGTTAAGAAAGTATTCTCTAGAGGTGCCATGATGCTAACTACTATGGACGAAGAAGATTTCCCATATCATGTGAACGCGAACATAGTTAAAAAATACTATGCATAAAAATGACCCTCTAGGTTGACATACCTAGGCAAAAATAAGGGCATCCCGGTGAACCAAAGAGGTTTGGGCAAAAATTAGGGATATATACAAAAGATTGTACACACGGCAAGTCGAAAACCTGAAAGGACGACTTGGGAAAAAAGGGTATCCTGGTGGGCTGAAAACCCGAAAGGGCGGTGTTGTACCCCAAAATTTTCCCTCCCATTTTCACTCAAGACATGCCTCTAGAGGTCCTCAATTGCTCAAGGATGACCAAGAATTGGCCAGACAAATTCTCCTCCAAAGGCAACAAACCTCAACTAGGGTTTCAATTTTAAGCAAGATGTGTGAGTCCCAAGGATCCCAAATGTTATACATTATCCTAATATGTCCTCAAGATAATCCATGCCAAATTTCATTACTTGCACAACAAGTTTACCCAATCAACTGCTCAAATGCTTGGAAATCAACTGTACTAGGTCAAAAGTCAACTATGGCCCAAATACAGTCAACCTTCAAGATTTTTGGTCAACATCAAAATTTTAAAGTAATATCCATAATTTGATCAAGGGTTGATCATAATTCCTCAAGAAATGCTCCTAACTCATCAAAAGTCAAAAATAGCAAATTAGGGTTTCTATAGGAAAATTTAACCAAACTTTGACCAAGCATAACTTTCTCATACTTTATCAGAAATTTTTCCATAAAAGCTCATTGTGAATAGAATCCAATTACCTACAACTTCTATTCAGCCCTAAAGTTCAAGAAATGCCTCAACCAAAAAATACAAGTTCATACATTATAGGTTCTTTTAAAAAGTCAACAAAAACACCTTTTGGGTCAAAGCTCCTTACAAGAACATGGAAGATCCAATTGAGATGAAACCAAAAGGGTTGTTTAGAGGACATCATAATATCTCTAAAAAGTCCAAGAACACCCTCTTAGGATTAAAATTGAGAGAGATATGCATTGCTAAAGTTGACCAATTTTTGGAAATATGTATGAAGCCAATATTGACCTAATTTGAATTTTTTCCAAATGGGCCCATGTTTTCATTATTGAAACTTGTTCCTAACATGGCCCATGACCCCTGAGCTCATTCATACTTTATTTCATTCATTTTATTATTTATCTTTATTTTTTATTCATTAAAATTCAAAATTAAATAAAGAAATAATAGAAAATATGTAAAAGATATGATGGTGAATCTTTTTGTATCCAAATGAGGGACAAAACATGTTGGCATGACCAAGAAAAAAATGCATGGGACCAAAAGGAGAGAGATTTTATTGAAATAGAAAGTTTTGATACTGTTTTACCCCAAAATTTTCCCTCCCATATTTCTCAATGCATTCCAAGTGAGGTCCTCAAATTGCTCAAGGAAGTCCAAGGGTTGACCAGACAAACTCTCTCCTAAGGCAGTCTACCTCAAATTAGGGTTTCGGTTTGCATCAAGGTGCTTGAGTCCAAGGGATCCCAAATGCTCACTATTGTCCTAATATGTTCTCAAGATCATCCATGTCAGGTTTCAAGCCCTACAAAGGAAGTTTGCTCAGTAAATTCCTCAAAGGCCTGAAAGTCGACTGTGCTAGGGCAAAAGTCAACTGTGGCCCACATATAGTCAAACTGCAAGATTTTTGGTCAACATCCTAATTTTGAAGTATTATTCATCATTTTATCAAGGGTTGATCATGATTCCTCAAGGATTTCTCACAATTCATCAAAACCCAAAAGTTGCTAAATTAGGGTTTTAAAGGAAAAGTCAACTCAACTTTGACCAAGCATAACTTTCTCATACTTTATCAAGAATGACCCATCCAAAGCTCATTTTGAAGAGTATGCAATTCCCTACAATTCATATTCATCTCCCAAGTTCAAAATATGCACTCACAAGAAGTTATGAATTTGGACATTATAGGTCATTTTGAAAAGTCAACAAAAACACCTTTTTGTCAAAGCGTCATACATGAACATGGGAGACTCAATTGAGATGATACAAAAAGGGTTGCTTATAGGACATCCTAAGCTTTCTAAAAAGTCCAAAAACACATCTCTAGGGTCAAAATTGAAGGAGTTATGCATTGGTAAAGTTGACCTTTTTTGCAAAATTGCCAAAAGTCAAACATGCTTCAAATTGCATTTTTTGTCAAATGGGCCCAACTTTTTTTGTTTGTATTGAGTTTGTAACATGTTCCACGACCCATGATTCTTCCCACTTGCCTTTATTTTATTTTTGTCATTTATTTTGATTTTTATTTCAATTAAATCAAATTAAATCAAAATAAAATCATGAAAATATCAAAATCATTTAAACCTTGAGTTTTTGTGCATATTTTAGGTCCATGAATAGCTGGAAATGAGATCAAATCGTGCAAGGCTTGTTTGTACACAAAAAGATTGGATTTTAGGTTGTTTTGGAAAGATTTACACGAGCATCAAATCTTGATCAATGATCATTATTTGAGAAGATTGGATGCAAACTTGTAAACCTAATTCACTCAAGGCTACATATAGAACAAATCCAGACCAAATGTACAGGGGTTAGAGGCGTGAAGAGTGAAGAACAACTTTCAAAAAATCAAGAAAAAGTGGTAATCTGATTTCATAGTTCCAGGCATTTTTAAGCCTTCCCAGTTATCTCATTCACTTGCTGGACATTTAAGGAGTCTATTCTAACCATCAGCAGGCATTTTAGTGCCCATAAACGCACTGTAAGTGCTTCACGACACCCTTACTTTTTTAAAATTGAATCTCATGAATTTGGCATTGTTAGCATATGTTATGGATATATTATGAACCTTTGAGACATTTGCAAGCTAATGGTAACAATTAATTGCATTTTTTCTAACCATACAGAGATCCACCATTGTTAGGTTTTCTTTGTTCGTTTTAGGGTTTTCTTATGCAGGTAAAATTGGCCCAAAAGAGGGGTGCCATGGTGCTCACAAGGTCAAGACGAATTGATCTGTACCATTAGTTTTCATTTATGATGCTTGTGTGAGATTTTGGAAACACACAGGGCTATAGCTACAGACTTTTGTATGTAGGTAAAAGTCTGGGACTTTTACCAACGGAGAGAGGAAGAAGAAGGGTGGCGTGGCACCCCCTGGTTGGTCCATTTAAACTGGCGCGCACTTTTTGCTATTTTCCTCCACTAACTCACATTATCACATATTATTAATTGTTGTTATTCCATATACAAATAAGCAGCGTGGCATAGATGGCAACAAGGTGATGGTTTGAAGCTTGAGGACCTGGGTTCGATCCTAAGTCCCAGCAAAAACGCTATTTTCTTATTTTCTTGTTACAGATTCAGTGCACCTTTGGTCCAAGCATCCACCATACGCCTCCAACACTCAGCCAACCAGATGTCCACAAGCTGGATCCAAAGGCCATCATTTGAGGGTCTACAATGCACCCTAGTCAACTTGCAACGTGGAATCTGAGAAGTCAAACATGGATCCCGGCTATTGGGCTCAAATATGCTATGGACACCCCCCTTTTCACTTTGATACCAGGCCCAATTCCTTTTTTCTTTTCTTTTATATTTTTTCTTTTATTTATTTATTTGTTTAAATTATTTTCTCACACAAAAATTAATTCTTTTTTTTACAAAAAATTCATAAAATCAATTTTCATCCAAATTAGATTTAGGTTATATATTTTTTCAAAATTAATTTAATTAGTTTAATTTAATTTTAGGGCAATTTTAATCTTTTTGTAAATAAATTAAAATCAATTAGAAAATTAGGGTTTTGTTTAATTTAATTTTTCTTTTCTTTTCTTAAAATAACCAAAAATACAAAATAGGTCAAAATAAATTATTTTTCTTAATTTAAATTAATTAGTAACTAGGTTTGTATTTATTTAATCAAAACCTTATTTTTCTCAAAAAAATAATCAAAAAAACAAACAAAAAAGATTTTTCTTTCAATTAGGTTTAGACGGGGGTCAAAACCCTAATTTTCTCTCGTTCTCGATCCATCGCGCGTTTATTATTTTTGCAAATATTGATGTAACTGCTCATGGGATGTAATAGTTTAATTAGGACTTTTCTTTTATTTATCGTTTTACGGGTTTTTGGCTATGTAATTAATCCCCCTCCCCGAAGCCTTGTAATAGCGTAGCTTTATTTCTCGCATTTTAATTTTCACAAATATTAACTGTTTGATGTATGATAATAGGATTGCATGACAAGAATATATGTTAATTTTAAAATGGTTAGCAAACCCTAAATGTGCAAAGATAATAACTGAAATCAAATCACTCGCACATGCGCACTCATAGGGTATACTCTCACTTAAGTTGCCTTCGGTAAATGATCATTAAGTATAGGGTGTTTTAGTGGTTGCTATCTTGTCTAAACAAAGATCAAAAGTCCCGTTCAAAAATGTTGCCTCGGAAATGTTGCCTCGAATAAGATCTTAAGACACTAGGGTTATTACTAAGACGTCCTAACATTGCTTTAGTGATCGTACGTCCCTTTCGAATTGACCCTTATAATTCCAACTATGATACTACCTATTTCTCAATAGTAGGATAGCATTGTCTAAAGGAAACGAGAAAAGAAACATTCTTTTTCGAGTAGGTAGATGCTAGTAGGTACTTGCTCAAAAACAAACTTTTTCACACTTACACTTTTCCAAACAAAGTTTTCAAAAACACTTTGTAACACTCTTGAAGACAGAAGCAAGAGTTAAAACAAAGTCAAACAAAAACTTTTCAAAACACACAAACACAGAAGCAATTTTAAAAAAATGATGAGCAAGTACCTAAGAGCCCGTGGAAAACCACAGATAAAAAGGGTGCTAATACCTTCCCTTTCTATAATCAACCCCCCGTACTCAGAATATCTCGAAAAAAGGAATTTTTCTGTGTTTTTTTCCTTTCCAGTTGGATAAAATAAAAGTCGGTGGCGACTCTTGCTTACCGCGACATTTTACGAACACAAACGCAAAACACAAACCAACATTTTCCTAAAACAGTCCCGTTCTGCCACTGTATCACATAACTGGCGACTCTGCTGGAGAGATAATAAGTGGGGTATACCTTAGGATTAGTTCATCATAAATTGCTTCTCTTGTTTGATTTGATTGCTTTACTTTTAAGGGTTTTGTATTGGGAGTTACTATAGATCCTAACCCAGATCTGGGGGACACCTTTTAGGTAAGTAGCAATAAACTGTGAGGGAACTGTACGGCGTAGACCGATACAGTTGAAGCAGTAGCTACGTTGATGTGGCACATTGGTTGGTACCGGTATCCCTTGTGGAGAAACGAGGAGAATACGAAGCTGCTATGTGTGTCGTTAAGCATCAACTGACCTTGGAACCTATAATTGACCAACTTGGCCATAGGAAGTAGTGAGATAGCCGGCCTCGATGTAAAGATGAGAACTGGTTGATACTCGATACTAAACTCATTGAGACCATACTCTCGAGATAGTTCCAGCCACAAGAAAAGATTGCGTGAGCTGAAACCATGACCGATGGAGGATGGTCAGTGATATTGAGAACCTCTAGAACCCGATTACTATTATTAGGATAGGTTGAAACCAAGTGAACTTCAAGAGGGTAGTACCTAGACCCCATGCAAGCCTTAAACTTAAGGGCTTTTGTGTGACTTGTTTGCCTTTATCGTGTCTGTTATCTTCTATACCTGTTGTTTGTTTTACCATAATATCATGCATCATAACATAGCATGCATACTCCATTTTACTAACCATTTCAAAGACCGAGGGGATTTATCTTTGTCCTGTTTTGTAGATTATGGCCTCCATGCGCAGAAACACCATCCGAGTTAACTTTGTGCAAATACTAGCTCAACTCAAAGATTTGGCCTCGAGAGTTTCTGATACTTTTTCATTCATTAGACGACATGGTCAGCTTCTTAGTTTGGTTACCTCAAAGTTTGAAGAGCATATGATGAGTGTGCTTTTCCAATTCTTCGATCTGATACATCATTGCTTCACTTTCCCGGATTATCAGCTAGTTCCCACTATGGAAGAGTTTTCTCACTTATTGGGCATATCCATCCTCGAGCAGATGCCTTTCACAGGTTTGGAGGAGGATTATAGACCAGAAGACATTGCTTCAGCTCTACATTTGAAACGGGATGATGTAGTATCTAATTGGGAAACATGAAGCGGGGTTAGAGGTTTCTTAGCCAAGTTTCTGATTGATCAAGCTCAGCTGTTCTGGGATAATTTGGACTTTCAGGCTTTTGAAGACATCTTGGCTCTCCTTATCTATGGTTTGGTTCTTTTCCCGAATCCAGATTCCTTCATAGATGTGAATGCGGTTAATATCTTCCTGTCTCACAATCTCGTGCCTACTCTTCTGGGTGATATCTTGCATGCCCTCTATACTCGTACTGTGCAAAGAAGAGGGACTCTCATGTGTTGTATGACGCTGCTGGCGAGGTGGTTTATTTCGCACCTCCCCAAGTCCATGTTGAAGAATGAAGAAGGTTTAGGATGGTCTTACAGGATAATCTCCCTTGCCCATACATACATTCTTTGAAGTTCTAAGGCTATGGAAAGTGTTGCTGTCATTGATCGATGTGGTGGATACCCTAATGTCCCGTTGCTTGGAATAAGAGGGGGAATAACCTGTAGTCCTTGCTTGGCTTTGCGACAGTTTGGTTGTGCTCAGAGAGACGGTCCTCATGAGCTACTTCTTACAGATATTGCGTTTGACTATAAGGGGGACATTGATGAGCATCGCCGAAGGTTCATACGAGCTTGGGGCATGGTGAACAGGTCTGGCCCTCAAGAGCTAGGACCAAAGACTTCTCTCCCTATGCAACCTTATCTCCAGTGGGTCCGAGCTCGATCCCAGAAGCTTGGGACGCCTTATGAATTTGTGCTACTAGTGATTGTGGAGCCTACCAATGAAGATGGTGTTCCTTATACGGTCCTTTATCCCTACATGCCCACTGACCTTGGGGCATTTAAGAGATCCTGGATACAGTTAAAAGAGGAGAGGGATACCTACCGAGAGAAGTATCGTGAGCAGGAGAGGAAGATCTTGAAGCTCACGAGGCAACTTGATAATGAAAGGACAATCAATGACTACGTCAGCACGAAGGGGAAGCGTCCATGGGATTTCTGATTTTTCTTTTTCTAGTTTAGATTTGTTTTTATTTACTTCATTATAAACGAATTAAAGGCATTGTCGAACCTTGTTACAAGTTTAATCTAATAAAGTTTGTCTATTTCTTGGTTTGCAAATATAAATCTCCCAAAGTCTGTGAAATCATTACATACGCATCCCATTATCATGCACATCATTACAGGTATCATTACAGGTTTCTCATCTCCTTCGCTGTTTATTTCAGCACGAAATGTCTTATGAAATACCTACCGATCAAGCCATCAGAGCTCTTCAGGTACAAAATGCCAAATTCCAAGAGATGTTCTTGAACTTGGCTAAAGGGCAAGAGGATTTGAAGACTCTCATCCTGAAGGAGAAGAAGAAGAAGAAGAAGAAGGTGGTTCTTCTGAATATGGGTAACATATTTGGAAATAGGTTGCGACAAGAAGCTGATCTGTCTCTTTCATCCAAAGGAGAGGAAAATCAAGAGGAAGAAAAGGGTCCCAGTCCTGTGGTCTTTGATAATGATACTGATTATGATGAAGAACAATATCCTTCTGCTGAGGATATGTACAAACAACTTGAAGACCGTCTGAGTGCTATGGAGATTCAGAAGATCCCTGGTTTAGACTTCGGAGATCTGGGACTAGCATCTGGGGTGGTGATCCCTCCCAAGTTTAAAGCTCCGATTTTTGCTAAGTACGATGGAGTATCCTGTCCAAAACTCCATCTCCGCTCGTACGTCAGAAAAATCCAACCCTACACTGCTGATAGAAATTTGTGGGTGCATTTCTTTCAAGATAGTCTGTCAGGGACTCATCATGAATGGTTTTATCAATTGGAAGGAGCTAATGTCCGAAACTGGGAGGACCTTGCTGCTGCTTTCTACAAGGAGTATTAGTATAATGCCGACCTTGCTCCCACTCGTACTAAACTTCAGGGTATGTCTATGGGTGCAAGTGAAGGTTTTAAGGACTATGCTCAGAAGCGGAGAGATTTGGCTGGAAGAGTCCAACCCCCTTTGTTAGACCGGGAGTTGGTTGACATGTTTCTAGGGACGTTTTCTGGTCCATTCTTCAATCATCTGATTGATAGTTCGTCATCTGGGTTTACTGAATTGATTTTGACTAGGGAGAGTGTAGAAGCTGGTATCCAAAGTGGTAAGATAGAGAAAGGTACTTCATCAAGTGCAGAAAAGAAGCCTTCCATCGGTAGGAAAGAAGCTAGTGAAGTCTACGGCTCGAGGAGCCAAAGCAGACCTGAGTGTCGTCAAACAGTAAATGCGGTAGTAATATCAATACCCACCATTTCCCTACAATGCAATAATCAACAAAGAATAGAGAGACCGCATAGACAGTACACTCGGAGGGAAGCCCCGAAGAATCCCAGCACCATATCTCCGCTATATAATCCGAACGCCCGCTGTGCCTATCACTCTGATAGCCCAGGTCATGATACAAATAACTGTTGGGCCTTGAAGAATAAGGTGCAAGATTTGATTGAAGCTAAAGAGATTGAGATTGACGCTCCGGAGAAACCCAACGTCATAACTGCTCCTATGCCCAAGCATGGTCATGGTGTAAATGTTATGGATGATGATTCATTTGTGACCTCTGTGGAAGACATTTCTACTCCTTTGATGACAGTTAAGAAGAATCTATTGTTGGTCGGTTTATTTCTAGGCTGTGGCGAAGGTTGCCACCTATGTTCAATCCTGCCTGCTGGTTGTCGCTTATTGAGATCAGGTGTTCAGCGCCTGAAGGATAATAGAGAGATCTTGTTCGAGAAGTCTTTGATTCTGTTAGTTCCCGTTGAAGATGTTGCCATCATAACCATTTCCGCCAATCCTTCCAAGGTTTCCTCGAGAAAGCCTGTTAGGATTACACCCGTTCCAAGAATCGCTCCATTAATCATCACTATCCCTGGTCCTATCCCACACACTTCAGATAAGGCCGTCCCTTGGCACTATGGGGCCTATGTATATTACCATGGAGTTAAGCAAGACTTAAAGATTGAAGAAGCTGATGCTGATATCAGCAATATTGTCGGGGCTAGCAAGGTCACCAGAAGTGGAAGACTCTTTTCTCCCGAGATTTCCCCTCTGAATGTCCATAAACCTGTTGTCATTCCATCTGCTAGTACATCAGCAACTATCCCAGTTCCCGTTCCAGTTATCACCCCTATCGCCGAGTCATCTGACACTCGGGGCAAAGAAATCACAGGTGAGCCTGCCCGGACGGAGGCGCCTAAGAAGATCATTGTAGAAACCTCTAAACAGGAGATAGAGGAAATTCTGAAGATTATCAAGAAGAGTGACTATAACGTAGTCGAGCAGCTGAGGTAGACCTCGTCAAAAATCTCCATGTTATCCTTGTTATTGTGCTCGGAAGCTCATGCAAAGGCTTTAATTTCTTTCCTCAAAACTGCGCATGTGCCACAGGAAACCTCTGCCGATCAATTCAAATAACGCGTGACTAGTTTGACTGCCGACAACGGGTTGGGTTTCTCAGGCGCAGATCTTACTGCTAAAGGAAGAAATCATAATAATTCTCTGCACGTCTCGATCGAGTGCAGGGGCACTACTCTGGCCCACGTACTGGTGGATACTGGGTCCTCATTAAATGTTTTACCCAAGAAAGCACTGGACCGTCTGGACTGTGAAGGTTTGATTATGAAACCGAGCAATATTGTGGTTAGAGCTTTCAATGGGTCAAAAAGGATGGTGCACGGGGAAGTGGACGTCCCTGTTAAAGTTGGCTCTCAGACTTTTACATCTACGTTCTATGTGATGGATATCCGACCATCTTATTCTTGCTTGCTGGGTCGCCCTTGGATTCATAAGGCTGGGGAAGTGACTTCTACGCTCCATCAGATGTTGAAATATCCAGTAAAGGGGAAGATTGTTACGGTGTGAGGAGAGGAGGAGTACATGGTGAGTCATCTTAATTCCTTTCGCTATGTGGATATGGATGGGAAGTTCATCGAAACCCCGTGTCAGAACTTTGAAGAGGTCTCCGAGACTTTAGCGTCGACTGAAGTTGCTACTGACGAACCTCCGATGAAGTTGGCTTCTCTCAAGGATGCCAGGGCTGTAATTGAAAAAGGTGGGTGTGCTAATTGGGGTCAACTCCCTGACTCCACACACAAAACTGACAAGTTTGGTTTGGGCTTTACTGCAGAGGCTCAAAGGGATGTTCGGTGCGTGCGGATTGGAAGACCTCCTCTGCACATCAGTAATCAGGGAGTGAATGCAATTGAGGATGATGAAGAAGAGTCAGATATCGACAACTAGATTTACTCGACTACCAACGGTGGATTGAACAACTGGACAGCGAAGGACTTCGTACCCGTTTCTTTTATTACACAGTAATTGACTTTTGTTTTGAGATTTGTAACAAACAGTTTGAAACTTTACGTCCCGATGTCTTGCCCGAGGCACCTTGGCTTTGTTTATGAGGGCTTATTATTTGTCATTTTCATATATCATCAATAAAGCATTGGATATTTTCTTGCATTAAAAATTTTGTGCTCCTTGTTTTTCTTTTCTATCTTGCACTTTATCAAAGCATCTATTGTCTTACACACACTCACGTATCATAATTCAGATCCACTTCCACTCTGGATCCCATTGATATCAACTCTACTACTACTAGTTATGACTTCGAAAATCCGATCAACCAAGCCGAGGACGAAGGTGAGGATGATTGTGAAGTGCCTGGGGAACTTGCTAGACTATTACTACAGGAAGAAAGGGCCATACAGCCTCATGAAGAGCCAGTGGAATCAGTGAATTTGGGTACGGAGGAAGACAAGAAAGAGGTCAAGATAGGTGCAAATCTGGAACCTAGTGTCAAGCAACGGTTGATACAGATGCTACGCGACTATGTTGAGATCTTCGCCTGGTCTTATGAAGATATGCCTGGTTTGGACACTGACATTATAGTACACCGCCTGCCAACCAAAGAAGACTGTCCTCAGGTAAAGCAGATGGTTTGCCGTATACGCCCCGAGATGTCTGAGAAAATAAAAGTTGAGGTCATGAAACAGTTTGTCGCCGGATTTCTAGCTCTTACTTCTTACCCGCAGTGGGTTGCCAACATTGTTCTGGTGCCGAAGAAGGACGGTAAGGTACGAATGTGTGTGGACTATAGAGATCTGAATAGGGAGAGCCCCAAAGATGATTTCCCACTGCCTCACATCAATGTTCTGGTCGACAACACCACGCAACATAAGATCTTCTCCTTTATGGATAGTTTTTCTGGTTACAATCAGATCAAGATGGCTCCCGAGGACATGGAGAAGACAACCTGTGTTACGCAGTGGGGCACCTTCTGTTACAAGGTAATGCCTTTCGGGTTGAAGAATGTTGGGGCAACGTATCAGCGTGCCATGGTCGCTTTGCTCCACGACATAATTCATCATGAGATTGAGGTTTATGTTGATGACATGATTGCAAGATCCTAGACTGAGGAAGAACACCTTGACCATCTCCAGAAACTGTTCGACAGGTTGAAGATGTACAAGCTGAGGTAAAACCCGAACAAGTGCACCTTTGGGGTAAGGTCTGGTAAGCTGCTGGGTTTTGTCGTTAGTGATAAAGGTATTCAAGTGGATCCTGCAAAGGTGAAGGCTATACAGGAGATGCCAGCTCCCCGAACAGAAAAAGAAGTCAAAGGTTTTTTGGGACGTCTGAATTACATTGCCCGATTCATTTCACATTTGACCGCTACTTGTGAGCCAATCTTCAAGCTGCTGAAGAAAGATCAAGCAGTAAAATGGAATGATGAATGTCAGACCGCTTTCGAAAGGATCAAAGAATACCTCCAAGAGCCACCAATTCTAATGCCTCCAGTTGAAGGAAGACCTTTGATTTTATACTTGACAGTACTTGATAATTCAATGGGGTGTGTGCTGGGGCAGCATGACGAGTCTGGCCGAAAAGAGCACGCTATTTACTACCTTAGCAAAAAGTTTACCGACTGGGAGACCCGATACTCGTTGCTCGAGAAAACTTGCTGCGCTTTGGCATGGGTGGCTCGCCGACTGAGACAGTATATGCTGACTCACACTACCCTATTGATATCAAAGATGGACCCAATTAAGTATATCTTCGAAAATCCTGCATTGTCCGGAAGAATAGCAAGATGGCAGATGATCTTGACTGAGTACGACATCCAATACACAACCCAAAAAGCAATCAAGGGGAGTGTGTTGGCAGATCATTTGGCGCATCAGGCTGTGGATGATTACCAATCCATGAATTTCGAGTTCCCGGATGAGAACATCATGTTGGTGACCGACTGTGAAGAACCTGGACCGGATGAAGGACCTGAGGAAGGATCTCGATGGTCTATGTATTTTGATGGAGCCTCAAACGCGTTGGGTAATGGCATTAGTGCCATGATCATATCTCCTGAGGACTATCATACTCCGTTCACCGCCCGATTATGTTTCAATTGCACCAACAATATCATAGAGTATGAAGCGTGCATCATGGGCCTTCGAGCAGCTATTGACCGGAGGATTAAGTTCTTGAGTGTATTCAGATATTCGGCTCTCGTGATCAGTCAGATCAAAGGCGAGTGGGATACGAAGCACCCAAATCTTATTCCTTACAAAGAGTATATACTGATGTTGCTTCCGCACTTCGAGGAGATAACCTTTGAACATTTCCCCAGAGAGGAGAACCAGTTAGCGAACGCGCTAGCTACCATGTCTTATATGTTCAAGGCCAGGTGGGACAATGAAGCTCCCCAGATTACCATTGAGAAGTTGGACGAACCCGCACATTGTTGTGATATTGAGACTGAAGAGGTAGCAGGTAAACCCTGGTTTCACGAGGTGAAAAGGTATCTTGAGGCTCAAGAGTACCCCAAGGGTGCATCTGTTAATGATAAGAAGTTTATAAGGATATTTGCTGCGAAGTTCTTCATCAGCAATGAGGTTCTTTACAAGCGAAACCATGATTCAACCTTACTGCAATGTGTGGACAAGAACGAGGTAGAAAGGATTATGGCAGAGTTACATGAAGGTACTTTCGGAACTCATTCCAGCGGACATACCATGGCGAAGAAAATCCTACGGGCAGGATATAATTGGTCTACTATAGAAGTCGATTGTTATCAACATTCTCGGACCTGTCATAAGTGCTAAGTCTATGCTGATAAGGTGCATGTACCTCCAGTCCCTCTGAATGTTTTGACAGCACCTTGGCCCTTTGCAATGTGGGGCATCGACATGATTGGCAAGATCAGACCTACTGCGTCCAACGGGCATCGTTTCATCCTGGTAGCTATTGATTATTTCACGAAGTGGGTTGAGGAAACTTCCTTTGCTACAGTAACCAAGAACGTCGTGGTGCGGTTTATCCAACACAACTTGATCTATCGATATGGTGTACCAGAGAGGATCATTACGGACAATGGTAAAAATCTCAACAATATGACGATCACCGAGCTCTACAAACAGTTTAAGATACAACATCACAACTCTTCTCCCTACCGGCTAAAGATGAATGGGGCTGTTGAAGCAGCTAATAAGAACATCAAGAAGATTGTGCAGAAGATAATAGTGACTTACAAAGACTGGCATGAGATGTTTCCGTTCGCTCTTCATGGGTATCGCACCTCAGCACGGACATCGACAGGGGAAGCACCCTATTCTCTGGTATACGGCATGGAGGCAGTCCTGCCTATCAAAGTCCATATACCCTCTCTCTGGATTATGAAGGATGCAGGTTTAAGCGAACACGACTGGATCCAGACCCGACTTGATCAGCTGAACTTAATCAATGAAAAGAGACTTACTGCTATTTGTCATGGTCAGACGTATCAAAAGCGAATGATCAAGGCATTTAATAAGAAAGTCAGACAACAAGAATATCAAGTCGGGGATCTGGTGATCAAACGCATCATACTGCCACAAGGTGATCCCAGGGGCAAATGGACCCCCACTTATGAAGGGCCATTTGTGGTCAAGAACATTTTCTCAGGAGGAGCTATGATTCTAACCACCATGGATGGTGACGACCTTCCTTACCCCGTCAATGCAGACATTGTGAAAAAATACTACGCATAATCAAAGACCCGCTAGGTCGAATGGCCTAGGAAAAAATAAGGGCTTCCCGGTGAACCAAAAGGGTTCGGGCAAAAGTAAGGGATGAAAATGAAAAAAACGGTACACCCGGCAAGTCGAAAACCTGAAAAGGCGGCTTGGGCAAAAAAGGGTATCCCGGTGGATTGAAAATCCGAAAGGGCGGTCCAGGCAAAAATTAGGGATTAAAGCATAACACTATGTCTCATTGGATCATCTTGCAACCAGACTTTGGTATCGACTATCAAGCTCGGACGACACCAATCAATCTGATCTACCTTCAACCAAGTAGCAAAGTGATGAGACGCTCGAAGATATAAAGGCAATAGCAGAGTTGGAACCCAGTGGGATTGTTCACAAGCTGTTTTTCTTTGTTTTTCACAAATTGTATAATTTCTATCTTTCAGCGGTGTTCTCTTACTAGGACGTCAGCCTCTTGTACAAAACGCCTATTACAGGCTAACTTCAAGAATCAATACAATTCATTTTACAATAAATTTTAAAAAAATTGTTTTTCTTTTCCTATTTTGTTTTGCAAGAACGTCCAATGATTCATTTTTGATATATGCATTTGAAAATAATTGTTGCTCATATATATTTGCATACAAAACAAAGGACAATTACTCGTAATTCCAGGAACAGGGGAAAACAAGAAATGTCCAAACCTTACAGTTGCTCTAATCACCAGGTACAGGGATAAAACTAGCTTGAGAATATGACTAAAAGTACATACACTCCCCGCAGAGTAAAAGGTATCTAAAAACATTAGTGTTAATTCTCCCCAAGCAGAGTTCATCTATCACCAACAATGGAAGACTATCCCCAGTGGAGTTTATTTCTTCCACAAGTAGAGACTCAATCCCCAAAAAGGGTTCATTATTGCCAGCAACAGTAATTCATCCCCAGCCGAGGTTATTTCTCCAAATCAGCAGATCTTCTAGAAGAGTATCTCTTCCCCACAGAGTCATTCTCTCTCCAGTTTATTCTCCAGTAGAGTTATTCTCCCACCAATTTATTCTCAAATAATCTTCGATTGTTATCCCTAGCGGGAATGAAGAATTCAACTCTTTATATTCTCCACCAGCAGTCCGAGATTTATTTTCTCCAGTTAGAGAATATCATAAAAACATTGCATATCCATACATCATGGCATGTGCATACGCATCATACAACATGATCTCATTTAATTTGAGAGCATCATTACTCAATACATTTCATACAACATGACATTACATACAACTAACTCTTTATCTTTCAGGGAAAGATACAATCAAATTCTCACAAGTTTCTCTGGTTCAGTCAAATCAATGCTAAAGATTTATATTCCAGTTCAAGCTATGAAGCCCGGATCCGACCGGATAGTATCTTGATTTCCCCATCATATTGTAAAGCCCGGAGAACGACCAGATAACAGTATCAAATACCGCGAAGCCTGGAATCGACCAGATAGTGGTTTATCTTAAATTTAAGCTATGAAGCTCGGATTCGACCGAATAATAGTTTAATCCCCAACAAGTTATTATGAAGCCCAGAGAATGACCAGATAGCAATACAAGTTACTGTGAAGCCTGGATTCGACCAGATAACAGTACAAAGACACCATGAAGCCTGGAATCGACCAGATAGTGGTATATCATAAACACAACCCGTGAAGCCCGGAAATCGACCGAATAACAACTTAAAAAAGTTATTGTGAAGCCTGGATTACGACCAGATAGCAATACAAGACACCATGAAGTCTGGACTCGACCAAATAATGGTAGAAGACGTTGTGAAACCTGGATTACGACCAGATAGAAGCCAAGAATACTACGAAGCATGGAGTCGACCAAATAGTGGTATATCTTTAATGCAAGTTATGAAGCCCGGATTCGACCGGATAATATCTTGATCTCTCCGAACGCCATGAAGCCTGGATTCGTCCAGATAATGGTATGAAACATCGTGAAGCCTGGATTACAACAGGATAGCAGTAAAAGACACTGAGGCCTGGATTACCACCAAATAATAGTAAGGGACCATGCGAAGCTTGGATTTCAACCAAATAGCAGTCTACCTGGCCAATTACTATGAAGCCCGGAGATCGACCGGATATTAGTAAGCCTTAAAACAAAATGGAAGCCCGGAGGCTACCAGATAACCACTTGATTTCTTCTGAAGCCTGGAACACGACCAGATAAGAAGTAAGGTATTGTGAAGCCTGGAATCTACCAGATAGCAGTACAGGACACCATGAAACCTGGATTCGACCAGATAATGGTATAAGACATCGTGAAGCCTAGATTACGACCAGATAGCGGTAAAGGACACTGAAGCCTGGAATCGACCATATAATAGTATGAGACACTGCAAAGCTTGGATTTCGACCAAATAACTGTTTACCTAGACAATTATTAAGAAGCCCGGAGTCGACCGGATATTAGTGTGCCCTAAATTCAAGTTAAAGTCCGGATGCAACCGGATAACAACTTAATTCCTTCTGAAGCCTGGAGTATGACCAGATAAGAATTGAAAAATTGCAAAGCCTGGATTACGACCGGATAGCAAGTTTAATCTCATCTCCCCAGTAAGTCACTGTAAATCCTAAAGAACGACCAGATAGCAGTTGATCTTATCACTATGAAGCCTGGATCACGACCAAATAATAGTTCATTTTTACCTCTTCGACCAAGAGACGATTCCCCAGTAGAATAACGGACGAAGCTCCTAAAATTCAAATTTTTCCTCAAGACAGAGATCAACATTCCCCAACAAAATCTTCCTCAACAACAGGTATATGTGTTCTTGCTAAGGAATCTCTTAGGCGATCGACACTCCTTCGGATGGCATCTTTAAGCCCATTTTTCGTCATCAATCTCCAAATGTCATCTATAAGCCCGTTCCCGATATCTCAAGACAAGTACCACTTCATGCGAGTGCAAATTTCTGGGCACTTTAGTGTTCAATCATCTTCCATCCTCGGATCACGAAAGGCAGACAAGCCAATCTACATCCTCAGGTTTAAGATGATTAAACAGGGGCAGCTGTTGTACCCCAAAATTTTCCCTCCCATATTTCTCAATGCATTCCAAGTGAGGTCCTCAAATTGCTCAAGGAAGTCCAAGGGTTGACCAGACAAACTCTCTCCTAAGACAGTCTAGCTCAAATTAGGGTTTCAGTTTGCATCAAGGTGCTTGATTCAAAGGGATCCCAAATGCTCACTATTTTCCTAATATGTTCTCAATATCATCCATGTCAATTTTCAAGCCCTACAGAGGAAGTTTGCTCAGTCAATTGCTCAAAGGCCTGAAAGTCGACTATGCTAGGGCAAAAGACAACAGTGGCCCACATACAGTCAACTTCAAGATTTTTGGTCAACATCCTCATTTTGAAGTATTATTCATCATTTGATCAAGGGTTGATCATGATTCCTCAAGGATTGCTCACAATTCATCAAAACCCAAAAGTTGCTAAATTAGGGTTTTATAGGAAAAGTCAACTCAACTTTGACCAAGCATAAATTTCTCATACTTTATCAAGAATGACCCATACAAAGCTCATTTTGAAGAGGATGCAATTCCCTACAATTCATCTTCAACTCCCAAGTTCAAAATATGCACTCACAAGAAGTTATGAATTTGGACATTATAGGTCATTTTGAAAAGTCAACAAAAACACTTTTTTTGTCAAAGCTTCATACATGAACATGGAAAACTAAATTGATATGAGACAAAAAGGGTTGCTTAGAGGACATCCTAAGCTTTCTAAAAAGTCCAAAAACACATCTCTAGGGTCAAAATTGAAGGACTTATGCATTGGTTAATTGACCTTTTTTGCAAAATTGCCAAAAGTCAAAGATGCCTCAAATTGCATTTTTTGTCAAATGGGCCCCTTTTTGTGTTTGTATTGAGTTTGTAACATGGTCCACGACCCATGATTCTTCCAAATTTCCTTTATTTTATTGTTGTCATTTATTTTTATTTTTATTTCAATTAAATCAAATTAAATCAAAATAAAATCATGAAAATATCAAAATCATTTAAACCTTGAGATTTTGTGCATATTTCAGGTCCATGAATAGCTGGCAATGAGATCAAATCGTGCAAGGCTTGTTTGTATACAAAAAGATTAGATTTTGGCTTGTTTTGGAAAGATTTAAATGAGAATCAAATCTTGATCAATGATCATTATTGGAGAAGATTGGATGCAAACTTGTAAACCTAATTCACTCAAGGCTACATATAGAACAAATCCAGACCAAATGCACAGGGGTTGGAGGCGTGAAGAGTGAAGAACAACTTTCAAAAAATCAAGAAAAAGTGGTAATCTGATTTCATAGTTCCAGGAATTTTCAAGCCTTCCCAGTTATCTCATTCACTTGCTGGACATTCAAGGAGTTTATTCCAACCATCATCAGGCATTTTCGTGCCCAGAAACGCATTGTAAGTGCTTCACGACACCCTTACTTTTTTGAAATCGAATCTCATGAATTTGGCATTGCTAGCATATGTTATGGATATATTCTGAACCTTTGAGACATTTGCATGCTAATGGTAACAATTAATTGCATTTTTTCTAACCATACAGAGATCCACCATTGTTAGGTTTTCTTTGTTTGTTTTAGGGTTTTCTTATGCAGGTAAAATTGGCCCAAAAGAGGGGTTCCATGGTGCTCACAAGGTCAAGACGAATTGATCTGTACCATTAGTTTTCATTTATGATGCTTGTGTGAGATTTTGGAAACACACAGGGCTATAGCTACAGACTTTTGTCTGTAGGTAAAAGTCTGGGACTTTTACCAACGGAGAGAGGAAGAAGAAGGGTGGTGTGGCACCCCCTGGTTGGTCCATTTAAACTGGCGCGCACTTTTTGCTATTTTCCTCCACTAACTCACATTATCACATATTATTAATTGTTGTTATTCCATATACAAATAAGCAGCGTGGCATAGATGGCAACAAGGTGATGGTTTGAAGCTTGAGGACCTGGGTTCGATCCCAGGTCCCAGCAAAAACACTATTTTCTTATTTTCTTGTTACAGATTCAGTGCACCCTTGGTCCAAGCATCCACCATACGCCTTCAACACTCAGCCAACCAGATGTCCACAAGCTGGATCCAAAGGCCATCATTTGAGGGTCTACAATGCACCCTAGTCAACTTGCAACGTGGAATCTGAGAAGTCAAACATGGATCCAGGCTATTGGGCTCAAATATGCTATGGACACCCCCCTTTTCACTTTGATACCAGACCCAATTCCTTTTTTCTTTTATTTTATATATTTTCTTTTATTTATTTATTTATTTGTTTAAATTATTTTCTCACACAAAAATTAATTCTTTTTTTTTACAAAAAATTCATAAAATCAATTTTCATCCAAATTAGATTTAGGTTATATATTTTGTCAAAATTAATTTAATTAGTTTAATTTAATTTTAGGGAAATTTTAATCTTTTTGTAAATAAATTAAAATCAATTAGAAAATTATGGTTTTGTTTAATTTAATTTTTATTTTCTTTTCTTAAAATAACCAAAAATACAAAATAGGTCAAAATTAATTATTTTTCTTAATTTAAATTAATTAGTAACTAGGTTTGTATTTATTTAATCAAAACCTTATTTTTCTCAAAAAAACAATCAAAAAAACAAACAAAAAAGATTTTTCTTTCAATTAGGTTTAGACGGGGGTCAAAACCTTAATTTTCTCTCGTTCTCGATCCATCGCGCGTTTATTATTTTTGCAAATATTGATGTAACTTCTCATGGGATGTAATAGTTTAATTATGACTTTTCTTTTATTTATCGTTTTACGGGTTTTTGGCTATGTAATTAATCCCCCTCCCCGAAGCCTTGTAATAGCGTA
Source organism: Vicia faba (assembly GCA_948472305.1). NCBI lineage: Eukaryota > Viridiplantae > Streptophyta > Magnoliopsida > Fabales > Fabaceae > Vicia > Vicia faba. Next base: position 1,515,114,456 of record OX451739.1, read on the forward strand.
GCTTTATTTCTCGCATTTTAATTTTTACAAATATTAACTGTTAGATGTATGATAATAGGATTGCATGACAAGAATGTATGTTAATTTTAAAATGGTTAGCAAACCCTAAATGTGAAAAGATAATAACTGAAATCAAATCACTCGCACATGCGCACTCCTAGGGTATACTCTCACTTCGGTTGCCTTCGGTAAACGATCATTAAGTATAGGGTGTTTTAGTGGTCGCTCTCTTGTCTAAACAAAGATCAAAAGTCCCGTTCGGAAATGTTGCCTCAGAAATGTTGCCTCGAATAAGATCTTAAGACACTAGGGTTATTACTAAGACGTCCTAACATTGCTTTAGTGATCATACATCCCTTTCGAATTGACCCTTACAATTCCCACGATGATGCTACCTATTTCTCAATAGTAGGATAACATTGTCTAAAGGAAACGAGAATAGAAACATTCTTTTTCGAGTAGGTAGATGCTAGTAGGTACTTGCTCAAAAACAAACTTTTTCACACTTACACTTTTCCAAACAAAGTTTTCAAAAACACTTTGTAACACTCTTGAAGATAGAAGCAAGAGTTAAAACAAAGTCAAACAAAAACTTTTCAAAACACACAAACACGAAAGCAATTTAAAAAAAAATGATGAGCAAGTACCTAAGAGCCCGTGGAAAACCACGGATAGAAAGGGTGCTAATACCTTCCCTTTCTATAATCTACCTCCCGTACTCAGAATATCTCAAAAAAAGGATTTTTTTTGGGTGCTTTTTTCCTTTCTAGTTGGATAAAATAAAAGTCGGTGGCGACTCTTGCTTACCGCGACATTTTGCAAACACAAACGCAAAACAGCATTTTCCTAAAACAGTCCGGTTCTGCCACCGTATCACAGATACAAATTGAAAACTTGCATCCAATGCCATGGATTTTTCCACAATTACAACCCTAATGAGATTCACTACAAAAGCACAACAATCATAGGTCAAGAGAGAAGGCAGCAGCCACAAAGAGAGCCATATAAAAGTGCAAAAAATCACAAGAATCGTGAAAGTTGAAAGCTTCAAGTCCAGCCTTTGTTGGTCAAAACCAAGGAGTCATTCTTCCTCCTGAGGTTCCCAGAAGCTTATATGAACCATTATATAAGCCAAAACGTGCCAAGAATCTCTCTCTCCCAAGCATCACCGATTTGGTAAAAATTCGTGAATTCAAATCCTCTTATTACACAATATAAATGAATTATGCGTGCATATTTGTGTTCATATGATTGTTTTGAATTGTTTTAACGTGCTACATAGAAACCTAGAAGCTTAGAACACATGTTGCCATAGTTAGGGCTTAGAAACGGCCAAGGGATGAATAGGGTGATACAGGGCTCCTCGGGCCAAATGGCCATCACCATTGAATTCGTAGCATGCGAAATAGGGGGGGGGGGGGGGGGGGGGGGTAGCCTGAATTTGGGGCTTTGGTTCTGCGTATTTTTGCAAATCCAAGTTTTGTTTGGCCGGAGAAGACGACCGGAGCGTAGCTCTGGCGTCGTTGACTTCTCTGACCCAGGCGAGGACCATGCGTGGCAGGTTAACATGTTTTAATTGGTTGTTTAAAATCCCAGGGCCCCACTTGCTGGCGCGTGCTTGAAAACTCATCCATGGTCTTGTTTTCCCTTATAATATTATTTTGTTATTATATATATGAATGACCAGGCAATGCAGATGGCAAGAATGAAGGGCTTAAGGCTTTGTATGTGTGGGAGGTCAGGGGTTCGACCCTTGCCTCCTGCATATTATTTTTCCAATTTGTAATTGCAGATCCAATACATTACACTCCCAGGAGCGCACCATATGTCACATTCTCAACACCTTTAGATCCATCCAGTACCAGATCTCACGCCCAGAAACGTTTCCCCATGGTGGACCTCCCTACCATATCAACATTGGATCCAGCGTGAGCATGGGCCATCAGAGTTGGGCCTGGACAAAATTCAACAACACACCCTTATGATTGGGTTTCACACCCCCCTTTCAGGCCCATTTCTCAATTTAATTTTTTTCTTTTTATTTATTTTTATATTATTTTGTTTATTCATTCTTTTTTTTAATCATAAAATCAGAAAATCAGAAAATCATCACAAAAAAATTAGGACTTAGTTTTTTTTCTTAATAAATTAATTTTTGCAAATTAATTAATTTAATAAACTTTAAGTTATTTTCTTTAAATTAAAATTAATTAGAGAATTAGGTTAAACTTCTAATTTTTTTCATAAAATATAAAAAAAAACATTTCTGATAAACAATTAGATTTTTTAGGGTTTAGAACTTTTTCCCGTCTTAATTTTGCACGCTATTATTTTTTTCATACGAATATTTTTACCACTTATGTAATTGCGCCCGATTTGTAATAGTTAACTACGGTTATTGATTTCCGCACTTTACTTTTCGTCCATTACTTATGTATCTACACCAAAGCCATGTAATAACGTAGGAACTTTTATTTCTCACTCTTTATATTCTTATATGTTTGTATATAACTGTTAGTAACTTAGGCGTGCATGACAAGATTAATCAATTAACCATTAGATCACTGATTGCAAGATAAACATAACTGAAAAAACACATTGTTGCACACTTGCACCCTTAGGGTATACCTCACTTGGTTGCCTCGGAAAATAATGGTCGTGTCCCTCGAACATAGGGATATCTTAGCAAAGACCCTCAATTCTAAAGTCATCAAAAAGATCATGGTCCCTAACGTCCCCCGAGTTGCCTACGAGAAATGATCTTGTCCCTCAATGTTGCCTATACGATGACAGTCCCTTCGAACGCTAAGATATCCTTACATGTTGCCTTCAATGACCATAACGTCCATTTCGGTAGTCCCTCAACATCCAAAGATAGGGCTACCTACTCACTAATAGTAGGATAACACTATCTAAAGGAAAGGAGGAAAAGAACACCTTTTTTCGAGTAGGTAGATAACTCTTAAGTACTTGCTCAAATCTTTTTTTACACTTTCAAACTTCTTTTCAAAAACGCTTTATCACACTCTTAAGGACTGATACAAGAGTTATCATGAAGCAAACAAAATATTTCAAAACACACAAGCACAAACAGTTTTCTAAAATGAGCAAGAACCTAAGAGCCCGTGGGAAACCACAGATGGAAAGGGTGCTAACACCTTCCCTTTCCATAATCTACCCCTTACTCAGAAAATCTCGAAAAAGGTCTTTTTCTGTTCTTTTCACCCTTTCCTTTATAGGATAAAAGAAAAGTCGGTGGCGAATCTTGCTTACCGTGACATCTGCGAACAAAAAACGCAAAACTACTATTAACAGTCGATTCTGCCACCGTATCACAGAACTTGCGACTCTGCTGGGGAAATAATAAAAGTGGGGTTTACCTTAGGGTCTAGATAATTTATAATCTGTTTTCTTTGTCTTGATTGCTTTACTTTTAAGGGTACAGTTTGGGTTACTATATATCTTACACCCGGATCTAAGGATACCTTTTAGGTAAGTAGGAATAGATCGTGGAAAATATGCGGGGTATATTGACACGGTTGAAGTGATGGCTACGTTGATGCGACACTTTTATTGGTACCGGTAGTCCTTGAGTTAATCAAGGAGAATACGGGGCCTCTGCATGGTGTCATGAAGCGTCAACTGACCTTAGAACCTTTAAATAAACAACTTGGCCATTAAGACGTAGTGAGATGGCCGTATTTGGTGTATTCCAAAAGTCGGCATATACTCGATGCTACACTCATTGAGGTTTAACTCATGAGTTTTGTTTGGTTGTAAGTTAGTTGCCTATCAAAATGAACTTGTGGGAAAGATCAGTGATATTGAGATCCCTTAGAACCCGGTTACTATTTATAGGACAGGTTGAACCAATCCAACTTCAAGAGGGTATGACCTTAAAACCCATGCAAGCTTTAAACCTAAGGTCTTTGTGTGATTTGCCTGTGCTTATTATATCTGTAATTTCTTAGCATAATCATACACATCATAACATCATGCCACAACATTTCCTTAACCATTTCAAGGATCTCAAGGGTTTATGATGTAGGTTATGGTAAATCAGACGTCTAGCAAGGGGCAAAGGGGATTTATTTTCCTCTAGCCAATGCCGTCAAAATATCAAAACTCAACAACTTGAGTAAGGGGCTATGACCCACTTGATATGGTGAGTTTGACTCTCGTAGAAGGACACTCAATGATACAAAGTTATTCAATCAAAGCTGCAAATTCTGACATTTTCTTATTTACCCCGCGAGATCCTTGAAAACATTGCATACATACATATCATGCATAAGCAGGTTTCAAAACAGGTTTCTCATCCTCTTCGTTGTTTATTTTAGTAATGGCTCTAAAACAAATAGTGAAGGATCTTCAAACTCAGAATGCACAGTTTCAACAGATGATCATGGATCTGGCCAAGGGGCAAGAGGAACTGAAAGCCTTGATTGTGAAAGAGAAGACTAAGAAGCCAAGGAAGACAGCTGGTGTGGTAAATCTGAGAAGGAGTTTCAAAGGACCGCTAAGGCAATTGGTTGAGCTGACATCTTAATCAAAAGAAGGAGATAATCAAGAGGGGGGAGACAAGGGAGGAAGACCCCAGTCCAAGGGAATCTGATAATGAGACTGATTACAATGAAGAGTAGTATCCTCCGGCTGACGAAAAGTACAAACAGCTGAAAGAACATTTGAGTGCCATGGAAATCCAGAAGGTGCCCGGGCTGGATTTTGAAGAGCTGGGTTTGGTCTTCAGGGTTGTCATCCCACAAAAGTCCAAGGTTCCAGTATTATCCAAATATGATGGGGTTTCATGTCCCAAGATGCACCTCTGATATTATGTTAGGAAGATACAGCCTCACACTACTGACAAGGACTTATGGGTCCACTTCTCTTAGGATAGTCTATCTGGAACTCAATTAGAGTGGTTCTACCAGCTGGAAAGGACCAACATCCGTAATTGGGAAGACCTGGCTACTGCTTTCTACAAGAAGTATCAGTATAATGTAGACCTTTCTCCCACCCGTACACAACTCCAGAGCATGTCTATGGGTTCGAGCGAGGGCTTTAAAGACTACGCTTAGAAGTGGAGGGACTTAGCAGGAAGAGTCCAACCTCCCCTGACTGATAGGGAGGTAGTGGATATGTTTCTGGGTACCCTGTCTGGTCAATTTTTCAATCACCTGATTGGAAGCTCCTCAGTCGGCTTTACTGAATTGATCTTGATAGGGGAAAGAGTGGAAGTTGGAATTAGGAGTGGTAAGATTAAAAAAGATGCATCCTCTAGTGCAGTAAGGAAGCCATTTGTTGGGAAGAAAGAGGTTAGTGCTGTGTACAATCAGAGGAATCAAGACAGAACTGAATTACGTCCGGCGATAGGGGATGTTATGATCTCCAAGCCTGCACCTACTCAACAAAGGAACAATCAGCCGAGAGAAGAAAGGCCTGTAAGACAATTTACCAGGATAAACATGACTTTGTCTCAAGTTTTGCCGCAATTACTGAAATCCAATCTGGTAACTTTGAAGGAATCCCTGAAGAATCCTAATACCACCTCTCCCCGCTACAATCCAAATGCTCGATGCGCCTACCATTCTGTGTGTCTTACCCGGGGCATAATGGGTTATTTGTGAGGGTTATCATGTTTCAATTTCATATGGCATTAATAAAGCATTGGACGTTTATGCATACAAATTTTGCACTCTCTGCTTTTCTTTTCTGCTTTTTACTTTTTCTATACAGCTATGCTCTTACATACACCCACGTATCAAACTGCAGATCCATATCGACTTTGGATCCCATTGATAACAGTTCTTCTATTGTTGGTAATGACTTTGAAAATATGATCAAACAAGCCGAGGACGAAGGTGAGGAAGATTTTGAGGTACCCGGAGAACTTGCTAGGCTGCTACAGCAGGAAGAAAGGGTTATACAGCGTCATGAAGATCCAGTTGAGACAATAAACTTAGGCACAGAGGAGGACAAAAAAGAAGTCAAGATAGGTGCAAATTTGGAGCTTAATGTCAAACAGCGGTTGATACAGATGTTGCATGATTATGTCGAGATCTTTGCCTGGTCGTATAAAGACATGCCAGGACTAGACGCGGATATTATGGTTCATCGTCTGCCAACTAAAGAAGATTGCCCTCCGGTAAAACAGAAGGTCCATCGTATGTGCCCTGAAATGTCATAGAAGATTAAAGCAAAGGTTATGAAGCAGTTTAACATGGGGTTCTTAGCTGTCACCTCCTATTCCTAATGGGTTTCTAACGTAGTCCCGATGCCTAAAAAATACGGCAAGGTACGGATGTGTGTGGACTACCGAGATTTGAATAGGGCAAGCCCCAAGGATGACTTTTTGCTTCCCCACATCGACGTTCTGGTTGACAATACCGTACAACATAAGATATTTTCCTTCATGGACGGTTTCTCTGGCTACAATCAGATCAAGATGGCACCTGAAGATATGGAGAAGACAACCTTCTTCACACAATGGGGAACTTTCTGCTACAAAGTGATGCTGTTTGAATTAAAGACGCCGGGGCAACATATCAACGAGCTATGGTAGGTTTGTTTCATGACATGATTGACCATGAGATAGAGGTCTATGTTGACGACATGATAGCTAGGTCTCAAACTTAGGAAGAGCACCTTGATCATCTACAAAAGTTGTTTGACAGGTTGGAGACGTACAAGCTAAGGTTAAATCTGAACAAGTGCACCTTCGGGGTAAGGTCTAGTAAACTTCTAGGCTTCATCGTCAGCGACAAGGGTATTCAGGTAGACCCTTCATAGGTTAAAGCTATACAAGAGATGCCGACTTCTTGCACTAAAAAGGAGGTTAGAGGTTTCTTGGGACACCTAAATTACATTGCCAGGTTCATTTCCCATTTAACTGCTACTTGTGAGCCCATCTTTAAACTCCTAAAGAAAGTTCAAGTGGTAAAATGAAATGACGAATTCCAGACCTCCTTCGAAAGAATCAAAGAACACCTTTAAGAACCTCCAATTTTGATGCCTCAAATTGAAGGAAGACCTTTAATAGTGTACTTAGAAGTGCTAGATAATTCAATGGGGGGTGTACTGGGGAGGCATGACGAGTTCGGTCGAAAAAAGCATGCAATATACTACCTTAGCAAAAAATTTACCGACTGTGAAACAAGATACTCACTACTCGAGAAAACTTTCTGCGCTTTGGTAGGGGATGCTCGCCGACTGAGACAGTATATGTTGACTCACACTACTTTGTTGATATCTAAGATGAATCCGATCAAGTACATCTTCAAGAAGCCCGCTCTCTCTGGAAGAATAGCAAGATGGAAAATGATTTTGACTGAATACGATATCTAATACACGACCCAAAAAGTAATCAAGGGAAGTGTATTATCTGATCATTTGGCTCATCATGTTGTGGATGACTACCAGTCCATGAACTTTGAATTCCCAGACAAGAATATTATGTAACTGACTGACTGCGAAGAACCTAGACCGGATGAAGGACCTGAGGAAGGATCCCGATGGACTATGGTTTTTGATGGAGCCTCCAATGCACTCGGTAACGACATCAGTGCTGTAATCATATCTCCTGAAGGTTGTCATATTCCTTTCACCTCCAGGTTATGTTTCAACTATACAAATAATATGGCGGAGTATGAAGCATGCATCATGGGTCTCAAAGCTGCTATTGACCAAATGATTAAGTTCTTGAGCGTTTTCGTGGATTCAGCCTTGGTAATAAGTCAATCAAAGGAGAGTGGGACACGAAGCACCCGAGTCTCATCCCGTACAAAGAACATGTGATGGCCTTGCTCCCACACTTTGAAGAGGTCACTTTTGAAAATTTTCCACGAGAAGAGAACCAGTTAGCGGACGCGTTGGCTACTATGGAATCTATGTTCAAGGTCAAGTGGGACAACAAGGCTCCTCGAATCACTATTGAGAGGTTGGATGAACCAGCGTACTGCTATGAGATTTACACTGAAGAAGTAGCAGACAAACCTTGGTTTCATGAAATAAAGAGGTGTCTCGAGGCTCGAGAATACCCTGAGGCGGCGTCTGTCAATGATAAGAAATTTCTGAGAAGGTTCTCCGCAAAGTTCTTCCTCAGTAATGGAATCCTCTACAAGCACAAACATGACTCTACTTTACTTCGGTGCATAGACAAGAGTGAATCAGAGAGGATTATGGCAAATTTACACGAAGGTACCTTTGGCACCCACTCCAGTGGAGATACCATGGCTAAAAAGATCCTACGGGCAGGATGCTATTGGTCCACTATGGAAGCATCCTATTATCAGCATTCCCGAACTTGTCATAAATGCCAGATCTATGCTGATAAAGTACATGTACCTCTGGTTCCCTTGAATGTCTTGACGGCTCCCTGGCCCTTTGCGATGTGGGGCATTGACATGATCAGAGAGATTATACCTACCACTTCCAATGGGCATCGCTTCATCCTAGTGGCCATTGATTACTTCACGAAGTGGGTTGAGGCTGCCTCTTTTTCTACTGTTACCAAGAATGTTGTGGCGTGGTTTGTCAAGCATAACCTGATTTCTCAGTATGGTGTGCCAGAGAGAATCATCACGGACAATGGTACAAATCTCAACAATATGATGATCACCGAACTCTATAAACAATTCAAGATCCAGCATTATAATTCTTCCCCTTACCGTCTGAAGATGAATGACACTATGGAGGCTACTAATAAGAATATCAAGAAAATCATACAGAAGATGACGGTGACATACAAAGACTGGCATGAGATGTTACCATTTTCTCATCATGGTTATCTCACCTCAGCACGAACATCGACAAGGGAAACACCTTATTCTCTGGTATATGGTATGGAGGCTGTCCTGCCTATTGAGGTCCAGATCCCTTCTTTGAGGATCATGAAGGATACAGGCTTGAACGAAGACGATTAGATCCAGACTCGACTTGATCAACTGAATCTGATTGATGAGAAAAGGCTTATTGTTGTCTATCATGGTCAAATGTATCAAAAACGAATGATCAAGGCTTTCAACAAAAAGGTCAGACATCAAGTATATCAAGTGGGTGATCTAGTAATAAAGCGCATCATACTGACACAAGGTCATCCAAGGTGAAAATGGACTCCCACATATGAGGGGCCATTTGTAATCAAAAGCATATTTTCCAGTGGAGCCATGATTCTGACCACCATGGATGGTGACAACCTTCATCACCCTATTAACGCGGACATAGTGAAAAGATACTACGCGTAAATAAAGACCCAATAGGTTGACTGGCCTAGGCAAAAATAAGGGCATCCCGGCGAACCAAAAGGGTCCGGGAAAAAATTAGGGATAAAAACAAAAATTTGTACACCCGACAAGTCGAAAACCTACAAAGGCGGCTTGGGCAAAAAAGGGTATCCCGGTGGAATGAAAACCCAAAAGGGAGGTCCAGGAAAAAGTTAGGGATTTGAAGCTGTTGTACCCAAATATTTTCCCTCTCATTTCTCAAGAAATCTCTCACAAGATCTCCTTTGGTTCAAGACTACACAAGGTTTGATCAGCTCAAGACACCTCCTCAAGCACTGATAACTGAAAATTAAGGTTTGAGTTTGCACAAGGACAAATGGAATTTTAATTCCCCATATGACTTTCATGGATCATTTTGGACCCTCAAGATTGCTCATGTCAAGTTTTAAGTCTTGGATCACATTTTTGCTCAATCAATTGATCAGTTGACCTAAAATCAACTGTATTGGGAAAAAGTCAACTGTGGTCAATTTATAGTCAAACTTAATAATTTTTTATCCATATCAACATCATGAACTCATATATGTCAATTGATCAAGTTTGGATCACAATTCCACAAGAAATTTGATCAGATCATCAAAAGGGAAAAATGATCAAAATTAGGGTTTTTGACAAAGAAGGTTCAATTTCTGATTTTTGACCTAGCAAATGACTTATTGGTTTGATACTTGATATCAAGGATTCAAATTATTCATTTTTACCTAATGTCATGGCTCAAAACATTTCTCAAGTCCAATTGATTGATAGTTGAATTTCAGTCAACTGTACACTGAAAAGTCAAACTTTGACCTTTTGGTCAAAATCAAGTTTCAAAGATTAAAATTCATCAAGAAATGTCAAAATATGAAGCTTTTTCATCAAGAAATCAAAAAGTCAAGATTTCATTTTGAAAAGTCAAAATTTCCAAGACTTAGAATTTTTCTAAGTGTTGAAAATTCATGTTTTTTTCATAACTTTATGCCAAATTTTCATCATGATGCAAGATGATTCAAAGGAAACTTCCAACATGAAAGTTGTAGATAACAATGAGATCTAAAATATTGTATATAAGAACTTTTTCTATAAATGCTTGGATTTGAAGTTACGATTTTATAAAGACATGCTCATGAAATTTGAAGACTTAGTGAAATTTTGCCCTAGTTTAGGTAGGATTTTGACCTAACTTCATGACACTTTTTCACATAGTTCCAAGAAGAATATTCAAAACTGTCCAACATAGAGGTTTTAGAGGATGTTATAAGCTTTCCAAAATATCCAATAACTCATTGAGATCATACTTGAGCTAGGAGAATCGAAGGCAAGAAGCTAGGGTTTCAAACTTGAATTACAAGCCATTTCTTGATGAACACATAATCCAATCTCAATGTTAGGCTGCATAATCTTGCTTTGCAGGCCTTCTATCTTGTGTATCTATCCATCATTAATGGATTACACAAACTTTTGAGCTATAATCCAAGTGGTTTAAGCATGGTCCAATTTAATTTGCCATTTTGGGAAGAAAGTTAACAATGCCATTCTTGAAAAGCAAGCTTTATGCACAAAGTCAATTCTTGAGCCTCTCACTTGTTCCCTCTGATCACACTCCATCTAAAAAGTCAGAAGCAAGTTTTTTTAAAGCATAACCACTTTACAATAGCAAGTACAAAAAGCATTGAAACTTGATTTCTCAAGAAAATCAAATGTTGAGCTTAAACATGTGATTTTTAATTCTGATCAAATAAAAGTCTTAAAACTTGTTGCTTATAAGTAGAGGCACTATTTGTAAGCGAAGACACGAGCTTAAGCACCCTGAAACTCTCCCAAACTCCCTCAAATCAGAACTTGCATCAAAACTCCATTTATATGCACATTCTGACATTGAACTTGTAACTCACAATTCTCTCGTGCGTTTCCATTGCTAATCGATCACAATGCTCTTACACATTAAATATAGTCCATCCATGTCCCTGTTTCATACCTGTAATTCCATCTTCATCAACCTCCATAACCAAAAACAGAGCTCTGCAAGTTGACTTCTCCAGGCCATTTCCGCCATCCATTGCTCAAGCTAATCATTGCATTAGCTTCCTGGAAACTTGAGGAAGCTAACCTGATCATTGCAGCACCTTGAATCAAGCTCATTTGCATTTCACGATTCCCAGTTTTGAGGTATCTTTTCTGAACTTCTATATTTTCATTTAGGCATTATTAGGCTTGCATTTGTGAAGATAAAATGTAGATTTCATTGCCCTGAAACTGTACATGTCCATAGATTTCATTTATATTGATTGAGCTTAGAGAATTTTAGGTTTGAATCTCTGAAAAAAGTTAGGTCAGAATTTGGTACTTTTAGAAATTCTCATTCATCTTTAATTTATAGCTTATAATATTTATATGGTTGGATTCGTATGGAAAAATGGAGCAACTTTCATGTTTGCATCTTTCATTTTTGTTGAGAAATGAGCAAGTTACAGGAACCATGGCTGGAGGTTGAAGATGAAGTCATTTTCAGGACTGGGTTTATGTTATGTATTATTTGTTTTGCTTATGTTAATGGATGTACAACCATCCCAGTGGTAAAGGTAGCGCGCGTGTATGGTAAGGGTCATGGGTTCAAGACCCAGCGCTACCTTTTGTTTTCATTTTTCACATTTTCCTCTTTTTTGTCACAAACAGCAACATCTGGGCCTCCATCTTTGCGCCTTGTCATTTTTGGTGACTTCTAACCCCCCTGCCTTCTTTCACACATCTGGCCCAACATTTTTTTTATTATTTCATTTTTATTTATTTTCTTTTTCTTATTTCATTTTATTTCATTTTCTTTATTATTTTTTGTTACTATTATTATTATTATTATTATTATTATTATTATTATTATTATTATTATTATTATTATTATTATTATTATTATTATTATTATTATTATTATTATTATTATTATTATTATTATTATTATTTTTATTAATAAAAAATCCAAAAATATTTTTATTTATTATGCTCACATTTATATTTATATTTTCTTTATAAAACAAAAAGAACAAAAATATTTTCTTAACAAATTTAATTTCTTTTTCTTAATAAATTAATAATCAGAATTAGGTTTAATTATTTTTCTTTTTTATTTTAAATTAATTTAGAACTTAAGTTTCTTTTAATTAATTAATCACCATATTATTTTCATTAAACTTAAAACCTTTTCATAAAAAACCTAAAAAATGCTTCAAACTTATTTTCTTTTCTTAATTAATTTTGGTTTAATTTTATTTATCTTTAATAAATTATTTTTCCTTTTTTAGTAATTAGGTTAAAACCCTTAATAAAAACCAAGCAAAAATCATTTCTTTTCCATTTATCTTCTTGTATATTTATTCAATTCTTGTACAATATTCAATATGGTTGTAATAGATAATTAGGTTTAATTTTCTTGCAAACCCCATTTGTAAATTTGTATACCCCCTCCCCTAATGATGTAATAGCCTAGTAATTTTACTTTTCGCAATTTATCGATTTCATATAAATGTTAGTAATTAGGGTTTGTATGGCAAGACTAAAATCAACAGGTAGAAAACCCTAATTCAAGATAAACAATGCATGTAAATCAAACACACTTGCACACTTTCACCCCTAGGGTTAACTCCACTTTGTTGCCTTATAAAAATGTTCATGTTATGCATGTGGGATGTCTTAGCAAAAACAAATCAAAAATACAAGATCATAGTCTCTCAATGACGCTACAAATATTTCCTTTCAAAGGATCTTAGCCCCTCAAGAGAAAATTCTAAGATATCTCACAACATTGTTATCATGACTATACGATGACCCACGCCTGTCCCTTTACATCCTAAGATGAGGCTTCTTACCAATCAATGGTAAGATAGCAATATCAAAGGAAAGGAAGAAATGAATAAAGACTTTTGAGTAGGTAGATTGTTCCTAGTTACTTGCTCACTTTCAAATCAAACATCCTTGCCCATTTTCAAAACAAACACCAAACACTTTCAAAAAACTTTCCAAACATAAAATATTTTCAAAAGTCCAACACTTTATATACGTTCTTACGAACGAGAACCATTACAAAGTTTTCCTAAACGAAGGCACCTTTTCAAAATACTTTTAAAAATCACCACAAAGCACATTTTCAAACAAAAGCAAGTGATCTAGCAAGCAACTAAGATCCCATATATAACTATGGATGAAAAGGGTGCTAACACCTTCCCTTTTCATAATCTACCCCCCGAACTCAAGAAATAATCTTAAAGGTCTTTCCTATTCTTTTTAGCCTTTCCTTTTGGATAAAAGAAAAGTCAGTGGCGACTCTTGCTAACCGCAACATTTGCGATCAAACCCAAAACATCCCAAGTCAGTTCTCCCACCGTATCACAGATCTGGTAATTCTGCTGGGGAAAGGCTTAAAAGTGGGGTTACCTTAGGGCTAGATCACCTATATTTGCTTTCATTGTTTGACATGTTTGCTTTACAGTTTGGTTCTTTGTTTGGGCTTGTTTTAATTCTCCACCCAGATTTGGGATACCTTATAGGTAAGTAGCAATATGTTATGGAAAATATGCGGGGTATACTGACATGGTCTAAGCAATAGCTACGTTAGTGTGACACATTTGCGGGTACCGGTAGCCCTTGAGTAGTCAAGGAGAATACGGGGCCGCTGTGTGGTGTCATGAATCACTGACTGACTTTAGAACCTTTACTTGACCAACTTGGTCATTAGGACGTAGTGAGCTAGACGGCTTTGGTGCAATCTGAAGTTGGTTGATACTCGATACTACACTCATTGAGATATGACTTCTCGAGATATTTCGGTCACTGTGAAAGAGGCTTGCGCTGAAACAATGCCTGATAAGGAAGATCAGTGATATTGAGATCCCTTAGAACCCGGTTACTATTTCTAAGACAGGTTTGAGCCAACTAAACTTCAAGAGGGTACTTACCTATAAGACTCCATGCAAGCCTAAACCTAAGGACTTGTTTGCCTTGTTTGTATATACTTACTTCTACATAAATTCATAAAAATCATAACAACATACTCATTCTCACTAACCATTTAAAGGGTTATTGGGATTTATCTTTGTTCTGTTTTGTAGGACATGGCTTTTATCCGCATAAATACTATCCAAGTCAATCTCGTAAAAATTCCTCCTTAACTCTTCATCAAAAGCTCAAGTATCCGGTTAAAGGGAGAATTGTCACTGTCTATGGTGAGGAGGAGTTCATGGTAAGCCACCTCAACTCTTTCAAATATGTGGAGATGGATGGGGAATTTATAGAGACCCCGTGTCAAGCCTTTGAAGTGGTGCCACCAATGATTGCTACTACAAAATGTTCCTCTGATGTGTCCAAAGTTGTTAAGGTCGTGCCAAAGATGGTTTCAGTCAAAGATGCTCGTGCTGCAGTTTAAGAAGGAAGCTGTGATACTTGGGGGAAACTCCTTGATGTCCTATTCAAAGCAGACAAATTTGGTTTGGGTTTCACCATCAAGGCTCAGAAGGAAGTGAGGCACACTCGCGTAGGGAAGCCCCCTCTCCGCATTAGAAGCCACGAGGTCAACGCTATAGGTGATTCTGATGATGAAGTTGCATTTGAAGAATGGGTGTATCCTACTACAATGGAGCTAAAGAATTGGCATGCAAAGGACTTCGTGTCCATCTCCTTCATTGAGGAGTAATCACTTGTTTTCTGCTTTCTTTTTAATTCAAGAACATATTATCTATAATATTAAACAATGACCTTTATGCCATGTGCCTGGCCCGGGGCACTTTGGTCCATTTGTCAAGGGTTTTATTTATGTTCATGATATCATATGATCATTCAATACAAATCATTGGACTCTTACATGCACACACACACACACACACACAAACACACACACACACACACATACACACACACACACACACTCACTCTTGCAGGTCCTCATCCACTCTGGATCCTATTGCTATTGACTCTACTATTGCCGACTATGACTTTGAATGTCCAATTAACCAAGTCGAAGACGAAGGCGAGGAAGATTGTGAAATACCGGGAGAACTAGCCATACTTCTATTACAAGAGGAAAAAGCTATTCAGCTGGAAGAAGAGTCAATTGAAATCATCAATCTAGGTACCGAGACATACAAGAAAGAAGTCAAGATCGGTGCTAACCTGGAAAGCAGTGTCAAAAGCATATTGGTTCAGATGTTGCATGACTATGTGGAAATGTTTGCTTGGTCGTATGAAGATATGCCAGGGTTAGATAACAACATTGTAGTTCATCGTCTGCCGACAAAAGAAGATTGTCCTCCTGTCAAACAAAAAGTTCATCGCATGAGGCCTTACATGTCTGAAAAGATAAAAGATGAAGTGATGAAACAATTTGACACAAGGTTCCTATCTGTGACATCTTATCCCCAATGGGTTGCAAATGTGGTGCAAGTTCCAAAGAAAGACGAGAAAGTTCGCATGTGCGTAGACTATAGGGATCTGAATAGGGCAAGCCCTAGGGATGATTTCCCTCTACCTCACATTGATGTCCTGGTCGATAACACTGCTCAGTATAAAGTCTTCTCTTTCATGGATGGTTTCTTCGACTATAATCAAATTAGGATGGCTCTCGAAGACATGGAGAAGACCACTTTCATTACGCAATGAGGCACCTTTTGTTACAAGGTCATGCCGTTCAGATTGAAGAATATAGGGGAAACATATCAAAGAGCTATGGTAGCTTTGTTTCATGATATGATTCATCATGAAATAGAGGTATATGTGGATGATATGATTGCAAGATCACAAACTGAAGAGGAACATCTCGATCACCTGTACAAACTATTCTAGAGGTTGAAAAAGTACAAGTTGAGGTTGAACCCTAACAAGTGCACATTTGGAGTATGATCTGGAAAGCTTCTAGGTTTTGTTATCAGTAATAAAGGCATTGAAGTTGATCCTGCCAAGGTGAAGGCCATCCAAGAAATGCCAGTCCCCCACTCTGAAAAGGAAGTTAGATGATTCTTGGGTCGTCTCAATTACATCGCTCGCTTCATATCTCACTTGACTGCTACTTGTGAGCCAATCTTCAAACTCTTGAAGAAAGATCAGGTAGTCAGATGGAATGATGAATGCCAAGCTACCTTCGACAAAATCAAAGAATATCTATAAGAACCTCCTATCCTCATGCCTACAGTTGAAGGAAGACCATCGATCATGTACTTGATAGTACTAGAGAACTCTATGGGGTGTGTTTTGGGCCAATATGATGAGTTTGGACAAAAAGAGCATGCTATTTATTATCTGAGCAAAAAGTTTACCGACTGTGAAACCAGATAGTCACTGCTCGAGAAAAATTGTTGCGCTCTGGAATGGGCTTCTCGCCGGCTAAGACAGTATATGTGACTCATACCACTTTGTTGATTTCTAAGATGGACCCAATCAAGTACATCTTCGAGAAACCTACTCTTTCCCGACGGATATCCAGATGGTAAATGATCTTGACTGAGTATGATATTCAATACACAATGTAAAAGGCCATCAAAGGAAGCGTACTAGGAGATCATTTGGCCCATCAAGCTGTCGATGATTACCAGTCTATGAACTTTGACTTCCCGGATGAGAACATCATGCTAGTGATCGATAGTGCGAAACCTGGACCGTATGACAGACCTGAACAACGATCCCGATGGACTATGGTCTTCGATGGGGCTTCCAACGCCTTGGGTAAAAGAATTGGTGCAATGATTACTCCCCTGAAGGTTGCCACACTCCTTTCACTGCCAGACTATGCTTCAATTGCACGAACAATATGGTTGAGTACGAAGCATGTATTTTGGGTCTGAAAGTTGCCATTGATTTGAGGATCAAGTACTTGAATGTGTTTGGGGATTCTGCTCTAGTGATTAGCCAAGTAAAAGGATATTGGGACACTAAACACCCTAATCTCATCCCTTAAAAGGAACTTGTGCTATCTCTGATTCCTTAATTTGAAGAGATCACCTTTGAACACTTCCATAGGGAAGAAAATCGGTTGGCTGACGCCTTGGTAACCATGTCTTCAATGTTCAAGGTCAGATGGGACAAAAAAGCCCCTATGATTACAATTGAAAGATTTGACAAACCTACGCACTGCTGTGAGCTTGAGACTGACACAAAAGCCATGGTACCATGAGGTGAAGAGATACCTTGAAGCACAAGAGTATCTCGAAGGAGCATCCATCAATGACAGAAAGTTCTTACGAAGATTTTCATCCAAATTCTTCCTAAGCAACAGAATATTGTACAAGTGCAACCATGATTCTACTCTACTCCGATGTTTGGACAAGAAGGAGGCATAAGAAATTATGGAAGACATGCACGATGGTCTCTTTGGCACTCACTCAAGCGGACATACGATGGCTAAGAAAATCTTGAGATCTGGTTACTATTGGTCAACAATGAAGACTGATTGCCATCAACATTCAAGAACTTGTCACAAATGCCAAATCTATGTTGATAAGGTCCATGTGCCTCCTATCCCTCTGAACGTCATGACCGCTCTATGGCCATTTGCAATGTGGGGCATTGACATGATTGGAGAGATCAAGCCCTCCTCTTCCAATGGACATTGCTTCCTTCTAGTCGCTATTGATTATTTCACCAAATGGGTCGAAGCCGCCTCATTTGCCTCAGTCTCCAAGAATGTGATAGCCAGATTCATCAAACACAACCTCATCTTCCGTTATGGTATCCCCGAAAGGATCATCACCGACAATGGGACTAACCTCAACTTTCTTATGATTACCGAACTTTGCACTCAGTTCAGGATCAAGCATCACAATTCTTCTCCATATAGACCTAAAATTAATGGCGCAGTCGAAGCGGCCAACAAAAACATTAAGAAGATTATGCAAAATATGGTAGTAACCTACAAGGACTGGCATGAGATGTTACCGTTTTCTCTTCATGGATACCGTACTTCAGCTAGAACATCAACTGGGGTAACTCCCTTTTCTTTAGTCTATGGCATGGAAGCTGTTTTGCCAGTGGAAGTTCAGATTCCCTCACTAAGGATTATGAATGAGGCAGGCTTAGGCGAAGACGAGTGGATTCATACGAGATTGGATCAGTTTATCTTGATCGACGAGAAGCGACTGGCTTCTGCTTGTCATGGTCAGATGTACCAAAAACACATGATCAAGGCTTTTAACAAAAAGATCAAGCCTCGAGTATATCAAACTGGTGACTTAGTGATAAAGTGCATCATTCTACCACAAGGCGACCCCAAGGGCAACTAGACTCCCACCTACGAAGGGCCATTTGTTATCAAGAGAGTGTTCTCTGGTGGTGCCATGATGCTGACTACCATGGATGGTGAAGACTTCCCACATCCTATAAACGTGGACATAGTTAAAAAATACTATGCATAAAAGACCCGCTAGGTTGACACACCTAATCAAGATAAGGGCATCCCGACAAACCAAAAGGTTTGGGAAAAAATTAGGGATATATGCAAAAGATTGTACACCCGGCAAGTTGAAAACCCGAAAGGGCGGTCTAGGCAAAAGTTAAGGATTGAAAGCGTATGACTATGTCCCATGGAATCACCGCAGTCGACTTTATTACCAAGGTCCGAGTTCAAACGGTCCAAGATCAATCCAATCAACTTTTGTCAATGGCAAGGGGAATTCAAATACAATGGGGAAATAGTAGAGTTGGAATGCAATGAGATCATTTCCACATGGCTATTTTTTTTTTTCAATCTTTGTTTTCCTTTCGTTGATTTCCTATTACTAGGATCTCTGTCTCTTTGTACAAAGACACCTATTCATGGGAAAATATCAATACGAATATACTTTGAAGTGCAAACTTTATGTTTTTGTTTCGAATGCAAAGTTGTCCAATGACTAAAATTGAACGAACATATGCATATGAACATGATTAAAACTATTTAGCACATGTGTCCTGATAAGCAGCAACCAGCATCTCCTTAATGTATATGGAATACCCCTACAGAGGTATTTCATTAACATTATTCCCACAAAGATGACTACAATAAATCTTTTCTCTCAACAGAGTTACCCCAAAATTCTCTTTGCATGGGCTGATCTCCAACCAGAGTCCCAACCTCTTGACAGCTCTCTCCCCAGCTAGGTTAATCCTACAAGAAGAAACCTTGTGGATCTCTTCCTCAAAGAATTCACCTCGCCAGCAGTTCATCGAGTATTGCCCAACAGGGGTTATTTCCCCAACGAACAACAAACAACAATCAACGAACAACAAAATTCCACGGCATAGTCTATTCTCCCCAGCTGAGTCTGTCTTCCCCGGCTGAGTCTATCCTCTCCAGCATGAGTTTTCCTTTCAGACTATTACAAATCAGAGGCTATAACCCCTAATCCCCAGTAAAGTCGTTAGCGAAACCTTTACTATCTCCAAAAGATACTATGAAGCCTGGACCCGACCAAATGATAGTATAATTTTCAAAACTGCTATGAAGCCTGGACCCGACCATATAATAGTTAAACTTATCAAGACACTTTGAAGCCTGGGCCCGACCAGATAACAATGTAACTTTTCCAGCTACTATGAAACCTGGACCCGACCAGATAATAGTGTAACCTTCAAGTTACTATGAAACTTGGACCCGACCAGATAATAGTATAATTCTTCGAGATATTGAAGAACTTGGACTCAACCAGACAAGGGTTTAAATTTATTTTTCCCAGTAGAGTTTGCCTCTACCCCATCAAGTTACTGTGAAGCCTGGATTCGACTAGATATCATTTTTCAACTTCATCTTTTCAAGTAAGATATTGTGAAGCCTGGATCCGACCAGATAGCAATCACCCCCAGAAGTTTGTTGTGAAACTTGGAATCCGACCAGATAACAACTAATTTCCAAGCAAGTTACTGTAAAGCCTGGACCCGACCAGATATCAGTTCAACTCTATCTCCTCAGACTAGTTTATTGTGAAACCTGAACCCGACCAGATAGTAATTAACTTCATCACCTCAGAAATCTGCAAAGCCTGTAATGCAACCAGATAGTGGTTTAAAGTTATTAAGTTATTGTGAAGCCTAGATCCGACCAGATATCAGTTCAACTTTGTCTATTCAAGCAAGTTATTGTGAAACCTGGAGTCCGACCATATAACAACTAGCTACAATCCCCATCCGGACACTATGAAGCATGGACCCGACCAGATAATAGTATAACTTTTAAAAAACTACGAAGCCTGGACCAGACCAGATAGTAGTTACCACTTCAAGTTGCTATGAAGCCTGGACCCGACCAGATATCAGTTCAACTTTATCCTTTCTAGCAAGTTACTGCAAAGCCTAGAATCTGACCAGATAACAGTTAACTTCCTTATCCCCAACAAGTTGTTGTGAAGCTGGGAATCCAACCAGATAACAACCTAACTTCACTCTCCCCAAGAAATCTTCTGCGAAGCCTGGAATCCGACCAGATAAAACTTAATTTATTCTTCCCCAGTAAGTTACCATGAAGGCTGGAACCCGACCAGATAACAATTGACTTCCTCATCCTCAACAAGCTGTAAAGCCTGGACCCGACCAAATAACAACTAATATTCAAGAGATAATCCCCAACACTAATCCGGGATTCAAAACACCTCAGCAGTAGTCAGGGATTTATTTTCCCAGACAAATATGCATCCCACATTCATACATCATGGCATATATATACAAAATGCATTTAGCACAGTACCACATCTTGTGAATATCATGCATACATCCGCATTTAACTAACCTTTTTTCCACAGGTAAAACATCAAGTTTTGGTATAAATTGACCAAAGATTTGTGCAGATACTTCCTCTAGTATTTAACATCATTCCTCCAAATGGCATCTATAAGCCCGTTCCTAATGCATCTTCTAGTGCAAATTTCTGGCCACTTTAGTGTTCAATCATCTTTCACCTTCAAGTCACGAATGGCAGATCCGCCAACCTAAATCTTCAGGTTTAAGAAGATTGAACAGGGGAAGCTGTTGTACCCCAAAATTTGCCCTCTCATTTCTCAAGAAATCTCTCACAAGATCTCCTTTGGTTCAAGACTACACAAGGTTTGATCAGCTCAAGACACCTTCTCAAGCACTGATAACTGAAAATTAGGGTTTGAGTTTGCACAAGGACAAATGGAATTTTAATGACTCATATTAATTTCATGGATCATTTTGGATCCTCAAGATTTCTCATGTCAAGTTTCAAGTCTTGGATCATATTTTTGCTCAGTCAATTGATCAGTTGACCTAATATCAACTGTATTGGGGAAAAGTCAACTGTGGTTAATTTACAGTCAACTTCATGATTTTTGATCCATATCAACATCATAAACTCATATATGTCAATTGATCAAGTTTGGATCACAATTCCTCAAGAAATTTGACCAGATCATCAAAAGGGCAAAATGGTCAAAATTATGATTTTTGACTAAGAAGGTTCAATTTTTGATTTTTGGCCTAAAAAATCATTTATTGGTTTGATACATGATCTCAAGGATTCAAATGCTTCATTTTGACCTAATGGCATGGCTCAAAACATTTCTCAAGTCCAATTGATTGATAGGTGAATTTCAGTCAACTGATGAAAAGTCAATTGTACACTAAAAAGTCAAACTTTGACCTTTTGGTCAAAATCAAGTTTCAAAGATTACAATTCATCAAGACATGTCAAAATATGAAAATTTTTCATCAAGAAATCAAAAAGTCAAGATTTCATTTTGAAAAGTCAAAATTTCCAAGACTTAGATTTTTTCTAAGTGTTGAAAATTCATGTTTTTTTCATAACTTTATGCCAAATTTTCACCATGATGCAATATGATTCGAAGGAAACTTCCAACATGAAAGTTGTAGACCTCAATGAGATCTAAAACATTGTAGAGCAAAAATTTTTCTAGAAATGCTTTTATTTCAAGTTATGATTTTTTAAAGACATGCTTATGAAATTTGAAAACTTAGTGAAATTTTGCCCTAGTTTAGGCAGGATTTTGACCTAACTTCATGATAATTTTTCACATAGTTCCAAGATGAATAATAAAAAATGTCAAACATAGAGGTTGTAGAGGATGTTACGAGCTTTCCAAAATGTCGAAGAACTCATTGAGATCATACTTGAGCTAGGATAATTGAAGGTAAGAAGTTAGGGTTTCAAACTTGAATTACAAGCCATTTCTTGATGAACACATAATCCAATCTCAATGTTAGGCTGCATAATCTTTCTTTGTAGGCCTTCTAACTTGTGTATCTATCGATCATTAATGGATTACAAAAATGTTTGAGCTATAATCCAAGTGGTTTAAGCATGGTCCAATTTAATTTTCCATTTTGGGAAGAAAGTTACAATGCCATTCTTGAAAAGCAAGCTTTATGCACAAAGTCAATTCTTAAGCCTCTCACTTGTTACCTATGATCACACTCCATCTACAAAGTCAAAAGCAAGTTTGTTTAAAGCATAATCACTCTACAATAGCAAGTACAAAAAGCATTGAAACTTGATTTATCAAGAAAATCACATGTTGAGCTTAAACATGTGATTTTGAATTCTGATCAAATACAAGTCTCAAAATTTGTTGCTTATAAATAAAGGAACTATTTGTGAGCTAAGGCACGAGCTTAAGCACCCTGAAACTCTCCCAAACTCCTTCAAATCAGAACTTGCATCAAAACTCCATTTATGTGCACATTTTGACTTTGAACTTGTAACTCACAACTCCCTCGTGCGTTTTCCTTCCTAATCAATCACAAATCTCCTACACATCAAATATAGTCCATCCCTGTTTCATAATTGTAACTCTATCTTCATCAACCTCCAAAACCAAAAACAGAGCTCTGCAAGTTGACTTCTCCAGGCCATTTCAGCCATCCATTTCTCAAGCTAATCATTGCATTAGCTTCCTGGGAACTTGAGGAAGCTAACTTGATCATTGCAGCACCTTGAATCAAGCTCATTTGCATTTCACGATTCCCAGTTTTGAGGTGTCTTTTCTGAACTTCTATCTTTTCATTTATGCATTGCTAGGCTTGTATTTTTGAAGATAAAATATAGATACCATTACCCTGAAACTGTACATGTCCATAGATTTCATTTATATTGATTGAGGTTAGAGAATTTTAGGTTTGAATCTCTGAGACAAGTTAGGTCAGAATTTGGTACTTTTAGAAATTCTCATTCATCTTTGATTTATAGCTTATGATATTTATATGGTTGTATTCGTATAGAAAAATGAAGCAACTTTCATGTTTGCATCTTTCATTTTTGTTGAGAAATGAGCAAGTTACAGGAACCATGGCTGGAGGTTGAAGATGAAGTCATTTTCAGGACTGGGTTTATGTTATGTATTATTTGTTTTGCTTATGTTAACGGATGTACAACCACCCTAATGGCAAAGGTAGCACGCGTGTATGGTAAGGGTCATGGGTTCAAGACCCAGCACTACCTTTTGTTTTCATTTTTCACATTTTCTTCTTTTTTTGGGTCACAAACAGCAATGCCTGGCCCTCCATCTTTGGGCCTTGTCATTTTTGCTGATTTCTAACCCCCTGCCTGTTTCACACACCTGGTTTAACTTTTTTTTTATTATTTCATTTTTATTTATTTTATTTTTCTTATTTCATTTTCTTTATTATTTTTTATTACTATTATTATTATAATTATTATTATTTTTATTAATAAAAAATCCAAAAATATTTTTATTTATTATGCTCACATTTATATTTTTATTTTCTTTATAAAACAAAAAGAACAAAAATATTTTCTTAACAAATTGTATTGCTTTTTCTTAATAAATTAATAATTAGAATTAGGTTTAATTATATTTCTTTTTTATTTTAAATTAATTTAGAATTTAAGTTTCTTTTAATTAATTAATCACCATATTATTTTCATTAAACTTAAAACCTTTTCAAAAAAAAACTTAAAAATGCTTCAAACTTATTTTCTTTTCTTAATTAATTTAGGTTTAATTTTATTTATCTTTAATAAATTATTTTTCCTTTTTTAGTAATTAGGTTAAAACCCTTAATAAAAACAAAAAAAAAATCATTTCTTTTCCATTTATCTTCTTGTATATTTATTCAATTCTTGTACAATATTCAATATGGTTGTAATAGATAATTAGGTTTAATTTTCTTGCAAACCCCATTTGTACATTTGTATACCCCCTCCCCTAATGATGTAATAGCGTAGTAATTTTACTTTTCGCAATTTATCGATTTCATATAAATGTTAGTAATTAGGGTTTGTATGGCAAGACTAAAATCAGCAAGTAGCAAACCCTAATTCAAGATAAACAATGCATGTAAATCAACACACTTGCACACTTTCACCCCTAGGGTTAACTCCACTTTGTTGCCTTATAAAAATGGTCATGTTATGCATGTGGGATGTCTTAACAAAAACAAATCAAAAATACAAGATCATAGTCTCTCGATGACGCTACAAATGTTGCCTTTCAAACGATCTTAGTCCCTCAAGAGAAAATGCTAAGATATCTCAAAACATTGTTATCATGACTATACGATGACCCACGCCCGTCCCTTTACATCTAACGATAAGGCTTCTTACCAATCAATCGTAAGATAGAAATATCAAAGGAAAGAAGAAATGAATAAAGACTTTTGAGTAGGTAGATTGTTCCTAGTTGCTTTCTCACTTTAAAATCCAACATCCTTGCCCATTTTCAAAATAAACACCAAACACTTTCAAAACACTTTCCAAACATAAAATATTTTCAAAATTGTAACACTTTGTATATGTTCTTACGATAGAGAACCATTACATAGTTTGCCTAAACGAAGGCACCTTTTCAAAATACTTTCAAAATCCACCACAAAGCACATTTACAAACAAAAGCAAGTGATCTAGCAAGCAACTAAGAGCCCATAGATGATTATGGATGAAAAGGGTGCTAACATCTTCCCTTTTCATAATCTACCCCCGAACTCCAGAAATAATCTCAAAGGTCTTTCCTGTTCTTATCAGCCTTTCCTTTTGGATAAAAGAAAAGTCGGTGGCGACTCTTGCTAACCACAACATTTACGATCAAACACAAAACATCCCAAGTCATTTCTCCAACCGTATCAATAAAGCGTATCATTATGTCCCATTGTATCACCTTGCAACCAGGCCTCAATATTAACTATCAAGCTCAAACGGTACCGATCAATCCAGTCAGCTCCGGACAAGTAGCAAAGTGATGAGACGCTCGAAGGCATAAGGGTAATAGCAGGATTGAAACTCAATAGGATTATTACACATAGCTGTTTTCTATTTACACACCATTTTGTGTAGTTTTCATTCTTTATGACGGTGTTCTCCTACTAGAATGTCGGTCTCTTTGTACAAAATTCCTGTTATAGGCGAACTTCAAAAATCAATACAAATCATTCTTTTGAAAGTACAAAACTGTTTTCTTTTCTTCTTTCTGTTTTGTTTTGAAAAAACGTCCAATGACTTATTCTTGAGATATGCATTTGAATATGATAACTGTTCACAAATACTTCCATAAAAAAAAGAAAGACAAATTCTAATGACTTTAAGAAACGGGGCAAAGTCTAAAAAAAACAATTTGCAGTCTCGACGGTTACTCCCTCCAGCAGGTATAGGGACAGAGACAGTTTGAGATGAAGTCACTGTTACATACGACCCCGTGACGTCTATGTTCCCCACAGAGCAGAAACAACCAAAGTTCCGATATCCTTCTTCCACAAGCAGGAATTGCCTTCTCTAGTTGAAATCTGTATTCCCCATCCGAGTCTTATAATTTCAAACTGTTTATAAAACCTCCTCCCAGGTAGAGTTTATTTATCTAACTGCAGAAGTTCAGGACCCAAGAGAGTTTATTTCTCTACATAGCAAAACCTTTCAACAAAGCATTATCTCTCTCCATAGAGTTAATCCCCGACAGAATATCCTCAAACAGAAAGAGGGAATCCCCATCCAATCATATCCATTCATCATCCTCATCGGAAATGAAGGATTCGTCTTCATAATACTCTTCAGCAGCAGTCCAAGATTTACTTTCCCAGACTAAGAAACATCACAATAGCATTCCATATTCATACATCATGGCATGCACATACACATCGCATACATCATAATCTAATTTATTTTGAGAACATCATCACAGTGCATTTCATACATCACGACATTTCATACAACTAACTCTTTACTTTTTTCAGGAAATATCAAATCAATAAACACTGCTGACTACTTATGAGACCTAGTAGTCTTCTCAAAAGCTACGTCTAACGAAAGGCTATTTCAGCATCTTCCTCAGAACGACGTTCTCAGAAGACCTTCTCTGGTTAAGTCAGATCGACACTAAGATATCTCTTATTCCTATTCCAGTTGAAGATATTCCAAGACTTTTGTCTAGTTCAGTTGAATCGATCCTAAGATTCTTCTGATTTCCATTCCAGTCAAAGGTAATTAAAGACCTTCTATGGTTCAGTCAGATCGACACTAAGATCTCTCTGATTCATATTCCAGTTGAAGATATTCCAAGACTTTTGTATGGTTCAGTTGAATCGATCCTAAGATTATTATGATTTCCATTCCAGTTAAAATTAATTAAAAGACCTTCTCTAGTTCAGTCCGATCGACACTAAGATCTCTCTGATTCCTATTCCAGTTAAAGATATTCCAAGACTTTTGTCTGGTTTAGTTGAATCAATCCTAAGATACTTTTGATTTCCATTCCAGTCAAAGTTAATTAAAGACCTTCTCTGGTTTAGTCAGATCGACACTAAGATTTCTCTGATTCCTATTCCAGTTGAAATATTCCAAGACTTTTGTCTGGTTCAGTCGAATCGATCTTAAGATTCTTGTGATTTCCATTCCAATCAAAGTTAATCCAAGACCTTCTCTGGTTCAGGCAGATCGCCACTAAGATCTCTCTGATTCCTATTCCAGTTGAAGATATTCCAAGACTTTTGTCTGGTTCAGTTGAATCGATCCTAAGATCCCTAGTAAGTTGCTGTGAAGCCTAGAATACGACCAAATAGTAGTCACCCTTATTATCCTCATTAAGTCACTGTGAAGCCTGGATCCTGACCACATAGCAGTTCATTTCCGTCTCTTCAATCAAGAGATGACTCCCCAGTAGAGTAATGGACGACTGAAGCTCCTAAACTCTATTCCCCCAAAATGGAGACCAACATTCCTCAACAGAGTTCTCCCCAACGACAAGCATAGGAATTCCCGCAAAGGAACATCTCATGAAATCAACATTGTTTCGGATGGCATCTTTATGCCCATCTCCGAAGATCTCCCGTCACCTTCTCCAAATGGAATCTGTAAGCCCATTCTCGATGTAACCTACACAGTCAAGTATCATTTCAGATGAGTGCAAATTTCTAGGCACTCTAGTGTTCAATCATCTTCCACCTTCAGATCACGAAAGGCAGACCAGCCAATCTACATACTCAGGTCTAAGAAGATTGAACAGGGGCATCTGTTGTACCCCAAAATTTTCCCTCCTATTTTCACTCAAGATATGCCTCTAGAGGTCCTTAATTGCTCAAGGATGACAAAGAATTGACCAGACAAATTCTCCTCCTAAGGCAACAAACCTCAACTAGGGTTTCAATTTTAAGCAAGATGTGTGAGTCCCAAGGATCCAAAATGTTCTCCATTATCCTAATATGTCCTCAAGATCATCCATGCCAAATTCCATGCCTTGCATAACAAGTTTTCTCAGTCAACTGCTTAAATGCTTGGAAATCAACTGTATTAGGTCATAAGTCAATTGTGGCCCAAATACAGTCAAACTTAAGATTTTTGGCCAACATCAACATTTTGAAGTGATATCCATAATTTGATCAAGGGTTGATCATGATTCCTCAAGAAATGCTCCTAACTCATCAAAATTCAAAAATGGCAAATTAGGGTTTCTATAGGAAAAGTCAACCAAACTTTGACCAAGCATAACTTTCTCATACTTTATCAGAAATTTTTCCACAAAAAGCTCATTTTGAAGAGAATCCAACTCCCTATAACTTCTCTTCGGCCCTCAAGTTCAAGAAATGCCTCAACCAAAAGATACAAGTTCATACATTATAGGTCCTTTTAAAAAGTCAACAAAAACACCTTTTGGGTCAAAACTCCTTACATGAACATGGAAGATCCAATTGAGATGAAACCAAAAGGGTTGTTTAGAGGACATCCTAAGATCTCTAAAAAGTACAAGAACACCCTCTTAGGATTAAAATTGAGAGAGATATGCATTGATAACAAATTTTTGGAAATATACATGAAGCCAATATTGACCTAATTTGAATTTTTTCCAAATGGGCCAATGTTTTCATGATTGAAACTTGTTCCTAACATGGCCCATGACCCCTGAGCTCATTCATACTTTATTTTTTTATTTTTATTTTTTATCTTGATTTTTTATTCATTAAAAGTCAAAATTAAATAAAGAAATAATAGAAAATATGTAAAAGATATGATGTGAATCTTTTTCTATCCAAATGAGGGACAAAACAGGCTGGCATGATCAAGCAAAAACGCATGGGACCAAAAGGAGAGCGATTTTCTTGAAATAGCAAGTTTTGATACAAATTGAAAACTCATATTCTTGCACTCAATGCCATGGATTTTTTTCCATAATTACAACCCTAATGAGATTCACTACAAAAGCACAACAACCCTAGGTCAAGAGAGAAGGCAGCAGCCACAAAGAGAGCCATACAAAAGTTCAAAAAATCACAAGAATCGTGAAAGTTGAAAGCTTTAAGTCCAGCCTTTGTTGGTCAAAACCAAGGAGTCATTCTCCCTCCTGAGTTTCCCAAAAGCTTGTTTGAACCATTATTCAAGCCAAAACGTGCCAAGAAGCTCTCTCTCTCTCTCTCTCTCTCTCTCTCTCTCTCTCTCCCAAGCATCACCGATTTGGTAAAAATTCATGAATTCAAATCCTCTTATTACATAAAACAAATGAATTATGCATGCATATTTGTGTTCATATGATTGTTTTGAATCGTTCTAATGTGCTACATAGAAAGCTAGAAGCTTAAAATGCAGGTTGCCATGGTTAGGGCTTGGAAACAGCCAACAGATGAACATGGTGATACAAGCCTCTTCAGGCCAAATGACCATCACCATTGAATTCGTAGCATGCGAAATAGGGGGGGTAGCCTGAGTTTGGGGCTTTGATTCTGTGTATTTTTGCAGATCCAAGTTTTGTTTGGCCAAAGAAGACGACCGGGGCGCAGCTCCGGCGTCGTTGACTTCTCTGACCCAGGCGAGGACCATGCGTGGCAGGTTAACATGTTTTGATTGGTTATTTAAAATCCCAGGGCCCCACTTGCTGGCGCGTGCGTGACAACTCAGCCATGGTCTTGTTTTCCATTATAATATTAATTTGTTATTATATGTATGAATGACCAGGCAACGCAGATGGCAAGAATGAAGGGCTTAAGGATTTGCATGTGTGGGAGGTCACGGGTTCGACCCTTGCCTCCTGCGTATTATTTTTCCAATTTGTAATTGCAGATCCAGTACATTACACTCCCAGGCGCGCACCATGTGTCACATTCTCATCACCTTTGGATCCATCCAATACCAGATCTGACGCCCAGAAATGTTTCCCCATGGTGGACCTCCCTACCACAACAATACTGGATCCAGCGTGAGCATGGGCCATCAGAGTTGAGCTTGGACAAAATTCAACAACACACCCTTACAATTGGGTTTCACCCCCCCCCTTTCAGGCCCATTTCTCAATTTAATTTTTTTTTTCTTTTTATTTAGTTTTATATTATTTTGTTTATTCATTCATTTTTTTTAATCATAAAATTAGAAAATCATCACAAAAAAATTAGGACTTAGTTTTTTTCTTAATAAATTAATTTTTGAAAATTAATTAATTTAATTAACTTTAAGTTATTTTCTTTAAATTAAAATTAATTAGAGAATTAGGTTAAACTTCTAATTTTTTCATAAAATACAAAAAAAAACATATCTGATAAACAATTAGATTTTTTAGGGTTTAGAACTTTTTCCCGTCTTAATTTTGCACGCTATTATTTCTTTCATACGATTATTTTTACCACTTATGTAATTGCGCCCGATTTGTAATAGTTAACTAGGGTTTTTGATTTCCACACTTTACTTTTCGTCCATTACTTATGTATCTACACCAAAGCTCTGTAATAGCATAGAAACTTTTATTTCTCGCTCTTTATATTCTTATATGATTGTATATAACTGTTAGTAACTTAGGCGTGCGTGACAAGATTAATCAATTAACCATTAGATCACTAATTGCAAGATAAACATAACTGAAAAAACACATTGTTGCACACTTGCACCCTTAGGGTATACCTCACTTGGTTTCCTTGGAAAATAATGGTCGTGTCCCTCGAACGTAGGGATATATTAGGAAAGACCCTCAATTCTAAAGTCATCAAAAATATCATGGTCCCTAACATCCCTCGAGTTTCCTACGAGAAATGATCTTGTCCCTCAATGTTTCCTATACGATGACAGTCACTTCGAACGCTAAGATATCCTTACATGTTGCCTTCGACGACCATAACGTCCCTTTCGGTAGTCCCTTAACATCCAACGATAGGGCTACCTACTCACTAATAGTAGGATAGCACTATCTAAAGGAAAGGAGGAAAAGAACAACTTTTTTCGAGTAGGTAGATAACTCTTAAGTACTTGCTCAAATCTTTTTTTACACTTACACACTTTCAAACTTCTTTTCAAAAACGCTTTATCACACTCTTGAGGAATGATACAAGAGTTATCATGAAGCAAACAAAATCTTTTAAAACACACAAACACAAACAATTTTAAAAAATGAGCAAGTACCTAAGAGCCCGTGGGAAACCACAGATGGAAAGGGTGCTAACACCTTCCCTTTCCATAATCTACCCCCTTACTTAGGAAATATCGAAAAAGGTCTTTTTTTTGTTCTTTTCACCCTTTCCTTTATATGATAAAAGAAAATTCGATGGCGACTCTTGCTTACCGCGACATTTTCAAACTAAAAACACAAAACTAGTATTAACAGTCGGTTCTGCCACTGTATCATAAGCAGTCTAGGAAAAAGTAAAGGATCAAAGTGTATGACTATGTCGCGCGAGATCACTACAGCCAACTTTATTACCAAGGTGCAAGTTCAATGGTATAAGATTAATTCAATCAAATTCTTTCAACGAAAAGGGATGATGTTCGAAGACATAGGGGAAATGGCAGAGTTGGAATCCAATGAGATTACTTCCACATGGCTATTATTTTTGTTTTAACTTTGTATTCCTTTCATTCTTTCGACGATTTCCTCTTACTAGGATTTATGTATCCTTGTACAAAAACGTCTTTTTATAGGCAAAACATCAATACAAATATACTTCTAAGTACAAACTTTTTTGTTTTCTTTTCTGTTTTGAGTGCAAAAACGTCCAATGACTAAAATTGAATGAACATATGAATATGAACATGATTAACTGTTAATAATGCATGTTTAAAAATAGTAATAAACATTTTCTTAAGGATTCAAGATATCCCCACAGAGTTACTTCAACAAAATTATCCCCACAAGATGGAATTCATACAATATTCATTCGGAGTTCCAATCTCCTGAAAATCCCCAGATAAGTTGGCCTTAACTAAAAAAGGAAATTTTGCGGCGCTCTTCCCTAAAAGAAGTCATCTCTCCAATAAGGACACCAAAATATCCTTTTCAACATGGTTTATTTCCCCAACAGACTACAAATTCCCCAGCTCGAGTTCATTTCTCAGACCATTACAAATCAACAGACAAAACCCCTTGTCACCAACAGAGTCGATACTAACCCCAGTAAGTTACTGCAAAGCATGGGATCCGACCAGATAACAGTTAACTTCAGGAAGTTATTGCGAAGCCTAGAATCTGACCAAATAACAATTAACTTCATTCTCCTTAGTATGTTGTTGTGAAGCCTGGAATTTGACCAGATAATAGTTAACTTCAGAAAGTTTCTACGAAGCCTAGAATCCGACCAGATAACAGTTTACTTCAGTAAGTTGTTGTGAAGCCTGGAATCCGACCAGATAACAGTTAACTTCATCCTAAGTTGCTGTGAAGCCTGGAATTCGACCAGATAACAGTTACCTTCATCCTAAGTTGTTGCGAAGCCTGGAATTCGACCAGATAACAGTTAACTTCAGTAAGTTGTTACAAAGCCTGGAATCCGACTAGATAATAGTTAACTTCATCCTAAGTTGTTGTGAAGCCTAGAATCTGACAAGATAACAATTAACTTTATCCTCGCCAGAAAGTTGTTGCAAAACCTGGAATTTGACCAGATAACAGTTAACTTCAGAAAGTTGCTGCGAAGCCTAGAATCCATCCAGATAACAGTTAACTTCAGTAAGTTGTTGCGAAGCCTGAAATTCGACCAGATAACAGTTAATTTCATCCTAAGTTGTTGCGAAGCCTGGAATCTGACCAGATAACAATTACCTTTATCCTAAGTTATTCCAAAGCCTGGAATTCGACCAGATAATAGTTAACTTCAGTAAGTTATTACAAAGCTTGGAATCCTACCAGATAACAGTTAACTTCATGCTAAGTTATTGTGAAGCATGGAACCCTACCAGATAACAGTTACCTTCATCCTAAGTTGCTGCGAAGCCTGGAATCCGACCAAATAACAGTTAATGTCAGAAGCCGCTACAAAGCCTGGAATACGACCAGATAACAATTAACTTCATCCATCCCAGAAAGTTCCTGCAAAGCCTAGATTTCGACCAGATACCAGTCAATTATCCTTTCCAAGATGAAAGTTTAACCATCTCTTTTATCCCCAGTCAAGGTAAATAAGAATTGAGTTCCCCAATAGAGAGATGGACAACCAAAGGTTCCTGAACTCTATTTCCCAAGCAGAAATCAACATCCCCCACAGAGTTTCTTCAAACAGCAAACAGGAATTCCCAACGGAAGCATTCTAAACAAGGTTGAAGATACACATACTCTTAATCTCTAGAGGTAGTCTGGGATTCAGCTTCCCAATATTCCCCAGTAATTTGTCAACGATTTATTTTCCTAGATAAGGATACACTTCAATAAACATTTCATATTAATACATCATAACACATGCATGACAAATACATATAGCATAGTCTCATTTATTTTGATAACATCATGACACCATGCATACATCTGCATGCAACTAACCCTCTTCCTTCCAGGAAAAGTCAATCAACGAATAAAAGACCTCTTCTGGTTAGATTTATTTCTTCCAAATTAAAGACAGGCAGACGAAGACCTCTTCTGGTTGGATTTACTTCTTCCAGTTAATGATAGGCAAACAGACAAACATCTTCTGGTTAGAATTGTTTCCCCAGTGGAGTCGCCAAACAACAGACCTCTTCTGATTAGACTTATCTCTTCTAGTTAATAAAAAAGGCAAAAGACATCTACAATTTTAGTATAAATATATCAAAGATTTATTCTGATACTTCCTCCTCGACAGTCACTCTGGATGGCATCTATAAGCCCATCTCCCTTAAACTCTTCATCACTTCTCCGAATGGCATCGTTAATCCCATTCCCGACACAATCAAACTAACACATCAGCGAGTGCAAATTTCTGGGTACTCTAGTGTTCAATCATCTTCCACCTTCAAGTCACGACTGGCGGATCCGCCAATATAACTCTTCAGGTTTAAGAAGATTGAACAGGGGAAGCTGTTGTACCCCAAAATTTACCCTCTCTTTTCTCGAGACATTTTTCACAAATATTTTTAAAAGCTCAAGCTTGTACTAGGGTTGACTAGGTCAAGTCATCTCCTCAACACTGATACCTCAAATTAGGGTTTGAGTTTGCACAAGGACAATTGGACTTCTAATACTTCAAATTACTTTCATGGATTATTATAGACCCTCAATATTTCTCATTTCAAGTTTCAAGTCTTGGATACCAAAAATTGCTCAGTCAATTGATTAGATGACCTAAAATCAGTTGTATTGGGTAAAAAGTCAATTATGGTCAACCTATAGTCAAACTTCAATATTTTAGACCAATATCAACATTTTGAAGTCATATGTATAATTTTCTCAAGATTGGATCACAATTTTCCAAGAAAATCGTTTAAATCATCAAAAGGGCAAAATGGTCAAAATTAGGGTTTTTACTGTATTTGACTGATCAAGGGTTATTGACCTAATACATGATCTAATGGATTGAAGCATAATCTCAAGGATTCAAATGAAACATGTTGACCTAATTTCATGACTCAAGACATTTCTCAACATCAATTGATTGATAAGTGAAATTCAGTCAACTGATACACCAAAAGTCAAACTTTGACTTTTTGATCAAATTTGAGTTTTAAAGATCACATTTCATCAAGACATTTAAAAAAATGAAACTTGATCATCAAGAAATCAATAAATTCAAAAGTCAATGTGAAAAGTCAAACTTTTCAAGACTTGGAAATTTTTCTAAGTGTTTTTTATACATGATAATTCCATTACTTCATGCCAATCTTTCACCAAGATACAAGATGATTCAAGAAAAACTTCTAACATAAAAGTTGTAGATCTTGATGAATCATACAATTTTTTTTATGGTGATGTAAAAAAATGCTTAGATTTAAAGATATGAGCTCATGAAGTCATGACATTTTTGTATAAACACTTACAGAAATTTCCAACAGATTTTGGTCAGTTTTTATCTCAACTTCTTGGCCAATTTTCATCAAGTTCTAGTTTGATTTAACAAAAGTGGAAAACATGAAATTTATAGAGGATGTTTTAAGCTTCCCAAAACATCCAAGGTCATGAATTTATCATACTTGATCTAGGAGATTCAAGGGCCTGAAGTTGGGCATACATTCTTGAATCGCAAGTCATTTTGTTGAAGAACATATAACAAAATCCTTATGCCTTGCTGCATAATCTTACTTTTAAGGCCTTTTGACTTGCAAATCTATCCATAATCATATGTTTACATAATCGATTGAACCATTACCCAAGTGATTCAAGTATTGTCCATTGCGTCATTCCATTTATGGCACAAAGGCACCATTGCCGT
Organism: Vicia faba; assembly: GCA_948472305.1. Classification (NCBI taxonomy): domain Eukaryota; kingdom Viridiplantae; phylum Streptophyta; class Magnoliopsida; order Fabales; family Fabaceae; genus Vicia; species Vicia faba. The sequence continues at coordinate 1,515,149,723 of OX451739.1, forward strand.
TCACATAAGGCATGCTTTATACAAAGTCAGTACTCCTTGAGCCTCTCAACTGTTTTTTATGCACACACAATGTCAAAGCAAGAAGCAACATGCCTAAAAACTCCTAGCCACTTCAGATCCCTTTTGTACCATGCATTGGGACATCAAATTTCACATAACTTGGTTGTTTCATCTTAACCAAACCAGAATTCCACAGTGTGATACGGTGGCAGAACCGACTGTTTTTAGAAAATGTTCGTTTGTGTTTTGCGTTTGTGTTTGCAAAATGTCGTGATAAGCAAGAGTCGCCACCGACTTTTATTTTATCCAACTGGAAAGGAAAAAAGCACAGAAAAATTCCTTTTTCGAGATTTTGAGTACGGGGGGGGGGGGGGGGGGAGGGGGGGTAGATTATAGAAAGGGAAGGTGTTAGCACCCTTTCTATCCATGGTTTTCCATGGGCTCTTAGGTACTTGCTCATTTTGAAAATTTCTTGTGTGTGCTTGCTTTGAAAAGTTTTGTTTTACTTCGTTTTAACCCTTGTTTCTGTCCTCAAGAGTGTTACGAAGTTGAAATTGAAAACTTTGTTTGAAAAGTGTTTTTGTGTGAAAAAGTTTTATTTGAGCAAGTACCTACTAGCATCTACCTACTCGAAAAAAGATTGTTTCTGTTCTTGTTTCCTTTAGACAGCGCTATCCTACTATTGAGAAATAAGAAGCACCATCGTTGGAGTTGTAAGGGTCAATTCGAAAGGGACGTACGATCATTAAAGCAATGTTAGGACGTCTTAGTAATAATCCTAATGTCTTATGATCATATTCGAGGCAACATTTCCGAGGCAACCTTTCTGAACGGGACATTTGATCTTTGTTTAGACAGGAGGGTGACCACTAAAATACCCTATACTTAATGATCGGCAACCGAAGTGAGAGTATATCCTAGGAGTGCGCATGTGCGAGTGATTAGATTTCAAGTTATTATCTTTGCACATTAGGGTTTTCTAGCCATTTTAAAATTATCATGCAATCTTGTCATACAATCCTATTAACATACATCTAAACAGTTAATATTTGCAAGAATTAAAATGCGGGAAAGTAAAACTACGCTATTACAAGGCTTCGGGGGAGGGATTAATTACATAGCCAAAAAACCCGTAAAACGATAAAAGAAAATCCTAGATTAAACTATTACATACTGTAAGCAGTTACATTAATATTTGCAAAAATAATAAACACGCGCGATGAATCGTAAACGAGAGAATTAGGGTTTTGACCCCGACTAAGCCTAATTAAAAGAAAAATCATTCTTTGTTGTTTTTGATTATTTGAGGAAACAAATTTTAATTGAATAAATAAAAACCTAATTACTAATTAATTTAAATTAAGAAAAATAATTAAATCAACCTATTTTTGTATTTTTTATTTTATGAAAGAAATAAAAAATTAAGTCAGAAGCAAACCCTAATTTTTCTAATTGATTTTAATTATTTACAAAAAAGTTAGAATTACCCTAAATTAAATTAAACTAACATTGAATTAAATTTGATAAAATAAATAAAAAAACCTAATTCTAAATTTGTGAAATTTGATTTTATGATTTTTGTGAAAAAAAAGAAATTAATTTAGGTTAAAAAAATTAATTAAACTAATTGAATTAAATAAAAGAAAATAAAAAAGAAAGAATAAGAATGGGTCTGGTATGTTAGCAAAAGGAGGGGGTGTGGTTGGCAAATCTGAGCCTAATAGCTCTGGCCCTCATTGACTTTTTCCAAATCCTGTGCGTACGCTTGACCTATGCACATGGTGGTCCCTCAAGGATAGGCCTTGGATCTGGAGTGTTAATGGATGGAATGGTTGGATACTGAGGATGTATGGTGGACTCATGGGGTACCTACACGCCTGATTATGCAAAGAAAAACAATATAAGGCATATATTGGGACCTGGGGATCGAACCCAGGCCCTTAGGCATTCTCACACTGCATGCTAGCTAACTGAGCTGGCTTGGTTAGTTGTACAAATAATGACAAGCAATTATTATATGATAAAAACAAAAAGTTATATTTCAAAACGCGCGAACTTTGAATGGGAAAATCAGGGAGTGGCACGTTACTTTCTTCTTCCTCCCACCGTCGTGTTAGCCCTGGAAACTTTTACCTACGGTCACCTGGGTGTAGGTACAACCCTGTGCTTCTCCAAAATCTCATATAGGCATGATAAATGAAAACGCAATTAAATATAACCATTAGCTTGCAAAAATCATAAGGTTTAAGAATATGCCACTCAATCATGTTAAAGATGCCAGAATTAAGGTTTTCAAAAACAAGAAAATATGGAAATCGTGTGACCCTTACAGCGTGTTTCAAGGCGCGAGGAAGCTTGCTAACGATTGAATCTTGATCCTGGGGAATCCAGCAATTGATTGGGATGACTAGAGTGCTTTGAATTGATCTGAAACGTGGAAATCAATTTGCCACTTTTCTTGAATTTTTTGCAACTTGTTCTCTCTCTTGCACGCCTCCGGCCTCTTTGTTTTTGGTCTACAATTGTCCCTTATGTATCCAAGAATGAATTAGGGTTGCAACTTTGTATCAAATATTTTTCAATTATGATTATTGATTCATGATTTGATCCTTGTGCAAATCTTTCCAAATCAAGCAAAATGAAATCTTTTTGTATCCATATGAGCCTTGCACGATTTGATCTCACTTCCAGCTGTATAATAGACCTAAACATGCACAAAATCTCAAGATTTGATTAGCTTTTGATATTTTTACTATTTTATTTTGATTTTATTTGATTTAAATGAAATAAAATCATAATAAATGGAAAAAAATGAAAGGATGACAAGTGGAAGATCTCATGGGTCGTGGGTCACATTATAAACTCAATGCAAGCATAAAAAGTTGGGCCCATTTGACAACAAAATGCAATTTGGGCCACATTTAACTTTTGGCAATTTTGCAAAAAGGGTCAACTTGGCCAATGCATAACTCCCTCAATTTTGACCCTAGAAAGGTGTTCTTGAACTTTTTAGAAAGATTAAGATGTCCTATAATCAACCCTTTTGGTCTCAAATCAATTGAGTCTTCCATGTTCATGTATGAAGCTTTTACCCAAAAGGTGTTTTGTTGACTTTTCAAAATGACCTATAATGTCCGAATTCATATCTTCTTGTGAGTGCATATTTTGAACTTAGAAGATGAAGATGAATTGTAGGGAATTACATCCTCTTCAAAATGAGCTTTGGATGGGTCATTTTTGATAAAGTATGAGAAAGTTATGCTTGGTCAAAGTTGAGTTGACTTTTCCTACAAAACCCTAATTTAGCAACTTTTGGGCTTTGATGAATTGTGAGCAATCCTTGAGGAATCATGATCAAACCTTGATCCAATGATGAATAATAATTCACAATGAGGATGTTGACCAAAAATCTTGAAGTTTGACTGTATGTGGGCCACAATTGACTTTTGGCCTAGCACGGTCGATTTTCAGGCCTTTAAGCAATTGACTGAGCAAATTTCCTCTGCAAGGCTTGAAACTTGACATGGATGATCTTGAGAACATATTAGGACAATGGTGAGCATTTGGGATCCTTTGGACTCAAACATATTGATGCAAAATGAAACCCTAATTTCAGGTAGACTGCCTTAGGAGAGAGTTTGTCTGGTCAACCCTTGGACTTCCTTGAGCAATTTGAGAACCTCACTTGAAATGTATTGAGAAATATGGGAGGGAAAATTTTGGGGTACAACACACAGCTTGTGAAACAAACTCTCTCATCCTCTGAAACATTCTCTATAAATAGAGAGGCCATTTGCAAGCTAAAGCGCCAAAAGTTTTGGTTGTGTAGACAAGTTTCTCAAAACCCCTCATACTCTCAAAAAACCACAACTGTTCACAAAACCTCCACTTTTGAGCTTTGAAGTACAAATCCTTGAACCTCTCACACCTTGCAAGTTCTGTCCAATCAAACCATCCAAACACTCCACATACATCATATAGGAGTTGTTTGAACACGATAACAACTTATGTTACATCATCATCACCATTTTCCAAGCCCAAAAACAACCACCTATAACTTGACTTCAGTAAATCTAAATCAAAACACAAATTTCAGCTTCAACGTAAGTTTTCTTGACTTTGAAATCTTCATACAAGCATCATTAGTGGTTAATTTATAAAGATAAAATGTATATATCATTTGCTGAAGCGAACCATATGTTTACTTTTCATTTTCATTAACCATGTGTTGAGAACTGACTCATATATGCAGCAACAAAATGTTAGAAGTAAAAAACAACAGTATGAGTCGATGCATATCTCTATGAGTCGACTCGTATTAGGTACAAACCAGGTTATGAGCTGATACAAAACATGAATGAGTCAATGCAAAATAGGAATGAGTCGATGCAAACCATTATGTGTCGACTCATACTGAGTTGGTTTTGGTTTCCAGGAGCAAGGAATGATATGTATCATTCATAGGTGCATGTGTCGATGCAAAACAGAAATGAGTCGATGCAAAACATTATGTATCGACTCACACTGAGTTGGTTTTGACTTTCAAGAACAAGAAATGATATGTATTGATGCATAAGTGCATTCCCCAATGCATAAAAGTTTTTCGTATCAATGCATAAGTGCATGTGTCAATACATAAAAGTTTTTTTAAAACAATTTTCATTTTTTTTACATTATCTTTATATTTCTTTATATTTTTATTGTTATTCATTATTCAATAAGGTTGTAATAGTAATTAGGTTTTAATTTTTTTCATTCCCCACTTGTAAATTTGTATCCCCCATTCCCTAAAGTATTGTAACAACGTAGGACATTTAATTTCCGCAATTTATCGCTTTCCATATTATTGTTAATAATTAGGGTGTGTATGGCAAGATAAAATCAATCTTAGAGAATCCTAATCTCAAGACAAAAATGCATGAAAACAAACACTTTGCACACTTGCACCTCTAGGGTTAACCTCACTTGTTGCCTTGAGAAAAAATAGTCATGTCCCTCGAACGTGGGATACTTTAGCAATGACCCTCGAATACAAGATCGTAGTCCCTCGATGACCCTTCAATGTTGCCTTCAGTAAACAATCTTAGACCCTTACGATAAACTGCTAAGGCATCCTACAATGTTGCCTTCTATGATTATACAACGACCCACGCCTGTCCCTTCACATCCAATGATAAGGTTGCTTACTAACTAATGGTAATATAACACTATCTACAGGAGGAAGAAAAGAACAAAGACTTTTTGAGTAGGTAGAACGTTCGTAGTTGCTTGCTCACAAACATTTCAAAACATCTTTCAAACAAACCAACCCTTTTCCATGAAATATTTTCAAAAGTCAACACTTTGTATGCATTCTTATAGAGACGAGAATCATTACAAAGTTCTCCTAAACAAAGGCACTTTTCAAAAATACTTTCAAACAAATCACAAACACATTTACAAAGCATTTCAAAGTGAGTTAGCAACTATGAGCCTGTAGATAACTACAGATTAAAAGGGTGCTAACACCTTGCCTTTTCATAACCTACCTCCCGAACTCAAGAAAATTCTCAAAAGGTCTTTCCTGTTCTTTTCACCCTTTCCTTTATTGGATAAAAGAAAAGTCAGTGGCGACTCTTACTATCCGTAACAATTGCGATAAAACGCAAAACCCAAGTCATTTCTCCCATAGTATTACATTTGGATACTTTGATGTGGATTGGGCAAGCGACCCAGCAGATTATCTCTCAATAATAGGGTACTGTTTCTTCTTAGGGAGGTATCTTCTTTCTTGGCGTAGCAAAAAGCAAACTGTTATTACTCGTTCAAGAGTAAAATTTAAATATTATGTGCTTGCTGATACTACTTCTTAGTTACTTTGGTTACGGTGGTTGTTAAATGATATGGGTGTTACACAATCTTCTGCTACTATGATTCATTGTGATAATAGAAGTGTTATCCAGATTTCCCATTTTGATGTTTTTCATAAGCTCACAAAGGACATTTAAATTGATTGTCATCTTGTACGCCATCATGTTATTAATGGCACCATACATTTAGTTCTTATTCCTTTTGCAGACCAAGTTGCCAATATCTTCACCGAAACACATCCTTTGATGCGATTCAAAGATCTAACTAGAAAACTCAAGTTGGAATCCATAGTACCAACTAGAGTTTGGGGGAGTGCTAAGAGATATTATAGGGATACCTTTTATTATAGATTTATTATAAGAGATTACAACTTTATTATTGTCTTATTATAATATATTACAATTTTATTATAACATTATTATAGGAGATTTACATTGTAACACCTTTCTAAACTCCACAATTAAATCACAAAACAATTAATTAATAAATCACGCAAAACACCAAAAGGGTGTCACATGTTTCATAAAAACATCATACATACACATATTGTTCCATAACAAGGGCTTCTCAAACTTTTATATCATTTCCTTTTGAAATATCAATACCTCATTCAATTACTACGCAACGGAATTCATAGTCTCAAAACATACTTCATTAATTAAATATTCTCAAAAACATCAATGATCCTTATTATCCAACAATTAGGATTTATAACAAATTTTAAAACATCTCATAAATCATGTCAACAAAATGAACGTAATGTTCGATTTAAACGTTCCCAACCCCGATGTAACATATCAGAGAAAGACCTTCTAAATCAATGGAAAAACATTTAAAAATAACTCCAAAGATATCATCGATGCTTCTTCGAGCTATTCTTGAGTATCTGCACGTTACCCACGTGGAGGCAACATTCAAAAAGAAAGGGTGAGTAATCACATTCATTATAAAAGATATACATAATAGACATAGTATTTTAAAAAATCATTATCATGCCATCTATAACACCCCAATTCTACCCGACAATATAAATATAAATCAGAGTTATAAAAATTCTACAACTGAATCTGGATGCCACAAATTCAACTTAAAACAACGGCATTCATTATCGATACATAACACATTAAACTTGGATGAACCAACAACAAACATAATTCTATCTTAAAAAGAAAAATCAACTTTCATAACTACGTAGCGGAGTCATAATATTCAACTTAAAGGAATATAACATCTTTGTCCAACTAAGACAACTTCAAATAACAATCAATTAATGAGAAACATCAAGGTAACATTCAAACAGAAGGGGTGAGATATCGAACATTATAATAGAACACATGATAAGTAAAACATGAGAATCAATTCATATATATTCACCACTTCTTAGATCTTTAGCAACATAAACGCAATTAAAATCAATCACACAACAACTTGGAATGCAACGCAGAATGTAACTCATCTTTATGTAAATGCATGTGGTACCAATGGTGCAGAACTCCCATCATAAAAATCTGCCAATAAATAGAGGCATCAACAAGGCATAATCCTCCTTCGCAGTTTGCCAATCCAGGCCATCACAGAGTATGCAAATGCATATGAATGCACCATCACATACTCACAACAATCATCATCCATCTCAAGGCATAATCCCACATCACCATCATTACCAATAAGTAGAGGTAATTCATCATCATTTAAAAGTCCTTGCAACTTCGCATTATCAATAAGAATTCATAACAACACAACAATTCAACCTAAAACGACATTGGCCATAAGCCTATCACATCAATCAATGATTCAATAATTAATATAATCAAACAACAACTTAACCATAACTTGCACAGCGTGGTTAACGACCAAAACACAACATGTACGGGAAAAAAGGATAGGGAACAACGTGCCCCTCGACATGCATAGCAACTAGGACAACCTAATAACTAATCCATAATCCTCGACACGCACAGAGGAAAACAGGATAACGACCAACTTATGCTCCTCGACATTTCCTACAACCTAGTACTGCTCGACAACCCAACACATAACCCCCACCCCCCTCCCCGACACGCCTTGCAGCCTAATATGCCGCTCGATACCTAACACCATCAACATCCTCCTCGGCCACTAGTTCGGCCAACAACACAGACACAATACTACTTCTTAATAACCACACCACTACCATTCATAATTTTTGGCCAACCGCTCGGAATAACACATCAACGTGCAACTATATTTCCTATAACATGCTCATCAAACATACAAGACAGTCACACTAAAACCTCCCTAAAATGACCACTTCAACAACTTACTACTTTTCCTACCAACCGCTCAGAATAACCTAACGTCCTAACGACCATCATGAACAACGATCAACTATCATAAACTAACCATCGATTGAACCGGGCAGTCACACAGATAACTCAAAATGTCCATACCACAAAACCGGGCAACTTCATATAACATGTTCATTAAATGGTCATACAGTACTCCTCAACTGCCACAACGTGAATAAACGGGCACCTTCACAATCAGATCAGAAACATCAACGCATTACAATCATAAAATGACCAATTCCCACGTAATACACATCATAAGTCCCACTATAAGGTCAGAACCCCACCCTTACTTGGATTGAAGGTCGCTCAACCAAAGCTCAGACCGGAATCCTTACTTTGCTCTGGTCGACATTGGGCAGCTTGCTCCTCTTCCGCGCGGCTCTTCCGGTCAACGTACAAAGCTTCTTAAAGACAAACTAAAATAATTCCTTATGTCAGCTTAGCCTTATATATCAATCTTATTGGGCCTAACCTACACACCCCCACTTTATTACTTGCAACCAATAGCATAATTCCAACATTATAATTATTATTAATCAACTAATTAATTAATTAATAATAATCCAACAACCCATACCCATAATTCTTAATGTCTTGCAACTTCACAAATAATCCAAAAATAATTTAATTAAATAAATAATTAAATTAAATTACGGGCGTTACAACTCTCCTCTACTTAGAATATTTTCATCCTCAGGATATGAGTCCCGCATCTTGCTTTCCAAATCCCAAGTCATGCTTTCTCTGGAAGCTCCTAGCCAAACTACTTTCACCAAAGCAATCTCTTTGACTCTTAGAGTCTTCATTTCACGATCCGTGATTCGTACAGGCATTGTCTCTACAGTAAGATTATCTTGTACTTGCACATCATCCATATGAAACACATGAGATGGATCTGAAATATACTTCCGAAGTTGTGACACATGAAACACATCATGCAAGTTCAAAAGATTAGGTGGTAAAGCCATTCTATTAGAAACATTCCCAACTTTTTTCGAAATCTGATACGGACCAATAAAATGAGAAGTGAGCTTCTTAGACTTCAATGCTCGCCCAACACCAGTTACAGGTGTAACTCTCAAAAGCACATGGTCACCTGCTTGAAATTATAAGTCTTTCCTTCACTTGTCATGATAGATCTTCTGTCTACTTTGGGAAGCTTTCATCTTTTCTCGAATTAACTTCACCTTCTCAGTAGTCTCACAAACATGTTAAGGTCCAAGCACTACACTTTCTCCAGATTCATGCCAACATAAAGGAGTTCTATATCTCCAACCATACAACGCCTCAAAAGGTGCCATCCCAATACTAGAATGGTAACTATTATTATAAGTGAACTCTATCAATGAAAGATAAGTATCCTACGAACATCCCTTCTCAAGAACACATGCTCTCAACAAATCCTCCAACGATTGAATAGTCCTTTCTGTCTGACCATCCATCTGAGGATGATACGTTGAACTCAAACTTAAATTAGAACCCAGTGCTTCTTGAAAACTCTTCCAAAAATCATAAGTAAACCTCAGATCTCTATCTGACCCAATGCACAAAGGAACACCATGCAGCTTCACAATTACACTAGTGTAAATCTCTGCCAACTTTGATATTGGAAAATTGATGTTAATAGGAATAAAATGAGCCAACTTCATAAGTCTATCAACAATCACCCAAATTGAATCATGTCCTCTTAAAGTATTAGGTAACCCCATCACAAAGTCAATCAAAATGATATCCCATTTCCATTTCGAAACTTCTAACGGTTGCATCAACCTTGCAGGCTTCTGATGTTCAACTTTCGACTTCTGACAAGTTAAACATGCTTACATAAACCGAGCCACCTCACTCTTCATCCCAGGCCACCAAAACAAAATTTTCAAATCCTAACACATCTTTATAGCTCCTGGATGAATACTTAACTTGCTTCTATGACTCTCTTCAAGAATCACTTTCTTCATCTCCGCATCATCAGGAATACAAATCTGATTATGAAATCTCAACACACCTTGCGTATCTAACTTAAAATCACTATTCTCAGACTGATCGATCCCAACCATCGAATCTACCAGTTTCACATCTAACTTTTGAGCTTCTCTGATACTATCCAGAAATTCATTGTTAATCTTCAACATTCCCAACATAATACTCCGCGGTGTCACCTCGCAAACTAAGCTTATATCTCTGAACTGTTCAATAAATTCCAACTCTTTAACCATCATTGCTGACATATGTAAAGTCTTTCGACTCAACGCATCAGCTACCACATTTGCCTTTCCTAGATGATAATTCAAACCGAAATCATAATCATTTAACAACTCCAACCATCTTCGTTGTCTCATATTCAATTCCTTTTGATCAAATAGATACTTTAAGCTCTTATGGTCACTAAACACTTCAAATCTAGAACCATAAAGATAATGCCTCCAAATTTTCAACACAAAAACAACTGCAACAAGCTCTAAATCATGCGTAGGATAATTATTTTCTTGAGTCCTCAACTGCCTTTACGCATAAGAAACTTCCTTATCATTCTTCATAAGCACACCTCCTCAACCCATCTTAGAAGCATCACAATATACCACAAAAGGTTCTTCTAGATTATGCAATGTCAAAATCCAAGACGATGTTAATCTCTTCTTTAATTCTGTAAAACTCTCTTCGCACTGAACATCCCACACAGAAGTTCTACCTTTACAAGTCAATTTAGTCAATAGAAGTTCCAACTTAGAAAAAACTTTGATAAACCTGATATAATAACCAACTAATCCCAAAAAGCATCTAATCTCGGTAGCTGACTTCAGAGTTTCCCATTGCAACACAGCGTCCACCTTCGATGAATCTACATCAATGCCACTACCTGAGATCACATGACCAAGAAAACTAACCTCCTTTAACCAAAATTCACACTTAGACAACTTTGCATACAACTTCTTCTCTTTAAACCAATCCAATTCTCCGTCAGGAATGTACTTACCCTTGAATGTAGGCAGATTCTCCCTCTGGAAAGTTGCCAAACTACGAGATCCAGCATTCCCGTCTGTGTTCGACTGATTCTCCATAACATGCGCCATTGATTTTAAAGAAGTAGCAAGTGCAACATCATTCCTTCCAGCCATCTCAACTTATCACTACAATATAAACAACGCTTAGAACTCAAATTAACAATACTCGATTGTTAAACAAACTATGACTCGACAACTTGGTCGGACGAGCCGACTTTGCTCTAATACCAACTTTGTAACACCCTAATTCTACCCGACAATATAAATAAAAATCAGAGGTATACAAATTCTACAACTGAATCAGGATGCTACAAATTCAACTTAAAACAACGGAATTCATTACCGATACATAACACATTAAACTAGGATGAACCAACAACAAACATAATTCTATCTTAAAAAGAAACAACAACTTTCATAACTACGCATCGGAGTCATAATATTCAACTTAAAGGAATATAACATCTTTGTCCAACTAAGACAACTTCAAATAGAAATCATTTAATGAGCAATAACTTAAAGTTTAATCAACTGAAATAATAACAATAAATAAACACCGAGCGTTCATCCCCCCGAGTGTTACGTATCAGAGCAATGACATCGACTCGAACTACTAAAGGTAAACCGCCTTCACTCTGGATTACCTGCACGTTACAAACATAGGGGTAACATTCAAACAGAAGGGGTGAGATATCGAACATTATAATAGAACACATGATAAGTAAAACATGAGAATAAATTGATATATATTCACCACTTCTCAGATCTTTAGCAACATAAACGTAATTAAAATCAATCACACAATAACTCGGAATGCAACGCAGAATGCAACTCATCTTTATGCAAATGCATGTGGTACCAATGGAGCAGAACTCCCATCATAAAAATCTTCCAATAAATAGAGGCATCAATAAGGAATAAGCCTTCTTCGTAGTTTTCCAATCCATGCCATCATAGAGTATGCAAATGTATATGAATGCACTATCACATACTCACAACAGTCATCATCCATCGCAGGCATAAGCCCACATCACCATTATTACCAGTAAATAGAGCTAATTCATCATCATTTAAAATTCCCTGCAACTTCGCATTATCAACAAGAATTCACAACAACAATCACAACAACACAACAATTCAACCTAAAACGACATTTGCCATAAGCCTATCACATCAATCAACGATTCAATCATTAACATAATCAAACAACAACTTAACCATAACTCACACAACGTAGTTAACGACCAAAACATAGCATGTATGGGCAAAAAGGGATAGGGAACCACGTTCCCCTCGACATGCATAGCAACTAGGACAACCTAACAACTAATCCATACTCCTCGACACGCACAGGGGAAAACAGGATAACGACCAACTTATGCTCCTCGACATGTACTGCAACCCAGTACTGCTCGAAAAACCAACATATAACCCCCCTGACACGCCTCACAGCCTAATATGTCACTTGGTACCTAACACCATCAGCATCCTCCTCGACCACTAGTTCGGCCAACAGCACAGACATAATACTACATCTTAATGACCACACCACTACCATTCATAAATTACGGCCAACTGCTCAGAATAACACAACAATGGGCAACTATATTTCTTATAACATGTTTATTAAACATACAAGACAGACATGCTGAAACCTCCCTAAAACGACCACTTCAACAACTTACTACTTTTCCTACCAACCGCTCGGAATAACCTAACGTCCTAACGACCATCATGACCAGCGATCAACTATCCTAACCTAACCATCAATTAAACCGAGCAGTCACACAGATAACTCAAAACGTCCACACCATACAATCGGGAAACTTCATATAACAGGTTCATTAAATGGTCATACAGTACTCCCAACGGCCACAACATGAATAAACGGGCAACTTCACTATCATATCAGAAACATCAACGCACAACAATCATAAAACGACTAATTCCCACGTGATACACATCATAAGTCCCATTATAAGGTCAGAACCCCACCCTTACCTGGATTGAAGGTTGCTCAACCAAAGCTCCGGCCATAATCCTTGCTTTGCTCTGCTCGACACTGGGAAGCTTGCTCCTCTTCCGCACGACTCTTCCTATCAATGTATAGAGCTTCTTAAACACCAACTAAAACAATTACTTATTGTTGTACCCCAAAATTTTCCCTCCCATTTTTACACAAGACATATTCCTAGAGGTTCTCAATTGCTCAAGGTTGACCAAGAATTGACCAGACAATTCTCCTCCTAAGGCAATAAACCCTCAACTAGGGGTTTCAATTTTCATCAAGATGGATGAGCTCCAAATGTCTCAAATGCTTTCCATGGTCCTAATATGTCTTCAACTGTGTTAGGTTAAAAGTCAACTGTGGCCCATGAACAGTCAAGCTTCAAGATTTTTGGTCAACATAAACATTTTGAAGTGATATCCATCATTTGATAAAGGGTTGATCATGATTCCTCAAGAAATACTCCTAACCCATCAAAAGTAAAAAATGGCAAATTAGGGTTTCTATAGGAAAAGTCAACCAAACTTTGACCAAGCATAACTTTCTCATACTTTATCAGAAATTTTCCAACCAAAGCTCATTTTGAAGAGAATCCAATGCCCTACAACTTCTCTTCAGCCCTCGAGTTCAAGAAATACACCATTTGAAATATACAAGTTCATACATTACAGGTCATTTTTAGAAAGTCAACAAAAGCCACTTTTTCCCAAGACCTTTTACATCAAGATAACACTTCAAATGCAAAATGGATCAAAAGAGGGATTGAAGTAGACATCTCGGGATTTCCAAAAATGACCAGATAATCATCATGAGATAAAAATTGAGCAAGTTGTGGCTTTCCCAAGTTGGGAAATATTTGGAAATTTCAAGATTGGTGCATTGAGCAAATTTGAATTTTTGGGTCAATGGCTTAACTTTTTAATATTCAAATATATTCCTCAGGTCATAGAGGACCTTTAATCTTATTTTGGCATGGTATTATATTTTCTACATATTTTTTACATATTTATTTTAATTTATTTCAAGTAAATATAAAATAAATGGTATAAAATATTTGGAGATGGGCTTAGGCATGTGGGCTAGTGTTTTGGGTTGCTTGGAGGCCCAAGGATTCGTGCAAACCTGACCAGATGCATTAAACATGAAAAATGGCATGAAATATCAAATTTGGTAACTTTTAAAAATGGTGATAATGATGTTAAACCATGGCTTTATGGGATTGATTCTCTCTTCATTATCGTGTCCATTTCTTCTATGCTATAAGTATACCCCTTTGGTAAGCCAAACACACTCATATACACTGCTTTGCAAGCCACACGAATTTCACAAAAAATCCAAAAAATTATCAAAACTAAGATCACTCGATCCATTTGTTCCCAAGCCAAACCAAGCGCCTTATACATTCCTTGAAGGTCCCAGGAGCATACCCCGACCCTCCTTGAAGCCCAATACACGCCAGAACCACCACTTTCAATCGTAACCATTTTGGTGAAATTCTAAAATTCAAATTCTTATTTCTGCGTGTTTTTGAATGCCCTGACATATATGTATGAGTTACTAGGAACCATTAGAACAGGCTAAAGGCTTAGCATGAGGTTCATGACGCATGGATCATAAAATTCTATGGTCAAACAGTGTTAGGGTTTTTGATCCATAACTCAAGATGCAGGAGCTTTATGGCCAATCTAAGGCCAAATTCGTGATCAGGGTGAAATTCTAAGTGGATTAGGGTCTTGTTCCGACCTTAAAATTAACAAATTTGCATATTTCGTGTTTTGGCATCCCGGAGAAGATGACCGAAGTTTGACTCCGACATCCCTCCGGTCAGTGGACTCAGGCAGGGGCTGGCGTGGCAAGATAACATGTCTTGATTGGCCCATTCAAATGCAGAGGGGCCCATCAGCGCGCGTGTGTTTTTATAAAATATATTTGGAATCATCTTTTACATATAATACTATGGTTGTGTATTGATAAACAAATTGCAAGATAGCCCAGTGGTAAAAAGTGTGTGCGTTGTTCTGAAAGGCCTGGGTTCGATACCCAGGTCTGCCTTTTACATTTTCTAACATTTCTTTGCAGGATTCCATACCTTGCATCCCCAAGTGTGAATCATAGGCCAGCAAATCCACGCCTTCCAATGCCAATCCATCTAGATCCAAGGGCTTCAGTGTGAGGTCCACCATGCACTCTCCTGGCACATCCACACTGAATCCAGAAGCAATATGGGTTTCTCATCAATTTGGCCCAACATTTTTAGAACAACACCCCCTTTCAGCTTTTTACACCCCATGCCCATTTGTCTTGTTTTAGTATTTTCCTTTTTATTTTTACTTTCAATTATTTAATTAAACATAAAAAATCAAAAAAAAAATCACCAAAATATTAGATTAGTATTTTTTTATTAAACTAATTTTGTAAAAGAAAAGTATTAAAAAGTCGGTGGCGACTCTTGCTTACCGCGACACTTGCGAACAAAAAATGCAAACCACTATTAAACAGTCGGTTCTGCCACCGTATCACAGAACTGACGACTCTGCTGGGGATATTATAAAGTGGGGTTTACCTTAGGGTCTAGATCATTTCTAATTTGTTTGCTTGTTTGTTTGCTTTACTTTTAAGGGATTGTTTGGGTTGCTATAGATCCTACACCCGGATCTGGGGAAACCTGTTAGGTAAGTAGCAATAGATCGTGGAAATTGTGCGGGGTATACCGACACTGTTGAAGCGATGGCTACGTTGATGAGACACTTTAGTTGGTACCTGTGGTACGGTGGGAGAACTGACTTGAAGTTTTGCGTTTTGATCGCAATTGTGCAGATAGCAAGAGTCGCCACCGACTTTTCTTTTATCCAAAAGGAAAGGTAAAAAAGCACAGGAAAGACCTTTCAAGATTATTTCTCGGGTTCGGGGGGTATATTATGAAAAGGGAAGGTATTAGAACCCTTTCCATCCGTAGTTATCTACAGGCTCTTAGTTACTCGCTAGATCACTTGCTTTTGTTTGCCAATATGCTTGTGGTGTGGTTTTTAAAAGTATTTTGAAAATGTCTTTGTAATGGTTCTCGTTTCTATAAGAACGCTACAAAGTTTTATTTCAAAAAAATAGTTCAAAGATGTGTTAGTGGAATGTATTTTTTTGAAAGTGGTTTTGAAAAGATGTTTTTGCAATGGTTCTCGTATCTATAAGAACGTATACAAAATGTTTTATCTTTTGAAAATGTTTTGAAATGAAAGTGTCGGTGTAAAAATGTTATTTTGTCGTGAGCGAGCGAGTAACTAGGAGCGAATCTACCTACTCGAAAGGTTTTAAGTGTTATTTTCTTCCTTCGTTAGATGTTTCTATCTTACCATTGATTTGGTAAGAAGCCCCATAATTGGATGTGAAGGGACAGGCGCGGGACAATTATACAGTCATAGAAGGCAACTTATGAGCCGCTTTAGCAATTTTCGTAAGGGACTAGATCATTTTACCGAAGGCAACATCGAAGGACTACAATCTTTTTTATCGAATGGTCTTTGCTAAAGCGTCCCATATTCGAGGGACATGATTGTTTTTCTGAAGCAACAAGCGAGATTACCCTAGAGGTGCGTGTGTGAAAAGTGTGTTAGATTCAAGTTAATTTGTCTTTGATTAGGATTATCTAGCGATTGATTTTAAATCTTACCATGCACGCCTAATTACTATACAGTATAAAGAAAACAGTAAATCGTGGAAGTTAAAATTCAACGCTATTATAGAGCTTTCGGGAATGGGGGTACAGATTTACAAATATGGATGGATCAATGCGATTAAAAATTTAAAATAGGCAATCAATACAACCAAATCGAATCGATCAATTAATTAAAACTACAGCAATCTATGAAGTAAATTAATTGACAAAGTATGAAAATAAAGTTCTTGATATTTTTGTTTGTGAGAAAATTTTAAAAGAAGAAAATAAATTTCTATTCTATTAAAGAAAATAATTGACTAAAAAAATTTAAATCATTTGTATATTTTTTTTTTGTCTTTTAGTATTTTTTATTATGAAGAATTTAAACAAAAAACAATTTAAAACTAAATAAAAAGTTATTTACAAAATTCTAATTTAGTGAAATAATTAGATATATTTTTTAATTTAATTTTAAAATTATAACTAAAGATTAATGAAATTAAATCTAAAGTAAATAAAGTTATTAAAATAAATTTAAACTAACTTAAAATTCTAAGTTACTAAGTTATACTTAAACTAAGCTAGTTATAAAATTACCAAATTAAATATAAACTAAATTAACTCTAATAACATCTAAACTAATTTAAATACAAATTAAATTAATTACAAACATACTAAATTAAATTTAAACTTGATTAAAAATAAAATAGAAAAAAAACATGAAAAGGAAAATGGGGTGTAAACTACAAAAATTGGGTGGGCTAAAGCAACAGGCCCAGGATCTTTTTTTTTCTTTTTTGTCCAACAGAAAATGAGGAAAACGAAAAAAAAAATCAGAAAAATGTCCCCGAAGGGTCTCGAACCTGGGTCTTTTGCGCTTGCTTAATAATGTTCCAACTGTTGCAATATGTTCTCATTTATTTGTTTATTTGCTTTACTAATATGTAAAATGAAACTTGAAAATTGGGTTGGGCCAAACCAAACAAGCCCAAACCCAGATCTGATTTAGGGGGAAAAGAATTAAAAAAAAAACAGAACCCTAGTTGAAGGTTAGGCGCCGTGGCTGTTGTTATGGGGAAGGAAAAAACAGATTAAATTATTATTATTGTTTTCAATAACAAAACAAATAAAAGAAAAAGTTGGAACAAAAAAAGGCTATCCTCTTTCTCCCTCATCCGTAATATCACCATGGAGTTTCACAAAGAGAGAAAAATATGTTTTTCTCTGAAGCAGACGATTCGAAGAAGGATAAACAAACATAAGCAAAACTTGAAGGTGTTTTTCCGTGACATTTCAATTTATTTCTATTTACTTCTATGCCATTTAGTTTTGCTTCGCACTCAGTAACTTAGTAACTCAGTAATGATTTGAACATAAAATAAGATGGGGCTCTGGGTTTGAATTGGGGGTTTAGGGTTTTCTGTGATGATAAGCGAGCTGTAGTGACACGGAGGATGTACATACGAGGATGTTCGAGTGCATTGTTGACTTAAGGTAGTGTGGTTTCTAGAGATAGAGGCAGTATGTGATGTTCAATAAAGATGGTGGTGAATCGGTGATGATTGCTGGAAACATGATGAGGGGCGATTGATGTTGTGAGTGGGAAACAGTGAAGGTATGTTACTGAAGCGTATGGTGTGGTTGGAGGAGAGTGGAAGCGCTGGTTTGGTCTGAAGCTAGCAGATTCAGAGGGAGTTACAGTGTATGAAGGAAGAGGAAGTAGTGAAGTAGAACAAAGAGAGTGGTAGCGGAAAGATCGAGAAGAGTGGAATGTTGTAGAAGAAATCAATGCAGCAATGAAGTTTGTTGAAGTTTGAAGAGGATGAAATTAGTTCAGAGAAAGATAATGGTGCAGAGAAATGGTAAGTTTTCTTTGATTTTTTATGAATTGCTCTGAGTTTTCTCTTAATATTTCTCTCAATCTTACAGTGATTAACAACAACAAAAAAACAATTTCTATATTTCTCTAACATTTTTCGTTTTCTTTTTTTATACAGTTTATCATAAGCTTATGCAATTAGCAGGGGTAATAAAAAAGGAATCATGAAACTATCCACCTGATGATGACAACAAGCACTTGTTTATGAGATATGATGAACAAAGAAGAGGAGCCAGAAATATACCTATCGGAGTTCGTCCGATGCGACTTTGACAATGATTTACGAAATCAAGTATGCTTATTTCTCTTCTCTATCTTTGTGTGTTGTTTTTGTAGGGAGAGTTTTCAATTTTGAATTGAAGTTGTGAATGATTTTTTTAGGGATGAAGGGTATATGAAACAGTGGTCTTTATGAAACAGTCGCCCCTTTTCAGTTTTTTGTTTTTTCTTTTGTTATACAGGGCTGCCCCTTTCTTATATCAAATAAAAGTTGGTTTAGGGGGGGGGGGGGGAAATTAATGAGTTTTTGAACAGATTTGGCATACTATTTTATTGCTTTTTGCTGCAGTTTTCATATTGCTGATTTAGTGCAATTTATTGGACAGGTTTTGGACAGATTTTGGGGCAGCACATTGCAGGTTTTTGGACTGTTGTATGGGCTGTTTTTGTCGCGGGATAGCATGATTTATGGACAGCAACAAGGCTATTGTTTTGCAGCAAGGTTGGACTATTTTTTTTACAGTTTTTTTTGTCTGTTTGGAAGCTGTTTTATGGGTTGTTTATGGGCTGTTCATGGGCTGTTTACACAAGCTTTGGAAAAGTTTCTTTTTAAATGAGCATGAAGAATGATGAAGAATGTTTGAAGTTTAACATAGGTTTTGAAGTTTTGAGATTAGGAACAAGGAGAAGGCTTTAGTTTTAGGACTTGATTTTTGATAACTATGTACACTTGTGTAATTTTTGTAACGAAATCAAGAATGGTGTAATGTTTCTGAATTTTGAATGAATTGTATCATGAAATTTATGGATGATATTTGAATTCAAGTGTATGCCTAAATGCTTTCTCATGAATGAACTTGAATTCATGGTGAATCTTTGAATAATTTGAATTGCAATGCGACTTAAGAAAAAGTTTTGCATTTGAATAATGATGTGCTTGAAAATAAATGAATAGCCATGAACTTTGAATTAGGTTTGACAATTTGATCTGGTTCATGTGACTTAGAGCAACCATAAATCAAAGCATAACTTTATCATCATTCCAAAGTTTAAATGAATTTGAGAAAATTTTAGTGAACTCGTTCTTTGACACCTTGTATTCAAAATAAATCCCGCGAATGAATCATAGAAAATTTGGACGAAGCTTGTAGTGCCTTGCTAACTTGAATTGAAATCCAAAACCATTATTCAACTCACTTTCACCAAGATCCTGGGTCAATTTTCAACACGGCGACTTGTATTATAAGCAACATTTTATTTGAACTCAACATGAATCTCCAAACTCAAAATCTTGTTCCATGAACGATCTCAACATGAGAATCATATTCATCCAATGTCTTTTAAACACAATTTCCTTCAATTCTTAAAGAGGACTTGTTGATGACATCGCTCATGACAATGTACAAAAATAGTCATCTCGAGATCTTGAAAATTTATTACATTACGACTCTTGGAAGGCAGGCCATAATTATCTGAAATTAGGTCAGAACCAGAAAGTGACCTCAAAAATATTTGAATTTCCGATGATCTTTCGCACATAATCAACTCTTGACTTGTGAATAGAAATTGGAGATGACGTCAAGGAGAGTCATACAAAAAAAACTACTCAAAAATATCGAATAATGAAGAAGTTTACAAGCACTTGAACTTGTTCTCGCAAAAGGGTTGATTTGCTGTAGTTTTTTTCAGTTATCTGGACCATTAATTGAGTAAACTTGCAATGCGAGGTTTGAAAACTGGCTTAAACAATCTTGAGGAGACATGAAGCTCTATGAAGAGCATTTGAAACCCTGAAGACTCAAGTTTATTTGAGAGGTGCAAAACCCTAATTGCTGATTTACTGCTTAGGAAGAGAATCTGTCTGATCAACTTCTGAGCCAAATTGAGTATTCGAGGAACCCTAGGATAGTATCTTGTATGAAAAATGAGAGTGGAAATTTTGGGGTACAACAGTACTGGTAGCCCTTGAGTTAATCAAAGAGAATACGGGGCCGCTGTGTGGTGTCATAAAGCGTCAACTGACCTTAGAACCTTTAAATGAACAACTCAGTCATTAGGACGTAGCGAGATGGCCGACTTTGGTGTATTCCCAAAGTCGGCAGATACTCGATGCTACACTCATTGAGACTCGACTCCTGAGTTTTGTTTGGTTACAAGTCAGTCGCCTATCGAACGAAGCTTGTGGGAAAGGTCAGTGATATTGAGATCCTTTAGAACCCGGTTACTATTTATAGGACAGGTTGAACCAATCCAACTTCAAGAGGGTATGACCTTGAAACCCATGCAAGCCTTAAACCTAAGGTTTTGGTGTGATTTGCTTGTGCTTGCTATATATGTGATTTCTTAGCATAATCATGACATCATAACATGGCATATCATACTAACTATTTCAAGGATTTTCTAGGGCTTATATTTGTTTTGTTTTGTAGGACATGACATCCGCTCGCAAGAACACTATCCAAATCAACCTTGTGAAAATGAATCCTCAGCTTAAGGAGTTAGCATCAAGGATTCCTGAAATTCCCTTCACTGAAAAACATGGTCGACTGCTCAATTTGGCCACTTCAAACCCTAATGAAGAAATTTTAAAGGTGTTCTTTCAGTTCTTTGACCCGTTGCACCACTGCTTCACTTTTCCTGATTACAAGTTAGTGCCTACTATGGAGGAGTTTTCTCAGTTATTGGGGGTACCTATTCTTAATCAGCTACCATTCAACGGTATGGAGAAAGACCCAAAACCTGAAGAGATTGCTTAAGCTCTGTCTTTACAACGGTCTGATGTAGTGGCAAATTGGGAAACCAGAAGAAGTGTCCAAGGATTTCCAGCTAAGTTTTTATTTGAGAAAGCTCGCCATTTTTGGGATAGCTTGGATTTACAACCTTTTGAAGAACTGTTGGCCCTTTTTATCTATGGGATGGTACTATTCCCTAACACGGACCAACTCATAGATGTGAATGTGTTTAAGATTTTTCTGTCTCATAATCCGGTACCTACTTTACTTGGGGATATTCTACACTCTCTGCATACTCGCACTCTAAAGAGAAGAGGGACCCTTCTTTGTTGCACTCCTCTATTAGCTAGGTGGTTTATTTCGTACCTACCCCGGTCTATTTTGAAGAATGATCAGGGTATGAGATGGTCTCATAGGCTGATTTCCCTTACATATTCAGATATTCATTGGTGTTCCCGATCCTCGGAGAGTATCACTATCATTGATCGCTGTGGGGAATTCCCTAATGTCCCTCTCTTAGGCATTAAGGGAGGAATCACTTATAATCCTTATTTGGTGTTGAGACAATTTGTTTATGCTATAAGGTATGGTCCTCACGACACACTCATCCAAGGAATCATGTTTGACTATGAGAATGATGTTCACAGTTATCGCAAGAGGTTCATTCGAGCTTGGGGCATGATAAACAGAGTTGATAGCAAGACATTGGGGCACAAGAATTCAATCCCTCTTGAGCCTTACCTCAAATGGGTACATGCTCTTGCTCAATGTCTTATGATGCCTTACCTCGCCATCTTACCTGTGATTATGGAGCCAAATGCTGAGGGAGACACTCCTTACATTGCGTTTCATCCTGACATGCCAACGGACCTTGAGGAGCTACGAAAATTCTGGATCCAACTCAAAGAAGAACGGGATACTTTTGAAACCCAATTCTACGCCAGCGAGAAGAAGGTTTTAGAGCTCACCCGGTTACTTCACGAGGAGAAGAGTATAAATGCTTACATTGCACCAAAGAGGATGCGCCCATGGGAAACTTGAATCTTCCTTTTGGTTGGAGAATTTTATTGTTGCTTTGTTCCCTTTGTAAGCCCAAGAGGCATTATTGTGACCAATACAATTTCTTAATGCAACTAATGTTTTCTATTTTCTGTTTAAGAAAATTTGAGTCTTTGAAATACTTGAAAACATTGCATACATATATCATACATATCATTGCATAAGCAGGTTTCAAAGCAAGTTCCTCATCCTCTTCACTATTTATTTCAGCAATGGCTCTAGAACAAACAGTGAAGGATCTGCAAACTTAGAATGCCCAGTTTCAATAGATGATCATGGTTGTGACCAAGGGGCAAGAAGAACTTAAAGCCCTGCTTACTAAAGGAAAGAAGAAGCCAAAGAAGCTAACTGGGTTAGTGAATCTGGGAAGAAGGATCAGAGGACTAGTGCAGCGAGCCTCTGAACTGGTAACTTCATCAAAGGAAGGAAACAATCAGGAAGAGGAAACAAGAGAGGAAGAATACAGTCCAATAGAATCTGATGGTGAAATTGAATATGATGTGGAGCAGTATCCTCCCGCTGATGAAAAATACAAACACCTGGAGGATCGTCTGAATGCAATAGAGGTCCGGAAGGTACCAGGTTTGGACTTTGAAGAGATGGGTTTGGTCTTGGGGGTTGTCATCCCACAAAAGTTCAAGGTTCCAGTGTTTTCCAAATATGATGGGGGTTCATGTCCCAAAATGCACCTCCGATCTTATATGGGGAAGATCCATCCTCACACTGTTCACAAGGACTTGTGGGTCCACTTCTTTCAGGATAGTCTGTCTGGAGCTCAACTAGAATGGTTCTACCAGCTGGAAAGGGCCAACATTCATAATTGGGAAGACCTGGCTGCTGCTTTCTACAAGCAGTATCAGTATAATGCAGACCTTGCTCCTACCCGTACTCAACTCCAAAGCATGTATATGGGTTCGAGCGAGGGCTTTAAGGACTATGCTCCGAAGTGGAGGGACTTAGCACGAAGAGTCCAGCCTCCCCTATCTGATAGGGAGCTAGTTGATATGTTTCCGGGTACCCTGTCTGGTCCATTTTTCAGTCATTTGATTGGAAGATCCTCAGTCGGCTTCACTGAATTAATTCTGACAGGGGAAAGGGTGGAAGCTGGAATTAGGAGTGGTAAGATCCAAAGGGAAGCATCCTCCAGTGCTGTAAGGAAGCCATTTGTCGGGAAGAAAGAGGTTAGTGTTGTGTACCATCAAAGAAATCAGGACAAAACTGAACACCGTCTAGCGGTAGAGGCTGTCATGATCTCTAAGCCTGAACCTACCCAACAAAGGAATAATCAACTGAGAATAGAAAGGCCGGTAAGACAGTTTACCCGGATAAACGTGACTCTATCTCAAGTCTTGCCACATTTACTGAAGTCTAATCTGGTAACTTTGAAGGAAGCTCCGAAGAATCCCAACACCGCCTCTCCTCACTACAACCTTAATGTTCGTTGTGCTTACCATTCAGAAAGTCCAGGCCATGATACCAACAACTGCTGAGCTTTGAAAAACAAAGTGCAAGACCTTCTCGAGGTGAAAGAAATTAAATTTTACTCCCCTGAGATCCCCAATGTTATCACTGCTCCTATGCCCAATGTGATACGGTGGGAGAACTGACTAGGGTTTTGCATTCGTATTCGCACTTGTGCGGTTGAGCAAGAGTCGCCACCGACTTTTTATTTTATCCTAAAGGAAAGGTTAAAAAAGCACAGCAAAAACCTTTCGAGATATTTAGTGGGTTCGGGGGGTAGATTATGAAAAGGGAAGGTATTAGCACCCTTTTCATCCATGGTTATCCATGGGCTCTTAGGTACTTGCTTAGATCAATCTTGCCTTGGTTTTCAATTGTATGAAATGGTGCTTTGTGTGTTGTTTTGAAAATGTTTTGAAAAGATGCCTTGTGCTAGGCTAACCTTGTAACAATTCTTTACTCGAATGTTTTACAAAAGGTGTTTTATCTTTTAAAAAAGATGTTTCAAGGGTTTGAAAAGTTTGATTTTTGAAAGTGTTTGTGAAGTGGGTTTTGAAATTAGGCAAGTGTTTTCTTTGCAAATTGACAAGTACTTAAGAGTTTATCTACCCTAAGGCTTTCTCAAAGATTTTCGTCGTGTTTTAACCCCTTTGACAATTTTGTTCTACCATTGAAATTGGTAGGCAATCTTGTATTTAGGAAGTTTATTCGGGACGGGCGTGGGTCATCGTATGGACCATGAATGCAATGATGCCAAGTGTCTTTGGCAATTTGTTTTGAAGGGACTATGATCATTCCATTTAGGCAACATTTTGAGGGACTTTTGATCATTTGATTTTGTTTTGCCAAAGATACTCGACGTGCAAGCATGGCCCCTTTTGGAAGGCATCATGTGGGATTACCCTAGAGGGTGCAAGTGTGATCGTGTATTGATTACATGCGTTTGTCTTGTATTAGGTTATCTAGCGTTTGGTTTTATGTACATATAAACCCTAGGTCTAACCATGGTATAATTGGAAAACTGTAAATTGCGGAATGTAAATCTACACTATTACAAAATAGTATCAGGGAGTGGGGGTATAAATGTACAAGGGGATGAGACTTATAGTATTCAATAAGTTACAACCAAATCGAATGTCGCAATCAAAATGTAAATATCGAATGTACAAATATAAGATAAAATGTGTATAGGGCAATATATTGTGTAAGTGTAAATGTGAGATGTATATGTATATGAATTGTGTAATTATGTACAAGTGTGAAATGTGAAATTGAATCGTATTAGGGTTTGACCTAGATAAATGTATTTTAAATGGATCTTTGATTTTTGTATGTTTAATTATAAAAAGAAAAAAGAAAGTGTTTTTTTAATTAAATGTTGTGAATTTGATATTAGAGGAAAAATGTATTGAATTGTTATGTATGAAAAAGAATGTTAACTAAAAAAAAAGAGTTTCAATTTTAATTATGTATAAAAAATGTATAATATGTACAAATATGTATTTTAATTAAAAAAGTATTTTCAATTTTATTATGTATGAAAAATGTATAATATGTACAAATATGTATTTTAATTAAAAAAGTATTTTCAATTTTATTATGTATGAAAAAGTTTATTATTTTTATGTACAAAAGTGTATTAATTAAAAAGATGTTTTAAACATATGATGAAAATGTATTTTATTCAAGTTAGTATTTTACAAGAAATAAATAAAAAAGTAAACATTTGTTTATAAAATAAAATAAAAAGGTTAGTATTTTACACAAGAAAAACAAAAGAGGTAAATATTGTTTATGAAATAAAAGAATGGTTAGTGTTTAATGGGCTTTGGGGTAATCAGAAAACGGGTCAGGCCCTTATCAAGCTTGAAACGAAATTAGGGTTAGGGAATTGGTTCAGTTTGGTAATGAACGTTTTAGGGTTAGCGAGGCAGCGACGGCGCGTTCGTCTTCTGATCACAGCTCCTGAGCGATTCCCCATCCGGCCACCAACGTCATCGTCCAACCCTCTCTTCCCTCCATGGCGCGGACTCAGCAATCTTGGTGCACGAGGTTTGGTTTTGATCTTTATGTTCCTTTTTCTTTTATGAATTACATGCGTTGTTTTAGTTTGAACTTTGATTCTTAAACCTGTGACATTATGAGGTGGTGAAGAAGAAAGAGGGAGAAGAATGGCTACCTTCGTTCCTTGGAGATGGAGGAGAGGCGGAGGATGTGGAAGCGTTGAGGACGGCCGGAACAGTGAGGGAAACGTGACGCTTGCTCTTGGTGACCCTGGTAACTTTATCTGATTGATATTTTTCTAGGGTTTGATGATGTATACTGAGAACCCTGATATGTTCACTTCTTCGTCTTCTTCTTCCACTATGTGTTGCCCTTGTATTGTTGCCTGTGTATCTTGAGTTACTTGCTGAAATGCCTGTTGCCTCTGAACGAAATCTCTCTCTTCTCTCGTGTTGCCTTTGCTTACGTGCTTGATGCTATATGATTTGATTTGGTTCCCCCCATGATGAACTTACAGTTCTGAGGGGCTCGTATTGGTTGCCTATATGCTTGAGATGTTTGCTGGCCTTGAATTTCTGTTGAGGGGTTATGTTGGTTATTGACAGTATGTTGGGTTTTAGTTTGACAGGGATCTCATGTTGAGGAACTGGTTTATGAGGTTTGGCCAATGATGAAGAAATTCTGAGGCTGTGGTGATGGATGCTGTTTTGGTTTTACAGTATGATTGGGGGATGGTAGGCAGTTTTGTTTATGTGTTTTTGGGTTTTTGAGGCTAATGGACAGTAAGTTTTGGCTTGAGATTGTGAGACTGATGCAGGTTGTGTAATTTTAGATGATTTGTGTTTGATGGCCTTGCAGGTTTTTATGCTTGCAGAAAGCTTAGTGTTTTTTATGGTTGTTCAGGTTATCTGTTTGGGCAGGTATGAGGCTACGACAGGGTGTTGGTTTTGCTTATCAGGTTTTCGTGTGTTTGAAGGTTGAGGCAGGGTGTTCTGAGTTTGTATATCTCTCCTCTATCCTCTCTATCTTGCCTGTCGAACTGAGTTTGTATCTTTTCTCTTTTATCTCCTCACTTCTGTCTTTTTTCTGCTGCTGAACTGAGTTTGGATTATATCTTTTTTTCTCTTCCTTTCCTACTGTCTGCTGCTGAACTGAGTTGCTTGTGGATTTGTATAATCTTTTTTGTCTTGCTCTCCTACTGTCTGCTGCTGAACTGAGTTGCTTGTGGATTTGTATAATCTTTTTTGTCTTGCTCTCCTACTGTCTGCTGCTGAACTGAGTTGCTTGTGGATTTGTATAATCTTTTTTTGTCTTGCTCCTACTGTCTATGCCTGAACTATGCCTAAACCCTGCCTATGCTTGCTTTATCTCTTTCTTTTCTCTCCTAAAGTACAGCTTAGAATTTTATAATGTTATTATTCTGTACTTGCTCTGAAGGGGCCTACTATGGGAAATGATGTTTAGCTTGCATAACACATTTTGCATCTTTTTTCTCCAGCTTTTGTGTACTTTCTTGATTTTCTTTGAGTGGACTTTGAGTAAACTTTGAGTATTTTGACAGTAGTGCCTTTTGCTTTGGATAGAAAGTTGAGATTGGATTTTTTCAGTTTAGTTTGGATTTTGGATTTGAGATTCTTATGCAGTCTTGAATTTTTAGAAATTATGCATTTGCATTTTATGAACAAAAAATCTTCCCTCTCTATGAACCGGGAGAAATCCCGTGATTTGCAGAGAGGGCAACTGATCCCAGTCAGTGGCCCCTAATGATGAGCAAATTAACTGTCTCTTTTAATTAACTGCTTTCTGACTTTTCTTCTCTTTTTGCAGATGAAAAATGGAACACCGGAGCGGAGTGAAGAATAAAGAATATTAGGAAATAGGATAGTTTTTTTCATTTTATGTAATATTTTAAATCAATGTATATTATTGTTCATAATTTTAAATTATGAACAACAATTTGTACAAATAATTCAAATATCAATAAAATCTAAATCATCTAATTAATTCTAATTTTCTTTATTGTTTATTTATTTATTTAAAATTCTTAGAATTAAAACAATTGAAAAATAAATTCAATCATTCAATTTCAGAATAATAAATAACTAAAATAAAACAACATTGATCAATTAATCCCGTCTTATTCAACATCCAAAGCAAAGCAGCAATTAACCCAAATGGACTGATCAAACGCATAAACACTGTGAATCCAATACTGCACATATCTTTTGACTGATGAATTCAAACCAATTGCCTCCTCTTACTGATTTGTCATAAACACTGATTCTTTGCAAGTACTGTAAATCCAAACTGCACACCTTCTTTGATTGGCCCAAACAAACTGAATTTACACCACTGTCTCTTTTGCTGATTAAACCAAGATAACGCGAATTTTAATCCGAATCTTGAAATAAACCGCAAAGTGCTGTGGAATTTAAATTCTTCTGAGAATATGCCCATAACACCCTAATTCCCGATTAAATGCCAAATCACACTCGCTTGATCAAAATTGAACCAAAAATCAACCAAACCCTAAGCCCACTGTATGAAACAATTCAGAGCTCTGAAAATCAGTAAAAACCCTAGTTTTGCTTGACTGTCAAGAAAAGTCCGTTTGTCCGATTCTTGAACCAGTTTGAAAAGTCAGGAAATGTTTGAAGCTGAGATTTCTTGGGGAAAAATGCGAGGGCAAATTTTGGGGTACAACAGTTGCCCCTGTTCAATCTTCTTTGACCTGAAGAGTTAGATTGGCAAGTTTGCCTTTCGCGACTTGAAGGTAAAAGGAGATTGGACACTAATGTGCCCAGAAAATTTGCGCTCGTCGATGTGACGGTGGAGGTGAATGGGCTTAAAGATGCCATTTGGTGATGGGCTTAAAGATGCCACCTGGTGCGAGAGAATTTTGTCGGGGGATGGGCTTAGAGATGCCATCTGAGAATGGGCTTAAAGATGCCATTCGGCGACTGCTGGTAGGAGGATGGGCTTATAGATGCCATATGGTGATGTTGAACTGTAGGTCAATGGTGAGTGGACAAGTGTCAGAAGGGCATCCCTGTTTTGGAACATCTCTGAATTGGGGATCTGAACAAGCAGCAGATTGACGTCCATGTCTTGGAGAATCTGTAAACTATTTTCAGGAGTTTGAGATTGAATAAGCGATAGAGCAACATCCGTTGTTGGGACGTTTCCGTAAACTATTTTCAAAAATTGAGAAGAGTCTGAATCAGTTGGTAGATTGGAATCCGTTGTAGGGAAGAATCTGTAAACTATTTTCAGAAATCTTGAAGTTGAAGAGGAACCGGTGTAGGGTTCCTGCTGATGCGTCTGAATGAATCTGGAATAAGTATCAGAATGTCGCCGTGTCTGGGTCAGATCTGAACTATTCCTGGAGGAATCTTGGGAGATGATCTGTGTCTGTCGACTGATCTTACCTGAAAAGGCAAAGGGTTAGTTGTATGCAATGTTATGATGCATGATGCAATGTACGTGACATTAATATGAATGCGCGTGTAAGCTGATGAGCTAATCTTGCCGAGGATACACGAATCCGAGATGGCTGAAGATAAAAGCATCTTGACTGCTGCCGGGGAAAATAAATCCTTGGCTGTCGCTGGGGAAGAGAATTCCTGATGACCTCTACTGGGGAATCCCAACTAGTAGACTCATGCTGGGGAGGTCAGATTTGAGAATCGTCAGCTTGATGGGAAGTAACCCTGGAGACTTCACCGGGGAACTCAAGATTTGTCCTTCCAAAACTCTGTGGGGAGATGGTTTTAAAGTCTGACTCCGCTGGGGATTGTCCACTTGAAGCTCTTGATCTGCTGGGGATACTGAAGCTTAAACTCTGAGGGGGATTGAATTCCTAAGGATTCCCTGGCTGGGGATTTGCAAAGATAAGTTACTGCTGGGGAATTTTGATGAACTCCGCTGGGGATGGGGAGAATTCTGGCGAGTGCGATCTTCCGTGGTTGTTAGCTTGAGAAGAATCTGAACAAGCGATAGGTTAACATCCGTTTACTTGGAGAACCCGTGAACTATTTTCAGAAATCTCGAAGTTGAATTAGCAATAAAGCCGCATCCGTTGTTGGGAAGCGCCCGTAAACTAAATTCAAAGGTTGCATCTGAACAAGCTGATAGATTAACATCCGTTACTTGGGAAGAATCCATGAACTGTTTTCAGAAGTCTTGAGAAGAATCTGAACAAGTGATAGGTTAACATCCGTTTACTTGGAGAACCCGTGAACTGTTTTCAGAAATCTTGAAGTTGAATTAGCAATAGAGCCGCATCCGTTGTTGGGAAGCGTCCGTAAACTAAATTCAAAGGTTGCATCTGAACAAGCCGATAGATTAACATCCGTTACTTGGGAAGAATCCATGAACTGTTTTCAGAAGTCTTGAGAAGAATCTGAACAAGTGATAGGTTAACATCCATTTACTTGGAGAACCCGTGAACTGTTTTCAGAAATCTTGAAGTTGAATCAGTAATAGAGCAACATCCATTGTTGGGAGGCTTCTGAATTCAAAGGTGCATCTGAACAAGCTGATAGATTAACATCCGTTACTTGGGAAGAATCCATGAACTGTTTTCAGAAATCTTGAGAAGAATCTGAACAAGTGATAGGTTAACATCCGTTTACTTGGAGAACCCGTGAACTGTTTTCAGAAATCTTGAAGTTGAATCAGTAATAGAGCAGCATCCGTTGTTGGGAGGCTTCTGAATTCAAAGGTGCATCTGAACAAGCTGATAGATTAACATCCGTTACTTGGGAAGAATCCATGAACTGTTTTCAGAAGTCTTGAAGGGGAATCTGAACAAGTGATAGGTTAACATCCGTTTACTTGGAGAACCCGTGAACTGTTTTCAGAAATCTTGAAGTTGAATCAGTAATAGAGCAGCATCCGTTGTTGGGAGGCTTCTGAATTCAAAGGTGCATCTGAACAAGCTGATAGATTAACATCCGTTACTTGGGAAGAATCCATGAACTGTTTTCAGAAGTCTTGAAGGGGAATCTGAACAAGTGATAGGTTAACATCCGTTTACTTGGAGAACCCGTGAACTGTTTTCAGAAATCTTGAAGTTGAATCAGTAATAGAGCAGCATCCGTTGTTGGGAGGCTTCTGAATTCAAAGGTGCATCTGAACAAGCTGATAGATTAACATCCGTTACTTGGGAAGAATCCATGAACTGTTTTCAGAAGTCTTGAAGGGGAACCGGTGTAGGGTTTCCTGAAGATGGGCTTGTGTAAAACTGCAACGGGTTTTGAACACTTTTGACATTCGAATGCCCCAAATGGTGAAGAAGGAGTCTTGAATCAGATTACTCTGCATATTGAGAGATTTCTTGAAATCTTGACTGGACTGCCCCAGGTTAACTGAAATGTGACATGTCATGCCCCTTGTTGATAGGGGACTTGATGGAAGTGTTGTCCTCTTGAAGTGTTTTAGACTTACTGAGAGAGTTTTCGTTCCTCCGAACATTCGCTGTATGCACTTCTTCGCTGTCAAACAAAAAGGGTTAAATGCAGACAGTGATATTCGAATAATGCGAAGTTTATGTTTGTCTTGAAGTTTTTGAAAAATGCGTTTTTAGCGGAAAACTTTTCACAAGACAAGTTAACACAAGATTTAGAGCAAAGCCCTACAGGAGTCAGGATACCTTTTGTAACAGTATGCTTTCGAACTAACCAATGCTTCAATTAGGACTTTTGAAGGGTTGTAACATGGCCTGGTTCACGGTTTAAGAAACAAAGGATAAAGGCTCAAAGTATATTTGTAACCCACCCGCTCTTCGTGATGTTCTCCAACCTAAGCTCAGTTAATTGTGCGTCGCACTCTGTTTTGAGTTTGGAACGACTTTTGGGCGATGGTTCACTAGTTTTGGCTTTGGGGAGACAGTTATCATCCCTTTTTTCTTTTCCAACACTTTTCATGTTGTTGAGGATTTTGTAATGACCTCACTATTTTGATTTTGATTTGTTATCCCTAACTTTTGCCTGACTGCTACCGTTTTCGGGATTACTGTCAGCGGGATGCCCCAGCTTTCTTAAGCCTCCTTTATAGGTTTTGGCTCAGTGGGCTTTTCTCTTTTGAGAGATTGACTGTCTATGTGATAGGAGACCACCCTTGTCTTTTGATTCCAAAGGAATGCTTTCTCTTTTTTTTTTCCGACATCGTTCGTTGTATTAAGAACTGAGAGTTTGCGACTTCAATGCGCATTTTCTTTTGAATTAACTGAGATACTACCCTGCCCCAGGTTTATATCACCGGTTTTGATCGTTTAGAACAGGGAACTCCTACTTCTTTGGCTCGAAGGGGTTGACTAGGGATTAACTTCCTTATAACTCCAGTGTTTGGGAATTGAAAGAAATGCCTGTACATCATCAACAAGGTCTGTTCAAAAGCATACTGTATAAGATCACGGTATTATTTCGTCATCCTCCCTCTAAAGGCTAGCAGCTTTTTATCAAGAGTCAGATATCATAAAGAAAAGCATAAGAGTAGTGAAACGAATGGATGAACTCAAGACAGACATACGTAATGCATTAATGAAAACAGAGTTTAACATCAACAGATAATTGTTTGACAGCAAAAGTAAATTACAACTTTGAAAATTCAAAAAGAAATAAAAGTCTTTCAGCTCGAGCTTCGTCACTTCAAGTGGAGAACCCTTTAACGGAAGATTTTCATCTCGCCGTCTGGCGTGAACCTCAGCACTCCAATGTCAATCAGATCTTGAATCTTGTTCTTCAAGGCCCAACAGCTATCGGTGTCATGTCCTGGGCTATAGGAGTGGTAAACACAAAATGCATCGGGATGATAGCTAGGAGCGGAGGTATTTGGGTTCCGGATAGGATCCCTCAAAGCAGTCAGATTAACCTCCAACAAGCGCTCCAGAATTAGAGATGACGGTATGTCAGTCTCCGTGAACTGCCTTCCCGACGTTTCTTGCTTACGTCGATTACCCCGCTGACGCTGGCGAGGTTGTTGATGGGTTTGTGACCCTGAAGCAAGCAAAGGAGCTTTCCCCTTGTCCTCTTGAGTGGATGGAGGCTGAGCGGTGACTTGCTCTTCGACCTCAGATGTTTGCCCCAGTTGGTTGTTTGGAAGCAGTTGGCGGACAAGAACTCTGAGTTCCTCTTGTCTTTGGGATAGGTCTTGAATGAGATCCATCTGGCCCACCATCTGTCCCATCACTTGAGTCCTCAGTGTTGTCAGATCAAACTGCAGCTCCGCAATCTGATCACTCCTGGCATTGCCGGAATTCCCCAAGTCCTTGGTGAGGAGAGCTTTCATCTCCTCTTGCCCCAGAGACAAGTTCAGGAACATCTCCTGCAGCTGAGCAGTCTGGTCTTGGATGTCTTTGACAGACCTTTCTAGAGCCATCTCTTGCTGAAATAAGCAGCAGGAGAGTAAGGAAACCTGAAAAAGGAAAGATTGTTAAAATGCAATGCATGATATATGGATGCATGCTTTCGAGGATCTCTTGGGGTAAACATAGGAAAATGTTAGAGATTGAACTCTGTTCTTGGATTAGAGATCTTTGTACTGGTGGACGTCCTTCCACTAGAATCAAGCTCACCATGTCAAGTGGGTCATAGCCACTGATTCAAGTTGTTGTACTTGATCTTTGATTGGAGAACTTTGTATCGGTGGATGTCTTTCCACTAGAATCAGGCTCACCATGTCAAGTGGGTCATAGCCACTGATTCAAGTTGTTGTACTTGATCTTTGACTGGATTGGTTAGAGGAGAGACCTCTTGCCCCCTGCATCAAAAGAACCCTCGAGATCCTTGAAATGGTTATTGAAAAATACTAAAATGCTATGGTATGATGTCATGATGTTATGTGCACGTACGCCCAAGCAAGTGAGTGTATATACAAGCAAACATATTCACACAAAGCACACAAGGCCTTAGGTTCTGGCTTGCATGAGGTTCAGGTACTACCCTCTTTAAGTTGGTGGGCTCAAAACCTGTCCTATCAAAAGTAACCGGGTTCTAAAGATCCCAATATCACTGGATTGCTTTCATTGTTCATCGTTTCGATTTAGCCACTGAACTGGCGACCGAAATATTCCAGGAAAGCAACCCTCAATTGGGTGTAGTATCGAGTATCAACCAACCTCGGACTGCACCAAAGTCAGTTATCTCACTACCCTAAAGGGGCCAAGATGGTCAATCAAGGTTCTAAGGTCAGTTGATGCTTCACGACACCACGCGGCGGCCCCGTACTCTCCTTGACTGAACTCAAGGGTTACCGGTACACACCAAAGTGCCACATCAACGTAGCAGACTGCTTCAACCATGTCGGTATACCCCGCACAGTTCCCTCACAGCCTTGTTGCTACCTAAAAAGGTTTCCCCAGATCCGGGTTAGGATCTATAAAACTCCGATACAAAGCCCACAAATGTAAAGCAAACAAAGCAATCAAGTGAAAGTAAAGGTGATCTAAACCCTAAGGTAACCCCACTTTAAAGTGTCCCCAGCAGAGTCGCCAGTTCTGTGATACGGTGGGAGAACTGACTAGGGTTTTGCATTCGTATTCGCACTTGTGCGGTTGAGCAAGAGTCGCCACCGACTTTTTATTTTATCCTAAAGGAAAGGTTAAAAAAGCACAGCAAAAACCTTTCGAGATATTTAGTGGGTTCGGGGGGTAGATTATGAAAAGGGAAGGTATTAGCACCCTTTTCATCCATGGTTATCCATGGGCTCTTAGGTACTTGCTTAGATCAATCTTGCCTTGGTTTTCAATTGTATGAAATGGTGCTTTGTGTGTTGTTTTGAAAATGTTTTGAAAAGATGCCTTGTGCTAGGCTAACCTTGTAACAATTCTTTACTCGAATGTTTTACAAAAGGTGTTTTATCTTTTAAAAAAGATGTTTCAAGGGTTTGAAAAGTTTGATTTTTGAAAGTGTTTGTGAAGTGGGTTTTGAAATTAGGCAAGTGTTTTCTTTGCAAATTGACAAGTACTTAAGAGTTTATCTACCCTAAGGCTTTCTCAAAGATTTTCGTCGTGTTTTAACCCCTTTGACAATTTTGTTCTACCATTGAAATTGGTAGGCAATCTTGTATTTAGGAAGTTTATTCGGGACGGGCGTGGGTCATCGTATGGACCATGAATGCAATGATGCCAAGTGTCTTTGGCAATTTGTTTTGAAGGGACTATGATCATTCCATTTAGGCAACATTTTGAGGGACTTTTGATCATTTGATTTTGTTTTGCCAAAGATACTCGACGTGCAAGCATGGCCCCTTTTGGAAGGCATCATGTGGGATTACCCTAGAGGGTGCAAGTGTGATCGTGTATTGATTACATGCGTTTGTCTTGTATTAGGTTATCTAGCGTTTGGTTTTATGTACATATAAACCCTAGGTCTAACCATGGTATAATTGGAAAACTGTAAATTGCGGAATGTAAATCTACGCTATTACAAAATAGTATCAGGGAGTGGGGGTATAAATGTACAAGGGGATGAGACTTATAGTATTCAATAAGTTACAACCAAATCGAATGTCGCAATCAAAATGTAAATATCGAATGTACAAATATAAGATAAAATGTGTATAGGGCAATATATTGTGTAAGTGTAAATGTGAGATGTATATGTATATGAATTGTGTAATTATGTACAAGTGCGAAATGTGAAATTGAATCGTATTAGGGTTTGACCTAGATAAATGTATTTTAAATGGATCTTTGATTTTTGTATGTTTAATTATAAAAAGAAAAAAGAAAGTGTTTTTTTAATTAAATGTTGTGAATTTGATATTAGAGGAAAAATGTATTGAATTGTTATGTATGAAAAAGAATGTTAACTAAAAAAAAAGAGTTTCAATTTTAATTATGTATAAAAAATGTATAATATGTACAAATATGTATTTTAATTAAAAAAGTATTTTCAATTTTATTATGTATGAAAAATGTATAATATGTACAAATATGTATTTTAATTAAAAAAGTATTTTCAATTTTATTATGTATGAAAAAGTTTATTATTTTTATGTACAAAAGTGTATTAATTAAAAAGATGTTTTAAACATATGATGAAAATGTATTTTATTCAAGTTAGTATTTTACAAGAAATAAATAAAAAAGTAAACATTTGTTTATAAAATAAAATAAAAAGGTTAGTATTTTACACAAGAAAAACAAAAGAGGTAAATATTGTTTATGAAATAAAAGAA
Source organism: Vicia faba (assembly GCA_948472305.1). Lineage (NCBI taxonomy): Eukaryota > Viridiplantae > Streptophyta > Magnoliopsida > Fabales > Fabaceae > Vicia > Vicia faba. The sequence continues at coordinate 1,515,186,098 of OX451739.1, forward strand.
TGGTTAGTGTTTAATGGGCTTTGGGGTAATCAGAAAACGGGTCAGGCCCTTATCAAGCTTGAAACGAAATTAGGGTTAGGGAATTGGTTCAGTTTGGTAATGAACGTTTTAGGGTTAGCGAGGCAGCGACAGCGCGTTCGTCTTCTGATCACAGCTCCTGAGCGATTCCCCATCCGGCCACCAACGTCATCGTCCAACCCTCTCTTCCCTCCATGGCGCGGACTCAGCAATCTTGGTGCACGAGGTTTGGTTTTGATCTTTATGTTCCTTTTTCTTTTATGAATTACATGCGTTGTTTTAGTTTGAACTTTGATTCTTAAACCTGTGACATTATGAGGTGGTGAAGAAGAAAGAGGGAGAAGAATGGCTACCTTCGTTCCTTGGAGATGGAGGAGAGGCGGAGGATGTGGAAGCATTGAGGACGGCCGGAACAATGAGGGAAACGTGACGCTTGCTCTTGGTGACCCTGGTAACTTTATCTGATTGATATTTTTCTAGGGTTTGATGATGTATACTGAGAACCCTGATATGTTCACTTCTTCGTCTTCTTCTTCCACTATGTGTTGCCCTTGTATTGTTGCCTGTGTATCTTGAGTTACTTGCTGAAATGCCTGTTGCCTCTGAACGAAATCTCTCTCTTCTCTCGTGTTGCCTTTGCTTACGTGCTTGATGCTATATGATTTGATTTGGTTCCCCCCATGATGAACTTACAGTTCTGAGGGGCTCGTATTGGTTGCCTATATGCTTGAGATGTTTGCTGGCCTTGAATTTCTGTTGAGGGGTTATGTTGGTTATTGACAGTATGTTGGGTTTTAGTTTGACAGGGATCTCATGTTGAGGAACTGGTTTATGAGGTTTGGCCAATGATGAAGAAATTCTGAGGCTGTGGTGATGGATGCTGTTTTGGTTTTACAGTATGATTGGGGGATGGTAGGCAGTTTTGTTTATGTGTTTTTGGGTTTTTGAGGCTAATGGACAGTAAGTTTTGGCTTGAGATTGTGAGACTGATGCAGGTTGTGTAATTTTAGATGATTTGTGTTTGATGGCCTTGCAGGTTTTTATGCTTGCAGAAAGCTTAGTGTTTTTTATGGTTGTTCAGGTTATCTGTTTGGGCAGGTATGAGGCTACGACAGGGTGTTGGTTTTGCTTATCAGGTTTTCGTGTGTTTGAAGGTTGAGGCAGGGTGTTCTGAGTTTGTATATCTCTCCTCTATCCTCTCTATCTTGCCTGTCGAACTGAGTTTGTATCTTTTCTCTTTTATCTCCTCACTTCTGTCTTTTTTCTGCTGCTGAACTGAGTTTGGATTATATCTTTTTTTCTCTTCCTTTCCTACTGTCTGCTGCTGAACTGAGTTGCTTGTGGATTTGTATAATCTTTTTTGTCTTGCTCTCCTACTGTCTGCTGCTGAACTGAGTTGCTTGTGGATTTGTATAATCTTTTTTGTCTTGCTCTCCTACTGTCTGCTGCTGAACTGAGTTGCTTGTGGATTTGTATAATCTTTTTTTGTCTTGCTCCTACTGTCTATGCCTGAACTATGCCTAAACCCTGCCTATGCTTGCTTTATCTCTTTCTTTTCTCTCCTAAAGTACAGCTTAGAATTTTATAATGTTATTATTCTGTACTTGCTCTGAAGGGGCCTACTATGGGAAATGATGTTTAGCTTGCATAACACATTTTGCATCTTTTTTCTCCAGCTTTTGTGTACTTTCTTGATTTTCTTTGAGTGGACTTTGAGTAAACTTTGAGTATTTTGACAGTAGTGCCTTTTGCTTTGGATAGAAAGTTGAGATTGGATTTTTTCAGTTTAGTTTGGATTTTGGATTTGAGATTCTTATGCAGTCTTGAATTTTTAGAAATTATGCATTTGCATTTTATGAACAAAAAATCTTCCCTCTCTGTGAACCGGGAGAAATCCCGTGATTTGCAGAGAGGGCAACTGATCCCAGTCAGTGGCCCCTAATGATGAGCAAATTAACTGTCTCTTTTAATTAACTGCTTTCTGACTTTTCTTCTCTTTTTGCAGATGAAAAATAGAACACCGGAGCGGAGTGAAGAATAAAGAATATTAGGAAATAGGATAGTTTTTTTCATTTTATGTAATATTTTAAATCAATGTATATTATTGTTCATAATTTTAAATTATGAACAACAATTTGTACAAATAATTCAAATATCAATAAAATCTAAATCATCTAATTAATTCTAATTTTCTTTATTGTTTATTTATTTATTTAAAATTCTTAGAATTAAAACAATTGAAAAATAAATTCAATCATTCAATTTCAGAATAATAAATAACTAAAATAAAACAACATTGATCAATTAATCCCGTCTTATTCAACATCCAAAGCAAAGCAGCAATTAACCCAAATGGACTGATCAAACGCATAAACACTGTGAATCCAATACTGCACATATCTTTTGACTGGTGAATTCAAACCAATTTCCCCCTCTTACTGATTTGTCATAAACACTGATTCTTTGCAAGTACTGTAAATCCAAACTGCACACCTTCTTTGATTGGCCCAAACAAACTGAATTTACACCACTGTCTCTTTTGCTGATTAAACCAAGATAACGCGAATTTTAATCCGAATCTTGAAATAAACCGCAAAGTGTTGTGGAATTTAAATTCTTCTGAGAATATGCCCATAACACCCTAATTCCCGATTAAATGCCAAATCACGCTCGCTTGATCAAAATTGAACCAAAAATCAACCAAACCCTAAGCCCACTGTATGAAACAATTCAGAGCTCTGAAAATCAGTAAAAACCCTAGTTTTGCTTGACTGTCAAGAAAAGTCCGTTTGTCCGATTCTTGAACCAGTTTGAAAAGTCAGGAAATGTTTGAAGCTGAGATTTCTTGGGGAAAAATGCGAGGGCAAATTTTGGGGTACAACACCCAAGCACGGCCGTGGTGTTAATGCTGTTGAAAATAATGTGTTTGTTACTGCTGTTGATGAACTTATTACTCCTCTTATGATGGTTAAGGGGAACTTATTGAAGGCCGGTTTATTTCCGGGCTGTGATGAAGGTTTCCAATCATGTTTATCTTTACCGAATGGTTGTCATTTGTTGAAGGCAGGTGTTCAGCGCCTGATGGATGATAGAGAGATTTTGTTTGAGAAGACTCTCGTTCCAACCATTCCATGCAAGGATATTTCAATAATAACCATATCCGCCAATCCTCCCAGGGTCTCCACCAAAAGACCCATCAAGATTACATCCGTTCCGAAGGTGAATCCACTAAAAATTACTATGCCAGGGCCAACCCCCTACTACCATAGTGTCAAGCAAGATCTACTAGATGATGAAGACCAGGTTTTTAAGAAGGCTGATCCCGACATTGGCAACATTGTTGGAACCAGCAAAATAAACAGAAGTGGAAGAGTGTTCTCCCCTGAGATTTCTCCTCCGAAAGCTGTTACTGGTCCTGTGATCATTCCAACTTTTGTTCCTGCTGATACTACTACTATAATTCCTGTGATTACCCATGTCGACACTCTATCGCCGAGTCGACCGAGACTCGAGGCAAAGAGATATTAATTGAGCCTGTCCAGACGAAGGCGCAATCAGTATCTATGCCAGAGGCTTCCAAGAAGGAGATGGAAGAAATTTTGAAAATTATCAAGAAAAGTGACTACACCGTGGTCAAGCAGTTGGGGAAAACCCCTTCAAAGATTTCTATGCTAACCTTACTGTTGTGCTCCGAAGCTCATGCGAAGGCTTTGGAGAAGTTCCTGAAGACTGTCCATGTGCCATAAGAAACCTCTGCTGACCAATTTGAAGATTGTGTGGCCAGTTTGATAGTTGATAACGGTTTGGGTTTTTCCGACGCAGATCTGACACCTAGAGGGAGAAAACACAATGATGCGCTGCATGTTTCTATCGAGTGCAGGGGCACTACTTTGGCCCATGTATTGGTAGATACTGGTTCATCATTGAATGTGTTGCCTAAGAAAGCTTTGGATAGATTTGACTATGAAGGTTTGACCTTGAATCCCAACAACATAGTGGTGATGGATTTCGATGGTATGAAGAGAATGGTGCATGGGGAGGTGGACATCCCCATCAAAGTCGGTTCTCAGACTTTTGAATTTACCTTCTATGTGATGGATATCAGACCGTCTTATTCTTGTTTGTTAGGTCTCCCTTGGATCCACGGGGCGGGAGCTGTCACATCTACTCTGCATCAGATGATGAAGTAACCAATAAAAAGAAAGATTGTCATGGTACACGATGAAGAATACATGGTCAATCAACTGAATTCCTTCAGATATGTAGAAATGGACGGTTAATTCATCGAGACTCCATGTTAGATCTTCGAAGAGGTGCCTTAGACTATGGCTGCAACTGGAGCTGTCACCAATCTGCCAAAGATCACCAGACCTCCCTCGAAGATGGCTTCTCTCAAGGATGCAAAAGTGGTTATTGAAGAAGGTGGGTCTACCATCTGGGGCCAGCTCCCTGATATTCCGTACAAGTCTGATAAGTTTGGTTTTGGTTTCTCTTCAGGAGCTCAAAGGGTTGTTTGACGTGCTGGAAGACCTCCCCCACGCATCAGCAATCATGGGGTCAACGCTCTAGAAGACAACGATGGTGACAATGACATGGATAGCCGGATCTTCCCTACTACCAATGGTGGACCCAATAACTGGACGAAAATAAACTTTGTATCGATTAGTTTTGTTTAGAAGTAATTGTCTTTATTGTTTTGTATATGTAATAAACATTATAAACTTTATGGTCATATGTCTTACCCGGGGCACAATGGTTTCATTTGTGAGGGTTATCATGTTTAATTTCATACGAAATTAATAAAGCATTGGACGTTTATGCATACAAATTTTGCGCTCTCTATTTTTTCTTTTCTACCTTTACTTTGACTATACATCTATGCTCTTACACACACTCACGTATCAAACTGCAAATCCATATCCACTCTGGATCCCATTGATAACAGTTCTGCTATTGTCGGTTATGACTTTGAAAATTCGATCAACCAAGCCGAGGACGATGGTGAGGAAGATTGTGAGGTACCCGGAGAACTTGCTAGGCTGTTACAACAGGAAGAAAGGGCCATACAGCCTCATGAAGAGCCAGTTGAGACAATAAACTTGGGCACAAAAGAGGATAGAAAAGAAGTCAAGATAGGTGCAAATTTGGGGCTTAGTGCCAAATAGCGGTTGATACAGTTGTTGCATGATTTTGTCGAGATCTTTGCCTGGTAATATAAATACATTCCAGGACTGGACACAGATATTATAGTTCATTGTCAGCCAACTAAAGAAGATTGCCCTCCGGTAAAGTAGAAGGTCCTTCACATGCGCCCTGAAATGTCAGAGAAGATCAAAGCAGAGGTTAGGAAACAATTCAATGCTGGGTTCCTAGATGTCACTTCTTATCCCAAATGGGTTGCTAACGTAGTCCCGGTTCCTAAAAAGTATGGAAAGGTACGGATGTGTATGGACTACCAAGATTTGAACAGGGCAAGCCCCAAGGATGACTTTCCGCTTCCCCACATTGACGTTCTAGTTGACAACACCGTGCATCACAAGATCTTTTCCTTCATGGATGGTTTCTCTTGTTACAATCAGATCAAGATGGCACCCGAAGACATGGAGAAGACAACATTCGTCACACAATGGGGCACCTTCTGCTACAAAATTATGCCATTTGGGTTGAAGAACTCTGGGGAAACCTATCAGCGAGCCATGGTAGCTTTGTTTCATGACATGATTCACCATGAGATAGAGGTCTATGTTGATGACATGATAGCCAGGTCTCAAACTGATGAAGAACACATTGATCATCTACAAAAGCTATTTGATAGGTTGAAGACGTACATGCTGAGGTTAAATCCGAACAAGTGCACCTTTGGGGTAAGGTCCGGTAAACTTATGGGTTTCATTGTTAGCGACAAGGGCATTTAGGTAGACCCCACAAAGGTGAAGGCTATACAAGATATGCCTGCTCCACGCACCGAGATATAAGTTAGAGGCTTCTTGGGACGCCTGAATTACATTGCCAGGTTCATTTCCCATTTAACTGCTACTTGTGAGCCAAACATCAAACTCTTGAAGAAAGATCAAGTGGTAAAGTGGAATGACGAATGCCATACCGCCTTCGAAAGAATCAAAGAATACCTTTAAGAGCCTCCAATTCTGATGCCTCCGATTGAAGGAAGACCTTTGATAATGTACTTAACAGTGTTAGATAATTCGATGGGGTGTGTGATGGGGCAGCATGACGAGTTCGGTCGAAAAGAGCATGCAATATACTACCTTAGCAAAAAGTTTATCGACTGTGAAACAAGATACTCACTGCTCGAGAAAACATGCTGCACTTTGGCATGGGCTGCTCGCCGACTGAGACAATATATGTTGACCCACACTACTTTATTGATATCTAAGATGGATCCGATCAAGTACATCTTCGAGAAGCCCGCTCTGTCCAAAAGAATAGCAAGATGGCAAATGATCTTAACCGAATACGATATCCAATACACGACCCAAAAAGAAATTAAAGGAAGTGTACTAGTTGATCATTTGGCTCATCAGGCTGTGGATGACTACCAATCCACGAACTTTGAATTTCAGGATGAGAACATTATGTTAGTGGCTGACTGTGAAGAGCCTGGACCAGATGAAGGACCTAAGGAAGGATCCCGATGGATTATGGTTTTTGATGGAGCCACCAACGCACTCAACAATGGCATCGGTGTTGTAATCATATCTCCCGAGGGCTGTCATACTCCTTTCACCGCTAGACTATGTTTCAACTATACCAACAATATGGCGGAGTATGAAGCATGCATCATTGGTCTCAAAGCTGCTATTGACCCAAGGATCAAGTTCTTGAGCATTTTCGAGGATTTAGCCTTGGTAATAAGTCAAATCAAAGGCGAGTGGGATAAGAAGCACCCGAATCTCATCCCATACAAAGAACATGTGATGACGTTGCTTCCACACTTTGAAGAAGTAACCTTTGAACATTTTCCACGAGAAGAGAATCAGTTAGCAGACGCGCTAGCTACTATGTCATCTATGTTCAAGGTCAAGTTGGACAACGAGGCTCCCCAGATCACTATCGAAAGGTTGGATGAACCAGCATACTGCTACGAGATTGACACTGAAGAGGTACCAAACAAACCTTAGTTCCACGAAGTGAAAAGGTATCTCAAGGCTCAAGAATACCCTGACGGGGCGTCTATCAATGACACAAAGTTTATGAGAAGGTTCTCCGTAAAGTTCTTCCTCAGTAATGGAATCCTCTACAAGTGCAACCATGACACTACTTTACTTCGGTGTGTAGACAAGAGCGAAGCAGAGAGGATTATGGAAGATCTACACGAAGGTACCTTTGGCACCCATTCTAGTGGACATACCATGGCTAAAAAGATCCTACAGGAAGGATACTATTGGTCCACTATGGAAGCAGACTGTTATCAGCCTTCCCGAACTTGTCACAAATTCCAGATCTATGCTGATAAAGTACATGTACCCCCGATTCCCTTGAATGTTTTGACGGCTCCCTGGCCCTTTGCAATGTGGGGCATTGACATGATCGAAGAAATTAGACCTGTCGCTTCCAATGGGAATCGCTTCATCCTAGTGGCCATTGATTACTTCACAAAGTGGGTTGAGGCTGCCTCTTTTGCTACTGTTACCAAGAACGTTGTAGCGCGGTTTATCAAGCATAACCTGATTTGTCGGTATGGTGTGCCAGAGAGAATCATCACAGACAATGGTACAAATCTCAACAATACAATGATCACTGAACTCTGTAAACAATTCAAGATCCAGCATCATTATTCTTCCACCTACTAACCGAAGATGAATGGTGTTGTGAAGGCTGCTCACAAGAACATTAAGAAAATCATACAGAAGATGACGGTGACATACAAAGACTGGTACGAGATGTTACCATTTGCTCTTTATGGTTACCGCACCTCAGCACGTACGTCGACAGGGGCAACACGTTATTCTCTGCTATATGGTGTGGAGGTTATCCTGCCTATTGAAGTCCAGATCCCTTCTTTGAGGATCATGAAGGATGAAAGCTTAAACGAAGATGATTGGATCCAAAATTGACTTGATCAACTGAATTTGATTGATAAGAAAAGGCTTATTGCTGTCTGTCATGGTCAAATGTATCAAAAGCGGATGATCAAGGCTTTCAATAAAAAGGTCAGACGTCAAGTATATCAAGTGGGTGATCTGGTAATCAAGTGCATCATACTGCCACAAGGTTATCCCAGGGGAAAATGGACTCCCATGTATGAAGGGCCATTTGTGATCAAAAGCATATTTTCCGGTGGAGCCATGATTCTAACCACCATGGATGGTGACGACCTTCCTCACCCTGTTAATGCGGACATAGTGAAAAGATATTATGCATAAATAAGGACCTACTAGGTTAAATGGCCTAGGAAAAAATAAGGGCATCCCGGCGAACCAAAAGTGTTCAGGAAAATATTAGGGATAAATACAAAAAAATATGTACACCCGGAAAGTCGAAAACCTGAAAAGGCGACTTGGGAAAAAAGGGGTATCCTGGTGGACCGAAAACTCGAAAGGGCGGTCCAGGCAAAAGTTAGGGATTTGAAGCGTATAACTATGTCCCATTGGATCACCTTGCGACCAGACTTCAGTATCAATTATCAAGCCCAAATGGTACCGATCAATCCAATCAGCTTCAGACAAGTAGCAAAGTGATGAGACGCTCGAAGACATAGGGGCAATAGCAGAATTGAATTTCAATAGGATCGTTACACATAGCTGTTTTCTTTTTGTACACTATTTTGCGTAATTTTCATTTTTTACGATGGTGTTCTCCTACTAGAATTTGTACAAAATGCCTGTTATAGGCGAACTTCAAAAAATCAATACAAATCACTCTTTGAAAGTACGAAACTACTTGTTCTTGACATATGCATTTGAGCATGATCACTGGTCACAAATACTTGAATAAAAAACAGAAAGACAGTTGCCGATGACTTTAAGAAATGGGGCAAAGTCTAAAAAACAATTTGCAGTCTTGACAGTTACTCCTTCCAGCAGGTACAGGGTCAGGGATAATTTGAAACAAAGTCGCCGTTACATACGACCCCATGATGTCTATATTCCCCACAGAGTAGAAACAACCAGAGTTTTGGTCTCTTCCTCCCTAAGAAGGAACCAATTCCTCCAATAAAGTACCTTCAAAGAGCTGAAATTTGTATCCCCCAACCAAGCTTTACAATCATAAACATTTTATAAAAACTCCTCCCGAGTAGAGTTTATTTCTCAAACTGCGGAAGCTCATTCCTCAATAGAGTTTATTTCTATACATCGGCAAAATCTTCCAACAAAACAATCTCTCTCCACAGAGTTATTCTCAAGCAGAGCCAATCCCTGGCAAAATAGCCTCAATCAGAAAGAGGAAATCCCCAGCGGAAATGAAGGATTCATTTCCTTATACTCTCCAGCAGCAGTTAGGGATTTATTTTCCCAGATTGGGAAATATCGCAATAGCATCCCATGTTCATACGTTGTGGCATGCGCATACACATCGCATACAACATAACTTCATTTATTTTGAGAACATCACTACAATGCATTTCATCCATCATGACATTGCATATGACTGAATCTTTGCCTTTTTCAGGAAAAAGATCAAATCAACAAACACCATTGACTACTTATGTGACCTGGTAGTCTTCTCAAAAGCTACATCTGATGAAAGACTATTTCATAAATTTCCTCAAAAAGATATCCTCACAAGACCTTCTCTGGTTCAGTCAGATCGACACTAAGATCTCTCTGATTCTTATTCCAGTTGAAGATATTCTAAGACTTTCGTCTGGTTCAGTTAAATTGATCCTAAGATTTTTATGATTCTTATCAAGTCAAAGTTAATTAAAGATGTTCTCTGGTTCAGTCAGATTGACACTAAGATCTCCATGATTCTTATTCTAGTTGAAGATATTCCAAGACTTTCGTCTGGTTCAATTAAATCGATCCTAAGATTTTTATGATTCTTATCCGGTCAAAGTTAATTAAATACCTTCTCTGGTTTAGTCAGATCGACAATAAGATCTCACTGATTCTTATTCCAGTTGAAGATATTCCAAGACTTTCGTCTGGTTCACTTAAATCGATCCTAAGATTTTTCTGATTCTTATCCAGTCAAAGTTAATTAAAGACCTTCTCTGGTTTAGTCAGATCGACACTAAGATCTTTCTGATTCTTATTCCAATTGAAGATATTCCAAGACTTTTGTCTGGTTCAGTAAATCGATCCTAAGATTTTTCTGATTCTTATCTAGTCAAAGTTAATTAAATACCTTTTCTGGTTCAGTTAAATCGACCTTAAGATTTTTCTAATTCTTATCCGGTCAAAGTTAATTAAAGACCTTCTCAGGTTCAGTCAGATCGACACTAAGATCTCCCTGATTCTTATTCCAGTTGAAGATATTCCAAGACTTTCGTCTAGTTCAGTTAAATCGATCCTAAGATTTTTCTGATTCTTATCCAGTCAAAGTTAATTAAAGACCTTTTCTGGTTTAGTTAAGTCGACACTAAGATTTTTCTAATTCTTATCCAGTCAAAGATAAACCAAGACCTCTGCTGGTTCAGTTCGAATCGACCATTGATTTGTTACTGATTCTTTTTCAGTAGACCTTTTGTCTGGTTCAGTTAAATCGACACTAAGCTTTTTCGGATTCTTATCCAGTCAAAGATAAATCAAGACCTTCGCTAGTTCAGTTAGAATTGACCATGGATTTGTTACTGATTCTTAACAGTTTAATCTCATTTCTCCAATAAGTCATTGTGAAGCATGGAATACGACCAGATAGCAGTCATCCTTATCATCCTCAACAAGTCACTGCGAAGCCTGGATCCTGACCAGATAGCAGTTCACTTCCGTCTCTTCAGTCAAGAGATGACTCCCTAATATAGTAATGGACAACCAAAGCTCCTAGACACTATTCCCCTAAAAAATATTCCCCAGCGGACTCCTCCTCGGACGGCAGGAACAAGAATCCCCACAAAGAGACTCCTTATGAAGTCAGTATCTATTTTGGATGGCATCTTTAAGCCCGTCTCCGAAGACTCTCTGTCATATTCCTCAGATGGCATCTTTAAGCCCATCTATGACAGTCTTCTGTCATCTTTTCCAAATGGCATCTGTAAGCCTATTCCCGATATTATTCACCAGCAATCCCACTTTGGGTGAGTGCAAATTTCTGGGCACTCTAGTGTTCAATCATCTTCCACCTTCAGATCGCGAAATACAGACAAGCCAATCTACACCTTCAGGTTTAAGAAGATTGAACAGGGGAAGCTGTTGTACCCCAAAGTTTGCCCTCCCATTATCACACAAGACATACTCCTAGAGGTTCTCAATTGCTCAAGGTTGACCAAGAATTGACCAGACAATTCTCCTCTTAAGGCAAAGAACCCCCAACTAGGGTTTCAATTTTCATCAAGATGGATGAGCTCCAAAGGTATCAAATGCTTTCCATGGTCGTAATATGTCTTCAAGATCATCCATTCCAAGTTTCATGCCTTGCTCAACAAGTTTTCCCAGTCAATTGCTCTAGTATTGGAAAATCAACTGTGTTAGGTCAAAAGTCAACTGTGGCCCATGAACAGTCAAACTTCAAGGTTTTTGGTCAACATCAACATTTTGAAGTGATATCCATCATTTTATCAAGGGTTGATCATGATTCCTCAAGAAATGCTCCTAACCCATCAAAAGTCAAAAATGGTAAATTAGGGTTTTTATAGGAAAAGTCAACCAAACTTTGACCAAGCATAAATTTCTCATACTTTATCATAAATTTTCCAACCAAAGCTCATTTTGAATAGAATCCAATGCCCTACAACTTCTCTTCAGCCCTCAAGTTCAAGAAATACACCAATTGAAAGATACAAGTTCATACATTACATGTCATTTTTAGAAAGTCAACAAAAGCCAGTTTTGACAAGACCTTTTACATCAAGATAACATCTTCAAATGCAAAATGGATCAAGTACAAGATCATCATCATGATATAAAAATTGAGCAAGTTGTGGCTTGCCCAAGTTGGGAAATTTTTGGAAATTTCAAGATTGGTGCATTGAGCAAATTTGAATTTTTGGGTCAATGGCTTAACTTTTTAAGATTCAAATATCTTCCTAAGGTCATAGAGAACCTCTAATCTTATTTTGGAATGGTCTTATATTTTCTACCTTTTTTTACATATTTATTTTAATTTATTTCAAGTAAATATAAAATAAATGGTATAAAATATTTGGAGATGGGCTTAGGTGTGTGGGCTAGTGTTTTGGCTTGCTTGGAGGCCCAAGGATTCGTGCAAACCTGACCAGGTGCATTGAACATAAAAAATGGCATGGAATATCAAATTTGGTAACTTTTCAAAATGGTGATAATGGCTTTATACCATGGCTTTATGGGATTGATTCTCTCTTCATTATCGTGTCCCTTTCTTCTATGCTATAAGTATACCCCTTTGGTAAGCCAAACACACGCATATACACTGCTTGGCAAGCCACACGAATTTCATGAAAAATCCAAAAAATATCAAAACTCAGATCACTCGATCCAGTTGTTCCCAGGCCAAACCATGTGCCTTATCCATTCCTTGAAGGTCCCAGGAGCATACCCTGACCCTCCTTGAAGCCCAATACACGCCAGAACCACCACTTTCAATCGTCACCATTTTGGAAAAATTCTAAAATTCAAATTCTTATTTATGCGTGATTTTGAATGCTCTGACATATATGTATGAGTTACTAGGCACCACTGGAACAGGCTAAAGTCTTAGCATGAGGTTCATGACGCATGGATCATAAAATGCCATGGTCAAACCGTGTTAGGGTTTTTGATCCATAACTTAATATGTAGGAGCTTTATGGCCAATCTAAGGCCAGATTCGTGATCAGGGTGAAATTCTAAGTGGAATAGGGTCTTGTTCCGGCCTTAAAATTAACAAATTTGCAGGTTTCGTGTTTTGGCATCCCGGAGAAGACGGCCGGAGTTTGACTCTAGCGTCCCTCCGGTCAGTGGACTCAGGCAGGGGCTGGCGTGGCAAAATAGCTGTCCTGATTGGCCCATTCAAATGCAGAGGGGCCCATTAGCGCGCGTGTATTTTTTTAAATATATTTGGAATCATCTTTTACATATAATACTATGGTTGTGTATTGATAAACTAATTGCAAGGTAGCCTAGTGGTAAGAAGCGTTGCGTTGTCCTGAAAGGCCTGGGTTTGATACCCAGGTCTGCCTTTTACATTTTCTAACATTTCTTTGCAGGATTCCATCCCTTGCATTCCCAAGTGTGCATCATAGGCCAACAAATCCACGCCTTCCAATGCTAATCCATCCAGATCCAAGGGCTTCAGTGTAAGGTCCACCATGCACTCTCTAGGCACATCCACACTGAATTCAGAAGCAAGCTGGGTTTCTCATCAATTGGGCCCAACATTTTTAAAACAACACCCCATTTCAGCTTTTTACACCCCATGCCCATTTGTCTTGTTTTAGTATTTTCCTTTTTATTTATACTTTCAATTATTTAATTAACTATAAAAAATCAGAAAAAATCACCAAAATATTATATTAGTATTTTTTTTTTATTAAACTAATTTTGTAAATAATTTAGATAAATATTTTAACTATTTTTTTAATTAAAAATGAAGTAGAATTTAGGATCTAATTAGATTTAATTATTTTCTTTCCATAATAAAAAAAACTTAGACTATTTTTCTTAATTAATTTCCATTTTTTAAATAGATTATAGGATGTTTAATTTAATTATTTTTCTTAATTAAAACAAAAATCAAACAAATAAGTTTTTTTTTTACTTAGACCCTTTCTTAGGTTGTTAGACGCTTCTTTACTTTTCGCCCGTTATTATGTATCTACACCAAAGCCTTGTAATAGCGTAGGAACCTTTATTTCTCGCTTTTTTTTTTTTTTACATTTTTGTATGCTTGTATATAATCGCTAGTAAGTAAGAGTGCATGACAAGATTAATCAAATTAATCGTAGATCACTAACATAAGATAAATATCTGAAAATTGAACTCATTCCTCACACTTGCACCCTTAGGGTATTCCTAACTTGGTTGCCTTTGGAAATGGTCATGTCCCTCGAACATAGGGATATCTTAGGAAAGACCCTCAATATAAAAGTCATCATAAAAGATCATGGTCCCTAAACGTCCCTCGAGTTGCCTATGAGAAATGATATTGTCCCTCGATGTTGCCTATATGATGACAATCCCTTCGAATGCTAAGATATCATTACATGTTTCCTTCAATGACCATAATGTCCCTTTCAATAGTCCCTCGATATCCGAAGATAGGGATACCTACTCACTAATAGTGGGATAGCACTATCTAAAGGAAAGGAGGAAAAGAACGTCCTTTTTCGAGTAGGTAGATGGTTCTTAAGTACTTGCTCAAACCTAAATTTTCACACTTACACACTTTTCAAAAACTACTTTCAAAAAACGCTTTATCACACTCTTGAGGACTGATACAAGAGTTACCATAAAGCAAATAAAATCTTTCAAAACACACAAACACGAAAACAGTTTTAAAAAATAAGTAAGTACCTTAGAGCCCGTGGAAAACCACGAAAGGAAAGGGTGCTAACACCTTCCCTTTCCATAATCTACCCCCCTTACTCAGAAAATTCTCGAAAAAGGTCTTCTTCTGTTCTTTTCACCCTTTCTTTTGTTGGATAAAAGAAAAGCCGGTGGAGACTCTTGCTTACCGCGACATTTGTGAATATAAAACATAAAAAATAGTATATAACAGTCGGTTCTTCCACCGTATCACACTTGTGTCAGCTTAGCTTTACATATCAATCCTATTGGGCCTAACCTACACACCCCCATTTTACTACTTATAACCAATAGCATAAGTCCAACATTATAATTATTATTAATCAACTAATTAATTAATTAATAATAATCTAACAACCCATACCCATAATTCTTAACATCTCACAACTTTACAAATAATCCAAAAATAATTTAATTAAATAAATAATTAAATTAAATTACGAGCGTTACACCATTTATATATCACATATCGTCATACATCGCATATTATACTTACTCTTGCATATCATCACACCACATCATCGAGACATCAATCAATTCAAAACAACAACATAATCATTAATTCATCTACGATCATTCATCAAATTCCACTTATGTAACAACATCATCAAACATCATTACAACAATAATTATGCAATGTCACATAACATGTAACGCAACGACATATACTCATTCAAGTGGTAGCAATAATTATGAGCACCTGGGACATAACCCTCCAAAGATCCCCACCATAGGATTGATTCCCTCTTGGAATAGGAGAGAAACATCTAACTCACTTAATCCACACAAAGAGATTGAGGCCAACACGGGACCAATGTCCAAAACTGGGAAGACCAACGTGTAAAGTATGCCATGAATGCATGATGCACAACAACATAATAAAACATGACCACTACTAGTCAAATCACATCATCATTCATGAAATCATTAACAACAGTATTCACATAGCATGTATATACATCAAGCATGCACATACTACACTTCATTTAACATATCATCATCGAATAAATCATAGCACGACATAATATCATCATAGTAACAACAACTCCTCATACACCATTACATCGTTAAAAGTTATCGCATAAAAGTCTAATTTCATTATAGCGAAGGTATTAGAAAAATACATTATTTTACTCATTTGATTCAACCAAAATATATTTCATCTCATTAGCTTTCCAACCGAGGCTCGCCCGTCGAAGTTGGCCTTCGTCTGAAGGCTCGCCCGGTGATGCAATGGCTCGCCCAGCGCTGGATCCTCGCTCAGTGCTCGTCCGGAGAAGCTAAGGCGCTTCGCTTAAAATCCAGAAGCATGCAATTTTCCCTTTCCCATCGTCGTTGTCTCGCCCGGCGCTGCTTAGGCGATGACTCTCGCATGGATAAGCACTGGCTCACCCGACGCTACGTGTAAAACAGCAACATCGCTATTGCGTTTCCTGCACCAAACCATTCCTAATTTCCTTGTGATTCTAACACAGATCGGTCCCAAAACTCACATAATTGACATGATTTCATGGGTTTCATCAAAACGACATCATATTTGCATCAATTCATCATGGGTTTCATCAAATATTCATCACTACCCACGTTAATCACAATTCATCATGTTATCAAATTCATCATAAACCTCAAACAATTCCTACATACATTTACAACCCCATATCAATCATAATAAACAAATCACCCCCTTACCTCAAATTACTAGCTTGATCTTTCTCTCCGCGTTCTACAGAAAATTCCTTTGTTTCCTCGTGCCCTAACTCTTCACAAATTTCTCCCCAAACTTTCACGGTCGTACAAATGAAACATTTTTCCCTCTTTCTTGTGTTTAACCCTTAGACCCCTAATATGAGCTTCCCATCTTACCCTCACTTATCCTTTCCCTAATTACGACCTTGCCCTTATTTTCTATAACCAATATTTATCTCAATTTTAATTACTAAAATATTTCTAACTAATTATTCTAGATTATTTAAATTCTAAATAATACTCAATATCACCTTAATTCATCCTTACCCCACCACATAACATCACAACACACATCATATTCAACAACGCATCATATAGTCACCAATAATTCATAAATACTCGTAATAAATCAATTAAATATATAATATGATTATTTTGCGGTGATACAACTCTCCCCCACTTCGAGAATTTTTGTCCCGAAAATTACATGAGGAAAACAGAGTCTGATATGACTCCCTCATTTGATCCTCATGTTGCCAAGTCAAACATCCACTAGCTGGTCCACCCCTTAATACCTTCACTAAGGAAATCTCTTTACTATGCAATGGCTTCACTTCCCGACCTTCTATCTGCACTGGTGATGCTTCAACTATCAGGTTATCTCTCACCTGTATATAATCCATTTGGATCACATGCGAAGGATCCAGAACGTACCTACTCAACTAAGATACATGAAAAATATCATAAAGGTTCGCAAGAGACAACGGTAAAGTAATATGATAGGCCATCTCACATATCTTCGCTAAAACGTGATATAGACCAATAAAACACGGTGTAAGGTTTCTAGACTTCAAGGCTTTACAAAGACCTGTTACCAGAGTAACTCTCAAAAACACATGGTCTCCCACTTGGAACTCAAGTGATTTCCTCCTCTTATCATGATATCTCTTTTGAAGACTTTGGGAAGCTCTCATCTTATCTTGGCTCATCTTAATCTTCTCAGTCGTTTCCTGCATAATCTCGGGTCCGGGCACAACACTGTCGCCTGACTCATACCAAAATAGTGGAGTCCTATACCTCCTACTATACAATGATTTATACGGTGTCATTCCAATACTATAATGGAAACTGTTATTATAAGTAAACTCAATTAACGGAAAGTGGCTATCCCAAGCTCTTCCTTGTCCTAATACACAAGCCCTCAGTAAATCCTCCAACTATTGGATAGTCCTTTCCGATGATATGCAGAAGTCAAACTCAACTTGGTACCAAAAGCATTCTGCAACCCTTCCCAGAACTTTGAGATAAACCTCGGATCTCTATCCGACACAATACTCAAAGGTATACCATGTAATCTCACAATCTCTTTGATATACATCTCAACTAACTTATGCATGGGATGATTGATCTTCATCGGCAAGAACTGAGTTGGCTTAGTCAATCTATCCACTATCACCCAAATCAAATCATTTCCCTTAGCAGTCTTCGCCAAACCTGACACAAAATCCCTAGAATCTTTATCTCATTTCCACTCTGGAATATTCAACATTTGCATCAGACCTAAAGGCTTCTAATGTTCAATCTTTGAATTTTGACAAGTCAAACAAGCATACACAAACTCAGCAATCTCCTTTTTATACCAGGCCACCAAAATAACTTCTTCAAGTCTCAATACATATTTGTAGCACCTAGATGAATACTTAATTCACTTTGATATCCTTCCTCAAGATTACTCTTCTTAAGTTCAGGAACACCTGGAACACATACTCTATCACTAAATACTATTTTCATCAACTTGTAATTCACCTCTGTTACCCTGATTAATCAACAAGAACTGACCAACTAACTTCAAATTAGATTTCTGACCTTCTCGGATTTCTTCAAGAATACCACTAGTCAGTTTTAACACCCCTAATTTCACACTGTTAGGAGTCTCTACACACACTAAACTCATGTCTCTAAACTGTTTAATCAATTCCAACTCGCGCATCATAAGCATTGACATATGTAAGGAATTTATGCTCAAAGAATCCGCCACAACATTTGGTTTACCAGGGTGTTAACTCAAATCAAAATCACAATATTTTAACAACTTAAGCCATATTATCTGCCTCATATTCAATTCATTTTGGTCGAACAAATACTTCTGACTCTTATTATCACTGGACACCTCAAATTTGGACCCAAACATATAATGTATCCAAATTTTCAACACAAACACCACCACCACCAATTCCAAGTCATGCCTAGGATAATTCCTTTCATGAACTTTCACTTGTCTAGAAGCATAAGCAATAACTTGCTTATTCTGCATTAACACACCACCAAGAACCATATTTGATGCGTCACAATGCACCACAAAAGATTCATTCGGATTAGGAAAAATCAACACCGGAGCAGTTATCAACTTCTTCTTCAACTCTACAAAACTTTCTTCACATGCTACATCCCATACATAAGCCCGACCCTTTCAAGTTAACTGAGTCAAAGGCAATGCCAACTTAGAAAAGCCTTCGATAAACATGCGATAATATCCAGCCAAACCAAGAAAACTTTGAATCTCAATCGTTGAATTCAGAGTCTCCCATTGTAACACAACATTGACCTTTGAAGGATCCACAAAAATTCCACCACTAGAAATCACATGGCCAAGGAAACTCACTTCCTTCAACCAGAACTCGCACTTTGACAATTTTGCATACAACTTATTCTCTTTCAACACATGCAACACGGTTCTCAAATGTTCAACATGCTCTTCTTCTGATTTAGAATAAATCAAAATATCATCAATAAAGACCACCATAAAATTATCTAAATACTGATGAAAGATCTTGTTAATATACTCCATGAAAACTCCTTGTGCAATAGATACACCAAACGGCATCATAGTATACTCATAATGACCATACCTTGTTCTGACGCTCTTAGGAATATCAACTGGCTTAACACGAATCTGATGATAGCCTGACCTCAAATTAATCTTACTAAACACACTAGCACCAACCAACTGATCCATCAAGTCATTAATCCTCGGAAGTGGATATTTATTCTTAATAGTCACTTAATTTAACTGTCTATAGTCCACACATAACCTGTTGAAGTGGAAAAGCAGAAACAAAAAGTAATTATTTATTTAATTTTATCATATCGTCTCCACAAGGAGTAGTGGTTACTGAATTGTTGTTCGACGAGTCTCACGTTCTTGAGTTTAGTTTAGAATGGGTTTAAAGTAAATGCGGGAATTTAAGTTATTAATAGGAAAAGAGTTCATTCTTTGGAACGTAGAGACTCTCAGAATTGAATTTCACATACTCATTAAATACTTAAACTTACTACCCAGTTGCAATCAACCTAAACTACCCATCAATGCCATAGCATATCACTCACACATAGGTTATTTCTAACACATAGTAAGATATCAACCATATTACTCGCGTCGGCGATCTCTCAACAACTCAAACAACATAGAGGCATTAAGAGTAGATAATAAAGTTAATACTAAGTCCTAATCTATTTCTAAAATCAAAACCCAATAGATGTTCATCCTTAATCTGGATTGAATCGTCCATTTCTGCAACAATCCAAACCCAAATAAAGCAAGCAATCACCAATGAAGATTTGTAAAGAAAGCATCAAACAACACCATGAGCAATAAATATACATATAAACAAGAATACTTGCATACAAAACCCAACAAATAATGGTTGCAAAGAGAAGAAAATGAGAGGAAACTAAATCTCTCGTGGTGTCAAACACGATCAGCCAAGCTCCCGACCCCAGATTATCCAATCACAAGGCACAAAAGTTGTTTTCTAAGCTCTACTATAAAAAGAATGAATGTTGATGGAATTCGAAACAAATAACCCAAAACCATAACCTAAAAAAGTGATTTTTTCCCTATTTAATAAGTTTGAAATTCGCAGATCCCACTTAGCGGAAGAGAGCCCGCTAAGCGCACTATGTTATCATGAGAAACAAAAGATTTTGTTTTCGCCATAACTTGAGAGCCGTAACTCCGATTTATACACGGTCGGAAGCGTTGGAAAGCTTATTCAATACTCTATCTAACAATGACTAAATATCAATGAAACAAATTATTTTCTAGTATTTGATTTGAGATGTATTCTTTGATGGATTACTCAAAATTGCTTCTTTGAAGTTGACTCTTTATTGCTCAATGCTCCAAACATGAATGAATACCTACAAAAGAGATGAAAAACTATAAAATGATACAGTATTTATACAAAAACATAATTATGCTCAATATGTACAAATACACACACAAGTTGAGATTTATTCAAAGCATTACAACAAAATGAGTCGATAAGTGCCACTAAAATATACACAAATATAACGACTATTTTGCACTTATCAAACTCTATCCAACATAAACTTGTTTGTCCTTAAAAAATAATCAATCAACCTAAATAAGTAAAATTAAACACCAAGAATCATGAATCAACAAGTTTTGGAAAACAAAAACAAATGTATGGTTCAATACTAAAACGTACAAGCAAGGCAAGACTTACCACTACACTATAACTACAACATGAAAACAAAATAAATCCTAAGTACAAAAATCATACTAAACATTCTAAAACAAAGCATGCTCAATCATGAATCACGCCTAGCAAAAATTCATCGGTTGATAAAAGACACACAAAAGGAGGGAATTGACACTCATCCAATCGAAAATATAAAAGCAAGATTCACAAGGGATTTTCAAGATTGTAATACGACTTGGTTAACAAACAAGGGATAATTCCTAAAGCTAATCGAAACAAAGTTTCAAATATAAAAATTCCAATCAAACTTCTTCTTTCATCTCAAATTTTCACACCAATCACATGCTTATTAACACAACATTATTCTACTCTTTTTGTTTTTGTTTTACAAATTTTTTTCATCTTTTTTCTTTCTTTTTATTTTCTTTCTTTCTTTTTCTTTTCTTTCTTTCTTTCTTTTTCACAACCTCATAGCAACCAACCAATAAATGAGCAACATTGCTCTCCCGAACTTGAATTCAACCATCATCAATATGTGAATACTCTCTACTTTTTAAGACAAGGTAAAAATTCATACAACAACACAAGGTTGAGGGTTCAAGAAATCAAATATAAAAATACATTCAAAAAGTGGAACTCACTCATAGACAAGCATCAAGTTCAAAAACATGTAAATTGACAAAAAGGCTCAAAGGGAAATAACCAATGTGCACAACTCATAAGGTGAATTGACTATTTGGTCAGGTGGGTGTGCTTAAAATGAAACAAAAATGCATTGATCCTTTTCATGCTTTCATACAATTAATACAAATAAAATATTAAACATAATAAAATCTAGTTAAAACAAGAATTGTTGCTTCTAGCATATATGAACAATGAAAAGCTTCCTCACATTTGGTGGTAAAAAGGAATTAAACTGATTCGATAAAAAAGCAAGCAATGTAAAGAATGAATGACATGGAATTTGTACAAATGATAAGTTTCCTAAACATGCTATGATATAGAAAGCGATAAATGAGTACCTTGGATGAAGCAACTTCAAAAACAATATCATTACCATATATCCGCAAGTTGAAACACTCAAACTCAAAAAATCACCAAATCTGACTTCAAACTAACAGACCAAAATTGGACGACAAACAACAAACAGAAAACATTATTAGAAAATAATACTATTATTATTTACTACTCTAAAGCCTTCGTGAAAGTGGGGGAAAGGAAGGTCAAGTGAAACAAAAAGAATTCACTGGCGCAACATAGTAGAGCGCGCTAATCGGGTTGACCGCGCTAAGCGTGCTACACTAGAAACATGTGCTAAGCGGGAAAGACCGCTCTTAGAGGTAGCCGACAAATAGAGAAAAACAACACATCAACTTCATTTCTATGTCAACCTCCACTACATCTAAAAAACCTCAGCTAGACAATAATGTATAAACTTTACAACCAACAAATTTCCCCAAGCTAAACACGACAAGCTTTTGGAAAAACAAAAATTAACACATTAACACAAAACACTATTGTGATACGGTGGCAGAACCGACTGTTGTAATGGTTTTTGAAGGGGTAAGAAAACACTTAGAAAGGGGGGGGGGGTGAATAAGTGACTCTTTTCTTTTCCAAAACAAAGCTCAACAATAATGGAAGAACACAGTTATTTTTATCCTGGTTCGTTTGAACTCAAACTACTCCAGTCCACCCGCCAAGGTGATTTCTCCTTTCTCAACAAGGACTTGATCTACTATAATCAATTGATTACAAACACACAACAACTGTTATGACTAACAATGCACAAGTAATCTTACAAGTTACTAACACCACTAAGACTTAAATATAGTCCTAGTCTGCTTGAGAAATCTGACCAAACTTGGTCTCTCAAGGAACAAATACAAGAGTTTAATCTTTACAGATAGTGAAATAAAGTTTTGCTTCTAATCAAGCTATATCACAACTGTGATTTTTCACTTAGAATATAATGCACAAATTGTATGAACAATGAGTTAGTGAGCTTTGAATCTTTCACGTAGTTTCTTGCTTCTGTTTTTGAAAGTTGATTGGTTCACTTAGTTGTTGGCTTGCAATAAATGTCCTTCTACTTATAGTAGGAACAATAAGACCGTTGCTGCCTTCAGAAAAGTTGGAGAGCATTAAATGCTTGCGTGTTTCCTTGCAATATTCCATTTCCAAGAAACTAGTGTAGTCACATGAGTGCTTTCAGCCGTCTTTGCATTAATGAGCAAACGACAGAATGTAAGGACATGTTTCCTATGCTTTGACAAGACAAGTTGGTTTTAACTATCTTTCAGAATTTGCTCCAATGTCTTTAAGTCAGAACATGCTTCATTCATCTTCTAGGAAGTGCTTTGCTTGCTAAGAACTTGGTCAGCGCTTGCTTTCAAGTAATCTTCTGAGCAAGGAACCTGATAAAAGTTAGAAGATATATTTAACAAATAAAGTGTCTTACCAGAGTCAGCAGATGCGCTTGAAGAAAAGGTTCTTTTATCAAAGAACTTCTACATAATTTTTTCTTAGTACTTCAGAATGTTTTCTGTCAGAACATTAACTAAGACATTCAAACACATTCATCAGAGTATAAATTATCTTAAATATAATTTAGTTATCATCAAAACTCTTGAGATAGGTCAGAACTAATCTTGTTCTTTCAATCTCTCCCTTTTTGATGATGACAAAAAATTATTTTAGATAAAGAAAAGAAACAGATAAGAGATAAGAATCTCCCCCTGAAATGAATATTTCTATGTATAAGACATCCTGAGATTATTTTATCAGAGCAATACACAGTCTTCTTGGATTTCTTCAGAAATTCTTCAAGAAGATAATGCTCAGCTGGAATATTCTTTCAGAGATAAAGTGATACCTGCAAAAAAAATCTTTTTCACAGAAGGAATTCTTGAAATTTGTTAGAATGTCAGAGACTTAGTCCCATAACTGTTAAACAGTGATTAGTTTAAGAATGCACATTTTCTCCCCCTTTTTGGCATAATCAAAAAGTGTAAAAATAAATGAGAAATTTTAAAAGATTTCATAAAAAAAATATTCAGAAGTACAAACAAAACACCCAAACAAAAGACAAGAGACAAAAAGAAACTAGGATTTCTTAGTAACAAGAGCCATAAGAAGATTCTTGATCTCATAGGCAGATTCTTCTTGTTTCACCATCCAGTTCTTAATTTATTGATTTGCTTGGTCTTGCTTATCCAAGCGTTCATTTATGACTTCATTCTCCTTCTTGAGCTCTTTCAGAGTGTCCATGATGAGTGAGGTAGGAGCAGAATATGACAAAGCTTCATTAGAAACAAGCTTAGAAGCAGCAACCGTTGAGTCAGTACTCACGGAGGTGGAAAGCAAAGTGCCTAGATCCATTGCAAGAGTTGGCACTGGTTTAGGTCCAGCCTTAACAGACGGTTGATTTAATAGAACAATATCCAGAGGATTTGAATCTTCAGAGGATCCTTCAGATTCATCTTCTGATATGTCCATCGTATCAGTTGGTGTATCAACAATCATTAACGAAGACTTCTTATTCCAAGTGTTAGCAGCTTCTGTCTTGAAAGCATGCAGAAGTTTGGAAAAGTTGTCCAGCACCTGAAAGTGGCATAAATCCTGTAACTTCAATGATTCAGCATCTAAAGTTCTTCTGAAGGTTTCCCATAAAAGATCCATTGCAGTTGTGTTCACGCTTCTGGAGAAATCTTCTTTCAGCAGTTTTAACCATGCTTGAACATCTGTTATAAAATTATGAAACAAAGTATTTACATCTGGCTGAACAGGTTTGGGGACATCCTTCTTAAATGTTTTGTTTTTCAAGAATTGTAAAGATTGAAAATCCACTACAGTTCTTAAAAAGCTATTGGGTTCAGGATTATTGGTAGGTTCAGGTTGGTCAACAAAAATAGGAGGTTCTGATATTTCATGAGGTACAGATGGTTCAGCAGTTTCAGTTTGTTCAAAAGGTTGTTGTTCGGGAATTTTAGGGGGTGAGAGTGTAGGTGAGATTGGTGTTTTATGTTGTGGTGAAGTAGGTGGAGTGACATCAAGCGAAATTATTATAGTATAATCAAGAGTGGGAATGGGATTCTGGGGTCGTGGTTGATTCATAGCAAAAATGTTTTCAGAGGGTAAGTTGAAAGGAGACTTTATAATGGCCAGAGGTTCATTTATCCCTGGAATTCTCCAAGAGCCAGCATCATACCATCCAGTGGGTCTGGGTGATAGAGGTCTTGGAGGAGGTCTTGAAAAACGTTTGGCAGGAATGGGTTGAAAAACAAATGGTTCAGGGGGTTCTGATTGAGAGGGTTATGATTGGGTGTCAGAGTGTTCATCAGAGTCAAAATCACTCAAATATGATAAAACCTGATTTTTATGAGGGTTGTCAGCAAGGGGGTCAGATGGTAAGGTCAGGTCAATATCAACATCTATATCTCCTAAGGTTTGGGAGGATTCAGCAGATGTAGATACATTTACAGAATCATAAACAGAGATAGTTTCAGCATGTTTACCTGTCTTCTTTTTCTTCTTCTGAGGAGTGTCAGAAGGTCCTTCTACAACTTTTCTCTTCACAGATTCTTGGAGAACAACATCAGGAGCAGCTTGATTTCTTCCTTGAAGCCAAGCTGGATCAATGGGTGATCCTGTTTCTTTGCAAATTTCAAGATAGTGCAAGATGATACGAGGATGATCTACTGAGTTGAACATAGGAAAGTCAGCAATAGGAATCCTTCTCCTCTTCACAACAAATGACACAAACGGAGTTGGTTCCACCAGAAGCTTGTCAATTATTTTCCTTTTCAGTAAGTTCTTCGCAGTCGTAGTCTTACC
Organism: Vicia faba; assembly: GCA_948472305.1. Lineage (NCBI taxonomy): Eukaryota > Viridiplantae > Streptophyta > Magnoliopsida > Fabales > Fabaceae > Vicia > Vicia faba. Next base: position 1,515,211,743 of record OX451739.1, read on the forward strand.
ACACTTAGGTTCTAGCTCCCCCAGAAGATTGGCTTCTTTAAGGTGAGCAATCAGACCATTCTCAGTCAGAATATCTGATATTAACCTCCCCATAAGAATCCAATTCCTCTTGGATTTGGGGTTCTTCATCCTTTCAGCTTCTCTTGTCTCTTTTACATGGTTCCAGAGATGTTCAAATAGCAAGTAGGGCAAATCAATTTTGACATTGGTTCCAAGGCAAAACAACAAATATTGTTGATCAGCGTTGATGTAATCAGGAGAAATGGTGTCTTTCCTATGGTGAATACATCCATGAATAATCCTTGCCCAAATCTTGTATTTGTCTTTCAAGTCCCTGACTTTGGAAGAACCTTGACCATTTGTGAAAATCTTTGAATATACCCTAGACATCTCCATTCTTCCACTTGGAACTCCTGTAACTCCAAGTCCTTTAAACCCCAGCAACTTTCTGATTTGATTTTCTGTAATGGATATTTCCTTGCCCATTACGAAGGAGAGAATGACCTTGGGGGTTGCAATAGCATGAATCCAGAATTCCTTCACTAGATGTGGAAAGACTGGACCAATGAGACGATCAAAGAAGCTTTCCCAACCTTGAAACTTCACAGCATGGAACAAATCGAAACCATTCTCTCTGAGATTCTTAAAGTCTACCATTAACTCACTCAAAACTTCCAAACTGTCTACCGGAATGAGAGTTGTCCTTTCAGGCACTATGTATTTCTCAGAGTGGGTAGAATAAGAAGAAGCCATTGAAGTTCTTTAAAAATGAGAATTTGAAGAAAAAGGGTTTTAAGAGAAAAAGTACAGAAAACGCTTGAGTTCGAAAGATACGGTAAAAAATGAAAAAGGGTTTTTCAAAAAATATTTATAGACAAAGATTTCAGAAGAAGGTTTAGGATTAAAATTAAAATTATTTAAGACAAATTTAAAATAAAAATTAAAACAGATTTAAAAACGAATCTCATCATTACTTGCATTTAATGATTTGCTAAAAATAGGGGAAAACGTGAGATTATGGCTAATCATTAACAGTTACCTAGAATGTCATCAATAGCCTTTTACACGTGTAACCTTTCAGAAACACACCACGTGTTCATCTCCTGAAGGATGCATGTAACAACTGTTTGTTCTAATGAATTTCTGAACTACACTTGGACATGAAGCGTTAGAACATTTCATAACTTTTCATATAGCTTCTGTTACAACTTTTCTTCTAACTTCTGAAGAGTTGTTGATCAGAGCATTCATTTCAGAATATTCTGAAGTCAATCACAGAAAATAAATATTATTTTATTCAGGACATAATTCCATACAAATATTTTTCAGAATGAAATTAAATCTATCTTCTGAAAGGGGTTTGGTAAAAATGTCAGCCCATTGATAGTCTGTTTTTACAAAAATTAAGTTTAAAATTCCCTTATGAATATAGTCCCTTATGAAAAGATATTTAATTTCAATATGTTTGGCTTTAGAATGTAAGATTGGATTCTTAGAAAGACAAATAACAGAAGTATTGTCACAGAAGATAGGAATCTTACTTTCATAAAGGTTGAAATCTTCTAGTTGACTTTTCATCCAAATCATCTAAGAACTACATCCAACAGCAGATATATATTCAGCTTCCGTGGTTGATAGTGCAATTGTTGCTTGCTTCTTGCTGTACCACGAGATAAGATTGTCACCCAGAAACTGACAGCTTCCAGAGGTGCCCTTTATTTCAATTATATCTCCAGTAAAGTCAGCATCACAATAACCTACTAGTCTGTAATCTTGTGATCTTCTATAACATAAACCCAGATTAGTAGCACCTTTCAGATACCTAAGAATTCTCTTAACGACTGTTAAGTGAGATTCTCTAGGATCTGATTGGAATCTAGCACACAAGCACACACTAAATAGTATATCAGGTCTAGATGTAGTCAGATAGAGAAGGGATCCAATCATACATCTATAGAGCTTCTGATCTACTTTCATACTTACCTCATCTTTACCTAGAATGCAGGTTGGATGCATAGGTGTCTTGGAATCTTTGCTTTCTGACATTTGAAATTTCTTCAGAAGTTCTTTAACATACTTTGTTTGATGTATGAAAGTACCTTCTGGAGTCTGGTTGATTTGAATTCCCAGAAAGAATTTCAATTCTCACATCATGCTCATTTAAAATTCTTCCTGCATGGTCTTAGCAAATTCTTTTCCAAGGGAGATATTAGCGGTTCCAAAATTTATATCATCAACATAAATTTTACAAATTAAAATATCATTTTCAAATGTCTTTCTAAAAAGAGTTGTGTCCACTTTCCCTCTGGTAAAATCTTTTTCTAATAGAAAATTACTCAGACGATCATACCAAGCTCTGGGAGCTTGTTTTAAACCGTACAAAGACTTTTTTAACTTAAAAACATGTTCTGGATGTTTTGAATCATTAAATCCAGGAGGTTGATGGACATATACTTCTTCTTCAATATAGCCATTTAGAAATGCACTTTTAACATCCATTTGATATAATGAAATGTTATTTTGTACAGCAAAAGAAATTAATAATCTTATAGATTCTAACCTGGCGACTGGGGAAAAGGTTTCATTATAATCAATTCCTTCTTGTTGACTATAACCTTGTGCAACCATTCGAGCTTTGTTTCTGATTACTTCTCCTTGCTCGTTCAATTTGTTTCTGAAAACCCATTTGGTTCCTATAACATTGAATCCTTTGGGTCTTGGAAGTAGATTCCATACATCATTTCTGGAGAATTGATTGAGTTCTTATTGCATTGCTAAGATCCAATCATTATCTTCCAGAGCTTCATCAATGGTAGTTGGCTCAATCAGAGAGGCCAAACCAAACAAATATTCTTCATTGATTCTGAGAGAGGATCTTGTTCTGATGGGATCTTCTTTTCTTCCAATGATTACATCTTCTTTGTGAGCTGAAGATATTCTAGGAAGCCTTTTCTGAGTGGGTTGGTCAGAGATTCTGAGATTGTTCAGAGCATTGTCAAGAGGATGATCTGCTGAGTCTTCTTTTGCTTCTGAGTTTTCTTTTGCTTCTAAAGTTTCAGAGTTTGAGGGATGATCTTCTGTACCTACAGAAAAATCAATTTTCTTTGGTTGTTGCTGGCCAAGCTTATCATCAAACCTGACTTTGATTGATTCTTCAACAATCAGAGTTTGTGTTGTATACTCTATAGCCTTTTGAGCGTTCAGAATATCCAAGCAGGAAACACTTTTGTGCTTTGGAATCAAACTTGTTCAGAGTTTCTTTGGTGTTCAAAATAAAACAAGTGCATCCAAAAGGATAGAAATAAGAAATGTTGGGCTTTCTGTTTTTCCACAATTCATAGGGAGTCTTTTCAAGAATAGGTCTTATAGAGATTCTATTCTGAATGTAACACGCTGTGTCCACAGCTTCTTCCCAAAATTGCTTAGCCATATTTGTTTCATTGATCATGGTTCTGGCCATTTCTTGTAATGTTCTATTCTTTCTTTCTACAACTCCATTTTGTTGGGGAGTTCTAGAATAAGAAAAATTATGAACAATACCATTTTCCTTAAAATACTTTTCAAAATAATGATTTTGAAATTCACCACCATGATCACTTATGACTTTTGTGATTTTAAAATCTTTTTCATTTTGCAGTTGAGTACAGAAATCAATGAATACAGAATGTGACTCATCCTTGTGTTTTAAAAACTTTACCCATGTCCATCTACTGAAGTCATCAACGATGACCAATCCATACTTCTTGCCTCTGATGGATGCAGTTTTAACTGGCCCAAACAGATCAATATGAAGTAACTCTAATGGCTTAGAGGAGAGACAACATTTTTAGATTTAAAGGAAGGTTTTGAAAATTTTCTCTTTTGGCATGCTTCGCACAGAGCTTCTGAGTTGTACTTCAGATTGGGAAGTCCTCTGAATAAATTTAATTTATTTAGTTGAGAGATTTTTCTAAGACTGACATGTCCCAATCTTCTGTGCCATACCCATTGTTCATTGCTAACAGATAAAAGGCATTTGACGTTTTGAGATTTAAGATCTGATAAATCAATTTTGTAAATGTTATTCTTTCTCTTGCCAGAAAAGAGGATTGATCCATCTTTTTGACTTACAGCTTTACAGGAGTTTTGATTGAAGATAATGTCATAGACATTGTCACTTAATTGACTTATGGACAATAGATTATGAGCTAATCCTTCTACTAATAAAACATTGGAGATAGAAGGAAGGTTACCGTTTCAAATGGTTCTAGAACCAATAATCTTCCCTTTCTGATTACCTCCAAACTTCACATCTCCTCCAGCTTTAAGTTCCAGGCTTTGGAACATAGACCTTTTTCCTGTCATGTGTCGTGAGCACCCAGAGTCCAGGTACCATGACTGGTATTTCAATTGAGCTGTTAAGGACATTTGCAACAAATATTATTTTATCCTTAGGTACCCATATCTTTTTGGGTCCTTTTGGGTTAGCATAAGAGTTTCCAGAATGTGATGTATATTTTATATCATGTGAGTGTCCAAACTTGAATTGTTTATTCAGAGGTTTGTAAGTGAAGGTCATTTTAGCAACAGGTTTTGGAATGTATGTCTCCTTCCCTTTGGGAGGTTCATATCCAATTCCTCTTCTGCTTTTCCCACTAACTCCATAGATCATAGAAGCAATTTTGCTTATGTCTATGCCTTTGGCAAGAAAAGATTGAAAGCTATAGTCATATTCTTTCAGAATATCTTTTGAACTAGACACAGATTCTGAACTAAAATTCTTTTGAACATTTTAAATTTCATTTTTAAGTTTAAAATTGTTTTCTAAAAGTTCAGATTTTTCTGTTTCAAGTTTCTCAAGATCAGATGCAAGACTCTTCTTGAGTTTCTTGTATTTGATTTTGAGCTTACTATAGTTTTCCAAAAGTTCTGATAAACTATAAGGAAGTTCTTCTCTAGAAAATTCAGAAAATACCTCTCTTTGTTCTGACTCACAGTCCGAGTCACCTTCTGTGATAGACATCAGAGCTAGGTTGGCATTTTCATCTTCAGAACCAGATTCATCTTCAGAGGAATCTGAGTCATCCCAGGTTGCCATCATTCCTTTCTTCTTACCAAATCTCTTCTTTGGTTTTTCTTTTTGAAGCTTTGGACAATCACTTTTGTAGTGACCAAGTTCTTTGCATTCATAACAGATGATCTCTCTTCTGTTTGACTTTTTGTGACCAGAAGATTCAGCTTTATCTTTTGACTTCTTAAAGTTCCTGAACTTCTTTTGTCTGTGCTTCCACAGATGATTGATCCTTCTGGAGAGCAAAGATAATTCGTCTTCTTCTGACGCTGATTCTTTAGAGTTTTCCTCTTCATCCTGAAAAGCGTTAGTATCAAATTTCTTAATTGATTTAAGGGCTAGAGACTTACCTTTCTTATGAGGCTCATGCTCATCCAGTTCAATATCATGACTTCTGAGAGCGCTGATGAGTTCCTCCAGAGACACATTGTTCAGATCTTTTGACACTTTGAAAGCAGTGACCATTGGTGCCCATCTTCTAGGTAAGCTTCTGATGATCTTTTTCACATGATTTGATTTGGTATATACTTTGTTCAAAACTCTCAGACCAGCGATCAGAGTTTGAAACCTAGAGAGCATTGCTTCTATAGACTCAGTCTCTTCAACTTTGAAGGCTTCATACTTTTGAACTAAAGCCAGAGCTTTAGACTGTTTAACTTGAGCGTTTCCTTCATGAGTCATTTTGAGAGACTCAAACATATCATGCGCTGTATCTCTATTAGTGATTTTTTTTCATATTCTACTTTAGAGATAGCATTTAGAAAAATATTTCTAGCTCTATAATGATTTTTAAAATCATCTTTTTGTTGTCTATCCATATTTTTTGTATCCACTTTGTTTCCTTCTGAATCTGTAGGATGTTTGTAACCATCCAAGACTATATCCCAAAGATCACTATCATGACCTAGAAAGAAACTTTCTAGTCTATCTTTCCAGTACTCAAAATCTTCTTCATCAAACACTAGAGGTTTGTTGTAACTATTATTGTTTTGTTCAGCAGCCATTGTGTTTTCTTCTGGATCTTTTCCTGACACGGTTAAGTGTTGTGCTCAAAGTCAAGCTCTGATACCAATTGAAAGGGGTAAGAAAACACTTAGAATAGGGGGGGGGGGGGTTGAATAAGTGACTCTTTTCTTTTCCAAAACAAAGCTCAACAATAATGGAAGAACACAGTTATTTTTATCCTGGTTCGTTTAAACTCAAACTACTCCAGTCCACCCGCCAAGGTGATTCGCCTTTCTCAACAAGGACTTAATCCACTATAATCAATTGATTACAAACACACAACAACTGTTGTGACTAACAATGCACAAGTAATCTTACAAGTGACTAACACCACTAAGACTTAAATCTAGTCCTATTCTGCTTGAGAAATCTGACCAAACTTGGTCTCTCAAAGAACAATTACAAGAGTTTAATCTTTACAGATAGTGAAATAAAGTTTTGCTTCTAATCAAGCTATATCACAACTGTGATTTTTCACTTAGAATATAATGCACAAATTGTATGAACAATGAGTTAGTGAGCTTTGAATCTTTCACGTAGTTTCTTGCTTCTATTTTTGAAAGTTGATTGGTTCACTTAGTTGTTGGCTTGAAATAAATGTCCTTCTACTTATAGTAGGAACAATAAGACCGTTGATGCCTTCAGAAAAGTTGGAGAGCATTAAATGCTTGCGTGTTTCCTTGCAATATTCCATTTTCCAAGAAACTAGTGTAGTCACATGAGTGCTTTCAGTCGTCTTTGCATTAATGAGAAAACGACAGAATGTAAGGACATGTTTCCTACGCTTTGGCAAGACAAGTTGGTTTTAATGATCTTTTAGAATTTGCTCCAATGTCTTTAAGTCAGAACATGCTTCATTCATCTTCTAGGCAGTGCTTTGCTTGCTAAGAACTTGGTCAGCGCTTGCTTTCAAGTAATCTTCTGAGCAAGGAACCTGCTAAAAGTTAGAAGATATATTTAACAAATAAAGTGTCTTATCAGAGTCAGTAGACGCGCTTGAAGAAAAGGTTCTTTTATCAAAGAACTTCTACATAATTTTTGCTTAGCACTTCAGAACGTTTTCTGTCAAAACATTAACAGAGACATTCAAACACATTCATCAGAGTATAAATTATCTTAAATATAATTTAGTTATCATCAAAACTCTTGAGATAGGTCAGAGCTAATCTTGTTCTTTCAGTTTTAAGTTTATGTTCGCAAATTTTGCGGTAAGCAAGAGTCGCCACTGACTTTTCTTTTATCCAAATTAAGGAAAGGGTGAAAAGAAAAGAAAAAGACCTTTTCGAGAATTTTATGAGTAAGGGGGTATATTATAGAAAGGGAAGGTGTTAGCACCCTTTACATCGGTAGTTTTCTACGGGCTCTTAGATGCTTAGCTCATGTTTTGAAAATTGCTTGTGCTTTCTGTGTTTTGAAAAATCGTTTTGAAAATACCTTAATGCGGCGATTCGCTTTATGATAACTCTTGTATCAGTCCTCAAGAGTGTAAATAAAGAGAATATTTTTGAAAGTGTTTTTGAAATATTTTGTGTAAGTGTGAAAGTTTTGTTTTTGAGCAAGCATCTATGAACTATCTACTTATACTCGAAAGGTTTGTTCTTTTCCCCCCTATCCTTTAGACAGTGCTATCCTACTATTAGTGAGTAAGTAGCCCTATCGTTGGATGTTTGAGCGACATTCTAAGGGACATACAGTCATAAAGGCAACATGTAGAGACGCTTTAGAAATTTTGCTTAAGGGACTAGATCATTTACCGAAAGGCAACATTGTAGGGTCATCGAGGGACTTATGATCTTTTGATTCAAAGGGTCTTTGCTATAGCGTCCCTATTCTCGAGGGACATGATTGTTATTTTCCGAAAGGCAACCAAAGTGGGCGTACCCTAGAGGTGTATATGTGCAATTGTGTTGGTTTTCAGTTATTTTAGTCTTGTGTTAAGTTTGCTAACGCTTTGTTTACAGTCTTTCCATACAAGCCTAATTACTAAAAGTTAATATCTTGCAGAAATTTAAAGTGCGGGAATTGTAAATCCTGCTATTATAATGCTTCGGGGAGGGGTATTTACATGTCCAAATGGGGAAACAAAAAGTAAAAAGTCCTAAATTTAACTATAACAACCTTTTGCGATTACATAAATATAAAATGAACGAAATTTAAAATGGGCGCGCGAATATGGAAAGCGAGGTAAGCCCTAAAATACTTCTACATACTTAGCACTTTTTTTTTTCATTTTTATTAAGAAAAATACTTAAATTAAAAAAAAATTAAATTAAACTAAATAAAGAAAAGAGTGATAAATAAGATGCAATTAAAACTAATCAAAAGGAAACTAATTCTAACATTTTTTGGATTTTTATTATTGAGAAAAATATTTGAAATGATTAAGTCTAAGTTCTAATTGATTTTAAATTACTTGAAATACATCCAAATATAATTAATTAACTTGCACAAATTAAATTTAATTATATATATAAACCTAAATATTTTTTTTTATTTTATGATTAAATAAAAATGATTTTGAAAAACTAAATATAAAAAGAAGTAAATAAAGAAATCTGGCGTTAGTTTTGGCTAAAGGTCTCTGAATTTTGCGTTTCGAAGCCAGGCTTCTGATCGGTGTTGAGAATGGCATCTCATGAACCAGGCATCAAAACTCACATGCTTCACGTCTAACCTGCTATATGTACGACACAAACATGTATGCAAACGTCAAATAGATTAATAAATGCATATTAACAAGATTAGATTTAAATAAACTATACCGAACGATGAAACTTGTATGGATGACTCGGGCGCTCTCTAGGCCAAGTTGAGGAATGGAAATGACTCCTAGGGACCTCAGGAGTGCAAAGATGGCACGAGATTTGATGGAGGAAAGCTGAAGATCAGGTTTTGAATTTTCACAACTTTTGAACGATTTTGAGAATTTTGAGAGAGCTTTGTGAAGAGCTTTTGAAGAGATTTTTGAAGAGTAACTTCGTGCCCCTTTTCATATGGTTTTCTTATGCTTATATAGAGGTATGAGTGAGGCAACATATATGGCAAGGAATCAATTAATCAAACCATGATAAAACAAAAATCAAACATATTGAAAACTTTCCATTTTTTGAGGTTGTTCTTGCCTATTTTGAAGATCCTTGTCTCTTTTTGAATGTTCAATAAACCAGGACCATTTGGATGTATCTTGCATTAAAATATGAGCCTTCTAATATATCAAATCAAACCCAAATGTCATGGCCCATTATTCTTTGTACTTTTATTTAATTTATTTGATTTAATTCATATTTAAATGAATAAAAATTCAAATAAATAGAAATAAAAATAAAAATAGTTCATGGTTAGGTTTAGAGGTCCTTGGGTATGTCATAAATATGTTTGAACCGTAAAAGTTAGGTCCATTAACCTAAAAATGCAATTTTGCTCAAAGTTGACTTCATGCATTTTTCACAAATTTGCCTAACTTGTGCAAATCATAACTTCCTCAATTTTAATCTTTTTAAGATTATCTTTGACTTTTTGGAAAGCCCAAGACGTCTTATACAGTCTCTATGTTGATAATGTTTGCTTTTGAAGACATTATCTTGATGTAAGATGTCCTGATAAAAAGTGTCTTTTGTTGACTTTTTGAAAATGACCTGTAATGTATGAGCTTGTATCATTCAAATGGTGCATTTATTGAACTTGAGGATAGAAGATAAGTTGTAGGGAATTGGACTATCTTCAAAATGAGCTTTGGTTGGGGAAAAATGGATTAAGTATGTGAAAGTTATGCCTGGTCAAAGTTCAATGGACTTTTCCTAGGAAACCCTAATTTAACAAATCTTGACTTTTGATGATCTGAGGACTTTCCTTGAGGAATCATAATCAACCCTTCATTAAATGATAAACATCACTTAAAAATGTTTATTTTGACCAAAAATCTTGAAGTTTGACTGTATATAGGCCACAATTGACTTTTGACCTAGTATAATTGATTTTCAGGCATTTGAGCAATTGACTGAGCAAACTTGTAGTGGAATGCATGAAATTTGTCATGGACAATCTTGAAGGTATATTAGGACCATGGCAAACATTTGTGACCTTTGGAGCTTACACATATTGATGAAAAGTGAAACCCTAATTAGAGGTTCATTGCTTAGGAGGAGAGTTTGTCTGATCAATTCTTGGTTAACCTTGAGCAATTGAGGACCTCTAGAAGCATGTCTTGAGTGAAAATGGGAGGGCAAATATTGGGGTACAACAGCTTCCCATGTTCAATCTTCTTAAACCTGAGGATTTCGATTGGCTTGTATGCCTTTCGTGATCTGAAGGTGGAAGAAGATTGAACACTAGAGTACCCAGGAATTTGCACTCGCATGAAGTAACATTGTTTGTTGATTCTAATCAGGAATGGGCTTACAGATGCCATTTGGAGTAGATGATTGAGAGTCGTCAGAGACGGGCTTAAAGATTCTATCAGAAGTAGATGACTAAGAGTCATAAATGGTGCCTTTGTGAGGATTCCTGTTCCTGTTGTCTGAGGAGGAGTCCACTGGGGGATGTTGATTTATGTTATTTTCCTGTTTGAGGAAAACTCAATGGGGAATAGAGTCTAGGAACTTTAGTTGTCAATGACTCTACTGAGGGGTTATCTCTGGATTGGAGAGATGAAAGTTTGCTATTTTCTGGTTGAAATCCAGGCTTTGCAGTAATTTGCTAGGGAGAATGAAATTAACTGCTATCTGGAAATGTATCAGAAGAAACCTATGTAGGGTTGTTTCAAGATGAGTCCGGGTAAGACTTCATCTGGAAGTGTATAAGAAGGAACCTAGGTAGGGCTATTTTATGAGATATATGAGAGGGAGCCTGGGTAGGGAAGCTTCAGGATGATTCTGGGTAAAACTACATCTGGAAATTGTAAGAAGGAACCTGGGTAGGGTTGCCTCAGGATGAGTCCGTGTTAAACTGCATCTGGAAATTGTGAGAAGGAACCTGGGTAGGGTTACCTCAGGATGAGTCTGTGTAAAACTACATCTGGAGATTGTGAGAAGGAACCTGGGTAGGGTTTCTTTAGGATGAGTCCATGTAAAATTGAATCTGGATATTCAAGAGAAGGAACCTGAGTAGGGTTGCCTCAGGATGAGTCCATCTAAAACTGCATCTAGAAGTTCAAGAGAAGGAACCTGGGTAGGGTTGCCTCAGGATGAGTTCGTGTAAAACTGCATCTGGAAATTCAAGAGAAGGAACCTGGATAGGGTTGCCTTAGGATGAGTCCGTGTAAAAATGTATATGGAAATTGTGAGAAGGAACCTGGGTAGGGTTGCCTCATGATGAGTCCGTGTAAAACTGCATCTGGAGATTGTGAGAAGGAACCTGGGTAGGGTTGCTTCAGGATGAGTCCGTGTAAAACTGCATCTGGATATTCAAGAGAAGGAACCTGGGTAGGGTTGCCTCAGGATGGGTCTGTCTAAAACTGCATCTGGAAATTCAAGAGAAGGAACCTGGGTAGGGTTGCCTCAGAATGAGTCCGTGTAAAACTGCATCTGGAAAGTCAAGAGAAGGAACCTAGTAGGGTTGCCTCAGGATGAGTCCGTGTAAAAATGCATCTGGAGATTGTAAGAAGGAACCTGGTTTGGGTTGCTTTAGGATGAGTCCGTGTAAAACATCAGAAGGAGGGAGAAGAAACATGTGTAAGATTGTTTCATGAAGAGCCCATATAAAGTTGTATTTGGAAGTCCGAAGAAACTCTTGTAAGATTGCTTCATGAAGAGCCCGTATAAAGTTGTATTTGGAAGTCAGAAGAAATCCGTGTAAGATTGCTTCACGATGAGCCCGTGTAAAGTTGTATTTGGAAGTCAGAAGAAACTCGTGTAAGATTTCTTCATGATGAGCACGTGTAAAGCTGTATTTGGAATTTAGAAGAAACCCGTGTAAGATTGCTTCATGATGAGCCCGTATAAATCTGTATTTGGAAGTCAGAAGAAACCCGTGTAAGATTTCTTCATGTTAAGCCCGTGTAAAGCTGTATTTGGAAGTCAGAAGAAACCCGTGTAAGATTGCTTCATGATGAGCCCGTGTAAAGTTGTATTTGGTCGCACAGATAATTACTCTGTTTTATTTCAGGAGCTAATCATGGACCTGTTGAAAATTATTGATGATAAATATTTGTTGATTAATCTTTCCTGAAAAGGTAAAGCGTTAGCTGTATGCAATGTCGTGATGTATTAAATGCATTGTGTAATGGTGTTCTCAAAATAAATGAGATTGGGATGTATGCATTTGTAATGCATATGCTATGACATTTGTAGAATGATGTATGAATGCAATATGTGAATTTATCAGTTGTTCTATTGTAGCACTGTTGAATTAGGGAAAATAAATCCCTGATTGTAGCTGGTGATGAATAATGTCGGTCGTTAGATTTTGTTGAAGCCGAACTGCTGGGAGATGATCTTCCGTTGTTAGAGAAATAAACTCTGTTGGGGAAGGAAATCTTTGTGCACTGTGTGAGGATATTTTGAAATCCTATTGGGGAATCCTGAGAAGTTTGACGACTTTACTGGGGAAAACCTGATGTCGGAGCAGTAGTTCGAAATTCATGTTCTGCCAGAGATACAAGAACACCTGACATCACTAGGTTGTAAGCTAAGGATATGGCGGCGACTTTGTAGCAGGATGCCCCTGCCTCTGTACCTACTGGAGAAGGTATCTGCTGGGATTTTGTAGATGGTTTGACTATTATCCCAAATCTTGGAGTCCTTGGTGAATGCAGATCAGGGTAATAAACATTCTACTGATAGACAAGTGACGAGATGACGGGACGTAGTCCTACGCTTTAATCCCTAACTTTGTCCTGGACTATCCTTTTAGATTTTCAGTCCACCGGGATACCCTGTTTTGCCCAAGCCACCTTTTCAGGTTTTCGACTTGCCGGGTGTACAGATTTTTTCATACGTATATCCCTAATTTTTTCCTGAACTCCTTTGGTTTTCCGGGATGCCCTTATTTTTGCCTAGGCCAGTCAACCTAGCGGGTCTTTGTTCATGCTTAGTATTTTCCGAATATGTCCATGTTCACTGGGTACAGAGAATTGTCACTGTCCATAGTAGTAAGTGTTGTCACACTTCTAGAAGGTGTTTGTTTGATCGTACATGATTTGTTGCTGGAATTCATGTCGAATGCCCCAAGTGATTCAGATAGAGATCTGCCCCTGGCTATTTGGCATTTTTAAGAGATTCCTTGAACCTTGAGTTGACTGCCCCAGACCAGCTGGACACCATGCTATGCCCCTTGATTATGGAAGGTCTATCACTAGAATGTCTTTCCATTTGAGGTGATTCTGTCTACTGAGAGGATTTATGTTCATCAAATATCCGTCGTGCGAATTTCTCTGTTGTTGAACAAATAGTCATATGCAAACAATGGTATTTTAAGAATGCAAAGCTTATGATTTATAGCAAACCTTACAGGAGTCAGGATACCTTTGTAACAATATGCTCTCGAACTAACCCATTCTTCAGCTAGGACTTTTAAAGGTTATAACGTGGCCTGGTTTACGGTTCAAGAAACAAAGGATAAAGGCTCAAATTTTATTTGTACCCAACCCACTCTTCGTGATATTCTTCAGTCCAATGCTCAGTTAATTGTGAATTTCGAATCCAAATTTAGTTCTGGAATGTTGGCCCAGGTATTCTGGTGATGGTTCAGAAATTGAACGTTTGTTTGAGAAGGCATTCATTTTTGTGACCTTTTCTTTTTGTTGAGGATTTGTTGGACCTCTTTCTTTTTTAATTTTGCTATCCCTATCTTTTTCCTGAACTGTTTCTTTTGTGATTATAGCCAGCGGGATACCCTAGTTTTTTTCTTACGTCTCCTTCATAGGTTTTGACTTAATGGGCTTTTATTTTGGGAGATAATGAGTGCATGTTCTTAATTATTATGTGGAACCATCACCATCTTTTGGAGAGCATCTTCTACATTATTTGTCGTGTATGAAGGGAAAGCTTGCAATTGAATGCACATCTGAATTAACTGAGAAAACTACCCTGCCCCAGGTTATGATTAAGGGTTTTAATTTGTGTGAAAAGAAAACTCCTACTTCTTAGGCTCAAAGGGGTTGACTAGGGATTATCTTCCTTATAACTCCACTGTTTAGGATTTGAAACAACGTTTGTGCATCGTCAATGGGGTCTGTTCAAAAGCATATTGTAAAGACTGTGGTATCATTCTCGTCATCCTCCCTCTAAAGGCTTAGAGCTTTTAATTAAGAGTTAAAGATCACAAAAGGGAAGTAAGAAAGCCGTTTAAGCATAATGAAAACAAATTAATTTAAGACAAACATGTGCAATGCATTAATGAAATAACAAAGTTTGACATGAGAATAATTGTTTAAACAAACAAAGAAAATACAACTTTTGAATTCAAATGAACAAAAATGCTCTCAATCCTGGCCATGATTTGGCATGGGAGAAGTGATCACGTTGGGAGCCTCAGGAGGGTCGAACTCAATCTCCTTAGTGTTAATCATATTTTGAATCTTGTATTTCAGTTCCCAACAATCATTAGTATCGTGCCCATGACTTCTAGAATGATAAGCACACCTTGCATCGGGATTGTAGTTAGGAGAAGAAGTCTTAGGGTTTGGATGAGGTCTTATCAATGTAATCAAATTCATCCTCAACATATGTTGTAATAATTGAGACAGTGGCATGTTGATCTTGGTAAACCGTCTCTTAGGCTCGTCTTTCCTTCATTGATTACCCCGTTGTTATGGTCGTTGCACACGTGCCGACTTAGAGATCAGCACTGCCCCTACAAATTGGTGGTAGTCTTCCTTATTACGAATCTTTTGGCTATACACAACATTGGCTTCCCTCTTACCAGCAAATAGCTTCTTCTCAGCATTAGCATATGCAGCCATCGGGATCTTCCCACTCTTGATACCACTTTCGATCCTTTCTCCAGTCAGAACCATCTCTGTGAACCCGGACGAGGAACTCCCAATCAACAGATTAAAGAATGGGCATGTCAGAGTTCCCATGAACATGTCTACCATTTCCCGATCATTAAGAGGAGGTTGTATCGTGCCAGCTAGATCCCTCCATTTCTGGGCATATTCCTTGAAGCCTTTGCTAGAACCCATAAACATGCTTTGAAGTTGTGTACGAGTTGGAGCGAGGTCAGCATTGTATTGGTACTGCTTGTAGAAAGCAGCAACCAATTCTTCCCACGTATGAATGTTTGTTCTTTCTATCTGATAGAACCACTCTAGTTGTGTTCCAGCTAAACTTTCTTGGAAGAAATGGACCCATAACTTCAGGTCAGCAGTGTGAGGTTGGATCTTCCTGACATAGGACCTTAAGTGCATCTTAGGGAAGGAGACACCGCCATACTTAGAAAATGTGGGAACCTTGAACTTTAGTGGGATGACCACTCTAGAAACCAGCCCTAACTCTTCAAAGTCCAAGCCAGGTACCTGCTGAATCTCCATAGCATTGAGACGATCCTCCAGCTATTTGTATTTATCGTTAGCAGGAGGATATTGTACCTCAGAGTAATCAACTTCTTCTTCATCAGCCTCGGGTTCGTTGACTTCTTCATGATTATCCCCTTAGTTTAATGGAGTTGTGATATCTAGAGCTCGTTTAACCGGTCCTCTGAGTCTTCTTCCCATATTCAAGATGCCAACCAGTTTCTTTGCATTCTTCTTCTTCTTCTTCTCTTTAATGATGAGAGCTTTCAGTTCTTCCTGCCCCTGGGCCAAAGCCATGAACATTTGTTAGAACTGAGTGTTTTGAGCTTGAAGATCTTTTACTATTTGTTCAAGGGCCATTTATTTTGCTAAAATAAAGAGGGAAAAGATAAGAAACCTGTACTGGAAGACCTGTTATGAAATGGCATGCATGCAATGTTTTCAAGGATCTCGCGGGGTAAACAAGAAAATGTCAGAAGTTGAAATTTGTAGCTTTGATTGAAGAACTTCGTATCATTGAGTGTCCTTCTATGAGAGTCAAGCTCACCATATCAAGTGGGTCATAACCCCTGACTCAAGGTGTCGTGTTTTCGTCTTTTGACCGCATTGGCTAGAGGAAAATAAATCCCCTTGCCCCTTGTTAGACGTCTGATTTATCATAACCTATATCACAAACCCTTGAGATCCTTGAAATGGTTAAGGAAATGTTGTGGCATGATGTTATGATGTGTATGCTATGCGTTAAGCAAAAGTGTAAGGTGATGAAGACAAGTGAGTCTAAGAAGTCCAGGTTACTGGATAATGATTGTAAACAAATCCTGCGAGGAGATCATGTTGTTAGATAAAAACCCTGCAAGTAGCTCAAGTTAAAAGCAAACAAATCACACAAGCAGCCTTAGGTTTAGGCTTGCCTGGGGTCTGTAGGTAAGTACCCTCTTGAAATTTAGTTGGCTCAACCTATCCTAGTAATAGTAACCGGGTTCTAAGGGATATCAATATCACTGATCTTTCCCACAAGTTTCATTCCGATCGATAACTGACTTGCCACCAAACAAAACTCGAGAGTCAAATCTCAATGAGTGTAGTATCGAGTATCAACCGACTTAGGACTACACCAAAGACGGCTATATCACTACTTCCTAATGGCAAAGTTGGTCAATTAAAGGTTCTAAGGTCAGCTGATACTTTATGACACCACACAACGGTCCCGTATTCTCCTTGATTACTCAAGGGCTACCGGTACCAACCAAAGTGTCACATCAACATAGTTATCGCTTCAACCGTGTCGGTATACCCCACACAGTTTCCACGATCTATTGATACTTACCTAAAAGGTTCCCCAGATCCGGGTGTAGGGTCTATAGTAACCCAAATAAAGCCCTCAAAAGTAAAGCAATCAAAGCACACAAAGCAGTTAAATAATAAACTAACTCTAATGTAACCCCACTTTTGTATTCCCCAGTAGAGTCGCTAGTTCTGTGATATGGTGGCAGAACCTAATGTTGTACTGGTTTTGCATTTGTGTTTGTAAATATTATCGTAAGCAAGAGTCACCATCGTCTTTTCTTTTATCCAAATTAAGGAAAGTGAAAAGAACAGAAAAATACCTTTTCGAGAATTTTCTGAGTAAGGGGGGTAGGTTATGGAAAGGGAATGTGTTAGCACCCTTTCCATCTGTAGTTTTCTACGGGATCTTAGATGCTTAGCTGATGTTTTGAAAATTGCTCGTGCTTTGTGTGTTTTGAAAATGCCTTAGTGTGGCGATTCGCTTTATGATAACTCTTGTATCAGTCTTCAAGAGTGTTAACAAAGCGAATATTTTTTAAAGTGTTTTGAAATGTTTTGTGTATGTGTGAAAGTTTTGTTTTTGAGCAAGCATCTATGAACTATCTACTTATACTCAAAAGGTTTGTTATTTTCCCACTATCCTTTAGACAGCATTATCCTACTATTAGTGAGTAGGTAGCCCTATCGTTCGATGTTTGAGGGACATTCGAAGGGACATACAATCATAAAGGAAACATGTAGAGAATCTTTAGCAATTTTGATTAAGGGACTAGATCATTTACTGAAAGGCAACACTGTAGGGTCATCGAGGGACTTATGATCTTTTGATTCAAAGGGTCTTTACTAAAGTGTCCCTATTCTCGAGGGACATGACTGTTATTTTCTGAAAGGCAACCAAAGTGGGCGTACCCTATAGGTGTATATGTGCAATTGTGTTGGTTTTCAGTTATTTTAGTCTTATGTTAAGTTTTGTAACACTTTGTTTAGTCTTTCCATTCAAGCCTAATTACTAATAGTTAATATTTTGCAGAAATTTAAAGTGCGGAAATTGTAAATCCTACGCTATTACAATGCTTCGGGGAGGGAGTATTTACATGTCCAAATGGGAAAACAAAAAGTAAAAAGTCCTAAATTTAACTATTACAACCTTTTGCGGTTACATAAATATAAAATGAATGAAATTTAAAATGGGCGCGCGAATATGGAAAGCGAGGTAAGTCCTAAAATACTTCTACATACTTAGCACTTTTTTTGTCATTTTTATTAAGGAAAATACTTAAATTAAAAAAAAACTAATTTTAACTAAATAAAGAAAAGAGTGATAAGTAAGATGAAATTAAAACTAATCAAAAGGAAACTAATTCTAACATTTTTTGGATTTTTATTATTGAGAAAAATATTTGAAATGATTAAGTCTAAGTTCTAATTGATTTTAAATTACTTAAAATAAATTAAAATATAATTAATTAACTTCCACAAATTAAATTTAATTATATATAAAAAAACCTAAATCTATTTTTGTTTTTTTTTTAATTTTATGATTAAATAAAAATGATTTTTAAAAAGTAAATATAAAAAGAAGTAAATAAAGAAATTTGGCGTTAGTTTTGGCTAAAGGTCTCTGAATTTTGTGTTTTGAAGCCAAGCTTCCAATCGGTGTTGAGAATGGCATCTCATGAACCATGCCTCAAAACTTATATGCTTCATGTCCAACTTGCTATATGTACGACTACAAACATGTATGCAAACGTCAAATAGATTAATAAATGTATATTAACAAGATTAGATTTAAACAAACTATACAGAACGATGCAACTTGTATGGACGACTCGGGTGCGCTCCAGGCCAAGGTGAGGAATGGAAATTACTTCTAGGGACCTCGGGAGTGAAAAGATGGCACGAGATTGGATGGAGGAAAGCTGAAGATCAGGTTTTGAATTTTCACAACTTTTGAATGATTTTGAGAATTTTGAGAGAGCTTTGTGAAGAGCTTTTGAAGAGATTTTTGAAGAGTAATTTTGTGCCCCTTTGCATATGGTTTTCTTATGCTTATATTGAGGTATTAATGAGGAAAAATGCATGGAAAGGAATCAATTAATCAAACCATGATAAAACAAAAATCAAACATATTGAAAACTTTCCATTTTTTGAGTTTGTTCTTGCCATTTTTGAAGATCCTTGTCTCTTTTTGAATGTTCAATGAACCTAGACCATTTGGATGTATCTTGCACGGAAATATGGGCCTTCTAATAGATCAAATCAAACCTAAATGTCATGGCCCATTATTCTTTGTATTTTTATTTAATTTATTTAATTTAATTAATATTTAAATGAATAAAAATTCAAATAAATAGAAATAAAAATCAAAATAGTGAATGGTTAGGTTTAGAGGTCCTTGGGTATGTCATAAACATGTTTGAACCCTAAAAGTTAGGTCCATTAACCTAAAAATGCAATTTTTTTCAAAGTTGACTTCGTGCATTTTTTACAATTTTGCCCAACTTGTGCAAACCATAACATGCTCAATTTTCTTCTTTTTTGAAGATTATCTTAGACTTTTTGGAAATACCAAGACGTACTCTACAATCTCTGTGTTGATAGTTTTTGCTTTTGAAGAAATTATCATGATGTAAGTTGTCTTGACAAAAAGTGTCTTTTGTTGACTTTTTGAAAATGACCTGTAATGTATGAGCTTGTATCTTTTAAATGGTGCATTTATTGAACTTGAGGATAAAATAGAAGTTGTAGAAAATTGGATTCTATTCAAAATGAGCTTTGGTTGGGGAAAAATGGATGAAGTATGTGAAATTTATTGCTGGTCAAAGTTCAATTGACTTTTCCTGAGAAACCCTAATTTAGCAAATCTTGACTTTTGATGATCTGAGGACTTTCCTTGAGGAATCATGATCAACCCTTGATTAAATGATGAATATCACTTAAAAATGTTGATGTTTACCAAAAATATTGAAGTTTGACTGTATATAGGCCACAGTTGACTTTTGACCTAGTACAAATGATTTTCAGGCATTTGAGCAATTGATTGAGCAAACTTGTAGTGGAATGCATGAAATTTTTCATGGACAATCTTGAAGGAATATTAGGACCATGTAAAACATTTGTGACCTTTGGAGCTTACACATATTTATGAAAAGTGAAACCATAATTAGAGATTCATTGCTTAGGAGGAGAGTTTGTCTGATCAAATCTTGGTCAACCTTGAGCAATTGAGGACCTCTAGAAGCATGTCTTGAGTGAAAATAGGAGGGAAAATTTTGGGTTACAACAAATATAATCATACTAAATAATCGGGTGAAAGTGGACTAAACAAGTTGAAATGTGAATATTTGAAAATTATAAGAACTGGTCCAATTGCAACTTGTTTAACCAACATTCTCCACACTACCTAAACTACTACAGTGAAAAACAATCAAACATGTTTTTACATTGTTAGCTTAATGCCTTTATTGTGCTAGCCAGTAAATTTCTAAAATTATGCCATGGTTTTGCCACACCGTGCAAACCTAAAGAAAGTGTCCTAACCAAACACTTGAACAAACATTACGAAACAAAATTTACAACATCACTTTGAACAACAAGAAAACACATATGCACAAGTACGAAATCAAACTGAAAACAAATATAAAGCTAACATATATACAAAGATTGACAAATATGAAAAAATTTATAAATTCACAAGTATATACAAGTTTTAAATACACAATATCGACATTATGTGCAAAACTCAAAAACAAAGAAATTATCGCAATGCATTCCAATAAAACACCAATCCATGGAAACGATGCCATTTTGTTGAAGCGGTAAGCGACAACAAAAAGTAAGTATTTATTTAGTTTTATTATATCGTCTCCACAAGTATTAGTGGTTACTGAATTGCCGTTCGACAAGTCTTGCATTCTTGAATTCGGTTTAGAATGAGTTTAAAGTAAATGCAGGAATTTAAATTATTAAGAGGAAAAGAATTCATTATTCGAAACATAGAGACTCTCAGAATTAAATTTCACATACTTTTTAAATACTTACACTTACTATCCAGTTGTAATCAACCTAAACTACTCATCAACATCATCACGTATTACTCATGCAGAGGTTATTTCTAATGCATAGCGAGATATCAATTGTATTGCTCACGTCAGTGATCTCTCAGTGCAACTCAAATAATACGGAGGATGTAAGAGTAGATACTCAAGTGAATACTAAGTCCAAATCTATTTCTATAATCAAAACCCAATAGATGTTCATCCTAAATCCGGATTCGAACCGTCCATTTCTACAACAACCCAAACCCAAATAAAACAAGCAATTACCAATGAAGATTTGTAAAGAAAGCATCAAACAACACCATGAGCAATAAATATACATATAAACAAGCTTACTTACATACAAAACCCAACAAATAATGGTTGCAAAGAGAAGAAAAGGATAGGAAACAGAATCTCTCACGTGTCATAGCCGGCAAAAACTAACGAGTCGCCACCACTACTTTTTATCCTAACGACAAGTGAATAATGGAATAATCTTAAATTGGTAGAGAGATTCTGAGTTCTTGATTCACTTTAGACGAAGGAAGTTTAGGCACCCTTCGTCTACCTTGTTTTCAAGGAAATCCTAGGGTTTAGGTTAAAAGGGTACGATAGGGTTTTAATTTTTTTAATTGGGGGAACTCGCTTTGGTTTTTAAGTCACGTGTCACATATTCTCTTATGAGGAATCAGAGTCCCAATTCGTAGTTCGAAGTGTTTGGTTGTTTATTTTTATTGGTTAAGGAAATCCCTTAGAGTCTCCATGAACCAAGTCTGAGTTTGAAATTAGCGAAATCGTAGACGAAGTTCACAGTCGATAAAAGAGATATCCACAATCCTTTTTGAAAATATCTTAATTTTTATATGTTAGTAGAGAAATTGTTAGTATTTGGTTGGTTAGCTATTTTAGAGGTGTTGTGCAATATTAGAAAATAAATTTGAATGAGAAAAAAAAATGTAATGTAATTATAAAAATCAGGGTTAGTGTTTTAGAAAATATTTAATTAATAAATAACTATGTTTTCTAATTAATAAAAATGTATTAATATTTTTAAAAATATCCACTAATTATTTATTAATAAAATTTATGCAACAAATATATTTTAATGCAAAATGCTAAAAGATGATATGTGATAATTAAATTAAAAAATAGAAAATAAATAAATTAGAAAATTAATTAGGCAAAATACCCTTTTTGGTCTCGTATGTTAACGTCAATGTTCATTTTGGTCTCTTAAATTAAAAAATGTTCATATTGGTCTCTCAACTCTTTAAAACGCTTCATTTTAGTCCTTTTTGTCTAATTAATTAGCGACGAATTTATGGACCAACTTCTAAGTTTTCTCGTCCCTAATTAGACAAAAAGGACTAAAATGAAGCATTTTGAAGAGTTAAGGGACCAATATGAACCTTTTTTATGTTAAGAGACAAAAATGAATCTTGACGTAAACATAATGAACCAAAAAGGATATATTTCCAATTAATTAATTAAGATTTAGGGCGTGTAAACATTAAGACTGGGTGGTGTATGAAAAAAACATTTGGACTCAAAGAAATTCTGAGCCCAAATGGCTGGGGGTGCGAATTACAATAGGGTAGTGTGATGCGGAGGTTGAACTGACTTGAAGGTTTTGCGTTTTATCGCAAGTGTTGCAGTTAGCAAGAGTCGCCACCGACTTTTATTTTATCCAAAAGGAAAGATGAAAAAGCACAGGAAAGACCTTTGAGATTGTTTCTAGAGTTCGGGGTGTAGATTATGAAAAGGGAAGGTATTAGCACCCTTTTCATCCATGGTTTTCCACGGGCTCTTAGTTACTTTCTAGATCACTTGCTTTTGTTTGAAATTGTGTTTTGTATGGTTTTGAAAGTGTTTTGTAAAAGAGGCCATTTGTTTAGGCCATCTTTGTAATTATTCTCGTTCGTAAGAATGTATACAAAGATGTTTGTCTTTTTGGGAATGTTTTCAATTTTGTAAGATGTTTGGAAATGTGTGTGTTTGTTTTGAAAATTGCAAGGATATTTGTTTTGAAATGGAGCAAGTAACTAAAAGCAATCTACCTACTCAAATGTCTTTCTTGTTCATTTTATTTTCCTTTGATATTGTTGTCTTACCATTGATTTGGTAAGCAACCCTATCTTTGGATGTAAACGGGACGGGCGTGGGTCATCGTATAGCCATGTTACAAAGTATCTTAGCATTTTTTTAGGGACTAAGATCATTTTGTAAGGCAATTTTGAATAGCGTCTTCGAGGGTCTATGATCTTGTATTTGTTTGTTTTGCTAAGATACCTTACATGCGTAATATGGCCATTTTGTATAAGGCAACTAAGTGGGATAACCCTAGGGGTGTTTTGTGTGAAAGTGTGTCATTTTCATGCTTGATTTTGTGTTGAATTAGGGTTTTCTATTTGATTGGTTTTATCTTGCCATACAAACCCTAATTACTAGCATGTTATATAAAAACGATAAATTGCGAAATTTAAATGTCCTACGCTATTACAATATTTGTGGGAGGGGGGAATATAATTTATGAATGGGGATTTGCAATAGTATAAACCTAATTAATCTATTACAACCAAATTGAATTTGTACAAATATTGAAATAAATAATATACAAGATAAATTAAATATGCAAAGATATGTAAATGCAAAAAGAAGATTTTGTTTGGTTTTTTATGTGAAAAAGCTTTAACCTAAACCTAATAAATAAATCAAGATTAAACTCAAATTAATTAGGAATGGAAATTATTTTTAGAAAGGATTTTGATTAAACCCTAATTCTATTTTATCAAAAGGGAATAAATTTCTTTGAGAAAAAGTAAGTATTTTTGCATTTTTTGTCTTGAAAAATAATATATGATATTTATGAGGTATTTTGGTCTTTTTGTATTAAAATAATATGTTTAATGAGTGTGAAGAAAGATAAATAAATATTAAATTAATTTTAAATTAATTTACAAAGTTATTTAACAAAATAGATAATATATATAACTAAGGAAAATATTTTTTATTGGGAAAAATGAAATAAAATGAGTCAAAATAAAATCTATCATTTTTATATTTTTTGTGATTTTTTAATATTAAAGAAAATATATTTAATAAAATAGAAATAAAAATAAAATGAATAATAAAAATATATGGGCCACGGGTGCTGCAAGCAAACAAGAGGTAGCATGTTAGCAAAAACAAAAAGGCCCAAGAATGAGAGGCCCATCGCTGCCAGAAATAAATAAAAAATGAACAAAGGTGTGAAAAATGAAAAAAGGAAGGCGCTAAGGCTCGAACCCATAACCTATGGCATTTTTGCGTCCTGCCTTACCACTGGGGTGGCTGTACATCCGTTCATATAAACCTAGGCATAAATATATATTATAAAACGCCCCCTGAAGGCAACTTCATCTTCAACCTTGAGCCATGGCCGAACCACTTGTATCTCTCTCATTTCTCCATGAAAATGGAAAGTCCAAACATGAAAATTACAGTGTTCCTTCCCACGATTTCAACCATATAATTCATGTAAACTAAAAGTCAAAGATCAAAGTTAATTTTTCTTGCCCTAATTTAAAACCTAATTTTTACAGAAAATTCAAATCCAAAATTCTCTATGCGCAGTTAATATAAGTGAAAACTATGAACATGATTAGCTTTAATGCAAGAATATCTACATTTTCCTTTCACAAATCAGGACTAAATGATGCTTGTATGAAGAGATAGAAGTTTGAATTTTTACCTCTTTCAATTGAGATCGTGAATGGAGTTTGGGAAAGTTTTGAGAAGGCTTGAGGGTCTGTTTAGCTTTCCTGGACCTCCCCGAGTGTGTTCCAATCCTTACTTTGCCTTGAAAGTTCCTGAATCTCCCTACTCAAGTCAACCTGCAAGCTTGAAATGTAAAAAAGGCAGATGGAGAAGGAGGGGTTACAGTGACGGAATAGGGGTCTGAAATGCTTAGATATGATGTATATTAAGTTTTTAGGTGTTTAAAACTCAAAAACGCACGAGTGGTTCTTGAGATTGCTATGTAATGTGCAAAACTGCAAGTTATGGAAGATTTTTAGTGATAGAGTGTTTGGGAGAGTTTCTGAGCTTTAGAAATCATCCGTTAGGTTGTAATACCATTGTGTATAAGTATAGAAAAGGTTTTACATCAAGCTTCCTCAAGATTTCTGTGTTCTAGCCTTTTGGCTCTATTGCTTGCTTTTGAAGAAAAGTGAGGAGACAAGTCTCTATGTGTTTGTACAAGCCTGATCTGAGTTGGTAGAGGTTCTAGACACATTACATTTGGTTTATAGGGTTTTTTTGTGCAGAAAAAACAAGTGCAAAGCTCAAGGAGTTGACAATTGCAAAAAGTGGTGCTTTATCAAAATGGAAATGACAACTTTGTGCCATAAATGGAATTGTAGCTTGGACAAGGGCTCTAATGCTTGGATTAAAGTTCTATCAGTTGTGTAAACATTTAATTATGGAGTGAGAAACAAGTTTGAGGCCTGTAAAGCAAAGATTATGCAGCCTAGTCTTGAATTTGAATTTTGGTTCATCATGAAATGACTTGAAATCAAAGTGAGAAATTTCCAACTTCATCTCTTCGATTCTCCCTACTAAAGAATGATCTCAAGGAGTTCTTGGACATTTTGGAAAGCTTGCAATGTTCTCTACAACTCATATTTGAATTTATTTCAAAGATTCCCCTTGGAACTATGTGAAAAATTGACATGAAATTAGGTCAAAAACCTGCCTAACTAGGGCAAAATTTCACTAAGTTATTTTAGTTCATGAGCATGTATTCACAAAATTATATCTTGAGATCCAAGCATCTTTAGGAGAAATTGTGTGAATCAAAGTTATAGATTTCATGGAGATCTACAACTTTCATGTTGGGAACTTCCTTTGAATCATCTTGTATCATGGTGAAAATTTGGCTTAAAGTTGAGAAAAAATAAGAAATTTTCTATACTTAGAAAAATTTCTAAGTTAAGAAATTTCAAATTTTAAAACAAAATCTTCAATCCTTGATTTCTTGATGAACAAGTTTCACATTTTGACATGTTTTGATGAATTATGATCTTTGGCACTTGATTTTGACCAAAAAGTCAAAGTTTGACTTTTCAGTATACAATTGATTTTTGATCAATTGACAAAAAAATTCATCTGTCAATCCAATGGATTTGTGATATTTTGAACCACGTAGTTAGGTCAAGATGATGCAATTTGAACTCTTGAAATCATTCTTCAAACTAAATGATCATTTGCTAGGTCAAAAATCAGAAATTGCCCCTTCTCAGTCAAAACCCTAATTTTGACCATTTTTTGCCCTTTTGATGATTTGATCAAATGATACATATGAGTCTAAGATGTTGATCTGGATAAAAAATTATGAAGTTTGACTGTAAATTGGCCATGGTTGACTTTTTCCCCAATATAGTTGATTTTTAGGTCAACTGTCCAATTGACTAATCAAAAGTGTGATCCAAGGCTTGAAACTTGACATGAAAAATCTTGGGGGTCCATAATGATCCTTGAAAGTCATATGAAGCATTGATAGTCTAAAAATCCTTGTGCAAACTCAAACCCTAATTTTGGTCATCAGTGCATGAGGAGGTGTCTTGAGCTGGTCAAACCCTAATCCAGTCTTGAGTCAAAGAGATCTTGTGAGAAAAATCTTGATAAGTGATAGGGCAAATTTTGGAGTACAACAGCTGCCCCTATTCAATCTTCTTAAACCTGAAGAGTTAGACTGGCGAGTCTTGCCATTCGTGACTCAAAAGTGGAAGATGATTAGACACTAGAGTGCCCATAAATTTGCACTCGATGATGTGATGATGGAAGGAATGGGCTTACAGATGCCATTTGGAGAGGTGATAGAAATCTGTAGGAGATGGGCTTAAAGATGCCATCCAAAGGTGATTGTTGATTTGTAATGTGTAAGATGAAAGAATGAGTACTAGAATAGCGTCCGTGTCTGGAGCGTATCTGAACTGTATTAAAGAGTTGATTTTGAATGAGTATCGGAATGGCGTCCGTGTCTGGAGCGTATCTGAACTGTATCAAAAGGTTGAATCTGAATGAGTATCAGGATGGAATCCTTGTTTCGAGCATATCTGAACTATATTAAGAGGTTGGATTTGAATGAGTATCAGAATGGCATCCGTGTCTGGAGCGTATCTGAACTGTATCAGAAGGTTGAATCTGAATGAGTATCAGGATGGCATCCGTATCTGGAGTGTATCTGAATTGTATCTGATAACTCTGAAAATTGTTAATGATAGCTGTTAATCTTATCCTGAAAAGGAAAAATGTTAGCTAAAGTGCCAAGTCATGATACATGAAATGTATGCATAATGGGATTATGATGTATGCATTCGTGCTTATCAATGTTTATGATATATGAATGTGATGTATGTGTATGTGAGCTAATTTGCTGCACTGTTTGTTGGGTTGAGGAAAAAATAAATCCCTGACTGTTGTTGAGGATATATAAGTAAAAGTCTTCATGTTGTGAAGTCTAAATGTTGATGAATTTCTGTGGAGAGAAATAAACTCTGTTTTAAGGGCAATGCCATGTGCTGTTTGTAAAATCTTATTGAGGAATCCTGAGAAATTTGACGACTTCTACTGGGGATCAATAATTTGAAATTTTGTCCCGCTGGGGATTTAAATGACGTACTATAGGGGATTACTCATGGAATAGCCTAGAGATATTTTCTTATCCTTTCAATCTTTCAGTAATTATCTCTTTTCATTTCGTTTATTTGTAAACTGTAATTATGTTCAAATGCATATGCTCAACAATGAATCATTGGATGTTTTTGCAAACAAAACAAGCGTAAAGAAAAGGCAGATAATTTTTGCACTTTCAACGGAATATTTTGTATTGAATTTGAATAAGTATTTTTGTACAAGGAGACAAACATTCTAGTAAGAGAATGCTGTCATAAAAATGAAAATTTTGATACAAAGAAAAGATAGTTATGTGTACAAAAAATCCCATGGGGTTTCCATTCTACTATAGCTTTCGTATCTCTGAGCATCTTGTCTATTTGTTTCCTCGTCCAAAGATGATTGAATTTATCAGAACTTCTGAGTTTGCTCAGCGGAAGCCAAAGGTTTTCCGTAAAGTGATCCAACGGGCCATAGTCATACGCTTTAATTCCCTAACTTTTTCCTGGACTACCCTTTCGGGTTTTCAGTCCACCGGGAAACCTTTTTTTGCCCAAGTCGCCCTTTTGGATTTTCAACTTGCCGAGTGTACAGATTTTATCCCTAATTTTTTCCCGAACCTTTTTGGTTCGCCGGGACGCCCTTGTTTTGCCTAGGTGTGTCAACCTAGCAGGTCTCTTATGCGTAGTATTTTTTGACTATGTCCGCGTTCGCAGGATGCGGTAGGTCGTCACCATCCATGGTGGTCAAGATCATTGCCCCACCAGAGAAAGTGTTTTTGATTACAAATGGTCCTTCATAGGTAGGGGTCCATTTTCCCTTGGGATCGCCTTGTGGCAAGATGATGCGTTTGATCACTAGATCCCCAACTTGATACACTTGGCGTCTAAATTTCTTGTTGAAAGCCTTGATCATCCGTTTTTGATACATTTGACAATGGAAAACAGTAGTAAGTCTCTTTTCATCAATCAAATTCAGTTGATCAAGTCGAGTCTGGATCCAATCGTCTTCGTTCAACTCTGCATCCTTCATAATCCTCAGAGAGGGGATCTGAACCTCAATAGGCAAGACAGCCTCCATGCCATAAACCAAAGAATAGGGTGTTTCCCCGGTTGATGTGCGATCCGTGGTACGATATACGTGGAGAGAGAATGGTAACATCTCATGCCAGTCTTTGTATGTGACTGTCATTTTCTGTACGATCTTTTTAATGTTTTTATTTGCAGCTTTTACAACACCATTCATCTTCGGCCGATAGGGAGAAGAATTATGATGTTGAATCTTGAATTGCTCGCACAATGCGGTGATCATAGTGTTATTGAGATTTGATCATTGTGAATCTTGAATCTTGAAAATATTTTTTTTCTTTCAAATTTAACTATTAAGTGCATAAAAATTAAATATTTGAAAAATAAAAAATAATTCTAAATTTCCTTAAAGTAGAAAACAAAAATAATAATAAAACAATCTAAAAATGACCTTTTTATCATTTTTAAATAAAAAAACACAAAAGGACAATAAAATATAAAAGGTAGCGCAATGAGAATCGAGCATGCAACCTTATGCTAAATATTATTATCAATGCTCCCTTACCAACTGTGTTATCTTAATTATTTGAAATAAAAGTAGCATTTAAAATTTAAAAAGATGGTATAATATTTTCTATTTAAAAAGAAATATATAAATAATTCAAAATAAATTATTATATACCTTTTAAATACGCAAAACTAAATAAATCAACATTGGAAAAAACTAAGCATAGATATAAAGTGAACAAAGAGGATAAATAAATAAATTTATTATTTTTAAATAATAATTTTATTAATTATATCAAAGAGGCATTTTAAATTCCTAGACCTAATGACTTTTAAATGACTAGATATTCGGCTATAGATAACGAGAAAAATAGGCAGGCAAATTTGGAGTATGACAAATGCCCTTATTTAATCACAGTTCGATTGAAGGTGCAAGAATATAAAGGTCTCGCACATTCGGAAATGAGGGTTATTAAATATTGGAAGATCCAAAATTTGACCAAAAATTGGCAAGATAAGGATACACCGTCAAGCATACCCTAGAGAATGTAGAAATAAGCAAAGATAATGATGTATTATTTTATTAGAGTTTGAACAAAGAGTGAAATTGAACTTGATATGACGACGCGGATAACTCGCCAATAAATAGAAAAGTGGCAGTAGATTTTTGTGTATTTACCATAACCTAGGAGGTAAATAACACGAGCTAAAAGATAGACTTACTAACGCTTCGAGACTAACATAGTAAGCTTAACACAGATTATGTATACTCATTGCATCCTAGGGGATTAATAACATAGAGTTTTGATAATCCATTTCCGCATGGAGACTAACACAGCGAATTATATCGCAAAGAGACAGATAACCTATTGTTGCTTCGAGACTAACGCAATAAGTCATATTGAATATTTCGCACATCTACTACAACCTAGGCAGTAAATGATACGAGTTTAAAATATCTTACTAATGCATAGAGACTAACATACTAAGGCATTGTTAGTGTACTTATCACGAGCTAGGGGATAAATACATGGACTTGATAATTCATTGCTGCTTAGAGATTAACACAATGAACTATATCACAGATTTCTGTGTACCTACCATAACCTAGGGGGTAGCTAACACGAGTTTGAAAAGATAACTTACTAAGGCGTTGAGACTAACATAGTAAGCTATGTCGCAGATTTTCATACCTATCGCATCCTAGGGGATAAATAATGCGGGTTTGAAGTTTGAAGAGTGTTTTGATGATTGAATCTTAGATAAATAAGCCAAAGATATAAGTCGCGGATATACCAGTTGTGCATGTTCTCAACTAAGGTATTTATCAAATATGCTTAAGGTTTGAACTATTCAGTTTTCACAAATAAGCTAACTAGTAATAGGCCCCAAGATAGTTGCAATATTTTTAACAAAGGTAGATTTGTAAATGCAATGCACATGTATATGCATAATACCATAAATTGATATGATACCCAAATGTATTATTTCATAAATGCATCAAATGTTTCATATGTACATGCACCAAGTGTTTTGTAAACATTTTGACATTTTTCTCCTTTTAAACCATTGGCTTTTTGAAGTCACTGACTCCCCAATATTGTATGTTGCTTTGTCGGGGTATCTCCAAGTTGATTTGAATTTTAATATAACAAGGTGAATGGTGTCAGCAAAATTTTGATAATTGTATCGTAGTCGCAGGCGTAGGCGTAGACGCGGGCATGGATGTATACGTGGACGCATGCGTGGAATTTCTTTCGACGTTTTTCTAACCAAAATGCTCTTTGATGTGTCATACCCCAAATTTTCCATATCAATTCAATAGTCGTATTATTACTGTGTTTCTAATTTAATAGTCATTGGTATTTAAAATTGTTTGTTTTAAATATTATTTTATGGGGGTTTTAAATTCATAAGAAGGGGTGTATTATTTCAAAATGGACCATCAAAATATGATGGCCCATTAAAAATTTTGGGATAATTTAAAAATCCATTTCAAGTTATAAAAAAGACGTGCATTGTTATAATATAGGGGTGTGGTATTTTAGACCATCAAAATATGATGGCCCATTAAGGGTTGACTCGTTTTCTTAATAAAAGAGGGGGTGCATTTTTTTGAATCAATTGGGCCCATGTCATTCATTTTTTGGGACGGCCCATTAAGAGTCTTTTTGAAATCCCATCTTTCTTTTAAGATTGACTAGAAGTCAATCTCTGACTTTTGGATCTTTCGTTCTTTTTAAAAAAAAAATTTAATTACCATTATTAAATACTATTGTTTTATCCCAAAATTTTCCCTTTCTTTTCTCAAGACATTTCTCACAAAGATCTTCAATAGCTCAAGTTTGCACAAGTGTTGACTAGGTCAAATTACCTCTTAAGCATTGGGACCCCTAATTAGGGTTTTGATTTTCATAAGGACAATAGGACTTCTAATGCCTAAAATGACTTTCATGGTTCATTATAGACCTCCAAGAATACTCATGACAAGTTTTAAGTCTTGGATCATGATTTTGCTCAATCAATTGATCAGATGACCGAAAATCAACTATATTAAGTGAAAAAGTCAATTATGGTCAACCCACGGTCAAACTTCAATTTTATTGGGCCAATATCAACATTTTGAATTCATATTCATCAATTGATCAGGTTTGGATCACATTTCCTCAAGAAAAGTTTCAAATCATCAAAGGGGGTAAAATGGTCAAAATTAGGCTTTTGACTGAGAATGACTGATTTTTAACTTTTGCACCCAAAATTTCCCCTCCCATTTTACTCAACATATGTACATTAAGATACTTCAACTTGCTCAAGGATGCCCAAGAGTTGACCAGACAAACTCTCTCATAAAGCAATGAACCTCCAACTAGGGTTTCCATTTTCATCAAGATGGGTGAGTCCCAAGGGCCTCATATTCTCTCCATATTCCTAATATGTTATCAATACCATTCATGCCAAATTTCATGCCTTGTACAAGAAGTTTGCCCAGTCAACTACTCAGATGCTTGAAAATCAACTATATCAGGTCAAAAGTCAACTGGGGCCCACATACAGTCAAACCTCAAGATTTTGGTCAACATCAACATTTTGAAGTGATATCCATCATTTTATCAATGGTTGATCATGATTCCCCAAGGAAGACTCCTAATTCATCAAAACTTAAAAGTTGCTAAATTAGGGTTTCTCAAGAAAAGTCAACCAAACTTTGACCAAGCATAACTTTTTCTTACTTTATCATAAATTTCTCATCCCAGGCTCATTTTGAATAGAATCCAATTCCCTACAATCCATCTTCATCTCTCAAGTTCAATAAATGCACTCATGAAAAGATATAAAATCAGACATTATAGGTCCTTTTCAAAAGTCAACAAAAACACCTTTTGGGTCAAAGCTTCTTACATGAACATGGAAGCTCCAATTAAGGTGAAACCACAAGGGTTGTTTAGGGGACATCCTAAGTTTCTAAAAAGTCCAAGAACACCCTCTTAGGGTCAAAATTGAGAGAGATATGCATTGTCAAAGTTTGCCATTTTTGGAAATTTGCACAAAGTTAACCATGCCCAAAAATGCATTTTTCTTCAAATGGGCCTAACTTTTTATGCTTGCATCTTGCTCCTAGCCTGGTCCATGACCCATAAACCTCTCCATGCATTATTTTCTTATTTATTTGATTTATTTTGATTTTAATCATTTAAAAACCAAATTAAATTAAATTAAATAATGAAGATTTGTTTTGATTTGATTTTTGCATTGAATCACAATCCATGCAGACTGTATAATAGCAAGAAATTCGTGCAAGACCAAATAGGCACAAAATATCCACATTTGACAACTTTTCAAGATTTGATTTCTTCATTAAGGCATTGACATTATTCTTTGGATTCTTTCCAAAAATATTGCCATAAAGGGATTCACTACATATGCAAAGTCTTTCCAACCCTAGAGGACAAGAACACACGCGTAGCCTGCCTCCCTAGAGCAAAAACAAAACTCAATTTTTTGTCAAAAAAGTGGAGGTCAGATTTTTGTCCATAAGGAGATTCAAAGCATCCTGAGACTTGCAATCGATTGCTGGAGGTACTCTGAAGCTAATTGGATCATTCCCACGCGTTAAAGCACCCAAAAACGCCCCCTACAGAACCACGGTTTGCCTTTAATTTCTGAATTTGATTTTGAACATATGCGCCTGATAAATGAATTCTAACTATACATTCATGTTTGTCTAGTAATTTAGAACACATTGGCATAATTAATTGTTTGTTTTGGTACATATATGAGTAACTGCCATTATTAGGGTTCAGAACTTCATTTTAGGGTTTCTTATTACAGGTTAAATTAGGCCCAATCAAGGGTCAATTCGTGTTCAGGAAATCACGAGCAATCGATCCATGGCCTTATCTGAGATTTATATTGCCTGTACTGAATTTTTGAAAACGCAGGGGTTATAGCTACATAAGTTGTCCGTTGGTAAAAGCCTTGTACCTAAAACGACAGTTCTGTGAAGAAGACGACTAGGTGGCATCCTATCACTGGCCAGTTTGAATTTGGCGCGCACTTTTAATTTCCAAGTATTAATCTTATTTTTTTTACATATAATATCATTGTGTTGTCATTTATACAACTAAGCTTGGTAGCACAGATGGAAAAGGCGTGGGTACGTGAAGCCAAAGACCTGGGTTCGATCCCAGGCGTGCACGTTTTGTTATTTTCTTAACTTTCCTTGCAGGATTCAGCGTATCTCATGCTTAGAGGTCAACCATGCGCCCTCAGATCTCACCCTTGGGATCTGTCTCCAGCCAAATCCAAGGTCTCTCGCTGGCAAGATCTATGGTGCAACCTTAGAATATGATCTCACCAGATCAGACGCTAGACTCTGGGCCATCATCCCGGGCCCAGTATAAATTTTGCAGTACAACCCCGAATTACTGATGACACCAGGCCCAGTTTCAATTATTTTTTTTTAATTTATTTCATTTTTTTAATTAATCATTTGTTTCAATTATTTTACAAGGAAAAAATCATTGTTTTTTTAATTAAATTATAAAAATAAAAAATTACAAAAAAATTATATTTAGTCTTTTCTCATAAAAAATATTTATTTGCATTAATTAGCTTAATTAGGTCAACTTAAATCTTTTAGTAATTAAAATTTAATAGAAATTTGGATGACTTGCAAATTAATTATTTTTCATAAAATCATCAAAAAAATATCTTTTCTTTATTCGTAAATTATTTTTTCTCTAAACTTGACATTAATTCCCCTTATCTAATTTTTCTGCGCACGTCTTTGTTTCCATTATTCGATTAATTATTGTAATTGTTCCAAGTTTGTAATAGTTAATTAGGTTTACTATTTCGCATTTTTCATTTTTCCCCGGTTTTTGGTTATGTAACCCCCTCCCCAAAGCCTTGTAATAGTTAGATTTTAAATTCTCGCACTTTACTTTCTGCAATTATAAACTGCCTAGATGTATGGATAATAGGATTAAATGGCAAGACAAATCAATTTAAAATGGTAGATAACCCTAATCGTGCAAAGATAATTAACTGAAAAACACATTTAAACATGCTCACTCCTAGGGTTTGCCCCACTTGGTTTCCTCAGAAATAATGGTCGTGTCCCTCGAACGTAGGGATACCTTAGCAATGACCCGCAATTTAAAAACGTCATAAAGATCATAGTCCCTACTTGTCCCTCGAGTTTCCTACAAATTGATCTTATGACAATAGTCCCTTCGAAATGCTAAGGTGTCCTTACTTGTTTCCTTCAGAGACCATTTCGTCCCTTCGAACGTCCCTTTAAAATTCCAACGACAGAGCTACCTACTCCTTAATCGTAGGATAGCATTGTCTAAAGGAAACGAAGATGAACAGACTTTTTTCGAGTAGGTAGAAATCTTAAGTACTTGCTCAAACAAAAAACTTTTCACACAAACACTTTTCAAAAATAGTTTTCAAAACAACTTCTTCACACTCTTGAGGACCGATACAAGGGTTATCACGAAGTAAATAAAACTTTTTAAAATAAGCATGCACAAGCAATTTAAAAAATGAGCAAGTACCTAAGAGCTCGTGGAAAAACACGGATAGAAAGGGTGCTAACACCTTCACTTTCTATAACCTACCCCCCGTACTCAGAAAATCTATAAAAAAAGGTTTTTTCTGTTCTTTTTCCTTTTCCTTTGTTGGATGAAATAAAAGTCGGTGGCGACTCTTACTTACTGCGACATTTGCGAATACAAAATGTAAACCAGTATAACAGTCGGTTCTGCCACTGTATCACAGAACTGGCGACTCTGCTGGGGACTCTTATAAAGTGGGGTATTCTTATATATATCCTATACCCGGATCTGGGGACACTTTTTAGGTAAACAACAATAGATCATGGAGACTGTACAGCGTAGACCGATATGGTTTAAGCGATGGTTGTGTTAGTGTGACACTTTGGTCGATACCGGTATCCTTCGTGTTGAAACAAGGATAATACGAGGCCGTCGCGTGGTGTCGTGAAGCACTAACGGACCTTAGAACCTTAGTTGAACAAACTTGGCCATTAGAAAGTAGTGAGATAGCCGGCTTTGGTATAAAGCTGAGGATTGGTTGATACTCGATGCTACACTCATTAAGATCAGACTTTCGGGATATTTCGGCCGCAAGAAAAGATTGCCTGAGCTGAAACAATGCCCGATAAAGGATGATCAGTGATATTGAGACTTCTTAGAACCCGGTTACTATTTCTAAGACAGATTGGGCCAACTAAACTTCAAGAGGGTACTTACCCATGGAATCCATGCAAGCCTAAACCTAAGGCTACTTGTGTGACTTGTTTTATTTCTTTGCCTAACAATTTGAACTCATTGCAGGGCTTTGTTTGTATTCCTTGCAGGACCTTGTTTGTATAAATCCAATAAATTGGTTTCTTACCCTGCATTTTCGCTTAACACATAGCATACACATCATAGCATCATAACATGACATATCATACTAACCACTTCAAGGATCTCGAGGGCCTGTGATGCAGGCTATGATGAACCAGACGTCTAGCAAGGGGCAAGGGGATTTCTTTTCCTCTAGCCAATGTCGTCAAAAGACCAAAACACGATAACTTGAGTCAGGGGCTATGACCCACTTGATATGGTGAGCTTGACTCTTGTTGAAGGACCTTCAACGATACGAAGTGCTTCAATCAAAGCTGTAAAGTTCAACGCTTAACATTTTTCTTGTTTACCCCACGAGATCCTTGAAAAATGTTGCATATCATACATGTCATTGCATAACAGGTAATCTCCAGTACAGGTTTCTCATCTTCTTCGCTGTTTATTTTAGTAATGGCTCTCAAACAAGACAACAGAGATCTCTAAACTCAATAGGCTCAGTTCATGGAAATGTTCCTAAACCTATCCAAGGGGCAGGAAGAGTTGAAAGCACTCCTCGTTATGAACCTGGCCAAGAAAAATCTTGAAGGCAATAAGGACGAACAGTTGGAACAACTGCAAGATGAAGTTGAAACAATGAGAACCCAGATTCTGGGGCAGATGGCTCTTATCCAAGGCCTAGCCCGGGGACAAGAAGATCTGAGAGCCATTATCAAGAAAGTTCATCAAGACGGCTGCAGTTGTATGAAGCAAACAGTCGAGGTTGGGGACCAAGTCATTGATCAACTTCCGAGAAGACAAGAGGTTGGTTTGGTGAAGAGTAGACTTTTCCAAATTGCTACCACAACACGGGTCCAACAACAACCTCACCAAAAAAATGGTTTAATCAGAGTAAGCCGGATTTTTACCCAAAAGGAAGTTTACCAAACTCAACATGTCGCTGTCTCAAGCTTTACAACACCTGTTGAGGATGAATCTGATTATGTTGATAGGACCTTGTGATACGGTGGAAGAACCGACTGTTTGATACTGGTTTGTGTTTTGCGTTTTGTGATTGCAAAATGGTGCGGTAAGCAAGAGTCGCCACCGACTTTTATTTTATCCAATTGGAAAGGAAAAGTATAGAAAACATCCTTTTTCGAGATATTCTGAGTACGGGGGATAGATTATAGAAAGGGAAGGTGTTAGCACCCTTTCTATCCATGGTTTTCCATGGGCTCTTAGGTACTTGCTCATCTTTTTAAATTGCTTGTGTGTGTGTGATTTGTTTTGAAAAGCTTTGTTTTACTTCGTGATAACCCTTGTATCAGTCCTCAAAGGTGTGACGAAGTTGTTTTAAAAATTTGTTTGAAAAGTGTAAGTGTGAAAATTTTTTACTGAGCAAGTACCTACTAGCATCTACGTACTCGAAAAAATATTGTTTCTATTCTCGTTTCCTTTAGACAGCGCTATCCTACTATTGAGAAATAGGTAGCATTGTCGTTGGAATTGTAAGGGTCAATTCGAAAGGGACATACAATCACTAAAGAAATATTAGGACACCTTAGTAATAACCCTAGAGTCTTAAGATCAGATTCGAGGCAACATTTCCGAGGCAACACTTTTGAGGCAACATTCGAATGGGACATTTGATCTTTTTTAGACAAGAGGGCGACCACTAAGACACCCTATACTTAATGATCTTTTACCGAAGGCACCCGAAGTAAGAGTATACCCTAAGAGTGACATGTGCGAGTGATCTGTTTTCAGTTATTTAATCTTTGCACATTAGGGTTTTCTAACCGTATTGATTTGTCATGCATTCTTGTCATACAATCCTATTAGCATACATCTAAACAGTTAAATATTTGCGGGAATAAAATGCGAGAAAGTAAATCTACACTATTACAAGGCTTCGGGGTGGGGGATTAATTACATAGCCAAAAACCCGTGGAAAAAGCGATGAGTAAAAAGCCCTAGATTAAACTATTACAAACCATGAACAGTTACAAAAATATTGGCAAAAATAATAAACGCGCGCGATGAATTAAATATGAGACAAATAGGGTTTTGATCCTTGACTAAACCTATTCGCGATTAAAAAATGTTTTTGTTATTTAAGAAAATAATGAAACAATTAAAAAGAAAATCCTAAGTTCTAATTAATTTTAAATTAAGGAAAGTACATTAATTTATTCTGAAACCTATTATTTTTGTATTTTTATTTATTTGAGAAAGAGAGACAATAAAATTAAATCAAGAGTTTTAACCTAATTTCTATTTGGTTTTATTTATGAAAATAACTTACAATTTCCCTAAGTTAAACTAAATTAAATTAATTTTGATAATAATAAAAAAAATTAATTCCAATTTTTATGAATTATTGATTTTATAATTTTATGGAAAATAGTTAATTTGTCAATTAAAAGATTAAAAGAAAATTAAAAAGAATTAAAGAAAAGAAATAAATAAAATAAAAAAAAGTTAGAGATGGGCCTGATATCACTAGCAATTGTGAGGGTGTGCTATTGGAATTCTGGGCCCAAACCAATCTCAGCCCGTTTGACTCTTCCTGATTCAGTGCATACGTTGACCTGGGGCGTATGGTGGATCTCTTGCTACCTGAGCATTGGATCCAGCTTGCTGATGGATCTGATGGTGGGATTTGGATGGCCTATGGTGGGCGTACGCTACTGCATTACATGAGATCTGCTTGAAATAAGCAAGAAAATAATAAAATGCACACGCCTGGGATCGAACCCAGGACGTGTGCATCAAAGGCCTTCGCCCCAGCCATCTGAGCTATTGTGTTAACTTGTAAGTAATATAAAAACAGAATATAATATGCAAAAACAAGCTAGTGGAGCCAACCCAACGCGCGAAATTCAAATAAGAGAATCACACGTTGCCACGCCAGCTTCTTCTTCCTCTCTCTGTCGCCTTAGCAAATCAAGCTTTTACCCGCAGACGCTTGCTGTAGGTATAACCTTGTCCATCTCCAAAATTTCTTAAGCTCAAGATAAATGACCATGAATGGTACCAATAAACTCATATCATCCTCACGAGTATCATGGTACCAGAGTCAACGCCCAATTTCGCCTGCATAAAAAAGCCCTAAACAAGAACGCAAAACCCTAGCCATGGCAGTTTCGCATATAGTCATCAAAAATGAAATTGAATAGAACGATTAGCTTGCATACATGATGATAAAAATGAGTATGGCAATCAAAAGCACTAAAGATACGTGGATTGATGAAATCATAATCAAATTTTTGGACAAATCGTGGAGGCGTAGAACACGATTCTTGAGGTTTCAGATCGTGCGAATGCTTGCTACAGGTTTAGTGCGTGCCTGGGAATGTGAAATGATCCTTGGAAAAGTTTGAAAAGGCCTATAGAGCAAGATCCAATCTCCACTTTTCTTTGAAAATTTGGAACTTTGTTTGACACTTTGAGGCAAGCTACACGTCTGAAAACTTGTGTTCTAGGTCTTTAGGATCCTGGCATAAGTAGTGAATCAATCTAGGGTAATAGATTTGGAAAGAATCCAAAGAGTGATGGTAAGGTTTTAAGAGAAAATAAAATCTTGAACAATTACCCAAATATGGATATTTTGTGTCTATTCTTGGCTTGCATGATTTGCTTCTCATTTGACAGCACATAAGATCTTCCTTCAATGCAAAAATCATCCCTAAAACACATTATATGATTTATTTAGATTTATTTGATTTTATTTGAATTTTAAATGAATAAAAATCAAAATAAATTAAATAAACAAATAAATAAAGCATGGAGGGTCCCATAGGTCGTGGACTACATCATAAGCAGGATTCAATCATGAAAAACTAGGCCCATTTGACAAAAAAAATGCAAATTTGAGCACATTTGTCTTTTGGCAATTTTGCAAAAAAGGTCAACTTGGCCAATGCATAACTCTCTCAATTTTGGCCCTAGAGAGGTGTTCTTAGACTTTTTCGAAATCTTAGGATGTCCCCTAAGCAACCCTTTTGGTCTCATCTCATTTGAGTCTTCCATGTTCATGTATGAAGCTTTGACCCAAAAGGTGTTTTTGTTGACTTTTCAAAATGACCTATAATGTAAAAATTCATATCTTTTTGTGAGTGCATATTATGAACTTGGGAGCTGAATATTAATTGTAGGGAATTGCAGCTTCTTCAAAATTAGATTTGGATGGATCATTTCTGATAAAGTATGAGAAAGTTATGCTTGGTCAAAGTTGAGTTGACTTTTCCTGTAAAACCCTAATTTAGCAACTTTGGGGTTTTGATGAATTATGAGCAATCCTTGATGAATAATGATCAACCCTTGATCAAATGATGAATGATACTTCAAAATGAGGATGCTGACCAAAAATATTGAGGTTTAACTGTATGTGGGCCCTAGTTGACTTTTGACCTAGCACAGTCGATTTTTAGGCCTTTGAGCAATTGACTGAGCAAACTTCTTCCGCTAGGCTTGAAAATTGACATGGATGATCTTGAGAACATATTAGGACAGTGGTGAGCATTTGGGATCCTTTGGACTCAAGCATCTTGATGGAAAATGAAACCCTAATTTGAAGTAGACTGACTTAGGAGAGAGTTTGTCTGGTCAACTCTTGAACTTCCTTGAGCAATTTGGGGACCTCACATGCCATTTGTTGAGAAATATGGGAGGGCAAATTTCGGGGTACAACAGCTGCCCCTGTTCAATCTTCTTAAACCTGAGGATGTAGATTGACTCGTCTGCCTTTCGTAATCTGAAGGTGGAAGATGATTGAACACTAGAGTGCCCAGAAATTTGCACTCGCATGAAGTGGAACTTGACTTGTGATATTGGGAATGGGCTTATAGATGCCATTTGGTAGTTTCTAGAGAATTGTCAGAGATGGGCTTAAAGATGCAATCCGAAAGACTGTCGATCGCATGAGAGATTCCTTTGTGAGAACCCGTATACCTGTTGTTGAG
This sequence comes from Vicia faba, assembly GCA_948472305.1. Lineage (NCBI taxonomy): Eukaryota > Viridiplantae > Streptophyta > Magnoliopsida > Fabales > Fabaceae > Vicia > Vicia faba. The sequence goes on from OX451739.1 coordinate 1,515,252,586, forward strand.
GAGGACTTCGCTGGGGAATGTTGGTCTCTATCTTGAGAGAAATAGAGTTTTAGGAGCTTCAGTTATCCGTTACTCTACTGGGGTATAATTCCGGATTGGGAAGCTGTTGGCTCCTAAATTCGACACCCTTGTTTTTATTAATATTAGCCATTAAAGCTGAAGGATGTTTTCGACCAGCTGGGTCTGTCGAAATGCCCATCGGAAGATGGCAATGTACTTAGAGGATTTCTTCCAAGGGAGAATTTGGTTGCCTTCGATGTCGAAGATGTTTTTCGTCGAAGATGCTTCTCGACGAAGGTGTTCGATTGTTCAGAGTGGAGCGGTTTGAAATTCAAGCGTTTGGAGGGAAAACGGTTCCCAGCGGTTACCAAGTGCAACGTGCAAAGATCTGGAGCGTCGAACGCTGAGAACGTGCCAAGTGGAGTCATCTCGAAGCAGTGTAACTGCCCGACGGTTACTTGGGATGTTTTAGTATAAATAGTAGTAGTTCACACAGTTTTTCGCGTGTGTTCACAATTATATACAAAGTCACTCATATAGATTCGAGTACCCAGCGTGTGAGAAAGAATTGTTGAGAATGTATGTGTGAAACACCACTTTTATTAATCAAAGACATTTACTTTCCAGAAACTTTACTTGCTTTCTTCTTTACTTTTCCTGTCGAAGCCCTTTATTTCAAGCCTTCATTTATTTTATCAAGCCCATTTCTTCATGCAATTTACTTAAAGCCTCTTTATTTTCTTGTCATTTAACCGTTATCCAACTTAATCAAAACCTCAAAATCAACCATGTCTTAGGATCAATTTGATCGATCCTGCGAGTAACCAAATAAGTAACCATTTGGAAGATCAGCGGTTGTTTACCAATAACCACGGTAAACAAATTGGCACACCTGGTGGGACTGTGTGTTGATTTTTGAAGTTTAACCTTTTTAAACATAATCTCATCTTTTTCGAGGAGTGTTGCATGTTATTGAGAAGTGGTAGAATATACACTAACGATACCAACACTGCCAGAAGAGGGGAAGAGATGGCGAATCCGCCAAACAATAACGAAATCCCACAAACGAATATGGGAGCAACGGTTATCCCGACCGTAAGTGAAGCGATAACCGCTGGTTCAACACCAGCAGTAACAGTCACAACAAAGGGGCCATTAGCTCCATTTACGGGCCCCAGAGTGCCTTTGGGAACTCCCCCACCAAGGGGAAATTTAGGCACAAGGCCTTATGTTCCCCCAGGATTTATGACAGGCGGTCATAATCGAGAACCACTCTATGGCATGCCAACTTCTGACTTGGCTAGCCTGCGAATGCTGCGTCCACTTTTTCAGACCCTTTAGTGAGTGCCTCTTCGCCACTCCAAGGTTCTGGAGTAGGTATAGCGAATAGAAATAGGACCCAACTCTTAGGAGGAACGTCCCAAGTAGCACATGGCCTTACAAATGCCTCGACAGCAGTCTTGAGGCAACAAATGGACGAAAGCAACCATGATATGGTTCAAATGTTGGCACAAACTTTAAGTACAGTGCTGAACCCTCTAATACAAAACACTACTCAATCGAATCAGCAGATGACAGCGCAAATGACGCGTTTGGCTGATTTCTTTGGAGTACCCCAACCTATTAGACAGCCCCAAAGGGCGCAAATAAGGGGAAACCAGGGTGTATTCTTAGAGGAAGAAACCACTATCAACCAAGTCCAACAGCCTGTCGAAGAAAACCTTAGGGCACGATTGGAGCAACCTGTCGAGGAACCTAGGGTAATAACCCCAGAGGTAAGGTTAGTTAACAGAAACCAAAATGCTGACGAAGTAGTTCAGCATATCCAATACCAAAACATGGGTTTGGAAAATAATCTGGCAACCATGATCGAAAGGATCATGACTCAAAATGGGATGAACATGGGCTTTCGAAGGCCCAACTTTACATCCCCGTTGTCGAAATACGTGTTACAAACAGACTTACCTCCTAGATGTAAAGTCCCTAAATTCACTAAGTTCTCTGGGGACACGACAGAATCTACTGTCAAACATGTGGCGAGATACTTGATCGAAGCAGGAGATATTTCAAACAACGAAAACCTGAGGATTAAGTACTTCCCAAGTTCTTTAACAAAGAACGCTTTTACTTGGTTTACAACTCTCCCCCCCAATTCGGTCCATCATTGGACCCAGTTGGAAAGATTGTTCCACGAGCAATTCTACATGGGGCAAACCAAGATAAGCCTGAAAGAATTGGCCAGTGTAAAGAGACGTTTCACTGAACCTATAGACGAATATCTAAATAGGTTTAGGTTGCTCAAAGCAAGATGTTTTACACAAGTTCCAGAACATGAGTTAGTCGAAATAGCCGCAGGCGGTTTAGATTATTCCATTAGGAAGAAGTTAGACACTCAATACCTGAGAGACATGGCCCAACTGGCCGATAGAGTTCGACATGTAGAACGCCTCAAAGCTGAAAAAGCAAAGGCAACGAAAACTCATAAGAGAGAAAGGATAGCGTATGTTGAGATGGATGACGAAGATCCAGAATCCTTCGACGAAACTATAACCGTCGAAGAAGGAGAAGTCGATTTAGCGGAACTAAAACAAGGGCCACCATACTCTTGCAAACTGTTAATCCCCTCAAGTGGGAAAAATCCCACTGGTCCAGAAAGGACCAACGATAGGTTCCCCAAAAAGACTTATAGTTTTGACATTACAAAATGTGATGAGATCTTTGACTTGCTTGTAAAAGATGGCCAAATGATAGTACCCCCAGGGGTAAAAGTGCCTCCTCTTGATCAAAGAAAGAAGAGAGGCTTTTGTAAATATCATAATTTTTTGGGCCATAAAACTTCTCAATGTTTTCTTTTCAGGAATCTTGTGCAAGACGCTATCGAAGAAGGGAGGTTGAAGTTTGCTGACAAGACCCCTATGGCTGTGGACTCTAATCCGTTGCAGGCTGAAGCCCACTATGCTGAACCTTCAGAGGTGAACGTGATCGAGGCATCCAGAAACCAGTCGAAGAGGCCAGGAATCACAATGGTCGAAGTCTCAAAGGACCATGTCAACATGCCAATCTTTGGCAGTTTTTCTGGGAATTTATCCAGAAAGACAATTGAAGCGGTTCAGAAAGCGGTCGAAAGCCCAAAGCTGGAGACAATTGGAGCCTAAAAATCTGGAACAAAACCCAGTTCTCACTTGGCCCCAGTTCAAGGCCAGACAGAGGACTTGGAGATTCAAATGAAGCAGTTGACTCTTGCCAACAAAGATACCATGAATTTCAACATGGTCGAAGTCTCTGAACCAAAAGCATCAGAGGAGGCCATGAGGCAAGAACAAGCTAACAAGACTGCTTTCCCTCGGGAGAATGAGAATCTGGCAGATTTCCTGCAAAGATGCCAGAAAAAGAAGTCAGAAGTGATGTTGTGTCCAAGATGCAGTTCGATCTTTGACAAAAAAGCTGTTGAACATATTCAAGGCGTAAGAGCAGCAAATAAGAGAAGGGAAAATGTTGATCTTCGACATGATCCCAGAAGAGCCTCCCAAAGAGGTTCAAACCAAGAAAAGAGGCCATTGACTTTCAGGCCTCCAACTAATGTGCCAGTAGATACATGGTACAAAACATCTGGTCGAAAGAGGCCAAGCGAGGAAAGATGGCACTCTTTCGATGTGCCAAGGGGTTCATCTTTAACACAAAAGAAAGAGCCTCAGGTTGCTGCCCCTAAAGTTACACAGGTTTCGAGCAACTACAAAGGGAAAAATCCCATGTCTCGATCTCAATGGAGGAGATACCAGAGGCGACGAAAAGCTGAGAGGGAGGCTGATAATGAACCAAAGGCAGAAACCAGTTCAAATGTTCCTCTAAGGAAGCAAAGGAAACCTATGGAAAGAGAGCCAGTAACCAACAGGCTAGTTTGGCCTAACCAAGGTGAAATTGATGACGAAGATGGTTCTAAGTCTGATGACACTTTGGACATCATGGTGAATATAGTCTCAGTGCTGCCCAGAGAGTTCAACCGACAAGTGGAGGTCGAGACAAGTGATTGGGAAGTGGAGCAAGAAATGGCCAAACATAGGCCAGTGTGCTATTTCGTCATGGATAATGGCACTACTGAGGAGCAAAATGGGTTCTTCGAACCACCTACAGAGGCGACGAAAAATCACCTCAAGCCTTTATTTATAAGGGCTAAACTCGAAGAAACTATAGTGAATAAAATCTTGGTGGATTGTGGGGCAACCATCAACATTATTCCTCACTTTATGCTAAGGAAAATAGGCAAAAGGGATGAGGACATCAAGCCTCACAACATGGTCCTGTCGAACTATGAAGGCGGCATAGGGACCACTATGGGAGTGATCCAACTGGATATCAAGGTGGGATCTATCCTTCGACCAACAATGTTTATGGTCATATCGGCCAAACCTAACTATAATCTTTTGTTGGGCCGTGAATGGATTCATGGTGTTGGAGCTGTGCCATCATCAATGCACCAGAGGTTGCTGCTATGGCGTCCTGATGGGATGGTCGAAAACATAGAAGCAGATCAAAGCTATTACCTGGGCGAAGTGAATCACCTAGGGCTGGCAGATTTCGACAAGAACTTGGCTCACATAGGTCCATGTCCAACACCTGACTACGACTTGGCGCCAGTGCCAAATACTTTTTGTTCCCTATACCTGCACCCTGAGCATGGTTTTCAATGGGACAGAGAAGACTTGTCCCACATAGACTTCAGTGGGTTAACTGATATCCAACCAACTGGTTGGGGAAGTGAATTCAGTGATAATGACTGAGTCATAATCATTGAAGCGAATTTCGGCTTACGTAGCCGAAACAAAGATGATAACGGCTCTCGAAGCCGAAGTAAAGTACATGGCCACACAGGCCAATGATCAACAGTTATCTGCTGCAGGTCCTGGAAAGGATTTCGATCCAGAACCTCCTGATATCATGCCAGAAGGAATGCAGGAACAGAGGCTCGATGCCATCTATGACGATGAGCCTTTGGGCTTCGAAAAGGACCCCTTGGCGAACAACATCAAAATGTTAGCGCAAGATCCTTTAGAAGAAATCAACTTAGGCGAAGGGTCAGAGAAAAAGCCAACTTACATCAGCGCGAAAATTGACCCAGAACTTAGGTTGGAAGTAATCCAATTGTTGAAAGAGTTCAAGGACTATTTTGCATGGGATTACGACGAAATGCCTGGTCTCGACAGAGGATTGGTAGAACTTCAGTTGCCAATCAAACCTGGGAAGAAGCCAATCAAGCAAAGTCCAAGATGCTTCGCTCCAGAAATACTGTCGAAGATCAAAACGGAAGTCGAAAGACTGCTGAAGTGCAAATTCATACGCGTTACGAGGTATGTCGAATGGATTGCAAACATTGTGCCAGTAATTAAGAAAAATGGTACATTAAGGGTGTGCATAGATTTCAGAGATTTGAATGCTGCTACACCCAAAGATGAATATCCTATGCCTGTGGCGGAAATGCTAGTCGATTCTGCCGCTGGCTATGAATACCTGAGTATGCTCGATGGTTATTCAGGATATAATTAAATATTCATTGCTGAAGAGGATGTGTCGAAAATAGCTTTTCGATGCCCTGGGGCTCTAGGCACTTACGAATGGGTAGTGATGCCTTTTGGCCTAAAGAACGCTGGGGCAACATACCAGCGAGCAATGAATTATATCTTCCATGATTTTATTAACACTTTTATGCAAGTATATATTGATGACATTGTTATAAAATCTGTTTCCAGGAAGAATCATATTGACCACCTTCGACAATCATTCGAAAGAATGAGAGAACATGGTCTGAAGATGAACCCTTTGAAGTGTGCATTCTGTGTGAAAGCTGGAGATTTCTTGGGCTTCGTTGTCCACAAGAAAGGAATCGAAATCAACCAGAACAAGACGAAGGCTATTCTGGAAGCGAAAGCGCCATCGAATAAGAAGGAACTGCAATCTCTGTTAGGCAAGATAAATTTCTTAAGAAGATTCATATCTAACCTAAGTGGGAAAGCTCAAGCCTTTTCACCCTTACTTCGACTGAATAAAGAGGGATTCGAATGGGGGCAAGAACAACAAGAAGCCTTCGACAAAATCAAAGGGTACCTCACCAAGCCACCTATTTTGGTGCCTCCTTGTAGCAATAGGAGTATGAGATTGTACATAGCTGCATCCGACAAAACTTTGGGAAGCATGTTAGCCCAAGAAGATGAGAATGGAGTCGAAAGACCCATTTATTATCTTAGTAGAGTTTTGAACGATGCAGAAACTAGATATAGCGAAGTTGAAAAATTGTGTCTATGTCTGTATTTCTCTTGTACAAAACTCAAGCAATATATAAAACCAGTTGATGTGTATGTTTCGTCTCATTTTGATGTTTTCAAGTACATGTTGTCGAAACCCATCTTGCACAGTCGAATTGGCAAGTGGGCACTAGCATTAACTGAATAATCCTTAACCTTTATGCCTCTTAAGGCAGTAAAAGGACAAGTGGTTGCAGACTTTATAGTCGACCACTCAATTCAAGTTGAGAATGTTAATTATGTGGAGATAGAACCTTGGAAATTCTACTTCGATGGTTCCAGCCATAAAGATGGAACAGGACTAGGAGTCTTGATTATTTCTCCAGAAAAAATTCCAACAACATTCAAGTACAAGATATCAGGTTCTTGTTCGAACAATGAGGCTGAGTATGAAGCTCTAATTACTGGCCTTGAGATATTGTTGGAATTGGGGGCAACTCGAGTCGAAATAATGGGAGACTCAGAGTTAGTCATTAAGCAAGTCACAAAAGAATATAAATGCATAAGAGAAAATCTCATTATGTACTTCGTGATAGCAAATCGTTTATTGAAAAAATTTGAAATGGTCAATATTCAACACATACCCAGATTGGAAAATCAAATAGCCAACGACTTGGCACAAATTGCATCTGGATACAAGATTTCAAAAACGAGATTACAAAGAGCAATCGAAGTTCGAGAAAAGATAAAGGCAACTTGTCTATCACCAACAGACTTGGAATCAACAAGACTAGGATATGCTGATCAAAGTAACTTCGAAATTTCGTTCATAGATAATTTGTCAGAGCAAGATTGGAGGAAGCCCATCGTGGATTATCTTCAAAACCCAGTAGCTTCGACCGAACGAAAAACAAAGTACAGGGCGTTGAGTTACGTACTCATGGGTAATGAGTTATTTAAAAAGACGCCTGAAGGGGTATTGCTAAAATGCTTAAGTGAAACTGAGGCATACATAGCCCTTTCGACTACGCACGCTGGAGCAGGTGGGGCTCACCAAGTAGGCCATAAGATGAAATGGTTGTTGTTTCGACAAGGACTATACTGGCCCACCATGTTGAAAGATTGTGTCGAGTTCGCTAAAGGTTGCCAAGAATGTCAAGTCCATACAGGCATCCAACATGTACCAGCAAGCGAACTTCACTCGATAGTGAAACCTTGGCCTTTTAGAGGATGGGCGTTGGACCTCATTGGAGAGATTCGACCAGCATCATCAAAGAGCCAGAAGTATATATTGGTAGGCATTGATTATTTTACTAAGTGGATCGAAGCTATCCCTTTAGTCAATGTAGACCAAGAAAATGTCATTGAATTTATTCAAAAGAACATTATCTTTAGATATGGAATCCCTGAGACTATAACAACTGATCAAGGATCAGTTTTCACCGGTCGAAAGATGCAGGAATTCGCTCAGGAAATGGGTTTTAAACTCCTAACATCAACGCCTTATTATGCACAGGAAAATGGTCAAGTCGAAGCAGCGAACAAAGTAGTGATTGGCTTGATAAAAAAGCATGTTGGGAAGAAGCCCAAAAATTGGCATAAGACGTTAGACCAGATCTTGTGGGCCTGTCGAACGTCCCCAAAAGAAGCCATAGGTACAACACCATATAGGCTAACTTTTGGCCATGACGCAGTGTTGCCAGCAGAAATTTGTCTTCAATCTGCAAGGGTTCAGAGACATTATGATATTCCCTCTAAAATTTATTGGGATATGGTGTTAGACGAACTAGTAGATTTAGATGAAGAAAGATTGTGCGCTCTTGACCTACTCAGGCTTCAGAAGAAAAGAGTAGAAGACTCTTATAATAAAAAGGTGAAACCTAAGGCATTTTCGCCTGGAGAACTAGTTTGGAAGGTGATTCTTCCCATGGATCGAAGGGATCGAAGCATGGGAAAATGGTCACCCAAATGGGAAGGACCATTCAGAGTGATCCAGACTTTTTCTGGTGGAGCTTATGAAGTCGAAGAGTTAGGTGAAGATAAAAGGCTCTTGAGAGTAAATGGTAAATATTTAAAAAAGTATAAACACATACTCCAAGAGATAAAAATAAATAACAAGTAACGACTAAATTAACCATAAATAAGCCAAAATGGAAAATTTTTATAAATTAGCCAAAATGGCAATATTGTCGAATACATATTACAATATATGGTTAAAGGGCTGAATCGATCAGAAGGGGATGGAATCTTTGAGTCGAAGGTATTTGGTTTGCTGCAACTCCAATCTTTTGTTGCACAAGGCATTCGCCTGGGCAAGCTTGGCAATTTGATCGTCGAAGGCTTGAGCTTTCTCAGCAAATTCTAGGCCTTGCGTGATTTCAGCTTGACTTTCGGTGTCTGGAACAGTCGAGAGAAGTTCCTCCTTGCGCTTAGTATTGGCATTCATCTTAGCCTCTAGCTCTTCAATTTGCGCCTTTATGGAAGCATTCTCTCGATCTATGGCATCAACTTCTTCTTGTTTAGATGCTTTTTGCTTCGACAACTCCGCAATTCGAGAAGTTGTCTCTGCTACAGCAGTCCATGCAGAAGAGCTTTTGGCATATAACACTTCAAGCTGGCTATTAAAGCCCCTTTGTCGCCGATAATCTGCTGAGACTTGATCAATAATGGAGTGTAACTCCATGATAAAGTCTGAAACCTCCGGAGGCACAGCTAGCAAGTCTACGGCATTCAAAACAGCCCCCAAATACGATGGAGCAGTAGGGTCCCCCTCCAATGCTTTTATCAAATCCTTCTTGAAGAACTGAGCCTTAACCTTCGTCAAAGCCTCATCGAGAGGAGAAGTTTCAGTGGACTTCCCCGACAGAGTAGAAGCCTCCTGACTAACATCAGACGAACTTCCCTTGCTCTCGATGATGGCGTTCAGATAGCCAACAGGATCAGTTTGCTTCAGGAGTTCTAAGTCTTCTTTCGACCTATGCTTTGTTGAGGTGACAACCTTTACAGCGGCGTTGTCTTGGGGTTGAGGCTGTTGAGTAGCATTTGCCTCGACTTGATTCTCTTTGACTTGGACTGCGCAGTACCAGCGTCATCATGATCCCCTTCGCCAGCGTCACCTTGGTCTTCTTCGACAGCGTCACCGTGGTCCCCTTCGTCACGATGTTCTTCCGACAGATCAACCACCTGAATCTCTTTTGGTTATTGCTCTTCTGTTTGTGGATCTTCTGTTGGTTGTTCTGCTGTCTCAGCATTGGCTTCATTTGTTTCAGTATTGGCTTCATCGTTCGCCAAGTCTTTCTCTTGTGGCCTACTGAGTTCAGCAGAGTCCAATGTTTCAGAAGTCCTTGGCGCTGAGCTTTCAATGGTTTCCTGGAAAAAAGAAGAAGAAGAATCTTCTAAGATAGAAAGAGACATAATCGAAAGAGGGTATCGACACCTGAGTATAAAAGGAATCAAAGAGATTACCTGCAAAGGAGCTTCAGCCCCAGGGCTGGAATTGTCGTTTTCGACAGGTTTATTGAGAAGAACATTTAGTTCCTCCTCCGTTGGCTCTTCAATGATTATTGGAGGTGGCCTGGGCTTTCTCCCAGCAACCTTTATTCTGATTGTTCGAGCCTCAGGAAGAGGAACGTCCTTCTTCAGCTTTCGCCTTTTAAGAGGAGCAGGGGGGGGAATCATCTTCTTCGTCACTCCCAGATTCGACAGTCAGTGCTGGCCGTTTCTTGGGTGAAGATGCCTAAAAAACCAATTGGAGTTCGATTTAGAAGCTGCATCGAAAGTCAGAATGTTAAAGCCAGAAGAAAATAATAAAGATCTGGTTACCGATGCAGAAGGCTTTTTCGAAGGGCCTTCCCCCTGTTGGTTTGTTGTGATCTTCGCCGGTGCTATAGTTTTCGCCGGTGGTGGAGGTTTTGTTAAGGGGCCTCCTCCCTGATGGCCTTCTGCAGCCTTCTTGGCTGCAGGCTTTCGAACAACTGAAAGTAGACAAAATAATTAACAGGCTACCAGTCGAAAGGGAAAGACAAAGTAATTTGGAAGGATGAACTTACATTTCTTTATTTTGTCCAAGACAAGAACAAAAGACTTCTGAAGTTCGTCCACGAAGTCCTTCTCGTCGAAAAACTCCTCAGTGTAGTAACTTTTCCACCACTCCTCGAAGGATGGTGAGCAGAGAAAGTTAAGCTGATAGTCAAACAACGAAAGGACTGTTCGACCAGCATACCTGCCGATATGCTTAGTGGCAGCGTCTTCAGTGTAGTCGTTGCAAAAGTATGACATAGACTTCTCCCTGGGAAAAATTGGAGAAGGTAGTGTTTGAATAATACCAAACTGGCGAGACACCAAGTTTGGTTGGTACGCGATTAGACTCAAGTGAGTCTTGGAGCTCTTGAATCGCAGGGGCATTATTCTTGGTGTGAGAAATGCCTCCCACACTGTTGTATGCTCTTCGACCTGAGGACCACTTGACGCCTTAGGATGTGGCCTCGTGAACCACTCTGGACCAACCTTTCGTCGAGCAAACGGAGCCATGGTCGAAGCAAACTCTTTCCTTTTTGCAAACATCAAGACGAAGTTTGTAAAAGTTTGTTGAAGCTCCAGCCCATCTTCCGTTGGGGTCAGCAGAGCCAATCTGGTGCCTTCGATGCACCTATTTGCTATTTCCGGAGCCTGCTCATTTATTTGAGTCTTCTGAGGTAAGAAAGACTCGAAGGTGGCATTGAGCCACAGCTGAAGCAGCCAAAAAGGTCCAGCAAGCAGCAGACTGGCTCTGTTCTCGATGATCTTCAGAAGAGTCGCTCCGTTGCTAATCGACTCGTACAGATTCGCCAAAATCAATTCTGCCAAACAGATATTTTGGCCATGGTGGAGTTGGGTGGCGAGAGTGACCATCTTCTTGGTCACCTGTAAAGACTTGGTGCAAAACACAAAGCGTGACAGCCATAGGGCTAGAAACGCGATATGCTCTACATCCGACACAACGTTCGTCGACTTATCGTGGTAGTGATTGATGTAGGTGGTGTAGGTTGGTTTTGTGGCAGAGAATCCAATCTGATCCTCCGACATTTCCTCCGGGTCGAAGTAGTCCCCAGTGGGTCGAAGGCCAGTGATGGCAGCCACGTCGAAGAGCGTGGGAGTCAACATCCCACAGGGAAGATGGAAGGTGAAATGGGTGTAATCCCAGAAGAGTAAGGAAGGTATCAACATTTCTGGGGAATAGTTAAGACCCGTCTTCGACAACATAACCAGGTCGAATATCCCCATGTCTTTCCAGATCGAAGCGTGGCGTTTCTCCATTTTTTCCAGCCAAGCACTATAGTCAGGAGTGAGGCTAGGGCTAGACCTGAAAGCCCTAACACCTCTATTGAAGAAACGGAGGTCGATTTTCTCCTTAGCAGGATCTTCATTATCCTCTGCATCTTTCTTGGAGCATCCAACCGGTTTGAGTTTTTCAAGTACCGGAAAGTAGCTTTTGATCTTCATGGCTTCAGCAATGCTTGGGTATAATGGGCCAGACATGACAAAGATTTGGTTGGAATATCCAACCGGAATCATGAGGTGGCATGAATAAGCATCACGTACAGCAATGTCCAAGGGCTCAGGGACCTTTCGTTGGCCCGTGGGAGTAACTACGGGAGCAGTGGAGAAAATCCTGGGTTTAACGTTTCCAGAGGGGATGTTAGCGCTAGGAGCGGTGGAAGAACCGGATGCCATTGTTGATACTAAGGTTGAAGATGAAGTGAAGAACAGGTGGTTTGCAAAGTTGGCAAGAGTTTGTATGCAATGAGGAATATCTGAAGGCAAGGTAGCGTGAAAAAGTCCCACAATGGGTACTTGGCGCTATTTATAGTAGTTGGGGAAATCCCCAAATTCGAGGACATTTAATGCCATTTAATGTTGCAGAAGGTAGTGGGACACGTGGCGTCTCCCTGTTGATGTAGCCGTTCTGCAGAAATGAAAGGGTGCAGCGTGCGCCCTCGTTTTTGGGGATTGTCATGATGACAATTTGCGAAAAGACGTTTGGCACGCTGCACGCCGTACTGAAGTGACGTCTTAGGTACGGATGAAATGATGGCTTTTCCTTGGGATTGTCAGTGGTTGGTAGAAGACAAAGAAAAGTGCACAATTTAATTTGTGACTAAGAATGAAAAGACAGGTGTCGAATAGCATTTCAAAGAATGCCTTTTTCTTTCAGAGTCGAAATAAGGCATTCTTGGGGGGCAATTTGTTGGCTCCTAAATTCGACATCCTTGTTTTTATTAATATCAGCCATTAAAGCTGAAGGATGTTTTCGACCAGCTGGGTCTGTCGAAATGCCCATCGGAAGATGGCAATGTACTTAGAGGATTTCTTCCAAGGGAGAATTTGGTTGCCTTCGACGTCGAAGATGTTTTTCGTCGAAGATGCTTCTCGACGAAGGTGTTCGATTGTTCAGAGTGGAGCGGTTTGAAATTCAAGCGTTTGGAGGGAAAACGGTTCCCAGCGGTTACCAAGTGCAACGTGCAAAGATCTGGAGCGTTGAACGCTGAGAACGTGCCAAGTGGAGTCATCTCGAAGCAGTGTAACTGCCCGACGGTTACTTGGGATGTTTTAGTATAAATAGTAGTAGTTCACGCAGTTTTTCGCGTGTGTTCACAATTATATACAAAGTCACTCATATAGATTTGAGTACCCAGCGTGTGAGAAAGAATTGTTGAGAATGTATGTGTGAAACACCACTTTTATTAATCAAAGTCATTTACTTTCCAGAAACTTTACTTGCTTTCTTCTTTACTTTTCCTGTCGAAGCCCTTTATTTCAAGCCTTCATTTATTTTATCAAGCCCATTTCTTCATGCAATTTACTTAAAGCCTCTTTATTTTCTTGTCATTTAACCGTTATCCAACTTAATCAAAACCTCAAAATCAACCATGTCTTAGGATCAATCTGATCGATCCTGCGAGTAACCAAATAAGTAGGGCTGTGAGAAAGAACCTGGATAGTAGGGTTACTTCGATATTAAAGCGGGGGTAGTAGGGTTGTGAGAAGGAACCTGGATAGTAGGGTTACTTCGATATGAAAGTCGGGGTAGTAGGGCTGTAAGAAGGAACCTGGATAGTAGGGTTACTTCGATATGAAAGTCGGGGTAGTAGGGTTGTGAGAAGGAACCTGGATAGTAGGGTTACTTCGATATGAAAGCCGGGGTAGTAGGGCTGTGAGAAGGAACCTGGATAGTAGGGTTACTTTGATATGAAAGTCGGGGTAGGAGGGCTGTGAGAAGGAACCTGGATAGTAGGGTTACTTTTATATGAGTTTGGGTAAAACTGCAGAGGGAACCTGGGTAAGGTTGATTTTGTCGTGCCGATGATTACTCTGTTTAGCTTCGAGTGTTGATCATGGACCTGTTGGAAATTCTCGATAATAACTGTCCCTCCTGAAATAAATACATGGTTAGTTATGTGTGATGCATGAGATGCATTCTATAATGACGTTCTCAAAATAAATGAGACTATGTTATATGTGATGTATGCACATGTCATGATGTATGAACATGAAATGCTGACATAATAATCTGAGTCCAGGAAAATAAATCTCTGACTGTTGTTTAGAGAGTGTGAGAAATGGTATTCTTGATTGCTGTAACAAACCATAGTTTCTCTGCTTCTGTTGGGGATGGTGAACAAAGATGACTGTGTCGGGGATTTTCCCCTTGGCTGGTAAATATTCTTCCAGACGACACTCTGTCTAAGGATAACTCTGCGGGGAATAACTCTGTTGGAGAGGAAATACTCTGTTGATGGATCTGCTGACTTGGAGAAATAACTCAGGTGGGGATGAATTTCTGTTGCTGGTGATAGTGAATTCTTGTTGGAGATTGAAATTCTGCTTGGGGAAAAATTTACCGACTCACTCGCGATTGCGAACCTTAGCTGTGAAGAGTTAGGTCCTGTTTAGGAAAGCTAACATCAATGTCTTTGGGTACTTTTTACTCTGTGGGGCATATAGGTACCACTGCTCATATTCTCAAGTTGGCTCTATCCCTGTACCTGATGGGCAGAGTAACTGTATGGTTTGGTCACTTCTTGTTTTCCCTGTCCCTGGAATTACGAGTAACTGTATTTGTTTCTCATGTAAATATTTATGAGAAAGCCATTATTTTCAAATGCATATATCAAAAATGAATCATTGGACGCTCTTGTGAAACAAAACAGAAAAAGAAAAACAACTTGAGATTTCTTGTGAAAATGAATTGTATTGATTTTTGAAGTTGGCCTGTAATAGGCGTTTTGTACGTAGAGGCTGACGTCCTAGTAAGAGAACACCGCCGAAAGATAGAAAATACAATTTGTATAAAAGAAAGAGAAAAACAGCTATGTGAAATGACCCCATTGGGTTCCAACTCTGCTATTGCCTTTATATCTTCAAGCGTCTCATAACTTTGTTGCTTGGCCGAAGGTTGATCAGATTGATTGGCACTGTCCGAGCTTGGTAGTCGATACCGAAATCTGGTTGCGAGATGATCCAATGAGACATAGTGTTACGCTTCGATCCCTATTTTTTTCCTAGACCGCCCTTTCGGGTTTTCAGTCCACTGGGATACCCTTTATTACCCAAGTCTCCTTTTCAGGTTTTCGACTTGTCGGGTGTACAGTTTTTTTCATTTCCATCCCTTACTTTTGCCCGAACCCTTTTGGTTCGCCGGGAAGCCCTTATTTTTGCCTAGGCCAGTCAACCTAGCGGGTCTTTCATTATGCGTAGTATCTTTTCACTATGTCTGCATTGACGGGGTGAGGAAGGTCGTCACCATCCATGTTGGTTAGAATCATAGCTCCTCCTAAGAAAATGTTCTTAACCACAAATGGCCCTTCGTATGTAGGGGTCCATTTTCCCCTGGGATCACCTTGCGGTAGTATGATTCATTTGATCACTAGATCCCCGACTTGATATTCTTGACGTCTGACTTTCTTGTTAAAAGCCTTGATCATTCGCTTTTGATATGTCTGACCATAACAAATAGCAGTAAGCCTCTTTTCATCGATTAGATTCAGCTGATCAAGTCGAGTTTGGATCCAGTCATCTTCATTCAAACCCGCATCCTTCATAATCCTGAGAGAGGGTATCTAGACTTTGATGGGTAGGACTGCCTCCGTGCCATATACCAGAGAGTAGGGTGTTTCCCCTGTCGACGTCCGTGCTGAGGTAAGGTACCCATGAAGAGCGAACGGTAACACCTTGTGCCAGTCTTTGTATGTCACCGTCATCTTCTGCACAATCTTCTTGATGTTCTTGTTATCCACTTCAACAGCGCCATTCATCTTCGGCTGGTAGGGAGGAGAGTTGTGATGCTGAATCTTGAACTGCTTGCAGAGCTCAGTGATCACTGTGTTATTGAGATTTGTACCATTGTCAATAATAATTCTCTCTGGTACACCATATCGACAGATCAGATTGTGTCGGATGAACCGCGCCATGATGTTCTTGGTTACTATAGCAAAGGAAGCTGCCTCAACCCACTTTGTAAAATAATCAATTGCTACCATAATGAAACGATGGCCATTAGACGTAGTAGGTCTGATCTCGCAAATCATGTTGATGCCCCACATCGCAAAGGGCCAAGGAGTTGTCAAAACATTCAGGGGAACTGGAGGCACATGCACCTTATCAGCATAGACTTGGAACTTATGACAGGTTCGAGAATGCTGATAACAATCGGCTTCCATAGTGGACCAGTAATATCCTGCCCGTAGGATTTTCTTCGCCATGATATGTCCGCTGGAATGAGTTCCGAAGGTACCTTCATGTAGGTCTTCCATGATCCTTTCTGCCTCGCTTTTGTCTACACACCGCAGTAAGGTTGAATCATGGTTATTCTTATAGAGGATTACATTACTGATGAAGAACTTCGCAGCGAACCTTCTCAGAAACTTCTTATCATTAACAGATTCCCCCTCGGGGTATTCTTGAGCCTTAAGATACCTCTTTACCTCTTGGAACCAGGGTTTATCTACTACCTCTTCAGTCTCAATGTCACAACAGTGTGAGGGTTCATCCAACCTCTCAATGGTAATCTGGGGAGCATCATTGTCCCACCTGACTTTGAACATAGAAGACATGGTAGCTAGCGCATCCGCCAACTGGTTCTCTTCTCGTGGGAAATGTTCAAAGGTTATCTCCTCAAAGTGTGGGAGAAATGTCAGTACATACTCTTTGTAAGGAATAAGATTCGGGTGCTTAGTATTCCACTCGCCTTTAATCTGACTTATCACCAGAGCAGAATCTCCGAATACACTCAAGAACTTAATCCTCATGTCAGTAGCAGCTCGAAGACCCATAATACATGCTTCATACTCCGCCATGTTGTTGGTGCAGTTAAAACATAATCGGCCGGTGAATGGAGTATGACAGCCCTCAGGAGATATGATTACAGTGCCAATGCCATTACCCAATGCATTCGAGGCTCCATCAAAATACATAGACCATCGGGATCCCTCCTCGGGTCCTTCATCTGATCCAGGTTCTTTGCAGTCGGTTACCAACATGATATTCTCATCTGGGAACTCGAAATTCATGGACCGGTAGTCATCCACGGCCTGATGCGCCAAATGATCCGCCAATACACTCCTTTTGATTGCTTTCTAGGTTGTGTATTGGATGTCATACTCGGTTAAGATCATTTGCCATCTTACTATCTTTCCGGAGAGAGCGGGCTTCTCGAAAATATACTTGATCGGATCCATTTTTGATATCAACAAGGTAGTGTGAGTCAGCATATACTGTCTCAGTCGGCGAGCAGCCCATGCCAAAGCGCAACAAGTTTTCTCGAGCAATGAGTATCGGGTCTCACAGTCGGTAAACTTTTTTCTAAGGTAATAAATGGCGTGCTCTTTTAGACCAGACTCGTCATGCTGCCCCAGCACACACCCCATTGAATTGTCTAGCACTGTCAAGTATAATATCAAAGGTCTTCCTTCAACTGGAGGCATCAAAATTGGTGGTTCTTAAAGGTATTCCTTTATTCTTTCGAAAGCGGTCTGGCATTCATCATTCCAATTTACCACTTGATCTTTCTTCAGCAGCTTGAAGATTGGCTCACAAGTAGCAGTCAGATGTGAAATGAACCTGGCGATGTAATTTAGACGTCCCAAGAAACCTCTAACTTCTTTTTCTGTGCGGGGAGCCAGAATATCTTGTATGGATTTTACCTTTGCAGGATCCACCTGAATACCTTTGTCACTGACAACAAAACCCAGAAGTTTACCAGACCTTACCCCGAAGGTGAACTTCTTCGGATTCAACCTCAGCTTGTACGTCTTCAACCTGTCAAACAGTTTCTGGATATGATCAAGGTGCTCTTCCTCAGTCTGGGACCTGGCGATCATGTCATCAACATAAACCTCAATCTCGTGGTGAATCATATCATGGAACAAAGCGACCATGGCGCGCTGATAAGTTACCCCAACATTCTTCAACCCAAAAGGCATTACCTTGTAACAGAAAGTGCCCCACTGTGTAACGAAGGTTGCCTTCTCCATGTCTTCAGGAGCCATCTTGATCTGGTTGTAGCCAGAAAAACCATCCATGAAGGAGAAGATCTTGTGATGCACGGTGTTGTCGACTAGAACGCCAATGTGAGGAAGTGGGGAGTCGTCCTTGGGGCATGCCCTATTCAGTTCCCTGTAGTCCACACACATCCGTACCTTACCGTCCTTCTTAGGTACCGGAACGATGTTGGCAACCCATTGCGTATAAGAAGTGATAGTTAAGAAACTGGCGTCAAACTGTTTCATTACCTCTGCTTTGATTTTCTCTGACATTTCAAGGCGCATACGGAGGACCTTCTGCTTTACCGGAGGGCAGTCTTCTTTGGTTGGCAGGCGATGTACCACAATATCAGTGTCCAAACCAGGCATGTCTTCATAGGACCAGGCGAAGATCTCAACATGGTCGTGTAGCATCTGTATTAACCGTTGCTTGACACTAGGCTCCAGATTCGCACCTATTTTAACTTCTTTCCTGTCTTCCTCTGTACCCAAATTCACTGACTCAACTGGCTCTTCATGAGGTTGTATGGCCCTTTCTTCCTGCTGTAATAGTCTAGCAAGTTCTCCAGGCACCTCACAATCATCCTCACCTTCATCCTCGACTTGGTTGATCAGATTTTTGAAGTCATAACTGGAAGTAGCAGAGCTGTTATCAATGGGATCCATAGTGGATATGGATCTGCATTATGATACGTGAGTGTGTGTAAGAGAATAACTGTTTTGATAAAGTGAGAGACAGAAAAGAAAAAACAAGGAGCGCAAAATTTGTAATGCAAGAAACGTTCAATGCTTTATTAATGATATATGAAATGACAAATAATAAGCCCTTACAAACAAAGCCAAGATGCCTCGGGCAAGGAACCGGGCCGTAAAGTTTCAAACTGTTTATTACAAATCTTAAAACAAAAGTCAATTATTGCAGAATAAAAGAAACAGGTATGAAGTCCTTCGCCGTCTAGGTATTCAGTCCATCGTTGGTTGTTGGGTAGATCCAACTGTCGATGTCTGAATCTTCTTCACTGTCCTCAATTGCATTAACTCCCCAATTGCTAATGTGTAGAGGAGTTCTTCCAGCCTGCACGCGCCTAATAACCCTTTGAGCCCCTGTAGTAAAGCCCAAACCAAATTTGTCAGTTTTATGAGTGAAATCAGGGAGTTGACCCCAATTGGTACACCCACCTTCTTCAATTACATCCCTGGCGTCCTTGAGAGAAGCCATCTTCAGTGGAGGTTTGTTGGTAGTAACTTCAGTTGATGCCGAGAACTGAGGGACCTATTCGAAATTCTGACAAGGAGTTTCTATGAATTCCCCGTCCATTTCTACATAGCGGAAGGAATAGAGATGACTCACCATATACTCCTCTTCACCTCACACCGTGACAATCTTCCCTTTCACCGGATATTTCAGCATTTGATGGAGTGTGGAAGTAACTGCCCCAGTGTTATGAATCCAAGGATGACCCAACAAGCAAGAATACGATGGTCTGATATCCATTACGTAGAAGGTGGACCCAGAAGTCTGAGAACCCACTTTGACAGGGATGTCCACCTCCCCGTGCACCATTCCCTTTGATCCATCAAAAGCCCTTACCACAATATTACTAGGATTTAAGGTCAAACCTTCACAATCCAAATGGTCCAACGCTTTCTTTGGCAGAACATTCAGCGAAGACCCGGTATCTACTAGCACATGAGCCATAGTGGTGCCCCTGCAATCAATCGAGACATGCAGAGCATCATTATGATTGCTTCCTTTCGGTGTCAGATCCGCATCTGAGAAACCCAGCCTTTTGTCAGCAGTCAGGCTGGCCATGCAATCTTTGAACTTATTTGCGGAAGTTTCCTGCGGTACATGTGCAGTTTTGAGAAATGCAATCAAAGCCTTCGCATGGGCTTCAGAACATAATAGCAGAGACAACATGGAGATTTTTGACGGGGTTTGCCCCAGCTGCTCGACCATATTGTAGTCGCTCTTCTTGATAATCTTCAGTATTTCCTCTATTTCTTGTTTAGTTCCATGACGATTTTCTTAGGTGCCTCCATCCGGGAAGGCTCACCTATAATTTCTTTGCCCCGAGTCCCAGATGGCTCAACAGCAGGGATGATAACTGGAGTAAGAATAGGAATAGTAGCAGGTGTAATAACGGGAGTAGGAACATGAGAAATGTTAGGAGTACTGGTTAGAGCAGCAGTTGGAATAATAGTAGGCTTGATGATAGTCTTCAGGGAAATCTCAGGAGAGAAGACCCTTCCACTTCGGGTAACTTTACTAGTCCCGACAATATTACTGACATCAGTATTAGCTTCTTCATTCTTCAATTCTTGCTTAATGCCATGATAATACACATCAGCACCATATGCCATGGGACAACCTTGTCTAAAGTGTACGGGATGGGACCAGGAACAGTGATTATTAGAGTAGCAATTCTTGGAACAGGTGTAATCCTAACAGGTTTTCTCGAGGAAACCTTGGAAGGATTGGCGGAAATGGTTATAAGGGCGACGTCTTCAGTAGGAACAACGGGAATCATAGTCTTCTCGAACAAAATCTCTTTATTATCCATCAGGCACTAAACACCTGACTTCAACAATCGGCAACCAGTAGGTATGATCGAACACGTGTGGCAACCTTCACCACAACTCGGAAATAAACCGGCCAACAACAAATTCTTCTTAACAGTCATAAGAGGAGTGGAAATTTCTCCAACAGAGGTCACAAATAAATCAGTGTCAACAACATTAACTCCACGACCATGTTTAGGCATGGGAGCAGTTATAACATTCGGCTTTTCTGGAGCATCGAACTCTATCTCCTTGGCTTCTAGCAAGTCTTGCACTTTGTTTCTTAGGTCCCAACAATCATTTGTATCGTGGCCTGGAATCTCATAATGGTAGGCGCACCGCGTGTTGGGATTGTATCTGGAAGAGGTAGTATTCGGATTCTTGGGAGCCTCTCTCAAGGTAGCCAAGTTGGATTTCAGCAGGTGAGGTAGAACTTTAGCCAAAGTCATATTAATGCGGGTAAACTGCCGTTGTGGTCTCTCCACCCTTTGTTGATTTTTGCATTGTGGTGTAACTGTGGGTCTTGGTATCACTACAGCATTTACCGTTTGACGGTGTTCATATTTGTTTTGTCCCCTCGAGCTATAGACTGCACTAGCTTCCTTCTTACCAGTAAAAGGCTTCTTTACCGAACTCGAAGAGGCATCCTTCTGTATTTTACCACTTTGAATGCCAGCTTTCACTCTTTCTCCAGTCAAAATCAACTCAGTAAAACCAGATGACAAGCTGCCGATCAAGTGATTGAAAAATGGACCAGATAGCGTCCCCAGAAACATGTCAACCAACTCCCTATCAGACAAAGGGGGTTGGACTCTTCCAGCCAATTTTCTCCACTTTTGAGCATAGTCCTTAAAACCTTCATCTGCACCCATGGACATACCCTGGAGCTGAGTACGAGCGGGAGCAAGGTCGGTGTTGTACTGATACTGCTTGTAGAAAGCAGCGGCAAGATCTTCCCAGTTTCAGACACTGGCTCCTTCCAACTGGTAGAACCATTCAAGTTGAGTCCCTGACAGACTATCTTGAAAGAAGTGCACCCACAAATTTCTATCAGCGGTGTGGGGTTGGATTTTCCTGACATACGAGCGGAGATGGAGTTTTGGACAGGATACTCCATCATACTTGGCAAAAACCGGAGCTTTGAACTTATGAGGGATGACCACCCCTGATACCAGTCCTAATTCTCTGAAATCCAAACCAGGTATTTTCTGAATTTCCATAGCGCACATACGGTCTTCTAACTGCTTGTACCTATCCTCAGTAGGAGGATATTGTTCATCATCGTAATCAGTATCGTTGTCAGAAACTGCAGGACTAGGGTCCTTTTCCCTTTCTTGGTTCTCCCCGTCCTTGGATGAAAAGGTCAGATTAGTTTGATGCTTCAACCTTTCTCCAAATCTGCTACCCATGTTCAAAATACCGACCTTCTTCTTCTTCTTCTTCTTCTTCTTCTTCTTCTTCTTCTCTTTCAGAATAAGGGTTTTTAGATCCTCTTGCCCTTTAGCCAGACTTATGAACATCTGTTGGAATTGGGTGTTCTGCTCCTGAAGATCTTTGATGGCTTGATCGAAAGACATTTCTGCTGAAATAAACAACGAAGAAGATGAGAAACCTGTAGTGGTACCTGTAATGATGTGTATGATAATGGGATGCGCATGTAATGATTTCAAAGACCTTGGGAGATTTAAATTTGCAAAACACAAAATAAACAAAACTTTATTAGCTTAACTTTGAAAGGTTCAACAATGCCTTTAAGGCGTTACAAAGAAGTAAATAAAACAAATCTAAAACTAGAAAAAGCAAAATCAAAAGTCCCATGGACGCTTCCTCTTCGTGCTGATGTAGTCATTGATCACTCTTTCCTCCCCGAGCTGCCTCGTGAGCTTCAAAACCTTCCTTTCTTGCTCATGGAACTGCTCCCGGTAAGTGTCCCGCTCATTCATCAGCTGAATCTAAGACCTCTGCAACTCCCCAAGATTAGTGGGCATGTAAGGATAGATAACCGTGTAAGGAATGCCTTCTTCATTAGTGGGCTCCACAATCACTGGTAATACGGCTGCATAAGGCATCATAAACTTCTAGGCGCAAGCTCGGACCCATTGGAGGTAAGGCTGCATAGGAAGGGAAGTCTTCGGTCCCAACTCTCCGGGATCAGATCTGTTTACCATACCACAAGCCCGTATGAACCTCCGGCGATGATCCTTAACATCCTCCTTATAGTCGAATACAATATCCTCAAGAAGTAACTCATGGGGACCATCTCTTCGAGCACGACCAAATTGTCGCAAAGCTAGAAAAGGATTGTAAGTTATACCTCCTCTGATTCCAAGCAATGGGACATTAGGGTATCCCCTACAGCGGTCAATAATAGTGGTATCTTCCATAGCCCGTGAACACCAAAGAATATATGTATGGGCAAGTGACATTATTCTATATGACCAACCCAAACCTTCTTTACTCTTCAGCACAGACTTAGGGAGGTGATAAATAAACCACCTCAACAGCAATGACATGCAACACATAAGAGTCCCTCTTCTCCTCATAGTACGAGTATGGAGGGCATGCAAGATATCTCCAAGCAAGGTAGGCACAGGGTTGCAGAAAGAAAAATATTGACAGCATTCACATCTACAAAGGAATCCAGATTTGGGAAGAGAACCAAATCATAAATAAGGAGATCTAATACCTCTTCAAAATCTTGAAAATCCAAATCATCCCAAAACAACTGAGCCTGGTCTATCAGAAATTTGGCTAGAAAATCTTCGACCTCGCTTCGAGTTTCCCAATTAGATACTACATCGACCCGTTTCAAATGTAGAGCTGAGGCACTGTCTTCTGGCTTAGGAACTTCTTCCATACCTGTGAAGGGTACCTGTTCGAGAATGGATATGCCCAATAGATGAGAGAACTCTTCCAAGGTGGGTACCAGCTGGTAATTTGGAAAGGTGAAGCAATGATGCACGGGATCAAAGAACTGAAATAGTACGCTCATCATCTGTTCATCAAGGTTTGAAGTAACCAGGCTGAGAAGTTGACTGTGTCTCTTAATGAACATAGAAGTATCAGAAACTCTTGAGGATAGCTCTTTAAGTTGGGCAGGTATTTGCACAAAGTTGACTCGGATGGTATTTCTGCGCACGAAAGCCATAATCTGCAAAACAGAACAAAGATAAATTCCCTTGGTCTTTGAAATGGTTAGTGTAATGAAGAATGAATGCCATGTTATGATGCATGATGTCATGATAAACCACAAGTATAAAAAACAACAAGTATTGCAAACACAGTCAAATCACACAAAACCCTTAGGTTTAAGGCTTACATGAGGTCAAAGGTAATACCCTCTTGAAGTTAAGTTGGTTCAACCTGTCCTAGAAAATTAACCGGGTTCTAGAGGATCTCAATATCATTGACCATCCTCCATCGGTCATGGTTTTAGCTCACGCAATCTTTCCTTGTGGCCGAAACTATTCCGAGAGTATGGTCTCAATAAGTGTAGCATCGAGTATCAACCAGTTCTTAGCTCTACACCGAGGCCGAATATCTCACTACTTTCTAATGGCCAAGTTAGGCAATTAAAGGTTCTAAGGTCAGTTGATGCTTAACGACACCACACAGCGGCCCTGTATTCTCTAGGGATGTCAGTTTGGACCTGTTAATGGGGATCCCCGCGGGGAACGCCCCGTTCGGGGCCCCAAAGATGGGGAATTTTCCCCCGTGGGGGCGGGGATGGGGAGAAAAATTCCCCCGAGAGCATTTCGGGGACGGAGACGGGGAATACACCCCCCGCCCCGCGGGGACCCCGCCCCGCCTATTATTTTAATATAGTTAATTTAATATATATATTTTAGATTAGGTTTTTTAGTCATTTCCTTTATGTTTATTTATAAAAATAAATAAATAAATATTTTTTAGCTTTTCAAGCATACTCATGATGCTAAATTTTATAATTATCCCTTATTAGTTTTGATGAAGTATAGTTTTTTAAGCATAATTATGTTGTTGGATTTTTTTAGTTGTTTAGGCATATTGTCACTTTAAAAAGTATTATAGTTCATTTTGTTGAATTTTATAGCATTTTATAGAAATTTATAAAAAAAATATTATTATTTTGTGTTCCATTAGTATTTTTAATAAAAAATAATAAATGTCAAATACTAGTATTTTTTAATAACATAATAAATATGTGAATTCTTTGTGCTTTTTATTTTTATAGAAAATATAAACATTTTAAAAAAATAAAATATTAATGAATAAATGTAGGATCTATGGGGATCCCCGCGGGGAACGGGGATCCGCGGGGAACGGGGATGGGGATAGAAATTCCCCCGTGACGGAGATCGGGGACGGGGACGGG
The DNA here is from genome assembly GCA_948472305.1 of Vicia faba. Taxonomy (NCBI): domain Eukaryota; kingdom Viridiplantae; phylum Streptophyta; class Magnoliopsida; order Fabales; family Fabaceae; genus Vicia; species Vicia faba. Next base: position 1,515,277,257 of record OX451739.1, read on the forward strand.
GAATGAATTTGATGGCGGGGAAAAAGATGGGGAAGTGTCCCCCCGGCCCCGCCCCGCCCCATTGACATCCCTAGTATTCTCCTTGTTTCTCCATAAGGGATACCGGTACCAACCAATGTGCCACACCAATGTAGCTACCGCTTCAACCGTATCGGTCTACGATGTACAGTTCCCTCACAGTCTATTTCTACTTACCTAAAAGGTATCCCTAGATCCGGGTTAGGATCTATAGTAACTCCAAACAAACCCTTAAAAGTAAAGCAATCAAAGCAATCAAGAGAAGCAATTATGATGAACTAGATCCTAAGGTATACCCCACTTATTTGTTCCCCAGTAGAGTCGCCAGTTTTGTGATACAGTGGCAGAACCGACTGTTTGATACTGGTTTGCATTTTGCGTTTTGTGTTCACAAAATGTCGCGGTAAGCAAGAGTTGCCACCGACTTTTATTTTATCCAATCGGAAAGGAAAAAAGTACAAAAAAACATCCTTTTTCGAGATATTATGAGTACTGAGGGTAGATTATAGAAAAGGAAGGTGTTAGCACCCTTTCTATCCATGGTTTTCCATGGGCTCTTAGGTACTTGCTCATCTTTTTAAATTGCTTGTGTGTGTGCTTTGTTTTGAAAAGCTTTGTTTTAATTTGTGATAACCCTTGTATCAGTCCTCAAAGGTGTGACGAAGTTGTTTTGAAAATTTGTTTGAAAAGTGTAAGTGTGAAAAGTTTTTACTGAGCAAGTATCCACTAGCATCTACCTACTCGAAAAAAGATTATTTCTATTCTTGTTTCCTTTTGACAGCTCTATCCTACTATTGAGAAATAGGTAGCACTGTCGTTGGAATTGTAAGGGTCAATGCGAAAGGGACATACAATCACTAAAGCAATATTAGGATACCTTAGTAATAACCCTAGAGTCTTAAGATCAGATTCGAGGCAACATTTCTGAGGCAACATTTCTGAGGCAACATCTCTGAGGCAACATTCGAATGGGACATTTGATCTTTTTTAGACAAGAGGGTGACCACTAAGACACCCTATACTTAATGATCGTTTACCAAAGGCAACCGAAGTGAGAGTATACCCTAAGAGTGATATGTGCGAGTGATCTGTTTTCAGTTATTTAATCTTTGCACATTAGGGTTTTCTAACCGTATTAATTTGTCATGCATTCTTGTCATACAATCCTATTAGCATATATCTAAATAGTTAAATATTTGCGGGAATTAAAATGCGAGAAAGTAAATCTACACTATTACAAGGCTTCGGGGTGGGGGATTAATTACATAGCCAAAAACCCGGGGAAAAGCAATGAGTAAAAAGTCCTAGATTAAACTATTACAAACCATGAACAATTACAAAAATATTGTCAAAAATAATAAACGCGCACAATGAATTAAATACGAGACAAATAGTGTTTTGACCCTTGACTAGACCTATTCGCGATTAAAAAATGTTTTTGTCATGTTTTTGTTATTTAAGAAAATAATGAAACAATTAAAAAGAAAATCCTAAGTTCTAATTAATTTTAAATTAAGGAAAGTACATTAATTTATTCTGAAACCTATTTTTTTTGTATTTTTATTTATTTGAGAAAAAGAGATAATAAAATTAAAGCAAGAATTTTAACCTAATTTCTATTTGGTTTTATTTATGAAAATAACTTACAATTTCCCTAAGTTAAACTAAATTAAATTAATTTTTATAATAATAAAAAAACTAATTCCAATTTTTATGAATTATTGATTTTATGATTTTATGGAAAATAGTTAATTTGTCAATTAAAAGATTAAAAGAAAATTAAAAATAATTAAAGAAAAGAAATAAATAAAAAAAATAAAAAAAAAGTTAGAGATGGGCCTGATATCACTAGAAATTGTGAGGGTGTGCTATTAGAATTCTGGGCCCAAACCAATCTCAGCCCGTTTGACTCTGCCTGATTCAGTGCATACATTGATCTGGGGCGTATGGTGGATCTCTTGCTACCTGAGCGTTGGATCCAGTTTGCTGATGGATTTGATGGTGGGATTTGGATGGCCTATGGTGGGCGTACGCTACTGCGTTGCATGAGATCTACCCGAAGTAAGCAAGAAAATAATAAAATGCACACGCCTAGGATCGAACCCAGGACGTGTGCATCAAAGGCCTTCGCCCCAGCCATCTGAGCTATTGTGTTAACTTGTAAGTAATATAAAAACATAATATAATATGCAAAAACAAGCTAGTGGAGGCAACCCAACGCGCGAAATACAAATAAGCGAATCACACGTTGCTACGCCAGCTTCTTCTTCCTCTCTCTGTCGCCTTAGCAAATCAAGCTTTTACCCACAGAGGCTTGCTGTTGGTATAACCTTGTCCATTTCCAAAATTGCGTAGGCTCAAGATAAATGATCATGGCTGGTACCAATCAACTCGTATCATCCTCACGAGTATCATGGTTCCAGAGTCAACGCCCAATTTCGCCTGCATAAAAAAGCCCTAAACAAGAACACAAAATCCTAGCCATGGAAGTTTCGCATATAGTCATAAAAAATGCAATTAAATAGAACTATTAGCTTGCAAACATGATGATAAACATGAGTATGGCAATCAAAAGCACTAAAGATATGTGGATTAATGAAATCAAAATCAAATTTTTGGACAAACCGTGGGAGGCGTAGAACACGATTCTTGAGGTTTCAGGTCGTGCGAATGCTTGCTACAGGTTCAGTGTGTGCCTGGGAATGTGAATTGATCCTTGGAAAAGTTTGAAACGGTCTATAGAGCAAGATCCAATCTGCACTTTTCTTTGAAAATTTGGAACTTTGTTTGACACTTTGAGGCAAGTTGCGCGTCTGAAAACTTGTGTTCTAGGTCTTTAGGATCCTGGCATAAGTAGTGAATCAATCTAGGGTAATAGAATTGGAAAGAATCCAAAGAATAATGATATGGTTTTAAGAGAAAATCAAATCTTGAACAATTGCCCAAATATGGATATTTTGTGTCTATTCTTGGCTTGCACGATTTGCTTCTCATTTGACAACACATAAGATCTTCCTTCAATGCAAAAATCATCCCTAAAACACATTATATGATTTATTTGGATTTATTTGATTTTATTTGAATTTTAAATAAATAAAAATCAAAATAAATTAAATAAACAAATAAATAAAGCATGGAGGGTCCCATAGGTCATGGACTACATCATAAGCAGGATTCAATCATGAAAAACTAGGCCCATTTGACAAAAATGCAAATTTGAGCACATTTGTCTTTTGGCAATTTTGCAAAAAAGGTCAACTTGGCCAATGCATAACTCTCTCAATTTTGGCCCTATAGAGGTGTTCTTGGACTTTTTAGAAAGCTTAGGATGTCCCCTAAGTAACCCTTTTGGTCTCATCTCATTTGAGTCTTCCATGTTCATGTATGAAGCTTTGACGCAAAAGGTGTTTTTGTTGACTTTTCAAAATGACCTATAATGTCAAAATTCATATCTTTTTGTGAGTGCATATTCTGAACTTGGGAGCTGAAGATGAATTGTGGGGAATTTCATATTCTTCAAAATGAGCTTTGGATGGTTCATTTCTGATAAAGTATGAGAAAGTATGCTTGGTCAAAGTTGAGTTGACTTTTCCTACAAAACCCTAATTTAACAACTTTGGGGTTTTGATGAATTGTGAGCAATCCTTGATGAATCATGATCAACCCTTGATAAAATTATGAATGATACTTCAAAATGAGGATGTTGACCAAAAATATTGAGGTTTGACTGTATGTGGGCTCCAATTGACTTTTGACCTAGCACAGTCGATTTTCAGGCCTTTGAGCAATTGACTGAGCAAACTTCTTCTGCTAGGCTTGAAACTTGACATGGATGATCTTGAGAACATATTTGGACAATGGTGAGCATTTGGGATCCTTTGTACTCAAGCATCTTGATGGAAAATTAAACCCTAATTTGAGGTAGACTGACTTAGGAGAGAGTTTGTCTGGTCAACTCTTGAACTTCCTTGAGCAATTTGGAGACCTCACATACCATTTGTTGAGAAATATGGGAGGGCAAAATTTGGGGTACAACAGACCTCATCTGAATCCCAAGACTTCGTCCCCTAACTATAATCCTAATGCAAGATGTGCATACCACTCCAACAGCCCGGGGCATGATACTGACGACTGTTAAAGGTTGAAATACAAAATTCAAGACCTGATTGATGAAGGAGCACTAGAATTCACACAAGATGGTCAACTGGAATGTTTCTATCATTCCTCCAAGGCCCACCATTTGAAGTGACAATTTATGACAAGAGGGCTTTTCGTTCATTAGAATTTTCAATTTGTAATTTTCTTTTGATTGTTCGAACATTTATTCATGTCAAACTATATTACTTTATCAATGCATTGCATATGTCTGTTTTGAATCAGTTTATTCGTATTCACTATATTTAAACTTCTTTCCTTTTTGTGATATTCAACTCTCGATTAAAAAGCTGAGCCTTTTGAGGGAGGATGACGAAAATGATACCACAATCTCTACAGTATTCTTTTGAACAGACCTTGTTGACGATGTTCAGACGTTGTTTCAAATCCTAAACAGTGGAGTTATAAGGAAGATAATCCCTAGTCAACCCCTTTGAGCCTAAAAAGTAGTATTTTTTTTCTCTTCATACAAATTAAAACCCTTAATCATAACCTGGGGCAGGGTAGTTTTCTCAGTTAATTCAGACGTGCATTCAGTTGCAATCTTCCGCTTTGTACACAATGAATGGCATTGAAGACGTCCTTCCAAATCAAAATACGGTGATGGTTCCATATAATCACTAAGAACAGACAGTCATTATCTATCAAAATAAAGAAGACTTAAGAAAATAACTGGGGCATCCCGCTGACTGTAATCACAAAAGAAATAGTTCAGGCAAAAGAAGGGATAACGAAAACCAAAAAAAAGAGGTTACTATAAATCCACAAAAAAAAGATTACAAAAATGACTGCCTCTTCCAAATAAATTTCCAGTATCTAAACCATCACCGGAACATCAAGGACAAGATGCCAGACTCAACTAGGATTCTAAACGCGCAATTAACCAAGCATAGGACCAAAGGACATCAAGAAGAACGGGTGGGTACAAATAAAATTTGAGCCTTTATCCTTTGTTTCTTGAACCGTGAAACATGCCACGTTATAACCCTAAAAAGTCCTAGCTGAAGCATGGGTTAGTTCGAAAGCATACTGTTACAAAAGATATCCTGACTCCTGTAGGACTTGCTATGAATCCTGAGTTGACCTCACACTTTCACAAAATTTGTTTGTTTTACTAGAAAAATGAATTTTCAATATTCAAGACAGACATAAGCTTTGCATTCTTAAAATACCATTGTTTGCATATGACCATTTGTTCAACAGCAGAGAAATTCGCATGACGAATATCTAGTGAACAAAAGCCTTCTCAAAGAAAAGGATCACCTCAAGTGGAAAGACACTTCCAACCAAGGGGCATGGCGTGATCATTGTCCATCATCTGGGGCAGTCAAGGTTCAAGGAATCTCTCAAAAATGCCAAATAGCTAGGGACAGATCACCATCCGAATCACGTGGGGCATTGGACACGAATTCCAGCAAAGAATCATGTACGATCAAACAAACATCTTCTTGCAGTGTGGCTACACTTACTACTATGGACAATGACAATTCTCTGTACCCGATGAACCTGGACATAGTCGGAAAATACTGTGCATGAACAAAGACCCGCTAGGTTGACTGGACTAGGCAAAAATAAGGGCATCCCGACGAACCAAAAGGGTTCGGGAAAAAATTAGGGATAAAAACAAAAAATTTGTACACCCAGCAAGTCAAAAACCTGAAAAGGCGGCTTGGGCAAAAAAGGGTATCCCGGTGGACTGAAAACCTGAAAGGGCGGTCCAGGAAAAAGTTAGGGATTTGAAGCGTATGACTATGTCCCGTCATCTTGTCATTAGTTTATCAGTAGAAGACTTATCATCCTGATAAGCATCCATCAAGCCTCCGCAGGTACTTTCTCCAACAGGTACATGGGCAGAAATGTTTTGATGTGAAGTCACCGCTACATCCTCAGCATACGTCCCAGTGATGTCTATGTCCCCCACAGAGTAGAGGCAACCAAAGTTTTGATCTCTGCTTCCCCAAACAGGAGTTACCTTCCCCAGTAAAATCCCTTCAAAGAGCCGATATCCATATTCCCCAGCAAAATTTTATAATCGCAAACAGGTCATAAATTTTTTCTCTCAAGCAGAGTTTATTTCTCTTCATACATAAGCACAATCTCCAACAGAGCTTATTACTTCAGCTACGAAAATTCACCTTCCAACAAAGCTTTTCCCCCGCAGAGCCATTCTCAAATAGAGTCTCTTCGTGGCAGAATATTCACAAACCACAAAGAGTAAATCTCTAGCATAGTCATTTCCATTCTCCATCCCCAGCGGAAGTAAAAAAACCGCAGTCCTCTACAACATTCAAGAATGCTATACTCTCCAGCAGCAGTCAGGGATTTATTTTCCCAGACTCGGACGTGTCCCAATAGCATTTCATTTTCATACATCATGACATGCGCATACATATCACATATAGAATAATCTTATTTATTTTGAGAACATCATCTCACAATGCATTGCATGCATCGCATATAATTATCCCTGGTATCTTTTCAGGAAAGACAATTATCTCCAACGATTCCAGCACTTATACATGTTATATATGCAGACAGCTAATCTACATGACCAAATGAAGAAACCTTACTATCCAGGTTCCTTCCCATAAGCCCTACTATCCAGGCTTTCATCTAGAAGTAACCCTACTATCCAGGTTCCTTCCCATAAGCCCTACTATCCAGGATTTCATCTCGAAGTAACCCTACTATCCAGGTTCCTTCCCATAAGCCCTACTATCCAGGCTTTCATCTCGAAGTAACCCTACTATCCAGGTTCCTTCTCACAGCGCTATCCAGGCTTTCATTTCGAAGTTACCCTACTATCTAGGTTCCTTCTCACAGCCCTACCATCCAGGCTTTCATTTCGAAGTAACCCTACTATCCAGGTTCCTTCTTATAGCCCTACCATCCAGGCTTTCATTTTGAAGTAACCCTACTATCCAGGTTCCTTCTCATAGACCTATTATCCAGGCTTTCATTTCAAAGTAACCCTTCTATCCAGGTTCCTTCTCGTAGCCTTACTATCCAGGCTTTCATTTCGAAGTAACCCTACTATCCAGGTTCCTTCTCATAGCCCTACTATCCAGGCTTTCATTTCGAAGTAACCCTATTATCCAGGTTCCTTCTCATAGCTCTACTATCCAGGATTTCATTTCGAAGTAACCCTACTATTTAGGTCCCTTCTTATAGCCCTACTATACAGGCTTCCATTTTTAAGTAACCCTACTATCCAGGTTCCTTCTCGTAGCCCTACTATCCAGGATTTCATTTCGAAGTAACCCTAATATCCAGGTTCCTTCTCATAGCCCTACTATCCAGTCTTTCATTTCGAAGTAACCCTACTATCTAGGTTCTTTATCATAGCCATACTATCCAGGCTTTCATTTCGAAGTAACCCTACTATCCAGGTTCCTTCTCATAGCCCTACTATCCAAGCTTTCATTTCGAAGTAACCCTACTATCTAGGTTCCTTCTCATAGCCCTACTATCCAGGCTTTCATTTTGAAGTAACCCTACTATCCAGGTTCCTTCTCATAGCCCTACTACCCAGGCTTTCATTTCGAAGTAACCCTACTATCCAGGTTCCTTCTCATAGCCCTACTACCCAGGCTTTCATTTCGAAGTAACCCTACTATCCAGGTTCCTTCTCATAGCCCTACTACCCAGGATTTCATTTCGAAGTAACCCTACTACCAGGTTCCTTCTCATAGTCCTACTATCCAGGCTTTCATTTCAAAGTAACCCTACTATCCAGGATTTCATTTCTAAGTAACCCTACTATCCAGGTTCCTTCTCATAGCCCTACTATCCATTCTTTCATTTCGAAGTAACCCTACTACCCAGGTTCCTTCTCATAGCCCTACCACCTAGGCTTTTATTTTGAAGTAACCCTACTACTGAGGTTCCTTCTAATAGCCTTACTATCCAGGCTCCTTTTCATGAATTACCTGACGCAGTTTCACAGGGACTTATCCCGAGAAAGCCCCATACAGGTTCCTTCTCTTTTATCTCCGGACAACAGTTTACAACATTGTAAGACCTATACCCGACCAGATACGGTCGATTTCACATTTCCCTAGTAAGTCGCTGTGAAGCCTGGAATACGACCAGATAGCAGTCAGCATTATCATCCTCAACCAGTCACTGTGAAGCCTGGACTTGACCAGATAACAACTCACTTTTGTCTCATCAGTCAAGAGTTAATTCCCCAGTAGGGTAATGGATAACCGAAGCTCCTAGACTCTATTTCCCAAGACATCAATCAACATTCCCCGGCGAAGTCCTCCCCAACGACAGGTACAGGAATTCTCACAAAGGAATCTCTTATGCAACCGATATATTTTCTAGATGGAATCTTTAAGACCATCTCCGAAAACTCTTTGTCTCCTTCCAAATGGCATCTTTAAGCCTATTCCCGATATTATCGATTAGTATTACTTCATGCGAGTGCAAATTTTTGGGCACTCTAGCGTTCAATCATCTTCCACCTTCAGATCACGAAAGGCAGACCAGCCAATCTACATCCTCAGGTTTAAGAAGATTGAACAGGGGAAGCTGTTGCACCCCAAAATTTTCCCTCCCATTTTACTCAACATATGTTCATTAAGATACTTTAACTTTCTCAAGGATGCCCAAGAGTTGACCAGACAAACTCTCTCCTAAAGCAATGAACCTCTAACTAGGGTTTCCATTTTCATTAATATGGGTGAGTCCCAAGGGCCTCATATGCTCTCTATATTCCTAATATGTTCTAAAGACCATTCATGCCAAATTTCATGCCTTGTACGAGAAGTTTGCCCAGTCAACTGCTCAGATGCTTCAAAATCAATTGTATCAGGTCAAAAGTCAATTGGGGCCCACATACAGTCAAACTTCAAGATTTTGGTCAACATCAACATTTTGAAGTGATATCCATCATTTGATCAAGGGTTGATCATGATTCCCCAAGAAAGGCTCCTAATTTATCAAAACTCAAAAGTTGCTAAATTAGGGTTTCTTAGGAAAAGTCAACCAAACATTGACAGAGCATAACTTTTTCATACTTTATAAGAAATTTCTCATCCAAAGCTCATTTTGAATAGAATCCAATTCCCTACAATCCATCTTCATCTCTCAAGTTCAAGAAATGCACTCATGAAAAGATATAAAATCAGACATTATAGGTCCTTTTCAAAAGTCAACAAAAACACCTTTTGTGTCAAAGCTTCTTACATGAACATGGAAGATCCAATTGAGGTGAAACCAAAAGGGTTGTTTAGGGGACATCCTAAGATTTCTAAAAAGTCCAAGAACACCCTCTTAGGGTCAAAATTAAGAGAGATATGCATTGTCAAATTTGGCCATTTTTGGAAATTTGCACAAAGTCAACCATGCCCAAAAAATGCATTTTTCTTCAAATGGGCCTAACTTTTTATGCTTGCATCTTGCTCCTAGCCTGGTCCACGACCCATAAACCTATCCATACATTATTTTCTTATTTATTTGATTTATTTATATTTTAATCATTTAAAAATCAAATTAAATAAAATAAAATAAAATAATGAAGATTTGATTTGATTTGATTTTTGCATTGAATCACAATCCATGCAGGCTGTATAATAGCAAGAAATCCGTGCAAGACCAAATAGGCACAAAATATCCATATTTGGCAACTTTTCAAGATTTGATTTTTTCATTAAGGCCATGACATTATTCTTTGGATTCTTGCCAAAAATATTAACCTAAAGGGATTCACTACATATGCAAAGTCTTTCCAACCCTAGAGGACAAGAACACACGCGTAGTCTACCTCCCTAGAGCAAAAACAAAACTCAAATTTTTGTCAAAAAAATGGAGGTCGGATTTTTGTCCATAAGGAGATTCAAAGCATCCTGAGACTTGCAATCGGTTGCTGGAGGTACTCTGAAACTAATTGGATCATTCCCACGCGTTAAAGCACCCAGAAATGCCCCTACAGAATCACGGTTTGCCTTTAATTTTTGAATTTGATTTTGAACATATGCGCATGATAAATGAATATGTTTGTCTAGTCATTTAGAACATATTGGCATAATTAATTGTTTTTTTGGGTACATATACGAGTAACTGCCATTATTATGGTTCAGAGCTTCATTTTAGGGTTTCTTGTTACAGGTTAAATTAGTTCTAATCAAGGGTCAGTTCGTGTTCAGGAAATCACGAGCGATCGATCCATGGCCTTATTTGAGATTTATATTGCCTGTACTGAATTTTTGAAAATGCAGGGGTTATAGCTACAGAAGTTGTCCGTAGGTAAAAGCCTTGTACCTAAAACGACGGTTTTGTGAAGAATACGACTAGGTGGCATCTTATCACTGGCAAGTTTGAATCTGGCGCGCGTTTTTAATTTCCAAGTATTAATCTTATTTTTTTACATATAATATCATTGTGTTTTCATTTATACAACTAAGCTTGGTAGCGCAGATGGTAAAGGTGTGGGTACGTGAAGCCAAAGACCTGGGTTCAATCCCAAGCGTGCATGTTTTATTATTTTCTTTACTTTCTGTGCAGGATTCAGCGTATCTCATGCTTAGAGGTCAACCATGCGCCCTCAGATCTCACCCTTGAGATATGTCTCCAGCCTGATCCAAGGTCTCTCGCTGGTAAGATCTATGGTGCACCCTCAGAAGATGATCTCAGCAGATCAGACGCTAGACTCTGGGCCATCATCCTGGGCCCAGTATAAATTTGGTAGTTATGATACGGTGGGATAGAACTGAGTGTTTTTGGAATGCTGGTTTGCGTTTTACGTTTGTTTTTGCAAAATTTCGCGGTAAGCAAGATTCGCCACCGTCTTTTATTTTATCCAACATGGAAAGGAAAAAAGCACAGAAAAATTCCTTTTTTGAGATGTTTCTCGGGTCCGGGGGTTAGATTATAGAAAGGGAAGGTGTTAGCACCCTTTCTATCTGTGGTTATCCACAGGCTCTTAGGTACTTGCTCAAAGTGTTTTCAAAATTTGCTTTTTCTTTGTGTTTGTGGGTTTGAAAAGAGTTTTTGTTTGAAAGGTGTAAGTGTGAAAAGTTTTATTTGGTTTTAGAAAGGATAAAGTACTTAAGAACCATCTACCTACTCGACAAAGGAATCAATCTATGCTAATCTCCTTTAGATAATGCTATCCCACAATTGATGAGTAGGTAGCACCGTTGTTGGAGTTTTCGGGTCAATTCGATTAAGGGACGTGTGGTCACTAAAGCAATGTTAGGATGCCTTAGCGGTAACCCTAATATCTTAGATCATTTTTCCAAGGAAAATGTTTAGAGGAAACTATGATCTTTGGACAAGAGGGCGACCTCTAAAACTTCCTATACTTAATGACCACATTCGAAGGCAATCAAGCGAGGTGTACCCTAAGAGTGCATGTGCGAGTGTGTTGTTTTTCAGTTATTTATCTTTGTACATGTCAATGGTTATCTATATCGATTTTAGGTTAAAGATTTGATCTTGTCATGCATTCCCTATTATCAAACATCTAACAGTTTATAAGTTGCGGAATTTAAATTGCGGAAATTAAATCTAAACTATTACAGGGCGTCGGGTATTTACATCGCCAAAAACAACCCTTGAAATTAAAATGTGGAATGTAAATAAAGAAATAAAAATGTCCTATTAAACTATTACATTCCAGGAAACAATTACATCAATATGATAAATGGATCGCGTGCGGAAAATTAAATCGGGCGCATTTGTAGGGTTTTGACCCCTTTCTTGAAAGAAAGCATTTTTTGGTTATTTTTGAATTAATGGAAGCAATTAAATTAGGTTAATATTAAATAAATTAATTATTTAAGAAAAATATATTTTTTGTAGTTTTTGATATTTAAGGAAATAAAAATAAATTTGTTCAAAGTTAGTAAAAAACTAATTATCTACATTAATTTTAATTATTGCAAAAATATTAAAAGTTATACCCAATTAAATTAAATTAATTGAATTAATATTTATTTACAAAAATAAAGTGATAAATTTAATTTTAATAAATAAAATATATTTTTTGGTTTTTGATTTTATTAAGAAAAAGATTAATTGGTTAGTTTAAATAATAATAATAATTAAACAATAAAATAAATAAAGAAAGAAATAGAAAAAAGAAATAACCAAGGGGGTTTGGGCCCAAAAGGATGGTGAGAATAGCAACTTAGTGGCCCAACAGTATGTAAGTCTCAGAGTGCCTAAGAGGGGGGGGGGGGGGGGGGGGTGAATTAGGTCTTATAAAAATTTATTCGGTTTTATGAGAATGCTTGGTAGTAATTTTTGGTTAACTGTTTGAAGGTTTTGATTATATCTTTATTTTTTCCTGATTATGGTGATGAAAGCGATAAATGCAGAAAAGTAAAGAACACGGTGATATATCCTGGTTCCCCTCACAATCCGAGAGTACTCCAGTCCCCTTTCCAACACAAAAGAGATTTCACTATAGTTAGAATGATTGTACAGCCTATGCTTACTATCTAACCTATAGGGTGATCAAAGGTTCTTAACACCTTTAAGACCAAACAAACACTAATGTGAATGAAGAACAATCCTCTTCAAATCATAACACTTACTTCCAACAATCCTGGATAGTAAGGGAATAATTTCTTTAAGTAATACAATGATTTAGTTTGAAGTATATGGAGAGCTTTATCAATCTTCAATTGATCTTCTTCTTCAAGATACAAATAATTCTCAACAATGTATATAAATGTTCACAATGTATGTATGAAACTTGTAATGATAATGAAAGTGTATATGGCAAGTTTCACAAAATTATGAACACATGAAAGTTTATGTTCAAATTTAAATGAATGAGAAAATTGTTAATATGAAGAAGGTTTTTGTTAATTTGAAAATTGAAGCATTGTTTTTTGAAATAAGAAAATCTGCAGCATTTTATAAAGTCATAAGAACCTCTTCATTCATGCCAATTCATATGAAAAGTTGCAATGCATTCATGAAAAGATACCACTTAAAAAATGTTTAAAAAACAAAATAAAAGCTGCACTGGTTCGCTAGGAACCGGTTCCGACACTGACAGAACCCAGTTCTTAGTGAACGTTATAAGTTGGAATTCAAAAATATCACGCAGGAACCGGTTCCTCTATTGGTACAACCCGATTCCTGGTACAAAAACCAGGGACATGTTTTTTGAGAAATTCTGGAACCCGGTTCCCTGTTAGGGAGGAACCGGTTCCTAAAGGGTTATTTTCAAAAATACTTTTTGAAAGATATTTCAAACAAATTTTTCTTGATGTTAAAGTTATGGAATATGTATATGTTGATGAATGCATATTGTGAACATCTATATTCAAGATTTTAATAATTATTTATACCAATTGACATTTGATGATTCTTCAATAATTCTTCAATAATCTTCAAGACTTTTATTTGATGTTGATAAGCTTTTTGCACATCCTTTGAATGTTGATGTCCATGTTGTCTTCATCAAAACACATGCTTTAAATATGACTTGAGAAGCTTGCAATTACATTCTCCCCCTTTTTGATGATGACAACCAAGTCTTGAAAACGATTTCTTGAAATGTTTATGTTGTTTTGTATAGCAAACATGTTGAGCAAATGCAAGGATCCCCCTAAATTGTATGCTCCCCCTAAATCCATGATTCTTTGAATTTTGGAGTGAGTTTGATATTTATTTGGGCCTGCAATTTCTTTGAAACAAAACAACACACATGCATATTCTTCTCCCCCTTTGTTAACATCAAAAAGGATGGGGAAAAAGAGTGAAATAGATACATATAAAAATTAAGACGTTAAAAAAAAAATAAAAGAATTAAGACGTGCATTTTAAGAGAAACATTAGATATCACCTTCATCCAAAATACCAAGTTCTCTTCGGATTTTGAAGAAAGGTTCTCGAGCAAGCGGTTTAGTGAAGATATCTGCGAGTTGGTTATGAGTATCCACAAAAGTGACTTCGACATCTCCTTTAAGTACATGATCACGGAGAAAATGATGTCGAATATCTATATGTTTGGTTCTTGAATGCATGACTGGATTCTTTGTAATATTGATAGCACTTGTATTGTCGCATCGAAGAGGAATGCATCCGAGATCAAGTCCGGAATCACGGAGTTGTTGCTTGAGCCAAAGAATTTGTGCACAACAACTACCCGCTGCTATGTATTCTGCTTCGGCCGTGCTAAGAGCAACACATGCTTGCTTTTTACAAGCTCATGATACTAATGCATTTCCAATAATGTGACAAGTACCACTTGTGCTTTTACGATCAGTTTTACAACCTGCATAATCCGCGTCAGAATAACCAATTAAAGTGCAAGTACTACCTTTTGGATACCATAGGCCGACATTGATTGTTCCTTTCAGATACTTCATGATCCTTTTAACTACCATGAGGTGTGATTCCTTTGGATTTGCTTGAAAACGAGCGCAAAGACAAACACTAAACATGATGTCAGGACGGCTTGCCGTCAAGTACAATAAAGAACCAATCATACCTCTGTACTTTGTAATATCAATTGGAGTACTAGATTCATCTTGATCAACATATGTACCGGAGTCCATTGGAGTATTCATGGCTTTACAATTGTCCATATCAAACTTTTTCAATAATTCTTTACAATACTTAGATTGATTGATGAAGATTCCATCTTCTAGTTGATTGATTTGTAGTCCAAGAAAGTAGTTCATCTTTCCCATCATAGACATCTCGAATTCTCCTTGCATCATCAATGAGAATTCCTCACACATTTCTTTGTTAGTCGATCCAAAAATGATATCATCAACATAGACTTGAACCAATAAAGTGTTACTTTGGATTTTCTTAATGAACAAGGTTTTATCAACCTTACCCTTTTCGAAACCTTTTTCACACAAAAAATTGCTAAGTCTATCATACCATGCTCTTGGTGCTTGCTTTAAGCCATAAAGAGCCTTTCTCAACTTAAAGACATGTGAAGGATGTTTGAAGTCTTCAAATCCCGGGGGTTGTTTGACATAGACTTCTTCATTGATGTATCCATTCAAGAATGCGCTTTTGACGTCCATTTGAAAAAGCTGAAAATTTAATGAACAAGCATAAGCAAGTAAAAGACGTATAGCTTCTAACCTTGCAACCGGAGCAAATGTTTCTTCAAAGTCAATTCCTTCCTCTTGATTGTAACCTTGGGCAACCAACCTTGCTTTGTTTCGAACAATTAGACCATTCTCATCAAGTTTGTTCTTAAACACCCATCGGGTACCTATGATGTGTTTACCACTTGGTCTAGGAACAAGTTCCCAAACTTGATTTCTCTCGAATTGATTTAATTCTTCTTGCATAGCAATAATCCATTGATCCTCTCCTAAGGCTTCATCAACTTTGGCAGGTTCAATTTGAGAAACAACCGCCATGTTTAAGCAAGCATCTTTTAGATTCAATCTTGTTGATACTCCTTGGCTAATGTCACCAATAATTTTGTCAAAAGGATGGTCTCTATGAGTTCTCCATTCTTTTGGTAGATCATTGGTGTTTGAATCTTGTTGTACAATGTTTTCTTGATTTTCCGGTGATTTCTTAATTTAATCAATTGAAAGATCTTCCGGGGGTAAATCTATAGGATCATCATCATCACAAACAACTACTTCCTCCTTGGAGGGGTTAGTTTCATCAAAAGATACATGCATAGATTCTTCAATAGTTAAAGTTCTTTTATTATAAATTCTATATGCTTTACTAGAAAGCGAATAACCAAGAAATATACCTTCGTCGGATTTCTCGTCAAACTTACCAAGATTATCTTTGTCATTATTAAGAACAAAGCACTTGCATCCAAAAATGTGAAAGTGAGCAATATTTGGCTTTCTTCCTTTGAAGAGTTCATATGGAGTCTTCTTTATTATAGGTCTAATGATAACTCGATTTCCAACATAACATGCCGTACTAACCGCATCCGCCCAAAAATATTTAGGAAGATTTGCATCACTAAGCATTGTTCTTGCAAGTTCCACTAGAAACCTATTCTTTCTTTCAACTACTCCATTTTGTTGTGGAGTTCTAGGTGCTGAAAAATTATGAGAGATACCATGTTCTTCACAAAATTCTTCAAATTGAGCATTTTGGAATTCTCCACCATGATCACTTCTTATGGATACAATTTTTAGTGATTTTTCGTTTTGGATTTGCTTAGCATACTTCTTAAAGGCTTTAAAAGCATCACTTTTCTGCACAAGAAACAAAGTCCAAGAATATCTAGAAAAATCATCAATAATGACTAAAGCGTATACATTACCTCCGAAGCTTTTTGTTCTTGATGGACCAAAGAGATCCATGTGTAACAATTGTAGTGGCCTTGTAGTAGACACCACATTCTTAGATTTGAAAGTTGTTTTGGTCTGTTTGCCCTTTTGGCATGCATTACATAATTTGTCTTTGATGAACTTCATCTTTGGTAGACCAATAACTAAGTCATGCTTAACCAATTTGTTCAAGTGCTCCATGTGAATGTGAGCGATCCTCTTGTGCCATAACCAAGCGTCATTGTTGTTTACCATAAGACATTGTACCTTCAGAGACAAATCATCTAAAGTAATCATAAAAATATTGTTAGTTCTTATACCTTTGAGTTTTACCTCATTGGTTGCCTCATCCATAATGAGACATTCATCTTTGTTGAATTTGATCTTGAACCCTCTATCGCAAAGTTGACTTATGCTAAGAAGATTGTGCTTTAATCCTTCAAGATAGAGAACATCCTCAATTTGAATGGATGGAGGTGTGCCAACTATTCCAACGCCAAGAATCTTTCCTTTGGTGTTGTCTCCATATGTGACATACCCTTTGGCTTTATGTACTAGATATGAAAATTGGTGTACATCTCCTGTCATATGCTTTGAACATCCACTATCAAGATACCAAACATTTGATGTGGATTTCAAGCATACCTACACAAACAAATTATTCTTTGTTAGGTACCCAAGTTGCCTTGGGTCCTTCATAGTTAGTTCCCTTTTTCACCCACACATAATGCCCACTTGCTATACTAAAGCTTCTAACATAGCAAGCATTAGGTGTATGGCCTTTAATACCACAATAAAAACAAGTAGGTTCAAAGTTACTTCTATATCTAGAAGGATAAGATTTCTTCTTAGGAAATGTTTTATTTTTCGATACATTAGCCTTTTTCTTTTGATGATTATGAACAACTTGCTTCTTTTCTACTTTCTTGGGTTTGGAACTATTACTAGCCTTTACAAAAACAGTGGGATTGTTACTTGGTTTCTTAGAATTCACATAACCAAGACCCCTTTTATCATTAGGATAACGTTGTTGGCTTAGTAATCCTTCCAATCCTATTTGTCCTTTTTCATATCGTTCAATGACTCTTTTCAATTTAACAATTTGAAAGACATTTGATTCACACTTGGAGCATGCAAAGTTTTCTTTTTCTTTAATAAAATTCTGTTTTTGAAGTTCAAAATCTTTAGTCATGGTGTCAATTTTTTTTAAACAACTTAGAAGTTATTTTTCTTGATTTGACACCTTTTTGTATAAACTTTTGCATTCTTTCAAGAGTTCATCAATAGCATCTTGAACATCATCATCAAAAAGATTAAATTCATTACTAACCTCTTCTTCATCGTCGGAGTGATGTGAAGCCATTAATGCTAGATTTGCACATTCGTCGCTTTCCGAATCGGATGAAGAACTTATCTCATTATCTTCCCATGCAACATAAGCCTTTTTGTTCTTGAACTCCTTTTTGCCTTTGAATCCATTTTTCTTGGAGAGTTTTGGACAATCCGGCTTTATGTGACCTTGCTTTCCACATTCATAACATGTGACATCTTGTGTTGATGTGGAGGCTTCTTTATCTTTATGATTATAAAATTTCTTCCTCTTGAAAAAGTTAGCATTATGAAGATTATTTTTATGACCAAAATATTTTCCTAACCTTTTTACAAGAAGCAAGAAGTTTTCATCTTCCTCCGATGCATCTTTATCTTGACTTTCCTTTGAATCAACTTTCAAGGCAATGCCTTTGGATTTCTTCTCTAAATTTTCATGTTTTTCAAGTCTACCGAGTTCCGTTTCGTATTCTTGAAGTTTGCCAAATAATATAGCGGAAGTCATTGCGGAGAGACTCTTCTTTTCCGAGATTGTCGTTACCTTTGGTTGCCATTCCCTAGTCAATGATCTAAGGATTTTCAAGTTGAGTTCATCATTTGTCAAGGTTTTACCAAGAGCATTTAAGTGATTTGTCAAATGCACAAATCTCTTTTGTAAGTCAAGAATGGATTCTCCGGGCTGCATTCGAAATAGTTCATATTCTTGACTCAAGGTATTTAGCCTTGATCTTTTTACTTCAGCCGTTCCTTCATGAGTTTGAACCAGGGTATCCCATATTTCTTTTGATGTCTTGCAGTTCGAGACACGGAAAAATTCGTCCATACTGAGTGCACCTTGAAGAAGGTTTATTGTCTTTTTGTCATAGAGAACTTTCTTTTTATCATCGTCGTCCCATGCAGTTTTGGGCTTTGCAGAACCAATTCCATTGATTACTGATATTGGGATAAATGGACCATTTTCAACAGCATCCCATACTTCCTCTCCTTGTGCTTCTAAATGCGCCTTCATGCGTATTTTCCATAAGTCAAAATATTCACCACAGAATAGAGGAGGCTTGTTGTTAATACCACCATCTCTGAAAACTGGTTGATGATTTGTGGAAGCCATTCTGGATCTTTAGGAACAAGTTACCTATAACTTGCTCTGATACCAATTGTAAGTCTCAGAGTGCCTAAGAGGGTGGGGTGGGGGGGGGGGGGGGGGGGGTGAATTAGGTCTTATAAAAATTTATTTGGTTTTATGAGAATGCTTGGTAGTAATATTTGGTTAAGTGTTTGAAGGTTTTGATTATATCTTTATCTTTTCCTGATTATGGTGATGAAAGCGATAAATGCGGAAAAGTAAAGAACACAGTGATATATCCTGGTTCCCTTCACAATCCGAGAGTACTCCAGTCCCCTTTCCAACACGAAAGAGATTTCACTATAGTTAGAATTATTGTACAGCCTATGCTTACTATCTAACCTATAGGGTGATCAAAGGTTCTTAACACCTTTAAGACGAAACAAACACTAATGTGAATGAAGAACAATCCTCTTCAAATCATAACACTTACTTCCAACAATCCTGGATAGTAAGGGAATAATTTCTTTAAGTAATACAATGATTTAGTTTGAAGTATATGGAGAGCTTTATCAATCTTCAATTGATCTTCTTCTTCAAGATACAAACAATTCTCAACAATGTATATAAATGTTCACAATGTATGTATGAAACTTGTAATGATAATGAAAGTGTATATGGCAAGTTTCACAAAATTATGAACACATGAAAGTTTATGTTCAAATTTAAATGAATGAGAAAATTGTTAATATGAAGAAGGTTTTTGTTAATTTGAAAATTGAAGCATTGTTTTTTGAAATAAGAAAATCTGCAGCATTTTATAAAGTCATAAGAACCTCTTCATTCATGCCAATTCATATGAAAAGTTGCAATGCATTCATGAAAAGATACCACTTAAAAAATGTTTAAAAAACAAAATAAAAGTTGCACTGGTTCGCTAGGAACCGGTTCCGACACTGACAGAACCCGGTTCTTAGTGAACGTTATAAGTTGGAATTCAAAAATATCACGCAGGCACCGGTTCCCCTATTGGTACAACCCGGTTCCTGGTACAAAAACCAGGGACATGTTTTTTGAGAAATTCTGGAACCCGGTTCCCTGTTAGGGAGGAACCGGTTCCTAAAGGGTTATTTTCAAAAATACTTTTTGAAAGATATTTCAAACAAAGTTTTCTTGATGTTAAAGTTATGGAATATGTATATGTTGATGAATGCATATTGTGAACATCTATATTCAAGATTTTAAGAATTATTTATACCAATTGACATTTGATGATTCTTTAATAATTCTTCAATAATCTTCAAGACTTTTATTTGATGTTGATAATCTTTTTGCACATCCTTTGAATGTTGATGTCCATGTTATCTTCATCAAAACACATGCTTTAAATATGACTTGAGAAGCTTGCAGTTACACAGACGCTGGCCTGGACTGACTTTTTGGAATTCCCTGCATGCACGTTGACTAGGTCTTATGATGGTCATCACCTTTGGGCCATCAGATTTGGCCTGGAGGCCACCTGTCCACTGATTGCATGAGGGTATATGGTGATCACGCGTTGGAATTTGTACTGGATTTCCTGGAAACAAAATACAACAAATATATGGGGGACCTGGGATTCGAACCCAGGTCCCATTGGATTTTGAACATTCGCCTTGCCACTCAACCACTGCACTTCTTTTGTTAGTGGAATACAAACTAATTATAATATATGAAAAAGTGTAATTATGCCAGAAATAAAAAATAAAGCGTGAAAATTTGAATGGAGCGAATTGGATGGGGACACATCTTCGTCCCTGTCCTTGGATTTATACAGAGATTACCTGCGGATTTATATCCGCAGCTAAATCCCTAGGTCGAACCTAAAACCAATTCCAGGCTATCAAAATTCAATCTAAGGCCATGGTCCTGTTCGTCTGGACATCCTGAACACATCTAGACCATCCTTGAACCTTGATTTCACCTGTAAACGAAATGCCCAAAAATAAGATCCAAGAACCCTAGAATCGACTAGGGGGTTACAGGCTATATAAATGCAATCAAATAATGCCAAAAGCTTCTAAATCGAACGATGAGCATGAATATGTAAAGATTTTGCCAAGAAAGTGCAAGAACATGAGGATACGATTTCAAGTGAAAAGTGATTTTTAGAGAAACTTACAGCGCGATTAAGAGGGTGAAAGAGCTTGCTTTTGATTGCCTCTCACTCAATGGATGTCCAACAAGAGAATAGTGTTGAGATTTTGTGTTGAAAGCACCTCTAAGACGAATTTCAGTTTCAAGCTTTTTTACAATTTTTTCAAGTTTGGTTTTGATGTTTATGCAGCCTCTAGGTCCCTAAACTCGTGCCTTTGGTTTGTATATGTAACATGGAGTGAATTAGGTCAAGTTTTTTGGGTTGAATCCTTATCCATTGATGTTTGGAGATATGATTTGATTCTCCATTGAAAAGCTTCCAAATTTGCCAAAAATCCAACTTTTTGTTCATGATATGGTGAGATACGAGTTTGATCATGTCCATGATGTTAATTAATGCCTGTATCAATCAAAAAGATACCAAGTGATCAATATTTGGATTTTATTTGGATTTAAATTGATTTAAAATGAATTAATTCAATAAAAATCAAATAAAATAGAAAAATTAATAAATGGACACAAGATTGAAGATAGGACACGTGTGTAGTGTGACAAGACCAAATCAAGTGGAAAAGAATGGGCCCATTTGAAAAAATTTGAAGTTTTGGGGATAGTTGACTTCTGGCAATTTAGCAAAAATGCCCAACTTCAATAATGCATAACTTCTTCAATTTTGAACTTTTTGAGGTGTTCTTGGACTTTTTAGAAATCTTGAGATGTCCTATAACCAACCCTTTTGGTCTCATATCATTTTGATATTCCGTGTTCAAGTTATAAGCTTTGGGAAAAAAAAGGTGTTTTTGTTGACTTTCAAAAATGACCTATAATGTCCAAATTTTTAACTTTTTGTGAGTGCATTTATTGATCTTGGGGTGTGAATATAGATTGTAGGAAATTGCATCCTCTTAAAAATGAGCTTTGGATGGGTCACTTCTCATAAAGTATGAGAAAGTTATGCTTGGTCAAAGTTGAGTTGACTTTTCCTACAAAACCCTAATTTAGCAACTTTTGAGTCTTGATGAATTTTGAGCAATCCTTGATGAATCATGATCAACCCTTGATCAAATGATGAATTATCCTTCAAAATGAGAATGTTGACAAAAAATATTGAAGTTTGACTGTACATTGGTCACAGTTGACTTTTGCCCTAACACAGTCGATTTTTTGGACCCCTTGAGGAATTGACTGACCAAACTTCCTCTGCAAGGCTTGAAATTTGACATGGATGATCTTGAGAACATATTAGGACATTGGGGAGCACTTGAGTTCATTTGGATGCAAGGACCTTGATGCAACACAAAACCCTAATTTTGAATTGACTGCCTTAGGAGATAGCTTGACTGTCCAACTCTTGAGCAGTCTTGAGCCACTTGGAGATTTTTCTTGCAATGTTTTGAGATATATGGGAGGGAAAATTTTGGGTTACAACAGCAGTACACCCCCAAATTACTCATGACACCAGGCCCAATTTCAATTCTTTTTTTTTAATTTCTTTCATTTTTTTAATTAATCATTTGTTTCATTTATTTTACAAAGAAAAAATAATTGTTTTTTTAATTAAATCATAAAAATCAAAAATTACAAAAAATATTAGATTTAGTCTTTTCTCATAAAAAATATTTATTTGCATTAATTAGCTTAATTAGGTCAACTTAAATCTTTTTGTAATTAAAATTTAATAGAAATTAGGATGACTTGCAAATTAATTATTTTTCATAAAATCATCAAAAAAATATCTTTTGTTTATTCGTAAATTATTTTTTCTCTAAACTTGACATTAATTCCCCTTATCTAATTTTGTCGCGCGCATCTTTGTTTCCATTATTCGATTAATTATTGTAATTTTTCCATGTTTGTAATAGTTAATTAGGTTTACTATTTCGCATTTATCATTTTTCCCCGGTTTTTGGTTACGTAACCCCCTCCACAAAGCCTTGTAATAGTTAGGTTTTAAATTCTCGCACTTTACTTTCCGCAATTATAAACTGCCTAGATGTATGGATAATAGGATTGAATGGCAAGATAAATCAATTTAAAACGGTAGATAACCCTAATTGTGCAAAGATAATTAACTGAAAAAACACATTTGCACATGCTCACTCCTAGGGTTTGCCCCACTTGGTTGCCTCGAAAATAATGGTCGTGTTCCTCGAACGTAGGGATACCTTAGCAATGACCCACAATTCAAAATCGTCATAAAGATCATAGTCCCTACTTGTCCCTCGAGTTGCCTATGAATTGATCTTATGACGATAGTCCCTTCGAAATTCTAAGGTGTCCTTACTTGTTGCCTTCAGAGACCATTTCGTCCCTTCGAACGTCCCTTTAAAATTCCAACGGCGGAGCTACCTACTCCTTAATGGTAGGATATCACTGTCTAAAGGAAACGAAAATGAACAGACTTTTTTCGAGTAGGTAGAAATCTTAAGTACTTTCTCAAAGAAAAAATTTTTCACACAAACACTTTTCAAAAATAGTTTTCAAAACAACTTCGTCACACTCTTGAGGAACGATACAAGGGTTATCATGAAGTAAACAAAACTTTTCAAAACAAGCACGCACAAGCAATTTAAAAAATGAGCAAGTACTTAAGAGCCCATGGAAAACCATAGATAGAAAGTGTGCTAACACCTTCCCTTTCTATAACCTACTCATAAAATCTCAAAAAAAAAGGTTTTTTTTATTCTTTTTCCTTTTCCTTTGTTAGATGAAATAAAAGTCGGTGGTGACTCTTGCTTACCGCGACATATGCGAATACAAAATGCAAACCAATATAACATGCGGTTCTGCCACCGTATCACAACAATCTTAAGGACTCAAACACATCATTTTGTCCTAATTGCATGACTCAATTCATTTCTCAAGATCAAACAGTTGATAGGTGAAATTTGGTCAACTGATGAAAAAAGTCAATTGATACACCAAAAGTCAAACTTTGACTTTTTTGGCCAACATTAAGTTTCAAAGATCAACATTCATCAAGACATTCAAAAAGGAAGCTTGATCATCAAGAATCAAGAAAGTCAAATATTCATCAAAAAGTTAAACTTTTCAATACTTAGAAATTTTTCTAAGTGTTTTGAACTTGATAATTTCACTACTTCATGACATTTTTTCACCAGGATGCAAGATGATTCAAAGAAAACTTTCAACATGAAATTTGTAGATCTTGATGACATCTACAACTTTGCTTTTCTGATCAAGCCCTAGAAGTGCATGGATTTTTACTTATAAACTCATGAAGTCATGCCCTTTTTCTAAAACATTTAGTGAAATTTTCACCTAGTTTAGGCAGATTTTTTTGTCCCAACTTCTTGGCCATTTTTCACATAGTTCCAATTTGATTTAGCCATAATGGAAAACATGAAAGTTATAGACAATGTTTCAAGATTTCGAAAATGTCCGAGAACATGAAGAGATCATTTTTTAGCTAAGATAATCGAAGAGAAGAATTTGAGTATCCATTCTTGAGTTACAAGTCATTTTGGTGATGAACACATAACCAAAACCCTAATCTATGCTGCAAAATCTTGCTTTACAGGCTTATAACTTGCATTTCACTCCATAATTAATTTATTACACAACTGTTATATCTTTTATCCAAGCATTTGAGCCATTGTCCAAGAGATTCATCTATTTTTGGCACAAAGGTAACATTGCCATTTTGGAAAAGTGGCTTTAATCATAAAGTCCACTCTCCTTGAGCTTTGCACTTGTTCCTTCTGCACATACATAATCTCAAAGCCAGAAACAAATTATCTAGATCCTGTCAACCACCCTACAAGCCTTGTACTATGCATTGAAACCATGTTTGTCAAGCTTGCTTCAAAAAACAAGTCAAATAGCCATAACATGTGATCTTGTGATTCCGACCATCTCAAGTCCTCAAACCTTTTCCTATAAATTGAGAAATTGTTTACAAGCTAAGGACATAAAATTACAAGCATTGAAACTCCCTCAAACTCTCTCAAACTCATAATTGCATCAAAACCTCATTTTTGTGTCATTTCTGATTTTGAACATCCATCTTACAAACCACTCGTGCGTTTTACAATTTTTTTTAAATCACCAAGCTTCTATAACATATATAGAAGCAATCCAAACAGCTGCAACACAACTGTAACACCTCCATCACCATCTTCCATTTTCAAAAATAGCACCTTGCACTTTGACTTCTCCAGCACGATTTAGGCACTCTCAGCTCAGAGTAACTTTGGCATTATCTTCCTAGAGGTCCATTGAAGCTAACCAGATCATCACAACACCTTGAAAAGTGCTCAAACTCAAAATACGATCTCTATCTGCAAGGTGAGTTTTTTGAACTTGTATCTCTGCATACAAGCATCATTTGGCTTTAATTTTAAAAGATAAAATGTAGACATCATAGCCCTGAAACTAACCATGTTCTTAGAATTCATTTATATTACCTGAATGATGTGAATTTTAAGTTTAAACTTTCTGGAAAAAACTAGGTCAGATTTGGTACCAACAGAAATTCGTGCTTATCTTTGATCCATTGTTTAAGTTGTTTACATATTTGGAATCGTGATGAAATTTCTAACAAGATTGATGTTTACAATTTCTAAAATGGTTGATAGATCAGCAAGATACGAAATTCAAAAATCTGGTTCAGAGTTGGCGCGAGGAAGAAGATGAAGTTGTCATAATGGACTTAATTTATTTTATATTTATTACAAGTTGTTTCAATAACGGATGAAACAGCCACCCCAGTGGCAGAAGCCGCGCGCTAAAGGCATTGTTATGTAGGGTCCTGGGTTCGAGCCCCAGCGTCCCCTTTTTCTTTATTTTTTTTTCATATTTTCCTTGTTTCTTTTCCATTCTCTAACGCGCGCTAGGCCTTTAATTAATGGGCTTGGTCATTTTTATTCATTACCACCCCCTTATTTTTATTTTGCAATGCAGGTCTAATCGTTCTTTTTTTATTTTTGTTTTCCTGCCTAACACAAAAACATACCTTGGGCCTAATATTTCTTAATACTTTCTAACCTCCTACCTTCATTTCAAACCCCTTGACTTCATATTTAGTTTTATTTTTATTTTTATTTTCTTTTATTTTCTTTTTATTATTATTATTATTATTTGATTTTTAACCAAATATATTAAATATATTTTCATAAATAATTCGACTAAAAACCTTTATTTTTATTTTACCTTTACCTTATTTTATTTTATAAAATAACAAAAAACCCTAAAAAACATTTTCTTTCTTAAATTAATTTAGACTTAGGATTTTATTTTAAATTTTCTCTTTTAATTAAAACAACTTAGACTTTAAGACTTTGATTAATTAACTTCTCTTTTTTCTAAGTCAATTAATTAATTAGGGTGAACCCTTTTTCATCAAAACTAAAATAAAAACAATTATCTTCTCTCTCTCTTTACATCTTTGTATATTTTATTATTTCGCACTACAATTATGTAATTGTCAAAGTCTTGTAATAGTAATTAGGGTTTACTTTACTTGTCATCCTCATTTGTAATTTGTAACCCCATCCCCAAAAGTATTGTAATAGCATAGGACTTTTAATATCCGTAATTTATCGCTTTCCATATTATTGCTAGTAATTAGGGTTTGTGTGGCAAGACTTAAAACCAAACAATACACAACCCTAATTAAAAAAAATGCATGCAAACAAAAAAACATTTTGCACACTTACACCTCTAGGATTAACCCACACTTGTTGCCTTAAATTAAAACAGTCATGTCCCTCGAACGTGGGATACTTTAGCAAAGACCCTCGATTACAAGATCGTAGTCCTTCGATGACCCTTCGATGTTACCTTCGGTAAACGATCTTAGTCCCTTACGATAAACTGCTAAGGTATCTCACAATGTTTCCTTCTATGACTGTACGATGACCCACGCTTGTCCCATCACATCCAATGATAAGGTTTCTTACTAACTAGTGATAAGATAACATTGTCTAAAGGAGGAGGAAAAGAAAAAAGAATTTCTTTTGAGTAGGTAAAACGCTCGTAGTTGCTTGCTCACAAACATTTAAAAACAAAACATCTTTCAAACACACCAACACTTTCATGAAATATTTTCAAAATTCAACACTTTGTATACATTCTTATAGAGACGAGAATCATTACAAAGTTCTCCTAAACGAAGGAACTTTTCAAAAATACTTTCAAACACACACAAACACATTTACAAAAGCATTTTCAAAAGTGAGCTAGCAACCAAGAGCCCGTAGATAATTACGGATGAAAAGGGTGCTAATACCTTCCCTTTTCATAACCTACCCCCCGAACTCAAGAAAATTCTCAAAAGGTCTTTCTTGTTCTTTTCACCCTTTCCTTTATTTGATAAAAGAAAAGCCGCTAGCGACTCTTTCTATCCGCAAAAATTGCGATAAAACGCAAAAACACCCAAGTCAGTTATCCCACCATGTTACAGAACTGGCGACTCTGCTAGGGAGAAACTTAAAGGTGGGGTTACCTTGGAGACTAGATCACCTTTATTGGTTTCATTGTTTGACTTGTTTGCTTTATTCTTAAAAGGGTGTTTGGGTTTTGTATAGATCCTCTACCTGGATATGGGGGCAATATTAGGTAAGTAGAAATAGATTGTGGAGATTGTAGGGTGTAGACCGATATGGTTGAAATAATGGCTACGTTAGTGTGACACATTTGTTGGTATCGGTATCCCTTGTGGCGAATCAAGGAGAATACGGAGCCGCTGTGTGGTGTCATAAAGCACTAACTTATTAAAGAACCTTTAGTTGAACAACGTATCCATTAGGAATTAGTGAGATAGCCATATTTGGTGTAGTCCGTAGATGGTTAATACTCGATACTATGCTCATTGATATCAGACTTTCGGGATATTTCGGTCGCCAAAATAGAGGCTTCCACTGAAACAATGCCTGATGAAGAAAGATCAATGATATTAAGATTCCCTAGAACTCGGTTACTCTTTAGGACAGGTTGAACCAACTAAACTTCAAGAGGGTACTTACCTATAAACCCCATGCAAGCCTAAACCTAAGGATTTGTTTGCTTTGCTTGTATATGATTATGTGTACATAACATCATGACATCATGACATAGCATTTGCACTAAGCATTTCAAGGACCTAGAGATTTATCTTTGTTCTGTTTTGTAGGATATGGCTTCTACTCGCAGAAATACCATCTGAATCAACCTTTTCAAGGTACATCCTCAACTCAAAGAGTTAGCATCAAGGGTACCTGAAAATTCTCCGTTCATCAAGAGATATGGTCGACTTCTCAACTTGGTTACCTCAAGCTTTGAAGAAGACATGGTGCATGTGCTTTTTCAATTCTTTGATCCTAAACATCATTGTTTCATATTTCCTGATTATCAATTGGTCCCAATTATGGAAGAGTTCTCTCAACTATTGGGAATACCTATTCTTGATCAAATACCCTTCACTGATATTGAGAAAGATCCACAACCTGAGGAGATTGCATTAGCCTTACATTTGCAACGGTCGGACATTGTGGCTAATTGGGAAACAAGGAGTGGTGTCAAAGGTTTTCTAGCCAAGTTTCCGTTTGAGAAGGCTCAACTTTTTTTGGATACTCTAGATTTGCAAGCTTTTGAAGAAGTCTCGACTCTTCTAATATATGGGTTGGTACTGTTCCCTAATGCAGACTAACATATAGATGTGAATGCGGTCAAAATCTTCCTATCTCGTAATCCGGTGCCTACTTTATCGGAGACATTTTACATTCTCTTCACGCTCGTACCATGAAGAGAAGAGGTATTCTTATGTGTTACACACCATTTTTATCTAGGTGGTTTATTTCGCACCTTCCTCAATCAGTTTTGAAAAACTAACAAGGCTTGAGATGGTCTCAAAGGATGATGTCGCTCTCACACTCGGATATCCGTTGGTGTTCCCGATCTTTGGAGGATGTTACCATTATTGACCGCTATGGAGAGTTCCATAATGTTACACTCTTGGCATTATGGGAGGTATTAATTACAACCCTTCTTTGGCTTTGCGACAGTTTGGTTATGCTCGGAGATATGGTCCTCATGAGGCGCTTATCTAAGGTATTGTATTTGACTACGAGAATAATGTCCAAGGTTATCGTCAAAGATTTGTACGAGCTTGAGGCATGGTAAACAAGGTTGATAGAAAAACTTTGGGGCATAAGAACTCTATTCCTTTGGAGCCTTATCTCTAGTGGGTGCGAGCTCGCGCTCAAAACCTCATGATGCCGTATTTGTCCATCCAACCAATAATTGTGGAGCCTATTACCAGAGGAGACGTTCCTTACACCATTCTCCATATTGACATGCCTACTAATCTTGAAGAATTGAAAAGGTCATGGATTCAACTCAAGGGAGAACGAGACACCTTTGGAGCCCAAATCTATGCAAGCGAGAAGAAAGTGTTGGAGCTCACAAGGCGACTTTACGAGGAGCGAAGCCTAAATGCATACATCAATCCAAAGAGGAAGCGTCCATGGGAGACCTGAGTCTTTTATTGTATAAGTTCATTTTGTTTTTCTTTCATTGTAAGCCCAAGAGGCAATTTGTAATCTTTGAACTTATTAATACAATTGATGTTTTGTTTCCTCTTTGGTTAAGCAAATTTAAATCTCTTATAGGTCCTTGAAAATTGCATTCACACGAAATGCATCATATCATAAGCAGGTTTTCTAACATAGGTGTCCTCATCTTTCTACTATTTATTTCAGTATAGGATGGATCTCAAGCAAACTTTCAAGGACTTGCAGACTCAACACTCTCAGTTTCAAGAGACTCTGCTCAACTTAGCAAAGGGTCAGCAAGAAATGATGGCGCTTCTTGTTACGAAGAAGAAGACCAAGAAGAAAGTTGTAATCAACATGGGGAAGAGGTTCAAAGGCCCTGTACGACAAGTTCAAATTGAAGAGGACTCCTCCGAGGAGGATGATAATCAAGATGAAGTTGCTAGAAGCCCCCATGCTGTGGTGGAAACAATCAAATCTCTGAAGACGAGGATTATTCTGATGAGCAATACCCACCGACCGACGATAAATACAAGCAGCTAGAAGACAAACTAAATGTTGTAGAGATCCAAGTTGTTCCTGGCTTGGACTTTAGAGACTTAGGTTTGGTACCTGGGGTAGTCATCCCTCACAAATTCAAGATCCCTATTTTTTACAAGTATGATGGGGTCTCTTGTTCGAAGCTTCATCTAAGATCCTATGTCCATAAGATTTAGCCGCATACCGCCGATAGGAAACTACAGGTGCACTTTTTCAAGGAATTCTATCTAGAACGCAATTGGAGTAGTTTTACCAATTGGAAGGGACCAATATCCATACCTGGGAGGATTTGGATGCCTTTTACCGCCAATATCAATATAACATTGATCTTGTGCCAACTCGGGTGCAGTTGCAAGGCATGACCATGTGTTCAAATGAGGACTTCAAGGAATATGCTCAAAAATGGAGAGACTTAGCTGGTAGGGTGCAGCCACCTTTAACTGATAGAGAATTAATAGACATGTTTATGGGAACATTGACTGGTCCTTTCTTCAACTTAGTGATTGGAATATCATCATCCGGATTTACTGAATTGATCTTGACCGATGAAAGGGTCGAAAGCGGCATTAAAAGCAGGAAGATACCCATGGCCTCCACCTTTAATGTTGTGAAAAAACCATTTACTGGCAAAGAGGAAACTAATGCCGTGTATGGATCAAGGATCCATGCTAAGAAGGATCGTCATCAGTCGGTAAGTGCGGTATTAATTTCTAATCTAACTTTTACTCAACAGCCACAAAAACAAGTTAATCGACAAAGATTGAATTCTCCACCAAGACAGTACACCAAGATTGTCATGTCGTTGCCGCAAGTGCTACAACATTTACTGAAAGCCGAGCTCGTTTCACTAAGAGATCCTCCACAAAATCCTAATACATCCTCACCAAAGTACAATCATAATGCAAGATGCGCCTACCATTCAAACAGTCTTGGACATGACACCACAAATTGTTAGGCATTGAAGAATAAAATCCAAGACCTGATTGATAACAAGACAATTGAATTCGACCCTCCACCAACTGCCAATGTGATCATCGCACCCATGCCCAGTCATGGTAAGGGTGTCAATGCTATTGAATATGTCTCTTTTGTTTCATCCATCAATGATTTGACCACTCCTTTGAAGACTGTTAAAAAGAATTTGTTGAAAGCCAGAATATTCCTAGGATGTTTTGAAGACTGTTACCTTTGTGCTACACAAATTAATGGTTGCACATGGATGAAGAAAGGTGTCCAACACCTGATGGATAGCCATGAAATTCTATTTGAGAAAACTCCATCTATGAAAAGTTTGACCCAAAGTGTATCTCAAGAGTTTGAAGACGTGTCCATCATTACCATTTCAAACACTTCTGTTAGGATCACCTCCAAAGGTCCTATTAGGATTTCCACTAAACCAAGAATAGCGCCACTAATTATCACCACACCAGGGCCAGTCTCCTACTCTTATGATAAAGTTGTGCCCTGGAACTATGGGGCAGAAGTGTATTACCATGGTATGAAACAAGAGTAGTGGATCGCCGAGAATGAGAATGCTGAGATTACAAACATTTTTGGATCAAGTAAAGTCACTAGGACGGGAAGGATCTTCTCTTCGGAGATCTCTCCTCCAACAACCGCTACTACAATACCCATTCATATTTCTGTTGCTAAACATGTTGTTGATACTCGAGGAAAGGAAAAAATGACTGAGCCTACCCGAACGGAGGCGCCCGTAAAAGATGTTACTATTGAGGACTCATCTAGCCAAGAGATAGAGGAGATTCTAAAAATTATCTGAAAAAGTAACTACAAGATAGTGGAACAGTTGGGGCAGACACCCTCGAAGATTTCCATGATGTCTTTATTGCTATTCTCCGAGGCACATGCCCAAGCCCTGTTAAAATTTCTGGAAAATGCACATGTCACACAAGAAACTACGGCCGACCAATTTGAAAATTGTGTAGCAAGCCTGACTAGTGACAATGGTTTGGGATTTTCGGATGCAGATTTGACCCCAATGGGGAAGAATCACAACAAAGCTCTGCATGTTTCCATCGAGTGTAAAGGAACCACTTTAGCACATGTGTTAGTGGATATTGGGTCCTCCCTGAATGTCTTACCAAAAGGTGCTCTAGATAGGTTGGATTGTGATGGTTTAGTACTGAAACCTAGTGACATTATGGTGAGAGCTTTTGCCGGATCAAAAAGAATGGTTCAAGGAGAGGTTGATCTCCATATCAAGGTTGGTTATCCATTCTTCAACTCAACATTCTATGTGACGGATATTCTCCCGGCTTATATTTCCTACTCGGAAGCCCGTGGATTCATGGGGAAGGTGCAGTTACCTCCATATTACATCAAAAGCTAAAGTACTTGGTCAAAGGGAAAATTGTCACTGTCTGTGGGGAGGAAGATTTTATGATCAGTCATTTGAATTTATTCAAATATGTTGAAATGGATGGCGAATTCATTGAAACTCATTGTCAAGCTTTTGAAGTGGTCCCTCCAATGATTATTGTTGCCAAGGCCATTCCGGTCACTCCCAAAGCTGCTAAGGATACACCAAGGATGGTATCTCTCAAAGATGCTCGTGTTGTAGTTGAAGATGGAGGTTGCACCATTTGGGGACAACTTCCTGATATCCCATACAAGTCAGACAAGTTTGGGTTGGGATTCACTTCCAAGGCTCAAAAAGAGGTTCGACATGCTCGTGTTGGGAAACCGCCTCTCCGTATTACCAACATTGAAGTTAATGCTCTTGGAGACTCTGACAATTATTTGGACTGGGACGACTGGATCTACCCAATTTCTGATGGAGGACTCAACAATTGGAAAACCAAGGACTTCATCTCAATTTCCTTCAGCCAGGAGTAATTGTCATTTTCTGTTTTTTATTACTTTGAGAAATTTGTCTGTAATTTCCATTAAAACAATGACTTTAAACATGTGCCGTGCCCGGGGCACAATGGTCCATTTTTAAGGGATTATCATTTCCATATGCCATATGCTCATTTTAATGAAAACATTAGACTATTTTGCATTTAAATTTTGTGCTCTTTGTCTTTCTTTTACTTTACTGCATTTTCAAATAGCCATGTGACCTTACATGCACACACACACACACACATTTGTAGATCCGCATCCACTCTGGATCTCATTGACAATGACTCAGCTATTTCCATCTATGACTTTGAAAATCCAATCTATCAAACTGAAGACGAAGGTGAAGAAGATTATGAAATACCTGGGGAACTCGCCAGACTCCTGATACAAGAGGAAAAGGCCATTCAACTGCACAAAGAACCAGTTGAAGTGATAAACTTGGGTAGTGAGGCAGATAATTAGGAAGTCAAGATTGGCACTAACCTGGAAGACAGTATCAAGGGAAGATTGGCTCAAATGTTGCATGACTATGTTGAGGTGTTTTCTTGGTCATACGAAGATATGTCGAGGCTTCATACTGATATCGTAGTTCATCATCTACCAATGAAAGAAGGTTGTCCTCTGATCAAGCAAAAGGTGCGTCGCATGCGGCCAGATATGTCTGAGAAAATAAAGGCTGAGGTAATGAAACAATTCAATGCAGGTTTCCTGGAAGCGGCGTCATATCCCCAATGGGTTGTAAATGTGGTCCCAGTGCCGAATAAAGACGGTAAAGTCCGTATGTGTATAGACTACAGGGATTTAAACAGGGCAAGCCCCAAAGATGATTTCCCACTACCACATATTAATGTCTTAGTTGATAACACTTCTCAACATAAAGTACTCTCCGTCATGGATGGCTTCTTCGGATACAACCAAATCAAAATGGTGCTTGAAGACATGAGAAAACCACTTTTGTTACACAGTGGGCCACCTTCTGTTATAAGGTCATGCCGTTTGAGCTGAAGAATGCGAGCGCAACTTATCAACGGGCTATGGTAGCTCTATTTCATTATATTATTCATCATGAGATAGAAGTCTATGTTTATGACATGATTGCAAGATCACAAACTGAGGAAGAGTACCATTATCACTTGCACAAGCTATTTGAAAGATTGAAGAAATACAAGTTGAGGCTGAATCCCAACAAATGCACCTCGGGATGAGATCTAGAAAACTCCTAGGCTTCGTTGTCAGTGGAAAAGTTATTAAAGTCGATCCTACAAAAGTTAAAGCAATACAAGAAATGCTAGCTCCTTGTACTGAGAAGGGGATCAGGGTTTTCTTAGGAAGACTCAACTACATTTTCCGATTTATCTCTCACTTAACTGCTACTTGTGAACCAATCTTCAAACTGTTGAAGAAAGATCAAGTAGTCAGATGGAATGATGACTTCCAAACAGCTTTTGAAAAGATCAAGGAGTACTTACAAGAACCTCCAATCCTGATGCCTCCAGTGGAAGGAAGATCTCTGATCATGTACTTGACTGAGTTAGAGAATTCAATAGGTGTGTGATGGGCCAGCATGACGAGTCTGGTCGAAAAGAGCATGCAATATACTACCTTAGCAAAAAGTTTACCGAGTATGAAATAAGATATTCACTGCTCGATAAAACTTGATGCGCTTTGGCATGGGCTACTCGCCGACTGAGACAGTATATGTTGACTTATACCACTCTATTAATCTCTAAGATGGATCCCATCAAATACATCTTCAAGAAGCCAGCTCTCTCCGGACGATTAGCCAAATGGCAAATGATCTTGACTGAATATGACATCCAGTATACTACACAAAAAGCAAACAAAGGAAGTGTACTGGCAGACCATTTGGCCCATCAAGTGGT
The DNA here is from genome assembly GCA_948472305.1 of Vicia faba. Lineage (NCBI taxonomy): Eukaryota > Viridiplantae > Streptophyta > Magnoliopsida > Fabales > Fabaceae > Vicia > Vicia faba. The sequence goes on from OX451739.1 coordinate 1,515,311,974, forward strand.
TGACGACTACCAATCCATTAACTTTGAATTCCCTGACGAGAATATCATGCTGATAACCAACTGTGCAAAGCCTGGACCGTATGAAGGACCTGAACAAGGATCCCGATGGACTATGGTTTTTGATGAAGCTTCCAATGCATTGGGTAACTGAATTGGTGTTGTGATAATTTCTCCCGAAGGTTACCATATACCTTTCACTTCCAGACTCAACTTTTATTGTACAAACAACATGGTTGAGTATGAAGTTTACATCTTGGGTCTTAAGGCTTCCATTGACTTAAGAGTCAAATTCTTAAGTGAATACGGAGATTCGGCCAGAGTGATCAGTCAAGTTAAAGGAGAGTGGGATACCAAACATCCAAATATGATCCCTTACAAAGATCTTATGCTAACCCTGATCCTATACTTTGAAGAGATCACCTTTGAGCATATCCCAAGGAAAGAAAATCAGTTGGCAGATGCTTTAGAAACTATGTCATCTATGTTAAAGGTCAATTGGGACAACGAAGCTCCCAGAATTACTATCGAAAGATTTGACGAACTGACACACTATTGTGAGATTGACATTGATGAGGAGAAGCCTTGATACTGAAGTGAAAAGGTACCTTGAAGCGTAGGAATACTCTGGGGGGGAATCAATCAACGACAAGAAATTCCTGCAGAGGTTCTCAGCCAAGTTCTTTCTAAGAAATGGGATTTTGTACAAGCACAACCATGATTCAACTCTTCTCCGTTGTATGGAAAATAAGGAAGCAGAGAAGATCATGGAGGATATGCATGAAGGTATCTTCGGAACTCACTCTAGTGGGCACACTATGTCCAAGAAGATTTTGAGGGCTGGTTACTATTGGTCGACAATGGAAACTGATTGTCACCATCACTCGAGAACTTGCCATAAGTTCCATATTTATGCTGACAAGGTTCATGTGCCTCCAATACCTTTAAATGTTATGACTGCACTGTGGTTGTTTGCAATGTGGGGCATTGACATGATCATGGAAATCAAGCCCACTGCATATAATGGATATCGTTTAACCTCGTCACCATTGACTACTTCACCAAATATGTCGAAGCAGCTTCATTTGCCTCAGTTACCAAGAATGTTGTAGCCCGGTTTATCAAGCATAACCTCATCTATTGATACGGCATCCCTGAAAGGATCATCACCGATAACATAACCAACCTCAATAATGTTATGATCACTGAACTCTGCACGCAGTTCAAAATCAAGCATCACAACTCTTTTCCATACAAACCTAAGATGAATGACATAGTTGAAGCTTCCAATAAGAACATAAAGAAAATTATGCAAAATATGGTGGTGACATATAAAGACTGGCATGAGATGCTGCCATTTGTCTTCATGGATACCGTACCTCGGCACGAACATCAACTGGGGCAACCTCATTTTCTTTAGTCTATGGCATGGAAGTCGTCTTGCCTATTGAAGTTCAGATTCCTTCCTTAAGGATTATGAAAGAAGCGGAATTAGGCGAGGACGAATGGATTCAGACTAGGTTGGATATGTTGAATTTGATTGATGAAAAGAGGATGGTTGTCTTCTGTCATGGTCAAATGTATCAAAAACGTATGATCAAGGTATTCAACAAGAAGATCAAGCCTCGAGTATATTAGACTGGCGACTTGGTAATAAAGTGCATCATTCTACAACAAGGTGATCCTAGGGGCATATGGATTCCAACCTACGAAGGGCCATTCATTATCAAGAAAGTATTCTCTGGCGGTGCTATGATACTAACCACTATGGATGGTGAATATATCCCACACCCTGATAATGCGGATATAGTCAAAAAATACTACGCATAAGAATGACCCACTAGGCTGACATAACTAGGAAAAAATAAGGGCATCTCGGCGAACCAAAAGGGTTGGGAAAAAGTTAGGGATATATACAAAAGATTGTACACCCGGCAAGTCGAAAACCCGCAAGGACGGCTTGGGGAAAAAAGGGTATCCTGGTGGACTGAAAACCTGAAAGGGCAGTCCAAGAAAAAGTTAAGGATTAAAAGCGTACAACTATGTCCCATGGGATCACTACAGCCAACTTTACTACCAAGGTCAAAAGTTCAAATAGTGCAAGATCAGTTCAATCAACTTTTTCTGACGGCAAGGGATAATGTTCAAAGACATAGGTGCAATAGCAGAGTTGGAACCCAGCGAGATCACTTCCACATGGTTATATATATATATATATATATATATATATATATATATATATATATATATATATATATATATATATATATATATATATATATATATATATATATATATATATATATATATATATATATATATATATATATATATATATATATATATATATATATATATATATATATATATATATATATATATATATATATATATATATATATATATATATATATATATATATATATATATATTTGTTTTCACTTTGTATTCTTTTCATTTCACGAAGACTTCCTCTTACTATAATTTCTGTCTCTTTGTACAAAAATGCTTATTTATAGGCAAATTATCAATACAAATATACTTTGAAGTGCAAAAATTTTGTTTTTTCTGTTCTGATTGCAAAAATGTCCAATGACTAAAATTGAATGAACATATGCATATGAACATGAGTAACTGTTAACAAATATACCCATGAGAACAGGAATAAATACTTACTCTAGTAACCAGGATAACACTCATAAATCACCACAGAGAAAATCCATACATTCTCACAATTTCTTTTCGGAGTTCCAATTAACATATATCTTGGAAATTCTCTCCCCCAGCTAAGTTTAGCCTTCTAAAACTGAAAGAGAAACCTTGCATAACTCTTCCCCAAAAGAATTTATTTCCCCAGTAAGGTCGCCAGAATACTTTCCTCAACAGGGCTTATTTCCCCAGATTATAATCCCCCAGCTTAAGTCTATTCTTCAAACTACTAAAAATCACTGACAAAACTCGTCTTCCCCAGTAGGGTTGATACTATCCCCAGAAAGTTACTGTAAAACTTGGAATCCAACAAGATAATAGTTAATTTCATCCTCCCTAGACAAATCGGAAGTTTAATCATCTTTTTTATCCCCAGTCGGGGCATATAAGAACTAAATTCCTCAGTAGAGAAATGGACAACCAAGGTTTCTAAACTCTACTCCCCAAGCAGAAATCAACATCCCCTGCAGAGTTTCCTCAAACAGCAAACATGAATTCCCAGCAGAAGTATTCTAGACAAAGTTGGAGATACACACACTCTTCATCCATAGAGATAATCAGGAATTTATTTTCCCAAACAAAGATACACTTCAATAACATATTGTGATACAGTGGGAGAACTGACTTGAGGTTTGCGTTTATTTTCGCAAATGTTTCGGTTGAGCAAGAGTCGCCACCAACTTTTTATTTATCCTAAGGAAAGGTCAAAAAGCACAGGAAAGACCTTTGAGATGTTTTCGTGGGTTCGGGGGGTAGATTATGAAAAGGGAAGGTGTTATCACCCTTTTCATCCATGGTTATCCATGGGCTCTTAGTTACTTGTTTTTAGATCACTTGCCTTTGCTTTTCAATTGTTTGGAATGGTGCTTTGTGTGTGTGGTTTTGAAAATGTTTTGAAAAAGATGCCTTGTCTAGGCAACCTTTATAATGACTCATGTTTGAGTATATACAAAGGTGTTTGTCTTTTTGAAAAGATGTTTTAATGTTTTTGAAAGTTTGTTTGGAAATTGTGTGGAGATGTGTGTTTGAAAAATGGCAAGGATGTTTTGCAAGTTTTTGATCAAGTAACTAAGAGTTGTCTACCCTATTTTACTCAAAGATCTTTCTTATGTTTTTAACCCTTTTAACAGTGTTGTTTCACCATTGTATTTGGTGAACAACCTTGTGTTAGGATGTTTAACGGGACGGACGTGGGTCATCGTATAGACCATGAAAGCAATAGTGTCAAGTATTTTGGAAATTTTCTTGAGGGACTATTATCATTTTGTTTAGGCAACAAGATAGCATCATCGAGGGACTATGATCATTTTGTTTGTTTTTGTTTTGTTTTGTTTTGCCAAAGTACTTGACATGCGAACATGGTCCATTTTTGAAGGCAACAAGTGGATGTAACCCTGGGGATGCAAGTGTGCATTGTTTGTTTTTCATGCATTTATCTTTAATTAGGTCAAGCTATTTGTTGATTGATTTTGCATACAAACCCTAGGTCTATCATGGCATAATTTGGAAACTTTTAAATGTGCGAGAATTTAAAGTCCTAAATTATTACAACATGATTATGGGGATTGGGATACAAGTTTGAATTGGGGGATATTTGACAAGGAAATAAATGCTAAAATTATTACAACCATATCGAATATACAAATTAATATTTGGCATTTAAATAAATACAATTAAATAAATATCAAAATGCAATGTATTATGCAAAAAAAAAAGATTTGTTTATGTATGTGAAAAAGGTTTTCATGTTTGAAGTATAAACAAAATAAAAAAAGTTATTTGGTTATTTTTGTTGTTTAGGGCAAAACCCTAATTTTTGAATAAATAGTATTATTTATTAACTATGTACAATATATATTAATTTATACAAGAATATAAAAAGTATATTGTTAAAAAAGTATTTTAGTGTCATATATTAATAAAAATAAAAATGTATTATTTCTATATTTTTATCCTAAGTATTCTAATAAATATAATATACAAGTATAAATATAAAAGAGAAAATTAATTATTTATGTATATAAAAAAAAATGTATATTTGATAAAATATTTTCAAGATGTAAATAAAAATAGTAACTAAGAAATAAATATATTTTTGTATTATATTTTTGAGGCTTTTATAAAAAAGTATTTATATTTATTTACATACATAAGCTATTAAAATGGAACAAATATCAAATAAATATATAAAAAAATTGGAAAAATATTTTTGGTGTTTTTTATGTTTAAGCAAAAAATATGAAATCAGAATAAAAAATAAAAAGTCAAAAATAACAAGTATTTAATTATTTGGGCCAGGGGTGCAAAATGAGAAAAGGGGTGCAAAAAGTAAGGATGGCTCAGGCCCAGCCCAAGCCATCATCTTCAACCTTCAGCTTCTTGTTCAAACAGAAAAAAAACGCGCGCCTCTCCTTGTCCAACACAAACTCCTGATTTCTTGATTTTTATGCAAAACTCATAACACAAACATTATAGAGCATCAAATCACGAGTTCAAACATGTAAAAAACATGGATTAACACTCAAAGGCCAGAGAGAATTTCTCTGGCCCTAAATTTTAACCTAATTTTTCCCTCATGTTCATGGCTAAAATTCTCACAGCACGCTTAACATAAATGAAAAGTAATCATATGTATGGCTTCAGGGCTATGATAGGACATGTTTCATTCACAAACCTAAGCCTAACTCTTCCTAGATTGAGAGATAGAAGTCCATGGGTTACCTGTTTCAGCTTGAATCGTGTACAACAATGTGGCCAACTTCAATGGAGTTTGAGCTTCTGTATAGCTTGCCTGAGGTCCAAGGAATCTTTTCCCACACCTAGCTTGCTTTGAATCAACCTGTATCGTGCTATAGAAGTCCACCTGCAAAACTGAAAAGTGAAAATGGCAAGTGAGGTTAGGGGTGTTACAACTTGTGTTTAGGGCTTGGAATAGTTTAGGTAGATGGAAAGGAATGTGTTGGAACTTCTTTTGGCCAAAACGCACGAGTGGATGATGCTATGCAAGTCAAACTACAGGGATACCCTGTTTTTGCAGCAAAACAGTGTTTTTGTGTTTTGGGAGGTATGAGGGATGGTTGAATCGTGCCTTAGGTCTGTTTGGGTGTATAGAAGATGTTTACAAGGTTTGTTTTTGGCTGTGTTGACAGGAAATGGAAGTTGGAGTGTTTTTGCAAAGTTGCTTCAAATGTAAGTAAGAGAGTGTGTGTACAATGCAGGCTTGTACTATCCCTAATGTATGCTGCATATCTTGCCCTTGAGACTTGCAATATATATTTGATTTGTATTCAGAGATATGGCCCCCCTATGCTCAAAGATCATGTTTTGACATAAAGTATTACTTTTCCAAAATGGCAAATTTGCTTTTTCCAAATAAGGGTTAGTTTAACATGTATTGTCCAAATGAATAAAATAACACCTTAACATAATGATTAGGCATTAAATTATTGAGTGTGAAGAGGTTTAGAAGGCTGCAAGCTAGCAATGCACAAACTGATTTGAAAATGCAAGTGTTATGAACAAGCCTTGGCCATGAACAAAAGTGAGTTTTGGCCAACTTTGCAAATTCGATTCTCTCTAACCACAAGGGTGTTTGAGAATTTCTTGGACAATTTGGAAAGCTTGGAATGTGTACTATAATCCATCTTTGTAATGAAAGTTGAAACTCCAAATGGAAACATGTGAAAAATGGCCAAGAAGTTGGACAAAAATCCTGTCTAGAATAGGGCAAAATTTCTCTAAGTTAAAAATGTTTTGTACCCTTGTTCCAAAAATCATAACTTGAGATACAAGCTTCCTTTGAGAAACCTTTGTGAATAAAAGTTGTAGATTTTGCAATGGACTACAACTTTCATGTTTCAAGTTTTGTTTGAATCCATTTGCATCTTGGTAAAAAAATGGGACAAAGTTAGGAAAAAATAAAGAAATTTCATAACTTAGAAAAATTCTAAGTTATGAAATTTTTTCATTTTAAACCCTAATTTGCAATTTTGGGTTTCTTGGTGAACAAGTTTCATAATTTGACATGTCTTGATGAAAAATGAATCTTGGCACTTGATTTTGACCAAAAATTCAAAGTTTGACTTTTCAGTATACAGTCAAATTTTGATCAGTTGACTGAAAAATTCATTTGTCAATCCTATGCATTTGAGATCTTTTGAACTTGTTGAATGGGTCAAGACAATGCCATTGAGTCCTTGAGTCCATATATGAGCTTGGTTTGCCATTGGTTAGGTCAAACAGTCAAAAATTGCCTTTGTGCAGTCAAAATCCTAAAAATGACCATTTTGCCCTTTAGGTGATCTGATCAAATTTCTTGTGGAATTGTGATCCAAACATGATCAAATGGTTCATATGAGTTCATTATGTTGATGTGGGTCAAAAATCATGAGGTTTGACTGTCAATTGGCCACAGTTGACTTTTTCTCCAATACAGCTGATTTCTAGGTCAACTGTCCAATTGACTGGGCAAAGATTTGAATCAAGGCTTGAAACTTGGTATGGATAAACTTGTGAGTCCAACATGAAGCATGAAAGTAACTTTGGGAATTTTAGGTCAAAACATCCATGTGCAAACTCAAACCCTAATTTGGGTCAACAGTGCAAGGAGGGGTCTTGAGCAGAGCAAACCCTAACTTGATCTTGAGTTCCAAGAGTCTTGTGGTGAGAAAATGTTGATGAAATGAGAGGGAAAATTTTGGGGTACAACAGTTGCCCCTGTTCAATCTTCTTGAACCTGAAGAGTTAGATTGGCAGGTTTGCCTTTCGCGACTCGAGGGTAAAAGGAGATTGGACACTAGAGTGCCCGAAAAATTTGCACTCGTTAAAACGTAGTTTGAGGGAATGGGCTTAAAGATGCCATTTAGAGATGGGCTTAAAGATGCCATCTGAAGATGTGACAGAATCTTGTCGGAGATGGGCTTAACGATGCCATCCAAGAAAGAGAGAAGTCTTACTGGAGATGGGCTTAAAAGATGCCATCCAAGAATGTTTGTTGAACTGTTATGTCGTTGGTGAGTGGACGAGTATCAGAAAGGTATCCCTGTTTGGAACATCTCTTAACTGGGGGCCTGAATAAGCAATAGATTGACATCCGTGTTTGGAAGCATCCGTAAACTATTTTCAAAAGTTGAATCTGAACAAGCGATAGATTAACATCCGTGTTTGGAGAATCCGTAAACTGTTTTCAAAAGTTGAATCTGAACAAGCGATAGATTAACATCCGTGTTTGGAGAATCCGTAAACTGTTTTCAGAAGTTGAATCTGAACAAGCGATAGATTAACATCCGTGTTTGGAGAATCCGTAAACTGTTTTCAGAAGTTGTTAATCTTATCCTGAAAAGGGTAAAATATTAGCTGAAACACAAAGTTATGTTGCATGAAATGTATGATGCCATATGTTATATCAATGTTTATGATATATGAATGTAGTGAATGCGCATGTAAGCTGATGAGCTGTCTTGCTGAGGATAGATAAATCCTGGATAGCTGGAGATAATAAAATCTTGACTGCTGCCGAGGAAAGTGAATCTTTGACTGCTATAGGGGATTGCAAGAATCTTTTGATTGCTGAAGGTATTGATCTGGAACTTGAAAAGGTTGGTTGGTGAGATAGTTGTCCTGGCTGGTTTCAGGTATTAATCTCTGACCTGAGAAAGAAAGATAGTTTTCCTGGCTTGTTACAGGTGTTAATCTTCAATCTCTTCATGTAGATAGTTATCCTGGCTTGCTACAGGAATTGTGATGTCGGGAATGGGCTTACAGATGCCATCCAGAAATGATTGTTGAATTGTTTGAGCTGGTCGAGTAGATAGTTGTCCTGGCTGGTTTCAGGTGTTAATCTCTGACCTGAGAAAGAAAGATAGTTTTCCTGGCTTGCTACAGGTATTAATTTTCAATCTCTTCATGTAGATACTTTTCCTGGCTGGTTTCAGGTATTAATCTACAATCAGTCGTCCACATATAGTTTTCCTGGCTTGCTACAGGTATTAATCTGGAACTTGAAAAGGTTGGTCGATGAGATAGTTGTCCTGGCTGGTTTCAGGTATTAATCTCTTACCTGAGAAAGAAAGATAGTTTTCCTGGCTTGCTACAGGTATTAATCTTCAATCCCTCGTCCACAGATGGTTTTCCTGGCTTGCTACAGGTATTGATCTGGAACTTGAAAAGGTTGGTCGATGAGATAGTTGTCCTGGCTGGTTTCAGGTGTTAATCTCTGACCTGAGAAAGAAAGATAGTTTTCCTGGCTTGCTACAGGTATTACTCTTCAATCTCTTCATGTAGATAGTTTTCCTTGCTGGTTTCAGGTATTAATCTACAATCAGTCGTCCACAGATAGTTTTCCTGGCTTGCTACAGGTATTAATCTGGAACTTGAAAAGGTTGGTCAATGAGATAGTTGTCCTGGCTGGTTTCAGGTATTAATCTCTAACCTGAGAAAGAAAGGCTTCCTGGCTGGTTTCAGGTATTAATCTACAATCAGTCGTCCACAGATAGTTTTCCTGGCTTGCTACAGGTATTAATCTGGAACTTGAAAAGGTTGGTCGATGAGATAGTTGTCCTGGCTGGTTTCAGGTATTAATCTCTGACCTGAGAAAGAAAGATATTTTTCCTGGCTTGCTACAGGTATTAATCTTCAATCTCTTCATGTAGATAGTTTTCCTGGCTGGTTTCAGGTATTAATCTACAATCAGTCGTCCACAGATAGTTTTCCTGGCTTGCTACAGGTATTAATCTGGAACTTGAAAAGGTTGGTCAATGAGATAGTTGTCCTGGCTGGTTTCAGGTATTAATCTCTAACCTGAGAAAGAAATATAGTTTTCCTGGCTTGCTACAGGTATTACTCTTCAATCTCTTCATGTAGATAGTTTTCCTGGCTAGTTTCAGGTATTAATCTATAATCAGTCGTCCACAGATAGTTTTCCTGGCTTGCTACAGGTATTAAATTGGGATCTGAAAAGGTTACAGAATGGCAACTGTGTCTGGAGCATATCTGGACCGTATCTTCCAACAGGTGATGAAGGAATTTTTGATGATGACCGCAACTTCCAGCAGGTGATGAAGGAAATTTTTTGAACGCTCTTGAATTCCAGCAGGTGATGAAGGAATTTTTTATGATGACCGCAACTTCCAGCAGGAAATTTTGAACGCTCTTGAAACTTGAAATGTAATTTGTTTTGGAAAATAAATTCTTGACAAATGTTGGGGAAATAAACCCATGACTGCTGGTCTGTTAAAGAGGTGATGAACTCCTCGAGGACGCTTGAATTTCTTTTCAGAAAGATTTCGGAGAAATTTAATCACTGCCCCTAGTATCAGATGTTTGTGATATTTCCAGGACACTTGGACTGTTCGTAACCCTTTGATGAGATTGACGTTTAAATGCCCCAAGTGATGGTGACGGAGACTTGCCCCAGGTTAATCTGTAATTGAGAGACTTGTTGAAATCTTGACTAGACTTCCCCAGGTTAACTGAACTTTGAAAGATCTGTCGAAATCTTGACTGGACTGCCCTAGGTTAACTGAACTTTGAAAGATTTGTTGAAGTCTCGACTGGACTTCCCCAGGTTAACTGAACTTTGAAAGATTTGTTGAAGTCTTGACTGGACTTCCCCATGTTTACTGGACAATACCGTATAAAATCTCCTTTTGTTGATAGGAGACTTTTGCAACGGGAGTGTCATCCCACTTGAAGTTACTTCAATCACTGAGAGAGTTTTCGTTCCTCCGAACCTTCACTGTATGAATTTCTTTGTTGTTTAAACAAGTAAACCATGTGCAAACAATGATATTCAAATAATGCAAAGTTTATGCTCGTCTCGAAGTTTTGAAAAATGCGTTTTTAGCAAGTAAACTTTTTATAAGAAAAATTCAACACAAGATTTAGGGCAAAGCCTTACAGGAGTCAGGATACCTTTTGTAACAGTATGCTTTCGAACTAACCCATGCTTCAGTTAGGACTTTTGAAGGGTTGTAACGTGGCTTGGTTCACGGTTTAAGAAACAAAGGATAAAGGCTCAAAGTATATTTGTACCCACCCGCTCTTCGTGATGTTCTTCAATCCTAAACTCAGTTAATTGTACGTCGAACTCTATTCGAGTTTGGAACGACGTTTTTTTGGTGATGGTTCACACAAGTTGGATTTTGGAAGGCAGTCATCATCTCTTTTTTTGCAACATTTTTCATGTTTGTTTGAGGATTTGTAGTGACCTTGTTCTTTTGATTCGTTATCCCTAACTTTTGCCTGACTGTTCCTGTTTTTGAGATTACAGTCAGCGGGATGCCCCAGTTTTCTTAAGTCTTTTTTGTTGGTTTTGACTTAGTGGGCTTTTCTTTTTTGAGAGATTGACTGCCTGTAAGATAAGTAACAACCATTGTCTTTTGATTCCAGAGGAATTTTTTTGATGTCATTCGTTGTATTTACGAACTGAGAGTTTACGACTTCAATGCGCATCTTTTTTTTTTTTGAATTAACTGAGAGACTACCCTGCCCCAGGTTTAAATCAAAGGTTTTAATTTGTTTAGAACAGAAAACTCCTACTTCTTTGGCTCGAAGGGGTTGACTAGGGATTATCTTCCTTATAACTCCAGTGTTTGGGATTTGAAAGAAATGTCTGTACATCATCAGCAAGGTCTGTTCAAAAGCATATTGTATGAGATTATGGTATTGTTTCGTCATCCTCCCTCTAAAGGCTTGCAGCTTTTTATCAAGAGTTAAATATCATAAAGAAAGCACAAGAATAGTGAAAACGAATAGATGAATTCAAGACAAACATATGCAATGCATTAATGAAATAGAGTTTGACATTAAAAGATAATTGTTTGAATAACAAAGAGATTACAACTTGAAAATTCAAATGGAACAAAGATGCTCTCAATGATTCGTCAAAGGAGCAGTGATTATGCTAGAGTCTCCGGAGGGTCGAACTCGATCTCTTTGACATCAATCATGTCTTGGACCTTGTTCTTCAAAGCCCAACAGTCGTTTGTGTCATGCCCTGGGCTACCACAATGATAAGCACATCTTGCATTCGGGTTGTAGTTTGGAGAAGAAGTCTTAGGGTTCGGATGAGGAGCCTTTAATGTAATCAGCTCTTTCTTCAACATGTGTTGTAGTGCTTGAGCTAGTGACATGTTGATCCTAGTATATTGTCTTTTAGGCGCGACCTCCCTACGCTGATGCCCCTGCCTTTGTTGAGCAGGCGCAGGATTAGAGATCAAGGTTGCTCCTACGTGTTGGTCACGACGACTCTTTTGACCATACACAACATTGGACTCTTTCTTCCCATTGTAGGGCTTTTTATGAGCATCAGAAGGTGTAGCTCCTTGGATCTTTCCACTTTTGATGCCAACTTCGACCCTTTCGCCGGTCAGTATTAGCTCGGTGAACCCGGCTGAGGAGCTTCCAATTAAGTGATTGAAGAGAGGCCCTGTCAAAGTTCCCATGAAGATGTCAATCAGCTCCCTGTCAGTTAAAGGAGGTTGCACCCTACCCGCCAGATCTCTCCATTTTTGAGCGTATCCTTTGAAGCTCTCGTCGGAACCCATGGTCATGTTCTGTAATTGCACACGAGTTGGTGCAAGATCAGCATTGTACTGATACTGTTTGTAAAAAGAAGCAGCTAAGTCCTCCCAGGTGTGGATGCGAGAACTCTTCAATTGATAAAACCACTCGAGTTGAGTCCCTACCAGGCTTTCTTGGAAGAAATGGATCCAAAGCTTTGGATCAGTTGTGTATGGTTGAATCTTGCGGACATAAGATTTTAAGTGCATCTTAGGGCAAGATACTTCATCGTACATGGCAAAGCTAGGGACCTTGAACTTTGGCGGGATGACCAATCCAGAAACTAAACCCATGTCTCCTAAATCCAAGCCAGGTATTTGTTGAATCTCCATAGCATTGAGGCGATCCTCCAACTGTTTGTACTTGTCATCAGCGGGAGGATATTGTTCCTCGGAGTAGTCAGCTTCAACTTCATCAATCTCTAAATTGTGGTCTTCTTCCAGACTATCCCCTATGTTGGATGGAGTTGAAAGGTCTAGGGTTTTAGGTCTTCTTCTCAAGTTCAGGATGCTCGCTGCCTTCTTGGACTTCTTCTTCTTGTCTTTGAGAAGGAGAGCTTTCAGATCCTCTTGCCCTTTACCCATAGCCAGAAACATTTGTTGGAATTGAGCGTTTTGAGCTTGGAGATCTTTCACCGTTTGTTCCATATCCATCTTACTGAAATAAACAGTAGGAATATAAGGAGACCTGTATGGGAGAAACTTGTTATGCAATGATATGTATGACATATGCATGCAATGTTTTCAAGAATCTCTCGGGGTAAACACAAGAAAATGTTAGAGGCTGAACTTCGATCAACATCTCTGATTGGAGAACCTTGTAACGGTGGATGTCTTTCCACGAGAATCAAGCTCACCATGTCAAGTGGGTCATAGCCCCTGATTCAAGTTGTTGCACTTGATCTTTGGTGGCGTTTGTTTAGAGGAAAACCCTCTTGTCCTTTGGTAGACGTTTGGTTCAACGTGACCCTGCATCAAAAGACCCTCGAGATCCTTGAAATGGTTATTGTAAATGCTATGGTATGATGTTATGATGTTATGTACATGTATGCAAAAGCAAGTAAGTGTATATACAGGTAATCATATTCACACAAAGCAAACAAGTCCTTAGGTTTAGGCTTGCATGGGGTTTGTAGGTAAGTACCCTCTTGAAGTTAGTTGGCTCATCCTGTCCTAAAATAGAAACCGGGTTCTAAGGAGCTCAATATCACTGGATTATTTTCTGTGTTCATTGTTTTGGTTTAGCCACTTAACTGGAGACCAAAATATTCCAAGAAAACAATCCTCAATGAGTGTAGTATCGAGTATCTACCAACTTCGGACTGCACCAAGGTCGGTCATCTCACTACCCCTAAAAAGGCTTAGATGGTCAAGTAAGGTTCTAGAGTTCGTTAGTGCTTCATGATATCACTCAGCGGCCCTGTATTCTCCTTGACTACTCAAGGGCTACCGGTACTCACAAATATGTCACACTAACATAGCTACTGCTTCAACCATGTTGGTATACCCCGCACAGTTCCCTCACAGTTTATTGCTATTTACCTAAAAGGTGCCCCCAAATCCGGGTGTAGGATTTACAACAAACCCAAACGAGGAACCCAAAAATTAAAGCAATCAAAGCAATCGAAGCAAGCATGTAAAGGTGATCTAAAACCCTAAGGTAACCCCACTTTTAGAAATGTCCCCAGCAGAGTCGCCAGTTTTGTGATATGGTGGGAGAACTGACTTGAGGTTTGCGTTTATTTTTGCAAATGTTTCGGTTGAGCAAGAGTCGCCACCGTCTTTTTATTTATCCTAAGGAAAGGTCAAAAAGCACAGGAAAGACCTTTGAGATGTTTTCGTGGGTTCGGGGGGGTAGATTATGAAAAGGGAAGGTGCTAGCACCCTTTTCATCCATGGTTATCCATCGGCTCTTAGTTACTTGTTTTTAGATCACTTGCCTTTGCTTTTCGATTGTTTGGAATGGTGCTTTATGTGTGTGGTTTTGAAAATGTTTTGAAAAAGATGCCTTGTCTAGGCAACCTTTGTAATGACTCATGTTTGAGTATATACAAAGGTGTTTGTCTTTTTGAAAAGATGTTTCAATGTTTTTGAAAGTTTGTTTTAAAATTGTGTGGAGATGTGTGTTTGAAAAATGACAAGGATGTTTTGCAAGTTTTTGATCAAGTAACTAAGAGTTGTCTACCCTATTTTACTCAAATATCTTTCTTATGTTTTTAACCCTTTTAACAGTGTTGTTTCACCATTGTATTTGGTGAACAACCTTGTGTTAGGATGTTTAACGGGACGGGCGTGGGTCATCGTATAGACCATGAAAGCAATAGTGTCAAGTATTTTGGCAATTTTCTTGAGGGACTATGATCATTTTGTTTTGGCAACAAGATAGCGTCATCGAGGGACTATGATCATTTTGTTTGTTTTTGTTTTGTTTTGTTTTGCCAAAGTACTTGACATGCAAACATGGCCCATTTTTGAAGGCAGCAAGTGGATGTAACCCTAGGGGTGCAAGTGTGCATTGTTTGTTTTTCATGCATTTATCTTTAATTAGGTCAAGCTATTTGTTGATTGATTTTGCATACAAACCCTAGGTCTATCATGGCATAATTTGGAAACTTTTAAATGTGCGAGAATTTAAATTCCTAAATTATTACAACATGATTATGGGGATGGGGATACAAGTTTGAATTGGGGGATATTTGACAAGGAAATAAATGCTAAAAGTATTACAACCATATCGAATATACAAATTAATATTTGGCATTTAAATAAATACAATTAAATAAATATCAAAATGCAATGTATTATGCAAAAAAAGATTTGTTTATGTATGTGAAAAAGGTTTTCATGTTTGAAGTATAAACAAAATAAAAAAAGTCATTTTTTTGGTTATTTTTGTTGTTTAGGGCAAAACCCTAATTTTTGAATAAATAGTATTATTTATTAACTATGTACAATATATATTAATTTATACAAGAATATTAAAAGTATATTGTTAAAAAAGTATTTTAGTGTCATATATTAATAAAAATAAAAATGTATTATTTCTATATTTTTATCCTAAGTATTCTAATAAATATAATATACAAGTATATATATATATATATATATATATATATATATATATATATATATATATATATATATATATATATATATATATATATATATATATATATATATATATATATATATATATATATATATAATATATATATATATATATATATATATATATATATATATATATATATATATATATATATATATATATATATATATATATATATATATATATATATATATATATATATATATATATATATATATATATATATATATATATATATATATATATATATATATATATATATATATATTTATATATATATATATATATATATATATATATATATATATATAATATAATATATATATATATATATATATATATATATATATATATATATATATATATATATATATATATATAATATAATATATATATATATATATATATATATATATATATATATATATATATATATATATATATTATAATATATATACACAAAAACCTATTAAATATAAAAGAGAAAATTAATTATTTATGTATATAAAAAAATGTATATTTGATAAAATATTTTCAAGATGTAAATAAAAATAGTAACTAAGAAATAAATATATTTTTGTATTATATTTTTGAGGCTTTTATAAAAAAGTATTTATATTTATTTACATACATAAGCTATTAAAATGGAACAAATATCAAATAAATATTTAAAAAAATTGGAAAAATATTTTTGGTGTTTTTTATGTTTTAAGCAAAAAATATGAAATCAGAATAAAAAATAAAAAGTCAAAAATAACAAGTATTTAATTATTTGGGCCAAGGGGTGCAAAATGAGAAAAGGGGTGCAAAAAGTAAGGATGGCTCAGGCCCAGCCCAAGCCATCATCTTCAACCTTCAGCTTCTTGTTCAAACAGAAAAAAAATGTGCGCCTCTCCTTGTCCAACACAAACTCCTGATTCCTTGATTTTTATGCAAAACTCATAACACAAACATTATAGAGCATCAAATCACGAGTTCAAACATGTAAAAAACATGGATTAACACTCAAAGGCCAGAGAGAATTTCTCTGGCCCTAAATTTTAATCTAATTTTTCCCTCATGTTTATGGCTAATATTCTCACAGCACGCTTAACATAAATGAAAAGTAATCATATGTATGGCTTCAGGGCTATGAGTAGGAGATGTTTCATTCACAAACCTAAGCCTAACTCTTCCTAGATTGAGAGATAGAAGTCCATGGATTACATGTTTCAGCTTGAATCGTGTACAGCAATGTGGCCAACTTCAATGGAGTTTGAGCTTCTGTATAGCTTGCCGGAGGTCCAAGGAATCTTTTCCCACACCTAGCTTGCTTTGAATCAACCTGTTATCGTGCTATAGAAGTCCACATGCAAAACTGAAAAGTGAAAATGGCAAGTGAGGTTAGGGGTGTTACAGCTTGTGTTTAGGGCTTGGAATAGTTTAGGTAGATGGAAAGGAATGTGTTGGAACTTCTTTTGGCCAAAATGCACGAGTGAATGATGCTATGCAAGTCAAACTGCAGGGATAACCTGTTTTTGCAGCAAAACAGTGTTTTTGTGTTTTGGGAGGTATGAGGGATGGTTGAATCGTGCCTTTGGTCTGTTTGGGTGTATGGAAGATGTTTACAAGGTTTGTTCTTGGCTGTGTTGACAGGAAATGGAAGTTGGAGTGTTTTTGCAAAGTTGCTTCAAATGTAAGTAAGAGAGTGTGTATACAATGCAGGCCTGTACTATCCTTAATGTATGCTGCATATCTTGCCCTTGATACTTGCAATATAGATTTGATTTGGCTTCAGAGATATGGCCCCCTATGCTTAAAAGATCATGTTTTGACATAAAGTTTTACTTTTCCAAAATGGCAAATTTGCTTTTTCCAAATAAGGGTTAGTTTAACATGTATTGTCCAAATGAATAAAATAACACCTTAACACAATGGTTAGGCATTAAATTATTGAGTGTGAAGAGGTTTAGAGGCCTGCAAGCTAGCAATGCACAAACTGATTTGAAAATGCAAGTGTTATGAACAAGCCTTGGCCATGAACAAACGTGAGTTTTGGCCAACTTTGAAAATTCGATTCTCTCTAACCACAAGGGTGTTTGAGAAGTTCTTGGACAATTTCGAAAGCTTGAAATGTGTACTATAATCCATATTTGTAATGCAAATTGAAACTCCAAGTGGAACCATGTGAAAAATGGCCAAGAAGTTGGACAAAAATCCTGCCTAGAATAGGGCAAAATTTCTCTAAGTTAAAAATGTTTGTACCCTTGTTCCAAAAATCATAACTTTCGATACAAGCTTCCTTTTAGAAAACTTTGTGAATCAAAGATGTAGATTTTGCAATGGACTACAACTTTCATGTTTCAAGTTTTGTTTGAATCCATTTGCATCTTGGTGAAAAAATGGGACAAAGTTAGGAAAAAATAAAGAAATTTCATAACTTAGAAAAATTCTAAGTTATGAAATTTTTTCATTTTAAACCCTAATTTGCAATTTTGGGTTTCTTGGTGAACAAGTTTCATAATTTGACATGTCTTGATGAAAAATGAATCTTGGCACTTGATTTTGACCAAAAAGTCAAAGTTTGACTTTTCAGTATACAGTCAAATTTTGATCAGTTGACTAAAAAATTCATCTGTCAATCCTATGCATTTGAGATCTTTTGAACTTGTTGAATGGGTCAAGACAATGCCATTGAGTCCTTGAGTCCATATGTGAGCTTGGTTTGCCATTGGTTAGGTCAAACAGTCAAAAATTTCCTTTGTGCAGTCAAAATCTTTAAAATGACCATTTTGCCCTTTTGGTGATCTAATCAAATTTCTTGTGGAATTATGATCCAAACTTGATAAAATGGTTCATATGAGTCATTATGTTGATGTGGGTCAAAAATCATGAGGTTTGACTGTCAATTGGCCACAGTTGACTTTTTCTCCAATACAGCTGATTTCTAGGTCAACTGTCCAATTGACTGGGCAAAGATTTGAATCAAGGCTTGAAACTTGGTATGGATAAACTTGTGAGTCCAACATGAATCATGAAAGTCACTTGGGCATTTTAGGTCAAAACATCCCTGTGCAAACTCAAACCCTAATTTGGGTCAACAATGCAAGGAGGGGTCTTGAGCAGAGCAAACCCTAACTTGATCTTGAGTTCCAAGAGTCTTGTGGTGAGAAAATGTTGATGAAATGAGAGGGCAAAATTTGGGGTACAACACATATCACATTCATACATCCTAGCATATACATGACAAAATGCATATAGTATGATCTCATTTATTTTGAGAACATCATTACGCAATGCATGCATCTGCATTCAACTAATTCTTCATCTTTTTCAGGAAAGATCAATCAAAAGACAAACACAGATTCTCTGCTGGCTCAGATTAAGTTCTGATACCTCTTTCAGTAGACCTTTCTCCGGCTCAGATTATGTTCTGATAATTCATTCGGTTAAAGACATCAAGATTTTCTGCTGGCTCAGATTAAGTTCTGATACCTCTTTCAGTAGACCTTTCTCCCGCTCAGATTAAGTTCTGATACTTCATTTGGTTAAAGATATAAAGACCTCCTCTGACTCAGATTAATTTTTGATACTGCTTTCAGATATAGGCATTTGCTGGCTCAGATTAAGTTCTAATACCTCTTTTAGTAGACTTTTCTCCGACTCAGATTAAGTTCTGATACTTCTTTCGGTTAGGAATGTAAAGACTTTCTCCACTCAAAATTATATATTGATACTTCTTTTGGTTAAATACAAAAGACCTCTATTGTTTCAGTTTGAATCGACCAATGATTTATCCTGATTCTTCTCCGGTAGACACTTTTCTGGTTCAGTTTAAATCGACCAAAGATTTATCTTGACACTTCTCCTAGTTTAAGTCAAGCAATTATCTTTAGATGGTATCTACAAGCCACTCTCCTATAACTCTTCATTACCCCTATAAATGGCATTCCTTAAGCCCATTCCCGACACAATCAACCAACAACATTACTTCGTACACCAGCGAGTGAAAAATTCTGGGCACTCTAGTGTTCAATCATCTTCCACCTTCAAGTTACGAACGACGAACAAGCCAATCTAACTTTTCAGGTTTAAGAAGATGTAATAGGGGCAGATGTTGTACCCCAAAATTTACCCTCTCTTTTCTCAAGATATTTCTCACTAAGATCTTCAATAGCTCAAGTTTGCACAAGTGTTGACTCGGTCAAATTACCTCTTAACCATTGGGACCCCAAATTAGGGTTTTGATTTTCACAAGGACAATTGAACTTCTAATTCCTCAAATGACTTTCATGGTTCATTATAGACCTCCAAGAATACTCATGCCAAGTTTCAAGTCTTGGATCATAATTTTGCTCAGTCAACTAATCAGATGACTGAAAATCAGCTGTATTGGGTAAAAAAAGTCAACTGTGGTCAACCCACAGTTAAAATTAAATATTTTTGGGCCAATATCAATATTTTGAAGTCATAGTAATCAATTGATCAAGTTTGGATCCCAATTCCTCAAGAAAAGTGTTCAAATCATCAAAAGGGCAAAATGGTCAAAATTAGGGTTTTGACTGAGAATGACTGATTTTTGACTTTGATCTAATACATGATCTAATGACTTGAAGCATAATATTTAAGGACTCAAACACATCATTTTGATCTAATTTCATGACTCAATTCCTTTCTCAAGATCAAACAGTTGATAGTTAAAATTTGGTCAACTGATGAAAAAAGTCCACTTATACACCAAAAGTCAAACTTTAAATTTTTTGGTCAATATTAAGTTTCAAAGATCAAGATTCATCAAGACTTTCAAAAATATGAAGCCTTGATCATCAAGAATCAATAAAGTCAAAAAGTCATCAAAAAGTCAAACTTTTCAATAGTTAGAAATGTTTCTAAGTGTTTTGAACTTGATAATTTCACTACTTCATGCCATTTTTTCACCAAGATGCAAGATGATTCAAAGAAAACTTTCAACATAAAAGTTGTTAGATCTTGATGACATATAAAACTTTTATTTCTGATCAAGTCCTAGAAGTGCATGGATTTTAAATTATAAACTCATGAAGTCATGCCCTTTTTCTAAAACATTTAGTGAAATTATCACCTAGTTTAGGCATATTTTTTTGTCCCAACTTCTTGGTCATTTTTCACATAGTTACAAATTGATTTATCCAAAATGTAAAACATGAAAGTTGAATACAATGTTTCAAGATTTCTAAAATGTCCAAGAACTTTAAGATATCATTTTTGAGCTAAGAGAACCGAAGAGAAGAAGTTGAGCATCCATTCTTGATTTACAAGTCATTTTGGTGATGAATACATAACCAAAATCCTAACCTATGTTGCATAATCTTGCTTTTCAGACTTCTAACTTGAATTTCACTCCATAATTAATTTAATACACAACTGTTAGATCTTTGATCCAAGCATTTGAGTTATTGTCCAAGAGATGCATCCATTTTTGGCACAAAGGTAACATTGCAATTTTGGAAAGTGGATTTAATCACAAAGTACACTCTCCTTGAGCTTTGCACTTGTTCCTTCTGCATATACACAATCACAAAGCCATGAGTAACTTGTCTAGATCCTATCAACCACCATACAAGCCTTGTACTATGCATTGAAACCATGTTTGTCAAGCTTGCTTCAAAAAACAAGTCAAATAGCCATAACATGTGATCTTGTGATTCTGACCATCTCAAGTCCTCAAACCTTTTCCTATAAATTGAGACATTGTTTACAAGCCAAGGACATGAAATTACAAGCATTGAAACTCCCTCAAACTCTCTCAAACTCAGAATTGCATCAAAACCTCATTTTTGTGCCATTTCTGATTTTGAACATCCATCTTAAAAACCACTCGTGTGTTTTCCATTTTTTTCAATCACCAAGCTTCTATAACATATATAGAAGCAATCCAAACAGCTTCAACACAACTGTAACACCTCCATCACCATCTTCCATTTTCAAAAACAACACCTTGAACTTTGACTTCTCCAGCATGATTCAGGCACTCTCAGCTACGAGTAACTTTGGCATTAACTTCCTAGAGGTCCATTGAAGCAAACCAGATCATCACAACACCTTGAAAAGTGATCAAACTCAAAACACGGTCTCCATCTGCAAGGTGAGTTTTCTAAACTTCTATCTCTATATACAAGCACCATTTGGCTTTGATTTTAAAAGATAAAACGTAGAGATCATAGCCCTGAAACTAACCATGTCCTTAGAATTCATTTATTTTGCCTGGGTGATGTGAATTTTAAGTTTGAACTTTCTGAGAAAACTAGGTCAGATTTAGTACCAACAGAAATTCATGCTTATCTTTGATCCATTATTTAACTTGTTTACATATTTGAAATCATGATGAAATTTCTAACAAGTTTGATGTTTATAATTTCTAAAATGGTTGAGAGATGAGCAAGATACGAAATTCTAAAATCAGGTTCAGAGTTGGCGCGAGGAAGAAGATGAAGTTGTCATCATGGACTTAGTATATTTTATATTTTTTACAAGTTGTTTCAATAACGGATGAAATAGCCACCCTAGTGGTAGAAGGTGCGCGCTAAAGGCATTATTGTGTAGGGTCCTGAGTTCGAGCCCCAGCGTCCCCTTTTGCTTTTTTTCTTCATATTTTCCTTGTTTCTTTTCCACTCTCCAACGCATGTTAGGCCTTCCAGTGATGGGCCTGGTCATTTTTCTTCATTACCATCCCCCTTATTTTTATTTTGCAATGCAGGCCCAATCATTCTTTTTTTAATGTTGTTTTCCTGACTAACACAAAAACAAACCTTGGGCCTAATATTTTTTAATACTTTCTAACCTCCTAACTTCTTTTCAAACCCCGTTGACTTCATATTTAATTTTATTTTTATTTTCTTTTCTTTCCTTTTATTATTATTATTATTATTATTATTATTATTATTATTTATTATTATTATTTATTATTTAACCAAATATATAAAATATATTTTCATATATAATTAGACTAAAAACCATTATTTTTATTTTACCTTTACCTTATTTTATTTTATAAAATTACAAAAGACCCTAAAAAAAATTTTCTTTCTTAAATTAATTAAATTAATTTAGACTTAGGATTCTATTTTAAATTTTCTCTTTTAATTAAAATAACTTAGACTTTAAGACTTTAATTAATTAACTTCTCTTTTTTCTAAATCAATTAATTAATTAGGGTAAACCCTTTTTCATCAAAACTCAAATAAAAACAATTCTCTTCTCTCTCTCTTTATATCTTTGTATATTTTATTATTTTTCACTACAATTATGTAATTGTTAAAGCCTTGTAATAGTAATTAGGATTTACTTTACTTGTCATCCCCATTTGTAATTTGTACCCCCATCCCTAAAAGTATTGTAATAGCGTAGGACTTTTAATTCCTGCAATTTATCGCTTTCCATATTATTGCTAGTAATTAGGGTTTGTATGGAAAGACTTAAAATCAAACAGTAGACAACCCTAATTCAAGACAAATGCATGCAAACAAAAAACACTTTGCACACTTACACCTCTAGGGTTAACCCACATTTGGTGCCTTAGATTAAAACAGTCATGTCCCTTGAACGTAGGATACTTTAGCAAAGAACCTCGATTACAAGACTGTAGTCCTTCGATGACCCTTCAATGTTTCCTTCAGTAAATGATCTTAGTCCCTTACGACAAACTGCTAAGGTATCTTACAATGTTTCCTTCTATGATTGTACAATGACCCACGCATGTCCCTTCACATCTAATAATAAGGTTTCTTACTAACTAATGATAAGATAACATTGTCTAAAGGAGGAGGAAAAGAACAAAGACATTCTTTTGATTAGGTAGAACGCTCGTAGTTGCTTGCTCACAAACATTTCGAAACAAAACATCTTTCAAACACACCAACACTTTCATGAAATATTTTTAAAAGTAAACACTTTGTATACATTCTTATAGAGATGAAAATCTTACAAAGTTCTCCTAAACGAAGGCACTTTTCAAAAATACTTTCAAACACACACAAACACATTTACAAAAGAATTTTCAAAAGTGAGCTAGCAACTAAGAGTCCGTAGATGATTATGGATGAAAAGAGTGCTAATAACTTCCCTTTTCATAACCTACCCCTAAAACTCAATAAAATTCTCAAAAGGCCTTTCCTGTTCTTTTCACCCTTTCCTTTATTGGATAAAAGAAAAGTTGGTGGCAACTCTTGTTATCCGCAATAATTGCGATAAAACACAAAAACACGCAACTCAGTTCTCCCACCGTATTACAACTGTTAACAATTATTATATTTTGTATTTATTATTATTGTTTTATTTTCATTGACCAAGTCAACTGAGGGCCAAGAAACCCTAAGTCCCAATCTCAGTCAACGGCGCCCTAACCATTCATCAACTTATAAGCCCAAATCAAGAAAATCAAACATTAAGAAACCAAATCGTATTAAACTAAAAGTGAATCAAATATTACACAGAATCTGATTTTATTGATATTGAATATACACAAAAAATTAGTCCAAATACATCCTATTTACAAACCCTAATCTAACAGAATCTCCTAATTTCTTAATCTAATTACAAACAGAATCAATTATAATATCAAATCTAAAATTCGTATACAATCTACAATCAATCTCAAAAGTAACGACAATCAACAATAATTTCCTAATTGAATCTAAATCCTAAGCTATATAAACCTAAGATTTCTAAGGGTTTGGAGGGGAAAAGGTTGTGAACAGAAGGAGAGAAATTGGAGAAGGAATCACAACAGAGAAGAATAATCCACAAGCTAGCCTTCATCCTTGAGATTTGGGTTTCAATTTCTGAAACCCTAGATTTTTTCTTGAAGTTGCGCCTCCGTCCTCTCCACCGTGGCCACCACACTTCACTCTTGTAATCAAAAAAGAAGGAATTAGAAGACAAGATCGGAGAAATATGAAGAGGAATTATACTAAAAGAGTCACTACAGGAGAGGTAACACGATTGAACTTAGCTCAGGGTTTTAACTTTGTTGTTGTTTTATGTTTGATTTGGGGTTTTCTAGAAACTTGGGGTTAGGTTTAGGTTTGGTTAGGGTTAGGGCTCTTGGTGTCTAGGGTTAGGGTTCATTTAGATAAATGTTTTTGGGTTAAAAATTTCTAGGGTTCAAGTAAGAACCCTAGGGCTAGGGTTTAGACTCAAAGGGTTCATTGGGTTACTAGGGAAGAGATGATGTCTCTGACAGACATTCATCCCGTGATGGTTTTCTGGGTTTGGGGATGAAGGTTTGGATGAAGGTGGTGATGCCCAGATGCATCCGCCGACGGAAGCGATTTCCGGCCGGTGGCGCTATGGGCAGGGCAATTTCTGTAACACCCCAATTCTACCCGACAATATAAATGTAAATCGGAGTTATAAAAATTATGCAACTGAATCAGGATGTCACAAATGCAACTTAAAAACCATTGCATTCAACATGGATACTGTTGTACCCCAAAAATTTTCCTCTCATTTTATCAACATTTCTCATCACAAGGCTCTTGGAACTCAAGATCAAGCTAGGGTTTGCTCTGCTCAAGACACCTCCTTGCACTGTTGACCTAAACTAGGGTTTGAGTTTGCACAGGGATATTTTGACCTACAATGCCCAAATTGACTTTCATACTTCATGTTGGACTCATAAGTTTGTCCATACCAAGTTTCAAGCCTTGAATCAAATTTTTGCCCAGTCAATTGGACAGTTGACCTAGAAATCAGCTACATTGGGGAAAAAGTCAACTGTGGCCAATTTACAGTCAAACCTTATGAATTTTGATCCACATCAACATTATGAACTCATATGAACCATTTGATCAAGTTTGGACCATAATTCATAAGAAATTTGATCAGATCACCAAAAGGGCAAAATGGTCATTTTTAGGGTTTTTGACTGTGCAAAGGCAATTTTTGACTGTTTGACCTAGCCAATGGCAAATCAAGCTCAACCATGGACTCAAGGACTCAATGACATCACCTTGACTTATTCAACAAGTTCAAAAGATCTCAAATGCATGGGATTGACAGATGAATTTTTCAGTCAACTGATCAAAATTTGACTTTACACTGAAAAGTTAAACTTTGACTTTTTGGTCAAAATCAAGTGCCAAGGGTCATTTTTCATCAGGATGTGTCAAATTATGAAACTTGTTCATCAAGAAGCCCAAAATTGCAAATTAGGGTTTAAAGTTGAAAATTTTCATAACTTAGAAATTTTCTAAGTTATGAAATTTTCTTAATTTTTCCTAACTTTGCCCCACATTTTCACCATGATGCAAATGGATTCAAACAAAACCTCCAACATGAAAGTTGTATTCCTCCACAAAGTCTACAACTTTGAATCACAAAGTTTTCTCAAAAGAAGCTTGGATCTTAAGTTATGATTTTTGGAACAAGGGTCCCTAAAACTTTTAACTTAGAGAAATTTTGCCGTAGTTTAGGCAGGATTTTGCCCTATCTTCTTGGCCATTTTTCACATAGTTCCACTTGGAGTCTCAAGTTGCATTAGAGCATATTGCAAGCTTTCCAAATTATCTAAGAACTCCTAAAACACATTTGTGGTTAGGGAGAATCGAATGCTTGAAGTTGGCAAAAACTCACTTTGTATCCATGGCCAATTCATGTTCATACAAGTTGCATTTTCAAACCAGCATGCTTTGTACTTGTTTGCAGGCCTCTAAACCAATCGACACTCTTAATTAAAGGCAAATCCACTGAGCTAATGCATTATCTTGGCCATTTGGACATTGCACACAAATTAAGCCTTAATTAGAAAAGGTACATTTCTATTTTGGAAAAGGTATGCTTTATGTCAAAACATGATCTTTAAAGCATGGGGCCAAGATCTCAGAAGCCAAATCAAATCCACAAATTCCAGCAACCAAGAGAATTGTATGCAGCATACTTGAGGGCTTGTACAGGCCTGTATTCACAACTTACACATTCTTGCTTCATAAAGAAGAAACTTGTCAAAACACTTACCAACTTGAAAACCAACCATTGTTAGCTTAAACAAACATCACAAACAACTTTCACACAACCCTTTGAGACATAAACACAAATGCTTGAGCCCCAAAACCTCCCATAGCCAGAAATCAATCTTCTTTGGCAAAACAAGGCAGGTGCTGCAACTTGAGTGCCATAGCTCATTTGGCTCGTGCCTTTTGCCCCTTTTTGCTTCAAACACCTTCCATTCAACTCACTCAAGCTATCCCAGACCTCCATTGCCAACTGTAACTCCATTTACAGTGTTTACCATTTTCATTTCAAGCTTGTGCAGGTTGAGTT